>CM060903.1:1408215609-1410715609 GCA_030737815.1 Allium fistulosum
TGAAATATTCACTTAAGTCACTTTTAATCAAATTCAAGTTATAAACATATCTTTACAATTTCAATTTTAATAAATTTCAACCCCAACTTATTTAAGTATGATTCTTAAATAAATATAGATTTTCAAATCAATTTCAAATTTATCTTTTCAACCTGAATCATTTCACTCTCTATATTTGAAAATATAATTTAAATAAATACTTAAACATATTATATATCAACTTATTAAATCAACTTTAATAAATCTTTAAAATCAATATTTATTAAAACTATACATTTCTTTTCAAAACCATATAAATCATTTTCAATATATATATATATATACCAACGGTGTCTGTATAAAAATTTCTATCCTATGGTCAAGTGATACGGATATTTATCATTTCAATCCAAAATTTAAATATATACGGGTATATATCTTTTCAACCCGCAATCCCAAATTCAATTCAATGAAAATCGCTTGGGTTTATCATTTCAACACATAACGATTTTCTCCTATTCTACAGATCGTTCGGGTATGTATCATTTCAACCAATAGTGAATTCTATACTAACAGGGAACTTGCAGAGTGAAAACGGATATGATAATAATATAACAACAGTAACAGGCATATATCATCAGTGAAAAATAACAGATAATAGTGTCAGATGTCACAGGTGAACAGATACAGATAATGGCATATATATAACAATGTAAATAACTAGCAGCAGCATATTTCAATTGACGTTTCAATTGAAATCAAATTTAATAAATATAAGAACGTTAATCGTGAGTGATTGCTCACCTTTCGAGGCTAGAGAGGATAGACAATGAAATTGTGTTACGAAATTCAAGCACGACTTCCAAAGTAAAGCTGGATGGACATGATTCGACGAACAAAGCTGATAGTTGAATTGATGAGAACGAGTCTGAAACATCTACATAGAAACAGAATATATATATAAGACAAATATTAAAATAAAATAAATATATATAATTATGTACATAAAATTATATTTATATTCAAACGTACTAATTGATATATAAGTTTATACAGACTCTCATTCATAAAAACAAACATATACCAAAATATTAATAACTGCTATATGCAAGTAGTTATATAAATTAACATAACCAATATATTGTATAACTTAGTTAACTAACATATATATATATAACAAATAGAAGATTATCTTCAACTAAAAAAAGCATATGTACGAACAAACCTGCTATACATCATTCATATGAACTTATATATACATAATAATAAACTATATTCAACACGCCTACCTTTATAAATATATATAACACTTTATATATAGACTTTAAAAAAAATATACGAATATATGTATGCGGACGAATGATGTATATATACAGATCACTAACACCATATATAAACTACAAATCTGGATATACAATTTTGATATGCAAACTTTGATATTCACAAAATACAGCTATATATGTAAACTCAGTATATATATTATTCACCTAACCAAATATATACAAACAACATATATATAAAAATGATTTACCAAACTTATACCTATATAAACAGATTTATATAAACTAATTTACATATACATAGTAACTAGAAAACTTATATGCCATAAACAAATAATATACATAATATATAACTTACTTTTTATTCCAGGAAAACAAACATATATTAGCTATATATATATATATATAATATCTCTACACTGAGTAACCACATATACTGCAAATATATATATATATTCAACTTACAAACTCTATAAAGTATGCATAAACGAGGATATGGAATCCTGTATATTTAACAACATCCCTTAGCATGCTCACATATATATATATAAACAACTTTAACTTCGAATATATATATACAATACATATAATACTATTCGTACACTATCTTAATATAACAATGATCTTACAAAACATATATATGTAAACTTACAAAACATATAACTAATTATATATATATAACGTTTTAAAGCCAAAAGCAAAACAATACCTATACTTATACTTTTATATGAATACAAAAAAAACAATACTTATTTTTACTATAGATAGTTTTATAAAATATACTTATATATAACTATATAAATTCTACATAAAAATCAATGTCATATACATACATACAATCATGTATAGACTAATGCATGAACAGTAGATAATTTACCTAAAAAAATCTATATAACATATTTTCATATACAAACCTATATAAAAAAATAAGAATGCTGCTGCTATGGGATGGTGATGATCGGCTGAGGTGACAGGCCGGTTGCGAGTGGAGGAGGAAAGAGGCGGAAGTGGCCAGGCGGAGGCATGTTGGTGGGAGGCATGGTGGGGCGAAGCCGTGAAGGGTGGAACGTGGGGTTGTGGGCTCAAGTGGTGGAGATGATTTCTATGAGCAGCAATGAACAAAAGATGAAGTCAATATAAATTATTCTGAAAATTTCTAGAACAGAAGGCCGTGAACTGTAGCTCACAAATAAAGCAAAGCAAGATGCAAATATATATTGAACTTTATCTCAAGAAAAAGGTAGCTGGTTACCATTTTAAATGAAGATGTGATCCAAATCAGAGAAGAAAGAGAAAGGACGGTGAAAAGTAGAGGAGAGGAGATGAGCAGAAGGCTACAGTTTTTTTTTTCAAAGTATACGTATAAAATATGAACAGAAGTAAAGAAAGTGGGGAGCCTAAAAGAAACAACGAACTGACAGATAATCAATTGAAACGATGGAAGAGTAAGAGTCCAACACGTCAATTCAGTAATAATAATGTTTAGTGGCTGTTTGTTTCCAACCGTCAGATAGATGAAAGGACCAGAAACCAAAAAGCCAAATAAGAAACCGATACGGTTAACCGTTTCACGCATTCCATTGCGTACCGACTTCAAGACACAGAATTGAATATACCGTAAAGATCAGCACGACGAGATGATCAAAACGGTATACAGATATTAGTGGTATGATCATCCGATCAAAAGTCGATAATCGGTACCGATATACGTTGCTATTCCGTATGGAAAAATCCAAACGGAGCTAGAAACGTCCGAATTTCGCAGTCTGATTCAGAGTGTTCTAAATAAATTTTCTCAAGTTGACATATTTAGGTTTCGGAACACTTTTATTATCATTAATTTTTAACTGATATAAATTGGAATAAAATTACACTAGAAAATAAACTTCCAAATAATCTGATGAAAATTTACCAGTTGCTATGTTTAACTAGACGCATTTCAAATATTGAATTTTTATTTCAAAATTTTATTGTTTAAATTTCAAAAAAATCCAATTAATTAAATAAATAAGACCACTGAAATTTACGGGTCGTTACATTAAGGCACTTCCATCCATTCATTGTTGTGAGGTCTCTTAGATGAGAATGGATGTGACTACACAATATATTATTTAAGTTAGAATAATTAAACCTTAACTTATCATAAATGAGTCAAGAACCTTCCTTCCATGTATTGTTGTGATGTCTCTTAGATGAAAATGGACATTACTAGATGAACTGGTCGACTATGCTTATAGGCATGCCGGAGGCAAAGGGAGTTTGTTATATCATATGTGTAAAAAAAATTTGTTTCCATAAGCTCTCAACAATCTATTTTAGGTATGTCAGTTCAACCAACACTTATAAAACGAGATGTAATGATGGTAAGAAAGAAAATAAGGTGGGTCGATAGAATATGAAAGTCAAACGGTAGATATAGAGATGATGAGGGATATGAAATAACCAAAGAAAAAATCCCTATAAAGCTTGCACAACCATTTTTTTTAAATATTGAATTTTATTTTTCAATCAAGGAACGTAATACCATATTTTTATCTATTATATAATCAACATCAATGCTTTTTGATAATCCTTACCGGTTTAATCAGTAGTGAACATATGTTCAAGAAAATCAATCCTTTAAACAAACTGAATTATTTTTGATATAAAATAAATAACTAGAAAAAAATAATAAAAAGAAAAACTATAGTTACTGGTCCATTTCCATTATTCCCAAACCTAAACATAAGCATGATAATTTATCTTCTGAAAGAGGTTTTGTAAAAATATCAACCAATTGGAAATCAATTGAGATAAATTTAGTGCGAATATCCTCTTTTGAAATGTGACCTCTAATAAAATAATGTCTTACATCTATATGTTTAGTACCAGAGTTTTAAACAGGATTGTTTGACAAGTCAATTGCACTTTTACTATTATTTTACAGGTACATTTTTAAGCACTAAGCCAAAGTCTAATAATGTTTGCATCATCCATAAAATTTGTGCACAACAACTTCCAAAGGCAATATATTCCACTTTGGTGATAGATAATGCAATGCTATTTTGTTTTCAAATTGACACATAGACTATTAAGTGACCTAATAAGAGACAAGTTCCACTGGTGCTTTTCCTATTCATAAGACTACCACCGTAAACAACATCAGAGTAACCAACTAAATCAAAATTATCATATGTAATCAGAAACTCTATGTGTGCAAAAGGTGTCTAAGAATTCATTTCATGGTCTTCAAATAAGATTCTTTTAGATTGGCTTGAAATCGTGCACATAAATAAATAGAGAACATTATGACAGGTCTAGATGTCTTAAGATAAAGAAGAACACCAATCATACCTCAAAATTTCTTTTAATCAAATTTAGTATCGTTTTTGCCTTTGTCAAGCTTTGTTGAAGGGCTCATAGGTGTTCCAAGAGGTTTGGCATTCATAATTCCAAATCCATTTAGTAACTCCTTCACTTATTTTGTTTGTGAGATAAAGAACCCCTTCTCACTTTGCTTTATTTGAGATCTTAAAAATATATTTTAATTCTCCTACCAAGTGCATTTCAAACGTATCATTCATGATTTTTTTCAAACTTTTGACAGTGTTTCTTAGTAGCATCATAGATAATGTCATCAACATAAATTTGAACAATTAGAAAATCATCGTTTTCGTGCAATAGAAATAGAGTAGTGTCGGCACTTCCCTTCTTAAAACATTTTTCCCAAAGATATGTACTGATACATTCATATCAAGCTCTAGGAGCTTGTTTAAGTCCATATATTTCTTTTTCAAGTTTGTATACATGATTTGGAAATTCATAATTCTCAAAATTGGTGGTTATTCAACAACCACATTTTCTTTTATATAACCATTTAGAAAGACACTTTTAACATCCATTTTCATAAGTTTAAAACCTTATAAAACATGTAAAAGCAAGAAAAACTCTAGTGGATTCGAACCTAGTAAATAGGAAAAACATTTCATCAAAATCGGTACCTTATAGTTTTTTCCCTTTGCAATCAGTCTAGCTTTATTTCTAATCACATTTATGGATTCATCACGTTTGTTTTTTAAACACCCATTTGGTACCTACCACAGGATATCATTGGGTCTAGAGACTAATTTCCAAACACTATTTCATACAGATTGGTTAAGGTCATCTTGCATGGCTATTATCCAACATTCATCACTAAGTGCTATATTAACATTCTTATGCTCAATTTCAAAAATAAAATTACTATGTATACACAAAGTACATAAATTTCTACTAAGAGAAGCACGTGTTTGTATAAGTGCCAGTGGATTATCTATAACCAATTCTGAAGGGTGACCTACCTTGAACTTTAAATTTTCAATTTCTATTGTTGCTTTTTTTAGGCTTGGTGGTATACTGACCAGTCTCATTGTTGTCCTTAATGTACTTTCGCTGATCTCATTTTCTCCATCATTATCTTTATATCTTCTAGTAGTCTTATCACTATTTGACTCATTAAACTTCATATTGATTGTTTCCACGCTAGGTTTCAATCGTTTGTTGAAAACTCTATACGCTTTACTTCTAGATGAATATCCTATGAAAATTCCTTCATCTGTTTTGGACTTAAATTTACCAAGTCGATCACCTGTATTAAGAATATAACACAGACATCCAAAAACTCTAAAGTAAGAAATGTTAGGCTTTAAGTCAAACCAATGCTCATAAGAAGTTTTATTGACTATTGGTCTAATAATTACCTTGTGCATTACATGGCATGACATGTTAACTACCTTTTCCCAAAAGGATAAAGGAATATTATATTCATCTAGCGTGATCAAGCCAACTCTTGCAATGTGTGATTCTTTTTTCCAACCATCCCATTTTGTTGAGGTGTTCGAGGAGATGAGAATCATGCTTAAAACCATTTTGTTCACAAAATTTTCTAAACAATAATTTTCAAATTTTCCACCATGATCACTTCTCAAAATAATAACTGAACCACCCTTTTTCATTTTGACCTAGTTTTACGAACTTTGAAAAATATTCAGAAGCTTCAAACATTTTGGCTAGAAAATAAATCCATGTAAATCTAAAGTAATCATCAACTAATACGTAACAATATTTTTGACCACTTAAACTAGTAATCATTATGATCAAACAAACCCATATGAATTAGCTCAAGAAGTACTCATGTTTTTAGCATGAAAAGATGATCGATTAAACTTACCCATTGTGTGAGCTTCAAACATCCGACCAGTTTTGTATTTCTGATGCGAAAAACCTCATACTAAAATCTTTTGTGTTTTTTCAATAATCTCATGTTAGCATGCCCTAAGCCTTTGTGTCATAAGGTAGCTTCCTCTTCGTTAGCTACTAAACATCTAGAAATGGTTAGATCATCAAATGAGATAGTGTAAATAATTCCTTTTATCTTTCTTGTAAATAAAACCTCACTAGAAGGCTTGTTAATGATTTTGCAAATATCGATATAAAAAACTCATACCTTTATCATAGAGTTGGCTAATGGAAATGAGGTTATGATGTAAGTTTTCAACATATGAAATATCACTTAATGAAAAAAATGTCATTACCTACTTTACCTTTAACAATGATCATACATTTTCCATTATCTCCTATTGTAACACTCCCACCTCTATGAAACTATAGGCTAAGGAACTTTGATTTGTTGCCTGTCATTTATTTGGAATGGGCATAATCCAATTATCATTCTTGTTGTTCCTTAACCTACCAACATACCTACACAAGATAAGGGTAAAGTGATCTAGAATTCTTCATAGGTCCATCTACATTATGACAGAGTATTTGGATACCCAAACTTCGCCTGTGTAGTCTATGCAGCTTGTCCCAAGCCAGGATAAAGGAGGAGGATTGTGATAGGCTTAGTAAGCCAACATAAAAAACATAACCTCTCTTATGGAAATGGAACCTTATTATATATCGTTGGGGCGCAACCCTCTTAGCGACGCGCTATATTGAGGCTCGGGTATGGTGATAAGTGAGCAAGGGCTGGGTCGCCACTCCCTTAATGGCGTGCCATATCGAGACTCGGGTATGGTGACAAATATGCAAGGGCTGGGTCGTCACTCCCTTAGTGATGCACTAGATCGACGCCCTGATGTAGTGATAAATGAGCAAGGGTCTTCGCACTTTACTCGACGGGTACGAGGGGCAAGGAAGCTGTCGATTAAAGTAGGATTCAGTTAGGCAGTTGGAATGTAGGATCCTTAATAGGAAAGTTAAGAGAGATAGTTGATACTATGACTAGAAGACGTGTAAATATCTTATGCGTTCAGGAGACCAAATGGACGGGTCAGAAGGCGAAGGAGGTGGAGAACACTGGCTTCAAATTATGGTACATGGAAAAGAACGTAACAAGAACGAGGTAGGCATCTTAATTGACAAGAACCTTAAAAACGAGTGGTCAACATTAGGAGACAAGGGGACAGGACATCCTAGCCAAGCTGATAGTTAGTGATATGGTTCTAAACATCATTAGTGCTTATGTTCCATAAGCAGGCCTAAGTGAAGCTTGTCAAGAGGAATTTCTAGAAAGAGTTAGATGTCATGGTTAGAGATGTTCCTAGTAGCGAGAAACTTTTCATTGAAGGAGATTTTCAAAGTTGAACATCTGAGTTTGGGAGGGAGTCATTGAACATCGATTAAGAAGGATGACAAGCGTTATAAAAAACTAATTTGGTTTCATAACTGGGAGTCGACCATGGAGGTAATTTTCTTGATAAGACAACTTATAGAGAGGTTTAGGGAGCAAAAGAAGGATCTACACATGGTATTTATCGATTTGGAGAAAGCTTATGACAAAGTACCGAGAAAGGTTATGTGGTGGACTCTGGAAAAGAAGAGAGTCCCAACAAAGTACATTACCCTTATCAAGGATATGTAGGATGATGTTGTGACTAGTGTCAGAGCATGCGAGGGTGAAACCACTTTTCCATTAACATAGGATTACATCAAGGGTCAGCCTTAAGCCCTTACATTTTTTCCCTAGAGATGGATGAGGTTACGAAGGGTATACAAGGTGAGATTCCTTGATGTATGCTCCTTACTGATGATGTGGTGCTAATTGACGAAAGTAGGATTGGGGTTGATAGACAACTAGAGCTGTGGAGATAGACTTTAGAATCAAAGGGTTTTAGGCTTAGCAGAACTAAAACAGAGTATATGACATGCGAGTTCAACGGTGTCAGTTCAGAGGATGAAGATGTCACTCTGGCCGGACAAGTAGTGCCCAAGAAGGAATCCTTTCGATATGTAGGATCAATGTTGCAGTATGATGGTGAGATTGATGAAGATGTTAGTTTTAGAATTTGAACGGGATGGGTGAAATGGTGACAAGCATTTGGCATTCTATGTGAAAAGAAAGTTCTACAGAAGCTTAAAGGAAAGTTCTATAGAACAACAATCATGCCTGCGATGTTGTATGGTGCAGAATGTTAGCCTACTAAAAGCCAACACGTCCAGAAGATAAGTATAGCAAAGATGCATATGCTGCGATGGAGTTGCGGTCGTACATGAAGAGACCAAATTAGAAATGATGATATATGTGATAAACTTAGAGTAGCAACAATTGAGGATAAGCTAGTCGAACACCACTTAAGATGGTTTGGACATCTCCAATGGAGGCCCCTCGAGGCACCTGTGTGCGTTGGAATTATAGGCCGCGTCGAATGCTCAAAGAGAGGTAGAGATCGACTAAGGTTGACATGGGAGAAAGTAGTAAAAAAACACTATGCCACAAAGTGAATCAGATAACAATGATCACACAACATAAGGTAGATTTCCTATTGTCCTACTTCTACACATAACACATGGAAAAATCATCTATTATGTGAATAGCCCATGAAATCTCTATCTACATGCTTGTTATTCAGACAACATTTTATATGTCGTCTGTTATCAAATTTTTTAGTTTTGGCTCCATCTTTTCCCCCTCAATTATTTCGTGGCCACTTTTTTTTACCCCTTTATATTTTTGTCCCCCATTTTTATTTTTGTTTCCCTCTCAAATCTTTTCATCGTTTGAAAAAATTGAGCGTCTTTTGGAATTAGGGTTTCAGCCCTTTTGAAATTCATTCGAATCATCTTGCTCCTTTCATTCCTTGTTGATTGCGTGCTTCGATTTCATGGCTATTGATGGTTACGACTCCTTGTTGAGTGTTCTTCGATTGATATTGGTATGATTTTTGCCCCTTTCAATTTATATTGTTCTCGACTTCGATTATCCTACCAATGATGAATTGGGTTCTTTATATAGGAATTAATTTCAAATATTTTCATATATATGCTGAGATTTGGATTTCAAAGTATTTTCTTGGCCATCTAATTCCCTTTCGATTTCTACCCCCTACCAATTTTGTATTGATCTCGACTTGATTTGCCTATGATGATTTGGGTGTTTATGCGACAATGAACAAAACTTGGCTAAAGTGCATTGACCAACATGTTTTGGTCATGTACATAAATGTTTTGAGATATATATGTTGTGATGGTGAAAACTTTGGTTGCTGCTTTATTAGTTCATGTCTGAGTTAGTGGATGTTTTGAACTTCCATGTATATACATACATATGTATGTATATATGTGTGAATGACCTTTTGATTCATATTTATTTGATTCTTGCACCTTACAATTTCATTGTATGATTTTAGGAAGTTAAGTTCGACTTTGATCACTTCATTGTTTCGCTGGTTGCTCCTTGCTTGTTTTGCTGCCCTTTGCACTTGTGATTCTTTCACTTATCTATTAGTGTTTTCCTTGAACTGAAATGAAATGTTTTGTTTGATGCTTAACACTGAGTGATATACTTATTGCCTTTCTACTCACTATGTACATATATACATGTATATATATATATGTATATATGTATGTATGTTTTCATATACACTTTAATGTTTTCATATGTTCCTATGTTTTTACATGTTTCCATACCTGTCGAAGCTGTCCTTAGAAATTCTATATAGGAGCAGAATGTTTTCATATGTCCCTTGTTTATCTACTTCCATGTTTTCATATACACTGTCACTTACTTCTCCTTGTTACTTTGAGCTGAACCATTTTGAGTTGATCTTGTTGCAGTGCACTTTGATTCCAATATCATCCATGTATATACATACATATGTATGTATATATGTGTGAATGTTTGTGGCACTGCTTTGTTTTAATTTGTGGCACTTGCTATTTGTGGCACTACCTTATTTTAATTTGTTTGTGAACCATTTTTAGCTTGAACTGGTTTGCTTTGAGCCGAACCATTTTGATCCAAACCATTTGTTGAATTGCTTTGAGCTGGTCTGAGCTTGAACCATTTCTACTCACTATGTGTGTGTGTGTGTGTGTGTATGAGAACTGGTTTGAGCTTGAACCATTTTGAGCTGAACCAATTGTTGAATTACTTTGAGCTGAACCATTTTGAGTTGATCTTGTTTTGAGTTGCCTTGAGCTCCTTCTATGTGCACTGGCACTTGAGTCTTGATGCTCCTATGTCAAAAATTTCCCTTGTTTATCTGTATATATTTTTTTATATGCACTTTAATGTTTTCGTATGTTCCTATGTTTTCATATGTTTCCATACCTGTCGAAATTGTCCTTAGAATTTCTATATAGGAGCAGAATGTTTTCATTATCCCTTATTTATCTGCTCCTATGTTTTCATGTACACTATCACTTGCTTCTCCTTATTGCTTTGAGCTGAACCATTTTGAGTTGATCTTGTTGTAATGCACTTTGATTCCAATATCATCCATGTAGATACATACATACATACATACATACATACATACATACATACATATGTATGTATGTATGTATATATGTGTGAATGTTGGTGGTTGATCTATACTTGTACATTGCTTTGTTGCCTGAATGTTTATGGCACTGCCTTGTTTTAACTTGTGGCACTGCCTTTTTTTTATTTGTGGCACTTGCTATTTTTGGCACTGCCTTGTTGCATCGTTGGCCTTGTCCATGTACTTGCATAGTGCCTTGTTCAAGATAGTGCGCACTGCCTTGAACAGGGCAGTGTGCACTGCCTTGACATTGGTTGAATTCCTTTCATGTGCTTTGGTTTCTTGTTTGTGCACTTTGATACTTGCTTCAGCACTTGTTGTTTTGCCTGAGCTTGTTTATGTGCATTGTGATTTCTTGTTACACTTTCAATTGCAAATCTTGTTCCAGTTCAGTTCTTGTATATATACTTGTATATACTTGTATGTACTTGTATATACTTATGTACACTCGAGCTTGTATGTACTTGCTTCAGCACTGTGATTTCTTATTTTGCCTCAGCACTTGTTGTTTGATGTCAATGTATATGTATACATACATATATATATATATATATATATGTACACGCTCACGTTGATGATATATACTTGCTGCCTATAGCATGAAATGCTTGTCATGCATGTACCATTATACATGCTTCATGTGTGCATTTTCTGGTGTTCCTTGTTCATGACTTTATCTGATCCATTTTGAGTTTCTGAACCATTTTGATTTGAACTTGTTTTGTGTTGCCTTGAGTTGCTCCTATGTGCACTGCAGTTTTGCCTGAGCTTGTTTATATGCACTTAAATTCTTATTTATGTGCACTACAGTTCTGAACATTATGTGCACTGCAGTTTTGCCTTGAATTCCTACCTAGTTGTCTTGTTTGCATTTCCTGAATGTGCAAGTGTGCATTTTCATGTACATACATACATACATATATGTATATATGTGTGAATGTGCAAGTATGCATTTCCTGGTTTGAGTATTCCGGTTGTTATCTCACACTTGAATTGCATATATTCCTGGTTTAAGTAATCTGTTGTTTCACCTGTTGGTGCACTTGTTTTGAACTTGAATTGGTGAAACTTGTTTTATGATACGTGCATGTGAGTTGATCCCGATGAGGCTTGGGCTTGACCTTGTACACGTTTGCACTGTGTTGAGCCTTCGGGCTTGACCTTTGCAACAATCCGTGAGATTTAATCGATGCTCGGCCTTGCGATATTCACTATGATAAACTGTGCATATCATAAATTGTCTGTGCACATATATATTTGCCCCTGTCTAAAACATGAAGAGAAAACAAACCCATAAACTGAGGCAATATTAATATTCAACTTAATTTTATTTTTGCAATTTAGGTTTGTTTCCTTTTCCATTTTATTGTGTTGTTTATTTGATAGGTATAGGAGATGGCTGGAGCAAGCAAATCAAGATCAACATCAAAAATAAACTCATGTAAGTAAAAAATGTTATATTTGAGAGTGTAGAGAAATGTTGTATTTATGAGAGTGACAGTGAAAGTTGTATTTGAAAATGTAAGTAGAGTCATAGTGAAAGTTGTATTTGAAAATGTAAGTAGAGTCATAGTGAAAGTTGTATTGTATTTGAATTTGATTTGAAATAGAATATTTGTTTAAATAAAATATTTGAATTTTATTCTGTGAACAATTATTCATATTATTCAATATTTATATGTTATCTAATAGGAATTTCAGAAATGACACTATAACATCAGACAACATTTGGTTTTTTTGTTGTACTAGTGCATATCAGATGACAGGGCATCTCTATGGTCTGATGTGCAATGAGACGGCATGAGATTTAACGACAGATAGGTATTCAATCAGACAACAGAGCATACCCGTCGTGTGATCCGTTTTTTCCCATAGTGAAGGGACTTAAAGGAT
This sequence comes from Allium fistulosum, assembly GCA_030737815.1. Taxonomy (NCBI): domain Eukaryota; kingdom Viridiplantae; phylum Streptophyta; class Magnoliopsida; order Asparagales; family Amaryllidaceae; genus Allium; species Allium fistulosum. The sequence continues at coordinate 1,408,228,547 of CM060903.1, forward strand.
TGGAATATATCCGAAGAGCTGGTGTCGAAATTAGCGATCGACGTATCAGAACCATGAGCTAGGAGTTTTTTTTGCTTAGGGTTGGTTTAGGGGTAGTGTTATAAGTTTTATATTATAAGACTAGTGAATAGGAGCCTAAGACGTAGTGTTTGGCCTTCGGTTAATATTACTATTAGTACCATTATTACTATTAGTATCATATATATATAACTTTTATCTTTATTTTAATTTTACTTATTTATTATTCTTATTATTTGTTTACTTATTTGACTTTATTTTATTGTTGTTGTTGTTATCATGACTTTTAAATTGACTTTGTCATTTAGTTTTATGTTCCATCTCTAGCCGATCCCAACTTGTTTGGGAATAATAGCTTAGTTGTTGTTGTTGTTCCTATATTGACAAGTATTATGTGAATGTCGTATTTTATCACATTTTAAACATTTCAGAAACACACTTCTACCTTAGCCATGTCATCAAAAAATTTATCAAACTTAATCGTTTTCCCATATCCTAGCCCCCTTTTGATTGCAAATAGTTGATTATTTAATAAGATGTTAAATGGTTTTTCACCCGTGGAAATTTAATTTATAATCAACTCAAGTTCACGAACTTTGGATTTAAGAAAACCATTTTTATTGACTAATGTTGAACAACAACTAATGGAACTTTCGCTCTTATGCATTTCAATTTTCTTGAAGACGGTGTTTTCATTTTCGAGTTCTTTTTTTATATTAAGAGTGATACTTTATTCAAGTAGAGCACTCATTTTGATGTCTCGGGGATTTGAACCCATGACCTTTACTAACCAGTTGAGCTAGTGGTTCTTGACATTTTTCGAGTTCCTTTTATTTTGATCTTAATTACATCCATCTCCTTTTTAAATTATTAAATTTTCTATAATTCACAAATTTCAAAGTTCTTGAGATTTTTTTACTTCATTTTGATTTAAATTACTCATCTCGGTTATGTCTTTATCTAAGATCATACATTTTCACATTCAAGGTTTTCAGATTTCTTAAGTTTCTCAATTTCTATTTCTAACCCGTTATTTATGCTAATTAGCTCGGTTTTTCATTCATAAAAATATGATTTAATTCTCAAGCACTTTAAACTTATACTTGAAAATAGTTAATTCCCTTTCGAAATCAGCACATTTTTGGCATTCAATATTTTCAAAACTAAAATTGTCAAGTTCTTTTTCTAAAGAATTATTTTTACGAAATCAAAGTTCTCTTCTTCAAAATATCATTTTCTTTTTTAAGTGATTGAAAATTGTCATTAAAGCCAAAAATTTATTTTTCAACTTTTGTTTCCAACTTATCTGTAACGACCCGTAAATTCCAGTGGTTTTATTTAGTTGAAATTTTGTGAAAAATTTTAAACGATAAAATTTTGAAATAAAATTTAATGTTTGGAATGCGTCTAGTTAAACATAGCGACTGGTAAATTTTCGTCCGAAAATATGAAAGTTTATTTCGCGCGTAAAATCACTTCAATTTAATCAGTTAAAAAGCAATGAAAATAAAATATTTCCGAAACCTAAATATTTTTACATAGAAAAATTCTAAACCATCTTCTGAGCAAGATGTTAGTTTGTCGTTTTTCCAAATTCGGACATCTTTGGCTCCGTCGATCTTATTTTTCTGCGTTTTTCTTGCATTTTTCCGTCAGTAGAAAAATTCGAATTTTTATAATTCAATCATACCACTGATAACTATATACCGTTTTGATCGTCTCGTCGTGATGATCTCAGCGGTATATTCATTTCTGTTTTTCGAACCTTGGTATGCCACGAAATCTGTAAACGGTTAATCATTGCGGTCCGTTACCTGAACCTATTAGCTTTCATATGGCTTGTCATATATTTCAACGGTCATGCCAACAACCGCTTGTTTTAATATTCCCAGAATTCAAAGCGTACCTGACTGTTAGTTTCGAGTTGGTTCAAATATCATTTGGTTCCATTTTGACCTTTCGTATTTTTGCTTTGAACAGAAAGAAAATAAATTATATCATTGCATGTTCTTGCGAATAGCCTGCTCATTCATCTTCCCGGTGAACGTCCTTCCCTTTCACTTCATTATACAAAAAAAAAACTAAATGAAGTGGGAAGAAGCATGTAGCCTCCGCCTATTTTCTTTGAGGCTTGCATGCATTGAGTCACCTAAACGCATCTCCCGTTCGTCTCATCTCCACCCACGGACTAGCTTCCCCGTGCTGCTCCTTCCGTCAATGTTCAACGTGCGCCCATCCACCCGTAGCTAACGCCAGCCTTCAACCGACCACTCCGCGTCGCACCCAAACCTCCTCCGGTGCTGCAACTCGCTCATACGTCTATATGTTTCTTTGCTAAAAGCTACTCTTCCAGTCTCCTCGTACGTGTTGTCCTACCACTCTTTTACTTTATACATTTGTTTAGACGCCCTGTTATTATATATTACATTCCATATATACTATATGTAAGTTTTGATGCATTATTGTTTATATACTGTTTGTCATTTTATATATATGTTGTTCATCCATTTTCAGTCTGCATGTACTTTGTTATACATCTTTACAATGACATGCAGTCTGCATGTAATATATAAATGGACGGTTTGGATTTTTGAAATGAATATAGAAAAATATACAATATACATTCGCATATTATTTTGCATATCTGTTCATTGCTTCTCTGCTTCATTTCCCTTCCACCTTTATATTATTTTTTTTCGAAACTGTGCAACTCCTACTAAAAAAAAATTTGTATATCTAAGTTCCTATTGTTTTCTCGGTTGCAACCTCGTCTTCCTCAACTCGCAGCCATGGTCATGCTCGCCTGCCGCCGAATCTACCCGTTGCTCAGCCTTTTCCACCGCCACCTAGATCTGCTACCATTCCCTCCTTTTCACGTTCACCAGACCATCACCATCTGAAACCCGACTACCTCTCCACTGTTCCACCTCCACTACCCACCCATCACCGATACAACACCCAAACCTCCCACGTCGGCCGAACGTTGCACCCAGTTTCTCCTTCCCTCCTCTTCTCTTATGCTTTTGTTGTTTTCGTGCAGTACCTGTATGCGTTTAATGCAAACATACAAATATGTGTTGCCTGTTCTAGCTTCCTTTTGTTTCATACAAATACAAACATAGAAATATTTGTTGCCTGTTCTAGATTCCCACGCAAATATATGTTCTAGCCTCCTAGCTTCCATGCGTGCCTGCTTGAAAATGTGCTGAGTCATTTTTTTTTACTTATCACATAATTGGGTTATGACCCCTGACTAGCTCCACTAGAGTTGCTCTTTATGCAAATAGAAACTACTGTGCATGTTGAGTCATATTTGCTGCGACATATATTTAATATATATATATGAGTTTTTGTATGCAAATTTCTTTTGGTTGTGAAGACGTATGCATAGCCATGCTCGTCCATTTTCAAATTTGAACCTATGCAGGTTATATATAAACGTATATAAATTGTCGGAAAATTTTATGCGAAAAAAAAAAGATTTTATATGTGTGTTTTAAGTTAAAAACTATGATTTTGAAAACCATATATATATATATATATAGTTTTATATAGTTATATACAAGTTCACATATACCAATTATCATTATCGACTCTGTTCTAATTTGATTTGTTTTATTAATTTCTCATTATCAGCTTGTCTGTCGAATTCGTGCCAATCTACTTTGCTTTGCAATTCGCGCTTGGATTCGTAGCTCATTCCATCCGTCGAATCATCTCTAGCCTCGAAAGGTGAGCACTCACTCACGATTAACGTTCTTCTATTTATTAAATTTGATTTCAATTGAAACGACAATTGAAATATGCTGCTGTTTGATATTTACACTGTTATTACCTATATCAGTTCACCTGTGACATCTGACACCATTATCTGTTATATATGCAATGATAATCCAGTTTGGTTGTTAAATGATTGATTGTTTGATGTTTATATTGGACGTTAAATTGTTAATGATGTAAGTGATAAATAATTTGAAATTGAAATTGACGTAGGATAGTTAGATTTGATATATGTGTTAAATTTGATTAAATGACATTTGTATAATATGACCCCTTTAACTGTTAAATTTATTGACACGTAGGATTTGTTTAATTACACTTTGAACCACTGAATGTATGTCGTTAAATTGATGATGTATGAAATTGTAAAAAGATGACAAGTGAAGAACCGTATAGATAATTAGTGGAATAATCTTTAATCTACGTGAAATGATAGTGTAGATTCTAGAAATAATTATATTAATTCGTACAAATAACAATGCGAATTAATACGATTATTTCGGGATTATTTGAATTGATTATTGGATTGTTATTGTTCGTTGTTATTGCTTGTTTATTTACTTTGACACCATCCCAGTTATCACACTACAAGTTCCCTTTGCTATGTTATGATTTTGAATTGAATTGGAATCGGGTTGAAATGATAAATACCCAAAAAAAATTAATTTTGACTTAGGGTAGAGAATTAAATAAAACCCGATTGGTCAATAATTTGATTTAAAAATAAAACGAAGATTTTATTTGAATAAAGAATATGGTTTTGAAATGAAGTTGAAATTTGAATTTTTGATGAAAGGAAAATGTTAATATTTAATAATCTGAAACAAAAGATTAACAATGTAATTAATGAAAGAACGATGTTTAATTTGAGAAATGATTGAATTAAGTTTGAAATGATTTAATAATTAAGTTTGAAATTATAAGTAAGTTTGAAATTATTAAACTTTGAAATTATTTAATAATTAAGTTTTGAATTATTTAATAATTAAATAAGATTGAATTATTTAATGATTAAATTAAATTGAATTTTTGAATAAGTGAATTTTACTTCGTAAATAATTGAAATTGAGTTTCTTTATTAATTAAGTTTTGGAAAATTATTTAAGTAAGTAAATAAGTGAAATTGAAGTTCTTTAACAAGAAATAAAATGTGATTTATTGAATTAATGTAAGACTTGAAATTTAAAGAATTTGGTTTGATGAATTTAATTTAATTAAATTTGTAAGTTTTGATATAATGAAGTTGAATTTAAATAATGGATTTAATGAATTGGAAATTTAATAGAGATTATTTTGAATGGCAAATTTACTTAATGAATATTGAATAAAATCGATCAATGAACTTAAATTGATTTGAATGTAGATTTAATCATTTAAATGATTTCGGAATGAAATTTATATACGAATTTGAATCAATATTTGAATTGTTTTAAATAGAAATTGAAATTGAATTATAAGCTTTTGAAATGGTAAATTGAAGTTTTGAAACGTAAATTTTGGAAATTGGTTTAGAAAGACAAATGAAATGTTGGTTGCAAATTTTAAATTGAAATTGAAATTGATTTGGTTTTGAAATATATTAACGACCAATCGGTGTAATAATTACGGAAGTTATTAAAGAGACCGGAATCGATTATGGATATACTCTCTGTCTAAACCGAAACCCACTTTAATAACTATACGCGGAGTGGTGATCCAGAATGAAGTGGTTGGAATGATGTACGTGATGACTGAAGAAAGAGAACGATAATGGATAGCCTTGACACTTGTGTCAAATTGGAAATGACTAAAACAGGAGCCGTGTCGGGCCAATGGAGGTCAGCTACCTCAAGTGAACACACTTCTTCGAACTACTCATTACTTGTTGTCGATTGGTGCACCCTTGATTTTGGGAGTGTTGTTTCACGGTGTTGCGATCGCTGCGGCGATGCGTTCTCACCAGTTCGGATCAGGCAAACGGTAGTATCACTACCTTGGGTATTGCCTCATGTGCCTTGTCATACTTGTATCCCGATATACGCGACCACTACGATTTTGGTTTGTACCTTTAGTATATGGATTGCCCTCTGGTGACTTCCGGTTTTGGGGAAACTACGGTCTTGTATATGCTCTTGGGAATAAAAATGTGTTAAGGGTGGAATGGGCCATGACTTAACACTATTTTGATATCTTTATATTACTGATAGACATTATCTACTTATCGTACATTACTACCTAGTAGATAGTTTAACGGATCCTTAAAGGATGGTTATTCCAAACATCCTTTGAGTTACCTGTATTTCAATTGCTATTTCACTTGAGTTGGATTTATTAATATAAGAATGTTAATCCTGACTCGAGTGTTTTGTGTTTTGCTTTACGCTCGGGTCAGACTGAGTGTACCAGTATTCGAGACTCACCTTTGAAGTTGGAGCTTTGCTTGAAGATCCAGCCATCTATTCTGCTTTCAGTATTCGATGATTCCAGTGATGTATTCTGATTTGTATCTGATGTATCGTGTTACTCTTCCGTTGTATCTGGTTTAACTCTGATGTATCATATTACTCTTCTGTTGTAAACTCTGATGTACCTTATATATTCATATAGTAGCTTCATGAACTACTATCTCTTTTACTTCCGCTGCATTTATTACTCTGTGTCTGTAATCTGTGATTATTAATTTACTGTATATGTTCAGTTTTGCCAAATTTAAATTAACAACGCGGTATTTTGAGCAATTCAACTCCAGCATGAGTGTCTACCTATATACTTATAATGGATGCGAATGGTCCAAAATATCGGGTCGTTACAGGTGGTATCAGAGCTTTGGTAGCTCTAGGCAAAACTTAACATATAGGGTAAATGTATTTACAGAATCACTCTCATTCGAGTTTCAATCTCTTCCCTTAACTCAATTCCTTTGAATTTTGGAACGTTCCCCTCGATTCCAAAATTCATTCGTGTCCTTCACTATTCGTCTTCTTTCGATTCTGGAGCACCCCATAACTCTATTTTGAATGATATCTATAATAGATCGGCGGTCTCGCCAATCTTCGAATGATTCGTAAAGGAGCAAAACTCCTTTATAATAGGCATCGATTTACCGGAGATTTATGTATCCTCGGTTTACGATGCTATCTATTCTCTGCTATACCTGAATTCCATCTCTTGAGATCGAATGTTGATTTACCTCGAAATTCAGCATCGATCTTATTCTTGAAGTTACGGATGACCCGGTTAAGGTTGCCCATGAATTAAATAAACTCATCCATCTCCCGATTGTGGTAATTGAGTTATCTTATCTTCTGTTTCAAACTTATTTTCGAATCAAAATTCTCTTTGATTTAAGTCAACAAAAATTTGAATCCCTATCCTTATTTTGAAAATTTATTCCTGTATCGCCGAGCAAAGAATTGTATTTGTAAAATTATATTTAAAATGTTTTAAAAATATATTGTGTTGTTTGAGTTGTTGATGTTGATTTGGGTTTCCGATTGATTCGTCTGATCAACGCTATCGATAGGATCTCCAAAACACTTGAGCAGAGCAAACTAACACAATATTGCTTTCAAATTTGGTAAATGAAATAAGTTTGTATGATTTTATTATAAAATATTTAATTATCATCTATTGTTTGATAAATGAATTTATAAACTTGGTTTATAAACTGGTTTAGAGTTTGAAATGAAATTAAATTAAGAATTTGAGAATTTAATTTCCAATGATTTCGAACTATGGTTTTAAAGGTTTAAAATGCACATCATTTAAAGGTATTTTGACTATAATTTGTTTCCAAAGAATTTTAATGTATATTATTTAAAGTATTTTCAAATAGGAACCGTTTTCAAAGAATTTCAAAATGTTGAAATCAGTGCTCTTCTCTTTGTCGCTGGAAAATAATTTCGGTGATGGCGGCCGCATCATCGACATTTATTTTCGAGTTTCGAAGTGGAGATACTATTCTGTAGCTTTGCTACGGTTTTTTTTTGAGAAAAAAAAAAAGAAAAAAAAAATTTTGATTTGAATTTCTTCAGTATATTTTGATTTACATATATATAGGTATCTTATTTTAAAATTTAATTTGATTTGATATAAATATATTGTATATATCTCTAAATTGTTTAAAGTTAATCGGAAATCTAATTCTTAAATTTTGTTAGAGGATGAATTTAATTATAAATAAAACCAAAATTTGGAATAAATATTTAAACTTGAATAATTGAATTTGGAAAATTTTATTTGTATATTGTTCAACTGCATTCTAATACAACTTACCTAAATCGTTCAGAAGTTGAATATGTAATTGGATAATATATAAGATAAATTGAATTTATAAATAAAATTTGAGTGTTTATAATAAATGTTATACACTAAATTTTGATTTTAAAGATGTTAATAGAGTTAGATAGGATAATAAGTAAAACTCAGTTAATAATGAAATAAATTTGTTTTGAAAAATTAATAAATTTGTTTGAAAGAATTAACAAATTGAAATTTGATCAACTTATGAAAATACCTTGAATTAAAAGCAATTAGTAAATATAAATTAATCTAGATCGAAACTTTTATGGTTTAAAATTAATTTATATGGTTTAAATATATGTGATACGATATATTAAGTGGAATAAACTTAATAATAATTTGGAATAAAGAAGAATTAAACTTGTTGAATAAAATGTGATAATAACAGATGATCATGCAAATTTATGATTTTAGAAATTGTTAATTTTAAGATAATTAATTAATAATATAATCAATTTAGAAATAGTTAAGATTTATTTAACTTAAGTAAAATCAAATGGATTAAAATCAATTATTGAATATTAATTAATTTTAAATTAAATTTTATATTGTTTTAATTTGGTTTCCCAATCTATTTTCTTTCTGGTTGGTTCTATTCTCCTACCTCCTTCCTTTTCGGGGACGAAAAGTTTTGAGTGGGGGAGAATGTAACGACCCGTAAATTCCAGTGGTTTTATTTAGTTGAAATTTTGTGAAAAAATTTAAACGATAAAATTTTGAAATAAAATTTAATATTTGGAATGCGTCTAGTTAAACATAGCGACTGGTGAATTTTCGTCCGAAAATATGAAAGTTTATTTCGCGCGTAAAATCACTTCAATTTAATCAGTTAAAAAGCAATGAAAAAGAAATGTTTTCGAAACCTAAATATTTTTACATAGAAAAATTCTAAAACATCTTCTGAGCAAGATGTTAGTTTGTCGTTTTTCCAAATTCGGACATCTTTGGCTCCGTCGATCTTATTTTTCTGCGTTTTTCTTGCATTTTTCCGTCAGTAGAAAAATTCGAATTTTTATAATTCAATCATACCACTGATAACTATATACCGTTTTGATCGTCTCGTCGTGATGATCTCAGCGGTATATTCATTTCTGTTTTTCGAACCTTGGTATGCCACGAAATCTGTAAACGGTTAATCATTGCGGTCCGTTACCTGAACCTATTAGCTTTCATATGGCTTTTCATATATTTCAACGGTCATGCCAACAACCGCTTGTATTAATATTCCCAGAATTCAAAGCGTACCTGACTGTTAGTTTCGAGTTGGTTCAAATATCATTTGGTTCCATTTTGACCTTTCGTATTTTTGCTTTGAACAGAAAGAAAATAAATTATATCATTGCCTGTTCGTGCGAATAGCCTGCTCATTCATCTTCCTGGTGAACATCCTTCCCTTTCACTTCATTATACAAAAAAAAACTAAATGAAGTGGGAAGAAGCATGTAGCCTCCGCCTATTTTCTTTGAGGCTTGCATGCATTGAGTCACCTCATCGCATCTCCAGTTCGTCTCATCTCCACCCACGGACTAGCTTCCCCGTGCTGCTCCTTCCGTCACCGTTCAACGCGCGCCCATCCACCCGTAGCTAACGCCAGCCTTCAACCGACAACTCCGCGTCGCACCCAAACCTCCTCCGGTGCTGCAACTCGCTCATACGTCTATATGTTTCTTTGCTAAAAGCTACTCTTCCAGTCTCCTCGTACGTGTTGTCCTACCACTCTTTTACTTTATACATTTGTTTAGATGCCCTGTTATTATATATTACATTCCATATATACTATATGTAAGTTTTGATGCATTATTGTTTATATACTGTTTGTCATTTTATATATATGTTGTTCATCCATTTTCAGTCTGCATGTACTTTGTTATACATCTTTACAATGACATGCAGTCTGCATGTAATATATAAGTGGACGGTTTGGATTTTTGAAATGAATATAGAAAAATATACAATATACATTCGCATATTATTTTGCATATCTGTTCATTGCTTCTCTGCTTCATTTCCCTTCCACCTTTTTTTTCCCGAAACTGTGCAACTCCTACTAAAAAGAAATTTTTTTTTGTATATCTAAGTTCCTATTGTTTTCTCGGTTGCAACCTTGTCTTCCTCAACTCGCAGCCATGGTCATGCTCGCCTGCCGTCGAATCTATCCGTTGTTCAGCCTTTTCCACCGCCACCTAGATCTGCTACCATTCCCTCCTTTTCACGTTCACCAGACCATCACCATCTGAAACCCGACTACCTCTCCACTGTTCCACCTCCACTACCCACCCATCACCGATACAACACCCAAACCTCCCACGTCGGCCGAACGTTGCACCCAGTTTCTCCTTCCCTCCTCTTCTCTTACGCTTTTGTTGTTTTCGTGCAGTACCTGTATGCGTTTAATGCAAACATACAAATATGTGTTGCCTGTTCTAGCTTCCTTTTGTTTCATACAAATACAAACATAGAAATATTTGTTGCCTGTTCTAGATTCCCATGCAAATATATGTTCTAGCCTCCTAGCTTCCATGCGTGCCTGCTTGAAAATGTGCTGAGTCATTTTTTTTACTTATCACATAATTGGGTTATGACCCCTGACTAGCTCCACTAGAGTTGCTCTTTATGCAAATAGAAACTACTGTGCATGTTGAGTCATATTTGCTGTGACATATATTTAATATATATACATGAGTTTTTGTATGCAAATTTCTTTTGGTTGTAAAGACGTATGCATAGCCATGCTCGTCCATTTTCAAATTTGAACCTATGCAGGTTATATATAAACGTATATAAATTGTCGGAAAATTTTATGCGAAAAAAAAAGATTTTATATGTGTGTTTTAAGTTAAAAACTATGATTTTGAAAACCATATATATAGTTTTATATAGCTATATACAAGTTCACATATACCAATTATCATTATCGACTCTGTTCTGATTTGATTTATTAATTTCTCATTATTAGCTTGTCTGTCGAATTCGTGCCAATCTACTTTGCTTTGCAATTCGTGCTTGGATTCGTAGCTCATTCCATCCGTCGAATCATCTTTAGCCTCGAAAGGTGAGCACTCACTCACGATTAACGTTCTTCTATTTATTAAATTTGATTTCAATTGAAACGACAATTGAAATATGCTGCTGTTTGATATTTACACTGTTATTACCTATATCAGTTCACCTGTGACATCTGACACCATTATCTGTTATATATGCAATGATAATCCAGTTTGGTTGTTAAATGATTGATTGTTTGATGTTTATATTGGACGTTAAATTGTTAATGATGTAAGTGATAAATAATTTGAAATTGAAATTGACGTAGGATAGTTAGATTTGATATATGTGTTAAATTTGATTAAATGACATTTGTATAATATGACCCCTTTAACTGTTAAATTTATTGACACGTAGGATTTGTTTAATTACACTTTGAACCACTGAATGTATGTCGTTAAATTGATGATGTATGAAATTGTAAAAAGATGACAAGTGAAGAACCGTATAGATAATTAGTGGAATAATCTTTAATCTACGTGAAATGATAGTGTAGATTCTAGAAATAATTATATTAATTCGTACAAATAACAATGCGAATTAATACGATTATTTCGGGATTATTTGAATTGATTATTGGATTGTTATTGTTCGTTGTTATTGCTTGTTTATTTAATTTGACACCATCCCAGTTATCACACTGCAAGTTCCCTTTGCTATGCTATGATTTTGAATTGAATTGGAATCGGGTTGAAATGATAAATACCCAAAAAAAATTAATTTTGACTTAGGGTAGAGAATTAAATAAAACCCGATTGGTCAATAATTTGATTTAAAAATAAAACGAAGATTTTATTTGAATAAAGAATATGGTTTTGAAATGAAGTTGAAATTTGAATTTTTGATGAAAGGAAAATGTTAATATTTAATAATCTGAAACAAAAGATTAACAATGTAATTGATGAAAGAACGATGTTTAATTTGAGAAATGATTGAATTAAGTTTGAAATGATTTAATAATTAAGTTTGATATTATAAGTAAGTTTGAAATTATTAAACTTTGAAATTATTTAATAATTAAGTTTTGAATTATTTAATAATTAAATAAGATTGAATTATTTAATGATTAAATTAAATTGAATTTTTGAATAAGTGAATTTTACTTCGTAAATAATTAAAATTGAGTTTCTTTATTAATTAAGTTTTGGAAAATTATTTAAGTAAGTAAATAAGTGAAATTGAAGTTCTTTAACAAGAAATAAAATGTGATTTATTGAATTAATGTAAGACTTGAAATTTAAAGAATTTGGTTTGATGAATTTAATTTAATTAAATTTGTAAGTTTTGATATAATGAAGTTGAATTTAAATAATGGATTTAATGAATTGGAAATTTAATAGAGATTATTTTGAATGGCAAATTTACTTAATGAATATTGAATAAAATCGATCAATGAACTTAAATTGATTTGAATGTAGATTTAATCATTTAAATGATTTCGGAATGAAATTTATATACGAATTTGAATCAATATTTGAATTGTTTTAAATAGAAATTGAAATTGAATTATAAGCTTTTGAAATGGTAAATTGAAGTTTTGAAACGTAAATTTTGGAAATTGGTTTAGAATGACAAATGAAATGTTGGTTGCAAATTTTAAATTGAAATTGAAATTGATTTGGTTTTGCAATATATTAACGACCAATCGATGTAATAATTACGGAAGTTATTAAAGAGACCGGAATCGGTTATGGATATACTCTCTGTCTAAACCGAAACCCACTTTAATAACTATACGCGGAGTGGTGATCCAGAATGAAGTGGTTGGAATGGTGTACGTGATGACTGAAGAAAGAGAACGATAATGGATAGCCTTGACACTTGTGTCAAATTGGAAATGACTAAAACAGGAGCCGTGCCGGGCCAATGGAGGTCAGCTACCTCAAGTGAACACACTTCTTCGAACTACTCATTAATTGTTGTCGATTGGTGCACCCTTGATTTTGGGAGTGTTGTTTCACGGTGTTGCGATCGCTACGGCGATGCGTTCTCACCAGTTCGGATCAGGCAAACGGTAGTATCACTACCTTGGGTATTGCCTCATGTGCCTTGTCATACTTGTATCCCGATATACGCGACCACTACGATTTTGGTTTGTACCTTTAGTATATGGATTGCCCTCTGGTGACTTCCGGTTTTGGGTAAACTACGGTCTTGTATATGCTCTTGGGAATAAAAATGTGTTAAGGGTGGAATGGGCCATGACTTAACACTATTTTGATATCTTTATATTACTGATAGACATTATCTACTTATCGTACATTACTACCTAGTAGATAGTTTAACGGATCCTTAAAGGATGGTTATTCCAAACATCCTTTGAGTTACCTGTATTTCAATTGCTATTTCACTTGAGTTGGATTTATTATTATAAGAATGTTAATCCTGACTCGAGTGTTTTGTGTTTTGCTTTACGCTCGGGTCAGACTGAGTGTACCAGTATTCGAGACTCACCTTTGAAGTTGGAGCTTTGCTTGAAGATCCAGCCATCTATTCTGCTTTCAGTATTCGATGATTCCAGTGATGTATTCTGATTTGTATCTGATGTATCGTGTTACTCTTCCGTTGTATCTGATTTAACTCTGATGTATCGTATTACTCTTCTGTTGTAAACTCTGATGTACCTTATATATTCATATAGTAGCTTCATGAACTACTATCTCTTTTACTTCCGCTGCATTTATTACTCTGTGTCTGTAATCTGTGATTATTTATTTACTGTATATGTTCAGTTTTGCCAAATTTAAATTAACAACGCGGTATTTGAGCAATTCAACTCCAGCATGAGTGTCTACCTATACACTTATAATGGATGCGAATGGTCCAAAATATCGGGTCGTTACAGGTGGTATCAGAGCTTTGGTAGCTCTAGGCAAAACTTAACATATAGGGTAAATGTATTTACAGAATCACTCTCATTCGAGTTTCAATCTCTTCCCTTAACTCAATTCCTTTGAATTTTGGAACATTCCCCTCGGTTCCGAAATTCATTCGTGTCCTTCACTATTCGTCTTCTTTCGATTCTGGAGCACTCCATAACTCTATTTTGAATGATATCTATAATAGATCGGCGGTCTCGCCAATCTTCGAATGATTCGTAAAGGAGCAAAACTCCTTTATAATAGGCATCGATTTACCGGAGATTTATGTATCCTCGGTTTACGATGCTATCTATTCCCTGCTATACCTGAATTCCATCTCTTGAGATCGAATGTTGATTTACCTCGGAATTCAGCATCGATCTTATTCTTGAAGTTACGGACGACCCGGTTAAGGTTGCCCGTGAATAAAATAAACTCATCCATCTCCCGATTGTGGTAATTGAGTTATCTTATCTTCTGTTTCAAACTTATTTTCGAATCAAAATTCTCTTTGATTTAAGTCAACAAAAATTTGAATCCCTATCCTTATTTTGAAAATTTATTCCTGTATCGCCGAGCAAAGAATTGTATTTGTAAAATTATATTTAAAATGTTTTAAAAATATATTGTGTTGTTTGAATTGTTGATGTTGATTTGGGTTTCCGATCGATTCGTCTGATCAACGCTATCGATAGGATCTCCAAAACACTTGAGTAGAGCAAACTAACACAATATTGCTTTCAAATTTGGTAAATGAAATAAGTTTGTATGATTTTATTATAAAATATTTGATTATCATCTATTGTTCGATAAATGAATTTATAAACTTGGTTTATAAACTGGTTTAGAGTTTGAAATGAAATTAAATTAAGAATTTGATAATTTAATTTCCAATGATTTCGAACTATGGTTTTAAAGGTTTAAAATGCACATCATTTAAAGGTATTTTGACTATAATTTGTTTCCAAAGAATTTTAATGTATATTATTTAAAGTATTTTCAAATAGGAACCGTTTTCAAAGAATTTCAAAATGTTGAAATCAGTGCTCTTCTCTTTGTCGCTGGAAAATAATTTCGGTAATGGCGGCCGCATCATCGACATTCATTTTCGAGTTTCGAAGTGGAGATACTATTCTGTAGCTTTGCTACGGTTTTGTTTTGAGAAAAAAAAAGAAAAAAAAAATTTTGATTTGAATTTCTTCAGTATATTTTGATTTACATATATATAGGTATCTTATTTTAAAATTTAATTTGATTTGATATAAATATATTGTATATATCTCTAAATTGTTTAAAGTTAATCGGAAATCTAATTCTTAAATTTTGTTAGAGGATGAATTTAATTATAAATAAAACCAAAATTTGGAATAAATATTTAAACTTGAATAATTGAATTTGGAAAATTTTATTTGTATATTGTTCAACTGCATTCTAATACAACTTACCTAAATCGTTCAGAAGTTGAATATGTAATTGGATAATATATAAGATAAATTGAATTTATAAATAAAATTTGAGTGTTTATAATAAATGTTATACACTAAATTTTGATTTTAAAGATGTTAATAGAGTTAGATAGGATAATAAGTAAAACTCAGTTAATAATGAAATAAATTTGTTTTGAAAAATTAATAAATTTGTTTGAAAGAATTAACAAATTGAAATTTGATCAACTTAAGAAAATACCTTGAATTAAAAGCAATTAGTAAATATAAATTAATCTAGATCGAAACTTTTATGGTTTAAAATTAATTTATATGGTTTAAATATATGTGATACGATATATTAAGTGGAATAAACTTAATAATAATTTGGAATAAAGAAGAATTAAACTTGTTGAATAAAATGTGATAATAACAGATGATCATGCAAATTTATGATTTTAGAAATTGTTAATTTTAAGATAATTAATTAATAATATAATCAATTTAGAAACAGTTAAGATTTATTTAACTTAAGTAAAATCAAATGGATTAAAATCAATTATTGAATATTAATTAATTTTAAATTAAATTTTATATTGTTTTAATTTGGTTTCCCAATCTATTTTCTTTCTGGTTGGTTCTATTCTCCTACCTCCTTCCTTTTCGGGGACGAAAAGTTTTGAGTGGGGGAGAATGTAACGACCCGTAAATTCCAGTGGTTTTATTTAGTTGAAATTTTGTGAAAAATTTTAAACGATAAAATTTTGAAATAAAATTTAATATTTGGAATGCGTCTAGTTAAACATAGCGACTGGTAAATTTTCGTCCGAAAATATGAAAGTTTATTTCGCGCGTAAAATCACTTCAATTTAATCAGTTAAAAAGCAATGAAAATAAAATGTTTCCGAAACCTAAATATTTTTACATAGAAAAATTCTAAACCATCTTCTGAGCAAGGTGTTAGTTTGTCGTTTTTCCAAATTCGGACATCTTTGGCTCCGTCGATCTTATTTTTCTGCGTTTTTCTTGCATTTTTCCGTCAGTAGAAAAATTCGAATTTTTATAATTCAATCATACCACTGATAACTATATACCGTTTTGATCGTCTCGTCGTGATGATCTCAGCGGTATATTCATTTCTGTTTTTCAAACCTTGGTATGCCACGAAATCTGTAAACGGTTAATCATTGCGGTCCGTTACCTGAACCTATTAGCTTTCATATGGCTTTTCATATATTTCAACGGTCATGCCAACAACCGCTTGTTTTAATATTCCCAGAATTCAAAGCGTACCTGACTATTAGTTTCGAGTTGGTTCAAATATCATTTGGTTCCATTTTGACCTTTCGTATTTTTGCTTTGAACAGAAAGAAAATAAATTATATCATTGCCTGTTCTTGCGAATAGCCTGCTCATTCATCTTCCTGGTGAACGTCCTTCCCTTTCACTTCATTATACAAAAAAAAACTAAATGAAGTGGGAAGAAGCATGTAGCCTCCGCCTATTTTCTTTGAGGCTTGCATGCATTGAGTCACCTCACCGCATTTCCCGTTCGTCTCATCTCCACCCACGGACTAGCTTCACCGTGCTGCTCCTTCCGTCACCGTTCAACACGCGCCCATCCACCCGTAGCTAACGCCAACCTTCAACCGACAACTCCGCGTCGCACCCAAACCTCCTCCGGTGCTGCAACTCGCTCATACGTCTATATGTTTCTTTGCTAAAAGCTACTCTTCCAGTCTCCTCGTACGTGTTGTGCTACCACTCTTTTACTTTATACATTTGTTTAGATGCCCTATTATTATATATTACATTCCATATATACTATATGTAAGTTTTGATGCATTATTGTTTATATACTGTTTGTCATTTTATATATATGTTGTTCATCCATTTTCAGTCTGCATGTACTTTGTTATACATCTTTACAATGACATGCAGTCTGCATGTAATATATAAATGGACGGTTTGGATTTTTGAAATGAATATAGAAAAATATACAATATACATTCGCATATTATTTTGCATATCTGTTCATTGCTTCTCTGCTTCATTTCCCTTCCACCTTTATATTTTTTTTTTCGAAACTGTGCAACTCCTACTAAAAAGAAAAAAAAAATTGTATATCTAAGTTCCTATTGTTTTCTCGGTTGCAACCTTGTCTTCCTCAACTCGCAGGCATGGTCATGCTCGCCTGCCGCCGAATCTATCCGTTGCTCAGCCTTTTCCACCGCCACCTAGATCTGCTACCATTCCCTCCTTTTCACGTTCACCAGACCATCACCATCTGAAACCTGACTACCTCTCCACTGTTCCACCTCCACTACCCACCCATCACCGATACAACACCCAAACCTCCCACGTCGACCGAACGTTGCACCCAGTTTCTCCTTCCCTCCTCTTCTCTTACGCTTTTGTTGTTTTCGTGCAGTACCTGTATGCGTTTAATGCAAACATACAAATATGTGTTGCCTGTTCTAGCTTCCTTTTGTTTCATACAAATACAAACATAGAAATATTTGTTGCCTGTTCTAGATTCCCATGCAAATATATGTTCTAGCCTCCTAGCTTCCATGCGTGCCTGCTTGAAAATGTGCTGAGTCATTTTTTTTTACTTATCACATAATTGGGTTATGACCCCTGACTAGCTCCACTAGAGTTGCTCTTTATGCAAATAGAAACTACTGTGCATGTTGAGTCATATTTGCTGCGACATATATTTAATATATATACATGAGTTTTTGTATGCAAATTTCTTTTGGTTGTAAAGACGTATGCATAGCCATGCTCGTCCATTTTCAAATTTGAACCTATGCAGGTTATATATAAACGTATATAAATTGTCGGAAAATTTTATGCGAAAAAAAAAAGATTTTATATGTGTGTTTTAAGTTAAAAACTATGATTTTGAAAACCATATATATATATATATATAGTTTTATATAGTTATATACAAGTTCACATATACCAATTATCATTATCGACTCTGTTCTGATTTGATTTATTAATTTCTCATTATTAGCTTGTCTGTCGAATTCGTGCCAATCTACTTTGCTTTGCAATTCGTGCTTGGATTCGTAGCTCATTCCATCCGTCGAATCATCTCTAGCCTCGAAAGGTGAGCACTCACTCACGATTAACGTTCTTCTATTTATTAAATTTGATTTCAATTGAAACGACAATTGAAATATGCTGCTGTTTGATATTTACACTGTTATTACCTATATCAGTTCACCTGTGACATCTGACACCATTATCTGTTATATATGCAATGATAATCCAGTTTGGTTGTTAAATGATTGATTGTTTGATGTTTATATTGGACGTTAAATTGTTAATGATGTAAGTGATAAATAATTTGAAATTGAAATTGACGTAGGATAGTTAGATTTGATATATGTGTTAAATTTGATTAAATGACATTTGTATAATATGACCCCTTTAACTGTTAAATTTATTGACACGTAGGATTTGTTTAATTACACTTTGAACCACTGAATGTATGTCGTTAAATTGATGATGTATGAAATTGTAAAAAGATGACAAGTGAAGAACCGTATAGATAATTAGTGGAATAATCTTTAATCTACGTGAAATGATAGTGTAGATTCTAGAAATAATTATATTAATTCGTACAAATAACAATGCGAATTAATACGATTATTTCGGGATTATTTGAATTGATTATTGGATTGTTATTGTTCGTTGTTATTGCTTGTTTATTTACTTTGATACCATCCCAGTTATCACACTGCAAGTTCCCTTTGCTATGCTATGATTTTGAATTGAATTGGAATCGGGTTGAAATGATAAATACCCAAAAAAAATTAATTTTGACTTAGGGTAGAGAATTAAATAAAACCCGATTGGTCAATAATTTGATTTAAAAATAAAACGAAGATTTTATTTGAATAAAGAATATGGTTTTGAAATGAAGTTGAAATTTGAATTTTTGATGAAAGGAAAATGTTAATATTTAATAATCTGAAATAAAAGATTCACAATGTAATTGATGAAAGAACGATGTTTAATTTGAGAAATGATTGAATTAAGTTTGAAATGATTTAATAATTAAGTTTGAAATTATAAGTAAGTTTGAAATTATTAAACTTTGAAATTATTTAATAATTAAGTTTTGAATTATTTAATAATTAAATAAGATTGAATTATTTAATGATTAAATTAAATTGAATTTTTGAATAAGTGAATTTTACTTCGTAAATAATTGAAATTGAGTTTCTTTATTAATTAAGTTTTGGAAAATTATTTAAGTAAGTAAATAAGTGAAATTGAAGTTCTTTAACAAGAAATAAAATGTGATTTATTGAATTAATGTAAGACTTGAAATTTAAAGAATTTGGTTTGATGAATTTAATTTAATTAAATTTGTAAGTTTTGATATAATGAAGTTGAATTTAAATAATGGATTTAATGAATTGGAAATTTAATAGAGATTATTTTGAATGGCAAATTTACTTAATGAATATTGAATAAAATCGATCAATGAACTTAAATTGATTTGAATGTAGATTTAATCATTTAAATGATTTCGGAATGAAATTTATATACGAATTTGAATCAATATTTGAATTGTTTTAAATAGAAATTGAAATTGAATTATAAGCTTTTGAAATGGTAAATTGAAGTTTTGAAACGTAAATTTTGGAAATTGGTTTAGAATGACAAATGAAATGTTGGTTGCAAATTTTAAATTGAAATTGAAATTGATTTGGTTTTGCAATATATTAACGACCAATCGATGTAATAATTACGGAAGTTATTAAAGAGACCGGAATCGGTTATGGATATACTCTTTGTCTAAACCGAAACCCACTTTAATAACTATACGCGGAGTGGTGATCCAGAATGAAGTGGTTGGAATGATGTACGTGATGACTGAAGAAAGAGAACGATAATGGATAGGCTTGACACTTGTGTCAAATTGGAAATGACTAAAACAGGAGCCGTGCCGGGCCAATGGAGGTCGGCTACCTCAAGTGAACACACTTCTTCGAACTACTCATTAATTGTTGTCGATTGGTGCACCCTTGATTTTGGGAGTGTTGTTTCACGATGTTGCGATCGCTGCGGCGATGCGTTCTCACCAGTTCGGATCAGGCAAACGGTAGTATCACTATCTTGGGTATTGCCTCATGTGCCTTGTCATACTTGTATCCCGATATACGCGACCACTACGATTTTGGTTTGTACCTTTAGTATATGGATTGCCCTCTGGTGACTTCCGGTTTTGGGTAAACTACGGTCTTGTATATGCTCTTGGGAATAAAAATGTGTTAAGGGTGGAATGGGCCATGACTTAACACTATTTTGATATCTTTATATTACTGATAGACATTATCTACTTATCGTACATTACTACCTAGTAGATAGTTTAACGGATCCTTAAAGGATGGTTATTCCAAACATCCTTTGAGTTACCTGTATTTCAATTGCTATTTCACTTGAGTTGGATTTATTATTATAAGAATGTTAATCCTGACTCGAGTGTTTTGTGTTTTGCTTTACGCTCGGGTCAGACTGAGTGTACCAGTATTCGAGACTCACCTTTGAAGTTGGAGCTTTGCTTGAAGATCCAGCCATCTATTCTGCTTTCAGTATTCGATGATTCCAGTGATGTATTCTGATTTGTATCTAATGTATCGTGTTACTCTTCCGTTGTATCTGGTTTAACTCTGATGTATCGTATTACTCTTCTGTTGTAAACTCTGATGTACCTTATATATTCATATAGTAGCTTCATGAACTACTATCTCTTTTACTTCCGTTGCATTTATTACTCTGTGTCTGTAATCTGTGATTATTTATTTACTGTATATGTTCAGTTTTGCCAAATTTAAATTAACAACGCGGTATTTGAGCAATTCAACTCCAGCATGAGTGTCTACCTATACACTTATAATGGATGCGAATGGTCCAAAATATCGGGTCGTTACATTATATGCAGAGTATTTCAACCTTCTTAGATTTTAATCTTTCGTTCTTTTGGTTAAGGCTATATACTTCCATCCAACTCATGACATAACAAAAGTAAATCTTCAAAAGGGCAATTAGCAATTTCACTTACCTCATAATCACTATCAATTTCGGTTGACTTCCCAAATGAGCATAGATTTGCTTCATCTTCGTCACTCTCGGATTCCTCTTCTCTGTCTTTATCATCCCGAGTTGTTGCAAATGATATTATCTTCTTTTTCTTTCCTTTGTTAAGTTCCTTTAGTGGAAAATTTGGTTTTGATGTGACCGGGTTTGTTATATTTGTAGCAAGTAACATTACCTTGTGAATCATCTAAATTTCCAATCAGTGTCAACTTTGCAATATTTCAATTTGCCGCATTTTTCCATATTTTCTAGTCTAATTTTTCATGCCTTTCGTTAAAATTGCCAACTCCACAATAGAATTAATTTCATCTTCGCTGTCTATTGAACTTTTTAAGGCAATTGATTTTTTCTTCTTTGAAATATCACATTCTTCCCTAGCTTTGAGTTACATCTCATAAATTATAACACTACAACAAAATACATATTTCGCAATTGGCAATGCTAGTTGTAATAGACCTACTGCAACTAACAGACACCCAATTTTAATATGTGAAATTGTAATGGAATGATTACATTTTACAACCGTTTATGATAGTTGCAAGTGACCATTACAGTAATTACTTTTTACAATGGTTAAAAGCAGTTGTCATATACCTATTACAACGGTATATGCCAGTCGTCATTTGATCTTTTACAACTGTTTTTGACAGTTGCAAAATAAATGTAAGAATGAAAAGAAAAAAAACCAATTAGCTATAACTTATATGTTATAATGCACATGTAACAGTATTTAATAACTTAATGATCGAAATAAATATTATCATAAAACAATCAAAATCACTCATTCCAAAAAGCTAAATAAAATAATATTCAACAAATTTCTAACTTACGTTCACGAAGTTCTAACATAAAGTTACGTTCACGAAGTTCTAACATAAAGTTACGTTCACAAAGTGTAGTGTGGAGACTTGAAGGTGAGGTCATCTCAATATCAAGATTGGGATCTCTCTCATTTTCTCTTTTGCAAAGAATACACTGGCCAATAATCCCGTAAAAGGTTGAGAAGAAATTAAATACATTTTCCATAAAGATTAATAATGAGGTTTATAAAGTAACATAGTAGAAATAAACTTACAGAAGAGAATGCTTGTAAAATTATCTAAGCTGGTTGGAACTTTGAATAATAGAATTCCAATAATGGAGAGAGGAATCCTGTTAAGTGAACCTATCAAGGTACACAAACAAATTCAACAGTTGCATAAGAAATAAAAAATCTCAGAAACAACTTGAAGAAGGCTGTTTGATTCAATTTAAGCTCGGATTTTAGTTTTTGTGTATAAAAAAATGACATACCTATATGTTGTTGCACCTATTTGATGAAGAAACCACGTAGAAGTAAAACTGATTGCTAGTCCCAAAAATCACTTGAAGTCACCACCAACCAAAATGCGGGCATTTTCAAAAGTGGCTTGTCAATTCATAACATGTTTATTACATATGTAGCAAAAACATTTTCCAAAAGTATATTTCCATGCATAAGTACAACAAATGTACAAGCACACATGCACACATATGAACATAAGAAGAGCACAAGGACTATAACAGGGATTAACTCACGTTTTGGAGAGGTAGTCCACTTCATTAAACATGAACATAAGAAGAGCTCCCAATGGCAACGAAAGAACATTATTCAACAAAACCATTGAAAACTCATTTAAATTTCCAGATTTCGCCACAAGTTTAGCAGCATCGATAACTCTTCGTAGTGTTAGCTACAGTTGTAAAAATATAAAATACATGAGCAGAAACATTCATGAATGACATCATCTTCTTTGAAGAGAGATATAAGAGGCATCATTCGGATTTAAAGAGCATGATTTACACTCAATTCTAAAGTTGAATTTTGATGAAACAAGTCACAGAAGATCTACTGAATATGATGCTGTCAAAAAATAGTTTACAACCTGCCATGCATAACCAACCACATTAAATTGGAGATCAGTCAATCCTCCTAAAACTGCAGAGATTATATACACAAAACAAGAACAAAAAAATGTGAGATCATGTCACTAGTATTTTCAAAAGTTCAAATTTGGAGTTGTATGACATTTGTGTGTGACGTTCTTAAGAACTGTAACCATGGCAACATTAATGCACTTCAAGCTGCAAGAAAGAAAACATTATGGGCAATGTTTAGCAATTATAGTACAAAATGATGTATGAAGAACAAAGCGTGCAGACATAATTGGTTAAACTGAAGATTATGAAACAAAACAAGCTAAAATTGTAATCAGGAACCAGCTCTCATTGGAGTTACTATACTGTCAAACACATTGTGTTAGTGGCTTGAATATTATAACAAGGTAATGGAAAATAATGAAAAGTGGTATGAAGTATTCTCAGGATATAACAACCGAAAGCTATTTATTGCCATTGATTCCAGATCCAAGGGCTCGTATCATTTCCTTCATTCGGAAGCGGGTCTAGGCCGAATCACTCAAGCCCAACACTCACTTATTACATTTATATAAATTACAAATCATGTACAATGAAATATTATTATCATTCATGTACAATCCTCTGTATTTTGATCAAGCAATAAAAGATCAAAATTATTTCTTTCAAATTCTCTACAAATTCTAATATGATATCAGAGCAAAATCGCTTAACAGCAATGAAGATCTAATTGCAGAAAGAAACTCATCAGGAAATTAGACACAAAATCATCATCTGAGTTCCATATTTCCCACTCATCAGATTAAAACATCATCATCCGAGAGGGAGACCCAACACTAATCACTTCTGCCACGCCAGTTTTCAAGTTCTGGCTGCATAAGGATTCTTGTTGAATCATAGAAGAACAGAAATCAAAATCTCAAAAAACAGAATCAAGAATTCGAAATCATCAACCAAAATATCAAGGAAAGTGCCATCCTGAGAAAAATTCATCAGATCTTATAATCATTTGAAATTTTCTGGTTGCATCTTACCCGGCAGCATCTTGATTGAGATCTTGATTCTGCATTCTTGTTAAGATTTATTGTTCTTTGCTTTCTTTCCTTCAACTCTATTTTCTTTCAATTTCAAGATCATCATGGGTGATGAAGCACATTCTGAAGCACCTATCAGTGGCAGTGAATCTCAACACACTGCATCAAATGTCGAGAAACTCGTTCGAATCATAATCAGCCCACAAAGCCAACTTGTTACTGTTCATCTTAGTGAAAATGATTATCTACTCTGGAAGTTACAAGTTGAAACATCCCTTCAAGGATATGGTCTTCAAGGATATACTCAATGAACCATACCAGTACCTCTAATGGTTATCACTGATCAACAAAATAAAATAATTAGCAATGAAGAATATGTTAATCACCACAAACAAGATAGGCTTATATGTTATTGGCTACTGTCCTCTATAAATGCAAATCTTTTGACTCATGTAATAGGCTGTAAAACAGCAAGTGAGATATGGTCAACAATAGAAAGAGTGTTTGATGCAGCGCAGCCCACATTTGTCAAAGGTATAAGTCGAGACCGACTCAAGGAAGGCAAAGACCTAAGTCGAGTAAGTAGTGAGGAAGGTGAAGGCATAAGTCGTAACCGACTTAAGGAAGGAGGTATAAGGTGTGACCGACTTAAGGAAGGAGCTATGAGTCGTCAACGACTTAAGGGACGTGCTGGGTTACGACCTAACACTACAGGAGCAACACAGGTTGAAAATGCGAAGGTTTAAGTCGGCAACGACTTAAGGGTAGTGTTTTGGTTGGTGTACGACTTAACGGAACAGATGATAAGACGATACCGAGTTACGACTTAGTTAAGTCGTCTAACCGACCTATCGAGTCACACAGAGGAAAGGCAGAGCAAATTGGCGAAGTATTAGGTCGTGAATGACCTAACGAGTCAGGAGTTAAGTCGCTGAAGACTGGAGCGTGGATTCTTCTTCCGAGTTAATCTCTACCGTTGATCTCTTTAGGTCGCTGATCTGGGATGCCGCATGTTTTTAAGTCGCTGAAGCTTACTACCGTTGATTCTTCTGCCGAGTTAATCTCTGCCGCTGATGGAAGCTGGAGCTGTTGATAAGTCGTTACCGACTTATATTAAGTCGTAGGTCGCAACTTTTTCGTGAGTCGTTTGTAATATACATATATGTTGAGTCGCATCTGTTATAAGTCGTATGTCGTCTGTTTTCATATGTCGTCTGTTTGTAAGTCGTATATTGTCTGTATTCCTTTGAGTCGTAAGTCGGAGAGTCGTGCTAAGTCGGAACCGACCTAAGAGTTGATGAAATTTCTGTTGTAAAGTTGAACGCCTATAAATAGGCCGAGTCTCTCATTTGTAAAAGGTTGTTGATTTTTGAATAAAATTCTCTTTTGTTAGCTTTGTGCTTTCATTCAAATTGATAGTTGAGTGTAATCTCCTATCTCCTCTCTCGGATAATCGAGTGCGCTCGATTCAACGATTGCAGAAGCCGATTCGCGGAATCAAGTGCGCTTGATCAACGCTCGAAGAATTGAAGATCTCTCCTCACGGTATCGTGCGCGATCAACGTGTCAGAGATAGCTAGAATTCGGTATCTTCGGATCAACGAATTTGGGCAATTCAGTATTCATCAATCCACCGATTACTACATTCATCGATTTACATTTGTTTTGATTTATCCGCTGCGCCAGTGTTCAATTCTCAGTCTGCAGTAAAAGTGTTGTTCTACAAAAGACAACTTCACAATATCAAAAAGGAAAGTCATAATATGAGGGAGTATCTTTTCAAAATTAAGTCAATCTGTGATGCTTTAGAGGCTGCAAATCAAAAGGTATCTGACTCAGAACAAATCATGACAATATTAAATGGACTCGGTGATAAATATGAAGCAGTGGTAGCAGTTTTAACATCTCAGAGAAATCTGCCATCTACTGATGATGTACATTCAATCCTACTATCTCATGAAGCAAGAATTGACATCAAGAAACCACAAGAAACTGATTTTTTGGCCAACTTTGCTGCTAATTACAAAGGTAAAGGTCAAAACAATAATAGAGGAGAACAACTCACTCAGAGAGGTGGCCATTCTAACAGATCAAGGGGAAGAGGTAGATGGAATAACATAGGCCAAAATGTCAAATATGGGAGAAAATTGAACACACAGCAGCAAAATGTTACTTCAGATTAAATCTTAACTATGTTCCAGGTCAAGGACAAAATGCTCAAAGAAATTCGAACTACAGTGCAAACATGGCACACTTGCAAGCTGAATCAATCAATCAGAGGCAAAAAATTCTCAAACAGAAAATACAAAGCCTAATCACATTCAAGATGAAGATTGGTATCCTGACTCAGATGCAACTAATCACATCACAAATAACTTGAGCAATTTAAATCTTGAAAGCAAGGAATACAAAGGTATGAATTCTATACATATGGGTAATGACAAATCTATTGCAATTACACACACTGGTAAGTCATATATTATGGGAAGAAAGCAATTATATTTAAACAATCTATTGAGAGTCCCACATATCAAGAAAAACTTACTAAGTGTGTCGCAATTTGCAAAAGATAACAATATATATTTTGAGTTTTATCCACACAATTGCTTAGTTAAGGACATCCTAACTAAGGAAGTACTTTTGCAGGGTAAACAGTGTAAAGGACTGTACAAGTTCAAAGTGGATAATTCAAGAAACTCGGTTTTTAAAAGAAAGTGGTGTAATAACACTGAATTCAAACAGCAAGAAATGAGTGAAACATTTGATAAATGGCATTGTAAACTTGGGCATCCAAATGTCACTGTTGTCAAGCATGTATTGAATAAAAACAATATTCCTTTTAATGATGTGTCTTTACCATATATTTGTGCTTACTGTCAAATGGGCAAGAGTCACAAATTGTCCTTTTCAGATTCTGAAACTTATTATAGTAAGTCTTTTGAATTAATTGCCACTGGTTTATAGGGACCTGCCCTAATTCATGCTGACTATGGCTATAAATATTATATATCTTTTATGGATGCTTTTTCTAGATATGCATGGATATATTTTTTGAAATCAAAGTGTGAAACTCACAATGCAGTTATGCAGTTCATAGCACAAGCAGAGAATCAAACAAATTGCAAAGTTAAAATCATGCAAATAGATAGTGGGACTAAATACTTGCCCTTAAAGGAGTATTTTCTAAAAAAAGGGAATCAATCATAGGACAACATGTCCCTACACTTCAGAGCAAAATGGACTAGTTAAAAGGAGGCACAGACAAATTGTGGACACTGGTCTTACTCTTCTAGCACAAGCATCTATGCCACAAAATTTTTGGCCAAATGCTTTAGCTACAGCAGTCTATTTAATTAATAGACTGCCTTCTAAGGCTCTAAAGTTAAAATGTCCAATAGAAATATTAACTGACACTAGTCCAGGTTATCATAATCTCAAAGTGTTTGGGTGTCTATGTTTTCCATATATTAGACCCTACAATACTCACAAATTAGATTTTAGATCTTCACCTTGTACCTTTTTAGGATATGCTAGCAATAAAAAGGATTACAAATGTCTAGACAAAAATGGAAGAATAATTATTTCTAGACGTGATATTCAATGAAACAATTTTTCCATTTAGAGAAGCAAATACTAAAGTAAACAGTAAAGTGTATAATGCAAAAGAATCTATACCATCTATACATATTCCATCTGTTGAGATAATTCAGGCTCAAGGAGAGCCAACTCAAGGCATCAACAACCAGGGAGCAACCTGCTGTGACTCTCAAGGTACAGATTCTAATATCAGACTTGATTCAGCAGATGATCAAGCAAGATCAACTAGTGTACCTGATCAAGCATCTCAACAAAGAACTACTGAACAACTAACTCCTTATCATATTCAAAGCAGTATGCAAAGCACAGACTCAAACATACAATCAGAAGGTGAAAGCTAATCAACAACAGATCACTGGTAGAACAAGTCATCACATGATAACCATATCTAAGAGTGGCATATTCAAACCAAAAATCTATCATGCTATTTTAGATGCAGAGGAGCCAATCACACATGATCAAGCCATACAAAATAAAAATTGGAAAACTGCTATGGATGAAGAATATGAGGCCTTAATGAAGAACAAGACATGGGATCTTGTTCTTAAACCAAAAGACAAAAATGTTGTAGGATGCAAATGGACTTACAGGTTAAAAAGGAATGCTGATGGTACAATTTCTAAATATAAGGAAAGACTAGTAGCTAAAGGCTACTCACAACAGAGTGGTTTTGATTTTAATGAAACTTTTACACCTGTTGTGAAGCCTGCTACTATCAGAATTGTTATTACAATTGCCTTACATAGAAATTGGATCATCAGACAACTAGATGTAAACAATGCCTTTTTAAATGGTATTTTACAGGAAGAGGTGTACATGGAACAGCCTCAAGGTTTCAAAAATAAAAAGGAAAGGAAGATCATGTGTGCAAATTACACAAAGCAATCTATGGTTTAAAGCAAGCTCCAAGAGTGTGGTTTGAAAAACTAAAGGAAATAATGATCAAATTTGGTTATCATCCAACCAAATCCGACAACTCTCTATTTACAAAGTTTAGTAAAAACATAACAATGTATGTACTGATTTACGTCGATGACTTTATTATTACAGGTAACAGTGAACAGTGAGCAGAAGATTAACAGTCTAATAAAGCATCTCCATCAAAAATTCAGCATTAAAGATCTTGACAATCTAAGCTATTTTCTGAGCATAGAAGTCAAAAGAATATCAAATGCAAGGATTCAATTAAGTTAAAGGAAGTACATAACAGAAATTCTACACAAAGCAAAAATGCATGAAGCTAATTCCATCTCAACACCTATGGTCAGTAATTTGCATCTGTCTAAATACAAAGAAGAAGCAATATTCAATGACAGTCAATATAGAAGCATTGTTGGGGCACTTCAATATGCTACTATTACCAGCTTGATATCACATACAGTGTAAATAAAGCAAGCCAATATATGCAAAATCCAACAGATGATCACTGGAAGGCGGTTAAAAGGATACCGAGGTACCTTAAAGGGACTCTAAACTATGGTTTAATTCTAGAGGCAAGTAAGTCAATCAGCATCAATGGCTATGCTGATGCTGATTGGGCTACTGACCCAGATGATAGGAGATCCACAACTGGGTATTGCATATACTTGGGTAGCAATCCCATTTCTTGGTGTTCAAAAAAACAGTCCATTGTCTCGAAATCTAGTGTTGAGGCTGAATTTAGAAGCGTAGCAAATGCTACTGCATAAGTCATGTGGATTGAGTCACTACTTGAAGAACTACAAGTCAAAACTGAATGCAAAACGACTATCTGGTGTGATAATCTAAGCACTGTACATCTTACGGCCAACCCAGTATTACACTAAAGAACAAAGTATGTTGAACTGGATATCTACTTCGTTCGTGAACAAGTAGCAAGAGGAAAATTAAACGTAAATCACATACCTTCCACTTACCAAACAGCAGATATATTGACAAAGCCTCTCTCAAGGAATAACTTCGATCGATTCAGAGAAAGGCTGAAAGTTGGAAGCCTTGATGACGATTCACATACTAGAAAGCATATGAACAGTCATGCCAGCTTTCCAGATAATCTCAAACTCATAAGTCAAAATCACTAAAGTACCAAAGTACTTGTTGCTGAATCTCTGATCGGTTTCCATCTCTTACACTAAAAGGCATATGAACAGCCAAGATGCCAGCTTTCAGTTAATCTCAAGCTCATAAGCCATAATCACTAAAGTATCGAAGTATTTGTTGCAGAATCTCTGATCGATTGCCATCTCTAGGTGACAATTGACCAGGGTTTTGATCCTTCTGCTCAAAGTTGAGTCTAATACTCTTGCATCTCTTGATTTACTCCAGAAATTTCATCAGTTTTAGTGAAATTGAAGCAAAAGAAATTTTGGAAATAAATTGCTGCAAACCCTAGTCGCATTAGGGTTTGAGGGGGCGTATTGGAGAATAATGAAAAGTGGTATGAAGTATTCTCAGGATATAACAACCAAAAGCTATTCATTGCCATTGATTCCAGATCCAATGGCTCATATCATTTCCTTCATTTAGAAGCGGGTCTAGGCCGAATCACTCAAGCCCAACACTCACTTATTACATTTATATAAATTGCAAATCATGTACAATGAAATATTATTATCATTCATGTACAATCCTCTGTATTTTGATCAAGCAATAAAAGATCAAAATTATTTCTTTCAAATTCTCTGCAAATTCTAATACAAGGTGGGAATAATCAGGTTGTGAATTGTAGTCTCGTATTAATTAAAACATCAACATGAAAAGAGAAAAAATTGTGAAAGTTTATATTTATTTTAAGATGGATATCTCAGTGTTATTGGATAATACTTAATGATTATTTTATATAGAAGACTTGCCTCAACTCATGCACTACACAGATCAATAAGGATATCAAAGAGTAAACAAAAATAATACAACGAAATATTAATGCATAGGCCTACTTTTCATACATATATGTTTAAACCATAAAACTAGGCACTAAGACTGTAGTCTCTCTTGCTAAGAAACCCAACAAAATGACATAATTCTAGGCACATGTAATTGTACAGCAAATAAACACATCAGACAATATAAGTAGTTTCAGCAGACATCATATATTAAGAGTTGAAAATGCATTTGTGGCACTTACGTGTGCACACTTCTAAAAAAATGTGATAGCTTAATTTCAAATTGACATGAACAAGTGTACTTCAACTTAATAAAATCACTGACTTCAATCAACCATGTTATTGCTATTTCCCTCTTGTTCATTCTTGCTACGCCTTGATATTTAAAGGTACAAATCAAATATAATTTTGATTGGAGTATTAAGTGGACTTCAAAAGCCTGATTGACAGGAGTTTCCAGTTCATCAATTATATGTCCCATCTCTTTTTCCATAGAGCTATAACATTCCATAAAAAACTACTTAAACCTTACTTTAAAAGGACTTTAAGATTTCACATTCTTTCAACACTTAAACCTTATTTATTAGAATCATCGCCATTAGTAGCAAATGCAAGGCAAAGCTATTTCTTACTTATCACATAAACCTTTCCCAAAGCATGCAACTTCACTCTAAGTCCTCTAAAATTCAATGTCCCTTTAGGTATCTCAACTCTATCATATTTTCTTAAATCATAACAGGTGTCTAAAATACTCATACCTTCCTTTTTTGGATATTTTTCCATCCCTTTTCTATATGCAGTTCTTAAAGCTATATATGTTGTCGAGGGCAGATGCATTGCCAGAATCAAGAAGACTGAACGAATAACCTCAAGTTTCTTCCCACCTACACCTATAGACATCAACTCCACAAAGTAAAAACATGGCAGTGTATAGTAAGTTAACATTGATTGGCATATACTTCACATTCGAATAGTTCGACTTTCTTCCAAAAGACAAATACCCATAAATGCATGATTTAGCTGGAAGGCAGTACTCAAAACACTCCTCAATATTTCCCATAACTCCTCAATATCCATAAGCGATACACAATCTTTTTATATAAAAAAGACCAATGCCTAAATAAACAAAACTAGACGAACAATAAACTCAGTTTCTCCACAGCAATAGCTCAGCAAAATTATTATACTGTCATCATGAAACAATTCCTGTTTCAAGTATGGTCGATGCAAAAAATTGCTAACGGAGAAATAGGCAAACAAAAACTCAAGGATATGAAGAGATAACAATTGTAAATAACAATAGGCCTGAGCGGGCAAACTTAGTAATGAAGTTGAGAGTGCTCGTTAATTCAGTGTAATATTATTTATGTAGAAGGCTCTGTTGAGAACGGAAGCAGCAAAGAACAATATATTGTAATAGTAAGCGAAAGCAAAAACTGTTTTTTTTATTCATTAAACAAATAGCCTAAATATATAGGCAGATACAACTACATGCAAAACATAAAAGTAGGATCTATAACTACCCAAACATAGGACTCGGTAAACCAGTATACAACGTGCATACTGCATCACATCTCCACTAATCTAGCAAAACGTGTTCAAAGACAACTTCTAACACCCTCCCTTAAACTGATATGTGTCAAACATTCAGTTTACTGCTCAAGACTTATAAAGAACTGCCGTTCTCAATTTCTTCACCATCTTGCATAGAACTCTCTCACAACTTCCATCATTACCTGGTTAGACATGCTCAACTGTTTCACGTTGATTGGTACTTTAACCATCAACAAATACTCTTGGTTTCCTCTTAGGGATCCACTGACCTCTCCATTCGGGTCGTCCCTTGTATATGTCATCCCCCAACAAGTGAGAACCGCAGCTCTTCTTCCTTACTTGTTGGATGACACAAAACCAAGTCTTTCTCACTCAACCTACTTCACATGTAGGCATGCCTATCTTCTCCTAGGCATATCATCAAACAGTTCACGAGCGCTCTCCATAAATGTCCAACCCCATAAGCGACGTTCCACCCTTCGTCGTCTTCGTCTTCATATCTATGTCACTTTCACACAAAACTCTCTTGCTTCTACACACAGGTTGCAAGTACTTCATTTACTACCACACTATTTTTGCAAACACTTTTCCGTCCATTCACCACTCATCCTCAAACTCACCTAACCCTGCCAAACATCTGTTCAATCTGCTATCATTCAATATACCAGTGCAACTGTCTCTCCTTCCCATAACTTCCAGTCCACACTCACAAACAACAACTCTCAGTCTTTACATCACCACTGTCACCCGTTCACATTCAAACACGACCAGACTTGCAACCACTTCATTACCCCTCTCATTATCACACTAGTCTTTGCTCCTGTCTCACATAGTCTCACTCAACACACAGTCTGCAGTCTACTTCTACAACACACGTTCACTGTCCACACATACCTCCTACACAGACTGCCATTTTACCTCCTAATACACTGCCCCATTCTGTTTGCTTCCATCCTCATTTTGTCACAAATAAACATATTCCAAACCACTGCTTCTGTCACAGTCTACACTCAACTTCCTAATACCCATCTTACTCTACACCACCCAATTGCAAGCCCCTATACTGTGTTGCCATAACTTCACTAACAACTTCACTATTAGCACCAACTTCTGTCATCACTTCACTCACCCCTGCAACTGTCCACAAATTGCCTACAACCTCTCTCATATCCACTTCACTCACCTCCACACTTGCAACTACATCAGTTTGCAAGTCCTTCACAACATTAGAACACATACTCATTGCCTTGCCAAACATCTTCAGCCACCATCTCAACCAGCACCAGCAGCATCCCCTCTTCCATAAACACACTGCCTCCATACCACTCTCACTCCAATATCACTGCAATCACCAAAAACTGTAAACACTTCAACCTCCAAAACTTATGTTCAACTCCAACCTACTGCGAAAAGTATCTCCACCACTTACACAACTGAACTTATACTTCATTATTTCGATCACCTAAAACTTCTGCTGTGGATTGTCAGACCCAATCGTCAAACTATCATCACCAAGCAATATCAGTGCACAACACTCCGGATCCCAAAAAACTTCAGGAAGATCACTGCCGATCATATGAAAAACTGCAACTCTGGCCTCACTATCTTCAAAGTTTCAGATATGCGCAACCAACGACCACATCGGCTTCAACCATCGACATTAACCATTACAAACAGCAAGCAAGCGACATCTACATCAAAGTGCAAACCATCCTCCACACTACAAGCCAAATTAAGCATTCAAAGGCCAACTCTAAGATCTTAAAACAACCAAGGCAATGCAACAACCTTTTTTTTTGGTCAGATTTATAGTAAACTAAAACAACATCATAACTCCTCAACTCAGACCATTAGCTCCAACCTTGCAAACTCCAAAACAAACATCCAGGTGACACAAAACCAACACATAACTTAGGCAAATCATGTTAAGCTCCATCACTTCAACAAACTCCTAGCACCCAAACTACCCTGTGCCAACGGCCAAAAAATGTGCTGGGTTATCCGAGTCTGCAAATTGAGTGCCACTACTTCTGCTCTTTACTGAAAACTCACCCAACCACCTTCTACAAGCAATTCCCTCATCAACTTCCAACTCCTTCGCTGCACCTATTCAAATCACTTCACAATCATGCATAAGTCAATAGCAGCCTCCTCTGCACCAGACATGCCAAAACCTGTTTCAAATTCCGACCATCACTGCACCTCAAACTCCGGCTGATACAACTGAAAATCTGATCACCCATTGGACTCTTGTCATCTCCCACCATATTCAATGCAACTGAGCCCAAAACACACATGTATTGCTGCTTGAAATGCAACTTAACAGGCCGCTGAAACACAATTCCCATGACATCTGTCTGATCGTCTGATACTCCACACACTGGCACATCACCTTCCTTATCTCGGCACTCTTCGGATCCTCGTACACCGAATCGAAACCCTTCAACTCAGCCCGGTCCGATGCTCTTCGAACTGATGCCAGCTGTGGCTGTTGTATTTGCACTTGCAACGTCATCGCCCTCGCCTACCATGTCAAGGACTCGTTTTTTATTATTACGTACTGGCCGGTTCTGTAGCTCCACAATTTTGTTCGCAGTCCGGCTTATCTCTAGCTCTTTCTCTCTCAGCTGATTGTCAATGGCTTCTTCCTCGGCCATTTCCAACATATGGTAGTGGGCTTCATTCTGGCTTCTAACATGTGCTTCAGCTTCTCTTGCAAACAGCCTTCTATACTAGAACAATACCCAGCGGACAGCAGCACGGAGGCCACCGCCGCCGGTAAGCGGAAAATCCAAGAATTTAGCGCAAGGCTCTGATACCAATTGTTGAGAACGGAAGCAGCAAAGAACAATATATTGTAATAGTAAGCGAAAGCAAAAACTGTTTTTTTTATTCATTAAACAAATAGCCTAAATATATAGGCAGATACAACTACATGCAAAACATAAAAGTAGGATCTATAACTACCCAAACATAGGACTCGGTAAACCAGTATACAACGTGCATACTGCATCACATCTCCACTAATCTAGCAAAACGTGTTCAAAGACAACTTCTAACAGGCTCAAACCTGAACATGCTTGTTATCGGACCCGTGAACCCGTTGTTCGCAAGCATTAGGTAAGGCACGGATCTCAAATCAGAGGGGAGCTGTTGCGAAAACACGTTGTTGTTGAGAAATAACAATTCGAGGGGTAGCTTAAAGATTTTAGGAGGAACTGATCCGGAGAATCGGTTGAAACGAATGTCGAGGAAGGATAATTGGGATAATGGGAGAAGAATGGAAGGCAAGGCGTCGGAGAAGGTATTGCACTACCAGAAAGTGTATGAAACAGGTAGAAACAGGTTGAAAGAGGTGAAAGGCGTAGGAAGCTAGGAAAGATAAACCAACTTCAATATGCAAAATAATAATCAAGATATAGGAAAGACGTAAGAAATTTTCTACACCAAATTATAACGTAGGAAAGACATAGATAATCTTCTACGTCATTTCCACGTCTCCGTTAATTTTCTATAAATCCAGACTGGCGTAGGAAAAACGTAGAAAATCCGCTCCGTAAAATTTTACCGCAGAAAAGATGTAGACAATCTCTCATGTCATTTCCACGTCTATGTTAATTTTTTACAAATCCAAACTAGCGTATGAAAGGCGTAGAAAATTTTCTACACTTCCAATGCGCATGCAAACCCATGCAAAAGTGACCGCTTGAAACCCGAGGAAAACGCAACTTCCTCCACCTCTCTCTTACTCCTCTGGCCATAAAATGATGTGCCATCTTCACCGTTTAACTTCTCCTCCAAGACCACATCGGCTAGCACCTTCCCTCCAAGCTCGAATCCACCTCTGATGAACTGCACCTTTCAATAAGACTAACAAAATACCTGATGTTTAATAG
The DNA here is from genome assembly GCA_030737815.1 of Allium fistulosum. NCBI lineage: Eukaryota > Viridiplantae > Streptophyta > Magnoliopsida > Asparagales > Amaryllidaceae > Allium > Allium fistulosum. The sequence continues at coordinate 1,408,264,914 of CM060903.1, forward strand.
TTAGAGCATCTCCAACAGTTCAGAGTGCGGAAATTGGATTTTTCGCACTCCGAAATGTTGGAGGCTTCATTTTTGCAACAGAAATGAGGCCAGGCGCCTGTTGAACAGGCGCTTGGGTTTCAGGCGTCTGTTCAACAGGCGCCCGTGTTTTTAAAACAAACAGAGCATAAATTTAAGAATTAAAGTACAATTCATAGTACATTGGGCGCCTGTTATACAGGCGTCTGATATCCAGGCGCCTGTCTAACAGGCGCCTCGTTTGATCTTCATTTCCCACACTTCGGCCTCCCCTTTCTGCACTATTGCATTTTCTCGAACCCTGTTGGAGAGCTTTGAGGGTGCAGATCTGAGAATATTGCAACAGTTGGAGATGCTCTTACAACTTTTTTGAATTACATTAAAAATTTTAACTTCTCATAAAAAACTTCTGGTAATAAGTTTTAATTGCATTAAGCAATACTAACTGATAAAATTATACAGGGCTATTGAGAGATCAAACTGTTTTCACAAGGAAGGACATAAAAACCCTTGTAAAGCAAGCAACACAACATACATGTTGATATTTGGAATCATTGAGCTCATCTGCTCCCAAATGCCAGACTTTGATCAAGTTTGATGGCTTTCTATTGTTGCTGCAGTTATGTCTTTTACTTACTCCACTATTGGACTTTCCCTTGGAATTGTTCAAGTTATTTGTAAGTTTCCAATTATTTATAAAAAAACTCCTACAATTTGGAATCATGATTTCTGTATGCTAATTGATAAACATGCATTTTCTTCCAATATACATAGCTAATGGTGAAATCAAAGGAAGCCTTACTGGAGTCAGTATTGGACCCATCACTGAAACTCAAAAGATATGGAGAAGTCTGCAACACCATACAAGTATAAACACTAATGGATATTTTAGTTATATTTTTATCTTGTGTGAGACTTAAGACAATAGGTGAGACTATTTCCATTCTTCATGCTAAATTCACAGTGTTGAGGATTTAGGGTGTTAAGATAGTCTCATTTATTGAGAGAAAAAAAAGTTTAGTTATCAATTTGTCGAAATTATATTTTTACACTTAGCAAGGGTAAATGAAGTAAACATGAAACCTTAATAACGTGTGAATGTGGTGAAAATACTGTTACACTAATAAGCCTAACGGTGATTTTCTGTTTGTATAACTCCAATAAATAATTAAAAGCATGCTTTGGAGATACAAGACTCTGGTTTGTAGGTAAATAAAATCACAGAAACTTATGTCATTGCGTTCGAAAGTTTAAATGTTTATCATAATTAATTATGATGCAGGTTCTACCATATCTCTGTGAGGTTAATCATATAATTATGATCTCAGGTTCTTACAGAATATAACTGCACCCGAGGTCAGTTACACAGTTGCCATCTCAGCCTTCTGGGAAATTGAAACTGAGTACCAGCAAAGCTTTGCCTTCTGCCTACAGAGTGGTTCTAAAACTCCTAAAGAACTTAAGTCCACCTACGACAGATGGGGGAATGCAGATTTCGGTCAGTACTGCCTTGCTTTACACAGCATTGCAAATAGGTGCTTGTCTCAAGCCACAAATGATGAAGTTGCCAATGCTGAAGAAATATTTCAAAATGTTCTCTCACATGAAATTGGTTTCTGGAACATGAGCTCAGGTGATTCCTAAGAATTGAAATTATTGTTAAAGTTTGTATTATTATAATTATGACTGCATATTAGTGTTTATACTTGTATGGTATTGTGGATAGAAAAAAAAACCCATTGGTAGTTCTAGTAATATCTTTGTAGGCTCGATTGGTGTTTCTACTGCAATTTAGGGTGTGATGGAGGCTATTAGGATTAGATGTGCTAGATATCCAACAAGGCGGACGTTTGACGAATTTATAGATTGTTTTTACATTCTCCTACCTGATGCAACAAATGGAAGGTACTATATACTACATAGGAAAACCATAAATGGATAAAATAACGGCTTCTTTGGATTTTTGTACTATTCTTAATTGATTTTTCTTCTTCATATTTCATTCTTACTTACTGTGGCAGTCATGATGAAGTCTCTGTTGCAAAAAAGTCGTTGGAAGCATCTGGACTTGAAGGATATCAGGTAAACAATAGAAAGTACATAAAATAAATATTGTTATAATCTAGTTTGGTTATCCAAATTATTGAAGAAACAATAAAGCAGAAATACAAAGACGCCACTTATAGCATCAATAAGGGAGAAGTACAAACTAGAGCCAAACTAGAGGAAAAGGTGGAGCGTCAAGAAGGGGAGATTCAAATGCTAAAGATGAAGTATGAACAACCCACTGAGGTTCTTCGACGGCAATTTGATGGGGAGTTGAATGATCTCGTGAGAGATGAGGGTATTTTTTATTTTTAATGGTAACCGTATGATGTCATGTATCATGAACATATTATCGTATTATTTTGACATATAAGAACTTGATTAATATTGTTTGACTTTGTAATATGAATGAGATATTTGTTTTTTGAATTAAAGATGAATGATTTGGTGTTAATCTTTTTGTTGGAATGTGTATATATGTGTAACAAGTTGGTTTTACTTTCTATTTAATATGGTGAAATGAAACACAATAGTAATATATCAAAATTTCTTTAGAAAAGGCTTAGATAAAGAGAATATTGATACACCCGTAGATGAATGGATAACGTAGAAAAAATGTAGGAAATGTAATATGTAAGAATGACGTAGGGAAAGCGTAGGAAAACAAGGCGCATGGAAGATGTAGGTAAACGGATGACATAGGAAAGACGTGGGTAACGAAAGAAGTAAAAATGTCATAGCAAAACTGTAGGAATAACGAGGCGTAGGGAAGACGTAGAAAAATCATGGCGTAGGAAAGACGTAGGAAACAATCCAACGGATGGCGTAGGTAAAGCGTAGGTATTTTATTAGCTACGTAAGTTTTACCCACGCCAAAACTGGCGTAGGGGTTACGTAGTTAATGCATTTACCTACGTCCCGCCTACGCCATTTTGGCGTAGGTAAACCGCAATTTTCTTGTAGTGTTGTTGCTGAGGTCGAGTTCGTACAGAAAGGTTAGATTTCACAGATCGACGACGGTGCCGGAGAAATTGTTTTGGCGTGGAAGTTAGCGAGGTCGAGGAGTTCGTACAGGAAGGCAGTTCCTATTTCTTTTTGAGGCGGGAGGACGAAATTTGAAGGCGGTGAAGGTAAATTTTTTGGCCCGCGGGGCTAATTTGTATAAGGAGGGAATAGGTAAAAGTACAAATTTTGAAGAAAAAAAGTTAGATTGAAGGACATCAAGTTTCATTTTTAGACTGAAGGACAAATATTAGTTATAATTAACATTATATTTAACTTTTACACTGTACAAAACGCTAGTTATATGTAGCATTGTATTCAGTTTTACACTATACAAAATGCTGGTTATAACTAGCATTGTACTTCAGTCTAAAAACCAAACTTTTTGTCCTTGAGTCTAAATTTTTTCTAAGTTTGTCATTGTGCCTATTTTTCTGTTTTATAAAATTAACTTTAATCTATTATTTTTTTAAAATACATTTAAGTACCATTTATCAATTAAATGCTTATCATTAATGCTATAAATAACAATATTTCCTATACTGTTGTAATATTAGTTTTTCAAATTTTTGTAAAATTTGAAGTTTTTGCTAACTAATGTATGTAGAACTTTATGAAAAAACAATTAGTATTTTGTAATTTACAAATTATAAACTTTGAATTATTAGAAATTATTAAGTTTAAATTGTTAATTATTAAATACAAATCAATAATTATAAATCATTAATTATAGTGAAATCACGCCGCATCTCGTTGAGCGTCATCACATGCAGCCCATTCACAACTTGAGCATGGAGAACAACTCGACCTCCACAAATAAGCAAATCGAGCATGATTATTAATTTTTTAATAGTCACTATTAATTAGTAATTATATAAAATTAATTATAAAATACTAAATCTCACTTCATAATTACTGGATTTAATTATTAATTATTAATCTTAATTATTATATTATTATTAATAATTAATTAATTAATAGTAATTATGAATTGATAATTATTAAAAACTAATTATTAAATATTACTTCTTAATTATTAACTATTACTTATTAATTAAATATTAAATGTAAAATGAATATTAATTGTAATTTACTAATTATAAATAATTAACTATAAAAATTTATTAAATATAAAATATAATTATTGATCATAGACAATAATTAGTGGTTATAGATTATTTATTAATAATCATTAATTATGATAAATTATAAATAATAACCTATATAAGTACACTACAACAAAATACTCATTTCACAACTTGCTAAAACAAACAGTTGTTAAAAATTTGTTTATTGCAACTGAAAGGAAAACTCAGCCAGTAAATATTTGTTTATTGCAACTGATAGGAAAATGCAGTTATTAAATTTTGGTTTATTGCAACTGCCAAGAAAATGCAGTTGTTAAAAACCGTTTATTACAACCGTCATAAAAATTCCAATTGCTAAAGATCATTTATTACAACTGTCATATGATGCTAGTTGTAAATATAATTATTAATTATAATTATAAAATATTAAATACTAAATGTTACTTCTTAATTATTAACATTGTTTATTAATTAACAATTATTAAATATTTGTCTTAATTATTGATTAATATTAATTATTACTTTTTTAATAGTCATTAGTAATTAATAATTATTTAAAATTAATTATTAAATACTAAATATCATATTATAATTATTAAATTTTATTATTAATTAATAGTCGTTAAATATTATTCTTTATTATTATATAATTATTAAGCATTAATTATATAATAGTAATTATTAATTAATAATTATTAAAAAATAATTATTAGATATTGAATATTAGTTATTAATTATTAAATATTACTTATTAATTAAATAATACACGATAAACATTAATTATTAAATAATAATTATTTAATATCAATTATTAATAATATTTATTAATTATTAAATGTAATTAATAAATATTAACTATAATTTACTAATTATTAATAAATAACTATAGTAAATTATTAAATATAAAAAATAATATTAATTATTAATAATAATTAGTAATTATAAATTATTTATTGATAATTGTTGATTATAATAAATTATTGCGAGTCAGCGGAATATGGATTTTAAGGCTAAATTAACGCTAGAGGAAGGGTGAATAGTGTTGAATGGATTATGTGAGTATTATTCAAATTCTTTAAGATTTTACTTAGAATGATGGAATTAACAATCACGGAATCAAAGCACGAATAAAAGTAAATGAAGTAAAGTAAAAAGGAAAGAACACACTAGGATTTTATATCGGTTTGGAGTTACCCTACATCCAGTCCCGCTTTCTTGTAAGGATTTCTTTTCAACTAGTAAATGCAAATACAATCTCGATTTTAAGGCTACTAGACACACCCTCTAGATCCTAGCCTCTGGGTAGAGCCACTTGATTTTCGGGCTACAAGTTCACCCGCTAGATTTACGGGCTACTAAGCACACCCAATTGATTTAAACAGGCTACAATCACACCTACTTGGATTTTAGGGATACCAAGCACATCATAGAGTATAAGAGTATGATTTGATTGAGTTTACAGACTGGAATCTTCGTTCTTGATTACAATTGATCCTATGACTCTTGAATAGTGCTTTGATCTTGAGAGGGATGAGAGAAATCAGGGAGTATATGAAAGAGAATCAACTAGTAATGATAAAATTTGATTCTAGTTGAATTTTGGCAGAGTTTCGGTAGAAATTAATTTTGAAATCAAGAGAGCGAAAAAAGGAGAGAAAAATAAGAATGTAGTTAATAAAAATTCGTTTGGAAGTCTGGCATATATAGAGAAACAACGGCCATGTCTGTTTGCGAAGAGATACAACGAAAAGACACTTTCTTTCAAAATTTAAATTTTGAAATTTACGGCTAGTATGTCGACATATAGGATTTGGATATGTCAACATATCCTTTGCAAAATTAAAAAATACTTTATAAAAATTATTTTGAAAATCCATTGCTTTGTAAAATAATTTGATACTTTGTAGAATCATTTAAATATAGTTTATACAAATTTCAATCAAAATATAGATTAATAAAACTTTATAAAATAATTTTGAAAGATTTAATAGGAATATTCAATATAATGGAAATAATATAAATAAAATCAATATAGTTATAAATTATTAAAGTATAAACAAAAATTCAACATATATAAACTTAAAAACACTAAAATAAAACAACTATAAGAGATTTGAAAATCATTTTGAGAAATATTTTGAAAAGATTATTTTAAAGATAGAATATTAGAAAAACACTTTAAAATAAAATTAGAGAAGATGAGCGAGATCAAGAAAGTGCTATCAAGGTTTTAACATTAATTATATGACTCTATAACTTATCTAGAATATCTTGAAATCTTGAACTCTTCAATACTTATGGGTTCATTCTTGAATTCTTGAAACTTTATATCAGCATCTTGAATCTACTCTTGATATCAACATCTTAATACTGTACAGTCTTCATAATCAATGCATGTCTACTATCTTGCACTATATATATATATATATATTAATAAAACATTAGTATCTATATTTTATATAATTTCTTATAGTTGTTATCATCAAAACCAATAATTAAGGTACTAACAATTATAAATAATGTCATATATAAGCTGTCAATTATAATTAATAATTTTAATTTAATTTTTACAAATTATTAGGTAAGTATTAATTATTTGTTATTAATTAGAACATCCAAGCAGAAACCTTTGTGTTCACTCAGATTATTGTTTGTAATTAACAACGTTTACTTAAAAGTGGTTACATAATCACTTAAAACTTATGAGCAGGACACCGGTTGTAAATAAATATTTACAATGGTCAAAATTAATTAGTTGTTATAGATCTCTATTACAACCGGCTAAAAGAAATAGTTGTTAAAAATATATTTATTGTAAGTGGTAGAAAAACGCAGTTGTTAAAACTATATTTATTGCAACCAGTAGGAAAGTGCAGCTGTTAAAAATATATTTAATGCAACTGGCAGTAAAACGCAGTTGTTAAAAATATGTTCATCGCAACTTCAGGAAATATCAGTTGCTAAAGATCATTTATTACAACTGTCATGAAATGCCAGTTGTTAAAGATCATTTATTCTAACTGTCATATGGCGTCGGTTGTAAATAGCAAGTTGCAATATGGTAATTTTCTTGGAATGTAAATTTCCTATCAAATTCTTCATACTTTGCTTGTTCAAATCATTTGATTCTTGTATAGCTGGCACCATTGCCTCGAAATTCCTTGGGGGTATTCTTAGAATTTTACGAATCAGCTCTATTTTGTAACAGACCTTTCCTAAAGTCTAGAATTGTAGATCAAGGTTGATAGGCATTCATACATATCTTTTATATTCTCATTCTTTGCAATAACTAAATTTTGAATTCATTGCTGAGTACGGCTAACATGATTCTTTAACCCATGAAGTTCCTTCATGAGTTACTTCGAGTGTAAGCCATATTTTATGCGCTCTCAAACAATGAGAAACTCCATTAAATTCAGTGTTGCCATGGGCACATATAAGAGAATTCATAGTTTTGGCATTTAAAGCACAAGATTTGCTATCATTTGCATCTCATCTATCTACAGGCTTAGACAACTCTCATACATTATTGGTCACTACAGGTGCAGTGTAACCAATTTCAACTATATTTCAAACCTCAAAGTCTGTTGATACCAAATAAATTTTCATCCTAGCTTTCCAGTATTCATAACCGTTTCCTTTAAACATAGATGACCTAGCTATGGACTGACCCCTAAAAAAAGCATTACTAGAATTTGACATGTTTGAATGTTTTTCTGAGCAACATGCTTTGATACCACTTATAGAATCGTAAATATACCTAGAGAGGGGATGAATAGAGTTTTATTATTTCATACCTAAATGACTAAATAGATAAATAAAATGCGAAAATGTAAAATATGAAAAATAAAGAACACACAGATTTATCCAGCTTTGGCAAGTATCTCATAGTTCCTATTACTATGCTCAAGATTATCACTAGAATTAAATAGCTGATCGCTTACAAACATGTATACATGTGATTCTTCACCAAAGACTATTCTAATTCTATGTTTTGTAATTCTATCTCAACTTTATCCTCAAATCGAGAATTCCCGAGCTACAAATTGTAGCTCAATCCTAAAAATCTTGAGTTCAAAGATTAAAAAGAAAAATACAGAACAAAATAAACAATGGCCCTTTAAACAATTAAAAGCTTTTATGTGCAAAACATAGTGCCTAAAATAAAAGGTTCCCTTTTTAATAAACTTTGACTCTATCCAGCTCGTCTTTTTATCACATTTAAATTCAAGAAAATCGTCCTCCTTTTTAGAAATAAATTTTCTTCCTCGAAAGATTGATTCTTTTAGCCGCAAAATTGTCCAAGCTTCAAAATCTTTGTTGTTGGAGAATGTCATGCACACTGTATTAACTAATTATTTCAACCTTGCCTTAATCTTGAGCCGCCGACACCTTAGTTTCAAACCGAATCACGTCAGAGAATCCAGTCATTGAATTCTTCACCACGATGCTGGAGATTTGTGTTGCACTAGAAGACTGCTTCCTCTATTGGTTAATTGCCACATCATCTGTTGCATTTTGGATCTAGAGTTTGTGCTTCGATTAGAAGATGTCAATCTAGAGTGCTTACGATGAGTTGAAACCTATGGATTCTTGAGTCTTGATGATGCTTGCTTTGTTGCATCTTTTGGTAGTAACTCGAGACTAGGACGAGAGATCTGTGACAATCTGGAGTTATGGTTTGATGGCTGTCGATGTATAGTTTTTTAGACGTTAAGGATTTTATGAATCGATAAGTTTGGATGTAGCCGGTTTTCGATGTCTGATGATGTTGGAATAATCCAAAACTTTATACTTCGACTTGCTTGTTCGTTTAGTGATGAAATTTGATAGATTTTTATTATGTTAAAGTTTTTCCTATTGTTTCAGAGTATGCTTAGATGATCCTGAGTTGTGAAATAGGAGATGAGAAGCAGTGTTGTTTAGTTTATTTCCACTTTGAACAATCAAATAAAGCTGAACAATTAGGTTTTGATAATTGGTGTTGTGACTTGTGAGTGATGAAGTGTAGCGGATTCGATGGTGAATACAAGGGAGAAAGTTGAGTTTGTATAAACTTTTGGAGATAAATAATGGGAGCATATGAGGAATATTAGGAGATAGAAAAATACGTAGTTTTAATTGGAGATATATTTCGTAATTTGAATTTATTATTAGAAGTATATTATGTTTGTCATTTTGATATTCTTTTGATATGAATAGTATGAAAAATATATCGTGTTGACTTTAACAATGAAAGGAAATGGTTTATTTTGACAATTTGATCAATGCTCTACTTGATTCTATCTGAATTAAATATTTGATGTTACTTTTGTCCCTGAAGTATGTAACCGCTTAATAAAAATATTAGTAATAAAATAAATGTTTGTTATCATCAAATGCAATCATTATTTGTGTACTCCACACTACATACACCTGTGTATTAATTTGAACAGTTCGCCAACTCCTCGCTCCCGTTGAATGAGTGCTTTGTCCCTAATCATTTGAGATACAATTCACTAGTACCATATGATTGATAATCATATGATTAAATAATCATTTCTCAAAGATATGGCTTATCCCATGATTCCAAAATAATTTTAATTTTTTTAGATAGACATTTCTGCATTTTCTATAGCTAATGCATCACTTTTTTTGAAAACAATTACCCATTATTATAGATTTATCTCATAACGAATATTCATTTTAAAATAAAACTATACCTATTTTCAGTCATCAATGAAAACTTTTAGTATTTCATAAATAATACTTGGTATATTTACAAATACAATCTTCGATAACTTAATGCATCCATTAATAAGTGTCATACGTTATGCATCCACTATTTCTGCCATTATTGTAACACTATACCAAACACGAATCTCCATTTAAACCACTTACTAATGTATTTCATTTCATCCACTGTAACTGGTTTATAATGGAGAGTTTAGATCAAATATCTTGATCTTAAATAAATAATTGTCATAAAAAATAATTATTATATATAAAAATACATTTGAAATAGAAAATCACATTTCTTAGTCCATGTAAGTATCTACTAGTATTTTATACAATTCATGTTCCGTTCTTCATGAAGCCGAGGTAATCATTCACTCTCTTTATCCCAACTGTGCCCATGTAACATCCATTCACAAGCATTCATTTTCCATTCTAAACGGTCGAACCATTTAAAAGGAAATTCTTACTACAAGATCGCACCGAACTCTTTACAATAATGCATTTGGTCATCCTTAACATTTAAGGATATCAAATAAGTTGTACTTTACACAAACTAATTAAACTGACATTTCAGTGTTCGAATTTCTAGATCCATTATGTAGCTCTTGGTGCAGTGCTACATCTAACATCGTACAACTTTTGTATATGATCAAATATGGATAAAATATCCATGTTCTTGTATTGCTTTATGTTCAAAACTCATAGAAGACAATAACTACCTTGGGTAAATGAACATTTAAAAGACCAAGATGTGAATTTATTCAGTAGTTGTATTATTTAGCTCTTGCATGGGTCCTGAAGCGACAACATGCCAAAAGATTTATTAGTTCGCATATCTTACTTTTCTTTGTCAATTTAAATTCAATACATTTGTATCTTTTAATTCATAAACAATTTATCAACTATATTAGTTGCAAAAATTTATCATAGTAAATTATTTAATTTTATATAGCATGTGTTCTTACCATAGTAGAATGGTTAAATGTTATCATTTCATTTTACTAATTAGGCTCTCGCTAGATTTTTAAATTCCTCAAAACCCTAAAATATAGTAATCTTTCGATTCCTCTAGTGAGTGTTAAGACTCATCTGACTTTGGATTCTTACCTTGAGTTTGCTCAATCATAGGCTCGCAAGCGATAAATAACACTTTTTTCGTTAATGTAACAGCCCGCACCTCACTTAACGCAGATATTGTCCCCAACTTAGTCACCTTCGCCTCATGGGCCAAGCCAAGGTGTGGGGTTTTAGTCCTCAAAAGGCCTCGACGTTGTTATGAGGTGAAGATTTTGGTATATAAGCACCCACTTCATAGTGTTTTTCCATGATGTGGGATTATTATTCCCATTTTGAAGGGGTGTTACAATCTCCCCCCTTTAGAGTCTAACGCCCTCGTTGGCTCATAAACACAACACCACCCAGGCGTCATGGCTGTAACACGTACATACCACAATTCCGGCTGGGTATGGCTCTGATACCAATGTAACAGCCCGCACCTCACTTAACGCAGATATTGTCCCCAACTTAGTCACCTCCGCCTCATGGGCCAAGCCAATGTGTGGGGTTTTGTTCCTCAAAATGCCTCGACGTTGTTATGAGGTGAAGGCTTTAGTATATAAGCACCCATTTCATAGTGCACGATGTGGGACTATTATCCCCATTTTGAAGGGGTGTTACAATTATATAACTCCTAACCATGGTTTTTGTCCTAATCTCATCTTGACCTTGAGTTTGCTCAATAAATTTAATGAGATTATTCGCTCGTACCTACCATTTCACGATGGCCTAAGTATAATGCACATACCTTGAGTTTGTTCACTAAATACATGCATATATCTTACATCGTCTAGTCAATATATTGATAGTACTACTAATGACCCTAGCTTCAGTTTTCTCGACAACTAAAGAGTATGTATGTAATATATTAATATATAAATGGTACAGCGCAACTTTATATGTTAGATATTTAGAATCTTTAATACATACATTAATTAGAGTAATAACGATTTAGGGAATAATGTATTTCTTATAAAATATCCTTATGATTCAATTGTCGGACTTATCTGAAATCACGGTACACGTACAATACATATGTATTTATTCCTTAAATCCATGTTGGGTTACTTATAGTCGCACTTATATTATATATTTATATTACATAAATTTAATTCATTTATAACTGTTTATAATTTAATTAACTTATATAATATTAATATGTGTATTATTAGTTAAATGATAATTATCTAGTTTCAATTTATTAATTTAACTAGCTAATTAATTAAATTATTCTAAAATTCAAAATTTTGTTCTTATATGTTCTAAATAATTTAAGATGAATACTAACCATAATATTTATAGTTTTATATACATATCATTATATATATGTGTGCGTGCCTCTATAAATTAACATAATTAATTTATATATCAAATAAATATTTCTTTAATTAAATAATTTTAATAAATTCAAAATGTTAGTTTAATTTACCTTAAACAATTTAAGATAAATAAATACATATTGAACTATAACATTTATAGTTACACACACACATATATATTAATACACACACACACATATATATATATATGTGCGTGTGTGTGTTTTTGTTTTAATTTGTTAACTTTTAATTATTTATTTATTTAATTATATATTAAATGATTTCGGAAATATTAAATTTATTTTTAAGACAACTTTGAAAAATATTTTATGACTTTTACCAAATTTATTTTGTAGTCTAAACTTAACTATTAAATTTATAATATATTTTAATATTTTAAACCGAATTTTCAAAAATTAACCTAAGGACCAAATCAATTTGGGCCTTTACAACTGAACCAACCTTTTGGACTTACTGCACTCATCAGGCCAAGCTAGTAGCCAGGATGGGGAGAATACAAGATTAGTCAATTCCAAGCCGAGAATTATTATTCTAGACACTCACCTGATATGTAGGGTTTGTTAGTTGGTTATAGCATCCCCCACTTGAAATCTGAAGGTGAACGTCGATGATGCTGCAGTATAACTAGCATTGTTCATTACATAGCAGATTCTTTTTAAATATTCATTACAATTACTTCGGTCAAATTTTCCTAAGTCACGTGCCCATGCAGGGTCCAAATATAATAGAAAGTAACATCAGAGTGAGTCGGGTCCATATATATAGATGTGGCTCGCAATCCATCATACAGCGAAAATAAAATCTTTGTTGGCTAAAGAGCCTCCTACTCCGTCTTCAATCCTCATACTGTGGCCATTATTCCAAACCTGTCTAAGCCCATAAACGCAGCCTACTCAAATGAGTACCTTGAAGTTTATGGGAAAAATAATAATAAAAATATGAGCTAGACATAAATTCTGGCGTGAAGTATACTATCCCCAAAAACAAACATATGGTGAGACCAACCTGCACAGGTTAGGTTTCCCCCTCACCATTCAACTAATCATATGTGAAACACTTTAAACTTCTGACGCAAATCATTTCTTATTTATATCTTCAATTAAATGCTTTCTTAAGCAAATCATCTTTACTATTGCGCATTTTGAACTGACCCCACCCGAGTACTGGTTTAGATTGTTTTCTAATATAAGTATAAAATAACACGCTCCCTGCGCAGACCCACCTAGTTTCCCTTATAAATTCTTCTTTAATCTACAAAGCATTCTTTTAAAGTATTTGATGCGGCGCCCCATGTAGTTCTTATATACTTTACTTTAGTAATTGTATTGCAACCCTATGCAGAACTACTTAGCTTTCCATTAAGGTTGTCTCTTAACTTATACTGCTTGGAATCGCCCACTACCGTATTCTTTTGAATTCATTTTTAGAAGTTTTTCTTATCTAATACTGGTTGGAATAGCCCAATGTAGTATCCTTTTAAATTCATTCTTTAGTTCAAACTGCGTAGACTCAGCCTTCCTCGCAGTATTTAACTATTTAGCTAGTTAAGCCTTGAACTATAAAGAAACAACCACCTGTAGTCCCTCGATATTTATTCATTAAATTTCCTTACTGCTTGGCATCACCCCACCGTACTAATTTATTTACTTATTTATCAAACTACTTGGAACCACCCCAGCGCAATAGGCCGTAAAGAAACCTACATGCAACCTTAGACCACAAAGAAACCCACATGCAGCCTCTAAACATTTGTTTAATTTGGAACTACTTGGCCTTTCTCACTACAGCTTCTAGAAGTTGAACGTCTTTTCCGACCTTTCCAGGGTGTGCATTCAAGTAAGCGTTCCCACCCGGTGTCAATAGCTCTTTCAACCCCTTGCCTTTATCTAACGCAGGATCCCTTCTTCTGTTCTAACATGGCCTCTCTCTGAGTCCCATTGACTTATCTTTTATAAGTCATGTATGTTTATCCTTTTTAGCCCAGAACTCTCCCAACCCATGTAGTAGGCTCTATACTTTACTTTCTAAGTTTCGGTGTAGTATGATCCCTTCATATTCAGCGTAGTACACTTGCTTATCAAAAAGAGCCATAGCGCCAATGTTGTACCCTGGCAACTCAAACATTCCTGATAACGCCTTTACATGTGTTGACATATTATTCATTCTTATTTTACTTTCTTTTATTTGCAGCTTTCTTTTCAACAAATAATTTAGATCTTGTCCCCTTTTACCAATCTTTATTGGTGTATTTTTACACAAAGTTTATTTTACTACATCCCCCGCAGTACCATCTACCCCAACGCAGTTTTAGCTGGTTTTACCTCCATTTCTTTAGAGAAAATGGTGATAGTTACCATAAAATTACCCGACTCTTTGTTCTTCCATAGTTTAACTTTATTTCGCCTTTTCGGGCTATTTTCCATGTTTATTACAAGTTATATAGCTTCAAAATTCATATAGAATTATATAATCTTAAGAGATCTCTTGAGCTGTAAACCCACTTTCTCAATCTGGTCTTAAACATCATATAAATTTTCACTAAGTTTTGAGATCGCTAGAGTAGGGAAAACACATGTAAACATCCCATATATACCTATCTTTTCCCCAAAACATTTAGTAACCTTTATACTTTTGCATGTAAACCCATATGAACCCTATCATACATGAAACACTATAGATCTAGACCAATTCTGTACATATATAAGTAATCATATTAGAAGGGTTAAGTATTACTCATATAGAACTTTTAGATGTATAGATTTTAGTCTTCTTTAGTTTCTTCTGGCTTGCGTTTTCGTATCTTCTCCTTATTTGCCTTCTTATGCTCCCACCTTAAAGAGTTTCTCTAGCCTTTAATTTTAGTTTGATGAAAACATAAATGAATAAAAATGAGTAATGTATATTGTTCCATAATAAGTTGTGCCTGGGCCCTCGTACCCGCTTCTATTAACTCATTTCCTTTTACCCCTCTTATTTAACCCATCTATTTTTCTTTAATTAGCTTATTTAATTAATTATAAAATTTTAGGGTTATTATAGTCTTCCCTCCTTAAATGAATTTCTCCTCAAAATTTAGTTAAGGTCAACTAAAGACTAGTTCTCTCTTTTATGCTTATCCTAAGCATCCCCATGAATTCCCAATCCATGCATGCATAAAATGTACTAGTCCACCTACTAATACAGCAAACAACCATAGTATCATATATATATATATATGGTCTACATTAGTACAGCTCGATACATAGCATATGCACTAACTGTGACAAACAATTATGGATAGGTCCTCGGAACCTTATCCTCTATTTCCCACGTGCAGTCCTCCCGATCTGTGCTCCACTAAATGCATACTAGCTTCACTAACTTGTTCTGAAGCCGCTTCTTGCCCCGATTCACTATCCGAACCGGTTTGCATGCATAAGTCATATCTAGTTTGTAAACCAACTCTTCTACTGTCCTCTGATAGTCTACTGTTCCCGGTTCCCTATTGCATTTCCGCAAACATGATACGTGAAATACATTATGAATCCCTACAAAAACACTAGGTAGATCCACCTTATACGCCACCTTCCCAATCCTTCCTATGATCGAAAACGGCCTTACATATCTAGGTGCTAACTTCCCAGCTTTCCTGAAACGCATCATGCCTTTCATCGAAGAAACCTTCACGAACACCTGATCGCCTACTACGGACTCCAATTCCTTTCTCCTTTTGTTGGCATAACTCTTTTGTCTATACTGCGCCGCCCTAATCCTATCTCAGATTAGTTCTACCTTCTTAGTAGCATCCTTCATCACATTTTCTCCTAACACAACTCTATTCCTGGCTTCTAACCAACATGCAGATGACATACATGGCCTTACATACAAAGCCTCAAACAGAGCCATCCCAATATTGCTCTGATAGCTATTATTATATGAGAATTCTGCTAGATGTACATAATCTTCCCAAAATCAACCAAAGTCTAAGACACATGCTCTTGGAAAATCTTCAAGGATCTTGCTGACCCTCTCAATCTGCCCATCTGTCTATGGATGCTACGCAGTACTCATGCGCAGTTCTGTACCTAATACCTTTTGCAGACTTCTTCAAAATTCACTAGTAAACAATGCATACCAGTCACTAATAATAAAGCATGGGAACCCAATGCAGTCTCACTATCATCTTCATGTATGGTTCTGCTAACTTCGGCGTAGTTCTCTTAGTCTTCATTGGAATGAAATTGGTACATTTAGTTCGCCTATCAACTTTGACCCATATGGCTTCATTCCTCATCATTTTCCTTGGCAATTCATATATGAAGTCCATGATACTTAATCTCATTTCCACATTGGAACTTTTAAAGGCTGTAGGAGCCCACTTGGCTTATGATGTTCTACCTTCACTTGCGGGCGTATAAAACATCTTCTTACATACTCTCCTACATCTTTCTTCATTCCTTCCCAAAAGAAACTCCACTTCATATCTTGGTACATCTTCATACCTCCAGGGTTTTCATGGTAAACTTTTAACGATGACATTCATCTAATACTTCATTAAGTAGTTCTCCAGTACTCGGAACATATAACATGTCATTCTTCCACAGTACTCCTTTTTTATCCACACTGAACCCCTTTAGTTCTAGTATCTTGATTCTTAAGTCCAAACCCCTTACCGTGTCTACGCGGAACGTATCATTCTTCTACAGTTCAGCTATCCTTTTTACCAGCGCGGGTTTAACTTCTAAGCATGTGATATCCTGTTTGTGCTACTTGATCTTGCACTAGATCAGTACTGCATATTACATGTCGACAACGTTTCTAACGCAGTCCATTCTTCTAACATTGCCAAAGCACAACTTTGCTGTCTTTGGCTTAAGGCACCAACCACTTTGTTGCCTTTTCTTGGGGTACACTCTATCCATTCTTCTAACATTGCCAAAGCACAACTTTGCTGTCTTCGGCTTAAGGCACCAACCACTTTGTTTCCTTTTCTTGGGGTACACTCTATCCCAAAATCATACGATGCTACGAACTCTAACCATCTCTACTGCCTTATGTTTAACTCCCTTTGCGAGAGAAAATATTTTAAGAACTTGTGGTCAGTATACAACTCAAACCTCTCCTCCAAGAGATAATGTCTTCGAATCTTCAATGCGAAGATTACTACGGCAAAAAAATCCAAATCATGCATTGTACACCTAACTTCATGGAATCATGTTATCCTGCCTTTTGGCAAGGCCGTGATAGCATGGAGTTGGCCAAATGGATTTGTCATCATTAAGGCAGGAAGCCTAGAGAGATGATTATCAGGCTTAGAGATCAGTTATAAGCTAGGCTATGGATGATAGTCACAAGCGGATTCAAGCAAGTAGCATCCAAGAAATGGCTAAGTATGGATTTGCACTTCCCCTATGTAGGGGATCATATCAGATCAATATGGTTAAGAATTGATCAAATCGGATTACTATGGCTATGGATCATTAGGATTGGCGGTTCAACTCAACAATGATCGCTCAATAACTCAACAGATACCAAGGAAATAAAGCAAATAACTTTTGAAACACGAAAAGAAAGTAGAAGGGGACCTACTATAGGGATCCCCAATCCCCTATCCATCATCATAAGGGTTCGATGCCGATCCCTCTAGGAGGCCCAAATGATCCCCATTTTTTGCAAGTGGGTCCGTCTTGGCCTTAGTCTTCTGCACGTGGATTTTCAGCTAGATATTTCGTCGTCTTCTCATATAAATACCGGATCATTAGCTTAAGGAAAAGGATCTTCTTTTTCGGCTAGACTGATCTTCTTTCTGGTTCTCTTCTTCCCCCATTTTTATTCTAAGGTTATTATCTAGAGTGTAATTATAATCTACATTATGAATAAACGAAAAAACTTTTGGAGTGGATATAGGTCGGAGTAACCGAACCACTATAAATTCTCTTGTGTTCATTTTCTTAGTGTCTTAATTTTCTTTCTGCGTATTTTGTCCTGTACTTCATTATGTTTGGATTTGGATATTGAATCTGTGGTGTTATCATATTGGTTAGTGTTTGTGACCAATTTTGGTGCAAACACTTTGGTATCGGAGCCACATTACTTGCACCCGTAGATTTGGAAATGATTTGTAGCTTGGATTTGGACCAATAGTTAGGCAATCGACAATGAGACCATTGGAAGATAGGAGTCACCATGGAGGTAGTCAAGAGGCATCCTTTGGAGCTGGAACTAATCAATCCTCCATCTACATTACTAGGAATAAGATGGAGACCATGACATATATTATGTCGGAGCGGATGATGAGGAGGCAAGAGGAGATGTCGTAGAATTTCCTCAAGCAAATTGGACAAGTTGGAGCACAAAACCAAGGATTTGGAGCGGTTGGCAATCTGGATCAAGGAACTAGAGTAGTAGAGCTAAAGGAAATCAGACTCAGGGGCATGGAGTCAAAGCAATCAGGTAGGAGAATGGAATGAAGTAGCCAGGGGCAGGCCCCGGCCAATAAGGAGGGATCGACACCGATCCCCCTATAGGGAACGGCACCGATTGCCTATGGCATGAGGGCATGCCCCCAGGTCAGGCTAGATCGGTTCATGGTAGGCCTGTGGTCGATGTTGTGCGGTTTGGTGCGGATCAGAATGCGGATGTGTGTCTAGAGGAGTATGTTCTGGGATTCCCACGTAGAGATGGAGGGCAGGCTGGAAATAATGATTGGAGGCTACCTTTGGATGGCGGTGATAGGTTTGTGGAAATGATCAAACGAGCTATGAGAGGAGGATTGGTGAACATGGATTTGGATAATGTAAATAAAAGTCCATTCACTCATAAAATTAGGTGTGCTAGGAATCCACCGGAGTTCAAACTACCGACTCTAGGGGCATATGATGAAAAATCGAACCCTATTGTTCATCTGATGAGGTGCATAAGGCATATGGAGGTGCCGAGGGCATCAAAGGAAGTGATATCTCGATCCCTTATACTTGGCGGATATAGCTGCAATGTGGTTTAGGCAATTGGAGAACGGTTTTATTGGTAGTTGGATGAAGTTGGTTGAAAAATTCATGAGGAAAATTCGAGTCCACATCATAAGACCTATGGGCGTAATATCATTAGTAACACTAAAGCAAAGGGCCGAAGAGTCATTAAGGAGTTTCTTGACACGGATTAATGCGACAATTGCTTCGATGGATCATTCGGATCCATCGATGGTCTTAATGGTTGCAGTATCTTGGATTGGGGATGACACAGACTTTAAGATTTCATTGGAGTAGGATCTACCAATGAATCTTGGAGAATTTTTCCATGAAGCCGAGAGGTTCTTGCTGTAGGAGGATGCTAAGGCAGGTAGAGAAGAGGTAAATGCAGTGAGGGATGGAGGACCATTTGGGGAAGGTTCAGGAAAAGACAAAGGAAAGCGAAAAGCAGATGATAGCTTCGATAGATCAAAGCGGCAAAGGAGAGAACCAAAATTCTCTTCTTATATCCATTTGAACGAGATTTTGGATAGGATTTATTTGGATACACGAGGATGCCTTCCATACTGAAGGCCAGAAAGGAGAGAGCTCATCGAGTGTGAGTGGGCATTAGAAAGTACTGCCTATTCCATGAGTTGGATGGGAACAATACCAACAAATGCAGGCACTTGAAGGATATGGTTGAGGAACATGTCAGAGATGTCAGGTTACCACAATATATAAGGACTCGTACTACGATGGTGGAATAGGAGTAGCCACCATTTGCATCAAATGGAAATGGCCTTGGATCAAGGTAATAGATTGTCATATCTTAATCGGGATGGCATGAACTAAATAAATAATAGACTCCCTAATAAAACAGCTAAGTCACTTACACATATACGGGATCAAGGTTGGTCTATAGGCATACTCTTAGATGATGATGAACCATCATGCTTGAAGAGGCAGTATTTGGTTTTTCTTATTTTTCGGTTTTTTGGTTGTAAGAACTTAAATTTAATAATTTAATGAATGGATTTTGGAATACTCGAATCTGCATTTAAAAGTAATAAATGAAACAGATCGCGATTGTCCCGACCAGAGAGACGGGCCCGTAACCGCAAGGTGTGAGTCCCTTTACCAGAGAGCAACATGATGGACTCACACATGGATTATGTCCTCGATCAAGGGATTGAGGCCAGAGAATAATACACCATACATCGCGTTATGTTCCGATCGGAGAGAAGAATCAGAGAAGCAAGAAGTAGGCCACTTCGTCGGAGAGCGACAGGATCAGCCTACTTATCGTTGTGCCTTTTCCGCCGGAGAGTGAGTGGGGGGGGGTTAAACAAGGGTCCGGAGAGACCATGATTGGCCTAGGGAGGCCATGGCATCGCTTTATGTTCAGGGACACTGAACTGGAGTGTAAGAAGTAATGCCGCATCATCGGAGAGCGACAGGATTGGTTTACTTATTGGTGTTTCCCCTTTCGCCGGAGAGTGACTGGATAGGGTACAGCAAGAACTTGGAGAGGCTATGATTGGTCAAGAGAGACTATGAACCAGGCTATTGGTCTAGCGAGACCTTAGAGTAGGCAAACGATCCGATGAGATCATGGATTCAGTTACTGTCTTTGGGTGGATATAGATCCGACTAAGGATTTGGAATGGTTTCGGAATAGTCTATCGACTCGGAGCAGTCGTGGACTATAGCAATTTGGCTTTGCGAAGGATTGGATTCCGGATTAGAAATTTAGCTATCGATGGATTATGGACTTCAGACTTATGGCAATTCAAAACATACCTTCCTATTGCAAGGCATGTTTAGGGGGGCAAATGTTATCCCGCCTTTTGGCAAGGCCGTGATACCATGGAGTTGGCTAAATGGATTTGCGATTATCAAGGCAGAAAGCTCGAAGACATGATTATCAGGTTCATAGATCATTTATAAGTTAGGCTATGGATGATAGTCAAGCAGATTCAAGTAAGTAGCATCAAAGAAATGACTAAGTATGATTGCACTTCCCCTAGGCAGGGGATCAGATCAGATCAATATGGTTAGGAACGGATCAGATCACTATGGCTATGGATCACTCAAATTGACAGTTTAACTCAACGATGATTGCTCAATTACTCAACAGGTACCAGGGGAATCAAGCAAACAACCGTGGAAACACAAAGAGGAAGCAGAAGGGGAACCACCATGGGGATCGCTGACCCTTCATCGACTATTTTAGGGGATCGATGTCGATCCCCCATAAGGATCAAGGCTGATCCCTTTGGGAGGCCCATATGGGCCTCATTTTTAGTGAGCTGGTTCGTTTTGGTCTTGGTCTTCTGCACGCAGATTTTCAGTTGGATATTTCATCGTCTTCTCCTATAAATACCGGATCATTGCTCAAGGAAAGGGATCTTCTTTTTCGGCTGGATTGATCTTGTTTCTGGCTCTATTCTTTCTCCATTATTATTCTAAGGCCATTATCCAAACTGTAATTGTAATCTATAGTATAAATAAAAGGAAAAACTTTTTGAAGGGACGTAGGTTGGAGTCAGCCGAACCACTATAAATTCTGTTGTGTTCATTTTCTTACTGTTTTAATTTTCTTTCTACATATTTTGTTCTCCACTTCATTCTGTTTGGATTTGGATATTGAATCACTATCTTATCATATTGGTTGAGTGTTTGTGACCAATTTTGGTGCAAACAGGTCGTAACTAGCTAGATGCATAAGCAACTACTATGTCCTTCTTCATCAATGTTGCGCCTATCCCCAATCCCGATGTGTCAGTATACATAGTAATACCATCATTCCCTTCAAATATTACTAACACAGGTACATTTATCAATGTATGCTTTAGTTCTTGGAATGTCTTCACATACTCCTATGCCTGAACAAACTGATCTTCCTTCCTAGTCAACCTAGTCATTGGCGCAGCTATAGGAGAGAAATCCATAATAAATCTCCTATAACAACTAGCCAATCCTAGAAAACTTTGCACCTCAGTCATAGTCTCAGGTCTCTTCCACACAATTATTGCATCCACCTTTTCTAGATCTACCGCTGATCCTTCTTTTGAAATTATATGGCCTAGTAACTTCACTTTCCTTCTCCAGAAATAACACTTAGAAAATTTTTCCTTTAACTTATCCTGTCTCAACATCTCCAGCACAAGCCTTTGGTAAACCACATGTTTCTCTTCATCCTTAAAGTACACTAAAATGTCATCTATGAACACCAATACATATTTGTCCAGCTTATCTCGAATGATCCCGTTCATCAAGTCTACAAAGAATGCAGGCGCATTGGTTATCCCATATGGCATAACCAACCACTCATAAGAATATATCTAGTTATGAATGCAGTCAAATGAATATTTCCTCCACAATTCTCAGTTGATGGAAGCTGGTAGCCAAGTCTAACTGCAAAAACACCTTAGCTCCACTCAACTGATCAAAAAGGTCATCTATTCTTGGAATATGGTATTTATTCTTCACCGTCCTCTCATTCAGCTTCCGATAGTCTATACATAGTCTAAAAGACCCATCAAACTTCTTCACAAACACTGTCACTGCTCCCCATGATGAGCTGCTTGGTATTATAAAGCTCCTCCCTTCTAACTCTACTAATTGCTTCTTCAGCTCCTCCATCTCCAAAGCTACATACACTCTACCTCTTCTGTTATGATGACTCAGAGTGATTATCCTCTCGGCATAGTGCACCTTAGCACTATACCTTTCAAACTAGTCCATCCCTAAAATAACTCTGAAACCTATGAAGTCAAACACGTAAGGATCACAAGAAAAATTACACCCACCTAACTCAACATCTAGGTCAGTGCATCTTAATCTGAGAGTGGCATACCCTCCTATCGGATTTGCTACACATATGGATGTGACTAAATAGGTGACTCCTAGCCTAAGTCTATCTACCAAATCTTTAACTATAAAAGAATGTGTAGCTCTAGTATCAAACAATACTCTAATTGAAATACCAGGAATCAAAGCCACACCTTCTAAGACTTTCCCCTTGCCTCTCTCATCTTCAGATGGTCCTTTCCTTGGTCCCTCCAAAGCATAAACCTACGCATTAAGATTTGCTTAGTCCTTCTTCAGATGCCCCATCTTATCTCACTTGAAGCACTTCACTCTCGCAACATTCTTAGGCGGGGGGCACTTTGAAGCATAACGTCCCTTTCTGTCCACAGTTGTAGCAGACTACTTCTGCAATGGCAACTTCAGTATTAGAAATTGCATCCTTTTTTTACGCTCCTTTCTTGCCTTTAGTGTACATGGTGAACTTCTTCTTCCATTCTTCCTTGGGCCTCATCTCCACCCTTCTCTTCTCTTGATACATGCTATCATATCTTTTGGCAATGTCTACTACAAACTCATAAGGAGATGCTAGATGAGCCATCACCTTTGATCAAGCCCTTGCTTCAAGCCTCTAATAAACTTCTCATTTTTCTTCATAGGAGCGTTAATGATCTCCCTACCATACTTAGCCAATGCATCAAACTTTTGGATGTATCCCTCCACTGTAAGGTCACCCTACCTCAAGTCAATGAACTCCCTCATAAATACACTCTTCTTAGACTTAGATATGAATTGAGCCTCAAATCTCTCCTTGAACTGTTCCCAAGTGATCCCCTCTTCTGGAGTTTCTATAGTAACGGTCTCCTACCAATCTAGTGCATCTTCCTGTAACTGCCTTAATGCTAGTCTTCGCTTTGCGCATTATTTAGTCCTATGTCATCAAATATATGAACAACTTTTGAACCAATTCAACATTTCTATTGCAGGCTCTTTCCCTATAAATACATTTACTCCTAGATTTCTATAATCTTTACTCATCCTTAGGAAATCTTTTTTCACCACTGCAGATCTCGGCTATACTGCCTTCGGTGCAGCTTCTTGTATCTGGGATATGGACTGTCTAAATAAGACGTTGACATCCATACCCGCTTCATTAGCTAGTTGTACAACTTCCTCTCCTACTGCTCTTTGAATTCTTTCCTCCCTTCCTCTATCGGTATGTGTTTCTTCAGTCTCTCTTCTTGCTTTTTCCCCTCTATTGTGATTCATCCGCTTCTTGGATCCATCTTGCTTTTCAGTTAAGTAAGACTTCATTAGAACAAAAAGATAGGAAGTGAAATCATAATAGAAGAATAGATATATTTCCCTATATATATATATAGAAACATATAAGTAATATATATATATATATGTGTGTGTGTGTGTGTGTACATATAATTAGCGCATCCCCTCCCCAGAGTATTTATTTTTATTTTTATTACTGCTTTATTATTTTATTAGCTCCGTTTTATTTAGGATTACCTAACCTATGCTCTAATGCCAAACTGTAGCATTTCCTACTTGAAACCCGAAGATGAGCATCGTTGATGCTGTAGTCATCACTAAAATTATCTTCCCTCGACAAAAGTGAGTCCAATATAATATGAATACAGTGATAAGTAAACAAAGCAAACTATAATTGTTCATTACATAACATATTCTTTTTAAATTTTCAATTTAGTTACTTTGGTCAAAATTTCCCAAATCACGTGCCCACGTAGGGTCAAATATAATAGAAAGTAACATCATAAAAGTTGAGTCCATATATGAAGATGCAGCCTTTACTCCATCATACAACGGAAACATAATCTTTATTAGCTAAAGAGTCACATGCTGCATCTTCAGTCCTCGTACTACGACCATTATTTCAAACTTGCCTAAGCCCATAAGCTCAGCCTACTCAAACGAGTACCCGTGAGTTTATAGTGAAAACAATAGTAAAAACATGGATCAGACATAAAGTCTGGTGTGAATAATACTGTCCCCAAAAATAAACATATGGTGTGACCAACCGACACTGCACACGCTAGGTTCCCTCCTTACCATTCAATAAATCATATGTGAAACACTTTAAACTTCTAACTTAAATTATTTCTTATAGTCTTCCATTAAATGTTTCCTTAAGCAGATTTTCTTTACTATTGCGCACTCTGCGTTGACCCCACCCGAGTTAGTTTTGATTGTTTTTGAATTTAAGTATAAAATATTACGCTCCTTGCACATAACTACCGAAGTTCCTTTATATATTCTTATTTGATCGACAAAGAATTCTTTTAAAGTATTTGACGTGGAGCCCGACGCGGTTCTAATATACCTCACTTTAATTTTTTTTACTGCGCCCCTACGTAGAACTTACTTAGCTTACTATTGAGATTTGTCTCTTAACTCATACTGCTTGGAATCACCCACCGCAATATTCTTTTAAATTAATTCCTTAGAAGTTTCTCTTATCTAGTACTGCTTAGAATCGTCTACCGCGATATCCTTTTAAATTCATTCTTAGTTCGAACTGTGTAGACTCAGCCTCCCTTATGGTATTTAACTATTTAGTTAGCTAAGCCTTAAAATACATAGAATAGCCACCTGCTGCCCCTCTTTATTTATTTACTAAATTTACATACTGCTTGGCATCACCCCACCATAGTAATTTATTTACATATTTTTCAAACTACTTGGAACCACCCCAACATGATAGACAATAAAGAAACAACATGCAATCTTAGACCGTAAAGAAACCCACATGTAGCCTATAAACATTTTTTTAATTTGGAAATACTTGGCCTTCCCAACCATAGTTCCTAGAAGTTAAATGTCTCTCCTCACCTTTCATGTATGTGCATTCGAGTGAGCAACCCCCTTACCCCCGGTGTAAGCCCTTCTAACTCCTTGCCTTTATCTATCGCAAGATCCCTTCCTACGTTCTGACCTGGCCTCTACCCGAGTCCCATTGACTTATCTTTTATAAGTTTTTTTATGTTTATCCTTTTTAGCATGGAATCCTCCCGACCTATGCAGTACAATCTACACTTTACTTATTAAGTGATCCTTTCTAAGTTTTGGTGAAATATGGTCCTTTCATATTTAATGCAGTACACTTACTTATAAAATGGAACCGCCGGCCCAATGCCATACCCTGACAACTCTGACATTCCTGATAATGCCTTTACACGTATCAACATATTATTCGTCCTTATTTTACTTTCTGTTATTTGCAATGTTCTTTTAAGAAAATAATTTAGATCTTATCCCCATTTTACCAATCCCTATTGGTATATCTTTACATGGAGTTTATTTTACTACATCCCCTACAGTACCCATCTACCCTAGTGCAATTTTTGCTCGTTTTACCTTTAGTTCATATAAAAAATTCCGATAATTTCCCTAAAATTGCCCAAACCCTTATTCTTCCATAGTTTAACTTTATTTTGCCATTTCGAGGTATTTTCCCTATTTATTAAGAGTCACACAACTTAAAAACTCATATATAATTATATAAGCTTAAGAAATCTCTTATATTGTAAATCCGCTTTTCAAATCTGGTCTTAAACATCATATAAAACTTTCATTAAGTTTTGAAATCACTAGAGTAGGGAAAATACATGTAAACATCCCATATATACCGACCTTTTCCCCAAACATTCATTAACCCTTTATACTTTTACATGTAAACCCTGATAAATCCCTTCATACATAAAAACCTATAGATTTTAACCAAGTACATATATAAGAAATCAGATTAGAAGGGTTAAGTACTACTCACCTAGACCTTTTAGATGTATAGCTTTTAGTCTTCTTTAGTCTCTTCTAGCTTGCGTTTTCGTATCTTCTCCTTATTTTCCTTTTTATGCACCCATCATTAAAGAGTTTATTTAGCCTTTTATTTTAGTTTGAGTAGAATAAAAAAAATGGATAAAAATTGGCAATGTTTATTGTCCCACAATAAGTTGGGCTCGGGCCCTCATACCCACTTCTATTAATTCAATTTCTTTTACCCTTCTTGTTTAACCCACCTTTTCCTTTAATTAGCTTATTTAATAAATTATAAATTTTTATGGTTATTACATTAGCCCTAAAGTTGTTGATTAGACCACATAGACTATTTGGGCATTGATACCATTGTTGGAACTAGGTTAGTCCGCAATGGAAGAAATATGTGGATTTCAATTTTTTCCCTATTTTGGATTATAATGGGCCTATGACGTCTAATGGGTTGTACTAGATCCAATCTAGTTAATTCAAATAAAATCAAATTTTATTTAAACTAATCATTTTAATTAACTAATGAGTCAACTAAAATAATTTTTTTATATAGTTCATGAGTATATCAATATATACATATCTATATAACATGCATGTGCCATATAATAATGTGTACGTATTTCATGTATACGTATATAAATGTTTGGATTTGAATCTATAACGTATGCATTCGCCACTCGTATGCATGTTGGCTGTTTGAAAATTACTATTTAAAGATACACAAATATATATTTATTATTTTTTAAATTATTTACAAATTAAATTGATCAAGTCAAAAAAATTTAAATTTAAATTTACACTCTAAAATATCTAATTTTGACATGGTAAAATAATTTAAAATTTTAACTTGATCTATAAAACTATTTAAAATATCTTTTAACTAATGAAAATAAATATTTTTTATTGTTTATAATAATTTATCATTGTTGAAAATAAAAATTTTGAATACACAAACTATTTAAAATACATAAAATAATCAAAGTGTACAATTTTTAATAAAATTAAAAATTAAAATATTTTATACTACCTTATGTGTTTTTGGACATAAGTTATTTTAAATAAAAATTCTGAAACTATTTAGTATATATTTTTAATATTACACAAACACACACATGTGTGTGTATAAAAGTGGGGCGAGACGATAAAAGTCTTGCTTCGCTTAATGTCGCTTAATCACCACTTAAGCATTGCCTAAACGTTGCTTAATTTTTTAGCGTACATTATTTGTATCAGTATAAATTTGTGTAAAGAGATTATATTAAGTGTATCATCGTGTATGCATAAATTGATCACAAAGGAAAAAAATTAACTTTGCAGCTAAATTATAAATTCATCGGTTTCAAAAGTGGCATTTGTTTTTTACTATTCATTAAAAGTAAGCATACTCAAGTTGAGTACAAAATGTGTAACTTTGTCAAATAAACAATCATATTTTAATGCAAAAAACTACTCACCGTCACTTGGTCTATATGATTGAAAATAAGAAAATTTTGTTAGGGAATGTAGCTTTTTTGCTATAGCCCTAAATTTTTATTTTAAAATTATTATATTTTTTTGCTTTGTAGCGCTCAATCATTGCTTAAATTTAAGCAAAGCGCAGATAAGCGTCAGTTAAGCATATTTAAGCAACCAATGCTTACTTTTATTGCTTTTAAAAAAATTAAGCGTTGTGAATGCATTTAGTGCATAAGCGATGCTTAAGTGACACTTAAGCGTGCTTTTCTTAACACACACACGCATATGTACACTAATGTGAACATTGTTAAAATTGTTAAATATGATATAATAATATAACATTATATATATGTTTGTAAATAAATTTTTTATATTATCCTGAAATAATTTTTCATATGTATAAATTTTATAAATACATTTAAATAATATATATATGATTATAAATATATGGATACATAAAATTTAAAATTAAAATGGCGGCATCAATCCCGAAACCATAGGCGACAAGAGGGATGATGACTGTAACGATCCTGAATTTTAAACTATTTTTAATTGATAATTTAATTAAATTTTGATTTAAATTTGTGAAATTGTTCGAATTTGTCAAGTTTAAAATATGAGGAATGTATTTTAATTTAAAATTTTGATATGATATATGTAAATGAATGTAATATGGATAATGTTGTTCAAAAAGGAGTAAATTTTATCTATAAAACAAATAACATAATTTATTAATAAAAAAATAAAAAATTATACCAGCCCATACCCCTTAAATCATGCCTTAACCCACGTCTGGAATCACGATGTTTTCTCAGTTAAAACACGACCCCCCTCTCTTTCATTTTCTCATTCGAATAACCCTAAACAAAAGCGAAGATGAAAAAATAATGGCGGCTCGTCTATTTTCGCTCGTCTCCAAAAGCTAGGGCTGGATAAAAAAATCGAAGAGGCTCCGACCTTCGAAGCTCGTTCCATCGACGCTTTCTTCGTTTCTTGCTCGCGACTATTTCAAACAACAAGTGAGTAATTGCTATTACTCACATCTAATTTAACCTCTTATGTATGCGATTTTGTGAATTTATTTACATGGTTTGATTATTTTTGATCTGAGCTTGACGGGGGTGTTTCGTTTGATTTTAGCTATATTGTTTATTGCCTTTGGTAGTACTTTCGACATTGTGGTGATTGTTGCTTTAGATACCTTGTTGTTTTAGCTTGATACATGCAAATTTGAACAGTTTGTTTTTCAAGTTCAGGGTTGACGTACTGGAGATTTTTGTTCTGTAAATCTATGTTGGCTTCGGCCTTGATTCGAAACTTTTTCATGTTGTTGCAACATCCACCGTGTTGTCCCTTTTGAATTGATTTTAATTGACAATGTGATTTTGTCTGTGACGTATGCCATCTTCACTTGTATATGCATTTCAGTATAGTTGCACTCTTGTACTTTGTCTCTGCATTCACTTCATATATATTGACTTGTGTTTTCATCCCCTGGTTGCTTGGTACATTTCTGTAGCTCCACTGATGTTCTATATTATTATGAACTTCAAGTCTGCACTGCAAATCATTTTGCCTCGAATTTGTACTGTCTAGTTGAGGTTCTGATCATATGTATACATACATTCATGTCTGTATATATATGTGTAGGTCTGCACTCATCTTTATTACTGAAGAAGTCTTGTTGTTAGTTTGATTCACCTATTTATGTGAAAACTATTTTGGGAAAATGCTTGGCTTCGGCCTTGACTATGTCAAACTTGATTTGAAATTGATGCATATTGAACTGTTATAGATTTGTGCTCATGCATATTAGCTTCTTGCATCACTTGAGTCTGCACTTGAATATGATCTTGTGCTGTTTGTTTATCACTTGAACCTGTTCATGTTAGCACTGGATTCACTTGTGTACTTTTGACCATTTGTCTGTAGACTTTACTGTGTACACTTTGTTGATCTTGTACATGTTCATAAGTCTGGTCTTTGATCTTGAGTCACTTGAACTTGACTTTGACATAACAACATATTGCCTTGCCTTTGTTGTCTCTGTTTATTGGGATTTTGAAGCCTGATTTTAAGACTTGTTCGAATTGATCAATTATTAGATTATTTTGGTGTACCACGACTTTGGCATTTTGCCTTGTTCTAGATTGTGATGTTAGTACTGTCCAGTTACAGTATTATATATGTTTACAATTCGTACACTCATGTTTTTGGAGACTGTTTGCACCCAGTTGCATTTTAGCCTCCATATATATGTATGCAGTCACGTATGTATATACATCATTTGATATGTATATATGTATGTTTGAATTTGCATTTTTTTCTCTTGAAGTGATTGACTTGGTTTTGGGTTATGTTGTTTATCACTTCAGTTGTCTGCACTATGTATTTTGCTTGGTCACCTGTTATCCAAATCTGCATATATGTACATACATACATAGGTATGTGTGTGTACATATATGGTTGGAATGGTACCAAGTTTGTGTTATTTTACAGTGCAACTTTGTAATTGAGCTTGGTCCTAGTTTTTGGTTGAGTCTCCTTTCTTGTATAACTTGAGCTTGGTTTGAATTTGTAGTTCGGTCGACACTCGAATTTTGTTTGTTCATCAACATGTACACCACGTCGACAACATTTGGGGTCTGGTCATTCATGTAACTAGTCTGCACTTATATACTTCAAGGTGGGATTGCCACTGCCTATTTCAAATTGCATTTTGTTGTTCACTGCAACTTTGGTTTTGCATATTTAATATGCAGTCTTTGTAGTTCTCTGTATTCACTTGCTTGAGTACTGGGTTTTAGTCACCTTGGTCTTAGTTGTTTTTGAGCTTAAGCTCATTGTGTTGTTTCGACCAGTCCACTTCTGATCTCACTGCATATGTTTTGAGTCACTGTTGCATACTTGTCCATTACACATGTTGGTTGCATCACTTGTTGTCATGCCCGTGCTCAATATTGTTTTTGTGTGTGGTCAGTTTCACTTGCTGTTGTGTTAGCTCGTTGGTTTAGAGTGGTCGACATTTTATAGTTCAGGTTGTACATACTTGCTTCCCTGACCTGTACTTCACCTTTGATATGCTGTTCATTGCCTCACTCATATTTGTATATAGGTGTAGCATGTCTTGAGTCTTTTCTCAGGCCATTCTTTGGCCTCTGACATGGTTATTTCATTGAGCCTGTTATACTTCATATTGCCTTGAGTTGCATTGAATTTTTTGAAGTACTAGAGTATTGCCTCAGCTTTGCGTGAGCTTGAATCTTCGAATTTGATTTACTGCAGCCTTGCCCTTGTGAACTTGTGGTGGCTGCAGTTTGTTGCAGTTTGCCCTCGTATTCATTTGTGACTGCAGTCTGGTTATATGCAGTTTTTCCCTTGTTGGTTTGCATTGTAGTAATGCATTTGGGTCTGTTTTCAAATTCACTTGAGTTGAACCCGATTTTGGGGTTTGACCTTGCGATCATTGTGACTTTCACTGAGCTTTTGTGTATCTCATGCGATGGTGGCGAGGCAGTACACGCGTGCGTGTACTGCAGCCCTATCAGATTTGACAGTTTTAAATTGATGTTTTGATTTGCTGAATTGTTTCGTTGGTTAAATTCAATATTTTGAAGTTGTATTTTGATTTTTAAATCCGCTGATTTGTTGTTTAACACTGTGAAGTGTTATAATTACCGTCATCCGATTTCTTTGTTAAAAGGGTCGGATAGACATGAATTATTGTTGACTGTCGTCTATTTAATTATTATTGCCTCTACGCACTAATAACTGAGTTTGAATTAGACTGACCTGTGTATTATTTTCTTTTGAATGTAATACTCGGGTCAGACCGAGTATTTTTACAGCTTGAAGATTTTCGAGCAGCGAAGTTAGAGAGAGAGGGTAAAGCGTTCACTTTAGTTCAGGAAATTTTGTATTTAAAAAAAGATATTCCGCTGTATCCATTTAATACATTGTATAAACTCTGATGTATGTAAAAGAAATTCATAGTAATGAAATATTATTATTCTGTGTTTCTGTGGCTGATTCTGTTTAAACTCTATAAACTAAATAACAATCCGTCTTTTTGAACATTTCAAGTTGGTTTAATTACCGACTAGGGGCGGTCAGAAGGGGGGGATGTTACAAAGTGGTATCAGAGCTTTGGTTTACACAAAGCTTAGTTTATGGTGTTTAATAGGAATAGTTACTAGAACCACTTTAAAGAGAACGTTTTTCAAATCTAAAGAAATATTTTAATGAAATAAAGATTTTTAACTTAAGAAAAGTTAAATTGAATTGAATTAGTATTAATAAATATATGATTTGAAATTTAACTAAAGGAAAGTTAAATAAATTGAACTGGATTGGATAAATTATTGAAATAGAAATTTAAACTTAAAAGATAAGTAATTATATAATATGAATTGGGAAGTTTAAATTAATAAGTTGTATAACTTATAAAATGAGAAAAATTAAGTAAAACCAGCTGTTAAAATAGTTAAACAGTTTTGTTAAGTAAAACAAAATCTGAATTTTGAATAGTGATATGAATTTGACTTTAGAAAAAGTTAAATAAAATGACTTTAGAAATGAAACATAGCTTAAGTAATGTTGAATAAGGTTGAATTTGATATCAAAATGAATTAATAAAGTGAAGTAATGAATATGAATTTGAGTTATATAAAGGAAATTCAACTTTATTTTGTAAAAGTGAATTAGTAAATAAACATGGATTAGAAATGTTGTTAAGAGTTGAATAAAACTTAAGTTAATAAGTTGTGAATATAGTGAATATTAGAATTCAATCTGAATTAGAATATAAACCAATTGAAATTAAATGTGTTAAACCAAATTGAATGTAAGCAAAGTAAATAAATTTGGTTTTGCTAGTTGATTGTATAGAAATTCATTAAGTGTTAATGAAATTGAATTAATGGAAATTGAAAGCTAAGTAATTGAATTCAAATTGAAAGATAAGTAAATCTAAATAGAATCAAATTTGATTTGAATTGAAAGCAAACTAACTTGAATATAAATTAGTGAAAGTAAACTAATTGAATATGAATGA
Source organism: Allium fistulosum (assembly GCA_030737815.1). Lineage (NCBI taxonomy): Eukaryota > Viridiplantae > Streptophyta > Magnoliopsida > Asparagales > Amaryllidaceae > Allium > Allium fistulosum. The sequence continues at coordinate 1,408,298,227 of CM060903.1, forward strand.
ATGTTAGTAAAATCCAATGTGAATGAATCAAATGTGATTAAAGTGAAAACCAAGTCGATGAATGGTTTACTAAAGAACTAGTTGATTATTTTGGAAATAGGAAGCAGATGCAAAGTTCAAATGGGATTTAGATTTGAAAATTTTGAAGTTGTCAACATGACAATCCATAATAAATTTAATAGATTCAGTGATGAATTTAAATTTGAACTTGCAGAGAATTAAGTTAAGTGGAAAACTTAGTATTGGAAAATTTGAAGTTGGTTTAAAACCAATATTGTGAAAAGTATGCGGAATTCAAACTATAAATTGAAGTCTTTATAAATAGGAATGGAATTTATAAAACGTTGTTTATAAATCCGAAACCGACTTATTTTGATAAGTAAATTCTTATAGCTTGTTAAAGGAAGTATATCCACAATTTTGGACAGTGGATAATCTTTTAAGTAAAATGCGTAGAAATGTTGAAATTGGTTAGTGAAGTATATTCACGATTTTGGACAGTGAATATATTATTGAATAAAATGGACATGTTTTGGGAAAAGTGATATTTTAAAACGAAGATAATTGTTTTAAAAGATGTTTTAAAAGGCATTGAATATCAAAACCATAGATTTCAACATTCATTGTTGAAATAGACGTTTTCGAGAAATAAGGAAATGGTGGACTATAACACTGTTGTTATAGTAAATGGTTTCCGAAAGGAAATGTTTTGTATAGTATTGGGATTTATACATCTATCTAAATTTCGAATCCCTATACTAGTGATTTTGAGTTGTCGTAACGATCTTTTACGTAACATTCGTTTTAACTCAAATAAATGTGTGAAAGAGAATGATTTCCTTAAAATATGAAATATATACTTAATATGATTTAAGTATATCGAATATTTTCAAATGTTGAAAATAAAATAAGATTTGTGAATTACTTATTTTTAAATAAGTATGGAAATGTTTTTCCAAATATGAAATGAAATGTTGTGAATATATCCCGTGAGTGATAAATGATTTGAAATTCATTTCAAAGTCGAAGTTGAAAAGTTAAATGAGAAATTTGAACAATTAGTTCAATTTGAAATTTTTCAAAAAAGATTGAATCGTTAAGTTAAATTGAGTTTAACATCGACACCAAAGACATTATAAGTTGAGTTTTGAATTTCAGATGATGATTTGGATTGTATGTCTAACATTGTGAATTGATGACATAGCAATTGATCTATATTAAATATATATCTGTTGGTGGCGGAGGATTTATTCTCTTAGCTTAACACCCTTCTCTGAGACGTACGAGCTCAGAGGTTATATATTGGTAGACATCAATTCTGTGTTGAGAATTGATGATGTAACGTGTGATCCAAATCGAATGTGAAGTCGATAATAAATGGAATTATGAATATGAATTGGGTTTGAGATAACCTTAAATTTCCAAATCGACTTAGAGGAAATTTTTGAAATCCTCTATTTGTTATGGATATAGGATATGTAGGTTTTCGGAACTTATATATATATGAATGCGGTAAATTTGAAAACCATCAGTTTGGAAAGTCATTGTTATGGAAATCTTATGTAAGCTTACATGGATATGATATGTACGAAATGTGAAATGAAGTACTACATATATATGACATTATGCTTTCTAAACTGAGGATATGGAAAAGTACCTTCCATTTATTATTTGTGAAGGTTTTGGAACTCTCGATGAGTGTCCATTTGAGATTCGTAGCTACGTAGAATTTTCCATAAGTTGGAATGTCCATTTGGACTAGAATCCCTCGTGATGGGATCATGTTGATTATGATGTATGCTAGCGTAATTTGAGGGGCGAGATGCCCACAGTTACAAGCGATTCCATTGGGATAATGGCGCAACCGCCGGGTAAACTGCAATCTAGATGCCAAGCGAAATTTTAGGGGCGAGATGCCTACAGTCACAAGCGATTCTACTGGGATAGTAGCGTAACCGCCGGGTGAACTGCGATCTATGGCGACAACCATGGCAAAATTTAAGAGATGAGAAATCTACGGTTACAAGCGATTCTACTGGGATAGTAGCGTAACCGCCGGGTAAATGTAATCCATGGGGGAACGTGCTTTCCATATCCATTTTTGAAAAAGAATTTTAAGTATTTTCACTGGGAATTGAAGCAAGTATATTTAGTACTTGGAGATTTTTAGTCCTGCGCCTGGCCAGCGTATGCCTAATGTCTGTGAGAACGACAATAGACTTGTTAAATTTCGAGTTAGCAAGTATTTTCAAACTTTAAATAGCAAATCAATAGCCTGAAAATTAAAATTTCAAAATTCCTACTTAATGAACTAAGGAAGAGAATCTTTGAAATGTTTTGAAAGTCCACAGCTTTGGAAAAGATAAAATATGCAAATCTTTAGCATAAAGAATTTCAAGTTTGAATCTGAGTTTTGTAAGTCGAAATTTTGGTAAAAGACTTTTGCGTCTTGATTGTAGAGACCAATGAAAAAAGCTAGTGAGATTAAAACGAATGGAATGAATCCTACATATGTTCATTTAATTGTAATAAGTTCCAAGCTTAGTAAAATTGAGTAGGGTATAAATATTGGTGAAATTTTAACGACCTTTCCTTTTCGTGGACGAAAAGTTTTAAGGAGGGAAGATTGTAACGATCCCGAATTTTAAACTATTTTTAATTGATAATTTAATTAAATTTTGATTTAAATTTGTGAAATTGTTCGAATTTGTCAAGTTTAAAATATGAGGAATGTATTTTAATTTAAAAATTTGATATGATATATGTAAATGAATGTAATATGGATAATGTTGTTCAAAAAGGAGTAAATTTTATCTATAAAACAAATAACATAATTTATTAATAAAAAAAACAAAAAAAAATTATACCAGCCCATACCCCTTAAATCATGCCTTAACCCACGCCTGGAATCACGATGTTTTCTCTGTTAAAACACGACCCCCCTCTCTTTCATTTTCTCATTCGAATAACCCTAAACAAAAGCGAAGACGAAAAAAATAATGGCGGCTCGTCTATTTTCGCTCGTCTACAAAAGCTAGGGCTGGATAAAAAAATCGAAGAGGCTCCGACCTTCGAAGCTCGTTCCATCGACGCTTTCTTCGTTTCTTGCTCGCGACTATTTCAAACAACTAGTGAGTAATTGCTATTACTCACATCTAATTTAACCTCTTATGTATGCGATTTTGTGAATTTATTTACATGGTTTGATGATTTTTGATCTGAGCTTGACGGGGGTGTTTCGTTTGATTTTAGCTATATTATTTATTGCCTTTGGTAGTACTTTCGACATTGTGGTGATTGTTGCTTTAGATACCTTGTTGTTTTAGCTTGATACATGCAAATTTGAACAGTTTGTTTTTCAAGTTCAGGGTTGACGTACTGGAGATTTTTGTTCTGTAAATCTATGTTGGCTTCGGCCTTGATTCGAAACATTTTCATGTTGTTGCAACATCCACCGTGTTGTCCCTTTTGAATTGATTTTAATTGACACTGTGATTTTGTCTGTGACGTATGCCATCTGCACTTGTATATGCATTTCAGTATAGTTGCACTCTTGTACTTTGTCTCTGCATTCACTTCATATATATTGACTTGTGTTTTCATCCCCTGGTTGCTTGGTACATTTTTGTAGCTCCACTGATGTTCTATATTGTTATGAACTTCAAGTCTGCACTGCAAATCATTTTGCCTCGAATTTGTACTGTCTGGTTGAGGTTCTGATCATATGTATACATACATTCATGTCTGTATATATATGTGTAGGTCTGCACTCATCTTTATTACTGAAGAAGTCTTGTTGTTAGTTTGATTCACCTATTTATGTGAAAACTATTTTGGGAAAATGCTTGGCTTCGGCCTTGACTATGTCAAACTTGATTTGAAATTGATGCATATTGAACTATTATAGATTTGTGCTCATGCATATTAGCTTCTTGCATCACTTGAGTCTGCACTTGAATATGGTCTTGTGCTGTTTGTTTATCACTTGAACCTGTTCATGTTAGCACTGAATTCACTTGTGTACTTTTGACCATTTGTCTGTAGACTTTACTGTGTACACTTTGTTGATCTTGTACATGTTCATAAGTCTGGTCTTTGATCTTGAGTCACTTGAACTTGACTTTGACATAACAACATGTTGCCTTGCCTTTGTTATCTCTGTTTATTGGGATTTTGAAGCCTGATTTTAAGACTTGTTCGAATTGATCAATTATTAGATTATTTTGGTGTACCACGACTTTGGCATTTTGCCTTGTTCTAGATTGTGATGTTAGTACTGTCCAGTTACAGTATTATATATGTTTACAATTCGTACACTCATGTTTTTGGAGACTGTTTGCACCCAGTTGCATTTTAGCCTCCATATATATGTATGCAGTCACGTATGTATATACATCATTTGATATGTATATATGTATGTTTGAATTTGCATTTTTTTTCTCTTGAAGTGATTGACTTGGTTTTGGGTAATGTTGTTTATCACTTCAGTTGTCTGCACTATGTATTTTGCTTGGTCACCTGTTATCCAAATCTGCATATTTGTATATACATACATAGATATGTGTGTGTACATATATGGTTGGAATGGTACCAAGTTTGTGTTATTTTACAGTGCAAATTTGTAATTGAGCTTGGTCCCAGTTTTTGGTTGAGTCTCCTTTCTTGTATAACTTGAGCTTGGTTTGAATTTGTAGTTCGGTCGACACTCGAATTTTGTTTGTTCATCAACATGTACACCACGTTGACAACATTTGGGGTCTGGTCATTCATGTAACTAGTCTGCACTTATATACTTCAAGGTGGGATTGCCACTGCCTGTTTCAAATTGCATTTTGTTGTTTACTGCAACTTTGGTTTTGCATATTTAATATGCAGTCTTTGTAGTTCTCTGTATTCACTTGCTTGAGTACTGGGTTTTAGTCACCTTGGTCTTAGTTGTTTTTGAGCTTGAGCACACTGTGTTGTTTCGACCAGTCCACTTCTGATCTCACTACATATGTTTTGAGTCACTATTGCATACTTGTCCATTACACATGTTGGTTGCATCACTTGTTGTCATGCCCGTGCTCAATATTGTTTTTGTGTGTGGTCATTTTCACTTGCTGTTGTGTTAGCTCGTTGGTTTAGAGTGGTCGACATTTTATAGTTCAGGTTGTACATACTTGCTTCCCTGACCTATACTTCACCTTTGATATGTTGTTCATTGCCTCACTCATATTTGTATATAGGTGTAGCATGTCTTGAGTCTTTTCTCAGGCCATTCTTTGGCCTCTGACATGGTTATTTCATTGAGCCTGTTATACTTCATATTGCCTTGAGTTGCATTGAATTTTTTGAAGTACTGGAGTATTGCCTCAGCTTTGCGTGAGCTTGAATCTTCGAATTTGATTTACTGCAGCCTTGCCCTTGTGAACTTGTGGTGGCTGCAGTTTGTTGTAGTTTGCCCTCGTATTCATTTGTGACTGCAGTCTAGTTATATGCAGTTTTTCCCTTGTTGGTTTGCATTGTAGTAATGCATTTGGGTCTGTTTTCAAATTCACTTGAGTTGAACCCGATTTTGGGGTTTGACCTTGCGATCATTGTGACTTTCACTGAGCTTTTGTGTATCTCATGCGATGGTGGCGAGGCAGTACACGCGTGCGTGTACTGCAGCCCTATCAGATTTGACAGTTTTAAATTGATGTTTTGATTTGCTGAATTGTTTCGTTGGTTAAATTCAATATTTTGAAGTTGTATTTTGATTTTTAAATCTGCTGATTTGTTGTTTAACACTGTGAAGTGTTATAATTACCGTCATCCGATTTCTTTGTTAAAAGGGTCGGATAGACATGAATTATTGTTGACTGTCGTCTATTTAATTATTATTGCCTCTACGCACTAATAACTGAGTTTGAATTAGACTGACCTGTGTATTATTTTCTTTTGAATGTAATACTCGGGTCAGACTGAGTATTTTTACAGCTTGAAGATTTTCGAGCAGCGAAGTTAGAGAGAGAGGGTAAAGCGTTCACTTTAGTTCAGGAAATTTTGTATTTAAAAAAAGATATTCCGCTGTATCCATTTAATACATTGTATAAACTCTGATGTATGTAAAAGAAATTCATAGTAATGAAATATTATTATTCTGTGTTTCTGTGGCTGATTCTGTTTAAACTCTATAAACTAAATAACAATCTGTCTTTTTGAACGTTTCAAGTTGGTTTAATTACCGACTAGGGGCGGTCAGAAGGAGGGATGTTACAATGACAATAGTGGTTGGAAGGAGTTTAAACGTAAGGGGCAACAACATTTTGTGAAGGCAGTTAAACAAAACCCTAGGCCAAAAAAGCTAGGGCTGGAGATAAATCCCAAAACTTGGGTTAATGCGCTAGGAAATCGAGTAGAAATTAAAGGGATGGTTAAGTATTTTTAGCTTATAAACGATAAGAAGGAATCTTATTAGGTCGTTGATCATGATGACTGCCCAAAGGCCAATACAATCTAGCACAACTCTATTTATGCATATAGGCAAGTAAAAGGCCTTACTTTGTCTATTTTAATGCTTATACCAAAAAAATATGGAATCCTAAAGACAATAGGTTCAACCTAATAAAATTTGAAAGGTGGGATGATTATGAAAGAGTCTTGAAAGGAGGCACATGGTTTATAGATAGAAAATTAATCTTTATGTGGAAATGGGATGTAGATTTTAATTTTGAAAGAGCTATCAAACTACTTATCCAGTTTAGGTGAAACTCAATAACCTAAATTTGGCTTTATGGAATATGAGATGCATTAGTAAATTTGCTAGTCTAATTGGTAAACCATTAGATATAGATTAAAACACTAGATGAGTTAAAAGAATCAAATATGCAAAAGTTTTGGTGGAGCTGGAAGCTACCTTTGAATTAGCCAGAACAGTTAAAGCCATAGACAAACATGGTAATGTATACATGTAGGATGTTGAATATGAGTATGTGCTCCCAACATGCGGTAAGCATAAGTGTTTTGATCATAATGCACAATAACGAAATATAGTAACAGAAAAACCCAAAAAGGCTTAGGTGAGAAGCCAAAATTCAACAACATAACATCTACTGGTAATTCATAGCCCCTATTATAGTTAGTTCCCCCAAAATGATGCAACAAAAAAAAATGATATAGAGCATGTGTAATTACTACCCCTGAAAGCCCCTATATACACATATCATCCTCTAAAACTAATGGAAAATATTTTCCAGATGATCTGATAGAGCCTCAAAATCAAACCCAAATTCCCGTGCAGATTATTAAACATTCCCCTGACCAGTCAGAGGATCCCGAGACCAAGTCTGGAAATGCTAAGGAGAAAGAGGAGGTATTGTAGAATACAATAACCTATGATTTTTGTTTGAAGATAATAAACATATATATATATATATTCGTTTAAATGTATTTGATATTGTACTATTTTATTTTTCACATAATTAAATAAATATTTGTTGGATAAAATAAATAACACAGAATTCAAATTCAAACAAATATTTTATTACAGATTCAAATAGTACAAATTTGAGCTCTCACTACATTTACACATTGTCAATTACAATACGTCAATTACAATACAATTGAAAATTACAACATGAATTTTCACTTTACATTTGCACCTCACTACATATCACTCGTTCACTCATATTTGTTCTTCAACTATATTCCAATCTTTATCCAACATCTGAATTATCTGCAAAATAAACACTAACACAGTAAAATTGAAAAAGAAATATTTTGTAGTGTAAAATAAAATATGCATTTTGAAAATGTTATTTGCCCCAGTTATTTGGGTTGTTCGTTTCCATTTATTTTGAATTCATCTACACGAACAACTTGTGACATGCACAGTGTATCACTGTACATGCCACAAGACCATGCACACCGATATACACTTGATAAAATTTCAGGGATAGGTGAGCATAAGGTCAAACCCGAGCCGAGGCTGGATTCAACTCAGGTGCAATACAAATAAGATTCAACATGAATACAAATCGACACATACAACCTGAAAGGATTTCAAAAAGAAAGCAGTCGAAGCAAACAATACAAACACACATGACAACAAGCCAGTAAACCAACATATTCAGGGCCAACCAGACCATGCTAACAAGTGCACAAGTGTGTCAACACATCAGGTGAACAAGGAAATGGGTCAAACTGCACCAGACCTTCAATGAAAATGAAAACAAGATCAAAACAACAACCAAAATGTATATGCATATAAACCAAACAAAGGAGCACTTGAAGTAAATGGCAGTGCTCATGTAACCTGAACCAGAGACCAAAAGTTCACAACTGATGCAGTGGAACAGTATTGGTCACATGGCAACAATGCAATGACAAGTGAAGCTTCAACCAAGGCACAGTGCAGTGATGACAAGGAATGCAACATAGACCAGTTCGAATACAAAGGCAATGGCCAGAACCAAACTCTAAATACAAAGGCAGTGGAGCATGCATATACATCAACATGACCAGATACATATATACATATGTTTGCACACATGTATACATACACACATACATACACACACACACACACACACACATATATATATATATATATATATATATATGTGTGTGTGTGTGTGTGTGTCACAGTTTAGGTTCAGCTCAACCAACATTTCAGAAATGCTACAAGAAAATACAACAAAACAACAACACCAGACATGTCCAAATGAAAGCATTCAGGCATTCAGTCACACGGTTCAGGGATGAACATGAGCATGCAACACAGTCTTGACCAAAAACAAAATGTACTCACATGTAGACTCCAAGACGAACCAGTGTACATACATACAACATACAACATGAAGTGCCTCAACAGTTCAGTACATATGAAGAACTGCTCCAGACAAAATGTACACAATCAGACATCAAAACCAAACACACAACAGAAGTGAACCAAGACTGCAACAAGCTCCAGCCCAGACTCAAGGCAGATGGGTTTAGCGCACAAATATATACATGAAGCCAGCAACACAAGTTCATCATAAAACAAGCAGTTGAAGGCATTACAAGCATACATATATACATGCGCAAACACACATGTATACATGTATATATATATATACAATGACAATATGGGATGCAATAAAGTAGCAGTGTCAACATGTACTAGTAATCAAGCAACAAAGCATTTAACAAATTTTAACCAAGTCAAGACAGAGATAAAAATCAATCAGATGATCAACTGATGTAGTTCGAACAAGAATCAAGGTAGCAGTTTTAAACCAAGTCAATTTTAAATACCAAAGTCAAAGCCAGGTGATAACAAGTTTGAAATTGAACAAGTCGAAGTCAAATTTTCATCCCAAAATATTATCACAAAATCAAAGTGGCCGAAGTCAAAGGAGAAAAGATCGAAACCAACTCAGAACGAAAAATCAGAAAACCAAACAAGCCGTGATAATCAAGCAAAGAAATATTTGAAATGAACCAGTCTAAACAAATCACATGTATTCAAGTAAAATGGAACGACCGAGCTAAATTAACAGACGAATTCAAATGATATATTTGAACGATAATTTAGGGGTTTATTCCCTATAAATATCATTAACATCATCGGCAATCAGAGCATCGAGTTTAAGCATATCAATGAGAGTAAACAAAGGAAATCGCATACCAGTATTATTCAATTCGAACTCGATCGAGAAGCAGCCACGAAGGAACAAAAGCAACAGAAGATTCGAGCCTTATTTCCTACAAGCGTACAACATTCAATTCAATCAACTTCAAGGCAGCTACTCCAATTTCCAAAACCCTAATCCAGATCGAAGAAGGAACAATGCGTCCATAAAATAAGAAAAGGGAACGACCGAAGATTACACGAACATAAAATGAAAAAGAACTTCTCTTTTATTTTATATTGGGCCGGTTCCTTTATTAATATTTTGGGCTTTAATTTTATATAGGTTTTTGAGTTGTTTTTATTTTGTATTTTTCTTTTAAACTTTTGAATAATTCTAATCGTGTGACTAGGGGACGAACTACGGTGGTGTAGTTCGAGAATTCGCAACTCAGTGGCTGAGTTGTGGCAGGGGTTTGAGCGTAGAGTTAGTTTAGTCGATAAAGGGTGTCGCGAGTTTACGTGTGTAAGCGTCTGACTACTTAATTTCTAGTAGAAACCTTGGCGGCATTACATAGGCAGGGTTTTGCCGAAGCTGGGTAAATCTGTGTTGTTCTATTTCTGCCTTTTATTTTTCTACTATTATCTGTGCTGTAATTATTTTATATATTTTCGCAATAAATTTTTATTATTATTAGTATCATCCTATTCACCCCCCTCTAGGGTGAAATCGATCCTACAAGTGGTATCGGAGCTAGGAACAAAAGCCAATTTTGTTTTAAGAATTTGATTTTTCAAAAACTAATTATTGTTTTAAAATTTTGATTTTTTTAAAAATAGCTTCTTTTAATAATGCTTTTGCTGAGGGTCAGTCCATAGTTAGACCACCTATGTTCAATGGTGAATATGCTTACTGGAAAAATAGAATGAATTTTTTTTTGAAAACCATTGATGCTTGGAATATTGTTGAGATAGGTTATAGGACACCAACTATAGTGGTAGATAATCAAGAAATAGAAAAACCGATGGATCAATGGACAGATCTTGAAAATAAACTATAGAATGCTAATGCTAAAGCTATGAATTCTATTTTATGTTCATTGGATCAAATTGAATTTAATCGTGTCTCACATTGTCTAACTACGTAGAAAATCTGGCACACACTTGAAGTGACCCACGAAGGAACATCTCAAGTCAAAGAATCTCGCCTTGCCATGCTTAGTAGCGAATACGAGAACTTGACAATAGCCAAGGATGAGAATGTCAAAGAGATGTACGGATGACTTTCTAATCTAGTATACAAATCAAAATCACTTGGTAAGCCATACACAGAGCTGGAAATAGTTTGAAAAATCCTCTGAATTCTACCATGAAATTTTGAAGAAAAAGTCACTGCCATTCAAGAATCAAAATATTTGAAACAAGTTAAAGTCGAAGAACTCATCGGAAATCTCACCACTTATGAGCTAGAAATGAAATTCAAGGAAGAACGTGAAGAGGGTGATACTCGAAAGAAATCAATAGCTCTCAAAAGAACAACTGAAATTGAAGATGACGACGACGATGATGAATCAGCTGAATTGGCACTGATAATAAAGAGATTCAAAAGGTGGAACCACAAATACAGAAATCTAGCTCTAAATCAACAATTGAAAAGCAGAATAGTCAAAGTACTAGACAACTCAGAAGAGCAGGAGATCATTTGTCACAAGTGCAATAAACCCGGTCACATCAAGCCCAATTGTCCTCAAAATCAACTCGGCCAAGGAAAGAAATCTAAAAGGAGAAGTTTTTCAGCCACTTGGAATAAAAGTGATGATGATAATAAAAGCACTAGCAGTGAGAGTGAAAAAGGAGATCTGTGTCTTTGATGTGATATAACTGACAGCGATGATGACGAGCCAAGCGAGGTATCAAAACTCACTCACTCAGAATTAGTTATATATTTTCACGAAGTAAATGGCTGCTTTGAACGACTTAGGGAGAAGTACGCTAAAATTGAATCACAAAGAGATAGTTTGATGGAACTAAATAAACAGCTTAATCAATTGGTTAAAAACTATCAAAACAAAAGCCCTAAGTGTGATAAGTGTTCATCATTTGAAGAGGAAATGAAAAAATTAGAAACTAGAATCAAATCACTTTAAAATGAAATTATGATTTTGAAAGAAAGTGAAAATACTAGGAGAGAAAATTCTATCAAAAAGTGCACTTTGTTATTAAATGAAAACGCATCTCTCAAAACACAAGTTCAACAATTGTCTAAAACTTTAGGAAAATTCTCCAAAGGAGAAAAATCACCAAATATATTATTAGGGAAACAAACTGTTAATCCTATTAGACAAGGTCTTGGATATACTCAATCTGAACGTGCTAGAAGCGAAATTAGTCAAGTCAATTCCAAGTGCACGGTTTGTGGAAAAATTGGACTCAATCACTATAATTGCTGGTATAAACTCAAACACGTGAAAACCATACCAATTTGGGTTCCAAAAGGCACGAATATAAATTCCCTTAAAGTCAAACAAATCTGGGTGCCGAAAGGAACAAATATAGATTGTTTTGGGTCTACACAAACATATTTTTCAAAATCTTTTACCACTAACAATCATGGACCTATAAAAACAAATAGATGACAAAAGTCTTTTCTCGTGTAGGTGTAATGGCAGGCTAAGGAACAACAATAGTGTTACCTGGATTTTGGCTGTTCCAGGCACACGACGGGCGACAAATCAAAGTTTCTTAGACTAATACAAAGGCAGCAGAATCAAAATGAGTAACAACGAAAAATTATCGTGAAGATAAAATAGGTAATGGTATATTTATCTTGAACGATTTATTAAATGTGAAAATCTGCACCATAATCTAATTTAATTTAGCCAGTTATGTGATATGGAAATGAATGTTGATTTTGATTTATGCAAAATTGTCGGTCAATTATATTTTTATGCCGAGAACACTATAAGTACCTCTTGAGTCTTTGAACTAGTTCATATAGATTTGTTTGGACTAATGATGGTGTCTTATTGGTTAATGATTACTCTAGATACACGTGGATATATTTGTTTATCTACTGCTTCTGGATCTGACACTATGTTCACTAGTTGTTTATGTGCACGGTTTCAATTCAAAATCCAAAAGAATTTCATTTAAATGCTGTAAAAAGGATTTTAAGGTATTTGTTGCAACTTCACGATCTGGTCTATGATATCCAACTAATGATAATCTTGAGTCTAAGAGAAATTTAGATGTAGATTACACTGGTAACCTAGTTGATAGAAAAATTACTAGTAGAACATGTCTTATGTAGATACATTCATTAGTTGCATCGCATTTTCTAAGAAAATATTTGCATATTTTTCATTTCAACTGATTTTCAAATTAGCAGACATTTTTCTTATAAAACCCCTTCTAGAAAATAATTTATGTTGATTTCGTTTCAGATTAGACATTTTAGAAAATTTGATTTTATAATTATTTTTGGATTTGATCTTAAATAACTACATTAACTAATCTGACTCCCTACTGATTATCGAAAAAATAAATAGTGATTGAAAAAGTGATGAGTGTCGATATTAATCATATATTATGACTTGGGAAAGTATATTTAGTAAATTTCTTTAAAAAATTTAAACAAGATTTATAATAACTTTTGTTGGTAAAAATTCCCTAACCATCTCTATTTCTATCATATTTCTAACGACCATCACTCATTAAAATCCAATATAGTATGTCAAAATGTGGTATTTTAAATAGGAAATTATTCGTTTTTTTAACATCCAAAGTATTCACTCTCATTTAAAAGTCCTTACGGTTATGCAAGGGTGAATTACTTGGAATATTTGTTTATGTACTTTCATGCTCATTTAAAAGTCCTCACGGTTATGCATGTATGGAACACATATCAAATTGGTCATTAAATAGACGAGTTGATTCTAATCCCATTTAAAAGTCCTCACGGTTATGCATGGTTAGAAGATACTTGAAATTTGTTTTTGTTTTTAAAAAATTAGGAATATTACAAATCTCATTTAAAAGTCCTAACGGTTATGCATGGTTAGTAAGTATTCAAATTCCTGATATAAATATACCACAAATAGATACAACTATATGATTTATATACCGACATCACCCCTATCATTCTAAAGTGGAATATGCGCCTAACAGAGTATTTATGATTTTTGTTTGATTTTTTTATTGAAATTCAATACCTATACTCGATTGGGTATTAATGTTGTATTAATGTCTATCACTTTATCTCTATTTTTCTAACACTATTACTCTTTTGCTGATAACAAAAGGGGGAGAGAGAAGTTAAGATTTCCCTTGCTTTAAATTGAGGAAGCGACGGGCTAATAAGGCTTTCTCTGATTCAGGAATGAACTTAAGCTCGAATCGTTCCTTAAATCGTGTCCAAGTGAGAGTGGACTCATCAAGCTCGGCAATGAGAAGCTCATACCAGTCGAGAGCACGCTCTTGCAGCATACTGATGCTACAAGAACTCTGTTGTGGTCAGAAAGATCCATGCGAGAGAAGATGCGCTCGCACGTGCAAATCCAAGCCTGGACCTCTAATATAGACTCGGAGCCCTTGAACGACTTGCCTCCAAGATGAGAGAAATCACTACACCAGCACGCAAAGGCAGACTTGCAAGGAGGAGATGCTGGAGTAGGAGCTGGAGGCTGAGTGCTCCTAAATAACTCCATAAACTGATCGGTAGACATGTATACGCCATCCGGATGCGAGCCGCAGGATTGCCCGGCATCCGAGCGACGTCCTCTGCCTCTTCTAGCCATAAGCTGAAAGTTCAGATAAGATAAAGATTATTCACAGGGTTGATATCATTAATTCAAATATGGAATACTACGGAATTTAAAATGCATTCCTAGACGTATTCCCAACTATATCCACCCCAAAGGACACAAAAAGGTCAAGGATACGATGATTAGAGGTTTAGTAACACTTGTACTATACTTTGATGTATCGTAATATATGTTTCTGTTCTGTGTTTATCATATTTTTTTTGAACTCAGCTCTGATGCCAAGCTGTGATGCCTTACCCCGAGACCCACATTAACAAAGAGTATTTCTGGGTAATACTATCTGCTAATGTGGAGAATAGGGCTGGTTAGGAGTGACCATCTATACCTTTGTCTTAAACATCTATTAAATACGTCGATTAATGCTCTAATTTTTTTCTATCTCAAGTGGATCGACATATCTAATAAATGCTTAATACAAAACTATAGGTGGCTAACGGATCTATCAGAACAACATACAACAACTAAAATGTAAGCAAGCAGCAGATATATACATATATACAGATACATCCCCAGTACAATACAAAATGATACATCATAAGTGGTTCGAAGACCACACTATATACAACGAGTCAAAATAATATACATATCAGAGTCTAGCAAAAAGACTACAACAACCAAAGTTGATAGACATATATCTAAGCGAAAGCATCTAAGCAAAGCTAAGTCCTAAAGCAGGGACCTAACCTAAAACAACTCGGTCTGGTCCAAGTATAAAATACACGGGTCAGTCTAGCTAAAACAATTAGTTTAATAGGATAAACAATAATATAATGCATAAGAATAAGGGTGATAATTCTTCTCAAATGAGAAGAAATAATTCTAAGTTCCTGTGATTACTTCAAGTGATGAGGTGGTATCACTAAACAAATATATAATCTCAAAGAGATAAACTCCATAACAAAAGCACTAAACATAGCATGCCTCATATCATCGACATATCCCAAAACAACAATAATGGTTTAGAGAAACCATAACTCCTAAATAGGAGGAATCTTGAAAACCACCATAACGGCAATCTCAAATGCATTCCCAAAAGAGAAATCTCAATCTCAAAAATACGCCATAAAGGAAATTACATATATCTCAAAAATAGGAGAATATAAATCTCGAATAAATGTCAAGAATGGCTAATCTCAGTCTCAAATAAACGCCAAGTGTTGGTAACTCGAATCCCAAATATAGAACTCAAAGGAGTTCAAATTTCCAAAGATGTGATCGCCATATATATGATATCTCAAATGGCTAATAATGTACAAAGGCGATACCCATGGAAAATCACAAAGAATCAATGAAATCATGTCAAAGATATAGCATGTACTTTTGGCCGAAGCCTGCCAAGTACTGTTCTCTCAAAATAAAGCGCCACATCTCGAAGACAAATGTCCCAAAGGACAAATACGTTGCAATGACAAACATCCCAAAGGAAAAATACATCGCAATGACAAACATCCCGAAGGACAAATACGTCACAATGACAAACATCTTGAAGGACAAATGACCTGAAGGTCTAGTACTGGACAATACGTCTCGAAGACAAATGTGCCACAAACTCTCAGGTAGGAACCCGAAAAGTGTTAACGTGCATCCCATACCACACGTTCGCACCCAGCGGTTTACTAACCATTAGTAAATGCCAAACTGGAAAGCAGTAAAATGTTTACCTCATCTCATCGGTAAACACGACGTATGTCAAAATGATCAAATGCACAAGTCAGGAATTTACCGATAAGATAAACGCACGTGTCACATACCACGTGTTTTACCGAACCATTTAATTCTCCTTCTCATTCGCTCATATAGTGCAAAAATGTGTATTTTATATATAAAATAATTTATTTGAGAAAACAAGCTTTTAAAACAATTTTTCGAAATTGGTTTTGAGAACAATCTTTGAAAATTCCCTTATTATAGAGAATATATTGATTTTATAGCTTGAAAATAATATAAAATATTATATAATTATTATTTCAAAAGCCAAGTTAGTTAAAAATTATTTAAATATTTTTTGGAAAAATCCGTGCTCGAAATCAAAGCTAAACATTGAACTCAAAAACCGATATTCGAATTCAATTCAAAAACGATTCAAATTTGAATTCCAAATTCACCAAAATCTTGGCTAGCCTATTGATAGGCATCATAGTCCTCAAAACGATTCAAAAATATCACAAAACATGAAGTAGAAGTCGAAAATCAGATGGAAAAAGAAGACAGAACACAAAAAAAATGCATAGGCAAAAACAATACCCAGGTCTGAAATCTTCTCCGGGTTCAACTTTCAAACATAATTTGAATGGCTTAATGACCTCGGAATGGTTTGAAATTTGAAATACCCAAAGTAGAACAATTTATCTATGTGTTGGAAAATGATTCACTGAATTCCAACATGAAATGGTAAAGATACAGAATTCCAAACATGGACTCAGGCCATGTTGAATTCTGCCCAGGTCTGAAAACCTTCTCGGGTTCAACTTTCAGACATGAAATAGGTGACCAAACGGGTTCTGATTGAACTAAAAACTGGTATGCACATAGTAGAAAACTTCAAATTTCAAATAAAAAAGAATCAATAAATTCAAATAGGAAATGAAAAAGATAAGCTGTCTCAAACATTGACTCATGCCATGTTTGCAACAGCTCATAAAACAGAAATATGTACAGGCTTGAAAACCATCTTGGGTTCAACTTTCAGGCATGAAACAGAGGACCAAATGGCCTCAGATTGAACTGAAAATTGGTATGCACATATTAGAAAATTTAAACTTTCAAATGAATAATGAATCAATGAATTCCAACAGGAAATGAAAAGGATATGCTGTCTCAAACTTGGACTCAGGCCATGTTTGCAGCAACTCGGAAAATGAAATGTGTACAGGCAAAAATCTGGGTTCGTATTGATTTTGCAGCAAAGTTTTCACGTACCAAACGAAAGAGTTTTGTTTTGAAAATTTTCACACTTATACCACAACACATAAACTACTATCAGAAGAAAATCCGACAGCATTTCATTGCAAAAATTGCAAGAAATTGACATGCAAAGTGGAGGTCAGAATAGTTTTAGCACAAACAAAACTGAGCAAAAAACGAGTTACAGAGCAAAAAATTAAACAGTTTTAAGCGATTTGAACCATTGGCTTCAGCTAGATTCGTGAGGTTATCAACTCACCTTGCTTTTGAAGTGTAAAATTTGGATTTTATGCTGAAATATTGAAGCTTGTGATGATTTTAGCCTTCAAGAACATGTAGAAAGGAAGAACAAATACATGCAAACAAGAAAAAGACAATTAACAGACAATTCTTATAACAAAATTAAGATTTTAGTGAAATATTTAGGTTTTGGATTGGATTACCTGTAAATTTCACTCTAGATTGATAAAAATCACAGCTTGTTTGAAGAAATTTTGAGATCGAAAGTTTTGAATTTGAGAAAATGGGAAGTTTTCTATTTACTGGCTTTTGAGGAAGAAGATGAGAACAAATTTTGTACGTACAATAAATGTTTTCTCACTTCTTCAATTTTTGGTTTAGTGCACGAATGGGCTTTGGACCCAAAAATTAAAAGAAAATAAATTAGGCCCAGGAATTAATTCAACACTAAAATCAAATTTGCACATATACACAAAGTTATAATGAAAACAATACATTTCTCCAAGTTTTTAACACTAACAATTTATGTAAACATACTTACATATAAAATAAAATATTTTACATTATATAAAAAGATAATTTTAGTTTCAAAGACATTTTTATTATTAAAAAACCCTTATTTATACATAAATACACAATTTACACAAATAAATGCATAAAACACCATTTTTAGCTCCAATAATTTTATAAAAATTATTTTCTTGCATAGAAAAATAGGACAAACCATTTCAAACTCAATTTTATAGCCAAAACACATTTCTAAACCAAATTTCATCTTTTTATTTAAATAAACAACATTTAAAAATCAAATACTTCCTTTAAAAATTATTAAAAGAAGTAACTGGCAATAATTAATAAAATTATTGCATTTACACTAAATAAAAATCATTTTCTATTCATTATTAACTCAAACAAACAAAATAAAGTCTACAAACATTATTTTCACATTTATTTCCAAAATTCATTGTTTATTCCAAATAAACAATTTAAAATCTCCAATTTTATTTTAATTCACAATATTAAATTATAACTACCGTTATAATTTAATATTTACAAGTAATCACCAAAACCAGGGTTGTTACAGAATATTCACTCTCTTTTGTGATAGAACGAAATAATATAGAGCTTTTCTTCAGTAGCCCATCTAAAAGCTAATGGTGCTGCAGAAGTTGCAAATGAAACCGGAATATTTTAAAGAAGCGACTAGACAAAACAAAATGAAATTCGGTAGAAGAGCTTTTGCTTGTTTTATGGTCATATAGGACTCTTTTAAAATAGCCATGAGACATAACTAATTTTCATTAACATTTGGATTTAAAGCAATGTTACCAATTGAAGTGGAAATCCCATTGCATCGATGAAGCGCATATGCTTATGAACCAAGTTAAGAAATAAAAAAAGGAAAGTTTAGATTTGATTAATGAGTTACGAGACTAGTCTGGGCTAAGAATAGTGGAATATCAATAAAGGATTATCAAATATGACAACTCAATGGTAAAGAAAAGAGCTTTCCAGAAAGGCAATTTATTGTTTAGAAGAGCAATGGAAAATACAAGAAATCCAGTAGATGAACCATTAGGGCTAAATTAGGAAGGGCCCTTAGTAATTCACGATGTAATCCTACCAGGAACCTATCGACTAAGTAGATCTTACATGAATGTAATAGCAAGAACTTGGGGTGCTGAGCATTAAAGACCTTACTTTATAACTTTGGATGAATAAAGAGATAAAGGATTATCAAGGATATGTCTAAACGTACTGCCTCTGGATTGAGATGCGCTATGCTTACCTTATTTACTAGACTGATGTGGTAAAGGAGATTTGTAGTGCAAATATACACCTTATGTCCAGTAGAGGATCTATTTAAGTCTTTGTTACCACTTCAACGTCTAGCCAAAGCACCCATCCAAGGAGTGATGGTGAATTTTAGCCTTTGGTCCTACTTCTACGTCTGGCCAAAGCGCTTGGCTAAAAGTGCCCATCCAAGGGCTGATGTTAAATTTAAGCCTTTGTTCCCACCTTTAGATCTGGCTAAAGCACCCATCCAAAGAGTGATAGTCAATTCAAGCCTTTGGTCCCGCTTCTACGCTTGGCTAAAGTACCCAGCCAAGGAGTGATGGTCAACTAAGTTTTTAGTCCCACCTCAGATCCTTGTTAAACCAACAACCAAGGAAGCTGTAACTTTAAAAATACTCAACTAAAGGTAAATAAAAAACTACAACAACAAAAGAAAGAACTTGAAGGGCTAACTAAAGATAAAGTCCAACTTAAGCTAAAGCATATATAAGCTTTTAGAGGTGGGGGAGGGGTGTTGCACCCCAAAATTTTCAGAACGTCAACAGGTACCATAGGAAAGTAAGTAACCACAAATCAAAGCTATCAAAAGATGGTATAATAAGAGTAATTACAAGTTGAGATCTTAAGGCTATCCAAGTTGGAACGATCAATGTTGTTGCATGTTGACGTGAACATGCCATCACTAATGTTAGATAGATTTTTCATTTGGCTAACACTCCAAAGCTTCCGAAAGCTAATTCAGAAAAATGTAAAAGAAATTGAAAGACTACCGAGGCTAGACAGGTAATAAATATCGAAAGGTAAAAGCTACACAGGATTTATAGTGGTTCAGTGTGACGATACGGATTTTGCCCGCTCGAAAATCGACATCCATACTTTACATCGTACTCGAATGCCGTAGATTCGACCGTTCAAATCCGAGTCGCCGGAGCTTATAACACACTTAAGTAAATAACAACACGGCGGAAGAAAAGAATAATACACTGATATACAATATCTGATACAATATCTGATACAACAGAGTGATACAATGAATATCAATATACATCAGAGATACGATACAACAAATAGCAGCGGAAAAGAAAACGATAACATCAGCAGTGGATAGAATATCTCCAATAGAATGCTCCAATCCATAGCTAGCGGAAAACAAGGTCAGTCGTCCAAGGACTGACTAGCTCCAGATAATCTACTAAACCTGAATATCTGAAAACCCCAACTCTAGACTTCCCGTGTGGAAAATAATGGGCACCCAGAGTTTAGGAAGGGAACAATAAACTCCGGATCAGTCATGGGACTGGTGTGAGCAACAAAAACAGTTTATCTTTAAACAACACAAAAGAATTTAAACATTGAAAACCGCGATGCTTTTGGAAAATGAGACTACCATAAGGCCTCCCGCACACACACACAATGCAAACGCAGAATCGGAGGAGATTTCTCCTTATGATAGTCAAAAATGCTTACTACGCAAAATCATTGGTTATTATTTTTAGTGCATAGTGCAGAAAACATTTCGAAAGTAGAATATAAATCTTAGCCAGCATAGACATTCCAAACTATGCCTACTATAGCTACCATCTAAACAGTGGTGACCACCATAAGTAAATGACAGGTTCTACAACTAAAACCGTACAAGTTCCGTATTAGAGAAATGGATTTCCAACAAATGGTCAGGCTAAGGAACTTCCTATGCCACGAAAGAAACGCCTCTGGCTGGACGCTCCGAGAGACAAACTGCTCTCTGCCAAACAAGGTCGGGTTACCCCTGTAACAGGTAACTCACGAATATGCCATCCCCCGGTCCTTTGGGACCTTTATCCGAGCGCTCGGTATCCAACATCACACATAATAAATAAAGTGTGTCCACATGAGTAAGTATCTGGGCTCCATACCATGATACCACCCTTTTCCAGAAGGAAATGACATACCCTAAAGGGCGCGACCCTCATAACCTTGCCGCAACATTCCTGTTTCGACCATTTCTGGGTTGTGAGGCCCTGACGAAGTCTCGTCCACAAAGCTACGCTTTGACACAAAGCCATGCTTTGGGTCAACAGATGATCAACCTATGATCACAAAGATAAATGATCAAACAAATGATCGTATCACAAATGATCAAACACTGATCATCACACAGCAACACTCAACATGTCACATTACCAAATTGGGATATATCGCTGATAAATTTCAACTACATAACCTCTGAGCTCGTACGTCTCAGAGAAGGGTGTTAAGCTAAGAGAATAAATTCTCCGCCACCAACAGAAATGTATTTGAAAGAAATCAGCTTTATATCTCAATTTGTAATGTCAGACATATAATCCATACAAGTCTGTTCCGGGATCGAACGGAACCGAAGGAACTTCCGAAGAAGCCCTTGCAAATCCGGATAAATTTTCTAATCACGTCCGGACTTCCCATCACAAAAAGAGTGATATAAATCTCTATACCGGAGCAACTCGGTGCAGAGACATTCGACAGGTTGTCCTTTCATTTTCGAAAATATCCGGTCTTCAAATGCTATCCATATACGACGAATCACTTATTCAGAATGGGTTATACGACCCAAAGGTCCTTTCCCGGCTAACCCGAATAGTGAGCGCAATATTTAAAAACATATGGATATTGGGATTTCAATTAAGTCACAACTTATTACCCAAACTTTTCTTTCAAATGGTTTCAATCGATTACCATTTTAATCTTTTAAACAAAAAGATTCATTTTAACAGCCTTCAACGGTTTAAACAATTTCCACATTTTAATCTTTTAAATAAAAGATTTAATTCATAAAGTTCACCCAGTTTCACAAAGATTCATTTACAGATTTTCCAAATCAATTTCCATTTCAATTTGATTAACTCGTTAAATCTTTAAATCAAAGATTTAACTCATAGCTTTCAAAACAATTTCATTTCGAATGGTTTAAACAAATCATCATTCTAAATCTGTTAAAAATAACAGATTCAATTCATAGCTTTCAAAAAGAATTCATTCATAACTTGGAAAACCATTTTTCAATTCAAACTTGAAATTCCTTTAATTAAACTGGAATTTCATTTCTTATCTGAAAGCTTTTATCATTTGAAAACAAACAGTTTCATTTCAGAAAAATTTGATTCATTCATACGAGTTGAAATCCTTGGGTTAAATTCAAATTCCCAAAATTTTACTTTTAAATGGTTTAGATTCATACAAACACATTTATATCATCTTTAATCCCTAGTTTCAAATCATAGGATTCAATTTCAAATATTGAATTCAAATTTAAATCAAATTATTTAAATTTTCAAAACTCGATTAAGTTATTCAAAATAACTTTTATCCTTGAAATCCCATTTCAAAAGCTTTTCACTTTAAACCCAAATTTCCAATTTCAAAATCAATTGAAATTAAAATTTCAATTTCAAAAACAACAAATTTAGATTATCTGTGACTTAACCGATTTCCACGTGAAATCCATATTTGTGTGTGTAAAGGTGTAGTCCAGGGGTTTAACATAATAGTGCAACATCATTCAATCATCACAGATCACAGATATATATCACAGATAAGTAAATCACAGATCATAACATAAATCAGGATGTATCACAAAGCATCACAATCAGAGATATCAAACAATCAAATCATCCAATAGAATCCAAATATTCATAAGTAAGGTCAGTTAATTATCTGATTGATTCAAATTAGATTTATTTCTTATGAATTTCTAATCCTGGTTAATTAACATTAATCAATTACAAATTATCTTGATTTATTATTCTTTAGTCATTTATAAATTAATCATTAATAACAAATTAATTAACCTTTAATTATAAATAAATCAACCGTAATTAAAAATCGAATCAATCTTTAATCATTTAAATAATTAACCTTAATTGTTTAATTATCCTTTAATTAATTATCTTAAATTAATTAATCAACCTCCTAATTGATCACCATTTTAATTAATTATTCTTAATTAATAAATGAGTATCCTTAATCAAAAATTAATCTTAATCACTTGATTACTTAACTTAAATCATTAGTTAATTACTTTTGATTAAGTAATTAATTATCTTAATTTAGTTAATCTTAACTAATTAGTTATCCTTTAATTTTTTTTCTCTTGATAAATCAAACTTAAATTCATTAATTAATTTATCTTCAATCACTTTTATTAGGTCATTAACTTCAGGTAATAAATTTCGTTTAACAAATAAATTTAACTAAAACTTTTTAAAAGTTAATTAACCATTTCAACATTCTTTAATAAATCTTAATATTATTGAGTTAAACTTTTCAAAATAAAAGTTTATGTATATCTTTAAATCATTTTAAAACTTAGATAAACACTCATCATTTACAAAGAAGTGGTTTTAAATTTTCAATAACACTTGTTGGGTATTAAAGCTTAAAGCCTGTTTTCAAAGACCTAAGACTGATTATCGATATCACGTGCCAACCCCCGAGTAAAACTGCAGAATTCCCACGTAAACACTTAATTTACCCGAGCCTCTCTTCTTCTATATTTTTAAAACTTGTTTTTATTTAAAATTTTCAAAACTGTTAACGCAAATCTGGGCAAAATTTTACCCGAGCCCATCTCTAAAAACTCCGAGCCCAGCACAACTTTACTCGAGCACGTCTTCGAGTTCGAATCCATCTTCTCCATCAATACGAAAAATAACCCAGATACACACAATTTCCCACGTGCACGTGCACCACTGACCAGCGACGCTCCGGTCATCGTCGAGCACCCCAACACGTCGCCTACAACCCTAGCAACAACTCCGACCACCCAAATCGTCAAGAACCCCTACGTATAAAAATCGAGCAGTTCGATCGAACTAAAACCCAGATACACATCTGAAAGAAACCCATCGTTCTCGACATCAAGATCATCGGAATGTTCGAAACTCCGGTCATCGCTTCATCAACGCCCCCTTTACCACCTCCCTGAGTATCCTCAAGCTCGATCCATCACTGACTCCACACGAGCACGAGAATCATGCCGAACCCAAACTTCACGTTAAACCCTAATTTAAACTTGACTCGCCAATTCACACAATAGAAAAATTCTTCGACAATTTTCCTGTAACCATCGATTCCCAGACTAACTTCGTGCAAAGTTTCAGCATTCGAAAGTTATTTGATTTCTGGAAATTGGCAAAAGAACAGATTTTGTTCAACTAAAAACTACATCCTAACCCCAACACTAAAATTCATCAATATAGTTTTAAAAATCATATTTTTGTATACGAATTCAATTTATATTCATGAATTTGTAAATTAAGAAACTTGAAATTTAACATATTAAAAGATTGTTCCGTTGTTTTATATTTTCCAGAGCCCATACCAATTTGTTTAACTTAAGCAAGTTTTTAAACTTAAAACTATGACATAACAAACATACTTTGTTTAAGACTTATGCCTCAACAAAGTCTGGATCAAGAGCAAATGAATTTTGAAAGGAATTTGGGTCTGGAACAAAAATAAGAACCGAGATGCCTCAATTTGTACAGGCATACATATACCCACATATATGCATAGAAATAAAGCTCAGCCCACATATCCCCAGATTAAACTTGCCAAACATTTCAGATACGTAAGGTTTTAAAAAAGATGAAGTTACTCACCTGTCTTTTTAAAACAGAGAGCTTGTTCTTTTTGTTTGAAAACAGGAAACTTGAAACTGGAATTTGAACTTGCATATTTTTTGTTGTTGTTGATTCCAGAAAACTTGAACTGGCTTTGAACTTGAACATGAATGCTGGAATCTTGTTATAGTTGAGATGCTTTCATTTAAATTTTTGAAACTGAAGTGCTTTGTTTTCTTATTTGATCTCAAGTTGTATTTGTTTTGATGAGCGAAAATGGGGAGAAGCTTGCTAAATAAAACAAGTATGCAATGCTTGATAGTTGCATTTGTACACAAAAAATATTTGCTGGTATCCATGAATCAGAGATTTTTATTTTTAAAAAGGAGCTGAAAAGAGATGTCTCGTGTACTATAGGTGATGGCATTTAATGCCTTGTTTCATATCAAGCTTACACAAACCATTTCTTTATTCCTTTAGGTACAAAACTTACATATGTTTATATTTGTTTTACTAAAGCTAAGCATACTTCCTCTATTCCTATTCGTATGTATTGAAATGATCTCTGCATGCACATGTACATTGCCATAGATTATAATATTTTACTTAAGTTTTTAGTTTAAAGATTTGTTATGGTTATTGTATTATGGTTAGCTTGTTATTTGTTTCTATCTCTAACATAAGTGTGTTTATTTTTATTTTGTTTTCTTATTTCAGTTTGTACATAATTGGATATCTTTGTTTTGTTAATATTACTTTGTGTTTTGTTTTGTTTTACTATTTATTACTTGAATAAATTCCTATTGTTAAAATTTATTTTAATATGTTTACTTTGTTTTGCATTATAATTTACTTATTATATTTATTTCTACAATTTATTTTATATTTTATTTCTTTTGTTCTTACGTTATATTAATTTGTTTAATTTGTAAAATATAAATAAATTTCTATTTTATATAACTGTAAATTTGTTAAAAATATCTGTTCGAAACAAACACGTATTCGTTTTGGGGAAGCTCGAATCTATTAACCGATAAATATTGAAAATTTTATTCAAAAATTAATTTAATTATCAATTTAAATTTATAAGAATTCCGGGGTCGTTACATTCAGGATCAGGATCCCTATATCCACTCTGAAAGTTCTGCTCTTGGCTTTATTGCTCAATTTGATTTACATGTATATTAATGAAAAATTCCACCATTAATGATCTTTTGAGCTAAGCTTTTCTAAAAGGGGTAAGAAGTACCAAATGATAATGGAATGTCAGAGATTTTGTTTCTCAACCCCTTTATTGTAATGAGTGGTCCTCTATTAATAGCAAATTTAAGGTTCTTCCATTAATGTAGGTGTTTTCCCTTGGATTGAAGACATGGCTGGCTATTTGCGGCTTGGATTTGAACACTTGTCATCATCTAGTTGAGTGCATTTTGACGTAGATTGCTGACATGAGGCTTTAATATATATATATGGCTTCTTAGTTATCTTCCATCTAATCTGACCATTAGCCTCGGCCTGGGCTATCTAAGCCGTTGATTTTTAAAACTTGCCGAAATGCTTTTGGTTCCGACAGCTACTGCACTTGGTTAGGTTTCTTGTCTTAGCTAGACAATGATCTTGATCTCGGTCGACACTTTGACTCGTGCTTTTGGATTACATGCTCTCGGATACCACGTTCGGTGCTTAAGCTCTCTTTCGACATCAAACAATGGGTTATGGAACTACACGCCAAGGAATTTTCCTCTCAAATATTCATAATTTGTACTTTGTTGAGATTATGGTGTAACACATACCCCCTAAAGTTCACCTTATGTGATTGTTATGGGATGGAATTTAGAAAGAATAGCTTCATACGATGCTTGAATATTGGGCTTATTTGTTTCGTTCTCATCATGAGGTTGAATCTGAGCTTTTCGGGTAAGGTAGTATTTTGAGTGCCGTCAGGAGCATTGTTTTACTAAGACAACTTATAAAGATCTAATCTTGTTTTGAGTGTTTTGAAAATTGAAATTAATGCCTAGAGGTGAAAATGTCTCGATACCATGCTCCAGTTGTCTAGATCTGGTCTAACATAGGTATTTGTTTTGAAAACTATTAGTGGCGGTATGATGCCTCTATTTTTCATGTTACTATAGAAACATGGCTCAGTATACATCAATGTGCATGTTACTATTGGACCATGGCTCACTCATTGTATGACATGATTCGGCTATGGCTCACTCTTTTGCACAGCACATTGGATGTGGCTCACTAGGCGCGTTCGACGCGGTCATCTTTTCCGTGACTCACTCTTTGCGTAAAACTATCGGCCATGGCTCACAATTATTGAGAATATATACAATGCATGGTATTACTTGACCATGGGTCACTATTGTTGGGAATCTACCCAATGCATGGTACTACTTGACCATGGCTCACTATCATTAGAAATCTACCCACCTTTCTAATCTTATTGGGAATCTACCCAATGCATGGAACTACTTGACCATGGCTCACTATCATTGGGAATCTACCCAACGTTCTAATATTTTTGAAAATCTACTCAATGCATGGTACTACTTGACCATGGCTCACTATCATTGGGAATCTACCCAACTTTCTAATCTTATTGGGAATCTACTCAATGCATGGTACTACTTGACCATTTCTCACAGCTATGCTTCTTAGCTTAAAATATATTTTTAGTAAGGGTCTATTTCTCGCGTGACACTACAAGCTTTGCGGCTCAAAAATGTAAATTCTTAACTTCGATACTTTGCCCGGAGGCGGAACTAAGCAATTGCCAAGAGGCGAAATCATTTACTTGCCCGGAGACAAAAGCTTGGCTTTGAAATTCGCATGATACTACTTGATTAGAGAAATATCATGACTAAAACATTTTGATGCACTTTTAAAAGTTGCGTGATATTACTTGATCACAACAATAATCATGACTAAATAATTTAATGAAATGTTTGAAATGCTTAAAACTTTAAAATACTATAGTTTTGCATGACATACCTGAGCCATGGCTAAGAGGTTAACTATTGTCTTCGAACTTATGGTAAAGCTTTTATTCAGGTAACAACTTCATGCCGTGGTAATGTTTCAGATGCACAACATTCCAAGTTTAAGGTATTAAATTGTCATTTAGCTTCTTTAATCTATAGGTTTCGAGGGAATGACATCATGAATTATTAGGGGTCCTTCCTAGTTTGAGCTGAAAGGTCCATCTATCGGATCCTTTGTGTTTGGCATTATCTTTCGAAGATCAAGGTATTCTTTCTCAAACTTTCTAGTTCAAAACCTCTGGTTGTAGTATTGGGTCATCTTCCGAATATACTCTGCGGTCCTCAAAGCGGCTTGGTCCTGGAGTTCGGGCAACAAATCCAATCCATATATATTTATTTAGACAACACCGAGGGAGAACTTAGATGCTTTTACATATCTTCGAATGCTTTTTGCCATTTATCTATCTATTTGAAAGTAACATGCTTCTTTAAGAGGTTAAAGAAGGGAATATACTTATCGATCGATTGACTTATGAACCTGTTCAAAGCAGCGATCTTTCCATTCAAACTCATTAATTCCTTTCCATTAGTCGGAACTTTCATATCGCTAATAGCTTTTATCCGATCCGGGTTTATTTCTATACCTCTAGAACTTGCTATAAAACCGAGGAATTTCTCAGATTGTATAATAAATGTACACTTCTAAGGGTTTAGCTCCATCTGATACTTCCAAAGAACATCGAACGTCTCAGCTAGATCTGAAACAAGACTTTCCGACTACTTAGATTTGAGCAACATGTCGTCACCATACACCTCCATGTTTGTTTGGTAAATGTTCAATTGACTAACCTCTGATATGTTGCCCCTGCATTCTTAAGACTAAAGGCATTACCCTGTAGCAGAACAAACCTATGTTGGTGACAGAACTTATATGCTCCTCATCAAGCTTAAACATTGGAATCTAATTGTACCTGAAATAGGAATCCATAAATGAAAGCAATTGATGCCCACTGATAGCATCTACTAATTGATGAATTATCATTAAAGGGAAGCAATCCTTCGAGCAAGCTTTGTTTAAATTTGTAAAGTCAATGCAAGCCCTCCACTTCATGTTTTACTTCTTTACTAATACCGGATTAACGATCTACTTTGGATAGTAGACACTTCGAATGGAATTATTCTTCAATAACCTCTCGACTTCTTCTTATAGGGCCATATATCGCTCCTTATCTAAAGGCCTCGTCTTTTCCCTTACCGGATTAAACTTCAGATCTATATTTAAACAGTGGAAAATGACTAAGTGGTCAATTCCTACCATGTCGTCATGAGTCCAAGCAAATATATCTTAGTTATGCTTGAGGAATGAAATTAGCTCGTCTTGGACAGAAGGATGGAAATAAGTTCCTATCTTAACTGTCTTAGACTTGTCATTTATGTCGAGGCACACTTCTTCTAAAGTCTCGTCATCTTGATTTATTGTGTCGGATCAAGATCAAGCTCAATTTCTTCTTCCCTCGGGAATTCTTGCATAGTATGAACAATCTTCCTCTTTCTCTTAGAAGACTTACTAATCTACCTCCATTTTACCTTATTATATTCCTTTTGATAGCTCGATATGTAAATTAATTCTCTAACAGTGGAGTCTTCTTACCTTGGGAGAATTCTTAAGGGTTTCTTGCAACTTTCCATAGATTTTAAACTCATGGTATTAACTATTTCCTTAACTTCGAGAGGAGTGGGTTAGTTAGCTTTGACATTATTCTCGTAAGATGAAGTTTTCCTTTTATTGATTATGTTCAAACTTGCATAATACAGTTGCCTCGACATCCACTCATCCTCTCTTATAAGCCCTTTATATTTCTTGGAGGGAAATTTTAAAAGTAAATGCTTAGTAGATATGTACCCATTTATAACATCAAGAGCTGGCCTCCCAAAGCAGATGTTGTACACTAAAGGGACGTCAATAATGACCAAAGTGGTTTCGAAGATCTTACAATGAGGTTACTTCCAACTTTGACCATCAGGTTGCATTCTCTGAGAGGAATGGCTCCATCATTGTTGAACCCATATATGGGAGCTTGACTAGGCTAGAGCGTGCTTTCGGGTAACCCCATCTTATTGAAAGCATGCCTGAAGATTATATTAACAGTGACTCCAGTATCTACCATTATCTTTACAACCTTCGAAAGTCCAATTTGAGCCATAATTACAAGTAGGTCATTGTGGAGGTGGCAGACACCCCACTTATCATAATCGCCAAAAATGTAATTTCTGGACCAACCTTCTGCTTCTTCTCAAACCTATTCATCTCATACACTAAGGTGCTTCTATTTTTGACTTCATTAATGTATCTTTTCCAGCTGCCATTACTTTCCTCGATAATGTGGGGTACTTTCAGGATGATGCCAATAAAATTCTATGGGGCTAGTATGACCTGGGGAACCAGTGCCTGAGGTTGTGCATTTTTGTTTTCCATTGGAGTGGCGGCTCCCTGAGTATTATCATTTTGAATAACTCACTTAGCTTTCCTTCTCTGACTAGCCTGTTGATGGAAGATTTCAAAAACTAACACTCTTTAATGCTATGACCATTCTACGGATGGTAGTGGTAATGCTTTCCTTCTCGATTAACTTTTGGCACCTTCCTCTTCTTGGAGGGTACGGGATTCGGTTTTGAGTCATAGCACAAACTTGAGCATAGGAATGAGTCAAGGGATAGGCTTTCACCACCTGAAATTCCTTCTTAAACCTTTAGCCTAGGTGATCTTCTTATTATCGCCATTCCATTTTGGGTTTTTTCCAACAACTAACTTAGATTCTTCAATTCAGATTTCCTCTTGAGCTTGGAGAAAGAACTGTTAGAATCTCTCTTGTTGTATTTTAATGAGAACAACTATACAATTATGCCAAAGAACCTTTAAGCTAACTTTCAGGTATATACCAAAGTATATACATGGAAATACAAGAAGAGTATACACGACAGAGATAAGGCGAAGGAACATATACATGGAGATATGATGATCGACATCAAAGTTGGGCTAAAATTGAAGAAAACAAATAGAGTTTGTATATTATTTTTGTGGGTCTAGATTATATGTATAATCTCTAATTTAATGATCATACACACACAGAGAAATATATTTTGAAAACTATTTTTACAATATTTTATAATATACATTCAAAAAAATAATCAAAATATTATTCTATAAATAAAATATTACAATTAAAAGGAAAAAGAACATTTTAGTTCAAAATTAAAAGTCAACTTTCATCATAGATGTCTAAGGAACATTTTAGTTCAACATCATATGTTTGATATCTCATCATAGACGTCCGAGGAACAAAATAGTTCAACTCAAGATGTCTAGCATTTTTGTCCCAGATGTTTATGTACATTTAAATAATTAAAGAACTTTTTAGTTCAAATCCAAACGTCTGAATTTTTCATAATAGACGTCTACATTGAATCTAGTCATCTGGTACAAAATATACAGACGTCTGGATGCCTATAACCAGGTATTTTATTTGAATTTCTGAAAAGACATGTCCCCTCTTCTTCAACAATTGCATCCTTTGTTTTGAATAGTTCACTCCAATGGTTACTACTATTGATTTAGAACTTTTCAGATCTATAAATAGAGTTGAGAATTCAATTTTATTTTTAACCAAACCAAGAATTAATTCTTTCTATCTTTCTAATTTATACGAACTATGAATTATAAATATTCTTAACAATTTACTTCCTACAATCCACTACACCACAAAGCTGTTTTAGCCACACCTCTATCCGACTTATTTGATACGGCTCAAAGCCGTATCAAATTTGATACCGCTAAAAACCGTATCTAAACTTTTAGATACGGCTTTTAGCCGTATTTAAATTTGATACGGCTTTGAGCCGTATCAAATTAGTGCCTATTTTGGCTGGAAAATCATACACCCTGGAAAGCACGGTCTCCCCCAAATTCATTCCTTCCCCTCGTTTTTTTTCGTTCTCCCTCCAAAACATAAATGTCGTTCTCTTTCCCCCAAATTCACGTCCGTTGCATCCCAAATCTCTAAATCACTTTGCTCTTCCCACTGTCGATTGTACCTCAATTGTACCTCGGTTGTACCTCAATTGCTCTTCCCAAAACTCTAATCAATTGTACCTCGGTTCGGATCGATTTGCTAGCAATTGAAGGTTGCGCTTGCTCCCACTGTCAAACTCTTTTGCTGTGGATTATTGGGTAAAAATATTATTCTCTGATTATGGTATGGGGGTGTTTGTTTCATGGAATCGTTAGGATTGTCGAGTGATTAAGATGACTTAATGAGTTAAAAGAAGGCGCATAGTTCAATTCCTGGAACATCCATTTGCAACAAGTTTACAACCAATTTTAAAAAGAAAAAAAAAAGAAAAAAAAAGTCATCTTCACCCATTGTTGAAGTTATTGCAAAACTTTGTAAATTTGTAGGTAAGTTATCCTTTTTTTAGATGATTTGGTAAGACTTATCTTAATTTGGTAGGTGGTTGGATACATATCTCATCATTCTTGCACGCAACATATGTAGCTATCATGGATTTATTTATTTTTCCCATACAATTATTTTAGTATTCGAATAACCAAGTTTACAAGGTATACATGTTTACAGTTTCCACCTTATAAACTTGTGCAATAGACTGAAAGTTATGTTGATGGATACCCTATGCTTTGGAATAGTTCGTACGCTGTTTCTTCAGCTTGAAATATTGCAAATAAGTAATTTTTGTTAATTTTTTTTTCTTTTCTAAATTTAGTAGCAGAAAGACTAATTAGCAATAAGGGAGAAAGACTCATGTTTTACAACTAAGTCTAACATATTTATCCAATCATTTATTCTTGCCAATTTTAATATAAAAAGTCATCATTCAAGTATACGCTTGTGCAGATTAGACCCCGAATATAAAAGGCCAATTTGATCCCATTATTTACGGAGGCACCCAACTCGTTAATTTTTTTCTAAGGTTCTGACCAATACGTATCAACGTCTCTCAGTTATATTGCTTTGCGACGGCCTTGATTAATTGCTGTTCAGCTAAAACTTAAAAAAAAAATTTAAGAGCAATCAAATTTGATAAATTAATTGGACTAACATTTGCAACCGAATCTTTTGATAAAAACTATAAGACAAACATTATATGCTTAAATATGAATAAAAGTGTAAAACGTAAATGCCAGTTGCTAGAAAAATTACAAGGAACAAATTCCTTTGAACAAGAAATACCACGTTAGTGAAACTTAGTTGTGCTAGCAAATTTTTTTTGCCCCCTCACCTTTCCATTCGTCTGGCATCACACGTCCGACATGTTTGATACAGTAACGAGATAAATGATTAAAATATCCCTCGGTCAGCCTTTGTATCTTCACCAATATCTTTCGAAGTTTTGGAATCGTGCACTTTTGCTGCTTCATTGCTGGACTGGTCTGTTTCTGGGAAGTATATATCATGTTCTATACCAGATTTAGGCGCTACCTTGCTATAAGTATTCTGCATCAGCTCAAATTGATTAGAGTTCATATATTTATGGTGTTTTGATTGTAACTTGAAACTTAAGTCGCGACTGTTAACTTCAAGTATATTGTTTGTATTGATTACTGCATTGCTATCAACTTTGTTATCGTTTGGCTGTAGTTCGCTGTCCATGTTGTACAAGCACTCAGAACATTCTGATTCTGATTCTATTTCATTTCCATTTTGAATAGTTTCCACACTCATACTGGAGCTTGTTTTGTTAGTTGCATATTCTGCCTTGTACGTCTATTATGTTAATATTCTATGTTGAATCACCTGATGCGTCTTCTTGCATGTTCATACTTTGACCTTTTGAAGATGGTTCATTAATGAGCTGTGTTGATGCACCTAATACACAACCTTGCGTAGTTATTTCTTGACCTACTGAATTTGGTGGAACATGTTGGGCGATGGGGTTGTCGCCCTGAGGATTCGAGACCTCCCAATTCTCTCATAGTATCTCAGAGTCTTAGGACCCCCATGTTGTACTGTTTGAGCATAAATCAGCTTCTATACAAGAGAAGTTTTCTTAACCACCTAGAAATGCATTTATTTTAACAAACACAACAACAACAAGTTAAAGCCTTTAGTCCCAAAGGGCTTTAATTTATTTTAGAAAATACAACAACATACCCCTTGGATGAAAAGTTATGCGTAGAAGAGAAAGAAGTGAAGTGCTGTTGAAATAAAGCATTTAGTCCCAAAATGGCTTTAATTTGTTTTAGACAGAAGTGAGGTGTTGTATACAAATTTTTGATTGTATGATTAATTAAGATAATGTTAGACAGAAATAACTTAACAAAACAAAATTCGTTGGTTTTCGTTTATATTTAAGTTGATTACATCACAAATATATTATATTTACGTCTAATGTTCTAATATATATGATATAGGAGGGCAATATGTCTTTCAATATAGACAAAAAGTGGATAAATGAATCTGATCAAAGATCTACATACTATATAGACGGGGTGAAGAAGTTTATTAGTTTTGTTGATGAAAACGGTGGTAAGAAAGGAGTGTATTTATGCCCTTGCACTCGGTGCAAAAATATGAAGACGATCAAATTAGATGACATTCATTTTCATTTGCTTAGATGGGGTTTTATCCAATCATATACCGTATGGTATTTTCATGGGGAAAAAAGGGCAGAGAAGGAAAAACAACAACCGGTATGTCATGCCACAAGTACCGACGAGTCTGAACATATTATGATGGAAGATCTAGTCAATGATGCAGATAGATTTCATCATTTTCAACCTGAAAATCCATTGTCTGATCATGCTAATGTTGGAGAGCCGTCTACGGTTGATGGCAATTGGCAGGCCAATGAAAGTAAGAAGTATAAATCACTTTTTGGTAGCCCAAAAGAGCCACTGTATCCTTCATGTTCAAAAGGGTTGACGAAGCTGTATGCCATTGTGAAACTGAATAGCTTGAAGACCCAATATGGCTTTTCAGATAATGGTGTGACTACACTCCTCGAACTAATAAAGGAGTTACTCCCCGAAGGCAACACGCTACCGACAAAGTACTCCGACGTGAAGAAGTTAATTAAGCAAGTTGGGATGAATTACAAAACTTATGATGCATGCATCAATGACTGCATATTATACTGAAAAGATGATGCAAATAAAGTTTCGTGTACAAATTGCAACGAACCAAGATATATGACATCATTCAACGAAGAAAGAAAAGGCATCAAAGTACCTCGAAAGACATTAAGACATTTTCCTTTAATTTCTAGATTGAAGAGATTGTATACTGTACCATGGATAGCAGATGCGATGACCTGAAATGGTCGTGCCAAGTCTGATCCAACCGTAATGCGTCATCCACGTGACACTTCTCAATGGAAAGCCGCGGATTATTTTGACCAAACGTTTGCTGTCGAGCCACGAAATGTCACACTTGGAATAGCAACAGATGGTTTCTGTCCACATGCTTCTCTATCTAACCCTTACAGTTGTTGGCCAGTAATTGTAGTACCATATAATCTTTCTCCGTCTATGTGCATGAAACGAGAGTTTTCAATGTTAACACTGTTGATTTATGGGCCAAAACAACCAGGGAAGGATATTGATGTTTATTTACAGCCGTTGATAGACGAGTTAAAGCAGTTATGGGAAGGAGTCGTTACGTATGATTCATTAAATAAATCCAAATTCACAATGAGAGCTAGGTTGTTATGGGCAATCCATGATCACCCTGCTCTTGGGACTTTATCGGGATGTACAACTCACGGTTATTTTGCATGTCCGGTTTGTGGGGAAAACACTTGTTCTTATCATCTTCCTGAAAGTAAGAAGATGTGTTACATGGGACATCGAATATTTCTTCCTAAAGAACACAAGTTTCGATACGACAAGACAAATTTCAACAACGAACAAGAACTTCATCGTCCTAAACGGACATTGACTGGTTTTGAAGTTGAAAAGAAAGTAGCGAATATCAAAATGAAAGTTGGTAAACACAAAGAAGAAATTAGTCGAAAACAGAAAAAGTCAATTAATGAAGAAGTTGACAATGTTTCTGCATGGTACAGGAGGTCTATTTTTTTGATTTACCATATTGGAAAGCAAATATGATTCGCCATAATATTGATGTTATGCATACGGAGAAAAATGTCACAGAGCATCTCATCAGCACCATTATGGACCATAAAGATAAGTCAAAAGATGGCATCAATGCACGCAAGGATTTGAAAATCATGGGTATAAAACAAAAGTTGTGGGTGATGGAAGATCCTGAAACAAATAAAATAATCATACCAAAGGCAACTTTCACTTTGAGCAAAGAAGAAAAGATACGGTTTTGCACCGTTTTGAAAAACCTGAAAGTGCCCAACAAATTCTCTTCAAACTTCCACAACAATGTGAGCATCAATCCTCCCGAACTAAGAAATATGAAGTCACATGATTACCACGTCATAATGCAACATTTGCTTCCGGTATTGCTTCAACATTCTTATCCACAACATAAGGATCTACGAAATGCTATTCATCGTATTAGTCTATTCTTTAACATTTTGTGCTCAAAGGTGATCAATAGGGAACACCTTATAAAAGCAAAGGCTAGTTTGGTAGAAGCAATGTGTGTTTTTGAAAAACATTTTCCACCTGCATTTTTTGATATCAGTATCCATCTTATGGTTCATTTAGCCGATGAAGCATTAATTTGTGGTCCTGTCAGATATAGATGGATGTATCCCTTTGAACGGTAAATAACTAATTTCAGTTATGCACATTATTATTCGATAGAAATAACTATTATTTACAATATATAATTGATCACATTCACAGGTTGATGAAAACATATAATAGATATGTGCGCAACAAAAGATACATTGAAGGTTGTATTGCAGAAGGATATATCGTACAAGAAGCTAGCCTTTACTGCATGGAATATATGCCAAACGGAGGTAATGACAATCATAAACATACCCGCGAAGCGTTTTTAGACGAGGACGATGAGTTTGCTGGTGAGATACCTTTAGATAATGGTAAAGATATAACGTTAACCCAAGTGCAGTTTGAACAAGTGCGTAGATGGGTCCTTAATAAGTATGATGGATTGGATGAATGGAAGAAGTAAGTTCACACCTTTGTTTTGAATTTCCATTTTTTAATTCAATTTATGTATTCATTTTGGGTACTCAAATTTTTACGAGTAGCCAAGGGATTCAGGTTAGCTTTGACGAGTTATCTGGAGGAGCAATGGAGCAGGAGGCTTCAGCGTTCGTAGATATAGTGTTCCGCTGTGTTAGTTTCTCTGAGTCATTTGTTGAGTTGTATTTGAGTTGTAATAACTAGACAGGTATTTATAACTGTCTAGTATGTGTTGTATAAGCTGTGTATCTCTGATGTATATGATACAATGTAATATCTTATTTGATTAATGTAATTTATTCGTTCCGCTGTTTAGATTCTGATGTGTTTCTTTCTTTCTTCTCTATCTTTTCTCTTTTCTATCTCTTTCTTTCTTCAAGATGATACGACTTTTTGTGGAGAAAAAGCCGGGTCGTCACAGTTGGTATGCAAAAAGTACTAGATTTCAATCACGAGGCAGGGGTACAACTGTCGAAGTCGTTCAAAGTTTTACTCTATGGTTACGCAACGAGGTATTACAGCATCTTAAGTAGTTCACGTGTTTATAAGTTGGCAATACACCTTCGTGACCATGTTTTGTTTTACTTATTGTATTTTATGTAGTTGTTGAAGTGCATCGATGTTGATCCAACTCTCTGGCGGCTAGTGCATGGGCCGAAGTTCATGGCACTTAGTTATACTAAGTACTAAGTGAATGGTTTTTTATTTTCCACGAAAATGTACGAAGATCGTATGGTAACACAAGATAGCGGTGTATGCATGAAAGCAATTACAAAATTTGGAGCGAGTGGTAAAGATAAAAATTATAAGGAAGCAGAAACAACGTATTACGGAGTCATTCAGCAGATACTTGAGTTGGATTACACTGACTTCAAACAAACAGTTTTTTATTGTGATTGGGTAAAGGTCGAGGATAAGATCAATGGTTGCAAAATAGATCCTGTTTCAAACCTGATCATGGTTAATTTAGGGAAATTGAAGAGCAAAGATAGCATGAATGATGAGCCATTTATTCTTGCATCAGAATCGAGTTAAGTGTTCTACTCAACAGATTTAAAAAATAACGGTTGGTCTATGGTTTTGCATACACCAAAACGGTTGACTACAAATGTGGATGACATTGAGTTTCCTACCGTCTATCAATCAGCTTTTGAAGACAATGAAAAATTAGAAGACCTTACCAAAACCATTTGTTAACTAATGAATTGTTAAATGCTTCATTTCTGCTGAGTATCGATCTGAATTATACTTTACAGTAAGGTTAACTTATTCTGCAATCTAACAGTAATGTTAACTTATTCTGCTGAGTACAAATTTAAACCATTTTCATTAGTTGATTGTAGTCAAATTTGAAATCCAAATAGTTCTTCTGTTGTTATTGCTTTTTTACTTTTGTTATTGCCATAAATTGATGGTTGATGAGACCGCTTTTATTGGCTAAACAATAAATTTTACAGTGATGTTGATTTCATTTTTATTTTAGGACAGCCGAGTTGATATATTCGTAGATTATTTGTTTTTTCTTTTCTTTTTGTAATCTGTGATACAATTACAAATCAATAATGTTTATTTAACCGTGTGCAAGAAATTATGTCACAAAATCCAGCATCATCACATTCATCATGTTCAGAAGAACAAATAGTTGATCAAAACTTACATGGTATTCCAGTCTCAGAAAACGCTGGAAAAATCGCCACTATGCTGGGTAAACTAGTAAGAGCTCATGTGCCGATATCATACATAAGTTGGAACAAAGTACCCGGTACATATAAGGACGATGTTTGGAACCAATTGGTGGTAAGTCTTGTAAAAATTTTGTTCCCTACTTTTTTCTGCTCTGCTTGTCTGGTTCGCCTTCCTCACAACCACAAACTGTTAGTACTTAGTACATACAGTTAACCATACAGTTAACCATTTAACCATTTTTTGGTACGTTGCCTTACTACATCAAGACAACAACAAGATAAGCATCAACACATTCACTTTAACTTGGTCACGCCGTGTCAGTTTATTTGTACACTGTTTTACTCGGTTAAGACTGCTGTTATGTACTCAAATTTGTGTCTAATTTTCTATTTTTGTACTCAATGTAAATTTATGCTTGGTTTGGTAATAAATTTATCTTTTCAATCCATTTCTTTTTCTAATTTGTGATCCTACTGAATATCTTACCAGCATTCTGTCAAAATTACACTGCTGTGTGGTTTTTGCTTTGTCTACGCTTGCGTCCTTTCAACTGCAGTACATATAGTTTGTTGGTGCTGTGGCCATTGCTTGGAATCTGCTTGGCCATCTTTCTATGATTTCTGCTTATAATTCGATTCATAAAATATGTCACCTGTACTCTCTTCCCCAACATTTGAATGAAAGGTTGTCACTAGATATACTGGGTCATGTTTATATTATCTTCATAACAATGCTAGCTCTATTATTTGATAGAATTGCTTCTTTAGTTTTCTTTTTATTAAGTCTACTTGAATCCAGTTTACAAATGAACAGTGACAATCTTAAGTCTTAACATGTATTACATACAGATAGTTCCATACTGTTTTGTTTATGTATTTTACTTTTTGCAGAAAATGTATGCGCTCGAACCGCTTTCAAAGGGAATTTTTTAAAAAGAATGTCCAAGGCTTTTAGGAGACACAAAAAAAACTTGAGAGCAAGTTTTTATGACACTTTCGACAATGACGAAGAACGGATGAAAAATTTTCCACCTACAATTGCTCAAGAAGATTGGAACGAGTTCATAAAAAAATGAAGCAACGCCTGAAGCGAGCGGAATAAGGGAGGTAGCCAAAAAAAATAGATCATTGCTCAGTTATGCTCACCATGCAGGCCGTAAAAGTCACGCTAGAGTAGAACACGAAATGGTAAGTTATATTCATTTTTTTTTCAAAAATGGTAAAAATCACAACTAACATATTTTATATATTGCAGATCGTTGCAAATCCATCTGCAAATATCAATCGTCGTCGTGTATGGGAAAAGACACACATGAAAAAAGATGGTAGCATATCAGATGCCAATTCTTCGTACTTCGTAAGTTAAAATTTCAATTAGCCTTTGTATTTATAGTTTCTAAAAAAATACAATCTCATTTCAAAAACAGAAGAAAAAAAAATTCATTTAGTTTACATTTCCATTTTCTTCTTACATTGTTTTCCAGTGCTTCTGTTTATTTTGCTTATGTTCTGTGCACTTCTTACATTCCGTTCTGTTTACATTGTTTTCCAGTTGCTTTCAGTTGCTTTTAGTGTGAACAAAACTCTGCAGCTCCATACTTCTGTTGCTTTCAGTGTGAACATTACATCCCACGGCAGCCATATAACACTTCACTTCAACTCTGATCAACCAGTTCTACCATCAACCACAAAACAACTGACCATCACTTCATTTCCAACCACCCCATCACACTGTTCAACATAACCAAACCATCAACAACTTCCTGGCAACACCAATAACTTGACAACACACAATCTCCTCCATATCAACCACTACCAGACTCCATTCCTGCCCCATGCTAAATAACCACTACAACCATCGATCATTGCTCTAACACTCCATACCAATACACTTTCCCATCAAATCACCTCACAGAACTATTGCAAAGTTCAATATTAACCACTGCCTTCTGTTAGCTGTTCCACCTCTGCCACACTCCATTGCTACTTGTCACCAGACCAGTCCACCGCAAAATTCTTGCACATCACATTGCTAACTGAACAACCACTTGCATACACCATCACCACTTCTTCAAACAGAGCAACCCCACAATTGTCAAATTGCTTGATTCAGTTTTGTGGGCTCAACCATCTTTACACAAAAGCTTAAGCTTAATTTAAAATTCACAATCTTTGAAAAGCTTAAGCTTTAAATATTCATAATCTGATTCAGTTAGCAACAGTTTATAACTGTCA
Source organism: Allium fistulosum (assembly GCA_030737815.1). Classification (NCBI taxonomy): domain Eukaryota; kingdom Viridiplantae; phylum Streptophyta; class Magnoliopsida; order Asparagales; family Amaryllidaceae; genus Allium; species Allium fistulosum. The sequence goes on from CM060903.1 coordinate 1,408,339,199, forward strand.
TTTCACCTCAGATGGCCAGCAACAGTTTTGGAACTTAAGTTTTCAAAACATGTATACATACATATATTTTCATTATTCATATAAGTATTATGCAATCTCAGGATCAAATTGCGAAATTGAAGGAAAAGATCACCGACAGTGATGAAGAAAAATTGACAGTGGATGAAGATATCGTATCACAAGTGATGGGAAAGGATACAAGGGGTAGGAGCCGCGGTGTTGGGACAGTCATACCAAAGACTAATATTAAGGCTTCTGCTATTGCACATAAACGATTGAAACATGTTTGTGGAGACAATGCTGAGTTGAAAATGAGGATGGGAAGTTTGGAGGGTACGGTGGGAAGTTTGGAGAGTACAGTGGGAAATTTGTCTGGGCAAATGGAGCTTCTAATCAACATGGTGGGAAACATAGAACAAGGAGAACGCAACACACAACTCAATGCTTCTAAATTCGTTGTTTCTTAATCCCAGGATACGACCAATGTGGCGAACAATCAAAAATGTGAAATCCTCAACTTTGATCTAGACATAATAGCAACAGGTATTTATTAGTTGCTTTTTATTCTTACTTGTTTTCGATACAGTTATTTTGTTGGATAGATCTAGACAATAAATTTTATTGCAATAGGTACTGTTTTTCGAGATTCTACATCGTCCAAAATCCATGGGAAATCTGTACCATCCACACATGAAAAATTGGTTTTGGACAATATACTGCTACCAGATGAGAGAACCAACAAAATAAATCATCAATTTGCAGAGACCTTTGTTGATGTTGGAGTGGGTGGATATGTGTTCCATCCGAAGATTATGATTCGATATCTTTAGCAGGTATGTGAGCTAATACAAATAACACTAACATTCATCTTCAACCTTGTATAAAAGGACTTATAACACTAACATCTACATTGTGCAACTCAGCATTTGAAATTGCATTAAAATTAATAGTATACCGGGTTATTACTTAGCAAATAATATGCTATACTATATGATATTTCCAAATCAACATGGGACCTGGACGCACATGTGATAGAAGGAAAACTATTTCCAAATAACAGTCCAATCTTGCATGAACTGTTACAATCTTTTTACATGTGATAGAAGGAAAACTATTGTTGATAGAATCACAATTATACAACTCTGCTTGCCTCTCTAGTGATGTTGTCAATAGAATTTGAGACATTTAGATAAGTTGAAAATTTTCGATACCTGAAGAGTGATCAGCGAACGCGGAGTGAAAGAAATTGGATGGTTTATCACCTTGGGTTAGCCACCTGAATTGTTCCGTTGCAAACTTTGCATTGATTTTATGTGTACCACATTGTTTAGTTGAAGAGTGCCTTCCATGTATCTGGTTTGTAAATCTACGTCTGTGGGATTTTGGCTAAGCAAGTTATATAAGTGATCGTTTTTCTTGTCTTTGGTTGTCGCATTTCATATTGAAGTTCGGTAAATCTGTTAAATTGGATAATTTACCGAAACTTGGAGGAATATTTCCAAAAATGCCGTTTCCATCTAAATAGAGCAATTGAAGACTTTTACATTGTGCCCAATTCGATGAAAGGGTTCCAGTCAACTCATTCCCAGTGAGATCCAAATAAACTAGCTTTGGATTAACTCCAAACGCTTCAGATATGTCACCACTAAAGTGGTTCATCTCTAATCCGACTCGACATAGTTTATTGCATTTGCTCAAGCATTTAGGCAAAGGTCCAGAGAAGTTGTTTCCATTTGTTGTTAAATTTACAAGGGCAAAACCACTGCAAAGTTTTGATGGTAATTTACCTGAAAAGCTATTGATTGAGAAACCTACAACTGTTAAACGCCCATGCTTGCCAAAATCTTCAGGAACTTTGCCAGTCAAATTATAGGTAAACACTTGAAAATTCATAAGGTTTTCAAGTTGAGAAATCGTACTTGGTAGTTCACCTTCTAGTTGGTTCATGTTAACATCGAAACCTGTCAATGATTTCATGTTACCAACTTCTAGTGGAATTGTACCAGTAAGTATATTATTGGATAAATTGAGTGCCAATAGCTTAGTAAGGTTTCCTATTGTCAACGGAATTGAACCAGCAAGTGAATTGTCTGAGAAATCTAAGTTAATGACATCCGATTTACCTCAATGTTGAAAAAATGACAAAACTTGTCAAAATTCGAAGTTTTTAACTCAGAACCCTCATATAACTACATAATTTAGTTATATTATCCTAATCTATGAAATGGATTATAACTAACCCCGTCACAAAAGTTTAACTATAACCATTTTGAACTTTCAATGCACTTCGGGCAATTGGTATATGGATGTCTAACTTATTTTGTTTTACAGGGCTAATGCACAACAGCCTAAGCTCTTTGTTGGGATGATATTGATTCTTATCTTTGCTGAAGCGCTCGCTCTATATGGCCTCATCGTTGGGATCATCTTGTCTTCTCGTGCTGGACAATCACGTGCCGATTAGTTTTGTGCATGTTCTACATCTATGTTTCTCTTTTTTAGATCCTTACATGAATGAACTTGTCGTCTACATCATCCTCTTATTCGGACAGTTATCGAAATTTACAGCAAGACTTGTTATGAATGGAATTGGTTGATAAGCTTCAAAGTACCTGCTTTTTTACGTTGTACTAATTATTGTATTAATATCTGTAATAATGTGAAATACTGGCAGCCTTTACAGTCTTTAGTGTAGTGGTGGCCTTTTCTATATGTTGTGAATCTAATGCCTGTATTAAATTCTGTTGTATGTTATGAATGTAAGCTTCTATATTACCTAGCCTATGATTTAGAGAAGGTTTATCTTTTTTTAATTTAGCTCTATTTCCAAAAAAAGAAAACACAAAAAGGTATTGTATAATACTGCATCTATGCTGTTGTAGTTCACGGCTATGAGCTGTGTGAATTAGATACTGCTTTTATTGTATTATACTGCATCTATAGCTTTGTGAATTAGATACGGCTTATTGCTGTATCTATTACATCAATTAGATACGGTCGAAAGCCGTATCTAATTCATGTGCTAGTATAAGAATTAGATACGGCCATGGGCCTTATGTAATTGGAAAATTAGATACGGCTCCTGACCGTATCTAATTTGCTAGTTAGATACGGCCAAGAGCCGTATCCAATTTGCAAGTTAGATACGGCCAAGAACCGTATCTAATTGGTGAATTAGATGCCCTGAGCCGTATTTAACAAGCAAATTGGATACGGTCAGTAGCCGTATCTAATTTTCCAATTAGATACGGCCCATGGCCGTCTCTAATTAATTAACATGCTTTATATTGATACGGTTTTCGACCGTGCCTAATGTCATTAGATACGGCCCTAAGCACTGCCTAATTCGCCTTTCTGGTGTAGTGATCACATGTTCAAATCATCATTTCAAGGAGATTATAGAACGAGTTTACTTAATAGATTTATCCATGTTATCTAGAACACAATTAGTCAAGAAACTTTACTACTATTTGTAGTCGAAGTTCAATTAGAGATCTCCAAGCACGATGTCCTATTCGGCAGCTTAGGTGGTTTTTAATATAGAAGTCCTATTTGGCAGCTTAAACGGTTTGTAAAACCTATTCCTCCGGGTTAAGTGATCATGGTATAGTCGTAAATCCAAAAGGAGTCCAGAACTAGATGTAGAACAGGAAGTTCGAACTAGTACAAAAATCTCTAGTGCACTTTACTTTATAGTTCTTTATTTCCGATGCTATCATATACAAGTTTTAATTTAGTATAACTAGTAATATTACTCGATCTGCATAGAGACATTCATTATAATTATATATATTACTGCTGCTGTGATTAATGGGCTTCAATTCTGTATCCACATATTTGACCATCATCGATCCGATGCATAGTGACTATTAACCGACGCTACACGACTTTCATTTGCTAACTTCATATGCATGTTGATCGGGGGAGGTATTATATTTAGGGGGAGAATTAATCATATTATAATATCATTCTATATATAATAAATATTTTCAAAAAATTGTATAGTTGTCATCATCAAAAGGGGGAGAATGTTAGAATCTCTCTTGTTGGATTTTAATGACAACAACTATACAATTATGCCAAAGAACCTCTAAGCTAACTTGCAGGTATATGCAAAGTATACACATAGAAATACAAGAAGAGATATACATCGCGGAGATAAATCGAAAGAATATACACAAGGAGATATGATGAGCGACATCAAAATAGGGCTAAAACCGAAGAAATCAAATAGAGTTTGTATATTATTTTTGTCGGTCTAGATTATATATACAATCTCCAATTTGATGATCATACACGCACATAAATATTTTTTGAAAATTATTTTTACAAAATGTCTATTTTATAACATATATTCAAAAGAAAATAGTCAAAATATTATTTTATAAACAAAATATGACATTTAAAAGGAAGAAAATATAGTCCAAAAACAGAAATCTAACTTTCATCATAGATGTTCGAGGAACATTTTAGTTCAACATCAGATGTCTGATATTTCATCATAGAAATATAAGGAACAAAATAGTTTAACTTTCGAAGTCTTGCATTGTTGTCCCATACGACTGTGTACATTTAAATAAAAAAGAACTCTTTAGTTCAAATCCAGACATATGGATTTTTCATAATAGACATCTATATTGAATCTAGATGTATGGTACAAAATATCCAGATGTCTAGATGCTTATAACCGGGTTTTTTATTTGAATTTCTGAAAATACATGTCCCTTTTTCTTTAATAGTTGCATCCCCTGCTTTGAATAGTTCTCTTCCATGGTTACTACTATTAATTCTAAACTTTATTCTTCTTCTTTAATAGTTGCATCCCCTGCTTTGAATAGTTCTCTTCCATGGTTACTACTATTAAATTAAAACTATTCAAATATATAAATAAAGTTTAGAATTCATTTTTATTTTTAACTAAACTAAGAACCAATTCTTTCTATCTTTCTGATCTGTATGCACTTATGAATTACAATTATTCTCAACAATTTACTTCCTACAATTACACGTTCAGATCATCATTTCAAGGAGATTATAGGAAGTGTGACGACCCGGAATTTTTGTGCATTTGAAATTGAAATATGTAATTGATTTTAAATACTTGAAAGGTAGTTTAACTTGAATTTCAAATATTATTATTTATTTAGCAATTAAGTTATTGGATTTAATAAACTGAAATTGGGTAAATTATTGAATCTGCAATTTTAAGCCTGTTAAAAATATTTTAAAGGCTTGTAAAATTTATATTGATAGTACTGAAGATAGTAAAAGTGTTAAACTTGAATTTGGAAGTGTTTTGTTAAGTTTTGAAAATATATCGTTTAAATCAGTATTTAAAAATAGCCTTCCGAGGCACAGTCTCGGAATTCGACGAAACCAGTGTCATTGGATCCGTAATAGTGTATTATTCTCGGATTTCAATTTTTGTAGTGTTTGAAGTTGTCGTGTGATCGTACGATATTTAAACACGCTAAAATCTATATCGAAAATTTAATATAATAACTGGGTCCAAAAAGCTATCTTCTCCATACGATCGAATTAGGACTCGAAACCTTTTCCATTTCGTTCGGAATAGGGGTATAACGTTACAAATGCCTGGCGGCACTCCTCGATAGGAGGTCAAGATTTTGAGTTGCGTAATTCGAGACGATTTAAATTTAAAATTTAAATATAATATACATTGTTTGACTGGTCAAAATTTCCTTCAGCTGAAATTCTTTCCCATCAGAACTTTTTCGAAATCACTATAGCTATCCCTTCTTCAACACGCCAACGTCTTGTTCAATTTCACATCTTTCCCTTCAATCGAATTCAAATAAAAGAAAAAAGAAATGGTAGGTAAATAATTCACAGCCCATTTATTTTTCTTCTTCCCTGTATTCCCTCAACTCGAATCAACTTCGTTCCTCAAAAATTAAAAATCGTTCGAAGAACAGAAGCCGTCCTGTTATCGATTTCGAATATCTCAATTATCCAAGCAAGCTCGAATCAAATTAATGGCGCGAACGCCTGAAACCTTCAAGCTATTGGGATCAATCTAGGAGGTCGACATGCTAGGGACGCGTTTGCAAGTGCAGGCGGAGATTGCATGGCGTAGGACTCGACGTCAAAGTGGTGGCAACCGCGAATCAAGGCAATCGGAGGCACTAGGGTTTGGGGTTTTGTTCAAATTTGATTCGAGGAGATGAGTTGAGTTCGGCGGTGTTTTGCAAGAGCGAGCTAGGGCTTGGTGGTTCTGCGTTTTGCGGTGAGGGATGGAACAGTAAGGTATAAGTGTATTTTGTTTAATTTAATAAAATATATATATATATACAGTTTTTCAATTAATAATAATAGTAGTAAACAAATTGTATAGTTTACAGCAGGGTATTTCCAGTTTATTTTATTTAATTTTATATATTACAAAAAGAAAATTATATATATCTTATAGTAAGAGATATAAAACAACTCTGTTCTATTTTTACTCTAATATGTATATACTGGTTTAGAAAGGAATTTTATTTTCATTAGAGTTTAATTAATATATATACATATGAGTAGGTAAACAATAAATATATATATATATACACACACATGAGTTTTTGGATTATAAGAATTTGTATAAACATTAGAATTTTAAGCCTATAAAGATTTTTTTTATAAGTGTATATATATACATATATGTAGTTTCAAAAAAAAATTTGTTTAATTAAATTAATTGTCTAGATTAAATTAATTAAATGGTAATTAACTGGTTGACTATTTCAAATATTAATAAATTATATAATGTTTATTCAAGGTCTAAATTGTAGAGAAGGCAAGCCGGGTTGGGCTGGGTTGCAATTAGAAACAAAGGTGAGTTAATCTCACTCACATCTGGATTTCTAGAATTTAATTTAAATAGTTCAAATTTAAATTATTGATTGATTGGATGTGATATGATATATATAATAGTATATATATATATATTGGAGTGATTGATATTCCCGCATTATATAGCGGATGAGACCATATGCGCCGCATAATAGCGGATGATATTATATTAATCCCATATACCGCGATATTCCACCTCGAAGTGGAACTGGTATCTTATATTATGCTAACATCTTTGGATGCAGGGAAACAGGTTGGAGGGATCCAACTGGATTCCTCAAAATTATTTAGATTGTTCTAATAATTCTACGATATGATTATTTGATATTCTGTGATGAATTATATTGATAATTAGAGATGATGGATGCTATGGTTTGCTTGAATATATTTCGATACTCTGAGCTATCAAAATATATAGAATTGGATTTTTGAAAAGAAAATAAAAGAGTAAATGTTCAAGTAAAATAATTATAGAGAATTTGAATAAATTTAAGAATGAATTGGAAAAGAATATAAGTGATTTTAAAATCCTAATAAATAAATTCCGAGTATGGGAAAAGAGAATTTTGAGCAAACAGAGAAATAATGGAAATTTAAACTTAAGTGATATTATTTAAAGTAATAAAGAATTTACTTTAAAATTCAAGGTTTTAAATTTATTTAAAAAGGATAAAGAAGGAATTTGGAAAAATAAATATGAAATTGGTATTTTCAGATAAAAAGGGTTTTAAATCATAATAAAGAAATAAAATCGGAAGTTAATGGGTTTTGAAATAAATTGAGTAAGTAAAGGGATTTATTTCAAAATGGAGAAATTTGGAAATCAATTTGAAATTGATTTAAGTGTATAAAAGTGGGATTTTAAAAGAGAAGTGAGACTTTGGAATTTATGAACTGGGTTTATAAAAGTGAAGTGGTATATCAATGGATATTTGGAAGAATAAATTCATGGTAGGAATTTATTAAAGGAATGGGTAAATTAGTTTTAAAAATAAATAGTGATTTATTTTTAAAGATGTGAGAGAAAGGTGGTTTTTGAAACCGTTTTCAAAAGGGTTGAAAATGGAAATATATCTTGCGAAGATATTTGTGAGGTAAATAAATAATTTGGAAAATTATTTATTGTTTGATGGATGTTTGTGAATGTTAATTGATAGTTAAATCACCGACTATCAATATTGGACAATGCGTTGATCATTTCGAAGAGACCGGGATCGTGATTTATTTTTCGAAAACCACTTTGATCCGGTTTGTACGTTTTCATGGGGAAAATGAGTTTGGAATCGATGATGGAGCAGTGAAGTGCAAGGGCTAATCGCTACTAATCCCGAGGGTGATTCCAAAATGGATGTAGTAGGAGTAGTGCCTTCGGTTCCGTTCGAACCCGGGACGAACTTGTATGGATGAATGCTTTCGGAACATCGTCAGGTGGACGGTGGGCATTCTAAGTGAGATGTTCTAAAAAGGTAATGCTTAGCCTCGAGCCTCATCAACCGGGAATGACTGAAAATCAGGGGTTATGCAGCAAGGCTAAGTGGGTCGCGCCCATTAGGGTGAGGTCATCCCTGTCTAGATGTTCCTTTTTATTTCGGCTGTGTGGGCGATTGTTGATCCCAACTGCAGGGTGATCTTACTCGGACTATCCAGTAAGGGGTAGTCCGGTCTTGTGTTGCATGGGATTTAGGGTGGATCCTCGGTACGCTGATCTAGACCAGGTACTATGACAGGTGGTACCCCAGTGCCTAGTCATTTGTCAGAAATACATTCTCCCTACGTGCCTTTACGGTTTTGATTGTGCCCAACTATTGCAGAAACGTGAGATGCAAGCATTTCAGCTAGATTATATCTTACTGTCTATAGACACTATTATAATATCAGACGAATTTGATAAAAATGTTTTGGCTATCGTAAGGTAAAAACCCGACATGTTTATTTGTAGCGTGGTCTTACGAGATGCTTTTGATTTCAAAGGATTTTGAAAACTTTAATAATCCAATTGAGTGTGTTTTCTCACGCTGGTTTTCTAGACTGACTCGGGTATTGTTTTATTATAATGCTCGGGTCAGACCGAGTATTATAGGATAAAGGTTATGATGATGTGGAGCTCAGGAGACGAGTTAGATGGCGAGACGTATCACACGTATATGATGTATATTCCATTGTGTTGTGTATGTTGTGTATTTTGTATGTAGGACAAGTTATTATAACTGTCCTAAATTGTGATGTTGATTATATTATACTCTGATGTTGTATTCTGGTGATGTATGTATAAACAGATATAGTTTCTTTTCTGTAAAGATCAGTTATTATCTATTATATTTTATTCCGCTGCGTTTGTGAGTCTGATGTTGTTTATCTATTCTCTTCTTCTACCTCTTTCTTCTTTAATCCTGATGGTTCGATTTTTCGGGTATGAAAAATCGAGTCTATTCACTTGGTATCAGAGCTTAGGCTGGCGATAACCTTGGCTCTGGTGGGAATTACTCATTGAAATAGAGTCCATAGTACTCTAGAATGAGTTTGAGTGTAATAATAGATATGAGCGCGTATTTGTTAGTGAATATAAAAATTGTTTTATATTGTGTTGATTTATCGGTTGAGTGTTTATGGATTCTGGTCGATAAGTGGGACGACATGTCATCGATAGGGGTTTCTAAACTCTTAAATGAGATAAACCGACACAGTATGGTTTTCAAATTGGGTAAATGAAATAATTTTACCCCAAATTATTTTCGGATGTAAAAGGAAAAGTTTTTGTAAATTATTGGTTGCTTGGATGTTAGGAATGATAATATTAAATTTTTATCATTGTTATGTGGAAATTTAACTAGAAATTAAAATAACCAAAGTTAAGGAAATAAATTCAGGTAATAAAATGTAATTTGTAAATGTGAATTATAATTGAAATTGAAAATAAAAATTCCAGAGTAATGTTTGAATATAAATTGGATGGATTTGAAATTTGGAATTTTGGGAAGTTTAAATTCCTTTGAGTTTGAAAATAGTTTTCAAAGATTTTGAAGAAATAATGGTGATATTATTTGGAAAATATTTTTGAATAGGATTTGAAATCTGGTGAGATTTAGAATTTAAAACTATTTGAAATATTTTTGAAAGAAGTAAAAGCACTGAACTCTTTCGGTAGCTGGAAAATAACTTCGGTGATGACTTCAGCATCATCGATGTTCATTTTCGAGTTTCCAAAAGAGGAATTGCTACCAAATTGTTTTATACTGTAATGTCTTCAAAACTGAGTTTGGTTTTAAAATTCAAAAGATAATTTGATACCAAAGGATTTTGGATATGATTGATTTTAAAAATGCTTTTGAAATATGAGTAATTGTTTAAATACTCTGGAGTTGGTTTGAGATTGTTATAGAATATAAATGGGTTGATAGTTTATAAAATTTTGAATATGTTAGAATAAAATGGAATTCAATATTTAAATTGATTTGGAAATAAATTAAAAATTAAAGAAAAATTAAAGAAAAATTAAATTCAGAATGGAATTGAAAATTCTGATGAGGTAAGTTATAAAATCATAACTTGAATGAAAGTGGGAAAAATTAATAAGTGTATGATTTATAAAAGTCTAAAAGTGAAGTAATAAGCCAGAATAAATTTGTTTGGTATTTTGGAATTGAAATAAAAATCCAAACCTGAGATATAAAATAAGATTGAACTCAAGTAAGTATAGTTAAAGTTGAATTGGGAGTTGAAAGTGGATTTTGAAGTCAAGCTTGAGTTATAAATAATATTCAGCGTATATTGCAAGTAAATTAAATAAGATTGGAAATGTTGTCGAATGAAATAAGATTGGATAATAATAGTAATGGTTTGAATTGCAAATAAAAATCAAATGAGTAGAAATAAATTGGAAATGGCCTTGTATTAATAAAAATTGAATTAGTCTTGTTATTAATGAAATAAGTTTTGAAATAAATTGAGAATGTGAATTAAAATTTAAAATGGATAAAGAGAATGGACAATTTGAATTAGATGAAATTTGATGAGAATCAAATAAAATGAGAATGAACTTAAGTTATGAAATTGGAATGATTTGAAGTAAATTAACTTAAGTTTAAATTTATGGAAGCTTGGCTTCGGGTGAAAATGAAAGTCCATTAAATAAAAGTGGTAGAGATGAATTAATTTGGAAATGGTTATTAATATACAAGCAAGGAATGTTGTCGAGCCTAAATAAAATGGTTTCGAATGAAAATTATGCAAATATGCAATTGAAATAGGTGTCGAAACCTTATATGTGCTTATGAAAAACTATATAACATGCATTGTTTATAGAATTCATGTATTAGCTTTGTAAACGCAAATGAAATGTTGTAAATTGCATATATTTGGCACTTACATGTTTGAATTGAGTAAGTACAAGTACAGGAAAGCCGTTTGATGGTTTTGATCGCGCAAAATGCTAAATAAATAAGCCGCTTGCTTAAAAATGCTAAATAAAGGTACGCCTACGCAATAAAAAGATAGGAAATATGAACTGTTGTTTGTTTTTTTGTTTTCCGACCGTGTGGGTCGATGTATATATATTTATATCTCTTGTCAAATTGCAAAAGCTCCTTCGTACATAGGAGACTCTGCCAAAATTTTCCGAAATTTTAGGAGTTAGAAAATTTTTAAAATTTTCACTAACGACAAATGATTTCAAATTGGAATTTGAGATAAAGGTAAATAGAATTCAATATCTAAAATGAAGTAAATTGAATTCATATGGAATTGGAGATCCAGATTAAAAATAAGTGATATAAAGACTAAAGTGGTAGAGTAATAATATAAGAGTATATAAAATGCTTATATTAAACTTAAGAAATGAATGGTGAAGTTCTTAAGTAAATTTGGTATTGGAAATATACTAAGTAATTTTGGAATGGAGATTAAGTAAAGTTGTGAAAGGGGATAATTGTGGATAAGTGGATATGAATCAAAATAAATGTGAATAAAAGTGAATTGATATAGTTAATAATCAATGGATATAAATACGTAAGATGTACGTATATTATTTTATTCGCATAGCAATTTGATCCAGATTCGAGCACAGAATTTCGAGATAGTTATATCGATCCGAGTTGGGATTTTTCACTCGATTTTCGACGGCGAACCATGGATATGGATTTTGATTGATTTTGGAGATTCTCTATCATAGTTTGTGGCTATGCAAGGAGAATGATGGTTTCTGATCAAGAAACTAGATCTGAGTCCGCATTAGGAAGTCGGATGGACGATACTAGTTCAGAAGTGAAATTGTGTGATCGAGTGAGCGATCAGATGTGATATTGCGTACGGATGATATATGTGCAGCGTACGGGCTTAAGTAAAGTAGATATTGAAAATTTGTAAAGGAAGTGTATAAAATGATCTTAGATTCTGTTATTGGATATTATTGCTAAGTAGGACACAGGTGTTTAAAAAGCAAAAGAGGAAATTGGGATTTTTGATTTCAGAAGATAAATTGAAATTTGCTCGGCAAAGGCATGTGTTTAAATTTCTGTATGAAATTTGATAATTTTCTTGTCTAGCCACTTGGCAATTTGTTTTCTTTTGAAATTTGGGAGCCCGTAAAGGCATTTTGTAGTTGTTCCGAGCTAGCCGCGCAAAGGAGACGCTGGCAAAAAATTTCGGAAATTTAGGGAGTTAGAAAAATTTTGAGAAAATTTTGATAATTCAAAATTTGATTTCAAATTTAAATTTGAATTGATAAGTAAGTAATATTGTTTGGGACTTATGGATAAGTTGGAAAGTTAGAAAGAGGGTTAGTGTGTCTTTGATAAAAAGATTTGTTTTGGCAAGTTATAAAAAACTATTTGGGTTGAGGAAATAGTTAATAGGTTATGGATCATTCTTCTTAACTAGTAATTTCGGGGACGAAATTCTTTTAAGGGGGGAGGAATGTGACGACCCGGAATTTTTGAGCATTTGAAATTGAAATATTTAATTGATTTTAAATACTTGAAAGGTTGTTTAACTTGAATTTCAAATATTATTATTTATTTAGCAATTAAGTTATTGGATTTAATAAACTGAAATTGGGTAAATTATTGAATCTGCAGTTTTAAGCCTGTTAAAAATATTTTAAAGGCTTGTAAAATTTATATTGATAGTACTGAAGATAGTAAAAGTGTTAAACTTGAATTTGGAAGTGTTTTGTTAAGTTTTGAAAATATATCGTTTAAATCGGTATTTAAAAATAGCCTTCCGAGGCACAGTCTTGGAATTCGACGAAACCAGTTCCGTTGGATCCGTAATAGTGTATTATTCTCGGATTTCAATTTTTGTAGTGTTTGGAGTTGTCGTGTGATCGTACGATATTTAAACGCGCTAAAATCTATATCGAAAATTTAATATAATAACTAGGTCCAAAAAGCTATCTTCTCCATACGATCGAATTAGGACTCGAAACCTTTTCCATTTCGTTCGGAATAGGGGTATAACGTTACAAACGCCTGGCGGCATACCTCGATAGGAGGTCAAGATTTTGAGTTGCGTAATTCGAGACGATTTTGTTGAATATGCGTGTATATGATTTTTGTTTGATGATAATAAACATATATATATTCATTTAAATGTATTTGATATTGTACTATTTTATTTTCACAGATTAAATAAATATTTGCTGAATAAAATAAATAACACAGAATTTGAATTCAAACAGAAATTTTATTCAAACAAATATTTATTACAATTTTGAATAGTACAAATTCAAGCTCTCACTATACATATACAATTTTGATTACAATACATCACAATTTCATATTTACATTTAACCTCACTACACATCACTCATTCACTCAATTCGTATTTTATCTTCAACTTCACTTCAGTTTGAATCCAGCATCTGAGCAATCTGCAAAAATATATACTGACGCAGTAAAATTGAAAAAGAAATATTTTTGCAATATAAAATAAAAATGTGATTTTGAAAATTTTATTTGCCTCAGTTATTTGGGTTGTTCGTCATCATTTAATTCTGAATTCATCATACACGAACAGCTTGTGACATGCACAGTGTATCACTGTACATGCCACAAGGCCGTGCACACCGATATACACTTGATAATTACAGGGACAGGTGAGCACAAGGTCAAACCCAAATAAAAAGACGGGTTCAACTCAGGTGCGATAAAAATAATGTCACAAACTTCAGCACAAGGTCAAACCCGAGCTGCAAGCTGGATTCAACACAGGTGCAAATTCCAAGATGAAGTTCGAGTGAAATCAAAATGAAAAGTGACGTGCACAAGCACAAGAACATGTCAGAGGATCAAGTACAGTGAAACCAAATCTATACCAGTCTCGACCAAAAAGGTTCAGTGATGTAGCAAACAAAGTCAACAAGACTGGTCAGGCACACAAGCACATATTCAAGTACTTGAACAAATATACAGATTCAAACAAGTCCAGAGTGCAACCAGATCAGCCCAAACAGCAGTCGACAGTGTTCACAAATGCAACTCACTAACAAGCTCGAAGAACCAAAACACAAATCCAGACTAGGCAATAGTGAAGTACGACATCACTAATAAATGCAAGCTCAAGTAATCAAGTGAACACAATACAGCAATGAACCAATACAGCAATGAATCAAGTGAACAAGTGCATACATATATACAAGCAACTAAAGTGCAGCTACAAATGCAACATGACTCGAATGCACAGATAAAATGAAGTGTAACTGCAAATAACAATGCACACAAATGCACTAGTGATGCCAATGAAACCAAGACCAGAAAACAAGGCTAAAACTCAAGTCTGGTAACAACAATCGACAACAGGAGTAGACTGGATGATGATATAGTGAAACAAAATCAAGACCAATATCAATGCACTAATCTCAAATTGAACAGCAACAGCAAATGGAAACAACCGGAGTGAAAAAAAGAAAGAAGTACCAAAGAATTCAATGCCGTGTAAATCAATAGGGATGAACGAGCAACAGGAAGCCAGAAATTCACGAAATAAAAAATGGCCGAAGTCAAAAAGAATTCAACACCGTGGTGACCACGTAAAGAATCAACACCGTGTCAATCAAGAAATCAACGTGTATACGAATTGAACAAGTCAGAACCAATCTCAAGCATCCAAGCATCATCGACCGGCCAAGCAAATAAATTGATGAATTTAAATAATCATATACGACGAAAATAAAGGGATTCGAACCGTATAAAAGCAATCAACATCATCGGCAAAAATGTATCGAGTAAAAGCAAGAAAATCAGAAGAATCAAAAGGGCATACATTACATACCGAAGTAAGAAGTCAAAACTCGATCAACAATTGGGGCCGTCGTGTGCAAAGCAGAGAGATCGACAAAGCATCATTCAATCGAGAAATCGAAGTCGACAACTTCAATTTCAAAAGCCCTAATTTAAGAGCAAAGAGGAACGAGATCGAACGAGACCATTGTTTTCATCTCAAAAGCCGGCCGAAGATATAAAAAGAAAAAGGGGAATTCAATCGCTATTTTTTTGAGCCGGCCTTTATTGGGCTTTAATTTTAAAAAGGCTTTAAATTATTTAAATTAGGGTTTAGTTATTGTTTTTAAAGCGTTTTTAATTTCTTCCTTAAAATCATTGTATTTACTAGTCGAGTGACTAGGGGACAAACTACGTGGCGTAGTTTGAGAATTCGCAACTCAGTGGCTGAGTTGTGGCAGGGTTTTGAGCGTAGAGTTAGATTAGTCAATAGCGGGTATAGCGAGTTTACGTGTGTAAGCGTCTGACTATCTAATTTCTAGTAGAAACCTTGGGGGCAGCACGTAGGCAGGGTTTTGCCGAAGCTGGGTAAATTCTGTGTTGTTCGGTTCTGCTATTATCTGTGCTGTTATTATCTGTGCTGAAATCTGTGTTGAAAATTATTTTAAACTTCCGCAATAATTTTTATAATTAACACTATCACCCTATTCACCCCCCCCTCTAGGGTGAAATCGATCCTACAGATTTAAATTTAAAATTTAAATATAATATACATTGTTTGACTGGTCAAAATTTCCTTCAGCTGAAATTCTTTCCCATCATAACTTTTTCGAAATCACTATAGCTATCCCTTCTTCAACACGCCAACGTCTTGTTCAATTTCACGTCTTTCCATTCAATCGAATTCAAATAAAAGAAAAAAGAAATGGCAGGTAAATAATTCACAGCCGCTTATTTTTCTTCTTGCCTGTATTCCCTCAACTCGAATCAACTTAGTTCTTCAAAAATTAAAAATCGTTCGAAGAACAGAAGCCGTCCTGTTGTCGATTTCGAATATCTCAATTATTCAAGCAAGCTCGAATCAAATTAATGGCACGAACGCTTGAAACCTTCAAGCTATTGGGATCGATCTAGGAGGTCGACATACTAGGGACGCGTTCGCAAGTGCAGGCGGCGATTGCATGGCGTAGGGCTCGACGTCAAACTGGTGGCAACCGCGAATCAAGGCAATCGGAGGCACTAGGGTTCGGGGTTTTGCTCAAATTCGATTCGAGGAGATGAGTTGAGTTCGGCGGTGTTTTGCGAGAGCGAGCTAGGGCTTGGTGGTTCTGCGTTTTGCGGTGAGGGATGGAACAATAAGGTATAAGTGTGTTTTGTTCAATTTAATAAAATATATATACAATTTTTCAATTAAGAATAATAGTAGTAAACAAATTGTATAGTTTACAGCAGGGTATTTCCAGTTTATTTTATTTAATTTTATATATTACAGAAAGAAAGTTATATATTTTATAGTAAGAGATATAAAACAACTCTGTTCTATTTTTACTCTAATATATATATATACTGGTTTAGAAAGGAATTTTATTTTCATTAGAGTTTAATTAATATATATACATATGAGTAGGTAAGCAGTAAAAATATATATACACACACACATGAGTTTTTGGATTATAAGAATTTATATAAACATTAGATTTTTAAGCCTATAAAGATTTTTTATAAGTGTATATATATACATATATGTAGTTTCAAAGAAAAATTTGTTTAATTAAATTAATTGTCTAGATTAAATTAATTAAATGGTAATTACCGGTTGATTATTTCAAATATTAATAAATTATATAATGTTTATTCAAGGTCTAAATCGTAGAGAAGGCAAGCCGAGTTGGGCTGGGTTGCAATTAGAAACAAAGGTGAGTTAATCTCACTCAC
Organism: Allium fistulosum; assembly: GCA_030737815.1. Lineage (NCBI taxonomy): Eukaryota > Viridiplantae > Streptophyta > Magnoliopsida > Asparagales > Amaryllidaceae > Allium > Allium fistulosum. Next base: position 1,408,356,199 of record CM060903.1, read on the forward strand.
ATCTGGATTTCCAGAATTTAATTTAAATAGTTCAATTTAAATTATTGATTGATTGATTGGATGTGATATGATATATATAATAGTGTATATATATATATATTGGAGTGATTGATATTCTCGCATTATATAGCGGATGAGACCCTATGCACCGCATAATAGCGGATGATATTATATTAATTCCATATACCGCGATATTCCACCTCGAAGTGCAACTGGTATCTTATATTGTGCTAACATCTGTGGATGCAGGGAAACAGGTTGGAGGGATCCAACTGGATTCCTCAAAATTATTTAGATTGTTCTAATAATTCTGTGATATGATTATTTATATTCTGTGATGAATTATATTGATAATTGGAGATGATGGATGCTATGGTTTGCTTGAATATATTTCGATACTCTGAGCTATCAAAATATATAGAATTGGATTTTTGAAAAGAAAATAAAAGAGTAAATTTTCAAGTAAAATAATTATAGAGAATTTGAATAAATTTAAGAATGAATTGGAAAAGAATATAAGTGATTTTAAAATCCTAATAAATAAATTCCGAGTATGGGAAAAGAGGATTTTGAGTAAACAGAGAAATAATGGAAATTTAAACTTAAGTGATATTATTTAAAGTAATAAAGAATTTACTTTAAAATTCAAGGTTTTAAATTTATTTAAAAAGGATAAGAAGGAATTTGGAAAAAAAATATGAAATTGGTATTTTCAGATAAAAAGGGTTTTAAATCATAATAAAGAAATAAAATCGGAAGTTAATGGGTTTTGAAATAAATTGAGTAAGTAAAGGGATTTATTTCAAAATGGAGAAATTTGGAAATCAATTTGAAATTGATTTAAGTGTATAAAAGTGGGATTTTAAAAGAGAAGTGAGACTTTGGAATTTATGAACTGGGTTTATAAAAGTGAAGTGGTATATCAATGGATATTTGGAAGAATAAATTCACGGTGGGAATTTATTAAAGGAATGAGTAAATTAGTTTTAAAAATAAATAGTGATTTATTTTTAAAGATGTGAGAGAAAGGTGGTTTTTGAAACCGTTTTCAAAAGGGTTGAAAATGGAAATATATCTTGCGAAGATATTTGTGAGGTAAATAAATAATTTGGAAAATTATTTACTGTTTGATGGATGTTTGTGAATGTTAATTGATAGTTAAATCACCGACTATCAATATTGGACAATGCGCTGATCGTTTCGAAGAGACCGGGATCGGGATTTATTTTCCGAAAACCACTTCGATCCGGTTTGTACATTTTCGTGGGGAAAACGAGTTTGGAATCGATGATGGAGCGGTGAAGTGCAAGGGCTAATCGCTACTAATCCCGAGGGTGATTCCAAAATGGATGTAGTAGGAGTAGTGCCTTCGGTTCTGTTCGAACCCGGGACGGACTTGTATGGATGAATGCTTTCAGAACATCGTCAAGTGGACGGTGGGCATTCTAAGTGAAATGTTCTAAAAAGGTAACGCTTAGCCTCGAGCCTCATCAACCAGGAATGACTGAAAATCAGGGGTTATGCAGCAAGGCTAAGTGGGTCGCGCCCATTAGGGTGAGGTCATCCCTGTCTAGATGTTCCTTTTTATTCCGCCTGTGTGGGCGGTTTCTGATCCCAACCGTGGGGTGATCTTACTCGGACTATCCAGTAAGGGATAGTCCGGTCTTGTGTTGCAGGGGATTTAGGGTGGATCCTCGGTACGCTGATCTAGACCAGGTACTGTGACAGGTAGTACCCCAGTGCCTAGTCATTTGTCGGAAATACATTCTCCCTACGCGCCTTTACGGTTTTGATTGTGCCCAACTATTGCTGAAACGTGAGATGCATGCATTTCAGCTAGGTTCTATCTTACTTTCTATAGACACTATTATAATATTAGACGAATTTGATAAAAATGTTTTGGCTATCGTAAGGTAAAAACCCGACATGTTTATTTGTGGCGTGGTCTTACGAGATGCTTTTGATTTCAAAGGATTTTGAAAACTTTAATAATCCAATTGAGTGTGTTTTCTCACGCTGGTTTTCCAGACTGACTCGGGTATTATTTTATTATAATGCTCGGGTCAGACCGAATATTATAGGATACATGTTATGATGCTGTGGAGCTCAGGAGACGAGCTGGATGGCGAGACGTATCACACGTATATGATGTATATTTCGCTGTGTTGTGTATGTTGTGTATTCTGTATGTGGGACAAGTTATTATAACTGTCCTGAATTGTGATGTTGATTATATTGTACTCTGATGTTGTATTCTGGTGATGTATGTAAAAACAGATATAGTTTCTTTTCTGTAAAGATCAGTTATTATCTATTATATTTTATTCCGCTGCGTTTGTGAGATTCTGATGTTGTTTTTCTATTCTCTTCTTCTACCTCTTTCTTCTTTAATCCTGATGGTTCATTTTTACGGGTATAAAAAATCGGGTCATTTCAGGAAGGGTGTATTTAATAGACTTACCTGTATTATCTAGAACACAATCAGTCAAGAAACTTTACTACTATTTGTAGTCGAAGTCTTGTTGGAGATCTTCAAGCATGAAGTCCTATTCGACAGCTTAGACGTTTCTAATATAGAAGTCCTGTTTGACAGCTCAAGTGGTTTGTAAAACCTATTCCTCCAGGTTAAGTGAGGGTATAGTCGTAAATCAAAAATGAATCAGGGACTGGACGTAGAACATGAAGTTCGAGCCAGTATAAAAATCTCTAGTGCACTTTACATATTGCAATTTTTATACTGCCAGTTTGATATAAGTTCTTATTTAGTAAATATAACATATTACTCGATTCACATCGACTTTCATTATATTTATATACTACTGCTGCTATGATTACCATGCTTCAGTTCTATATCTATATATTTGCCCATCATCGATCTAGTGCATAGCGACTATTGATCGACGCTAGTGACTTTCACTTAGTATCAGGGCCCGATGTTCTACCGATCTTAATAACATCCTAGAACAATGACCAGAAAGAGAAGATCTAGTCAGAGCTCAAAGACAGTTAAGAAAAGAAAATTTCTAAAAACAAGCAATTGGAAATTGAATCTCAATATATGTGCAATGTGGCTATACTAAGATCAAAATCGATACACAATGATTCTATTTATAATGACCTTTTAGTATCACATGATTGTTTATTGAAAAAATTTAAATCGTTTCAAAAGGTTAATAATGTTGCTTTATGGAAACTGAAGGATTTCGAACTTAAATATGATAAATTAAGGGAAGAAAATGATTTCTTAATGAAACAAACTACAATTTTTGAAACAACTATTGAAGAAATTGTTTCACAAAATAATTTCCTTTTAAAAGAAAATGAGCTTTTGAATGATAATAATGCTAATCTTTTAAAGGAAAATGAATCTTTTCAAAATAAAACTATATTTTTAGAAAATTCTTTAAATGAATCTAATTCTAAACTTTTTTCTTGAAAAAGATAATGTGCTTTGAATGCTAGAAATTTAGATTTAATTAAAGAATGCAAGCTTTTAAAAGAAAATAATGTTATTTTGTTTAACGACACAGAATTTTTGGTTATTTAAAATTGAAATATTTAATTGGTTTTAAATATTTAAAAGTTAATTTTATAGATTTTATAACTTGAATTTCAAATATAATGATTTATCGGGTAATTTAATTATGGGATTAAATAATTGGAATTTGGCTAAATAATGGAATCTTGAGATTTAAGTTAAGTAAAAGTGATTTAAAGGCTTATTAAATTTATATTAATAAGAATGAAGGTAAATAAAATTTTAAATTTGATTTAAAAGGGGTTTACTCGATTTTAAAAATAACTCATTTAGATTGACATTTAAAAATAGCCTTCCGAGGCACAATCTCGGAGTTCGACGAAACCAGTTTCGTTGGAGCTGTAGTAGTGTATTATTATCGGATTTCAAATTTCGTAGCAATCAGATAAATCTTTTGGTCATACAAGATAGAAATGCATCGAAATTTATATTGGAAATTCAATATAATAATTGGGTACAAAAGGCTATCTTCCACATACGATCGAATCGAGACTTGAAAACTGTTCCATTGCTTTCGAAATAGGGATATAACATTACGAATGCTTGGCGGCACGCCTCGATCGGGGTTTGAAATAAATATCTAGATATTTGAATTCAAATGTGTGTGTGTGTATATATATATATATATATATTGATTTTGACCACAGCCCACATTTCCTCACATCATCCCAATTCTTTCATCTCAACCACCCTATTCTATACCTATGCAAGCCACCCTATCCCTGTGTTGTCTCCAACGTGCTCCTATATAAATCTTAGTTAACAGTGAAAAAGAAGAAAAATGAAGGCTTCAAAAATCCATTTTTTAAAATCTGTTCAAAAAAAAGATAAGTTTCAAAAATTGTGTTTAGGAATAAACTTCGACTGAAATTGGTTTTTGTGTGGTGGGACTTCAAGATGGAACTCGATAGTATAGGGTGTAGCAGCTAGGGTTTAGGTTTCTTGCGATTATGTGCATTAATCATCGAATCAGAGATCACTGGCGAGTTTCATTTGCCAAAATATACGTCACCGCAAATTTTCACGAAGACTGGTGCCATTTTGGACATCACGACCTGTACGTGGAGCAGGTGGTTGGGTCGCGATCCAAAAGGGAAGCTTCGACCGAGGAATGATGGTGATGGTTGGATGGAGATGGATGAGTGTAGTTCGCCAGAGGTGTCGGTGGGTCGTGTAGGTGAGCGGAGAAGGAGGGGCATCGTGCATGCATAGCCATTTCGTGCACAGGGGTTGAACGAACGATTTGGGGAAGAAAGTGTCGGCGGGTTGGATAGTGATTAAATGGGTCGGGCTTATATAGTAAGGTTATATTAGTTAAAGTTTATAACTAAGCTTATTTATTAATTTATATTGATCGTTATTCTTAGAAATATTGTATCTTTCCCATACGATGTCAGAATTTAAAGAAATGGATTGCCTTGCACTCGTATCTGCGAATACTACTCATAGGAATTGGATTGGAGCCAATTGGAGCTAGCAGGAAATTTGGTAAAAAATTAAATGTCTGTTTAAATTTAACAGAACACTTCAGCAATGACTGTAATCAAGGTGAGTAAATCTCACTCTTTCTGGATTGCTGCAGTTAATTTTAAATAATTAAAATAATTATTGGATGATTGGTTGAATTTATAAATATTTATTTGTTGAATGTATGTTATATATATTAGTATATATTAGTAGTTAGATATATTTTCCCTCGATTGGAGCGAATGAGACCCTATGCGCCCCACATAATAGAGGATGACCCTATATTACCGCGATATCCTGCCTTGAAGTGTAACGACCCAAAATTTTGGACCATTCGCGTCCATTATAAGTGTATAGGTAGACACTCATGCCGGAGTTGAATTGCTCAAAATACCGCGTTGTTAATTTAAATTTGGCAAAACTGAACATATACAATAAATAAAATATAATCACAGATCACAGACACAGAGTAATAAATGTAGCGGAATTAAAAGAGATAGTAGTTCATGAAGCTACTATATGAATATATAAATACATCAGAGTTTACAACAGAAGAGTAAAACGATACATCAGAGTTAAACCAGGTACAACGGAAGAGTATCACGATACATCATATACGAATCAGAATACATCACTGGAATCATCGAATACTGAAAGCAGAATAGATGGCTGGATCTTCAAGCAAAGCTCCAACTTCAAAAGGTGAGTCTCGAATACTGGTACACTCAGTCTGACCCGAGCGTAAAGCAAAAACACAAGACACTCGAGTCAGGATTAACATTCTTATATTAATAAATCCAACTCAAGTGAAATAGCAATTGAAATACAAGTAACTCAAAGGATGTTTGGAATAACCATCCTTTAAGGATCCGTTAAACTATCTACTATGTAGTAGTGTACGATAAGTAGATAATGTCTATCAGTAATATAAAAGATATCAAAATAGCGTTAAGTCATGGCCCATTCCACCCTTAACACATTTTTATTCCCAAAAGCATATACAAGACCTTAGTTTCCCCAAAACCGGAAGTCACCAGAGGGCAATCCATATACTAAAGGTACAAATCAAAATCGTAGTGGTCGCGCATAGGATAATCAGTATGACAAGGTACATGAGGCGATACCAACTAGGATACTAGTAGTTGCCTGATCCGGACTGATGTTGGGCATAGCAGCTACTACCCCAACACCGCGAAACAACACTCCCATAATCGATGGGTGCACCCAAATCGAATCACATAAGTAATAGATAAGGTATCGAAGAAGTGTGTCCGCTAGAGATGGCGATCCTCAATGGCCCGGCGCGGCTCCTGTTTTAGTCATGTCAGGGGTCATCCAAAATCGTTCTCTTTCTTCAGTCAACGCGTTCACCAAACCATCCACTTCATTCTGGATCAACACTCCGCGTATAGTTATTAAAGTGGTTTTCGGTTTGGACAGTGAGTATGTCCCTAAACGATTCCGGTCTCTTTAATAACTTTCGTGATTATTACACCGATTGGTCGTTTATTTATTTAAAACCAAATCAATTTCAATTTCAATTAGAATTTTTAAATCAACATTTCATTTATCTTTCTACATCAATTTCCATAATTTACGTTTCAAAATTTCCAAATTACCATTTCAAAATCTTATAATTCAATTTCAATCTTTATTTAAAACAATTCAAATATCAATTTAAATTCGTATATAAGATTCATTCCGAAATCATTTAAATCAATTTAATTTAACATTCAATTTCAATTCAAATATCGATTCAAGTTCGTATATTAGTTTCATTTCAAAAACATTAAATTAATTTAATTTAACATTCAAATCAATTTAAATTCATTTATCTATTTCGTTCAATATTCGTTAAGTTACTTTATCATTCAAAACAATTTCTATTAAATTTCCAATTCATTAGATCAATTTCTAAAGTTCAACTTCATTATATCAAAGCTTACAAATTGAATTAAATTAAATTCGTCAAATCAAATTCTTCCAATTACAAGTCTTACATTATTTCCAAAATATCACATTTTCATTTTTGTTAAAGAAATCCAATTTCACTTATTTACTTCCTTAAATAATTTTCCAAAACTTAATTAATAAAGAAACTCAATTTCAATTCTTTACGAAGTAAAATTCACTTATTCAAAAGTTCAATTTTTCTTATTAAAGAATTTCAATTCAATTTAATCATTTAATAATTCATTATTAAATAGTTCAAAACTTAATTATTAAATAATTTCAAAGTTTAATAATTTCAAACTTAATTATAATTTCAAACTTAATTATCAAATCATTTCAAACTTAATTCAATCATTTCTCAAATTAAACAACATTCTTTCATTGATTACATTGTAAATCTTTTGTTTCAGATTATTAAATATTACCATTTTCCTTTCATCAAAAATTCAAATTTCAACTTCATTTCAAAACCATATTCTTTATTCAAATAAAATCTTCGTTTATTTTCAAATCAAATTATTGACCAATCGGGTTTTTATTTAATTTTCTATCCTAAGTCAAAGTTCAATTTGGGTATTTATCATTTCAACCCGATTCCAATTCAATTCAAAATCAAAACATATCAAAGGGAACTTGCAGTGTGATAACTGGGATGGTGTCAAAGTAAATAAACAAGCAATAACAACAATCAATAACAATCCAATAATCAATTCAAATAATCCCGAAATAACCCTATTAATTCGCATTGTTATTTGTACGAATTAATATAATTATTTCTAGAATCTACACTATCATTTCATGTAGATTAAAGATTATTACATTATAGTTTTTCACTTGTCATCTATTTACAATTCCATACATCATTAATTTAACATCATACATTCAGTGGTTCAAAGTATAATTAAACAAATCCTACGTGTCAATAAATTCAACAGTTAAAGGGGTCATATTATACAAATGTCAGTTAATCAAATTTAACATTTAATTATCCTATATCAAGTTCAATTTCATACTATTTATCATTTTAACATTAACAATTTAACGTCCAATATAAACATCAACAATCAATCAATTATCAGCCAAACTGTATTATCATCACATAAATAATTAACAGATAATGGTGTCAGGTGTCACAGGTGAACTGATACAGGCAATAGCATATATAACAGTGTAATTAACTAACAGCAGCATTTCAATTGTCGTTCCAATTGAAATCAAATTTAATAAATAAAAGAACGTTAATCGTGAGTGAGTGCTCACCTTTCGAGGTTAGAGACGAACTGGAGGAGATGCATTGCGAATCCAAACACGAATCCCAGATCAAAGCTAGATTGGCACGAATTTGAACGGACAACGCTGATAAATCAAAATTTGACGAAGTCAAATCAAAACGGAATCGATGAGAACAAGATAATCAATTTCGATATAAACAAAAATATAATATCATATTTAAATCAATACAGAACATAAATCTGTTTGTATTTTAAAACTAATAAATAACCTTTAGAACAAATCCCAGTTATATACACTATAACATACAACTAAGAATATAAAACAAAACAAAATAATTTTTTTTTTTAAAACGTATAAAAACATCAGAAAAGAAACAAGATCAACTCTCTGTAAACAAGAGCAGCCGCATACAAATATAGCTTTAAAAAAAACAGCTCACACCTAACACGTACAGTAAAACTAATATCACATTCTTTTTTTTTATAACTTTACACATCAACCCAAAACACTAAAATTTTATAATAGAATCTACATCTTAAAAATTTAGTATGCTTATGTATACCTAAATATATGAATAAAATGTAATATTACAAATCACAAACTTACTTATATTTGAGACTTTATATGTACAATCGTATATACATGCAAAAATAACTTATACCAATATAAACTAATATATATCGCTTACTATATATACAACTGCAAAATATAGATAAAGTTCTAAATATACATATGACGCCTATAGAACAAATACTATACTGTAAATATTATATAGCTCAAAATATGATTATATACATATATATTTATATATAACAGCAACCAAATGTATACTTGCATATAATTTCCATAACATAGACTATAAAACTCCACAGGCTATTATAATTAAATGTTGTAACTCATGCAGTAAGCTAAAAATCATAATAATATAATATACTCATATATACTTCTATACGTATGCGAAGTATCAGTAAACTACATACATAAAATTATAATGTACACACCCAGATTGAAACTCGTACGTACGCTTTTTTTTATAACATGAATAACAAACTTTTAAAACAAGTATAGAGAAGCAAGTCAAATGAATATATAAGTCTTTATATACTTCTTTATATACTTTAAAGAAGAGCACAGGGACGACAAAACAAATAGAATAGAAAGAGAAAAAAAACAAAAAGAAACCTGGGCATATACAAGCAAAGGCCGCAAGAAGCTGAGGCAGGTCGGACGTGGTGGTTCGGCGGTGCTTGGCGAGGCTTGCCTGGGTTGTGAGGGGAACGGTGATGAGGTCAGTGAAGGAAGAAGACAAGGTAGCATGAAGGAGGACAGTGGGGGAAGGGTCTTGCTGGCGTGGGTGCAAGGCGGAGGTCAGGGCTCTAGGTGTGGCGAAGGGAAGGTTTCGGATCTGTTGGAGTTATGGTGGTAGCGGGTCGGCAACCAGAGGAGAAGGTGGAGGCCGAAGTTGGCTTTTGTTTTTGGACGTGGGGAAGAAATCTGGAGGGGAGGATGGAACAGGCTGCTTGCATGGTTTTGTGTGAGGTGGTGACGTTTTTTTCTTCTTCAATAAGTAGGAATAAGGGAAGGGCAAAGAAAATTATAAAAGAAGAGGAAAGATGAAGAGAAATGGTTACAGAGGAGAGACAGTGAATTAAAGAAAAGGGAGGAGGGGAGGATGTTTTCAAAGAGCCACAACAAATATGCATGCAGAGAGAAACGTATTGGTTTCCAATAAAATTAATTACACGTTACATTATTTTTCACAATCGAAGCCAAAGCAATTATGTGAATAGAATATAGGAAAGAGTGAAAGGTATGCTGTCGTTTCAAAATCTAATAAAGGCAATAGGCTGGACAGTTGGGCATTTGAAAAGACGAGAGAAAACAAAAGGCACAAATACGGGTACCGATATGTCAAACTGGTTATCGTTTTTACCGCGTACCGGACTTCAAAATACAGATATAAATATATCGCAGAGATCAGCACGACGAGACGATCAATACAGTGTAAAAATAACAGTGGTACGATTTGAATTATAAAAATTCGAATTTTCTAATAGCGGAAAATGCAAGAAAAACGCTGAAAAATAAGATCGACGGAGCCAAAGATGTCCGAATTTGGAAAAACGACAAACTGACATTTTGCTCAGAAGATGGTTTAGAATTTTTCTATGTAAAAATATTTAGGTTTCGGAAACATTTTATTTTCATTGTTTTTAACAGATTAAATTGAAGTGAATTTACGCGCGAAATAAACTTTCATATTTTCGGACGAAAATTTACCAGTTGCTATGTTTAACTAGACGTATTCCAAATATTAAATTTTTATTTCAAAATTTTATCGTTTAAAATTTCACAAAATTTCAACTAATAACGTTATTAAAACCGTTAAAATTTACGGGTCGTTACATGAAGTGGGATTGGTATTTTTATGTTATTTAACATCAGTGGATGTAGAGAAACAGGCTTGAGCGATCCAACTGGATTCCTCAAAAATGTTGAATTTAATTTAATATATAATGATATATGCTGTGTTGGATAACCTATGATAGATTATGATATGGGTTGATTTATTGGATGTTATAGTTTCATTGGACCAAATTTTAGTATTTTAAATTACCCTAAATATTATCTTGAATTTGGAAAGAAAATAAGAGGTGATTTTGGAAGGAAAATATTATATTGTAATTTGGTTTAATTAAAAGGGGATTGATTTGGATAAGTAAATGGTTTGACTTAAAATTGGTACTTAACTATTACGTAAAATAGTTTAAATAGAGATTTTAAAATAAATGTTTATAAAAGACTTTAAACAATAAATTCAATTGATATGTGGTTAAATGTAAAGGGTTTTAAAAATTGAGATTTAAAATAGGTTGGGAGAATAAAGGAAGTTTTGAAATAAATATAAATTGGTTATTATGGATTTTAATAGGGTTCTTGAAAATAAGAAATGGGAGTTGGAATTCGAGATTTGATGGGTTTGAAATATAATTTGGGCTGTTTAAGGAATAAATTTATAAATGGAATCTTAATTAGAAATCGATTCATAAACGGAGTCAAGTGAAAAGGGGATCGTTGTAAACTGGAAATGAGATTAAGAAATTTATAAACAATGGTTATAAATAAAGTGGAATAATTATCAGTTGATAAATTGGAGATAAAATGATCGGTTTTAAAAAGAAATGGCAAATCCTATTGTCTAGAATGTGAAAGGATATGAAATTTGGGATATTATCGATGTGTATAAATCGAGAGAGAGATTGATAAATTGGGTTAGTTATATTAGGATTTAAAATATATTTTCTCGAGAAGTTAAGTTTATTAAAAAAAGAGGATTTCAAATTATTAAACTATGTAGTTTAAAAAAACTATTAATTTGATTTAAAATATTTTAGAAGGATAGTTATTTAAATATTTAAACTTCGTTGAAATAAATTCTAAGTTTATAAACAAGTTTTGTAAATTGGTTAGAAATTATGTAGATAGATTGGAATTAGATATTGATATTTATTTTAAAGTATTTTGATTTTTTTTAAAATAATTAACCATATCTTTTAAATTTATTATTATTATACATATAATTTAAAGGTAGAAATTTGAAATTTTATTTATAAATACTCTCGAGATTGTAAACCAGATTGTTAAATGAATGTGATGATATAAGTGAAGTGTATAGTGGGATTTCTAGAAATGTAGGGAATGTCAAAAGACTAAGAAAATTCGAAATAAATTTGAATTTATATAAGGAGTTATAAATTGTTAGTTGGACATTAAATAAGTGCAATCGATAAATTTCCAAAGACTTGTGAGATAAGATGGAATAGTCCTAAGTATTGGGATTAAATGGTTTTGGAAATATTTTAACTGTGAAATGATTGATGTAGAAAGATTTTTCTAAGTAATGGATTACGAATTGAAAATTGGAAATATTTCAAAGTGTTGAGATGGTTTAAAAACATCCATGTTAGGGATATAAGAATTTGAAATGGTTTCAAATATTGAAATATTGAAGAGATTTGAATATATATATCTTTGTTAAGGTATTTTGAAATAAATGTTTTGAAAGAAATTTAAAATGGGCCTAGTGATTGCTTATGTGTGTAATTTGATAGTTAAATAACCGACCATCAAATTTGGCCAAATTCGTTGATCGTTTCAAAGAGACCGAGATCGCATTTAATTATCCGAGAACCACTTCGATCCGATTTGAATGTTATGAATGGTGGTATCATGAAGATAGTGAAGATGGTGATTCGGTTTGTTCAGACCCAGAACAACTTGTATGGATGAATGCTATCAGCACATTGTCATTGGAGGACAATGAGCATTCTAAGTATAAATTCCTTGAAAGGTAATCATAGCCTCAAGCCTCATCAACTGGGAATGACTAAAACATGGGAGATGTATCAAGGCTAAGTGGATCACACCCAATTAGAGTACGTTTATCACCTTTCTAGATACCCTCGGATATATTATAAATTATGGATATGGGTGTGCATGGAAAAAGGAGAGCTTAAGATAAGGGTGGGAACACCTGGGGTGATAACATATTCAGTACTATCTAGGTTAGGGGTAGGCCGGTCCTGTGTTGGCAGGTGATCTAGGTAAGGTCCTTGGTACATTTTTCTAGAGGTGTACTGTAACGGGTGGTACCCCAATAGCTCAGTCATTGTATGGAATCCAATATCCACTACGAGCCTGTACGGTTTTGATTATGCCAAACTATGTTGAAACGTGAGATGCAAGCATTTCATCTATTTTCTAATTTACTTTCTATAAGCACTATTATAATATCAGATGATCTTGATATAAAATATTTTAGTTATCATAAGGTAAAAACTTGTCGTGTTTATGTGTGATGCGGTCTTACGAGATACCCTTGTTTTCAAAGGATTTTGATAACTTTAAAAATTCAAATTGAGTGTCATTTCTCACGTTGGTTTTCCAAACTGACTTGGGTGTTATTTTATTATAACGCTCGGGTTAGACCGAGTATTACAGATTCGGGTTAAGATGCTATGGAGCTCAGGAGATGAGCCGGATGACGAAGACGTATTACACATACTTGATTATATTCCACTGTGTATTGTAGGCTGTATATTCAGCACTTGTAAGGACAAGTTATTATAACCGTCCAGTATTGGTTTGTTGACTGTTGTACTTTGATGATTGGTATGTATATTAAAAGTTATAGTTTTTCTTTGTACAAGATCTGTTGATATATATTATATTTTGTTCCACTGCGATTGTGAGATTCTGTATTGTTGTTTTTGTTTCTTCTTCTATCTTTCTTTTTTCTTTCCCCCTAACAGTCGGGTTTTCCAACATTCAATTTCTCAACATGAGATACAATGGATGTATTAATGTCGATTTTCGAGGGTCGAAAATCACGTCTGTTACATTTTGCAAAAGAAATTTTGTGACTCTAAAACAAATTTTGCCAAATTAAATGAGAAAGTTACAAAATTCAATAAAGGAAAAGATGATTTATCTTCCTTAATGATAAATACTAAAGTTAACAATAATAAAAGTGGTTTAGTCTATAAGTGCAATAAACATTATAATAGTACTGAAATGCATTCATGCATACGCGTTTTAATACTAGGGTCAAAAATAGAGATAGTTCTAAAACCACTTCATGTCATGATAGTATTTTACTTAGAAATAGAGAATTTTTTTGAATGCCAAATCAACGACAATTAATGTTGATATAATGGATTCCTGCTAATCTAACCAATCATTACAGACAATTATACATTAGCAATTATTACAACACCATGGTTAATAATGAAATTATATTTTTAAGGGATCAAACACATCCAACTGGATATGGTTTCCTAAGTCATAAACCCTATATTTATTTTGTAAAATGAGCATCATTGTGCTTATATTTGACATATCTATCGGATACTCATTAGATTGCATAAGGTTAAATTGTTTTATTCACTTATCTATGATACTTATCTCTTTTATATATAGAAAAAGAGATTCACACACATACACATATGTATGTATATATATATATCTGTGTGTGTATGTGTGATAACATATATTTATATCTTAAGCGAAATATTATATTTAGTGGAGTTATTAAAATATAATGTGGATATGCTCTTATTCCTTTTTTATACTGACAAAGGGAGAGAAATTCATATGCATGTTGATAGGGGGAGATATTATACTTAGGGGGAGCTTTAATCATATTATAATAACATTTATATAGAATAAATATTTTCAAAAAATTGTAAGTTGTCATCATCATAAAGGGGAGAATGTTAGAATCTCTTTTGTTGGATTTTAACTATATAATTATGCCAAAGAACTTCTAAGCTAACTTGCAGGTATATGCAAAAGTATATAAATGGAAACACAAGAAGAGATATACACGATGGAGATAAAGCGAAAGAATATACACAAGGAGATATGGCGATCGACATCAAAATCGGGCTAAAACTGAAGAAAACAAATAGAGTTTGTATATTATTTTCTTCAATCTAGATTATATGTATAATCTCCAATTTTATGATCATACACACACAAATATATTTTGAAAACTATTTTTATAATATGGCTATTTTATAATATATATTCAAAAGAAAATAGTCGAAATTTGTTTTATAAACAAAATAGAACATTTAAAAGGAAGAAGTTAGTTCAAAACCACAAGTCTAACTTTCACCATAGATGTCCAAGGAACATTTTAGTTCAACATCAGATGTTTGATATTTCATCATAAACGTCTGAGGAACAAAATAGTTCAACTTCAGACGTCTGGATTTTCCATAACAGATGTTTGTATTGAATCTAGACATCTAGTACAAAATATCCAGACATTTGGATGCCTGTAACTGGGTTTTTCATTTGAATTTCTGAAAAGACACGTCCCCTCTTCTTTAACAGTTGAATCCCTGTTTTGAATAGTTCTCTCCAATGGTTACTACTCTTGATTTAGAAATTTTCAAGTCTATAAACAGAGTTGAGAATTCACTTTTATTTTTAACTGAACCAAGAATCAATTCTTTTTATCTTTCTAATCTATATGCAATTGTGACTTACAAATATTCTCAATAATTTGCTTCCTACAATTCCATGCTCAAATCATCATTTCAAGGAGATTATAGGAAGGGTGTACTTAATACACTTATCTATGTTATCTAGAAAATAACCAGTCAAGAAACTCTACTATAATTTTTAGTCGAAGTGCTGTTGGAGATCTTCGGGCATGAAATCCTATTGGCCAGCTTAAGAAGTTTGTAATATAAAAGTCCTATTCGGCAGTTCAGGCGGTTTGTAATACCTATTCCTCCGGGTTAAGTGAGGGTATAGTCGTAAATCCAAAAGGAGTCTGGGACTAGACATAGAATAGGAAGTTTGAACCAATATACAAATCTATGGCGCACTTTACTTATTGCAATTTTTACACTGCCAGTTTGATATAAGTTTTTATTTAGTAAATATAATCATATTACTTGATCCACATCGACTTTCATTAAATTTATATATTACTATTGTTGTGATTATTGTGCTTCAATTCTGCATCTATATATTTGTCCATCATCGATCCAGTGTATAGCGACTATTAATTGACGCTAGCGACTTTCAAGAACTCATTTAAGGATTTTCATTCATGCCTAAGTAAATCATTCCAGAATGGGAAGTGATAGAAACCAGCTTAGTTTATCCGTCTTGCCCTTGTGTCAGGTAACCACGTCATTCAATCTTTTACAATAATCCTTCAGAGATTCTCCTCTCCCTTATCTAAAGTCGGTAAGCAAACTCAGTCATGTTCTGGTATCTTTTGAAGCAAAGAATTGTGTTAAGAACTTCGTAGTTAGCTGTTCCCAAAAGCTAATAAAAATCAATGGGTAGCTTTGGAACCATTTCAAGGAGAGCCTACTAAAATTTGCAGGCAAGAATCTGCATTTAATCTGATCCGAAGCTCGGATAGCTTGCGTCTAGATCTCATATAAAGCGATGTGATCCTTGGGGTCTGACGATCTATCATAAGAAAATTTCGGGATCTTGACCCTAGAAACATAGGGAGTCTTATAATTTCTTAGGAGAAAGGTTGAACCTTCCGGAGCTTCACTCGGTACCAAGGCTTGATCGATCCACTTGCAGCTTCTGTACTTGTTATGATAGTTTTATTAATAAGGCTTCCATTCCTCGATCCCCGCCGAGTCGTAAGGTTTCAGCTTTAATGTTTTGAATATCTGGCCTATTCTACTGCCTTCCTCCGAGGTTTACCCTTTCAGGACCTAGAGTTAAGGGCCTCTCAGAAGGACCTACGCCTGCCGCTCTTGTAATCTCGGCTCTCTTAGCTTCCTTGCCATTGTGAACTCAGCTTTTAGGGTTTCATTAGCCATTGCCAATTTTCTAATGTTTCAACTAGAGGTCAAAGGATTCTCGTCCTCTTCAAGTATAACCTAAACCTCTTCTCTAATTTAGCGAAAGTGCATTTAACTTCGGTTTGATAATTATCTAACCATTGTGTTTTGTTGGAAATGAATTTTAGCATTATTTGTCAAAATTCTCCTTCAATAAGGACTGGAGCAACAACCTTCAATAATAGCTTGTTTTATTTAGTTTGCTTGATTTTCGTCAATCACAAGCACTTCTTCGATTCCTTCATCTTATGTAGGAGAGCGAGGGGTCTTTCGAGAGGATGCTTTTGACTTCATGCTTGATTAAAATCAATTACTAAATATGTTGGATTGGGAGAGAGCGGAGGTTGGGGGCCTTCCTTCTAGTGCCAAAAATGTTAGACAAATTTTTCATCTGGCTAACACTCCAAAGCTTCCAGAAGCTAATTCCAAAAAGATGTAAAATTAATTGAACGGCTACCAAGGCTAGATAGAAATAAATTTCAAAAGGTAAAAGCTACACAGGATTTATAGTGGTTTGGGATCAGGATCCCTACATCCACTTTGAAAGTTCATCTCTAGGCTTTATTTAATTTGATTTACATGTATATTCATGACAAATTCTTCCATTAATGATCTTTCGAGCTAAGCTTTTCAAAAGGGGTAAGAAATACAGACTAACAATGGAATGCCAGAGATTTTGTTTCTTAACCCCTTTATTGTAACCGGTGATCCTCTATTTATAGAAAATTTAAGGTTCTCCCGTTGGTGCAGGTGTATTTTCTTAGATTGATGGTATGGCTAGCTATGTGCGGCTTAGATTTGAACACTTATCATCATTTAATTGAGTGCGTTTTGATGTGGATTATCGATGTGAGGCTTTTATATACGTGGCTTTTTGGTTATCTTTTGTCTATTCTGATCGTTGGCCTGGGCCTAGGCTATCTGAGCCGTTGATCGTTAAAACTTGCTAAAATGCTTTTGGTTCTGGCAACTGCTACCCTTGGTTAGGCTTCTTATCTTAGCTAGACAATGTTCTTGATCTCGGTCAATGCTTTGACTTATGCTGTTGAATTACGTGCTCTCGGATACTAAGTCTTGTGCTTAAGCTCTCGTTCGAAACTAAACAATGGGTCTAGGAACTACAAGACAATGAATTTTCCTCTCGAATATTCGTAGTTTGTATTTGTAGAAATTATGATGTAACAACAAGTTTAATTGATCAAAGCTGTTGTAAGATGATGTGAATAAGCCAATGCTAGTTGAAATGACCAAAGCCATCACAGGTTGAAAACATTGGAACCATCACAAATTGATGTGACTAAGCCATCATAAGTTAGTAAAGCTGAGACTTTCACAGGATGATATAAACAAGCAATCACATGTTTAGAAAGTTAAAGCCATCATGAGATGATGAAGTCAAACCATCACAAATTGATGAAATCAAGTCATCGTAATTTGCTAAATGCTATTGCATGTGAAGACGAGAGAATTATTGCATATTTGAAGAGCAAGAACTATCACATGTTGTCCTTGTAAACTATCACAAGATGAGGGATATCGCATGTTTATCCAATAAAGAGTTATCGCATATTGACAACATCATAGCCATCATAGATTGAAGCAATTGAGCTATATATATTGACAACATTTGATCCATTGTAGATTGAAGTACTTGAGCCATGGCATATTAACAACATTAGAGCTATCGTAGATTAAAGCAATTGCGATTGCATATTGACAACATCAAAGCCATTGCAATTGAAGCAAATGAAGCTATTGGGCTATCGCATATTGACATATCAGAGCCAAAGAAGATTGATGCAATTGAACTATCAAAAGTTGAATCAACCTGGCCCTTGCATGTTGAGAAGAATAAACCATCGCACATTAAGGACCCCATAGTTGTTGCATGTGAGGAAGATACCTTCACATGTTGATAAATATATCAGAAAAATAACTCTCTCTAGGACATGCGATGTTTCTTAATTGGACCAAACATGCCATTTCATCATGAAAAGATTGAAGAATAAGTCATGTCACATGTCAAATCGGCAACGTGCCATGTAAGTAAAATTTTAACTGTCTATTTCTTATGAGTGCCACATGTCAAAAATATAAGGGCTTGAATTCTCTACCAATAAGCATGCACCTTTAACTAAGAAGGGGTGAATTTCAGACTGTACTTCCTCCACATTTTATTTTTCTCAAGCATAAATAAAGAATTTAGTTTTGGGGCTTTAATGGCCAATGGTCCTAATAACTAGATTCAGACTTTGTGACTAAGTACTCGAACAACTGCCTATTTGCATACTTGACCATTTAAGGACATAATGACTTATAACTTGCCCAAGAGTCCAACCTCTGGCCCAAGTACCATTAAGTCATCTTGACTAAGTGTATAAATTAGGACCAAATTTAAGCCTAATATAAATGAATAATTATTTATCACGATAAGTAATTGGCTGCACATTTACTTATTAAGTTGTAATATATATTTTACTTAAGAGAGTAAATAAAATGTGAAAAGGGGCTAAAAGAGCTAATGGTCCAACTCATTGCGGATAATGAAATAAAAACTCTCTCATTCTATTCATGCATTCATTTTCAAAACAAAAATATAAGCCTTAATGGATGTTAATGGTGGTAGTAGCCTTGGAGAGAAAAAGTAGGAAATGAAGAAGAGAAAAAACTAAGAAAACTTAAAGATTAATAAAGATCAAGCTAATCAAAAGGTTTAGGTATATCACCCCTACTTCACAATTTTCATCCATACTGAATACAATTATGATTGACATGAAAGCATTCATATCTGTTATGCATTTGTATATGATGAAAAAATGTTTTAATGAATGTTTGGTTTGCAATGGCTTTACTAGAGGATGTTTAGCTATGATTTCCTACTCTAATAATTTTAAAAATAAAGTAAAATTTTAATATGATGTTTTAAGTTTATTTTTTAATTTTGAGAACTTTTCCCACATTAAATGATTTTATACGGATTTTTAAAAGAACCATATATTATGTAAATAAGAGAAAATGGGTAAAATATAGAAGCTTTGGTAAAAATGTGCTTAGAAAATATTTTATAAATTTAGTGGTTTTGTCTCCATATATATTATGTTAGTGAAAACATAAACCGACCTTATATCTTTTTTATGATTTAATTATTAATTTCCCCATTAACGCATGGGTACTCGTTTGAGTAGACTAAGTTTATATGAGTAAGTAGGTTACTTTTAGAGCATGGATAAAGAACTTCGAAGATGAGGTAGTAAGGTTAGCTGATAATAAAAGTTGTTTTGTATTCCACTGTATAAGTGTTCATGTTGGCATCATCATATATCGGCCATGACACTATTATCTATATTTTAACCCTACGTAGGCATGGTTTGAGATATTGGAACTTGTAAAATGTAAAAATGATTATATATGACATTTATTTAGATATTATATATAGTTAAACTATTGCATATATAACCGATCTCATTCTTTTCAAAGGATACTTCCAAGTTGACTGCAATACATTTGGGTTCCATCATTGGGTTTTGAAATGGTGCCTGCTACATACAATATTGTATGAAATCATTTGTCACAATGCCTTGGTCATCTCATCTCATAAATCACTTGGCGACTTTATAAAATTAACCATACAAATCGAGACATTTCCACGATCATCAACTATGACCTCAATGTCATCTAACATCCTTGATACACCCTTCTGGTCTATCTTAAACTTTATGGTTTTGGAATACATGTCCAGCTTGGTCCTAAAATCTAAGCACTCTAAAACTTACCATAAATTCATAGATTACTTCCCTTGGAATATAACGAAGACGGGTGGAAATTACATCTCAATCCGACTTTATGCAAAAGATATAATGCCTCGAAGTTTGCAAAAAAAAATACCGGAGAAAACCCCTAGTTCCCTACCAAATAATTGATCAATCAACTGAACCTAATTGGTTAGCCAACTTACTTGCTATGGCTAATTTTTTGCTATAGTTGAATCTACTGGTCAAGGCTTACTTGTCAATTGACTCCTTGAACAGTCTACTACTTGAACCTAGCTAGTCAATAGTTATAGGCTATACTTAGCTCATTTTCTTTTGGCCACTCTACCTTGTACACCTCACTACAATCTGTAGACTGAACTTAATTGGTCAGTCGACCGTTTTCCTGTAGGGATGCAAAACCTAGTGTGGTAAATTTTCCTAAGGAAATTTATCCTACCATTTAAACTTCACTCGACCATCGTCTCGGCTTTCCTTACCCGACGTTGAACTTTCTGACTTAGCAAGCTTATGCACCCCTACTATAACTCACACTCGATTTCCCACCTTAAATGATCCATCATGGATGAATATCACTAGACGGTAATTCAATGAATCATCATGGAACTCAAACACTTTCCAAGCCATATGAGTTTCACTACTTGATCAACCGCTCCAACTCCAAATTCCATCATTCATTGACAACTTAAACTATCATTTAATATAATTCTAACGTCACTAATAACAATTCAATCAATAATCAAACTATACATTTATATCAAATATCATTTAGTTTCTACCAATTCCTGACACATCAAATTGTACGGTTTATACTTTAAAACATTCATTCAATAAGATTCTCATCTCTAAAATCCCTAATCAAGTTCATTACTCAAGCTCTAACCAACATTAGTATCAAACCATAATTTTAAAATATCAAATGATCATATAGCTTAAATAAGAGATCACACAACAAAACCCTTCGAAATCCAAGCTCAATGTAACCTAGTTCGAAACCTTTCTTTGATTTCTGATATCTCACTTTTAACTTCTCCAAAAAACAAAGTTGATGGTATGGATTTGTAGAGAATCGTCTATGTGAATTCAAATATTTAATTCGAAAAATTTCATTGAGATATAAAGAAGTTACATGGATTAATTAAAGTTAAGAAAATTATTTTCTTACTTAAGAAATAAGTAAAGAGGAAGAAGAGGAGATGGAAAATAACGAGTGTTGGATCCATTTCAGAAATTATAAAGATATGTTATAGCCAAATGACCACCTCACTCTTGTTCCTCTTTTCTTTACATTTTATTAATTTTATCTGATTTTAACATACTTTATAAGTTTTTTTTACATAAACGATATTACAAACTCAATAACTTAGTTCTTGAATCCTAATTCATTCATCTTTAAAAATTCTTCTTTTAAATCATTGAACTTGCTAAATATTTATGTAAATGATTAATTACAACTTATTACTAAGCGGAATTTACGAGTTGTTACAGCTATCAAACTTTTACTCTCTTTTAAAAATATCGAACAGTTCAGAGTAGAATCCCTTTAGTTCAAGGCTGCACAAGATTTCTGTACAAAAAAAGCATTTTGTCATCCTTAACATTTTAAGGATATCAAATGTGTTGCACTTAAGTAATTAAATCGAAATCGACATTTCAGTGATCAAAATCCTAGGTCTGTCTTGTAGTTCTTGGTCTATTGTTATTTCTAACATAATAAGATCCTTATTGTATGTATTGAACACATGATCTTGCATTACTTGCTCACTTCAATGAAACATTTTCATCCAGTTTTCGTGTAATATGAATGCGGTTATTCACCATATATACCTTTGTATGTGATCAAATATGGGTCGAATATCCATACTATCGTATTGGTTTAGAGTTCAAAATTCATATAAGACAATAAACAGTCTTGTGCAAATTAACATTTAAGTGACTAAGGCATGAATGCTTTAATGGTTATATATCCTGACTCTTGCATGGATCTTCAAGTGGGAAAATGCCAAAAGATTTGCTAGTAAGTACATTATACATTTCTTCATCAATCTATAAATCAATCCATTTAGTATATTTTAATCAATAAATGATTTTATCAATTATATTAGATGTGAAAATTTATTTTAATGTATGTATGTTCTTATACTTATTAGATTGGTTTATTATTATTTAGTAAGGTTCTCACTAAATTCTGCATTCTCAAAAAACCTTAAAAGGAAATATGAAAATCACAAATTCCTTCGATGTGTGTTAGGATTTGTTTATCACGTTACTACAACTGTGAGGGTGCTCAACAAATTGTAGTTCCCATAAATGGTAAGTAACACTTCATTATTTATATCTCATATAGTCATATATAACTCCTACCTTTACTTTTACTATGCTCCTAATCATCTTTATGACTTCGAGGGTGCTCAACAAATCATAAAGTACATTATATACCCTAAACCCATCATTTCATGATCTCGTAAGGGGAGTTGTTGTAACCTTTGTGGGTGCTCATTCGATAAAGTTACATAACAAGTTTCCTTGTCTAGGTATAATATGGACATCACTTTCGATATCCTATTACTTGAGGGTGCTCAACAACCATAGATATGTACGGTAGAGAGCATTATTATTTTGAATTCTTGGTTCAATATAATTTTATAGAGTATTATAGACTATTTATAGGAGATGAGTTTAACTCATGATAACATATATGTCTATATAAATTCAATGTATACTTCCTTAAATCTCATAGGTTTTAACTTATTTAAACCCTCATTTTTTCTCCATACATATAATATGTATACTTTAATATATAGTAACATTTATCATTCATTAAGACACATACACCCCCTATATATATCCTTTTATTAATTAAGCATTTTAATTAATGTTAAATATAACTTTTATATTTATGTAAATTTAATACAATTTTAAAGACTTATTTATAATCTTTATGAACACAAATTTAAAACAATTTAAATGTTATATTCATAACCCTTATAAAATTTAATTTTAATTTAAAAACAATTTTAAAGCAATTTAATTATAACATTTATAAATTTAAATTTGAAGTTAAACAAATTTAAATTCTTCAAAATTTTATACTATTCAAGTATTCATATTTGAGTCAACCTAAGGTGCAAACCACTTTTGTGCCTTCCAATAGGGCATACACTCGAAAAGGAACTACTTTGATGAGCCAAGCCATGATCAGAAATAGGAAGGTTTTCCATTTATAAGAACATTCCTTAATTAAGTAATCTTCTCCTTAGTTAAATTGTTTTTCCTTAGATATATATCTACATGGTTTTTCCAAGGGGCTTCCCTATGTGTAAGTCAATTATTCAAATAAGCACAATGCAAGATCCATACCATTTTTGGTCAAGCCCCTACTCATTTACGGCGGCATAACAAGATACCTCACAAGCATGTTTCATGTGTAGCCTTTCAATTTAGACATCCATTCTTGGAACGTCTAAAGGTAAGAGAAATTGGTTCACCATAGATCATACCATGGGAACCCTTACCACGTTGGTCGTAGCTAAACCTTGCTCTGGTATCATCTTGGATCAGGTGCATTGGTAGCATGGTAAAAGGGTGAATTTCAAAAAAAGTGTTTCCTTTATTAACTTGCACAAGATCATATTTTGTGTTTATGTAAATAATAAATTCACAATATATCATATTTAGTATTTATAAGTAAAAGATTTTGGGTATATTTTCAATTTATACTTGTATTTAAGATATTCATTTATTTGTTATTGTCCAATGATAATAATTTATTGTCAATTTAATTTAAGTTTGATTAATTAGTTTAATTTCATGATTTTTGATATTTGACAAGTTCGTATTCATAATAAAAACATTATAACTATATTGAAAGAGTTTGTCTACCCTAAAGGTAACATAGAAGCACGTGTGTAGTTATCTATTGTGAATTACGGCTAACTGCAGATAAAGATTATATGTTAACAATGTTGTCAAAAAAATATGTTTATACTTGAAAGTAATTATATATATAGTAATACTATATATATTATTTAATTTGACCTTTGGTTAATCAATTATGATTCATATACATATATGTATATTTAATATCATGTATTTGTGTTATCCGGTACCATAGCCGGCTACACAAGGTTGATTATGAAGGCCAGACTCAACTGTTGCTCGGAAGGATGGTTATGAGATGACATCCACAAGGCCAGAGTATAATGTCTGAACGGTCATATCCAGCCCAGGATAAATAAAGTCGATAGATAGATAATGCAGGATATCAGGATTTTGGAATTTAGTTTGATTGGAATAGGGATCGGTGTGGATGCTTGACGAATGGAGGGAGGTATGAATAGGGTCGGCATAACTTCTAATACCGATGGGATCGGCATATTGAGTTTGGATCGGCATATTGAGTTTGGATCGGCATATTAAGTTTGGATCGGCATATTGAATTGGATCGGCATAAGGTGTGAGAATGGTGGGATTGGTATAGGATGAGAGGATGGTGCGATCGATATAGGATATGGAAATGGTGGAATCGGTATATTGGTGGTTGGAATGCTGGTGGTTGGCATTTCCCTGATCAGTTTAGGACTCGAGAGAAAGCACAACCAGAACCATAGCTCCACATGTCCAAATGTCGTAATACTTGAGGCACCATCATGTCACACCACAAGAGGCTACCATAGGGGTCGCTAGCCCAAACTCGACCTATGGAGGGGTCGTTACCAATCTCTATCCATTAAGAGTTGGGCCTAGCCCTCCATATGGTGGGACCATGTGGTTAAGGGGGTCCAGGTGCCGAAGTATCAGTCAGGTTGGAAGTTGCATTCATTTATAAATATAGGGGCAAGGGGCCATGTTGAGGGACCTTTATTTTTGGGCTGATAAGTGAAACTCTGCCATTTTTGTAACCAATCTTATTTCATTCTTCCTTGATTTCTTGTTATTTCTTGCTAATTGTAAGTGTAATCGAGTGATTTGTGAAGCAATAAACAAAGTATTTGAAGTGGACATAGGCAATCAACGCCGAACCACTATAAACCTTGTTCGTTTTGCTCTTTGTTGCAATTTTCTTTGTATTCAGTGATATTCCTCAGTTTTCATTTAATTTCTTCATATATTTCACTACTTAAACTTTTCTTGGGTGTTTGCAACCAATTTAGTTGCAAACATTTTGGTGCTTTCATTGAGATTGTCGATTCTCGGGCTATTAGGATCACCTTTGTTGCTACTAGATTGAAGAAATCCCTCGAAGGAGATCCAGTTTCATTTTCAGAAGATTGCAGATACTATTTAGACTTTTCAAGATCTAAGCAAAGGAATCCAAGATGGTAAGGCACACCAAATTTACTTCCTGCAATATTAATGCCAACGAAACTGCTAGTGTCCAACAAGGGGGCCCAAGCAACAGTCTGCTAATGCGAATGTGGAGCCTGCTGCAGTCCTGAACCCCGCTGGTTCCGTTACTAGAGCTGAATTTAATGACTTGATGAGGAAGCTGATGGAGAGTCGTAGGCACCTAAATGAGAAAATTTAGGCTAATGCCAACCCAATGAACCAGATTGCTCAACAGCAGCGCTAAAGCGCCAGAGGAGGTCTCGCTTCGTACTAGGCATCGGATAGTTCAACTTCATCGGACGAGCACCATAGGCATAGGTGTCGTAGAGTTAAAACAATACGAGCTGGGGCGATGGAGCTACTCTTGCAGAGCAGCGTGGTTTGCCAAGCGGGTCGGTGCCGATCCTTCTCTATGGGTCGGTACTGATCCCTCAAATAAGGGGATAGCTCCTCGACTCCAACTGAGGGGTCGTGCTTGATTTGGAACCACGAACTTGGACACTGGAGCATGCTTGGATGCTGATCAACTACCCCTCCAGAATGATAATAAAGTGAATTCTCAAGATATGCATCTAGAGGATGATAGGCCAAGGAGGCGTGAGATGCCCCGGAGACACCGGCCTAAACATTTACACGAATGAAGCAGAAACACCTCCTGGCGCCACCCATCCAGACACTAGATTTATCCGAAATGGTCAAACAACTGATGAGGGAAAACTCGGGTTTGAAAAATGATGACTAGGTAGTCTCCAGGAGTCATAACATTTTACAGGCAGAGTATCCTAGGAGGTTTAACATGCCTATGATGCGCGCTGATGAAGGGAAGACTGACCCCTGGCAACACGTCATGAGGTATGAATGGTTGATGGATTTGGCAAGAGCGAATGATGATACCAATGCAGGTGCTTCCCTATAACTCTATCCGGGATTGCTACAATGTGGTTCACGAGGTTACACCCACGATCGATCTCAAGATTTGACGAGCTGGCTACGAGATTTGTGGAGCAGTTCCAGATTCATGCCACATGCCCCAAAGATTTGATGTCACTATCTAGTGTAATCCAGGCTCCGAAGGAACCACTGAAGGATTACTTGAAGAGGTTTCATGTTGCTGCCACTGAAGATAGTAACCCAAATGACCACCCCAAACTTATGGTTGTAACAAGGGAGGTTGACCCAGAATCCAAGTTCGGTTATTATGCAATGCCCCTGAATTTTAATTATCAATATTCGCGATATTTAATTGGATAAATTAAATAGAATAATGTGAATAAGTAGGGAGATGATATTAATAAATCTAATGGCCTTGTCTAAATGAATGAACTAAAATAAGACTTAACTAAATTTAGAATGAGGAATTTCCTAAGGAGTTAACTTGGAAATGGGGCTACATTTGTTTGTATATATCTCTTCCTCCACCTGAATAAACTTCCACCTTCTCATTCTTAACTCCTACATATTTCGACCGACCAATAAAAAGATCTAGGAAGAGTTTAAATTGAAGAATAAGCTAAGGAATTAAAGCTAGGAAATTATCTCATTCTCCAATCAACTAATCAAAGTGAATAATCATGTTTATCATCTCGTTTTTCGGTGTTTGGATCGGTTATGGGTTATACCCAATTCATGTTTGTGATTTTGGTTAGGATATAACTATTTTAACCTTTGTTTGGATAAGACATAGGTGTTTTAAAATGTTAATGGGATAATTAACATGTTTTCATTCAGTTTTGGTTAAATTCTGAATTGTTTTGATCTTTATATGCTTTGAAATTTTAATATGTTGAAGTATATGATTTATCTGATTTTTGTTGATTTTTCCTCTGTGATTTACTAAGGTAATTAAATTATTTAAGCCCAAGGGCTAAACTAAAAATTTACATCCGAGATTACTTAAATTCGGAAAGAAATTCCTTTTGGAAATAATTGAGGAAGAAGTACAGTATTTTGAGAAAAAGGTTGACTTTTGTATACTTTTTACTATTTGGAAGTATAGGAGAAGGTTCCTCAACCAATCAAAATTAGACAAACAAGATAAAAACATCACTTCAGTGGCCCCAGTTCTGCCTTCGACTCCATCAAGCCCGCTTTTACCCTTTTGATGAAGTCGAAAGGTACCTTTTGCTTAAAACGGAAGGTGAACCGTTACCTTTCGCCCAAGTCGAAAAGTAGGCACAGAGCCGAAGGGAAGAGAAGGGCGAAGGATGGGGTGGCTGCTTCTTTCGCTTTCAGATAGAAATAAAAATTGTTTTCGAAGGGGATCTTTGAAAGCTTAAACCTTCATGAGTATTGTTTTAAAATGTTTTCCAAAAAGGTTTGATTTCGAAAGGTTTTGAAGGGGTTATCTTCAATGATTGCGAAAGGTTTGACTTCGAAAGGTTTGATTTCAACAGGTTTTGAAGGGGTTATCTTCAATGATTGCGAAGGGTTTTAATTTCGAAAGGTTTGATTTCGAAAGGTTTTGAAGGGGTTATGTTTAATGCTTGCGAAAGGTTTTAATTTCGAAAGGTTTGACTTCGAAAGGTTTGATTTTGAAAGGTTTTGAAGGGGTTATCTTCAATAATTGCGAAAGTTTTTGACTTTGAAAGGTTTGATTTCGAAAGGTTCTAAAGAGGTTGTCTTCAATGATTGCGAAAGGTTTTGATTTTGAAAGGTTTTGATTTCAAAAGGTTTGACTTCAAAAGGTTTGATTTTGAAAGGTTTTGAAGGGGTTATCTTTAATGATTGCGGTTTTGATTTCGAAAGGTTTTGATTTTGAAAGGTTTGACTTCGAAAGGTTTGATTTCGAAAGGTTTTGAAGGAGTTATCTTCAATGATTTCGAAAGGTTTCCGAAGGGGCTAACTTTGGATATTTATTTGTAACGACCCAGAATTTTGGACCATTCGCATCCATTATAAGTGTATATGTAGAAACTCATGCCGGAGTTGAATTGCTCAAAATACCGCGTTGTTAATTTAAATTTGGCAAAACTAAACATATACAGTAAATAAATAATCACAGATCACAGACACAGAGTAATAAGTGCAGCGGAAATAAAAGAGATAGTAGTTCATGAAGCTACTATATGAATATATAAAATACATCAGAGTTTACAACAGAAGAGTAATACGATACATCAGAGTTAAACCAGATACAATGGAAGAGTAACAGATACAAATCAGAATACATCACTGGAATCATCGAATATCTGAAAGCTGGATAGATAGATGGATCTCCAAGCGAAGCTCCAACTCCAAAGGTGAGTCTCGTAAGCTGAACTACTCAGTCTGACCCGAGCGTAAAGCAAAACACAAAACACTCGAGTCAGGATTAACATTCTTATATTAATAAATCCAACTCAAGTGAAATAGCAATTGAAATACAAGTAACTCAAAGGATGTTTGGAATAACCATCCTTTAAGGATCCGTTAAACTATCTACTATGTAGTAGTGTACGATAAGTAGATAATGTCTATCAGTAATATAAAGATATCAAAGTAGGGTTAAGCAGGGCCCATACACCTCTTAACCTGTTTATTCCCAAAAGCATATACAAGACCGTAGTTTCCCCAAAACCGGAAGTCACCAGAGGGCAATCCATATACTAAAGGTACAAATCAAAATCGTAGTGGTCGCGAATAGGATAATCAGTATGACAAGGTACATGAGGCGATACCAACTAGGATACTAGTAGTTGCCTGATCCGGACTGATGTTGGGCATAGCAGCTACTACCCCAACACCGCGAACAACACTCCCAAATCAAGGGGTGCACCCAAATCGAATCACAAAAGTAATAGATATGGTATCGAAGAAGTGTGTCCGCTAGAGATGGCGATCCTCAATGGCCCGGCGTGGCTCCTGTTTTAGTCATGTCAAGGGTCATCCAAAATCGTTCTCTTTCTTCAGTCAACGCGTTCATCAAAACCATCCACTTCGTTCTGGATCAACACTCCGCGTATAGTTATTAAAGTGGTTTCGGTTCAGATAGAGAGTATATCCATTACCGATCCCGGTCCCTTTAATAACTTTCGTAATTATTACACCGATTGGTCGTTTATATATTTCAAAAACCAAATCAATTTCAATTTCAATTTCAATTTCAATTTCAATTCGTAAACCAGCATTTCATTTGTCTTTCAAAACCAATTTCCATACTTTACGTTTCAAAACTTCTAAATTTACCATTTCAAAATCTTATAATTCAACTTCAAATTTCTGTTTAAAAGCAATTCAAATATTGATTCAAGTTCGTATATAAGTTCATTTCGAAATCATTTAAATCAATTTAGTTTTAACACTCAAATCAATTTACATTCATTTATCGATTCCATTCAATATTCGTTAAGTTAATTTATCATTCAAAACAATTTCCATTAAATTTCCAATTCATTAAATCCATTCTTAAGTTCAACTTCATTAAATCAAAACTTACAATTTTGAATTAAATTAAATTCATCAAATCAAATTCTTTAAATTTCAAGTCTTACATTAATTCCAAAATATCACATTTTATTTCTTGTTAAAGAAATTCAATTTCACCTATTTACTTACTTAAATGATTTTCCAAACTTTATAAATAAAGAAACTCACTTTCAAGTATTACGAAGTAAAATTCACTTATTCAGAATTCAATTTAATTTAATCATTAAATAATTCAATCTTATTTAATTATTAAATAATTCAAAACTTAATTATTAAATAATTTCAAAGTTTAATAATTTCAAACTTAATTATAATTTCCAACTTAACTCAATAGTTTCTCAACTTAAACAACATTCTTTCATCAATTACATTTTTAATAATTTGTTTCAGATTATTAAACATTAACATTTCCTTTCACTTAAATTCAAATTTCAACTTCATTTCAAAACCATATTATTTATTCAAATAAAATCCTTATCTTATTTCAAAATCAAGTTATTGACCAATCGGGTTTATTTAATTTTCTATCCTAGGTCAAAGTTCAATTTTGGGTATTTATCATTTCAACCCGATTCCAATTCAATTAAAAATCAAAGCATAACAGAGGGAACTTGCAGTGTGATAACTGGGATGGTGTCAAAGTAAATAAACAAGCAAT
Organism: Allium fistulosum; assembly: GCA_030737815.1. Taxonomy (NCBI): domain Eukaryota; kingdom Viridiplantae; phylum Streptophyta; class Magnoliopsida; order Asparagales; family Amaryllidaceae; genus Allium; species Allium fistulosum. Next base: position 1,408,386,937 of record CM060903.1, read on the forward strand.
AACAACAATCAATATCAATCCAATAATCAATTCAAATAATCCCGAAATAACCATATTAATTCGCATTGTTATTTGTACGAATTAATATAATTATTTCTAGAATCCACACTATCATTTCACGTAGATTAAAGATTATTACATTACGGTTTTCACTTGTCATCTATTTACAATTTCATACATCATCAGTTTAAGCAACATACAATTGATGGTTCAAGGTGTAGTTAACAATCCTACGTGTCAATAAATTTAACAGTTAAAGGGGTCATATTATACAAATGTTCGTTAATCAAATTTAACATTTAATTATCCTATATCAAGTTCAATTTCATACTATTTATCAATTTAACATTAACAATTTTAACGTCCAATATAAACATCAACAATCAATCAATTATCAGCCAAACTGTATTATCATCGCATAAATAATTAACAGATAATGGTGTCAGATGTCAAAGGTGAACTGATACAGGTAATAGTATATAAAACAGTGTAATTAACTAACAGCAGCATATTTCAATTGTCGTTTCAATTGAAATCAAATCTAATAAATAAAAGAACGTTAATCGTGAGTGAGTGCTCACCTTTCGAGGCTAGAGCGATAGACAATGAAGTGGAGGTACGAAATCCAGGCGCGAATTCCAAAGTAAAGCTAGATTGACACGAATCAATGAGTAGAGCTGATAATTAAAAATGGACGAAACCAATCAGATAGGGATCGATGAAGATAATTGATACAGGTGAACTTATATATAACTATAAATAACTATATATAAAATCATATACAACTTACAATTTACAAGTAACTTCCAAAATTTATATATATATACACACCATATGGCTTGTAACCACTATATATAAAATTATATACATGTTTTAAAACGTACCTTTATCTATATACATTAACATATAAACCAGCCTGAAACTTATATACAAATATATAAAACAACAGACTAAACGTAAAATATAACTATTTAATTTACATACTACTAATACTTACAAAAATATACTTACAAATATAGCAGGCACCGGACATGTGTCATATGATACTAAGCGTACTATCTAATTTACATAACTAATAATAGTATATTAGTTAGCTGTCAAACATGTAACCTGTACACCATTAAACAATGAAAATATGAACCCTTCACAACTCAGCAAGTCATTGTAGAAACATATAGCTTATAGGTATATAGTAATATATAAACCAATCAATCAAAAGTTTATAATATAATATATATAAAACAATCAAAACAACTTCACTTTAAATATACATACTTTTATACGCACGGTACTTTTATATTGAAATACTGGATATCTTTGTACATACGGGTTATTAGCAAGTTTTTCATTTTATTTATTTCCCTTTTGTTTTCTCCTACTGTATTTCATTCACAGTCTCCTCATGCTTTCATCGTCATGTTTCTCCATTCATCGCCATTACTTCGGGCTTGGTTAAATTATCTGTTATCGGGCCTTTGCCTTTTTAACTATTTCAAAAATATATATAAACAAACATGACATATCTTTATTCGACAACGTACATCTACCTACCTAGACAAATATGCGTACCTCCACATATGTATTTAACTTTATATATATTCATAAGCACCAAAAGTTTATAAACTAATATAAAAACTGTCGAACATGCATTCAACCAGCATATTTGCAGCAACATCTTTATTAATATAGAGATAAAATCTGAAGTGAAATACTTATTCTACATAATATCTATATTATTATATTATAAACATCAATATGCAAACTTACCTTATGTAAAAGAAGGCTGCAGAGGGAAGATATAGGGCAGCGACACGGGTTAGCAGAGGAAGGAGAGAAGACGAAAGGTGAGACGGGCTCGGCTGATGCAGTGGCAAAGGCAGGCCGAGATCAGGGAGGGGCAAGCAAAAGGTGGTGAAGGGAAAAATATGGATCGGTTATGAACAAATCTGGCTTCAGGCAAATGGAAGACAGGTCTATCGCACGAGCAAGCGGTGATGGTCGAGCAGTGTTGGACCCGGGTTCCGGCAATTCTCAATTGGTGGAAGAAAAGTGGTCGGCTTGGGCCGCTGTCGATTGGCAGAGCAAAGCTGTGCTCGGCCTGGAGGCAATTGGGTTTGCGTCTTCACGAACGCGAGGTGGTGGAGGCGGTTTCTAGCGCGAGGAAGAGGGGAGGAGCCATCGACTTGGGTGCAGAGTGTAGGCATTGGTGGATGTTTGCATTCAGTTGATGTGTGAAGGGAAATGGGAGAGGTAAAGGGTGGGGAAGAAGAATAAATGTGAGGAGCTGAAAAGCTTTTTGAAAATATAAAACAATATAACAAATGCCACTTTTCAATTAAGACGTTTTGAATAAAAGTTTACAGTGAAGATATATATGTTTCTCTGAAAAGTATAACGAGTAGAAGAGGAACGGACCTTTGTAAAATAAATTGAAATGATGGGTGACCCTTGAAATTTGCAAAAGTCACTAAAGCATTTATTATATTGCTTGGGATGCACGTTTAAAATTTGGAACACAAAAGAAATCAAATAGTCACGGATCCGGTACCGATACGGTTCCACGTTTTACAGATTTCGCCGTGCACTGGACACCGAAACGAACGTATAAATATATCGTGAAGATCAGCTTGACGAGACGATCAATACGATATACAAATATCAGTGGTACGATCATCCGATCAAAAATCGATATCGGTACGAAATGCTGCTATTTTGCCGAAAATAAGATCGACGGAGCAATAGATGTCCGAATTTGGAAAAACGACAAACTGAAGTCTTGCTCAGAAGATGGTTTAGAATTTTTCTATGTAAAAATATTTAGGTTTCGAAAACATTTTATTTTCATTGCTTTTTAACTGATTAAATTGAAGTGAATTTACGTGCGAAATAAACTTCCGTATTTTCGGACGAAAATTTACCAGTTGTTATGTTTAATTAGACGTATTCCAAATATCAAATTTTTATTTCAAAATTTTATCGTTTAAAATTTCACAAAATTTCAACTAATTACGTTATTAAAACAGTTGAAATTTACGGGTCGTTACATTCTCCCCCACTCAAAACTTTTCGTCCCCGAAAAGGAACGAGGTAGGAGAATAGAAACAACCAGAAAGAAAACAGATTTGAAATACAAAATAACAAATAATTTAAACCATATAAATTCAGATTTAAATTAATTGATATTCAATAATTTATTTAATCCATTTGATTTCACTAAAATCAATATTAACCATTTCTAAATTCATTATCTTATTATCCGATTTCCTAAATTTACAATTTCTAAAACCATAAATTTGAATAGTCTTTTATTATAATCATATTTTCTTCAGAAATTTGAATTCTTCTTTATTTCAAATTATTGTTAAATTTATTCTACTTAATATATCTAATCACATATGTTAACCCATATAAATTAATTTAAAACATAAAAGTTTCGATTTAAATTAATTTACATATATTAATTTCTTTTAAATTCAAGGTATTTTCATATGTTGATCAAATCTCAATTTATTAATTCTTCAAACAAATTTATTAATTCTTTCAAAACAAATTTATTTCATTATTAACAGAGTTTACTTATTATCCTATCTAACTCTATTAACATCTTTATAATCATAATTTAGTGTATAACATTTATTATAAACACTCAAATTTTCTTTATAAATTCAATTTATCTTATATATTATCCAATTACATATTCAACTTCTGAGTGATTTAGGTAAGTTGTATTAGAATGCAGTTGAACAATATACAAATAAATTTTCCCAATTCAATTATTCAAGTTTAAATATTTATTCCAAATTTTGGTTTTATTTATAATTAAAATCATCCTCTTACAAAATTTAAGAATTAGATTTCCGATTAACTTTAAACAATTTAGAGATATATATAATATATTTATATCAAATCAAATTAAATTTTAAAATAAGATACATATATATATATATAAATCGAATTATACTGAAGAAATTCAAATCAAAATATTTTTCAAAGCAAAACCGTAGCAAAGTTACAGAATGGTTTCTCCACTTCGAAACTCGAAAATGAACGTCGATGATGCGGCCGCCATCACCGAAATTATTTTCCAGCGACAAAGAGAAGAGTACTGATTTAAACATTTAGAATTCTTTGAAAACGGTTTCTATTTGAAAATACGTTGTAATTTAAACTTTTAAAAACCGAAGCTTGAATCACTGAAAATTAAATTCTCAAATTCTAAATTTTAAATTCATTTAAATTTTTAAATAATTCTATAAACCAACTTTTATAATTCCATTTATTTTTATGTTGGAATAATCAATGATTTACAAAACAAATAGTGAAAATCCAATATTACCTTTCTGACAACTAATTCAGTTAACAATTTAATTTCAAAAAATTTATACTTATATATAATATAATCATACAAGATTATATTATTTACCAAATTTTGAAAATACTATTGTGTCAGTTTGCTCTGTTCAAGTGTTTTGGAAATCCTATCGATAGCGTTGATCAGACGAATCGATCGAAAACCCAAATCAACATCAACAACTCAAACAACACAATATACAAAACATTTATATGTTAGTTTACAAAGACATTTCTTTGCTCGACGATACAGGAATGAATTTTCAAAATAAGGATTGGGTTTCAAATTTGATGGACTCAAGTTAAAGAGAACTCTGATTTGAATACAAGTTCGAAAGAAAAGATAAGATGATTCAATTAACAGAATCGGGTTGGATAAGCTTATTTAATTCACGGGCAGTCTTAACCGGATCGTCCGTAACTTCAAGAATAAGATCGATGCTGAATTCTGAGGTAAATCGACATTCGATCTCAAGAAATAAAATTCAGGTATAGCAGGAGATAGATAGCATCGTAAACCGAGGATACAGAAATCTCCGGTAAATCGATGCCTATTATAAAGGAGTTTCACCACTTTTCAAATCATTCGAAGTTTGACGAGACCACCAAGTTATTATAGAGATCATTCAAAGTGGAGTTATTGGATACTCCAGAATTCAGACGAATGTGAATAGTGAGGGACAAGAATGAATTTCGAAACCGAGGGAACATTCCAAAATTCAAGGAATCGAGTCAAAAGGAAGAGATTGAAACTCGAAATGAGAATGATTCTGTAAATACATTTACCCTATATGTTAAGTTTTGCCTAGAGCTACCAAAGCTCTGATACCAACTGTAACGACCCAGAATTTTGGACCATTCGCATCCATTATAAGTGTATATGTAGAAACTCATGCCGGAGTTGAATTGCTCAAAATACCGCGTTGTTAATTTAAATTTGGCAAAACTAAACATATACAGTAAATAAATAATCACAGATCACAGACACAGAGTAATAAGTGCAGCGGAAATAAAAGAGATAGTAGTTCATGAAGCTACTATATGAATATATAAAATACATCAGAGTTTACAACAGAAGAGTAATACGATACATCAGAGTTAAACCAGATACAATGGAAGAGTAACAGATACAAATCAGAATACATCACTGGAATCATCGAATATCTGAAAGCTGGATAGATAGATGGATCTCCAAGCGAAGCTCCAACTCCAAAGGTGAGTCTCGTAAGCTGAACTACTCAGTCTGACCCGAGCGTAAAGCAAAACACAAAACACTCGAGTCAGGATTAACATTCTTATATTAATAAATCCAACTCAAGTGAAATAGCAATTGAAATACAAGTAACTCAAAGGATGTTTGGAATAACCATCCTTTAAGGATCCGTTAAACTATCTACTATGTAGTAGTGTACGATAAGTAGATAATGTCTATCAGTAATATAAAGATATCAAAGTAGGGTTAAGCAGGGCCCATACACCTCTTAACCTGTTTATTCCCAAAAGCATATACAAGACCGTAGTTTCCCCAAAACCGGAAGTCACCAGAGGGCAATCCATATACTAAAGGTACAAATCAAAATCGTAGTGGTCGCGAATAGGATAATCAGTATGACAAGGTACATGAGGCGATACCAACTAGGATACTAGTAGTTGCCTGATCCGGACTGATGTTGGGCATAGCAGCTACTACCCCAACACCGCGAACAACACTCCCAAATCAAGGGGTGCACCCAAATCGAATCACAAAAGTAATAGATATGGTATCGAAGAAGTGTGTCCGCTAGAGATGGCGATCCTCAATGGCCCGGCGTGGCTCCTGTTTTAGTCATGTCAAGGGTCATCCAAAATCGTTCTCTTTCTTCAGTCAACGCGTTCATCAAAACCATCCACTTCGTTCTGGATCAACACTCCGCGTATAGTTATTAAAGTGGTTTCGGTTCAGATAGAGAGTATATCCATTACCGATCCCGGTCCCTTTAATAACTTTCGTAATTATTACACCGATTAGTCGTTTATATATTTCAAAAACCAAATCAATTTCAATTTCAATTTCAATTTCAATTTCAATTCGTAAACCAGCATTTCATTTGTCTTTCAAAACCAATTTCCATACTTTACGTTTCAAAACTTCTAAATTTACCATTTCAAAATCTTATAATTCAACTTCAAATTTCTGTTTAAAAGCAATTCAAATATTGATTCAAGTTCGTATATAAGTTCATTTCGAAATCATTTAAATCAATTTAGTTTTAACACTCAAATCAATTTACATTCATTTATCGATTCCATTCAATATTCGTTAAGTTAATTTATCATTCAAAACAATTTCCATTAAATTTCCAATTCATTAAATCCATTCTTAAGTTCAACTTCATTAAATCAAAACTTACAATTTTGAATTAAATTAAATTCATCAAATCAAATTCTTTAAATTTCAAGTCTTACATTAATTCCAAAATATCACATTTTATTTCTTGTTAAAGAAATTCAATTTCACCTATTTACTTACTTAAATGATTTTCCAAACTTTATAAATAAAGAAACTCACTTTCAAGTATTACGAAGTAAAATTCACTTATTCAGAATTCAATTTAATTTAATCATTAAATAATTCAATCTTATTTAATTATTAAATAATTCAAAACTTAATTATTAAATAATTTCAAAGTTTAATAATTTCAAACTTAATTATAATTTCCAACTTAACTCAATAGTTTCTCAACTTAAACAACATTCTTTCATCAATTACATTTTTAATAATTTGTTTCAGATTATTAAACATTAACATTTCCTTTCACTTAAATTCAAATTTCAACTTCATTTCAAAACCATATTATTTATTCAAATAAAATCCTTATCTTATTTCAAAATCAAGTTATTGACCAATCGGGTTTATTTAATTTTCTATCCTAGGTCAAAGTTCAATTTTGGGTATTTATCATTTCAACCCGATTCCAATTCAATTAAAAATCAAAGCATAACAGAGGGAACTTGCAGTGTGATAACTGGGATGGTGTCAAAGTAAATAAACAAGCAATAACAACAATCAATATCAATCCAATAATCAATTCAAATAATCCCGAAATAACCATATTAATTCGCATTGTTATTTGTACGAATTAATATAATTATTTCTAGAATCCACACTATCATTTCACGTAGATTAAAGATTATTACATTACGGTTTTCACTTGTCATCTATTTACAATTTCATACATCATCAGTTTAAGCAACATACAATTGATGGTTCAAGGTGTAGTTAACAATCCTACGTGTCAATAAATTTAACAGTTAAAGGGGTCATATTATACAAATGTTCGTTAATCAAATTTAACATTTAATTATCCTATATCAAGTTCAATTTCATACTATTTATCAATTTAACATTAACAATTTTAACGTCCAATATAAACATCAACAATCAATCAATTATCAGCCAAACTGTATTATCATCGCATAAATAATTAACAGATAATGGTGTCAGATGTCAAAGGTGAACTGATACAGGTAATAGTATATAAAACAGTGTAATTAACTAACAGCAGCATATTTCAATTGTCGTTTCAATTGAAATCAAATCTAATAAATAAAAGAACGTTAATCGTGAGTGAGTGCTCACCTTTCGAGGCTAGAGCGATAGACAATGAAGTGGAGGTACGAAATCCAGGCGCGAATTCCAAAGTAAAGCTAGATTGACACGAATCAATGAGTAGAGCTGATAATTAAAAATGGACGAAACCAATCAGATAGGGATCGATGAAGATAATTGATACAGGTGAACTTATATATAACTATAAATAACTATATATAAAATCATATACAACTTACAATTTACAAGTAACTTCCAAAATTTATATATATATACACACCATATGGCTTGTAACCACTATATATAAAATTATATACATGTTTTAAAACGTACCTTTATCTATATACATTAACATATAAACCAGCCTGAAACTTATATACAAATATATAAAACAACAGACTAAACGTAAAATATAACTATTTAATTTACATACTACTAATACTTACAAAAATATACTTACAAATATAGCAGGCACCGGACATGTGTCATATGATACTAAGCGTACTATCTAATTTACATAACTAATAATAGTATATTAGTTAGCTGTCAAACATGTAACCTGTACACCATTAAACAATGAAAATATGAACCCTTCACAACTCAGCAAGTCATTGTAGAAACATATAGCTTATAGGTATATAGTAATATATAAACCAATCAATCAAAAGTTTATAATATAATATATATAAAACAATCAAAACAACTTCACTTTAAATATACATACTTTTATACGCACGGTACTTTTATATTGAAATACTGGATATCTTTGTACATACGGGTTATTAGCAAGTTTTTCATTTTATTTATTTCCCTTTTGTTTTCTCCTACTGTATTTCATTCACAGTCTCCTCATGCTTTCATCGTCATGTTTCTCCATTCATCGCCATTACTTCGGGCTTGGTTAAATTATCTGTTATCGGGCCTTTGCCTTTTTAACTATTTCAAAAATATATATAAACAAACATGACATATCTTTATTCGACAACGTACATCTACCTACCTAGACAAATATGCGTACCTCCACATATGTATTTAACTTTATATATATTCATAAGCACCAAAAGTTTATAAACTAATATAAAAACTGTCGAACATGCATTCAACCAGCATATTTGCAGCAACATCTTTATTAATATAGAGATAAAATCTGAAGTGAAATACTTATTCTACATAATATCTATATTATTATATTATAAACATCAATATGCAAACTTACCTTATGTAAAAGAAGGCTGCAGAGGGAAGATATAGGGCAGCGACACGGGTTAGCAGAGGAAGGAGAGAAGACGAAAGGTGAGACGGGCTCGGCTGATGCAGTGGCAAAGGCAGGCCGAGATCAGGGAGGGGCAAGCAAAAGGTGGTGAAGGGAAAAATATGGATCGGTTATGAACAAATCTGGCTTCAGGCAAATGGAAGACAGGTCTATCGCACGAGCAAGCGGTGATGGTCGAGCAGTGTTGGACCCGGGTTCCGGCAATTCTCAATTGGTGGAAGAAAAGTGGTCGGCTTGGGCCGCTGTCGATTGGCAGAGCAAAGCTGTGCTCGGCCTGGAGGCAATTGGGTTTGCGTCTTCACGAACGCGAGGTGGTGGAGGCGGTTTCTAGCGCGAGGAAGAGGGGAGGAGCCATCGACTTGGGTGCAGAGTGTAGGCATTGGTGGATGTTTGCATTCAGTTGATGTGTGAAGGGAAATGGGAGAGGTAAAGGGTGGGGAAGAAGAATAAATGTGAGGAGCTGAAAAGCTTTTTGAAAATATAAAACAATATAACAAATGCCACTTTTCAATTAAGACGTTTTGAATAAAAGTTTACAGTGAAGATATATATGTTTCTCTGAAAAGTATAACGAGTAGAAGAGGAACGGACCTTTGTAAAATAAATTGAAATGATGGGTGACCCTTGAAATTTGCAAAAGTCACTAAAGCATTTATTATATTGCTTGGGATGCACGTTTAAAATTTGGAACACAAAAGAAATCAAATAGTCACGGATCCGGTACCGATACGGTTCCACGTTTTACAGATTTCGCCGTGCACTGGACACCGAAACGAACGTATAAATATATCGTGAAGATCAGCTTGACGAGACGATCAATACGATATACAAATATCAGTGGTACGATCATCCGATCAAAAATCGATATCGGTACGAAATGCTGCTATTTTGCCGAAAATAAGATCGACGGAGCAATAGATGTCCGAATTTGGAAAAACGACAAACTAAAGTCTTGCTCAGAAGATGGTTTAGAATTTTTCTATGTAAAAATATTTAGGTTTCGAAAACATTTTATTTTCATTGCTTTTTAACTGATTAAATTGAAGTGAATTTACGTGCGAAATAAACTTCCGTATTTTCGGACGAAAATTTACCAGTTGTTATGTTTAATTAGACGTATTCCAAATATCAAATTTTTATTTCAAAATTTTATCGTTTAAAATTTCACAAAATTTCAACTAATTACGTTATTAAAACAGTTGAAATTTACGGGTCGTTACATTATTTGCTTTCGAATGGGACTTCATTCGAAGGGTTTTAAAGGGCCCTTTTAGCCATTTTTCTTAAGTAAAGTTTTGCTAATTCGAAGGGGCTACTTCGAAGGTTTATAGCATAAAATACTTATCTTTATTTGAATATGTAAGGGGGATCCTTATACAAAATGAACGTTATAAAACCTTGGGGACATCGAGGTGGGTTTAATGTTTTCGTTACATAGTTTGGGGTTACAAACAGAAATATGCTTTTGAAAATATACAATGAGGCTATCAAATGTGTTTTTACTTAATTTAACCTAATTAGGGCTACCAATGGGAATAGGTTAAACATGTGGTATACCCAGGGAAAATAATTAATCATGAGGATCATGAATTTTTGTAAATAATCATGGGGATCATGATATTTTAATTGGCCAAGTGATGGGTTCTTGGTTAATATGGGAAAACCATGGAATTTGCAGTGGATAGCCCACATCAAATTTCAAAAGTAAAGAATGTTTTGCCAGAGGTGGTTAACCTCGGGATGTGGCACCCAAGGGTTCATACTCATCCTAGGAATACTATGGAGTGTGCGGTGGATAGCTCACACCAACTTTTATAAAACAATGTACGATGGATAATCTGCATTTATTTTGAATGGATTTGGGATGGATAGTCCTATTTATACTATGACGGATAGTCATTTTAAAGATTTTAGAGGGGAACTCTAATAAATTGCTTTTAGATGAGATATCTAATAAACGGGTGGATGGGATATCCAATACATATGATTTATGGCTTTATTTCATATTATGTTAAGACTATTCATTTTGGGTGCAGGGGCATAGTAAATGATTTGCATGTTTCGTTTTGAATACTAGTGAGGGAAAAACCCGTTCCACTAAGCGGCATGGTCTCACTAGCTATCTATTTATGATAAGAGATGATAGGGGATTATTCATACCAGACTTATTATCTGACTCGAAATTTGTGCTTCTCCACAAACTCTCGGGTGCTAAAATTAATTTGAGTTGTTTGAGAGTGGGAGACTTTCCGGTTTTGGACGAATAAGCTTTCGGAGACGTGCAGGAGGCAGTGTTAGCTATATAGGAGCTATTTTGTGTTTTCCGCTGTAATGTACTAAGAACTGTAAAGTTCATATTTATTAGTTCTCTGATCATCATAAGGGGACATCTTCATATGTTGCTCTTATTGTATTTTGTACATGTATATGTGATCTGAACGTGGTTAACGTCTGGGATTATGTAATTAAATCTTAAATTGAAATTCATAAGAAATGAGAAATTCTTTTTTGTTGAAGTTTAAAATTCATATTCTTGTGTTTCTGTTTTGCCAATAGTTTCAAGATTTCGATTTCGGTCATTCAGAAATAACACCTATGGATGACTGCAGCATCCATAGCAGTTAGTTTTGTGCCTCCGGAAGCGGGATGTTACAAAGTTGGTATCAGAGCATGGTGATGTACTTAAAAAGGAATTTAAACCTTTAGATTTTTAAAGCATAATCTAATGAATCAAAAATATGGTTGGGCTTGGGTAAGCATTATAGTAACGTATGAGTACTTTGCTATAAATACCTAAGTATGTATTCCCCACTCTCTTAAACCGTTCTTCTTTATCTTACCAAGGTTGGATTTCAGGTAGTAGAGAAGTAAGATATGGAGGCAGGAAACAGAAGAGTGAATCAAGGTGGAAGATGCACCGCAACACGTGGAAATGTTTGACCCAATACTAGGAGCAACCAGGGTTGACAGGCAAATGCAAACCCAGATGCAAATGCCAATGTTGGTGCCGAGATTCCACCGGTTGATATGGGGATGATGTATCAGTTCTTCGTGAACATGATGCAAGCTGGAGCAGCTACGAGAGTGGCTGTATGGAATGATGGAGGAGCTAATCCGGTGGTCCCGGTTGGCAATAATTATGCCAAGCTGAGCAGGGATTGCGCTAGTCTTGTAGGAAAGCCTTTTCTGGGAACCGAGGATGCAGTAGGAGTGGAGAACTGGCTATTGCATTATGAAAGGATATTTGCAGATCTCGGCTTGACGGATATACAGAAGAGGAGACTTGCTTCAAGGCAATTGCAGGGAGAAGCATTGTTTTGGTGGAATAGAATTACCGTGGGAGAGCCAGAGGAAGATCTAACTTGGGCTGAATATAAAGGAGGTTCGAAGAAAGATTTCTATAAGAGTTTTCCAAGTAAGCATTGCTCAGGAAATTTGCAGATTTAGTCTAGGGGGATAGATCGGTGATTGAGTATGCTATAGAGTTAGATGAGATGTCCCGTTACGGATATGCTACTGTGGATACTATCATTTGTAGGAATGATAAGTTTATCAGGGGGTTGAATCTTGAGATCGCCAGAGCAACCATGCCAAACCTTCGGGATCCGTTTCATATTGTTGTGGAGATGACTTTTCGAAATGAAGAGTGCTTTCTACTTTTGGAAAAGGGAAACCAGCCGAGGTTTAGAATTTTCAGGGTAAGAAGTGGAAGTTCTTCAAGAAGAAAGGTGCCCAGTCGGGGGTAGCAGCTAAGAAGAGCAAGGTGATACTGTTTGTTACAAGTGTGACAAGAAGGGGCATTATGCTAATGGGTGTCACTCGAGTGATGGAAGAGCAGTTGCAGTGAGGCCGAATGTGAAGTGCTACAACTGTGACCATATGGGGCATTACAAGGACAAGTGTCCCGAGGCTGCTAAAGCTAGAAAAGGAAAGGTCTTTGTTATCCCGCCATTTGGCAAGGCCATGGCACCAAGAACTTAACTGGAAACCAAGGATAGTCCTTCCCAAAGATCGGTTATACACACATTCACTATGGATACTATTGAATTCTAACTGAGTCCGGATCGAGTTACAATCAATATGATATGACAAACAAAGCTATGAAAGCCAAAGTTCCAAATTTCAAGTCAATTGGAGTTCGTATGCATGAGAAATTTAATGTGCACGTCAACGTGCATATATATACATCCATATTTTATCTCTTTTTATTTAAATAAATATCATATTTGGGCATTTTAACATGTTTAAAACCAAAATTCAATTGTTTTCAAAACATCATATATTCATCTTCATTCAGGGGCAAAATGGTCATTTTTGTGCATGTGTCAATTAGAGAATTTTTACTTGGGCATTTTTTATGATTTTTATAGGAAATTTTGATGCATATGGAAGGAGGATTCATGAAGATATATGCATGCACAAATGAATACAAAGGAATGAAGAGGAAATAATTCAAGTCCAAGATCATGGAGGACCCCACCCACTTGCCTAAATCTACAATTAGAAGCTAATGGACAACTAAGTGGAGGTTAAAGCTTCATGCACTTTTAATGAGGGATTAATTAGTGGATAATGGTTACTTGGTGGCCAAACTTCCTAAAAGACATTTTGGGAAGCACCATAAAAATGGAATTATGGTTTTATGCATGTATAAATAGCCCTCTTATGTACATGTAAATATCTTCTACTCTTTCATTTTTACTTAGGAAATTAAGCAATCAAATTGTAAGCTTAATGTTACATGAAATAAAAATGGCTTCCAAGCCTCTTTCTCTTTTCTTTTCTACATGCTTTTCTTTGTTTTTATGTTAATGTTTATTTTTATGCTCTCTTTCTTTTAATGTTCATAGCTTAGATTTACATTCATGCAAGTAGTGTAGCTTTAATTTTTATGCAATTAGTTAGTAGCTAATCTCTCTTTCTTCCTTTGTTTAGTTTTCAATTCTTTGCTTTTTAATGTTGAAATTTACAAGTGTTGATTTTATAACACAAATGAGTAGCTAAACCCCTTCAATTTAGGGGTAATGAAGCTCTCTAACTCTATGTAATTTCAACATCTTAATGATGTATGATCTCTTTGTTTGTGCTTCATGAAAGTGAATCTTGATGTAAGTTTATACAAGTAGGTTTGATAGCTTTTATTGCTTATTCAAATGAGCTATTCTTATTCAACATAAACACAATTTACATCATCATTTGCTAATTAATTTTTGATGTTGAAATGAAAGTAAAAATGAAATTTGATGATCTATATTACTAGTTACAATAGTAAATAGATCATACTTAAAATAGCTTTTGCTTTGGCTTCATTTTCATGTGAATTTCTAAGTGGTATAATTGTTGTATTATAGTTTGATGATTTGAGTTATGTTAATTAATAACATAAACAAGCAATACTTATTATAAATACAACAATTATTTCACTTAATATCAAAGCAAGAGATCATAAATTATTTGTTTGTTGATTTATTAAAATATGAGAGTGGATTTGCCTCTAAATTGTTCTCTAGTCTAATAGTTTTTAAATCACATTTTAATTCTAGCTTTAGCTTCTTTTTTGTAGTTAACAATTTCCTCTCACTTTGGTCTAATTTGATTGAATTGAAAATTTTAAAATCTTAAAAATTCCTTGCGGATCGACCCGTACTCGCATACGTGCTACGATAGCACGCCGTGCGTTTGTGGTTAAATTTATTTCAAAATTTATCGGCATTTTTTTAATCAATAGAAAATTTGCCGTTAAACAAGTTTTTGACGTTGTTGCCGGAAAGTTGATTTGATTTTTATTTTCTATTCTTCGGATTAGTTTTGTTTGATTTTTATTAGGTGTTTGTTTTGTGGGTCGAGTGCTTTAAAACAAATATTTTTTTACACAAATTCAGAAAAAAAATAAGATCCAGGTGCTCTTATTTTCATTTTGTTTTATCAGTGTTCTTGTGTTGTGTGCCTTTGTTTGTTTATTCACTGTTTGCATTTTAGTGTACATTTTATATTCTGTTTTCTCAGTTTGTTTTTTTCCTATTGCACTGCAATTTCATTGCACTATTTCCAAAAAAGAAAAAAAAGAAACTGCATTTCATTCTCTTGCATTTACATTCTCTTGCATTTACATTCAGCAACTTGTTTTTACATTTCATATCTAAAAAAATCTGTTACATCTCTTACTCTCTCTTACATTTCACCCTCACCTATTCCTTCCTCCTCCCTACCTCTTCAACTTCACAGTTCAACCAGCACCATCCCTCTGCCAAACATAAACCTACCAGAGCCAATACAACCGCACAACACTTCCATACTTCCCAGAACCACTGAAGTTACATCCTCACTTCAATACTTCAATATTTTCCAGAACCATTTCAATACCTCCATCCTTGCATACATACAACAAAACATTCCACTGAAGCTACACCTGCACTGCTTCACCTTAACAACCCGCAACGACCACACACAATTTCATACAAACTCCATCCTTCAACATACTATTAACAACACTATCTCCATCATCTGCCTTGAGACACCTATCATCAATATGCACATCTCCATCAACTGCTGCTTCACTCCACAACCACCATACTTCCATCATCGCTGTAGACCATCACCAGAACATATACGGCTTCAATAAACAACTCCACCATCCACTGACATATAGCCATCTATCACCACAACACAATACTACTTCTGACATAACTCATCACCACCTCAACATCAAACATCTAAAACCCCTCAGCAACCTCATCGAACGCTGCCAACAACCACCATCTCCATCGCCTCCAATAACCACCAAATCTACCTGCAACAGAGCTTCGGGCTCTCCTCTGTTCAAACCCGCGACCGCGCTTCAATCCCGAAACCAAAACCGAACCACATGGCACACCCGGTCGAGCAACCCTAATCACTCGCCCAAATCGAACTTCAGCCGCGAACTCAACTGCAACCATCAACGAACCAAATCGACCCCGCGACCCTCATCTCAATCCCCAAACTCCAGGATCCCACTGCAACCCCAAAATCGCAACCCAATTGAATGCAACTCAAACGAACATTTCAAAGCAACCACCTTGCTGTCACCCAGCCACCTTGACCATCAAATTCCAGTGACCATCTGTCATCATCTGTCACAACAACTTCAAGTCGATAGCAACCGACTGCATCAAACCTACCTCCACCCTCTGCTAGAGCGATGATCCAACTCGAACATCACCTCTGCAATCGCCGATCCCATCTACACACTTCCAACAGCTAACCTAGAACGACAACCCATCGCAATTCAACTCGACTACCCAAACCACTTCGACGCTACCACTCAAATCAATCCAGCAAATCCTTATCTCCGCAACCATCCTTCTCCCATCAACCTCGAAATCACAATCTAACCACCTCCTGAAATCGCCATGAATTCAAATCGACTTTAGAGCAATTGCGATTGGAAATTGATTTCAGGTTGAGGATTTCGATTTAATATTTATTTTGGTTTTGAGCGAGCGATAAATTTGTGATTAGGAATTGACTGTGAATTTGATTTCTCTAGTTTTGGGAATGATAAAAGATTGGGATAGTATCAGATTTGTAATCGGGCCGGGCTTTTAGGTATAATTGCATAGTATTTTTAATTTTTTTAAGCTTGTTTTCTTTTGTCTCAATTTGTTTACTTTTAGTTTTTTTTTCAAACAGTTAAACATAAAAAAAGTGTTCTCATATTTTTTCCTTAAGAAAAATTTAGGTGTTTCTTTGTTTTGTTTAAATTTGTTTACCCTTAAAAAAAATAATAGTTGTAAATTTGTTTTAGTTTCTTCCTGGATATATTAATAACAAAAAAAAATTGTATATATCTTGTTTGTATTTTCAGGTGGCCAAAGCAGAAAATTACAAGGAATTGCTTGCCAAAAATTGCTTTCTAGCTTTAAAAAAAAATTATTGCTCAAAAAAAATTACTAAATAATCTGCACGCTCTAGTATTGTGCTTTCATCTCTAGTTTTATTTTGAATTGCATTGTTGGTTGCTTGCATTTGCATTTATATATAAAAAAAATTTCAAAATCCAAAAACAAAAACAAACTTCATTTTAGTTGCATTGTAAATTCACGTTTAATTTTTGTTTTGCATCCATCTCATCTTATTTTCTTTTTTTTAAGGGCAATACCCCAATTCACATAAGGTGAGGGATTTCATCATCCTTTCCTTAGCCCACAAAAGCATTTCATCGTAGAATTTGACTAATAATAAAGGTTAGACGTTCGACTTAAGGGTGTCACGAGCTCATCTAGGGCTTAATTGTATCTTCACTATTGTTTTCTTTGAACAATTTTATTTCTTGGTGTCTAGCCTACGGCAAAATAATAACCATTTATAAATATTACGGTGATTCGTAAATATTATAGTGGTTGTTCCTCTGAAGGTACTTAAACCTTCGACTGCATTGCTACGGTGATTCGTGGTGCACCGATAACCCCTGCCGATTACCTGGCTGAGAAATATTTTTGGTGATTTAAGACAAAGTGTGATTATAAAATTTTGAGTTAGGAGCTAATAAGGACAAAAAACTGTAATTAAGTCTTTTGCATTCATTTAGTTGCATTAGTTCATGCATATATAAAAAAAAGCAAAAAAATCCAAAATACAAATCCAAAAAAATTGTAAATTTTATTTAACTTAGTTTTTAATCCAAAAAAAAAAGAAAAATCCTTTTTTTTCCCATCCTTTGAAAATTTTCAATCAAAAACAAAAATCCAAAAAAAATATAAAATCTTTTCAAAAAGAAAAAAAATTTAAAAATTTAAAAACAAAAATCAATTTTCCTTTTAAAAAAACAAACAAAAATCCTTTTGGTAAATATTTGAAATTCAAAAACAAAAAAATTACAAAAACAAAAAAAACATATAAAAATTTGAAAAGCCAAATAAAAAAAAATCAAACTTCTCTTTTGAAAATAAATTTCATTTGGTAAATAGTTTTCTTCCTCGTAAAAAAAAACAAAAACAATTTTTTCACTTCGTTTTCCAAATCTTCTTTCATTCTCTAAACTCGATTCAAACTTCTTTCTTTTCTTGACTTTCACTTGTGCATGAGTACTTGGACTTGTGACACAACAACAAATCGTTGGACTCGCGACTCAACAACTAATCGTTTAACTCGAACAGACGATCCTCCCGAAATGATGAACGAGAACGCCCCTCGAACTCTTATGGATAGAATCTTTCCTGATAGAGTTTCTATTCCATCTTGCATCACGTTACTTGCCCCTACGGGTAACCATTTTGAAATTCACTCGAACCATATTGCCACGCTTCCGAAATTTGGCAATTTCGAGCACGATGACCCATACATTTTCTTGACTAAATTCGAACAAGTTTGCGCAACCATTAAACTCCAACAACTTTCCGATGACGGAATCAAGTTTCAATTAATCACATTCGCTCTTACGGATTACGCTGAAAAATGGTTGTACAGCTTAACATCGAACTCGATTAAAACTTGGGAAGAATTCGTAAAAGCTTTCTTAAAAAAATTCTACCCCTTGGAAAAAACGAGTAGAATCCGAAACGAAATTATAAATTTTCATCAATTCAAGGGAGAACCATTCAGAAAATATTTTGAAAGATTCAAAGAGCTTTTGATAAAATGGACGATTTGCCAAATTTTATACGATGGACTCGAAAACAACTCATGCACCATGCTCGAATCAATGTTCCAAGGAAACTTTCTTGCCCAACATCACGACGATGCTTGGCAATTTCTTGAAAACCTCACCGAAAAATCATCCCAATGGGAACGTTCAAACGAAAAATCAATTTACTCACAATCGAGTGCACACTCGATAGGATCATCTTTTACTTTGGAAGCTAAGATCGATGCAATAATTAAAAAATTCGATAACATTTTCTCATCGAATCAAATGAACCAAGCTTCCCAACTAATGTGTTATAAATGCAACGATCCTAATCATATAGCCGATTAGTGTCCCAATTCTGTCGAACAAATCAATGCTTTTAATAAAGCCAAAAACGACTCGTTTTCTCCAACGTACAATCCTGGTTGGAAAAATCATCCAAATTTTGCTTGGAACCAAAACAATCCCAACACGAATACGGTTCGTCCAAATTTTCAAGCATTCCCGAGTAATGCTTCGAATCCTCCCTTTCAGCCCAACAATTTTCAACCAAACTTTGCGGGTTCGTCTCATAATCAACCGCAATAATCAAATTTTCAACCAAATTCCGCTCATCCTCCCCAAGACCATAAATGTTTAAGTTCACTTGAGAAAACTCTTGAAACATTGGCTAAAGCAACTACTCAAAGCCTTCAATCAAATAGCAATTTGCAAAATTTATTGACCTCATATATGAAAAACACGAACCAATCAATTGCAAAACTTGAAATGCAAATGAGTCAATTAGCCACGTCTGTAAGTGAACGCGAACGAGGCACATTCCCAGGCTAGCCCCTTCCAAATTCCAGAAATCAAAATACAAATTCAAATCAAGCACATGTTGTTCAAGATAGCAATATCACCCAATTGAATGCTATCACAACTCTACGTTCCGGTAAACAAATCGATAATCAAGTCTTAATTCAAACGATTTACCGAAAACCTCTCTCGATACTTCTAAAACAACGAACGAATCTGAACAAAACATAGAGCCAAACATTGAATCGAATGCCAATCAAAATTCTTCTTCTTCTACTCGAGTAGACCTGCCCATCGAGTATCGTGTTCCATTTCCACATCGTCTTCGACCCAAGAAACACTGAGACCAAATGGAAAAGATGTTGGAAATTTTAAACAAGTCAAAGTTAATATTCCGCTTCTTGACATCGTTCAACAAGTCCCTACTTACGCGAAATTTCTTAAGGACTTGTGTACCCAAAAGCGACACACTCAAGTGCCCAAAAAAGTCTTCTTAGCCATCACTTTGAGTGAAGTCTTGTCCCAATCCATGCCCGTTAAATACAAGATCCTGGCTGCCCTACGATTTCGTGTACAATTGGAGACAAGACGATTAACAAATGTTTGATTGACTTAGGCACGAGTGTCAATTTGACTTCATACCCCTTGTACGAACAATTAGGCTTAGGTGAGCTCAAACCCACAAAAGTTACGCTTTAATTCGCCGATCGCTCCATTAAGAAGCCCGTAGGAGAAATCGAGGACATGCTCATTCGAGTAGGGCAATTCATATTCCCCGTTGATTTTATCGTTCTCAAAACATAACCAGTGACAAACCCTACGAGTCAAATTCCATTGATTTTAGGTCGACCATTCTTAGCCACCTCGAATGCCTTAATCAATTGTCGTAACGGATCAATGAAAATATCTTTTGGAAACATGACTTTGGATCTCAATATTTTCGATCTTGAAAGCCAATCGAATGAACCTCGTGACCAAACGTTGGAAGTTAGTGCCATTCACGAAAACTTTGAAAACGAGACACTTGACCTTAATGATGAACGCGAGGCTGAGTATGAAAAATTGTTTCACGAAATTCCCAACAAGATTGAATACACTCTTCCTTTTGAATCGCTTCCAGTTGAGTCCGAATCTCAACCTAATTCTTCGATCGAGAAACTCCTGAAGTTGGACCTCAAACCACTTCCCGATCACCTTAAGTACGCATACTTAGGTGATAACGAAACATTTCCCGTCATAATTTCTGCGACTCTCTCTCTCAATCAAGAAACTTTTTTACTTTCAATCATGTCCAAAAACAAGGAAGCGATGGGATGGTCGATCTCAGATATAAAGGGAATTAGTCCCGCTCTTGTTCAACATCACATTCATTTAATCGGCGATGCCAAGCCTTTTCATGACGCGCAACGAAGGCTTAATCCAAAAATGAAAGATGTGGTGCGTGATGAAATTTTTTAACTTCTCGACAACGAAATCATTTACCCAATCTTTGATAGTTCATGGGTTAGCCCAATTCACATTGTACCGAAAAAGTCTGGGCTAACCGTTGTCAAGAACGATTCAAACGAATTTATTCCAACTCGTACTCAAACAGGTTGGCGTGTTTGCATTGACTATCAAAAACTAAATGCTGCAACACGAAAAGATCACTTCCCTCTTCCTTTCATTGACCAAATGCTCGAACGTTTAGCCGGCCACGAATTCTACTGTTTCCTTGATGGTTATTCCGACTATAACCAAATTCCAATCACTCCCGAAGATCAAGTGAAAACAACTTTCACGTGTCCATTCGGTACCTTTGCTTATTGATGTATGCCATTCGGACTTTGTAACACTCTAACTACTTTCCAACGATGCATGGTTGGCATTTTTTCCGACATGATTGAATGATTTCTAGAAGTTTTTATGGACGATTTCTCTATCTTTGGCGATTCTTTTTCCCAATGTTTACATCATCTCGAGTTGGTCCTAAATCGATGTAAAAAAACATTTGACTTTGAATTGGGAAAAATGCCACTTTATGGTCAAACAAGGCATAGTCCTTGGACATATCATCTCAAATAAAGGCATTGAGGTAGACAATGCAAAAGTCGATGTAATTGCAAACCTACCCATTCCCAAATCTGTTAAGGACATTCGATCATTTCTAGGACACGCTAGCTTTTACCGACGCTTTGTGAAAGACTTTAGCAAAATCGCTCATCTTTTGACAACTCTTTTTGGAAAAGACGTTCCTTTCGATTTTAACGCTGATTATATCTCTTCTTTCGAATGTCTCAAAAACGAACTCATTTCTGCTCCAATCATTTGTGTAACCAATTAGGATCTTCCGTTTGAAATAATGTGTGACGCTTCTAATTTTGCGGTTGGTGCTGTCTTAGGATAACACATCAACAAAATCCTTCATGTCATTTACTATGCAAGTATGACTTTGAACGACGCTCAACTCAACTACACAACAACCGAAAAAGAGCTTCTAGCTGTCGTTTTTGCGCTCGAAAAGTTTCGACCATACTTGATAGGTTCACACATTACTGTGTACACTGACTATTCTGCGCTTCAATATCTCTTCGCTAAAAAGGATCCGATAATGTCATAGCCGAACACTTGTCTCGTCTTCCGAACGCACCATCTTCTTTGCCAATCAATGAAAACTTCCCCGATGAATAACTTCTTTCGATTTCTATCGATCCATGGTACGCTGATATAGTGAACTACTTAGTCACTAAAGAAACTCCCTCATCTTGGTCCAAACAGGACAAATGCAAATTCATGTCCCAAGTGAAATATTTCTATTGGGACGATCCATACTTGTTCAAATATTGCCCCGACCAAATCATCCGACGTTGCATTCCGGATAATGAGGTCAGGAGTGTTCTTTCATTTTGCCACGATCAAGCGTGTGGTGGACATTTCGGTCCTCGAAAAACTGCGGAAAAAGTGCTTCAATGTGGTATCTATTAGTCTTCTCTTTCAAAGACTCGTTTGAATTTTGCAAAACTTACGATCGATGTCAAATGCTTGGATGAATTTCTCGATGAGATATGGTGCCTCTAAACCCCATTCTTACGACCGAAATCTTTGATGTTTGGGGTATCGACTTTATGGGACCTTTTCCCAATTCTTTTGGAAACTTGTATATCCTTCTAGCTATCGATTACGTCTCAAAATGGGTCGAAGCCGTTCCTTGCAAAACCAACGACCATAGAATTGTTGTGAAATTTCTCAAAGAAAACATCTTTTCGAGGTTCGGCACACCTCGCACAATAATCAATGATAACGGAACCCATTTTTGCAACCATTCTTTTGAAACTTTAATGAAAAAAACTCGATAACCCACAAGTTATCCACTCCGTATCATCCTCAGACTTATGGCCAAGTTCAAGTTTCAAATCGACAAATAAAACAAATCTTGGAAAAATCTATTAACAAAAATCGAAAAGATTGGCTTCAGAAATTGACCGACGCGCTATGGGCTTACCGTACTGCTTTTAAAACTAAACTTGGTATGTCCCCATTTCGTTTAGTTTACGGTAAAGCTTGCCATTTATCCATTGAAGTCGAACACAAAGCGTTGTGGGCAATAAAGAACTAAACTTTGATCTTGGGAAAGCTAGCGAAAACCGAAAACTACAACTCAACGAACTAGAAGAACTTAGGAACGACGCGTATGAAAACGAGAAAATTTACAAAGAAAGAACCAAAGTTTTTCATGACAAGTCAATCCTAAGGAAAACGTTTTCGCCTAACCATAAAGTTCTTTTATATGACTCAAGACTTCATTTATTCCCTGGGAAACTTAAATCAAGATGGACTGGACCATTTATGGTACGAACTGTTTTTCCACATGGTGCCGTAGAAATAGAAAACCCCAGGGATGGATCAATTTTCAAAGTCAACGGTCATCGTTTAAAACCTTTCTTGGAATTGCCCGATAAACAAGAGGAGGAGCTCATGATTCTTCATGAGCCAAGCTACGTCTAGTAAGAATGTTAACCCTCTTTTGTAAATATGTACACATTTTTTAATCCGTTACACTCATTATATCATGCATTGACTATGGGGACACATTCAAAATTAAGTGTGGGGAGGAGTCTCATTTTCATTTTTTAAGTTTCATGGCATTTTTGAATTTTCATTTTCCGTTATCTAAAAAAATTCAAAATTTCTAAATCCCAAAAACATTTTCTTTTTAGCATTTTGATTTATTTTTGAAGAAACACTATAGGATAAGTATAAGTTTTGGTTAATAAATTGAAATTTTTGAAAATTTATTTGTCTTAAAAAAAATAAAAATGAAGTTTGATTACAAATAACAATGGTTTTAACTAGTATATAGGAAGGTTCATATGTGTTAATTATGAAGTATGTTCTAATTGAAAATCTTTGTTTAAAAAAGTTGTAAATTTAAAGTAAAGGATATAACAATTTTATCTTCCAAGTTAAATGGTGCTAAGATGATTTTGCAAAACTCTCTCTTTCTAAAAAAAGATATATACATACATACATATATATATATATATAAACTTTTGTATATATGTATATATTTTTAACAACTAGAGTCATGTGTTCACTCGCCATGCTCTGTACTCTTCTCACGTAAGCCCGAAAGGCAGTGCATGATTGGTATATCTGGCCTCAGTTTATCCGAGTTAGGTGTATGTATATAAAAATTCTTTTTAATAACGCCAACAGTCGATAAGTGTTCACACTTGTGTATTCACTCGCCACGCTCTGTATTCCCCTCACATTAGTCCGCAAGGCAGTGCACGGGTAATATATCTGGCCTCGGTTTACCTGAGTAAGGCATATGTAAATATTGTTAATATCAATGAAAGTTTCGAGTAAGAGAGAATAAGCAATTGAAATCCAATCACCATTTTAACTTGTTTGATTTAAATTGTTATTGAAAAGAAATGAGAATGCCACTTTGACAAACTTTGATAATCAACTAAGGATCCATTTCATAATTACATTGTGTTATCAACCGAAACAACTAGCCAAACTATAGTCTATCTGTTATGATAACTTAATTTTTATTGGAAATTTTGACGAGCAAATGACTTAAATTTTCAAGATTATGACCAAGACCTATATTTAACTTATAAGTGTCCTTCATTTGTAAATATTTTCAAAAACTCGCATTCATCTCATTGTAAATAAATCTTGCATTTTGTAAATATTTTCACTTTGCATTTGGATTTTGTGGGTAGTATCCGCTAAAAACCCTCATGAGACAACACTCGTCCTACTGGGGACACCAAGATGTTTAACGGCTTGTTGCATATGCTCAATGCAATCGTGCTCCCTACGAAAATGGATTTATCTTAGTTTTCCTTTGTTCGAGGACGAATAAAAAGATAAGTGTGGGGGTATTTGATGTGCACGTCAATGTGCATATATATATACATCCATATTTTATCTCTTTTTATTTAAATAAATATCATATTTGGGCATTTTACATGTTTAAAACCAAAATTCAATTGTTTTCAAAACATCATATATTCATCTTCATTCAGGGGCAAAATGGTCATTTTTGTGCACGTGTCAACTTGAGAATTTTTACTTGGACATTTTTTATGATTTTTATAGGAAATTTTGATGCATATGGAAGGGGGATTCATGAAGATATATGCATGCACAAATGAATACAAAGGAATGAAGAGGAAATAATTTAAGTCCAAGATCATGGAGGACCCCACCCACTTGCCTAAATCTACAATTAGAAGCTAATGGACAACTAAGTGGAGGTTAAAGCTTCATGCACTTTTAATGAGGGATTAATTAGTGGCTAATGGTTACTTGGTAGCCACACTTTCTAAAGGGCATTTTGGGAAGCACCCTAAAAATGGAATTAAGGTTTTATGCATGTATAAATAGCCCTCTTATGTACATGTAAATATCTTCTACTCTTTCATTTTTACTTAGGAAATTAAGCAATCAAATTGTAAGCTCAATGTTACATGAAATAAAAATTGCTTCCAAGCCTCGTTTTCTTTTCTTTTCTACATGCTTTTCTTTGCTTTTATGTTAATGTTTATTTCTATGCACTCTTTCTTTTAATGTTCATAACTTAGATTTACATTCATGCAAGTAGTGTAGCTTTAATTTTTATGCAATTAGTTAGTAGCTAATCTCTCTTTCTTCCTTTGCTTAGTTTTCAATTCTTTGCTTTTTAATGTTGAAATTTACAAGTGCTGATTTGATAACACAAATGAGTAACTAAACCCCTTCAATTTAGGGGTAATGAAGTTCTCTAACTCTATGTAATTTCAACATCTTAATGATTTATGATCTCTTTGTTTGTGCTTCATGAAAGTGAATCTTGATCTAAGTTTATACAAGTGGGTTTGATAGCTTATATTGCTTATGCAAATGAGCTATTCTTATTCGACATAAATACAATTTACATCATCATTTGCTAATTATTTTTGATGTTGAAATGAAAGTAAAAATAAAATTTGATGATCTATATTACTAATTACAATAGTAAATAGATCTTACTTTGGCTTCATTTTTATGAGAATTTCTAAGTGGTATAATTGTTGTATTATAGTTTGATGGTTTGAGTTATGTTAATTAATAACATAAACAAGCAATACTTATGATAAATACAACAATTATATCACTTAATATCAAAGCTAGAGATCATAAATTATTTGTTTGTTGATTTACTAAAAATATGAGAGTGGATTTGCCTCTAAATTGTTCTCTAGTCTAATAGCTTTTAAATCACATTTTTATTCTAGCTTTAGCTTCTTTTTTGTAGTTAACAATTTCCTCTCACTTTGGTCTAATTTGATGAATTGAAAATTTTAAAATCTTAAAAATTCCCTGCGGATCGACCCGTACTCGCATACGTGCTATGATAGTACGCCGTGCGCTTGCAGTTAAATTTATTTCAAAATTTATCGGCATTTTTTTAATCAATAGAAAATGCCGTTAAATAAGTTTTTAACCATTTTTCCCCTGAATAAAGATGAATATATGATGTTTTGAAAATAATTGAATTTTGGTTTTAAACATGTTAAAATGCCAAATACGATATTTATTTATATAAAAAGAGATAAAATATGGATGTATATATATGCACATTGACGTGCACATCAATATTGATCGATCAAGTTCAAAGGAATCATCACCATTCGTAACCACGCGAATTCATACCCATCCCTTCAGAGAGCCTCCTTTGTAACCATCCAGCATCCATCGGTTCATATCCATCACATGTGCATTGCTTCGTATCCACCAGAACCAAGAAAGTAGACCACATTCGTATCCATGGGGTTCCCGTATCCATCGACTCATAGTCATCGATTTCGTATCCGTCAGTCCAGTAACTTAAGTGCATATCCATAAAACAGAGGAAACCTGGTTCGTATTGATCTCTCATTTGGTCGATACGAAGGGCTTCATGGCAGACCAATGTAAAATGAGCATGTTCGTATCGGTATAAAATAGGACAAGAGCTATCAATACGACAGAGCTTCAGGTGAACGATACTAATGGAATAGTTTAGAATGATACGAAAAGAATCATCTCAGATCAATACGAAGGGCATGGGCAAGCATTGATACGGAATATATGAGCTCGTATCGATACGAAGCAGTTACAAACTATCGATACGAACAAAGCACGAAAAGTGGAAGACTCGATCGCTCGGCATGAAAAGTGGATCGATCCGAGAAGATAGCACCACGTCTAACAAACACATGCCTAGAAATGATACGAACGAGGATGACACGAACGAGAGCGATACGAATTCGACAACCCATTGCTAATCCAAACTTGCATCGATCATAACTCGAAATCTACAAGTCCAAATGCCACCAAATTCTCACGGGAGCTTGCCTACCACCTCAAGAATGTACCTGCTCAATTTCAGCCCGAAAGGACCATTTATAGATCGATACAAACCCAATTTGTATCGCTCCCAGATCGAGTCAAAATCACCTGAACTCGATCCCGTGGACCCACCCACGTGAGAGAAGAAGTCTTCTGAGATTTGGGCAAGATATTTGCTGTCTACACCTATAAATAGTGACCCTTGACCTACAAAAAATGGACTTTTTGCTTCCCTATGCTGATACTCTGCCGAAATCATTATCAAACTTCAGTAGTACTATTGTAATCTCTTATAAACAACGAGTGAAATTCAAAAAACATCAGTCATTTCATAGTGGACGTAGGCAATACGCCGAATCACTCTAAATCCGTGTGTTTTTATGCATTTTCTTATCTGTTGATTAGTGTGTTTGTTAGATCAGCCTCATTTTACATTTATTTTCTTCATTTTATCTCTTCAAACACATTCGAAGAATGTTGTGCCCAATTTTGGTAAAAACACTTTGGTGCTTTCATTGAGAAAACCCAGCTTTTCTCCTGCCCATTGGATCTACTTCCAATATTGGATTGCAAGAATCTAAGGAGAATATCCAGATCTCAAGCCTAGAAGTTCTTCCATCCTATTCCGATTTGCTCAAAGTCTAGAAAATAACTTCATTATTCACTATGGTTGTGACGACCGTGATTTTTGAATTACTGTCATAATAAATATTTTAAATAGAAATTTTTAAAAAAAAAAAAATGGAAATTTGGAAATTTAAAATGATGCAAATTCTTTTGCGGAGTCAGTTGCCAATTTGCTTGTTGCATTTAACAAGTTGTGTTATATTCTTTCATTTTGCCTTTCACGTGTGTAGTGGTCCATTTCAAAAGCAAGTGGAACCTTGTTAGTACCGCTGCCACATTCTTCTTGGGCAAGGTGTTAACACAGTTTGGCTATCATCATTTTATTGTAGCTTGTACTCACCTCTGCAGAAGCACGTATTTCCCTTTAATGCAAGTGTACTAGGCCAGCTCCCTTTTCATTGACTTATGCACAAAATTCCTGTAGCCTTCCTCATTTTGTTTCAAAAGTTTGAAAGAATAAGAAAATGCATGCCTCCTTCCTGTTGCTCATTCTTTAGTAGCATCTTTCTTGGGTTCATCTTTCAAATAGCTCAGCAAAAAGCTTCGCAGTTTGATTTGTTGCTCACTTCTGGATCCTAGTTGTTACTGATTTTGAAGCAAATATTAGGTGAGTGCATAAACTCACATTTCTAATTAAACTTTGTTGTTTGTTTTTATATGCTGCTATGGAGTTCTATTTTGGTTAGCAACTTTGTTTCAACTTGTTTCATCTTTCCGCGCAAATAGGTTTGCACTGGTTTGTCCAGGTTTCTTTATACTTTCGTTTTTATTTTTTTGTACGCCAGTAATACACGAAAGCTTGGGCAAATTATTCATATTTTTTTTTACTTCACATTACGCCTATGTTTTTCGTGTGTAGTGTGAAGTATATGACATTCATGTTCAAGCAAGTGCGTTAGATAGTATACGTCCGTGTCCAGTTATGTTTAATTCGTTCATTTGTAGTGTGCAGGCATATTAAAGTTTTGCGAGCATGCCAAACTGTGCATGCGCATGTACTATATTGCCCAGAATTATATACAACCAATGTAATGTGTATGGGGATAACTTGCGTGCAAATGAATCTAGTTACCTTAGTCCTTTAAAATAGGTTACATGAAAGATTTAGTTCAGATGTTATAATTGTTAAGTTGCATGCATACAAAGATTTAGGCATGCGTATGTATTACAAGTTGTACTGCACTAAAAATAAATATGGTCCAGGTCTTGTTGTTCACATTTATTTTATTCTTGCTTGGGGTAGAAAAGTTTTTGAGGAAAAATATAGAGGTGCAGTCCACTATTTAAATTACGTTGAACCGGTGTTACGTTTTAAATCGTATTTTGCGCCGTTATTTTATAACGGAAATTTTTACACCGGTATTATATTTTGATGCGTGTTGTTTTGATGACATTTTTTGACGAATAAAAATTACTGTTGTTTTGACTTCAGTAACTGTCAATTTTAAAGTGAATTTTTAAAGCGGTTATCCCGCAACGCGGAATTGGTATCCGTTTCTACGGTGTTTTGAGAAATGCAATTTCCTTGACGAAATTGCTACAGATGCTACTATTTTAATCACGTGTTTTAAAAATGATTTTAAATTGAAATTGTTTCCAAAAAATTTTACAGTTTGCGGTTTCAAAAGAATGAGAAAGTGATTTAAACGATTTAGCAAAATTAAGGACTATGAACCCTTACTTTTACTGATTCGCTTAATTCCGGACTTGTCCATTTGAGAACGTAAAATGTATTTTTATAAAATACACAATTTTGCACTTTCAAGGAAACGATGAAGAGATTTAAACGATTTAGCAAAAGTGCGGAGTATGGAACCACACTTTTACTATTTCGGTTAAATCCGGACTCGTTAATTGAAATATTTGTTGTTTGATGATTTTGATGATTTTGTGCGCTTTCGAGCGACTATGATGGATCTTCGGGTCATATGATGGACCTTCGGGTCAAATACCAGTACTAGACCTTCGGGTCATATGTTGGACCTTCGGG
Organism: Allium fistulosum; assembly: GCA_030737815.1. Taxonomy (NCBI): domain Eukaryota; kingdom Viridiplantae; phylum Streptophyta; class Magnoliopsida; order Asparagales; family Amaryllidaceae; genus Allium; species Allium fistulosum. The sequence continues at coordinate 1,408,417,016 of CM060903.1, forward strand.
TCATATGTTGGGCGCCAAAATTATGATGACAGTACTTGGTAGGCTTCGGCCATATGTTGATGCACGTGCGGCGTAGCTAAAACTCGCCATTTGTTGGGATCGATCCACTTTTATGTTGATTTTCTAGTTATCTATTTTTGATTTCTAGATTTTGTGAATTGTTGTTTTGAATTCAATTGTGAATTTGAAAGTTGATTTTGATGGAGTTTGATGTGATTTCTTCATTTAACTATGTTGATTTCTTATGTTGAATAGTCTCATTCGAGATTATTATTATTTTACTTTGATGTTATTTATGATGCACTCACATATAAGAATAAATTAGACTGATCCGTTTATTATTTCTTTTTGAATAATACTCGGGTCAGACCGAGTTATTTCAGGGTAGTCTCTATCTCTGATTCTGTAGCAGCTTCAGCTTTTGGGATATCGCATCATCTTTTGTCTAGCCTTCGAGGAGTTCTTTTGGTTATTCGACTCTCATCTTATGTATGTTGATGTATATGTATATGTACATTTGGTTCTTGTGAACCATCGACTGTTGTAGCATGTATTCCAGACTTGTCTTCCGCTATATATCTGATATTTCTGTTCTGATGTGATTATACTATCTGTGTTGTTGTTATTATGAGTTGTTCTGGATTTTTCTTTAGCCACTGTAGTTTCGTTTTAGATTTGGATTGAAAATATATCTTTGGGAGTAATTTACACAACTCCTATCGATGTAATCAATACTCGTCTAAGGCATAACTTACGGATGGTCGCTTCTCACAAGCCTTATTCTTCGCAATAACAGACGTTATTCCTTATAATAACCTTTGTTATTGTGAGCATAGAGGTGGGGCGTCACAGCTTGGTATCAGAGCCGAAATTCAGAACAAATTATAATATACACAGAACAGAAAAAGAATGGAACATGTGTTACAACTATTCGAAGGTTTTATTCGTGCCTATATAATCTATCCCTTATATTGTTCTTAAATCTTTATCCTCTTTAACATATTGGAGTATGTCTAGGGATAAATCTCATATTCCCGTAGTATTCCATTTGTTAAATTCCTTAATAATCTTGCTTATAGTTTCCTTGAGTTAAAACAAGGAAAGTCCTCTGTTTCTGATTGTCTTACTGCTTCTAGGGGTTTCAAATCTGGGAAGCTTAATGTTGCTTAAGCTTCTGGTGTTTCTTCTCATCCCAAAATTTTTACTCCTTCTGTTTTGGAAGGTTTTATTTTATTTCGTGGTCGTTCTATTAGAGTTCTTTTCGATACGGGTGCATCTCATTCATTCGCGTCGAAGGAGCTAGTTGATGTTATTTCTTTGGATGTTGTTACTCTTTGCGACCCTTTGAAGGTGGTGAATCCAATTGGTGGATCCGCTACTCTTAGTTTGTTGTGTATTGGTGTTGAGATTATTCTTTGTGGTTTTTCCTTTCTCTAAAATCTGCATGTTATGGATCATCTTGGTTTTGATATGATTTTGGGAACGGATTAGCTCGTCCGTTATGAAGTTCAATCCTATGTCCGGAAAGAACTTTATATCTCAAGCATCCCGATGCTATCGAGCAGTTATCTATTATATTTCGAAGCACGGACCATACTTCGAATGCTTTCATTTCTTCTCTCGAGTCGAAGGATGTCATTGCTAATATTCCAGTTGTTTGTGATTTTTCTGATGTTTTTGAGCCTATTTCGAGTTTGCCGTCAAATAGGGCAATTGAGTTCCGTATTGATCTTATCTCTGGTGCTCATCCTGTCAGTTGTCCTTCCACGAGGATGTCTGCTAAGGAAAATGAGGAACTCAAGCAACAATTATCTGAATTGGAAGCCAAACGATTTATTCGTTCTAGCTCATCTCCTTGGGGTGCCGCTGTTGTCTTCGTTAAGAAGCCAGATGGTGCTCTTAGGCTTTGCATCGATTATCGCAAGCTTAATGAGCTCACTAACAAGTATAGGTATCCATTACCTAGGATCGACGACATGTTCGATCAGTTAAGTGGCGCTAATCTCTTCTCCCAACTCGACCTTACCACCGGTTTTCACTTGGCTACGAGTTGCGGAAGTTAGCATTCCACTTACCGCATTCCGCACTCGTTATGATTCTTATGAATGACTTATTATGTCATTCAGTTTGCCCGGCTTATTTCATCCATTTTATGAATCGAGTATTCTACGAATATCTCGATGATTCCATTTGTGTATTTATTGATTTTGGATGAAAACAGCAATTTAAAATTTTGCAAATATTTTTCATAGGATTTATTTACAAGTATAATTGGATTTGTGTTTATCGAATAGAAGATGATTTTGTGATTGTATTGCCCATTGAGTGCTTTAAGAATTCTGGTCGATGCGCTTGATCAACGTTATCGATAGGAATCTCCTAAACGCTTTGATGAGACAATTTGACACAATAAATTGATCTATAAAAAGTACATTTTCTTGAAATGATTTCATAAAGATAATTGGAATTTTTGGAAGTTTTATCTTTTCAGGAAAGGAGATTATTTGAAAGAACTCTTTTCTGATACTCTTATCCTTGTGATTCCCGAAGGACCAAGACTTCATTATCTATACCAATACTAGCCGTATTGGTCTCGGTGCTGTTCTCATGCAAAAGGATAGAGTAGTTGCCTAGGTTTCTAGACAACTAAGGCCTAACAAGATTCGTTATGCTACCCATGATTTGGAGTTAGCCGCCATAGTCTTTGCTCTAAAGATTTGGCGATATTATTTATTGGGCGAGCGTTTTGTTCTCTTCATTGATCACAAATCTCTGAAGTATCTATTCACTCAGAAAGAACTTAATTTGAGACAACAGCGTTGGCTCAAATTTCTAGCTTCTTATAATTTCGATATTCAGTATAACCCTGGTAAGGGTAATCGAGTTGCTGATGCGCTTAGTCGCAAGCAGCAAGTTGTTGTTTCCATGATGCTAGCAGAGTGGAATATTTTGGAAGCTTTATCTTTTTGTGATATTAGAGACCGTCCTTCAGTTTCTGATTCTCCCGTGCTTTTATTTAGCATGGAAGCTCGTCCTAATTTGTTAGATCTTATTGCCGATGCCCAGAAACAAGATCCGCATATTACTTATCTTATCCAGAGTTGTAAATCGGAATCCCGAAGTGATGATCTAAAGGATTTCGATATTGATATTCATGGTTGTATTCGAAAGAAGGGTAGATTGATCGTGCCTGATATTTCTAATCTTAGAAATGACATTCTTGAGGACTGTCATCGTTCTAAGTATACTATCCATCCTGGCAGTAGCAAGATGTATGCTGATATGAAACGCTTATACTATTGGGAGGGTATGAAGCGTGATGTTGCAAGTTATATAAGTCGTTGCATGACTTGTCAACTTGTTAAGGCAGAACATCAACGTCCCAGTGGTCTTTTGCAGCCTCTTGAGATTCCATTATGGAAATGGGATCAGATTTCCATGGACTTCATTGATGGTCTAACTCGTTCGAGGTCGGGCCATACTAGTATTTGGATGATTGTTGACCGATTGACTAAATCAGCCCATTTTATTCCTATCAAGTCCAATCGGACTGCTCCTTTGTTGGCTAAGCTGTTTATTAAGGAAGTCGTTCGACTTCGTGGTGTGCCTAGTTCCATTGTTAGTGATAGAGATCCGCTTTTTACTAGTGGTTGCTGGCGGAGTCTTCAGAAAGCTTTGGGCACTAAGCTCAATCTCAGTACAACTTATCATCCACAGTCTGACGGTCAGACTGAAAGGGTGAATCAAGTTTTGGAAGAACTCCTTCGAGCTTGTATTTTAGATTTTGGTGGTAGTTGGGAAGACCACTTGTCTCTTGTTGAATTTTCTTACAACAACAGTTTTCAATCCAGTATCGGTATGGCTCCTTTCGAAGCTCTTTACGGAAGGCCGTGTCGATCACCATCTTGTTGGCTGGAATCGGGGGAAAAGTTAGTTCTCGGCCTCGATTACATTCGTGATTCTTCGGAGAGGATTGATGTTATTAGACAGAGAATGAAGGAGGCTCAGAATAGGCAGAAATCTTATGCCGATCATCGTAGGAAGCCTTTGAAATTTTATGTTGGCGATCCCGTATTCATTCGTGTTTTCCTGATGAAGGGTGTGGTGCGTTTTAGTCACTCCGGGAAATTGGCTCCTCGATATGTTGGACCGTTTCCTATTACGGAACGCATTGGCCCAGTTGCTTATCGTGTATCGCTACCTGCTCAGTTTTCAGGAATTCATGACGTATTTCATGTGTCCCAGCTTCGTCGATGCCTTCGAGATTCAGATTCTATTATTGATCCTCCTATGTTGCAAGATCTTGAGATCTCACCCGACTTGTCTATTGTGCAAAATCCTATTCGTGTGCTAGCTTCGGAGGTTAAACGCCTTCGGAACAAAGAAGTCCCGCTTGTGAAAATTCAATGGTCCGCAAACCCCAAAGATTGCACTTGGGAAACCAAAGAATTCATCGAGCGTTCTTATCATGGTTTTCTCTTCTCTTCGGGCGGGGTGAGCATTCTTATTCATCTTTTCTAATTTGAATCTATGTTGTGATGAATTATTTGTGTATAGACTACTTCTAGTATGAAAATTGCGGGGACGCAATTTTTATAAGGAGGGGAGTCTGTGACGACCGTGATTTTTGAATTACTGTCATAATAAATATTTTAAATAGAAATTTAAAAAAAAAAATGGAAATTTGGAAATTTAAAATGATGCAAATTCTTTTGCGGAGTCAGTTGCCAATTTGCTTGTTGCATTTAACAAGTTGTGTTATATTCTTTCATTTTGCCTTTCACGTGTGTAGTGGTCCATTTCAAAAGCAAGTGGAACCTTGTTAGTACCGCTGCCACATTCTTCTTGGGCAAGGTGTTAACACAGTTTGGCTATCATCATTTTATTGTAGCTTGTACTCACCTCTGCAGAAGCACGTATTTCCCTTTAATGCAAGTGTACTAGGCCAGCTCCCTTTTCATTGACTTATGCACAAAATTCCTGTAGCCTTCCTCATTTTGTTTCAAAAGTTTGAAAGAATAAGAAAATGCATGCCTCCTTCCTGTTGCTCATTCTTTAGTAGCATCTTTCTTGGGTTCATCTTTCAAATAGCTCAGCAAAAAGCTTCGCAGTTTGATTTGTTGCTCACTTCTGGATCCTAGTTGTTACTGATTTTGAAGCAAATATTAGGTGAGTGCATAAACTCACATTTCTAATTAAACTTTGTTGTTTGTTTTTATATGCTGCTATGGAGTTCTATTTTGGTTAGCAACTTTGTTTCAACTTGTTTCATCTTTCCACGCAAATAGGTTTGCACTGGTTTGTCCAGGTTTCTTTATACTTTCGTTTTTATTTTTTTGTACGCTAGTAATACACGAAAGCTTGGGCAAATTATTCATATTTTTTTTTACTTCACATTACGCCTATGTTTTTCGTGTGTAGTGTGAAGTATATGACATTCATGTTCAAGCAAGTGCGTTAGATAGTATACGTCCGTGTCCAGTTATGTTTAATTCGTTCATTTGTAGTGTGCAGGCATATTAAAGTTTTGCGAGCATGCCAAACTGTGCATGCGCATGTACTATATTGCCCAGAATTATATACAACCAATGTAATGTGTATGGGGATAACTTGCGTGCAAATGAATCTAGTTACCTTAGTCCTTTAAAATAGGTTACATGAAAGATTTAGTTCAGATGTTATAATTGTTAAGTTGCATGCATACAAAGATTTAGGCATGCGTATGTATTACAAGTTGTACTGCACTAAAAATAAATATGGTCCAGGTCTTGTTGTTCACATTTATTTTATTCTTGCTTGGGGTAGAAAAGTTTTTGAGGAAAAATATAGAGGTGCAGTCCACTATTTAAATTACGTTGAACCGGTGTTACGTTTTAAATCGTATTTTGCGCCGTTATTTTATAACGGAAATTTTTACACCGGTATTATATTTTGATGCGTGCTGTTTTGATGACATTTTTTGACGAATAAAAATTACTGTTGTTTTGACTTCAGTAACTGTCAATTTTAAAGTGAATTTTTAAAGCGGTTATCCCGCAACGCGGAATTGGTATCCGTTTCTACGGTGTTTTGAGAAATGCAATTTCCTTGACGAAATTGCTACAGATGCTACTATTTTAATCACGTGTTTTAAAAATGATTTTAAATTGAAATTGTTTCCAAAAATTTTTATAGTTTGCGGTTTCAAAAGAATGAGAAAGTGATTTAAACGATTTAGCAAAATTAAGGACTATGAACCCTTACTTTTACTGATTCGCTTAATTCCGGACTTGTCCATTTGAGAACGTAAAATGTATTTTTATAAAATACACAATTTTGCACTTTCAAGGAAACGATGAAGAGATTTAAACGATTTAGCAAAAGTGCGGAGTATGGAACCACACTTTTACTATTTCGGTTAAATCCGGACTCGTTAATTGAAATATTTGTTGTTTGATGATTTTGATGATTTTGTGCGCTTTCGAGCGACTATGATGGACCTTCGGGTCATATGATGGTCCTTCGGGTCAAATACCAGTACTAGACCTTCGGGTCATATGTTGGACCTTCGGGTCATATGTTGGGCGCCAAAATTATGATGACAGTACTTGGTAGGCTTCGGCCATATGTTGATGCACGTGCGGCGTAGCTAAAACTCGCCATTTGTTGGGATCGATCCACTTTTATGTTGATTTTCTAGTTATCTATTTTTGATTTCTAGATTTTGTGAATTGTTGTTTTGAATTCAATTGTGAATTTGAAAGTTGATTTTGATGGAGTTTGATGTGATTTCTTCATTTAACTATGTTGATTTCTTATGTTGAATAGTCTCATTCGAGATTATTATTATTTTACTTTGATGTTATTTATGATGCACTCACATATAAGAATAAATTAGACTGATCCGTTTATTATTTCTTTTTGAATAATACTCGGGTCAGACCGAGTTATTTCAGGGTAGTCTCTATCTCTGATTCTGTAGCAGCTTCAGCTTTTGGGATATCGCATCATCTTTTGTCTAGCCTTCGAGGAGTTCTTTTGGTTATTCGACTCTCATCTTATGTATGTTGATGTATATGTATATGTACATTTGGTTCTTGTGAACCATCGACTGTTGTAGCATGTATTCCAGACTTGTCTTCCGCTATATATCTGATATTTCTGTTCTGATGTGATTATACTATCTGTGTTGTTGTTATTATGAGTTGTTCTGGATTTTTCTTTAGCCACTGTAGTTTCGTTTTAGATTTGGATTGAAAATATATCTTTGGGAGTAATTTACACAACTCCTATCGATGTAATCAATACTCGTCTAAGGCATAACTTACGGATGGTCGCTTCTCACAAGCCTTATTCTTCGCAATAACAGACGTTATTCCTTATAATAACCTTTGTTATTGTGAGCATAGAGGTGGGGCGTCACAGCTTATTTAAAATATTTATTATGACAGTAATTCAAAAATCACGGTCGTCACAATGGTCGCTACCAGAACTACCTCAACCGCTGCAGATCCAGAAGGAAGGGATAGGCAGAACCCTGCACAACTTCCCTCTGTAGACTAGAATACCGTCGGACCTTTGAATCTACAAGGGCCTGTCACCAGGGAGGAATTCCAACTACTAATGCAAGAGCTGACTCAAAGCCACCAGCAGCTTACCCAACAGCTCCGTGCCAAAGCGGAGTTAACCAATCGGTTGAACCATGAAAGACGAAGGAGATCTAGAAGGGATCAAGCTTCTTACTCATCCACGAAAAGTTCAGCTTCTTCTGATTACAACCATAGATCCATGCACCCACGGTTGGATGGAAGCTATACACAGGCTTTCGGACATCAGCGCACTTTGACTGTTGGACAACCGAGAGTTGGTCCGTCAACTAGCCACCGGACCGGACCCTCTTCCCGAGGAGGGACAGTTCCTTATCACGCTACCAATAACCGCGCTACTGCCACTACCACCGAGTTGGAAGCTGACACTCGGAACCAAACAGATCTGAACCTTCGCCAATGTGATTATACTCCTTAACCTTATGTTCTCGAAGACTTAGAGCCAAGGAGGTGAGGTATGGACCGTCGACCGTGCCCGGCCCACCCTCGCATTGTGGAACCCGACCACACCTTGGCTCAGCATGCTTAGAATGTCCAGATGCCAGACATCCCGACAATGATCCGTCAGATGATCCGCGAAAGTCAAGGCCTCACCAACGACGACTAGGGAATCTCCCGGAGTCATACCCCTTTTACCTATGACATCCTCTATGCTGAACCGCCTCGGCGATTCAGAATGCCAACTCTACCTATTTATGAAGGAAGTTCTGACCCTAACCAGCACATTTTAAATTACGAATGGTTGATAAACTTTGCACGGGCTGATGATGCAGTAAAATGCTGAAGTTTCCCAATCAACCTAGGGGCATCACGACTATGTGGTTTACTCGCTTACCACCCCGATCTATTTCATGTTTCGACCAGTTGGCTATGAAGTTTATTGAACAGTTTCGCATGCATGTCACAAGACCCAAAGATGTTAATACCTTGTCCAGTGTCACTCAAGCCCCCAGAGAGACACTCAGACATTACCTGGAGAGGTTCCACGCTGCATGCGCTGAGATTACCAACCCTAATGATAATTCCATTATGATGGCACTGACTAAGGGAATCAATCCCGACTCTGAATTTGGCAACTGGTTGGCCGGAAAACCCTCTGCATCATTGGACCGTTTCTATTCCAAGGCAGCTCAGTTCTTGAGAAGGGAGGATGCGAAACAGTCTAGGAAAATGGATAACGCGGGGCATAGTATGGAGGGCATCCAAATCAATGTCGCTGTGAAACAAACTGAGAGAGTTTTGGAAAGGTGCAGTTAAACATACAGAATAAGCAAACTCAGCAGAAAGGCGATGGAAATCAGGGTAGAAAGCGAGATCAGAATCGCGGACCACGATGTAGAGCTCCTATGTTTGACACATACACTCCTTTAAATACATCTTTGGAAAATGTGTACTTGCAAACTTGAAATACTATCCAATATAAAAGACCTACTCCAAAGCAATCATCAGAGAATTAAATTCAAACTGGGAAGTATTGTAGATTTCATGATAGTTATGGCCACAACACAAATGAATGTCGTCATCTTTAGGATATTATCCAGAAGTTGATCCGAGAATGAAAGTTGGAACAGTTCGTTCGGTCACCGCAGGCTAGAGGTGCGGGCCCTTCAAATTAAAATCAAGTACAAAATCAGGTTAGACCGAAGAAACCCGCTCGTACCAGTGGGAGGTTAGTGATTAACACCGTTAGTGGTGGTCCTCATCCAGCGGATCAGAGCTGGAGGGAAATGGAGTCGTATGCCAGCTCTATTAGGCATGCCTGCTTCGAATGTTATATTAATTTGGTAGACAGGGCTCCGGCCATGCAACAGAAAATGATGACGGATGACATCATATTTTGAGGCAGAGATGCCGATAGAGTCGAAGCCCCAACCATTGATTCACTATAGGTCCTGCTTGGATGAAGAGGATCTTAGTAGACAATGGAAGTTCGGTGAATATACTCTTTAAGCGAGCCTATGATCAAATGAAAATGGAAGCGAAAGATTTGAAGACTTGTCAGTCTCGTGTTCATGGCTTCAATGGAAGTGCGACGATACACACTGGGATGGTCGAGCTACCAGTGGAGTTGGGAGTTGGAGGGCGCCGGAGAGTACGAATATTACAATTTATTGTATTGGATATTAGCTCACCATACAACGCTTTCTTCGGCCAACCGGGCCTTGCTGAGTTCAGAGATGCTATTGCTCCTTGGTGTCTACTTTGAAATTCCCTACCGACAATGGAGTCGGAGTTGTTCAGGGAGACCAGGCTGCTGGACGAGCCTATGTTGCTGAGCTACAGGAGGCGCAACAAAAAGAGAAAGGAAAGGGCGTAGAGGAATCTCTCTGCGTCCGCTTTGTTGATAATTGACAGTTAACGCCTGGGCCAAGGCCCAAAACCACAACCAATTCCCAAGAGATCCTAACCCGAGAGATACCAAAAGCGAAGACGAAGTCAAAGACAACCAGGCTTCTCCGGTAGAGCTGACGATCGATGTTCCAATCGATAATGATGACAATTCTAAAATGGTAATGATTGGATCTCAGCTAAGCCAACAGATGAAAGAGGAATTGGTTGAATTTCTTCGAGCAAACCTCGACGTGTTTGCTTGGACGCACTCTGACATGTGTGGGATCTCGTCGGACATCGCGAGCCACACATTGAATATTGACCCGTGGCATGTCCCGGTCAAGCAGAAAGGCGTGGCATAGATCTAGAGAGATCTGCCGCCTTTAAAGAGGTGGATATACTCAGGTCGAACAGGTTTATCTGAGATGAGTTATATCCAGAATGGGTATCCAACCCCGTACTTGTCAGAAAACCTAATGGGAAGTGGAGAACTTGTGTTGACTACTCAGAATTGAATAAAGCTTGCCCTAAAGATAGTTTTCCAGTCCCCCGGATTGATCAGCTCGTAGACTCAACAGCCGGACATGAACTCTTATCCTTCATGGATGCGTATTCTGGCTACAATCAGATACCGATGCACCTACCTGACCAAGAGCATACCAGCTTTTCACCGATTTGGTCATAAAGTGATGACGTTTGGAATTAAGAACGCCGGGGCAACCTATCAGAGACTCGTCAACCGAATGTTCTCTAATCAGATCAGAAATACCATGGAGGTGTACGTGGACGACATGCTTGTGAAGTCGTGATTCTCCACCGATCATATCAAAGACCTGGAAACGATGTTCAACATCCTCCGAGATTACATAATGAAACTCAACCCGTTGAAGTGTCACTTTGGGGCCGTGTCCGGAAATTCCTTGGATTCATCGTTAATGCTCGGGGAATCGAAGCCAATCCCGGAAAAATCTGGGCAATTAGGAATCTTGAGACTCCAAGGACTATAAAGCAAGTTCAGAGCCTCAACGGGAAGGTAGCAACACTGAGCAGGTTCGTTTCGAAATCCACCGACAAGTGCATTCCCTTCTTGGACCTAATCAGAAAAGGGAAATGGAACTTTGAATGGACTACGGAGTGTAAGGGCGCATTCCGAGCGCTGGTTCAACACCTGTCCACACCACCCGTTCTGTCAAAACCTATTGATCACGAGAGATTGTACATCTATTTGGCGGTGTTAAAAAATGCAATCAGTGCTGCTTTAGTTCGGGAGGAGAACCGGATACAACGGCCAGTCTATTACATCAGCAAACGGCTAACCAGAGTAGAGAGAAATTATCCGAAGTTGGAGAAGTTAGCTTACTGTATTGTCATTTCCTCGAGAAAGCTCCATCCATATTTTCAAGCTCACCCTATCACTATCTACACCGACCAGCCGTTACGATAGGTCCTTACGTGGCCTGAGACGTCTGGTAGGTTACTCAAGTGGAATATCGAGCTGAGTCAGTTCGACATCACTTACACCCCAAGACGAGCTATTTAAGGACAAGTCCTGGCAGACTTCATCGCTAAATTCACTGTCTCGAAGGACTTGCCTGAAACCAGTGAATCCCCCAAATATGTGTGGAAGCTATATATACTGATGGTGCATCGAATGGCCACTGCTCAGGTGCTGGGGTTGTGCTTGAGACTCCTGAAGGCCGATCTATATGCTATGCTTTGAAGTTCGATTTCCATGCGACTAACAGTGAGGCCGAATACGAAGCCCTGCTTACCGGACTAAAACATGCCAGAGATTTAAGGATCATTGCTGTGGAGAATTACTGTGATTCACAACTGGTCGTGTGTCAAGTTCGGGGAGAATACCAGGTCAAAGACCGGAAACTGGCCGCTTATCTCGCTCGGGTCTAGGAAATATTGATTCAGTTCAATTATTATGCCATCTATTGCATACCCCGAGAACACAATTAGAAGGCCGATTCCTTGGCAAAGTTAGCCAGCACCGGCGAGGCACAACAAATGGGACTCGTTCCCATTGAAACATTATCTTCCCCGAGTATTGATCAAATGGAGACCGATTGGGCACTAGAAGTCGTACCCGATAAGGAGTCATGGATGACTCCATTCAAAAACTATCTCTAGCATAGGAACCTGCCAGAGCGCAGGAGTGAAAAAAGACAAGTTCTTCGGAAGGCTTCGTGATTCACTATTCAGAATGGGGTCATGTATAAAAGAGGGTACTTTGTTCCTCTACTTCGGTGTATTGCCCATGATGAAATCAATCGAGTATTGTATGATGTACACAAAGGAGAATGTGGCGATCACACCGGGGGGCAAGCTCTTGCTAAGAAAGTGCTCCGATATGGTTATTTTTGGCCGATTGTAAATTGTGATGCATCAGATTATGCCAGGAAATGTGACAGATGTCAAAAACATGCTCGGATTCCAAGAGCTCCACCTACCGAAATAACTCAGATGGTCAGTCCATAGCTGTTCGTAATATGGGGCATCGACATCATTGGGACTCTACCTCTAGCCAAAGGTGGCGGGAAGTACGCCATCGTTGCAGTTGATTACTTTACCAAGTGGGCGGAAGTCAAGCCCCTTGGTACTATCACAACGAAGAAAGTGATCAACTTTGTTGTACGCAACAATATCTGTCGATTTGGTCTCCCACATACCATCATCACTGACAACGGAGTCCAATTCGATAGTGTAGAGTTCAAGAATTTCTGTCAGCGATTCCATATCCAAAAGAAATTCTCTGCAGTTGCACACCCTCAAGCGAATGGACAAGTTGAAGCTGTTAATAAGGTTATAAAATCAATTCTGAAGAAACGATTGGAAAAAGCAGGGGGCAAATGGGTCTATGAACTTCCTATGGCCCTATGGGCTTATCGAACAACCCACAAGTCCACGACCGGCCATACTCCGTTTTCACTTTCCTACGGTTTAGAAGTCATTATTCCAATCGAGTTGGAAGTGCCTTATCATCGCGTGACATATTATGACCCAAAGACAAATGCTATATTACTTGTTGAGTCTCTGGACTTATTAGATGAGAAGCATGAAGTGGCTGATTTGAGGGCAGCCGCATACCGAAGTCGAGTCGCCCGATTGTACAATGCCAAGATCCAACCCCGAACCTTTGAACTCAGCGATCTCGTCCTTAAGAGAATTTACTCGGTCCCTTCGCATATGAAACCAACGTGGGAAGAGCCGTATGTTATCGAACAAAGACTCGAAGATGGCACGTTTAAATTATCAACCGTTGACGGTCTCACTTTGTCGAGAGCCTGGAACAGCGAGAGTCTTTGTCGCTACTACACATAACAGGCTTTATTTATTCATTCAGTCTGCTTTTCATTTGCAATTTATTTATGCATTTCAAAATTTGAATTTGTAATAAGGCAACTGACTTTGCCATACTCTCTTATTTCAGCAATAAAATGCAATCACTTCGAGCTAGAGCAGTGATTTTTGAAATGCGTCATGCGACCATCACAATGCACAGAGAGCTAAGTTCCATCCTACGGTGGGACTTATTCAAATAAGGAATGACTGTGATACGACCAGTAACTCGCTAAGTGAAACCCGAGCTCAAGGGCTAGCCATTACACTAAATCCAAGAAAGGATTGATACACGACAATCCTCTAACTAACTCTGGCTCCCAAAGTGCGAGCTGGAGTATAAACTTACAAATACAAGCTCGAGGAGGGTAGATCCGTCCATCTAACGACAATGCTTGTTAACTCAGGGTGGATGTGATCTGACCATCCACGATCCTGATACATCTATCGTTCCCGATGTGCGAACGAAATCTTAAGACTCAAAACAGATGTTATCGACCATCTACTAACCGACTCCAGATTCCTTGAGTGTGAACTGAAGTATAAACATCAAAAGGGGTGTAACCAACCACCCATCGGCTAACTCTCAAATTCCTAGATTGTGAATTGGAGTATAAACACAAACCGGGTGAGAAATGACCATCCATGAGACAATTCCAAGTCCCCGGAGTGCGGGCCGGAGTATAAACGCAAATAAGGTGTGATTGACTGCCCGTAAAGTAACTTAAGTCCCCAGAGCATGGACATATCTCTAAACATTAAACGGGCGTGATTGACCGTCGACATACAAGTGCAATCCCCAGAGTGTGGATGCAATTACCAATTGATGAGCGAGTGTGATCCGACCACCCGAGCTCGACTCATTTCAGCTTCGTTTCAACAAAGTTAAACTTGATGTATTAAAGGCGAAAAGCGGCTGTCGACCGACCATTTCAGTTTATCCTCGGGACTGGGGGCAAAACTTAAGTACCGGCTGCTGATCGAGATAGTGCAGTATTGGAACTCGACTTGACGTTCGATTATGACTCGAAGCCATAACTTCGGGACTTAACAACCGAACCCAGGTCCAATTCAGAGACTAATGTTTCACAAGTATATTGAATGGAAGTTCAAGCGCGAACACACTAAAGCGAATAAACATAAAGTTATGCTGGAAACAAAATAGAATTTTCTTTTAACTATTCTTTGAAAAAGATGGATAAGTACAAAAATCTTTCCCAGAATTCCTACTAGCAGGGGCTGAACCCACATCTATACACGGCCTACAAAAAGAAAAAATAACTTCCTATCTATCTGCCAAAAAAAAGGAGCGAGAAGATACATCTATTCCCTTAGTTTCTTCTTCTTCCTCCCCGGCGTCGACCCATTGGAGCTACCACTTGGATGCCTCTTCGAGCCTTTTCCTTTTTGTGGTTGGACTCTAGCTGGGGGAATTATGGTAACCTCTTCCTCCGAGCTCACGGAAATTAGAACGCTTTCTGAATGCGGAGTCGGAAGAAAAGGAATACTCTCGACATTGGAAAACGGGGGAGGCACACCGGTGTTGACAATTATGCCACCAGGAGAAATCATTCGCAGAGGAGCCGGACCAGGACCAGGACCAGCCATACCACCTCCGATACCACTGGCCCGCGCGGGTGCTTCCGTCTCGGCATTGATTTCCACTATTATCTCTTCCCCATGGATAGTTTGAGCGTCCGTGGGGTTGCTGCCAGTTGGGCCCGAAGAACTGACCACGAATGCTCCTCCGACCATGACAAATGACAAGTCGGTAAAAGGGTCACTATGATGACAAAGGAGCACCTCCATCATCAGCTCGTCAAAAGTAAAAGCGCTTCCCTGCACTCCGTCATTTGGTGCAGCGGCCGTTGTTGTGGTCGCCTCTGTCATAAGGGCCTCCTGCTCATGATGCGGCTCTTGAGTTACAAGAGGCACGATCGGTGTGACTCCTATCGCTGAATAAAGATAAGAGAAAAGATGTTAGTAACTGCTTCGAACAAAGTTCCTTACTTCGAGTAAATGCGAGAAATGATCAGAATACCTTCCTCAGATTGGCTCGCAAGTGGCGGAGCAGCTTTAGAGACATGCTCGCGAGCTGGAGATAACTTTGGTTGACCAGGATTGTAAGCAGGCACAGATAAATGATCAACCGCAGGAGTAGATTCGGGCTGGGTTGGCATAGGAATTTCAGAACCTGCATCATGATGCTCAACGCTAGAACCCTCTCCAGCTTCTAGGTGCTGAGTACTAAGCCTCTCCTTCTCGAATGTGATAGTGATGTCGTGGAGAACTCTTCGTTCATCCTCATTTAGCACCTGATTCTCCAATTCAAACTCATCGATGGATTCAGTGTGGTGCTCCGCTTTTTCATCTTCAACCAAGCGGCACCAAGCGTTGTATAGATGTGATGGATAACCTTCGAGTCAGTTTAGATTTCGATGCTTCAGAACATTGGCATTATACGTAATGAGGAGATCTTCAATTTCTCCCTCCAACCTGGCATCTGCCGTTCTCACTTTGCCCTCAACCTTGGCTTCGGCTTCCTGAACATTCAGCATTGCCGCATCCCTCTCATCCCTGAGCGCCACAGCCTACTCACATGCCTCCTGAGCAGCTTTATTTGCGTCATCTTTCTCTTTGACGACTTCAGCAAGTTTATCTTTAAGCTCCTTAAGCTCTTTTAGCGCTCCATCCCTTTCGGCCATGACTGTGGTGGTCCGGTGCCCCATTTCTTTAACCAGTGCTAAGTGTGTCAGCTTCATCTCCACCATCCCTCGGATTGCATCATCGGCTCTTTTATTGGCCTCCGTTTCTGAATTTCTCGCGGACTCGTTTTCGTCATTAAGCACCTGGATTATGCGGTCCTTCCGAGCGAGATCAGTCCCTAATTTCTCGATTGTCTGCACCTGCTCAAAGGCCACCACTGATACTTTATCCGCGTTCTTCATCCATTCCCGATACTGGCCGTAAACATCATGTATATAGTCGTGCATCGTTTATTCTGCCTTGATGGGAATTCGCTTTAAGTGCGGGGGAATGACGAAGCCGTCAAAGCAGGTACTTGGAAAATATTTTTTCAGCTTAGTGATTCTAATCGCTCCTTCCTCGGTGGGCTCTGTGATGGCTTGTTCAGTAGCGACAGGAGTTTCTATTTCGGTCCTTCGACGCTGTTGGTCAAGCCTTGGTGCCAGGGAAGGTGGTATTTGACGCAAAGATTCATGGGTTTGTTTGCCAGAACCAGAAGGTTGTGTTGGACATTTAGGTGAAAGAGAGTGTGACCGGGAGCAACGCCTATACACCTTCTCTCTCTCCCTAACCCTTTCCCTCTCATAGCGCTCCCTCTCTTGACTAGAGTAGCCGCGATCACGGTCTCTGTCGGCTTCGCGTCTGCGAGACTCATAATATGAACTAGATGAATGAAGTGTAGAACGAAGGCTGCCAAGCATAGATCCTCGCTTTAACATCGTGCCTGTAAAATGAAAAGGAAAACAAAGTTGATATTTCCCAGAAATGAATTGCTTATGATTAGAAATTGTGTGGTGCCGTGAAGTGTGTGTATGCATGTGCAAACCCTCCGACCAACTAGATATATCGGCCATACTCGAAGGAATTGACATGCCTAGATCAAAAGTGCTCTGAAACCCTTCCAATCCGGTATCTTGTTGGAGCGACACATAGTTTGGAATTGGAATGTCTGCAAATACTTCGAAAGGATTCTTCATATGTGGGGGAGGAGCCTCCGAAATTATAACACCGGCGGTTGGCAGAGACATGACCACGGATTTCCATCTTGAAGACTTGTGAAGCTTATGAGCAACCGCCTTGCCTTTCCTCTTTCCCTCTGAATGTCGAGGACTATCTGAGGGCCCAGCTACAGGTTCATCTTCAGTGGGCGTATCCTCTTCACCACCCTACTTAGCAATTACAATTCCAGGCGTTCTGCGCCTAGCTTGTCCTATCGGAGCCGCCCTGAGAGATCCTTTAAGCCCTATGCTCTGGTCTCCGTCAATTAGCCCAACGACCCTCAAATTTTCATCCGTGAGCACCGCTTTGATTTCTCTAATCTCGCCTGACACCACTTGAAGAATTCGTACTATTTCCTTAAAGTGTGCACCTTCAGGTCATGGAATTGAAGCTTTAAAAGAAGGAAAATGTTAGACTCAACCTCGATTACAACTATCCTATTAGTCGATAAAGAAATTGCGGCACTTACGTCTAACTAGCCACCGTCTAGCGAATCCTGGCGGGCACCGAATATAGAACCACTCAGTTTTGAAGTAGCTAAGTTTGGTCTAGGTCCCAATCTTGATTTGACAGTTTCTAGCTCCCTCTAAGAATGTGAAAGAGGGATTATCTCCCTGACTCTTTACATTGAATAAGAATCGGACTTCCTCTAGAGTAGGACGCCGAAAAAGGTGCTCCAGTAAGATGATGAATAGGTTGTTCAGAAGAGCATACCCGTTCGGATACAACTGTGATGGGGCAATCCCTAAATAAGATAACACCTCTCAGATATATTGATTAAATGGTGGGAGCATCCCTGCTATGCAGGAAAATCGATTAAATGCAGTGTACCCTTCCGGAGGGGTATGTGGCCTGTTGTTCGGCTCTGGTAGCAACACATCATTCAACGATAGCCCATGCCTCAAACAAATTCTTCCCAACATATCTTCGACAACATTGGATGAAACGGAATCCTGTGGATTCCCAATGAAGGTCGCTTCTGGTAGCTCGTCCGGAGCTAGACTTATGACTGCGATCGCGATGGCTGACATCTCTATGAATGTGTTGTGCAGTGCGGTGCTGTGAGTTACTTAAGAAGGTTCTACATAGATTAACAAGGTTTTCGAACGACGAGACTTTAAAATCCAACCGGAGTGACCTTCATCGCCGACCGTCATAACGTGCCATCCAAACTTCGGAAACCGATCCAAGTTAAAGATCGTTAAATTTCATCAAGTTATAGTTCCATCGACGAGCTTCGAAAGGCAGTCAAGTATGTAGTAAAACAGTTAAGTCAAATAATGCAAGGCAGAAGCTCGTCAGAGTCAAATAATCGATTGTGCACAAGATTTCGTATCCATCAAGGGTGAAACTTGGATCGATCATTAGAAGCCCCATTCGTATCGATCACAAAGAAGGAGACTTCGTATCGATCACCATAACGCTAGTTCGTATCAATTCCAAGCACTTCATCTCGTATCGATCAGGGGCCGCACCTTTGTATCGATCGGTAGAGCCGATGCTTCGTATCGATCGCGTAGGTAGGTTTTCGTATCGATCATTCTGAATCGATGCGAACTCCCACCATCTCTGATCGATATGAGGCCACTCCCTCCTTTGATACGATGCTCTATCGATATCATCGATACGAACCTGAATGGTTTTTGAACGATACAAATTACTCTTCCTCAATCGATGCGAATGGTCTCTTCGTATCCATCATCCCTTCTCCTTCTCCAAACATTTTGATTACCATTTCCTCCTTCAACCATTCTCCAATGTAATTCTGGCATCAACATCATCAGGATTGGCCACGAAGTTGGAAAAATTGATATCAAACTCGAGTCTCATCATTCTAAAATGGATTATTTCAACTAATTACCTAATTCAAGTAGTTAATTCAAGGGATTAAGGGGTTATATGGTTCGAAGGCAAAGGTAGTTTCTTTTTCCCGAGCTTATGATCGATATGAAAGCAAAGTGTTGGGATGGAAACAAGTGAGAATTTAGCTAAGTCCAAAATGAATTTATATGGGAGAAAAACCAAGGGGAAGAAACGTTTCGACTCCTAGTTGCTATAACCGGTCGAAGTGATCTACCTCAATAATCGATACGAGGTGGCTCAATCGTATCCTTCAACCCAATCAGTACGAAAACTGATTCATGTCCAGTGATTAATCAGAGTAGTTTCAACGTCCTTGATACGAAACATAGCCCGTATTCGACGACCGAGACGAAGCAAAAAGACAAGGCTCATGTGAACTGTTCGAACCTACGAAGATGCATCGATACGAAACATCACATTCGTATCCATCAACAAATAGCTCACAACAATTCGTATCCATCGATACGGAGTATTTTGAAAACCAACCAATTCGTATCGATCGCCATCGGTACAAAAACAATTTTTCAATTTTTCACATCGATCCAGGAGAGGATTGATAGGAAGAGATACACTAAAAGAACCATCAAGCATTGTCACAACTCGAGTTTCATATCGATTCAGGAGAGGATCGATACAGAATTCGACAAGAGAAAACTGACAACGACTCGTGAACGTACGAACATTAACAGGAGTCAGAGTAACATATGATTTATATGCAACAAATTAACATTTAACTTTCAAAATTCACATGAATTAAATGCTCACCTGATGTCAATTATGACCCTGAATGACAGTTTGCTATCATTCAACACTCGGTTACAACAGCGCACAGTACAACGATTAGTAGTCAACAATTCAGTATTTATATTATTGGAAATATCAATCAAAGGTTACACCTTTTGACAAAAAGCGACAACCAGTCAGCGAATTGAAAATAACTTTTTTAGAATAAAGATTGCAGAGTTTCAAAGCACATCATGTTCTCATAAGACGTACTTTGGGGGGCAAATGTTATCCCTCCTTTTGGCAAGGCCGTGACACCAAGAACTTAACTGGAAACCAAGGATAGTCCGTCCCAAAGATCGGTTATACACACGTTCACTATGGATACTAGTGAATTCTGACTGAGTTCGGATCGAGTTACAATCGATATGATATGACAAGCAAGGCTATGAAAGCCAACATTCCAAATTTCAAGTCAATTGGAGTTCGTATGCATGAGATATTGATCGATCAAGTTCAAATGAATCATCACCATTTGTATCCACGCGAATTCGTACCCATCCCTTTAGAGAGCCTCCTTCATATCCATCCAGCATCCATCGGTTCGTATCCATCACATGTGCATTGCTTCGTATCCATCAGAACCAAGAAAGTAGACCACGTTCGTATCCGTGGGGTTCTCGTATCCATCGACTCATAGTCATCGATTTCGTATCCGTCCCTCCATCAACTTAATTGTCTATCCATAAAACAAAGGCAACCTGGTTCGTACTGATCTCTCATCTGGTTGATACGAAGGACTTCATGGCAGACCAATGTAAAATGAGCAGGTTCATATCGATACAAAATAGGACAAGAGCTATCGATACGAAGGAGCTTCAAGTGAACGATACAAATGGAATAGTTTAGAACGATATGAAAAGAATCATCTCAGATCAATATGAAGGGCATGGGCAAGCATTGATACGGAATACGTGAGATCGTATCGATACGAAGCAGTTACAAACTATCGATACGAACAAAGCAGGAAAAGTGGAAGACTCGGTCGCTCGGCATGAAAAGTGGATCGATCCAAGAAGATAGCGCCACGTCTAACAAACACGTGCCTAGAAACGATACGAATGAGAACTACACGAACGAGAGCGATATGAGTTCGAATCCAAACTTGCATCGATCATAACTCAAAATCTACAAGTCCAAATGCCACCAAATTTTCACAAGAGCTTGCCTACCACCTCAAGAATGTACCTGATTAATTTCAGCCCAAAAGGACCATTTATGGATCGATACGAACCCAATTCATATCGCTCCCAGATCGAGTCAAAATCACCTAAACTCGATCCTGTGGACCCACTCACGTGAGAGAAGAAGTCTTTTGAGATAAGGCGAGATATTTGATGTAACAACCCGCATATTTTACGATTGTATATTTAAATATTTTATTTAAATATAACGTCGTTAGTCGGATTATAGTCCGAAACGCTACTTTTTGCAAACAGTCGAATTGGGACTCGAGACCACTTCCATTGAGTCCAAAATGGTGTTTGTGACTTTTTTGAGTATAAGCTTCGATATGTTTGGAGTTAGTAGAATTTTGCTACTTTTCACTTAGGGCTTTGGGTTGGGTTTCCGCCCATTAACCCCACTTATCAACCTAGTTCCAATCCTCTTCTCTTCATTCCTTCATAATTTCCTAATACATTCAAGCTTCATCAAAAATGGGGGAAGAGAAAAAGAATTAGGAAATCCTAAGCCCTAGTTTCCATTTGCAAATCAAGTTCTAGCTCCAAATTCATAGTGAAGCCATTGGTAAGCATCCTCTTCTTCTTCTCCAACTCTTTCTCCTTTCAATTTCAGAAATTTCCTAAACCTAACTTAGGAAATGTTTCTCTTTTAAGCTTAGATTCAAGCTTGTTGGGTTGGAATTGAAGAGTGATTGTTCTTGCCATTGCTCTATAGCTTCTTCTTCATTTGTTTTAAGTTTAAAGGTGAGATTTTTATCTCACATCTATGTTTATAATTATCTTTGGTTGTTAGGTATGAATTCCTAACACTTCTTCATGTGCATTTGCTCTTGATTTGGATTGGTTTTGTGAATATTTCAATTTTTGAAGTCAAATTTGTGTGTAAATCCTTTTATGGATGTTTGATCATGGTTTGGTAATGCATCAAAGAGCTTATAGGGCCGGGTCGTCGATTGGCATAAACCCCTAATGCCCATTGCTCGTCCGGTTGCATTTGCGAAGAGATTGCCTCTTCATTTTTAGGCTGAAAATACTAGAAATCCCAGTTAGGTCGACTGACTCAGAGCGTTCAGTCGACTGAGCTGAAGCCAGGAAATTTCCTGGGCCAGTATCAGTCGACTGAAATCTTTGTTCAGTCGACTGAACCTGGAACCCGAAAGTTCCCAGGCATGATTCAGTCGACTGAATTCTCTGAGTCAGTCGACTGAACCCGGAAACAGAAAGTTTCCAGGACCTGAGTCAGTCGACTGAAATCTCTAAGTCAGTCGACTGAATTTGTTTTTTCTGCCCAGTTTGCCTTTTGGGATTGAATTTCCAATTTGAATCGATTCGTGATGATCCTATTTGTTGTTATCATTTATTATGACTTTGATGACTCCTTTTTCGGGATTTTTGAATATCCACTTCGATGGATTCTTTATCGGTTTAATTGGATTTGATTCACATCTTCGAATGTGAATTTTTGATGATTGATTGTTTCACAATCATTTCTATGACTTGTCACTTTAAAAATACAAAGGTTTCTATACTAGTAGTAAATACTCAAACTCTTTCATCAAAACGATTTCAACACTACTTTTAAATACAAAGCTTGTTTATAAAACCATTTTCTAATCTATTAGTATATACAAACCTTTACCTCATTCGTATGAGAAAATCTAATTAAACGGCTTAGCAAAACAAGTGGTATGAAATGCTTGCATTTACTTCGTCGGTTAATTCTTGGACTTGTTCAATTGAATCTCTTGTGAAAATTTTCTAGTGGAGATCTATAATTTGTTCGTAAATATTTAAGTTAAGCTAGTGGTTATGGGACATGAAGCTAAACTCATATATTTACTAGCTTACTGTAATTGACACTTCTTGATGATCGATGATGATCATTTTATGGTTTAGACTAGCAAGGAGCGATGTCTCTTTGTCCATATGGAGGATTGTACCTCATTTTATTGAGCTTCGTCTCATTTCTTTGTGGGCTAGCGACCCATGTACTTTTAATGTGTTTCGATTCATCGGGTGTACCATTTGTACTACATCGATGTCTCGGCTTTCGAGTTCATCGGGCGGACCATTATTGCACTACGTCGTTGATCCGAATTATTTGAGTTTTGAGTTCATCGGGCGTACCGTTATTGCACTACGTCGTTGTTCCAAAATATTTGAGTTTCAGGTTCCTCGGGCGTACCGTTATTGCACTACGCCGTTGCACTAGCTCTATGGTTAGCGACCATGGAATAGCGTTCCGTTTATGTTGCACGTGTTTGGGAGTTTTCATGCTCCCGTTTTTGATAGGCCTCCCCCTTGTGATTTCTGGATTTCTCGTTGTGATTTCTGGAATTTATGTTTCACCACCTTTATCAGTTGGCATTGATATGTATGTCATTTATTGTGGATTGGTGAATTAAATAAAGAATATGACATTCTTTTTATGCTATGAGATTCATGAGATATTTGTATGATTTTCCTTTGTTGATTTTCTAATGTATACTTGTCGAGGTATGACATTTTTGGTTATCATACGTTTTTATTATATCTCTTCTTATATCTCATTTTATTTGATAACTATAGCTAGACTGATCCGTTTATTATTTTCTTATTAAATAATACTCGGGTCAGATTGAGATATTACAGGTGCTTCCTCTTGTCTTTCTATTTGGAACCATCATCTGACTTTTGGTTAACTACTTAGCTTGTAGTTTTTGTTGTATACATTTGAGATTTAGACTCCTTGATGTATACATATTCTTTTGTCTAGCACTTGTATCTATTATTTTGTGATATTGTGGATCTTGTTAGACCACTACTCTGATGTACACTTCCATGTGTAGTATTCATATCTGTTTCCGCCTTTGTGATATGAATTATCTGTGACTGATTTGTGTTATGTTTATTTCTATATTTGTTTCCGAAGAATACTTAGCCAATGTGTGGTAGCTTTGTGTTTGTATTAGATATGTCGGATTTCCTCCAAAGATGAAATGTAAGTTATATTTTCTGACATATCGGTGCTCGCACAAAGCAATTACACAGATGGTCGCTCCTCAACAGCCTTATTCTTCATGCTAGTCGATGGCATTACCCCGTAGTTTCCTTGGTTAGTGCGAGTATAGAGGTGGGGCGTCACAGCATGGTATCAGAGCCAAACTTCGGAACAATGTAGAATAATTTAGCAAGGATCATGTCCTAAGTCTTTCTTAGGAGTCGTGCTTTAGGAATTTATTCGAGTCAATTGGACCCGTTCTATCCTATTTTCTTTTATGATTCCTTGTTTTATCAATCATGATTGTTTGATATTCATTCTAAGAATAACCTTTTCTTCTTCTTTTCTTTCTTTCTTAAAGAAACGAAATGGTTGGTTCTGGCAGTCCTAGTGTTGGTCAATCCAGTAGTCCTTCTCTGGATGGCGTATTCATGTCGGCCCAACAACTTTTGGATCTTGTAAAGAATCAAAGGTTTATCTGTGCTTTGGGTAAGAACCCCGAAAGATTTTACCTTTGAAACTTGAAGTTCCTTTCAATCAGCTTGTGGATATCACTCTTCGACATGAAGAGGTTGGTAAAGGAAGTGTTTGTGATATTGGGACTTCCAAGAAGAGGCATATTAAGTTCAAGAGCCTTAATCCCAATAAGAGAGTGAAGCAAACTACTTTTGTAGCAAAGACTCCAATCCCTAATCGTGGAGGATGCTACAATTGTAATTCTAACGAACACTATGCGAATATGTGTCCGAAACCCCATTTTTGTTGCTATTGCAAAAAACCGGGTCATCTTTTATCTACATGTTACAAACTTTTGAACAAGGACATGTGAAAGCTATATATTGTGCAAGCCCCTAGCAACTCTTCTCTTAGTCAAGGTATCCATTCTATCCTTGATGACATTTATTTTGTGATTATCTTATTCGAGTTCTTTTAGATATGGGTTTCATCTCATTGTTTTTATATCAAAAGAACTTGTGATTCTTTTTCTTTTAACATTTCTGGGCTTGATGACTTCTTTGAGGATTGCGAATCCGGATTGGTGGATCCGCAACACTCAATTTGCTTTTTATTGATGTCGAAATTATTTTATGTGATTTTTCTTTCCGACCCGATTTTTACTTATGCTTCGGAATTGACTTTTGTAAGGATTGGCTTAATTATTATGAAGCCATATCCTTTGTCCCGAGTGGACTATTCATCTTCGACATTTTCAATCTATTAAGCAGATTTCTGTTTTTCCTTTGTGATTTTGATTCCAATTTGATGGCATCATTTTATTCTTTAAGCTCACATGATGAGGAAAGTGTTATTTCTCTCATTCATGTAGTTTGAGAATTTTCCGGTATTTTTGAGCTTGTCTTAGGATTATCACCTAAGCAGTCTTTTGAGCGGTGTTAAGGTCTTTTCAGCTCGACCTTGCCACCGGTTTTCATTGCTACGAGTTGCGAAAGGTGGCATTCCACTTACCGCATTCCGCACTCGTTATGATCCTTATGAATGACTTATTATGTCATTCAGTTTGTCCAGCTTATTTCATCCATTTTATGAATCGAGTATTCTACGAATATCTCGATGACTCCATTCTTGTATTTATTGATTTTGGATGAAAACAACAATTTAAAATTTTGCAAATCTTTTTCGTAAGATTTATTTATAAGTATGATTGGGTTTTGTTCTTAAACGAGCAAAGAGTATTTGTAAATTTTATAAAAGATATATTTATCATATAGACAATGATTTTGTAATCGTATTGCTCATTGAGTGCTTTAAGAATTCTTATCGATGCGCTTGATCAACGTTATCGATAGGAATCTCCTAAACGCTATAATGAGACGATCAGACACAGTAAATTGACTTGTAAAATGTAAATTTTTCTGAAAAGATTATTACATAAAGATAATTGTAATTTTGAAAGTTTTAGCTTTTCGGGAAAAAAGATTATTTAAAAGAACTCTTTTCCGATACTCTTATTCTTGTGATTTCCGAAGGGAACCAAGACTTTATTGTTTATACGGATGCTAGTCGTATTGGTTTGGGTGTCGTTCTCTTGCAAAAGAGAACTTGCTATCACTTTTGTTTCTAAATCATTGAAGCCTATCGAGACTAGATATCCCACTTATGATCTAGTGCTCGCGACTATTGTTTTCGCTTTTAGAGTTTGGTATCATTATTTTGGGGAAGAAATTCGTTCTCCACTCCGATCATAAATCTTTGAAATGTTTATTTTCTTATAAGGAACTTTATGTTGGCTCGAGTTCCTTGCATCTTATGATCTTGATCTTCTTGTACTCCGGAAAAGGGTAATCGTGTTGCCGATGCCTTTAGCCGAAAGCAACAAGTAGTTGTTTCTATGATGATATCCGGATGGAATGATCTCGAGACTTTATCCACTTGTGAGATTTGAGGTCGTTAATCCAATTCATGTTCATCTCTTGTTTTGTGTAGCCGTGAGGCTCGTCCTTCTCTTTTGGACCATACCTCTTTTGGCTAAACTCTATGTCAAACTAGGATTGAATGGAGTTCCTACTTTTATTGTTAGCAAACGTGATCCATTATTTTACTAGTGGACTTTGGTGAGATCTTCAAAAGCTTTGGGAATAAAGCTTAATCTTTAGCACTGCTTATCATCCTTAGTCCGATGGACAAACCGAGCGTGTGAATCAAACTTTTGAAGATCTCTTTCGTGCATGTATTCTTGATTTTTTTTGTGGAAGTTGGGAAAATTATATTTCTCTTGTTGAGTTTTCTTCCAATAATAACTTCCAACCTTGTATTGGTATGGCACCTTTCGAGGCACTCTACGGAAGGCTATGCCGATTTCCTTCGTGTTGGCTTAAAGCCGGTGAGAACTAGTTTTAGGTCCAGATCTTATTGGTGTTCATTCATGTTTCGCTTATGAAGGGTGTTGTGTGTTTCAGTCGATCGGAAAAAGTTAGCACCTCGATATGTTGGTCCATTTCCCATCGCCGAACGTATTTGTTCCGTGGCTTATCGCCTTTTATTACCGGCTCAACCTTTTGCTATTTATGACGTTTTCCACGTCTCTCTACTATGGAAATACCTTAGAGATTCCGATTTTTATTCTTGAGCCCGGTGTTGCTGAAGAAATTCAAGTTTCACCAGATTTGACTTATGAGCAACATCCTATTCGCATCATTGCTTCGGAGGTTGAGCGCCTTCGAAATAAAGATGTTCTTATTGTGAGAGTTCTATGGTTCTCGAATCATAGGGATTTCTCTTGGGAATCCAGAGAATTCATCGAGCAAACACGTTCGGGCTAACTCTTTTGTGCTCTTTATGGTGAACTTCTTATTTCAAATTTTCTTTTGTGTAGATATGCTTTTATGGTTGTTACTTTTTATTTTTCTTCTTAAGTATTGCGAGGACACAATTTCTTTAAGGAGGGGAGTCTGTAACAACCCGCATATTTTACGATTGTATATTTAAATATAGCGTCGTTAGTCGGATTATAGTCCGAAATGCTAATTTTTGCAAACAGTCGTATTGGGACTCAAGACCACTTCCATTGAGTCCAAAATGGCGTTTGCGACTTTTTTGAGTATAAACTTCGATATGTTTGGAGTTAGTAGAATTTTGCTACTTTTCACTTAGGGCTTTGGGTTGGGTTTCAGCCCATTAACCCCACTTATCAACCTAGTTCCAACCCTCTTCTCTTCATTCTTTCATAATTTCCTAATACATTCAAGCTTCATCAAAAATGGGGGAAGAGAAAAATAATTAGGAAATCCTAAGCCCTAGTTTCCATTTGCAAATCAAGTTCTAGCTCCAAATTCATATTGAAGCCATTGGTAAGCATCCTCTTCTTCTTCTTCTCCAACTCTTTCTCCTTTCAATTTCAAAAATATCCTAAACCTAACTTAGGAAATGTTTCTCTTTTAAGCTTAGATTCAAGCTTGTTGGGTTGGAATTAAAGAGTGATTGTCCTTGCCATTGCTCTATAGCTTCTTCTTCATTTGTTTTGAGTTTAAAGGTGAGATTTTTATCTCACATCTATGTTTATAATTATCTTTGGTTGTTAGGTATGAATTCCTAGCACTTCTTCATGTGCATTTGCTCTTGATTTGGATTGGTTTTGTGAATATTTCAATTTTTGGTTTTTGAAGTCAAATTTGTGTGTAAATCCTTTTATGGATGTTTGATCATGGTTTGGTAATGCATCGAAGAGCTTATAGGACCGGGTCGTCGATTGGCATAAACCCTTAGCGCCCATTGCTCGTTCGGTTGCATTTGCGAATAGATTGCCTCTTCATTTTTAGGTTGAAAATACTGGAAATCCTAGTTTGGTCGACTGACTCAAAGCGTTCAGTCGACTGAGCTGGAGCCAGGAAATTTCCTAGGCCAGTATCAGTCGACTGAAATCTCTGTTCAGTCGACTGAACCTGGAACCCGAAAGTTCCCAGGCATGATTCAGTCGACTGAAATCTCTGAGTCAGTCGACTGAACCTGGAAATAGAAAGTTTCCAGGACCTGAGTCAGTCGACTGAAATCTCTGAGTCAGTCGACTGAATTTGTTGTTTCTGCCCACTTTGCCTTTTGGGATTGAATTTCCAATTTGAATCGATTCGGGATGATCCTATTTGTTGTTATCATTTATTATGACTTTGATGACTCCTTTTTCGGGATTTTTGAATATCCACTTCGATGGATTCTTTATCGGTTTAATTGGATTTGATTCACGTCTTCGAATGTGAATTTTTGATGATTAATTGTTTCTACAATCATTTCTATGACTTGTCACTTAAAAAATACAAAGGTTTCTACACTAAACGGCTTAGCAAAATAAGTGGTATGAAACGCTTGCATTTACTTCGTCGGTTAATTCTTGGACTTGTTCGATTGAATCTCTTGTGACAATTTTCTAGTGGAGATCTATAATTTGTTCGTAAATATTTAAGTTAAGCTAGTGGTTATGGGACATGAAGCTAAACTCATATATTTACTAGCTTACTGTAATTGACACTTCTTGATGATCGATTATGATCATTTTATGGTTTAGACTAGCAAGGTGCGATGTCTCTTTGTCCATATGGAGGATTGTACCTCATTTTATTGAGCTTCGTCTCATTTCTTTGTGGGCTAGTGACCCATGTACTTTTAATGTGTTTCGATTCATTGGGTGTACCGTTTGTACTACATCGATGTCTCGGCTTTTGAGTTCATCGGGCATACCATTATTGCACTACGTCGTTGATCCGAATTATTTGAGTTTTGAGTTCATCGGGCGTACCGTTATTGCACTACGTCATTGTTCCAAAATATTTGAGTTTCAGGTTCCTCGGGCGTACCGTTATTGCACTACAACGTTGCACCGGCACTATGGTTAGCGACCATGGAATAGCGTTCCGTTTATGTTGCACGTGTTTGGGAGTTTTCATGCTCCCGTTTTTGATAGGCCTCCCCCTTGTGATTTCTGGATTTCTCGTTGTGATTTCTGGAATTTATGTTTCACCACCTTTATCAGTTGGCATTGATATGTATGTCATTTATTGTGGATTGGTGAATTAAATAAAGAATATGACATTCTTTTTATGCTATGAGATTCATGAGATATTTGTATGATTTTCCTTTGTTGATTTTCTAATGTATACTTGTCGAGGTATGACATTTTTGGTTATCATACATTTTTATTATATCTCTTCTTATATATCATTTTATCTGATAATTATAGCTAGACTGATCCGTTTATTATTTTCTTATTAAATAATACTCGGGTCAGACTGAGATATTACAGGTGCTTCCTCTTGTCTTTCTATCTGGAACCATCATCTGACTTTTGGTTAACTACTTAGCTTGTAGTTTTTGTTGTATACATTTGAGATTTAGACTCCTTGATGTATACATATTCTTTTGTCTAGCACTTGTATCTATTCTTTTGTGATATTGTGGATCTTGTTAGACCACTACTCTGATGTACACTTTCATGTGTAGTATTCATATCTGTTTCCGCCTTTGTGATATGAATTATCTGTGACTGATTTGTGTTATGTTTATTTCTATATTTGTTTCCGAAGACTACTTAGCCACTGTGTGGTAGCTTTGTGTTTGTATTAGATATGTTGGATTTCCTCCAGAGATGAAATGTATGTTATATTTTCTGACATATCGGTGCTCACACAAAGCAATTACATAGTTGGTCACTCCTCAACAGCCTTATTCTTCGTGCTAGTCGATGGCATTACCCCATAGTGTCCTTGGCTAGCGCGAGTATAGAGGTGGGGCATCACATTTGCTGTCTACACCTATAAATAGTGACCTTGGACCTACAGAAAATAGACTTTTTGCTTCTCTACGGCGATACTCTGGCGAAATCATTATCAAACTTCAGTTGTACTGTTGTAATCTCTTAAAAAAAACGAGTGAAATTCAATAAACATCAGTTATTTCATAGTGGACGTAGGCAATATGCCGAGCCACTCTAAATCCATGTGGTTCTGTGCATTTTCTTATCTGTTGATTGGTGTATTTGTTAGATCTGCCTCATTTTACAATTATTTTCTTCATTTTATCTCTTCAAACACAACCGAAGAGCGTTGTGCCCAATTTTGGTTCAAACAGTCTTTGCATTGGAACCATCATCCTCTAGACCAACGGTTGGTGAGAAAGGAAAAGCTGTGATGGAAGGTATGCTTATGATTCGTAGTACTCTGGTTAGGATACTATTTGATACCGGTGCATCGCACTCATTTATATCTCAGTATTTGGTAGGTTGTCAACGTTTGGAACCTTTATACCTTATTACTCCCTTAAGGGTTGCGAATCCTATAGGAGGGTATGCAACTCTGGGAATGAGATATGACAAGTTAGAACTTGATTTGTTAGTTCATATGTTTGCATGCAGTTTATATGTTTTTGATTTCGTGGGTTTTGGGATCATATTGGGTATGGATTGGTTAGATAGATATGATGCTAGGATATTTTGCCAAGAGGGGGAAATATTATCGAGACACCCTAATAGCCCTAACCGAGTTATTTACTCAGTAAGAAGTTCGGACGCAAATGCTTATGCGTTATTGGGTGCAATGGGAATGAAAGCAGAGTTGAAGCAGGTTTATATAGCAAGGGAGTTTGTGGATGTGTTTGAACCAGTTTCAGGCTTGCCGTCGAAAAGAGTAATTGAATTTTGGATAGATCTCGTATCGGGAGCTAAACCCATAAGTAGACCACCTAGTAGGATGTCACCAATCGAGATGAAGGAATTGAAGGTGCAACTAGTGGAATTGGAAGGAAATAATTTCATCCAACCAAGCAGTTCGCCTTGGGGAATGGTCGCGGTATTCGTGAAGAAGCCAGATGGGTCGTTAAGGATGGACTATCGTATGTTCAACGAGAGGTTGATCAAGAATAGGTATCCTTTGTCGATGATCGACAACTTATTCGATCAGTTGAGTGGAGCTAGAGTGTTTTCCCAACTAGATTTGGCGATAGGTTTCCATCAGCTAAGAGTGGTCGAGGATAGTATTCCTTTGACGACGTTTAAGACCAGATATGGATCTTACGAGTGGTTGGTTATGCCATTTAGGCTTACTAATGCGCCAGCTTTCTTTGTGGATTTGATGAATCGAGTTTTCCGAGAGCACTTTGGATAGGTTCGTGTTGGTTTTTATTGATGACATTTTGGTATATTCTAAGAAAGAGAAGGATCGTGTAGGTCATCTTAGAATAGTGTTGGAGATGCTAATGCAACATCAGCTGAAAGCGATGTTCTCAAAGTGTCATTTCTGGAAGAAGGAAGTGAAGTTCCTTGGTTATGTGGTTTCCGAGGAAGGTTTAGCAGTTGATCCGGATAAGATCAAAGCTGTTAACAATTGGAAAAGACCAGAGATGGTAAGTGAGATTAGAAGCTTTCTTAGACTTGTAGGTTACTACCAAAGATTCATTAAGGATTTCTTGCGGATAGCAACATCCTTGACCATGCTAACCAGGAAGGATGTGAAGTTTGTTTGGTCTGACAAATGTGAGGATGCATTGCTTAAGTTGAAACATTTGTTAACAAATGAGCCCGAGTTAGTAGTTCCTGAGGGGATTCAGGGGTTGGTAGTTTACACCGATGCATGTAGTACTGGGTTAGGTGCTGTGCTAATGTAGAATGGAAAAGTTGTTTCCTATGCTTCTAGACAGCTTAGACTGCATGAAGTGAGATACCCTACTTATGATTTGGAGTTGGCAGCGGTTATCTTTGCATTGAAGGTGTGGAGACATTATCTTTTGGGAGAAAGGTTTGAGCTATTACAGATCATAAGTCTCTAGGATATTTATTCTCTTAGAAGGAGCTGAACATGAGACAGCAGAGAAGGCTGGAGTTTGTTGCAGCTTATGATTTTAGCATCGAGTATACACTGAGAAACGAAAATAAGGTGGCGGATGCGCTTAGCAGGAAACATCAGAATTTGGTGTTAGCTATGTTGGCGGAATGGAAAGACTTGGAAGCACTAGATGCTTGTAGTGTGCAGTTGAGGTCGACTGCTGGATCTAGTCGGAATATCGCAATGATGTCTTGTTTGGAAGTTTGACCGGTTCTAATCGAACGAATTGCTTCTAGGCAGAAAAAGGATCCAGTCTTAGCCGAGAGGATTAGAAGTTTAGAAACTGGAACCGAGATTGATGACTTAAAGGATTTTATTCTTGACCGCAGGGGTCGGTTGAGAAAGATGGAACGGTTATGTGTTCCGGATGTTGGAAACCTTAGTAAGGAAGTTCTTAGGGATTGTCATCGATCGAAGTTTACGATTCATCCTATGGGAACTAAGATGTATCAGGATATAAAGAGAAGTTTCTTCTGGGAAGGAATGAAGATGGATGTTGGCTTATGTGTAAAACAGTGTTTGAACTGTCAGTAGGTAAAAGCCGAACATCAGAAGCCAAGTGGGTTGCTTTAGCCTTTGGATATTCCAGTTTGCAAGTGGGACTCGATATCCATGGATTTTATTGACGGGTTGCCAAGGTCAAACCGGGGTAATGAATATATATGGGTCATAGTGGATAGATTGAACAAAAGTGTCCATTCATTCCAGTAAGGTCAACCATGACGGCACCTATTTTAGCTAAGTTGTTCATGAAGAACATCGTTAGACTGCATGGAATTCCTAGTAGTATCATTAGTGATAGAGATGCTTTGTTTACTAGTGAGCTCCGGAAGAGCCTACAGAGTGTGCTAGGCACTAAGCTCAAGATGAGTAACGCATATCATCCTCAGATGGATGGGCAGACAGAGAGAGTTAACAAGGTACTGGAAGATCTGTTGAGAGCTTGTGTGCTGGATTTTAGTGGTTCTTGGGAAGATCACTTGCACTTAGTGGAGTTTTCCTATAATAATAGTTATCAGACTACTATAGGAATGACACTTTTCGAAGTTTTGTATGGAAGGCTATGCAAATCACCAGCATGTAGGCTAAAGTCCGGAGATAGGTTAGTCCTTGGTCCAGATTTTGTGAGAGAGGAAACATAAATGATCGAGTTGATACGGGAAAGAATGAGGGAAGCTCAGTCTAGGCAGATTAGTTACGTGAACAAAAGGCGTAAGGTCCTAGAGTTCTCAGTTGGAGATAGATTTTTCATCAAGGTACCGCCGATGAAAGGTGTGGTTCGGTTTGGGAAGACCGGGAAGCTAGCACCGAGATATGTTGGACCATTTCCTATATCATAGAGGATTGGGAGACCCGCATACCGAGTAGATGTGCCGAGCAGTTTGGCCGGGGTCCACAATGTGTTTCATGTTTCTCATCTTAGGAAGTATGTTCATGATCCAGAAACTACTATCACTCCGACGACACTAGAGGACTTAGTGTTGGAACCGGATATGACTTTTGCAAGGAAACCAGTTCGTGTTGTGGCAAAAGATGATAAGAGGTTAAGGAACAAGACAGTAAGGTTGGTGAAAGTTCAGTGGAGCGACAACATGAAGGACTGTACTTGGGAGATAGAAGACATGATTAGGGCTACTTTTCCTAGGCTGTTTTAGATGGTATGTTCTATATAAGGTTTATATAGAATTTGGCTGGAAGGTTATACTAGCTTTGCTTGCATGGGCTATAAGCTTGTTGTTGTGTCCTTACTGAAATTTCGGGCATGAAATTCTTTAAGAGGGGAGTCTGCGATGCCCCTGAATTTTAATTAACATTATTCGGGGTTTAATTGGATAAATTAAATAGAATAATGTGAATAAGTAGGGAGATGAGATTAATAAATCTAATGGCCGTGTATAAATGAATGAACCAAAATAAGACTTAACTAAATTTAGAAGGAGGAATTTCCTAGGGAGTAAACTTGGAAATGGGGCTACATTTCTTTGTATATATCTCTTCCTCCACCTAAAAAACCTTCCACTTTCTCATTCTTAACTCACACATA
This sequence comes from Allium fistulosum, assembly GCA_030737815.1. Lineage (NCBI taxonomy): Eukaryota > Viridiplantae > Streptophyta > Magnoliopsida > Asparagales > Amaryllidaceae > Allium > Allium fistulosum. The sequence continues at coordinate 1,408,451,203 of CM060903.1, forward strand.
TTTCGGTCGGCCATTAAAAAGCTCCAGGAAGAGTTTAAATTGAAGAATAAGCTAAGGAATTAAAGTTAGAAAATTATCTCATTCTCCAATCAACTAATCAAGGTGAATAATCATGTTTATCATCTCGTTTTTCTGTGTTTGGATCGGTTATGGGATATACCCGATTCATGTTTGTGATTTTGGGTAGGATATAACCATTTAAACCTTTGTTTGGATAATACATAGGTGTTTTAAAATGTTAATAGGATAATTAACACGTTTTCATTCGGTTTTGGTTAAATTCTGAATTTTTAATCTTCATATGCCTTGAAATTTTAATATGTTGAAGTATATGATTAATCTGATGTTTGGTGATTTTTGAAAATTTTCCTTAGTGGTTTACTAAGGTAATTATTAAGCCCAAGGGCTAAACTAAAAAATTTGCTTCTGAAATTACTTAAATTCGGAAGGATATTGCTTTTGGAAATAATTGAGGAAGAAGTACAGTGTTTTGAGAAAAAGGTTGACTTTTGTATACTTTTTACTATTTGGAAGTACAGGAGAAGGTTCCTCAGCCAATCAAAATTAGACAAACAAGATAAAAAACATCACTTTAGTGGGCCTAGTTCTGCCTTCGACTCCATCAAACCCGCTTTTACCCTTTTGATGAAGTCGAAAGGTGCCTTTCGCTTAAGACGGAAGGCAAACTATTACCTTCCGCCCAAGTCGAAAGGTAGGCATGGAGCTGAAGGGAAGAGAAGGGCAAAGGGATGTGGAGGTTGCTTCTTTTGCTTTCGGATAGAAATAAAAATTGTTTTCGAATAAGTTGAAGGGGGATCCTTCGACTCTATCATTTTATAAAAGACTAAAAATTTTATATTCAAGAAGGGTTTCGAAGGGGATCTTCGAAAGCTTAAACCTTCATGAGTATTGTTTTAAAATGTTTTCCGAAAAGGTTTGATTTCGAAAAGTTTTGAAGGGGTTATCTTCAATGATTGCGAAAGGTTTTAATTTTAAAGGTTTGACTTCGAAAAGTTTGATTGCGAAAGGTTTTGAAGGGGTTATCTTCAATGATTGCGAAAGGTTTGACTTCGAAAGGTTTTGAAGGGGTTATCTTCAATGATTGCGAAAGGTTTTAATTTCGAAAAGTTTGACTTCGAAAGGTTTTGAAGGGGTTATCTTCAATGATTGCGAAAGGTTTTAATTTCGAAAGGTTTGACTTCGAAAGGTTTGATTTCGAAAGGTTTTGAAAGGGTTATCTTCAATGATTGCGAAAGGTTTTGATTTCAAAAGGTTCTGATGGGGTTATCTTCAATGATTGCGAAAGGTTTTGATTTCGAAAGGTCTGACTTTAAAAGGTTTGATTTCGAAAGGTTTTGAAGGGGTTTCAGTGATTGCGGTTTTCATTTCGAAAGGTTTTGATTTCGAAAGGTTTGACTTCGAAAGGTTTGATTTTGAAAGGTTTTGAAGGGGTTATCTTCAATGATTTCAAAAGGTTTCCGAAGGGGCTAACTTCGGTTGTTTATTTTCTTTTGAATGAGACTTCATTCAAAGAGTTTAAAGGGCTATTTTTTCCCATTTTTCTTAAGTAAAGTTTTGCTAATTCGAAGGGGCTATTTCGAAGGGTTATAGCATAAAATACTTATCTTTATTTGAATATGTAAGGGGGGTCCTTATATAAAATGAATGTTATAAAACCTTAGGGACACCCGGGTGGGTTTAATGTTTTCGTTACATAGTTTGGGATTACAAACCGAAATATGCTTTCGAAAATATACATTGAGGCTATCAATGTGTTTTTATTTAATTTAACTTAATTGGGCTACCAATGGGAATAGGTTAAACAGGTTGTATACCTAGGGAAAATAATTAATCATGCGGAACATGAATTTTTTATAAATAATCATGGGGATCATGATATTTTAATTGGCCAAGTGATGGGTTCTTGGTTAACCTTGGAAAACCATGGAATGTGTGGTGGATAGCCCACATCAAATTTCTGAAGTAAAGAATGTTTTGCCAGAGGTGGTTAACTTCGGGATGTGGCACCCAAGGGTTCATAGTCATCTTAGAAAAACTATGGAGTGTGTGGTGGATAGCCCACACCAACTTTTATAAAACAATGTACAATGGATAATCTGCATTTATTTTGAATGGATTTGGGATGGATAGTCCTATTTAAACTATGACAGATAGTCATTTTAAAGATTTTAGGGGGGAACTCTAATAAATTGCTTTTAGATGGGATATCTAATAAATGGGTAGATCGGATATTCAATACATATGATTTATGGCTTTATTTCATATTATGTTAAAACTAATCATTTTGGGTGCATGGGCATAGTAAATGATTTGCATGTTTCATTTTGGATACTAGTGAGGGGAAAACCCGTTCCGCTAAGCGGCATGGTCTCACTAGCTATCTATTTATGATAAGAGATGATAGGGGATTATTCATAACAGCCTTATTATCTGACTCGAAGTTTGTGTTTCTCCATAAACTCTCGGGTGCTAAAATTAATTTGAGTAGTCTGAGAGTGGGAGACTTTTAGGTTTTGGACGAATAAGCTTCCGGAGATGTGCAGGAGGCAATGTTAGCTATATAGGAGCTATTTTGTGTTTTCCGCTGTGGTGTACTAAGAACTGTAAAGTTCATATTTATTAGTTCTCTGATCATCATAAGGGGACATCTTCATATGTCACTCTTATCATATTTTGTACATGTATATGTGATCTGAACGCCGTTAACGTTTGGGATTATGTAATTAAATTTTAAATTGAAATTCATAAGAAATGAGAAATTTTGTTTTGTTGAAGTTTAAATTTTTTCATATTCTTGTGTTTCTGTGTTGCCAATAGTTTTAAGATTTCGATTTCGGTCACTTAGAAATAACACCAATGAATGACTGCAGCATCCGTAGCAGTTAGTTTTGAGCCTCCGGAAGCGGGATGTTATAGATTGGCTAGTTGGAAAACCGCCGGCCACGCTGGAGCATTTCTACACAATGCCAAACCAGTTCATGAGAAAGGAAGAGACCAGATTGTCTAGAAGAAGCAATGATACAGGGCCAAGTGGAGGAGCAATACAAAGCAACATCGTAGTAAAGCAATCTGGAGAAAGCTTCAGACATGTTCAGGTTAATGTTCAAAATATGTCGGGTCAACAGAAAAGGAGCGGAGAAGGAAATATCGATTGGAAAAGGGAGCCCGGAAAGTGGAAGTCAAGGATTCCTACGTATAACGGCTATACACCTCTGAATGCATCTCTGGAGAATATTTATCTGTCTACCTGTAATACTTTCAAATATAGGAAGCCACGTCCAAAAGAATTGACCGTGGAACAAAAGCAAACCAGGAAGTGCTATCGGTTTCATGAATGCTACGGGCACAATACTGACGAGTGTAGGCATCTCCATGATGCCATTGAGAAATTGATTTGGCAGAAAATGTTGCAGCAGTTTGTCAAGAATCCACAGAATGGTGGATAGGGAACGTCCGGGAAAACTTCGTGCCAGCCTGAGGAACCCTCTTAGACTGGTGGGAGGTTAGTAATAAAAACGATAGTTGGTGGACCGCACAGTGTGTACCGAAGTTAGCAGGAAATGGAGCGCTATGTTAGTTCTGAAACATGTGGACTTTGAATGTTGTTCTAAAACAGAGGATGGAACTCCGGGTAAGCAACAACGTATAATGGCGAATGATATAGTATTCAAAAGCAGAGATGTCGATAAACTATAGGCCCCTACTATTGATCCGATGGTCATTTCTGCCATGATTGGACCCGCTCCGGTGAGGAGAATTTTGATTGATTATGGAAGCTCTGTGAACATTATCTTTAAGAATGCATATGATCAAATAAGGATAGAGGCTAAGGATTTGAAACCGTCTAAAGCTCGTATACACGGTTTCAATGGTGTGGCTACTGAGACGGTAGGTTATGTCGAATTACTGGTTGAGTTAGGAGAAGGCGAACCTAGGAGGGTGCAGATCCTACCATTCATTGTTTTGGATGTTGATTCACCGTACAATTTTTTTCTAGACCGTCTGGCCCTGGCTGAATTTCGGGCAACTCTTGGCTTGTGGTATTTGACATTGAAATTTCCGATTGATAGTAGAGTAGGTGTTGTGCATGGTGATCAGGCAACTGGCCGTGCCTATTATGTGGCTGAGTTATGAGAGGCTCAGCGGAAAGAGAAGGGAAATAGTATGGACAAGTTTGTCCGCATCCAGGTTACTAAAGAGTGACAAATAGCGCTTAAGCCTCGGCTTGGGCACCAAAGTCAGTTCTATAGATATATAGATCCGAGGGATGATGAGGAGGAACGCAAGGAGGCCAAGGAAACGCCGGCTAAACTGACAATTGATATCTCAGTCAGCCACGATGACCCATCGCCGATGTTGAAGATTGGATCACAACTAAGCCCCTCAATGATGAGAGAACTTACCGATTTCCTCCGAGCGAATCTAGATCTATTCGTTTGGGCTCATTCTGACATCTGTGGGATCTTGCCTGCCATTGCGAGCCATGCACTGAATATTTTTCTGAAGTATGTTCCTGTGAAGCAGAAAGACGAGGTATGGATCTAGAGAGATCCATGGCTCTTAAAGAGGAGGTGATTAAATTTAAGCCAATGGGTTTATTCGTGACGCCCTCTATCCCGAATGGATATCTAATCCTGTGCTGGTGAAGAAGGCAAATGGGAAATAGAAAACGTGTATTGACTATTCGGACCTGAACAAGGCATGCCGTAAGGATAGTTTTCCTCTGCCTAGAATTGATCAGCTAGTTGATTCAACCACAGGACACAAATTGTTGTCATTTATGGATGCATACTTAGGATACAACCAAATCTCGATGTACGTCCCAGATTAGGAGCACACCAATTTTGTCAAGGATGTTGGGTTATAATGTTATGTTGTAATGCCATTCGGATTAAATAACGTAGGAGCGACCTATCAACGTTTGGCCAACCGAATGTTTAAAGATCAGATAGGAAGGATGATGGAAGTCTATGTGGATGATATGCTTGTGAAGTCACGGCGATCAAATGATTACATTCGAGCTTAGCAGAGATGCTCGATATCCTTCATTTTTATAACATGAAAATCAACCCACTGAAGTGCTCATTCGATGTTGCATCAGGGAAGTTCCTAAGCTTTATTGTCAATGCGCAAGGGATTGAAGTGAATCTAGAGAAGATTCAATCCATTCGGGATATACAAGCACCCAGAACTATTAAGCAAGTGCAGAGCCTAAATGGGAAAGTCACTGCTTTGAGTTGGTTCATCTCCAGGGTGACCGATAAATGCATTCCTTTCTTTGATTTGATAAAGAAAGGGAAGAGGAACTTTGAGTGGACGTAGGATTGTGAAGGTGTATTCCAAGCTTTGGTGATTCATTTGGAGAGACCCCCTATTTTGTTAAAGCCAGTAGATCATGAGGAGTTGTACATTTACTTAATAGCATCGCCACATGCCACAAGTGTCGCACTAATTTGTGAGGATAACCGGATCAAGAGACCGGTAAACTATGTCAGTAAACGATTAACGGGGCAGAAAGAAACTACTTGAAGATAGAGAAATTGGTGTACTGCTTAGTGATCACTTTGTGCAAACTTCGCCCATACTTCTAGGTACATCTAATCAACGTCTACACCGATCAGCCTTTATGATAGGTTCTGCATCGAACCAAAACATCTGGAAGGTTCCTTAAGTGGGACATCGAGCTCAGTCAGTTCGACATCACATATCTGCCTTGAAGAGCTATCCAGGGACAAGCGTTGGCAGACTTCATAGCAGAGTTTACCTCGAAGAGCTATCCAATGATCATTACTTTGAAGCAGGCATCGTTCTTGTTACCCTTGAGAACCGGTCAATTTGCTATGCTTTGTAGCTTGATTTCCCTACTACGAATAATGAAGCCGAGTATGAGGTGTTGATTGCTGAACTTAAGCTTGCCAAGGAGTTCGGGGTGAAATCTATCGAAATCTTTTGCAACTCGCAGCTGGTGGTGTACCAATTAGAGGGGACTACTAGGCAAAGGGACAACAGCTTGCCCCTTATCTTACCCGAGTTCGGGAGTTGTTGGTAGACATCGAATACTATAACATTTCGCATATCTCGCATGAGCAGAACGGAGAAGCCGACTCATTAGCAAAGTTCACCAGCATTGGTGATGCTCAACAGATGGGCTTGGTTCTAGTCGAGACATTACGTACCCCAAGAATAAATGTGATGGAAGTTGATCAAGTACCGGAAACGGAACCCAAAAGAGAATCATGGATGACCCCATTTAAAGAATACTTGTTGCAAGGAATCTTGCATGAGAAGAGGAACGAAAAGCGACAAATCCTTCGTAAAGCTTCGTAGTATATATGCGAGAAGGAACTAAGTATTGAAAGGGATTCTCTGTTCCCTTACTTAGATGTATCGCCCATGACGAGATAAAGCGTGCCTTGAAAGAAGTCCATACGGGAGAATGTGGCGATCACACTAGAGGGCAAATGTTAGCAAAAAAGATACTTTGTTATGGGTACTATTGGCCGACCGTGAAGTAGGATGCCGCTGATTATGTAAGATGTTGCGACAAATGCCAGATATATGCGAAAGTCCCAAGAGCATCGCCGACAGAGATTATGCAAATGGATAGTCCATGGCCATTCATTGTATGAGGAATTGATATCATCAGCTCTTTGTCAATTTCCAAAGGTAGCACAAAATATGCAATTGTCACAGTTGACTACTTCACCAAGTGGACCGAAGAGGAGCCGTTAGCTATGATCACAACTAAGAAAGTCATCAACTTTGTTGTTCAGAACATTGTGTGTCGCTTTAGTCTTCCACGGACTATTTTGACCGATAATGGGACTCAATTTGATAGTGCCGAGTTTAAGGAATTTTGCCAGAGATATCACATTGAAAAGAGATCTGCAGCGGTCCTCTATACTTAGGTAAATGGACAACTTGAAGCTGTAAATAAGATTATAAAGTCTATCCTGAAAAAACGTTTGGAAAAGGCTAAAGGCAAGTGGGTAGATGAACTTCCTATGGCACTCTGGGCCTATAAGACCACCCATAAGCCTACGACTGGCCATACTCCATTCGCTCTCGCTTATGGTGCCGAAGGAGTCATTCCTGTAGAACTCGAAGTCCCTTCCATCGAGTGACTTACTACGATCCCAAAACAAACCAAAATCTCTTATTGGAGTCATTGGAATTTATCAATGAAAAGCATGAAGAACCCAATTTGAGAGCAGCCGCACATCAGCACATAATCGCCCGGTACTATAATGCTAAAGTCCAACCGAGAACTTTTGAAGTTGGCGATCTTATTCTGAAATGAATTTTTCCAGTCCCATCGCACATGATCCTGACATAGGAAAGGCCATACATCATTGAACAGAGGCTTAGAGAAGGAACTTTCAAGATAGCAACTGTTGATAGCATGACGCTTCCGACAGCATGGAATAGCAAGCATTTACGATGCTATTTCACATAGACTATTTCTTTCACATTTCAGTAGTATTTACTTTCAATATTTGCTTTAGTATTTGACTTTTTTGATATGTAATAGAATAGGTTATTCTGCCCCTATTTTTATAATGAATAAAGGCTTGAAGCTTCCTTTGCATAAATTACTGTTATTGCATGTTATGTTAAGTATGTGTTCGAACTGATCGATATCGACATCTGCGATGTATGAACAGATGCGTAGGGTTAAAAGTCGACCAGTTATACTGATCCCCAATGAAAATGAACAAGGGGGGTTTTGTATGTTTGCTTGGTTGGCGATTTCTATAGATGAATCAAAAAGCAATTTTCACAATGAGGGACAAAGGTCGCCGACGGTAGGAGACTGGAAAAAATCTCTAAGTCCCCGAAGTGCGGGCTAGAGTACTCTAAGTCCCCGGAGCGCGGACTAGAGTATAAATGACATTAAAAAAATCCCTAAGTCCCCGGAGTGTGGACTAGAGTACTCTAAGTCCCCAGAGCACGGACTAGAGTATAAACGACTCGAAAAATCTTCAAGTCCCCATAGCGTGGATTAGAGTATCCCTAATCCCCGGAGCATGGACTAGAGTATAAACAACATGGAAAAAATATCTAAATCCCCATAGTGCGGGCTATAGTACTCTAAGTCCTTGGAGTGCGGATTAGAGTATAAACAACATGACAAAAATCTCTAAGTCCCCAGAGTACGGGCTAGAGTACTCTAAGTCCCTGGAGCACGGACTAGAGTATAGACGACATGACAAAAATCTCTAAGTCTCCGGAGTGCGGGCTAAAGTACTTTAAGTCCCCAGAGCATGGACCAGAGTATAAACGACATGACAAAAATCTTTAAGTCCCCGGAGTGCGGGCTAGAGTACTCTAATTCCCCAGATCGCGGACTAGAGTATAAACAACATGACCAAAATCTTTAAGTCCCCAGAGTGTGGGCTAGAGTACTCTAAGTCCCCGGAGCACGGACTAGAGTACAAATGGCATGACAAAAATCTTCGAGTCCTCGGAGTGCGAGCTAGAGTACTCTAAGTCCCCGGAGCGTGGACTTGAGTATAAATGACACGACAAAAATCTCCAAGTTCCCAAGCGCGTGCTAGAGTACTCTAAGTCCCAGGAGCGCGGACTAGAGTACGCTAAGTCGACGAAGTGTGGATTAGAGTATAAATGGCTCAACTAAAATCTCCAAGTCCTTGACGACGGACTAGAGTATAAGTGATTTGATGAAAGTTTCCCTGAAGTGGACTAGAATATAAACGATTTGATAGAAAAACTTAAGTCCCTGACTGCAGTCTAAAAAATTCTAAGTCCCCAAACCACAGGCTAACTCAAAAACCCAGTGGATGGACAGACGAGCTTTCAGTTGTTCGTTATCCCACGAGTTCCGGTCTAAGATCAACAGAAGAGGTTCGAACTGTTAGTGGTAGAATACAACCGTCGGTTACGATTCCGGTTTGGCATCGCTTGCGGCTTAAGAGGAAGCCTACAGAGAGGCTTCAAAATCGAGGTAGTGAATTATCAATGAAACTTGAGAGAATTATTACAAGTACTTGAAATGGGAAGAAATTCCTCTACTATTGAAGTACTAATTCACTCGACAATTAATCAAGAAACAAAAACTTTTATTTGCAATCTCAAAAATTCCTTACAAATTATTCGAAAGTTCGGGATCCATATCCGTATATGTGCTACTAAAAAAAGAGAAAGAAAATGACAGATATCTAACTTATTTGGACTAAGTACAATGACACAAGATGCTGACTATTTCTTCGATTTTTTCTCCCTCTTCGGTTTTCCGGGAGTTGAATCGGTAGAGTGCCTCTTTCGAGACACTTTGCCGCCTTGAGTGGAGGTACTTGAGGAAGTGGGAGGAACCGCAATGGGAATTGTTTCACCAGGAGGGATGAATTGCAAAGGCCTATGAATAGGATCTTCTACCACCACCACATCGTGTTTACCCTTGACTTTGAGTTTTGATTTTTCCTCTTCTTCAATTTGTTCTTTCAAGCTGAATTTAGCGTTATGCTTGAAGCACCCGTGACCACAACATCATCGTGCTCCTCAGTAAAAGATGGGTCTTCAGGCTTGTCCTCATCAAGTGCCCCAATCACTTAAGCATCGAGCCCCGGAGTATCTGCGGCAGCTGAAGCCTTGGACACTTTTCCTTTCTATTCCGTGGCGACATTGCTCCAAGGAGTTAATTCAGGACCAAGATGACCTACAAAGTTTCGTTAAAATGTAGCATTAGTCTATAGCCATTATTTACTGGAAACAACAACATTTTCAATTCGAAGGAGTTATATACGGTACCAGCATCTGGTTGGCTTTCGATGGTCGTCGGGGTGCTCCCTTCAATGATGAGAGACAGCATGTGTGGGCCAAGTCCGGACATGTCTGGATCATAACCAACGTATTGCTCCAATGACATCCCAGCCTACTGAACAAGAGGAGGACCTTGGGGCTCAGTTCTAAAAGACCCTATGGTATCTTCCTTTTCCTTAGACAGCGTAGGAGTTTTGCCGAATTGAAGTTTTGCGATAGCCATGTCAGATGGCTCATTTCCTCGAAGCACTTCCTACACAAGTGCCCCTTCTTCGAGCTCTGCCACTCCCAACTCCTCTTTCTTGATCTTTGTAATGATCTCCCAAGCTTCGGCAAGTGATTCGAGATAGCCTTCACCTAGGAAAGTTAAGTCGCGGTAAAGAAGAACTTTTGCATTATATTCGGTAATGAGTGGATCGAATAAGTATTTAATCTCTTCCCTACCGGACTCAGTCGCTGCCTCAACTCGGGAGTTGGCTTCTGTGAGCACCTCTTTCCTGCTCTCTTCACCGGAAGCTTCTTTCAAGGCTTCGATTTGGGAGAGTTGCTCATCAAGTTTCGTTTTTAAATTTCTTGTTTCGACAATCTCCTCGCAATATTTTTGCGACTCTTCTTGTACCTCGACTTTCTCGTCCCTCTTCTTGGACAGTAATTTTTCTAACTCCTCAATGTGGCAGGCTAAGACATATTTCTCCTTTTGTAAGGAGTCCTTCTCTAAAGCCAAGGTGTCGTTGTGTTGAAGCGTAGCATCTAGTTCCATCTTATGTGAAGTCTCTAGGCAACTAACTACCTCAGCCATCTCTTTCGCATTTTTCTTTGCCTTGTTAAGTTGAGCCTTAAATTCAAGCAGCTCAGCATCTTGATGTTTGATGATATCTTTTTCGTGGATGGCCTCTAGCTTAAGGTGGTCAATCTCATGCGACGCTCAATAAAAACTTCGGAGACTTTTTCAGCTAAGTGAACGAATGCTTCATTCTGGACGTACACATCATTCATACATGCTAATGAGCTCTCTTTGGCAGTTCTAGGAATGATGTGTACGGAGGGAGGAATTTGAGCCCGTTAAAGCAGATTTTAGGGAAAGTAGCCTTGAATTCGACTAATTTTTTCATTGTGGTAGAATCTTGGGCAGGAATTGGAGGGATTTGTTCAGACATAACCAGTGTATTTTTGCGACGCTCATGAGATTGCCTGGTACATGATGATCCAGAGTGTTGGTCAATGGGAGCGGCATATTGGGAACCCCGATGTGCGGACTAGCCTCCGATGTGTGCAGGAGGGTTGGATGAGTCGCCTTGGCGTGGAGCATGTAGCTAAGACTTCTTTCTGGATGAAGAGGAAGATTCTCGAGAGTGATAGTCTCTATCCCGACCTTCATCTTTGTCTCGGTGCCTTCTAGATTCAAAATCCCGACTTGAGCGATAGTAGGTGGAAGAGCCACAGAGGTGATCAAAGGCATGTGAATGAGACAATGCACCTGTAAAAGAACCAAATGGGAACATATTAGGAGTTGTTATGTGAAGAGTTAATCACAAGTGGACGGTGGAGTGCAAGTGCTTGTGTGTGTTCTAGTGTTTCTCCCCAACGGACCAGTAATGTTTGTTTTACTCATGGGAGTTTTTTCTCCTCTGTTGGAAGGTAACATGCCTTCACCGCTTCTCATGGGTGAGTTAAGTCCTTCAACGTCAATGTTGGTGAAGTTGTAATTTAATAAATCGTCTGAATCAAAATGTCGAAAAGCCCTTCAACACGCTCTCCATCTGTTGAGAAGACGAGCCTTTTTCAACCTGAGTTATGACAAATTTTGGGGTTGCCTCAATTTTCCTTTTTCGAATCCTATACGCCAAACCTTTTCCCCTTTTTGGGGGAGGTTGCGATTGGCTAGTATGCGGCGCTTCAACTACCGGTGTTTTTCCAAGTCCTACGTCTTCATTTCTCAGCCCTATATCTTCTGTTTCCTTATTTATCCCTCTTTGGCGCCTTATGGGTTCCCTCAAAAGGGAGCACTACGGGATCATTTATTTCTTCCCTTCTCTCGACGATAGCCTTCGGAATCGCTCTGCTTCTAGGGAGACCAATTCAGCGGCTGTCCTCTAACTGCCCAAATAAAGAGAGAAACTCATTAGTGATGAGGAGCTTGATGTCACGGTCCTCCACCGAAGTAGCGTGAATTGCTGTGACAGCCCTAGTGTATCCAATGCCTTCAGGTCGAGGACGAATACCTAAAAGAATTGAAGGAATTAGTACAGTTAAGAAAGAAGCTGTAATTTGAATCTTTGAATTAAAGGAAAAGGAAAAAATAGTACTTACGTTCTTCCAACCATCTTCTTGCGAAGCCGGAAGGACATCGTACGTAGAACCATTCGTGTTTGAATAAGGAGAGCTTATTCCATGCACCCGTTAAGACCTAGCATTTGGGCAAAGGTTCAAGGAAGACATGCGAAGGATATCGACCCATCTTTTGAAGTGGTAAATGTATTAGATGTCTTCGAGAGTTAGCGGGCGAAATATGACGTTCATGAAGAGGAGAAAAGTGCCATGGATAAAGGAATAGTTATTAGGGTGTAGTTGAGTAGGAGCGATTCCCATGAATCTCAGCACTTCCTGAATGAAATATTTAAACGGTGGCACGCATCTAGCCCAGCACATGAATTTTTTGCATGTAGTATATCCGGCTGGGGGCAAGTGAGGTTCATCTTGCCTTGATCGGATGAGAAAATCTACGAAAGGAATCATGTGTATAGAACATAATCGGTGGAGAGCGGCCTCACCTATCCTAGATGCCTGCAAGTCAACCGGATTGTTTAGAATAATGGCACCCTCCGCCACATCAGGAGCTAGATCAATAACTTCTACAGGAAGAACTGCGATCTCCCAAAAATATTTTCTTGTGGGTCAGATGTCTCTACCTTTTCTATTTGCTGACTCGGTGCAGGCGTGTCAGATAAGGTGGCCGAACTTGATCTCATTGCCGATTCAGAAGACATTGTGGTTGAACGCTTCGTATAACTTGGGATCTATGTCAGCTATGCTCGGTAGACATTCAATGTTAGGAATAATAACCTATCCCCCCATGTTATGTGTGAGCTAGTGCAGTGCAATATGAAATAAACATAAGCAGTTCGAAATCAGAAAAGAAAAAATAAAATGTTAAAGCCTAGAGGTTTCGTCTAGAGAGACCGTCATCGCTGACCGTCTCAAATGACGTGAAGGGTGATCAGCAACTGAAGCTTTAGGATCGAATGTTGACATTTTAAATTATGAGGTCCATTGTTCAAGTATGTTGGGCCAATCTTATAATTAGTTCATGCTCGGTAGATTGGAAATTTGTTTGTTCAATCTTAAGTCCACTGGTCCAGATATGCTAGTCGCGTTGTTACCAGTCACTTTATGCTTGGGCAAGGCAGTGTATAGTCATATGTTATAACTTAAAGTTTAGACGGTCATTATGGTCAACACCGATCCATGCCTCCAATGTCGATCCCTATGCCTTACTCTTGTAGTCGCCCCTACACTTAGACACACTTAACAATACTGATCCCTATGCTTTAGCCTACATACTGATCCATATGCCTTACTTTCGTAGCCAACCTCTATACTTAACTTTTTGGGACGATCCTGACTTTTCAACTCCTGGACCGACCCCTATAGAAAATCTTTTATACTGATCCACTTTAAGACGCCTATCAATGCCAATTCCCTCCACTTGGTTATCCAACACTGAACCCTCGCTTAACAATACATACCGAACACCCAAGCCAGCATATCCCCTACCGACCCTTCTCATATCTAATGCGGAACTCCCACTGACTACCTCTCACCGAACCCACACCTGTGTCGATCCCTCCTTTTTCGTTACCCTTTTCTCTTTTTATTCTTCTTCCCTTCTTCTTCCTCCTTTTCCAGCTCCTTTGCCTTCTTTTCCTCTATCGCATAACATAATCGACCCCACTAGGTAATACAACTAACAAACACCTAAACACCTACAAGCTTGAAGAATTGGTGTTAAGGGAAGTCGGAAGTATGATCTTGCACTTGGGTTCAAGTTAGAAGAGGGTGCTTTGTCTTGCTTTGGAGCGTTCGATTATGGTGAACGAGAAAATAAAGAGAGTTTAAGTGCTAAAAATATAAAGTAAAAGAAGAAAAGGAGGGGATATGAGATTTTATATAAGTGAAAGAAGGGGAAGAGGAACCGGTCACACCCTAGTGACCCGGTCATAAAAATAAGAGGGATCAACCTTGAGGTATGCCGATCTCTATCCATGCAGGTTCACCAAGGGATCGGCATACCAAATACCGACCCCTCTTACTTTAAAAAAAAATATATACAATGGAAGAAATAAAGGGATGTGCATAAATGATGAATGCTAATGAAATAGAGAGGGGAACAAAAGGTTGTGGCAGATGTTTGAAAATCGAATGGCAACCGATATCGTGAAGATTAGGCTATAAACTGAAACATATGGAATAAAGCATTTCGGCAAAGGTCGAAGAATGTCTGAACACGTCCAAAGTCAAAAACGGAAGCATGTGTATGAACGAGCGTGGAAGAGATTTATCAATTTAGCTTTTTGAAAGATTAAGTCAGGAAGAAAACTGAAGTCTTCATATAACCAAAATCTATGCATTCAAATGGAACGAGTCATCAGACTTGTTCCATCGAAGGTTAATAAAAGAACAATGATCAATCAGTGACTTGGATAGGCCTATTCCCGGAACCTAGGTTTCTCCAATTCAAAGCACGTAATGTTATTCACAAGACATACTTTAGGGGGCACGTGTTACTCGGTACCTTGGCCCGGCTACACAAGGTCGACTATGAAGGCAAGACTCGACTGTTGATGGGAAGGATGGTTACGAGATGACATCCACAAGGCTAGAGTATAATGTTTGAACGGTTGTATCCAGCCTAGGATAAATAAAGTCAAAAGATAGATAATGAAGGATGTCGGGATTTTGGAATTTAGTTTGATCGGAATAGTGATTGGCGTGGATGCTTGAAGAATGGAGGGAGATATGAATGGGGTCAGCATAACTTGTAAAACCGATGGGATCGGCATATTGAGTTTGGATCGGCATATTGAGTTGAGATCGGCATATTGAGTTTGGATCGACATATTGAGTTGAGATTGGCATATTGTGTTTGGATCGACATATTAAGTTTGGATCAGCATAAGGTGTGAGAATGGTATGATCGGTATAGGATGTAAGAATGGTGGGATCGGTATATGATATGGAAATGGTGGGATCAGTATGTTAGTGGTCGGCATGCTGGTGGTTCGCATTTCCCTAATCAGTTTAGGACTCGAACCAAAGCACAACCAGAACCATAGCACCACATGTCCAAATGTCGTAATACCTGAGGCACCATCATGTCACACCAAAAGAGAGCTACCATAGGGGTCGCTCGCCTAAATTCGACCTATGGAGGGGTCGGTATCGACCCTTATCCATTACGAGT
The DNA here is from genome assembly GCA_030737815.1 of Allium fistulosum. Taxonomy (NCBI): domain Eukaryota; kingdom Viridiplantae; phylum Streptophyta; class Magnoliopsida; order Asparagales; family Amaryllidaceae; genus Allium; species Allium fistulosum. The sequence continues at coordinate 1,408,466,465 of CM060903.1, forward strand.
TGGGCCTAGCCCTTCATATGGTGGGCCCATGTGGTTAAGGGGTCCAGGTGCCGAAGTGTCCGTCGAGTTGGAAGCTGCCTTCATCTATAAATATAGGGGCATGGGGCCATGTTGAAGGACCTTTCTTTTTGGGCTGATAAGTGAAATATCTATCAGTTTTGTAACCAATATTATTTCATTCTTCCTTGATCTCTTGTTATTTCTTGCTAATTGTAAGTGTAATCGAGTGATTTGTGAAGCAATAAAGAAAGTATTCGAAGAGGGCATAGGCAATCAACGCCGAACCACTATAAACCTTGTTGTTTTTGCTCTCTGTTGCATTATTCTTTGTATTCAGTGTTATTCCTTATTTTTCATTTAATTTCTTCATTTATTTCACTATTAAACCTATCTCGGGTGTTAGCGACCAATTTAGTTGCAAATAATTTGTATTATTATCCTGCTTTTGAACTAAGATATATCTAGACGAGTCAGAACCATTGGATTGTTGTGAAATGAACCTGAAATTCTGAATCATAATTCTAGATACTAGAATCTAAGTAAAATCCAAAGAATCAATGTAGAAACTCACATGCCACTTGAAAACAGCTAATCATTCTCCAAATAAGTAAAACAGTGAAGAATAAAAGCAAAAAAGCACAACTTGAAGTCTAAAGTCAGTACCAAGTTGAATAGCTCAACTGGTATCGAGTCAAGATTGCTGACTCAACGCATTCACTTGAGGAAGTTGAAGAAGAGAGGAATAACAAAGGAAAGCATAACAAATATCATAAGTCAGTATCAATTTGTGAGGGACAAGTTGATACTGAGTTGACTTTGCATATGCTGAGTTGGTCATGATCTCTTTCTTGAGCCTCTTTCTGGACATGGAGAACAGATGGAGAAGGTTTGGGAGCTTATTTCACTAACCTTCGTCTATAAATAGAGGGAAAACGATGCAATAACGCGATTTTCTTTCTTTCTTTATGAATTAACCAATTTTACCTCGACACTATGTTGGATCCTTACCCAACTTGTAAGCAACCGAGTTGTAAAATCACAGTTGTTAAGGAACTTGGAAATCATTAACAAAGTTTAAGTTGATGTAGGCCAGAGTATTTACTAAGGCACTATAATTCTCTTATGTTATTAACCTCGTTTTATAATTACTTATTTATTAATTTCTACTTATAATCTGACTGGATTATTGTCTAACTTTCAAAGCAAACATTTTGATGCTTTCACCAAGAAATCTCCAAATTCTCATTCTATGGATCTATCTTGAACCATTATGTTGTTATAATCTACAAGTTAGATCTAAAAGTTGTCTTTGGAAGATCCATAATTAGTTAGATTTCCCTAAAATCTATCATTAGATCAAGAAAGTTATGGCATCCAGATACTCCACAAAGAAACCTACTGTTTTAAGACCTACTAACGGCGCAAAAAATGAGGTTCTCAAATTAAAGAGGAGACAAATCAACCTTTTATTGTTGAAATTTCAAGTGCACTAGAATGGTGACTAGAGTCAATTTGGATAGAATAATGATGGAAATGAATAGAAGTTGATGGAGAGCCTGAGTGATATGCTGAAGTAGATGAAGAAAGCATTTATTTAACGACTCAGCTATCCTAGAGGCAAAGGAAGAGCTGTATGGAGTTATCACTTTCTAATATAGAAGAAGTGTGTTTTTCTTCATCGAACAAGAACCGAAGGGATGGAAAATAGAAGATGAAGAAAAGGGAAGTTAGGACTTCAAAAATTAGAACCGGATAAGTCCAAGTTAACAGTTTACTGCTCGGTACCGAGTCAAGCCCATAACTCGTAACTGAATTAAGATCCCAAATGTTGATTGAGAATCAAGATAGTGATTTGTAGGAAGAAGCTGTTGTTGTTATTGAGCCAGTAGTTGGTAGTCAGAGCTGTGATATTCAAACAGATGCTACCAAACCATCATACAGAAATCACTAATAACGAATACAAATGGTTCTCCCAGATACATGGAAACCCTGACATTACAGAACTACCTAAGAGCATTTCCAAAGCCAAACACCTAGGGCAAACCTTGATGATTTCCATTTGGTCGATATGACCGATCCAAAGTATATAACGGATATGGTTAGAAGATTGGGGGTGAGAACCAACATAGGAGCAATGCTGATTGGGATTCTAGATTAGGGTTCTTCTCCTAGTAGAAAACTATTCACTTCAAATATTTTACGAAAGGGTTATCCCAAGAGATTTGTGATGCCTTTGATGCCGTCATATAATGGAATGACTGATCCAAGAAATACATCTTCTTAAATATTAAAGGCACATGGATGGTGCCAGAGAAACGAACGTAATGAGATGTAGGTTTCCCTATATTTCTTAAGGGAGTCGCTACAATATTTTTCAATCGGCTCATGTCGAGATTCGTATCTTCATTTAACCAAATAGGTAGGAAATTTGTAGAGTATTTCTGACTTCACACTACCCTTCCAAAGGACGTGGTGTCCTTATCAAGTATTTTTTACAATCCCAAAGGGTTTTTGAAGAATTTTATAAGTAGACTCAACACCGCTATGACTGAAGTTAGCAATGCCATAGATGACATTGTACTGATGGAAATGATTCGATTAGTTCTTTTAGATAATGATTTTGGTAAGTGGCTAAAAATGAAACCATCATCGACAGTGCGCTATTTTTATTAGAATGTGACCCAGTATCTACGCTTGGAAGAGGTAGATATGTCTCATGTAAAGGCTGGTTAAAGGCCATCTGATGAAATGGTGTAGATCAACATTGCTATAAAGTAAACATTTAAGAGCATCGATAATGTTGTGATCAATGTTGGAAACAAAGGTAATACCCAGAAAAGAAGAAACCAAGGCATTGAAGGTAGAAAGCTTTATTTCAAAAAGTATCCAAGGTATTTGAAGCCTGAAGATTATATCCCACTGTTAACCCGCCTTTTGAAAAAGTAGTGCATAGGTGGATTTAACCCAACGGACATCATGATCATCAAGGTGGGAGGCCTGGAGAAACGGTTGCCAAGATCAAAGATTGGCTATAAACAAGACTATGGATGACGGTCAAGTGGATTCGGATCGGAACCCTAATTTTTGTCCTAATTAAAGTGCAATTGGTATGAAGTGATAAGGAATACCTCATGAGGCTACATTTTGAATTTCAAGTTGATTGGAGTTGGTATGCTAGAGTTAGGGGCAAAAGAAGAGAGATCAGATCATATTCAGCTCAACAGCACAACTCAACAATGATCGCTCTATAACTCGACAACCACAAGGAGGATTGAAGTGAAACTATGGAAAAAAGAAGAGGGGACCCTAAGGATTCTATCCTAGGGATCGCATGTCATTTGGAGAAGTTATAGGGATTGACATCTGTACTTCAATAGGGATCGGTACCTATCCCTCTTAGGGATCGGCTAAGCCCAACTTCATAACAAAGATCGATCAATATCTCAACATTCACACATCCAATTGACATGAAACTTGGAGGACAAGCTAGTTAGAACATGTGGAACTCCCCATAGGGATCATGTAGAATTTGGAGAAATTTGGAGGGATTGGTACCTATCACTCCATAGGGATTGGCTATAATCAGCCTTCACAACATATTGCAACAAAGTTTGATCAATAACTCGGGTTTTACTAGTACAATTGGAGTGAAGCTTGGAGGCTAAGCATAATATAACATAGAGAAGCTTCCCTAGCGATTTCATGGTATTTGGAGCAAGTTGGAGAGATTGGTACCTATCCCTCTAGAGGGATCGGCATAAATTAGAATTCAAGTAACAATACTTCATGGAAAATGCGATATCTCACAAACCATACGTTGGAATTGCACGAAATTTAGGGAGCAAGTAGCTAACACCATGAGGAACCACTAGAGGGATTGCACCCTATTGGACACCAAAATAGGGATCGATACTGATCCTTATTGTGGGCCCCAATGGGCCTAGAAATTATTGGGTTGCCTCGTCTTGGTCTCCCGAACCTTCTGTCAAAATTTTAGCCCGATCCTTACACATTTTCACTTATAAATAAAACAGGCATGGCATCAAAAAATGGATATTCTTTCTACTTCTCTTAATCTTCAAGTTAGGCTAGACTCTGTCAATTTTATTCTTGGATTTCAGATTGTAACTATAAACAAACTTCTGTATAATAAAAAGTATTATTTGGAGTGGTCGTAGGCCAGAATTAGACGAACCACTATAAATCTTGTTTCATTTTATTTGCTTTCTAATTGTTTTAATTTTGTTCTTTATTTATTTCTCTTCATATTTCTATGATTGGATTGGATATTGGAGCTTTTTCATAATTAGATGTTGTTGGCTAATTTTGATGCCAACACCCACTGAATGAAACCATAGAGAATATTTAGCTTACCATGCAAGGTATTAAAAATTATAAAAAGCTAATTTGAAGGGAGTTGATTGAATGAGAGAAGATGTTTAGGAATTATTGTCCTTCCACAGGATCCACCGGCACATGAAAAATGAGTGTTAACATTTTCAGGATATAATCGAAGATCTGATCATTAAAAAGAAACTTCAAAAGCATGTAAAAGAACCGTAGGATGGCGAGCAAGTGAACAATCATCCTTAAGGGCATATGCTCTACTGGGGTAGGTTGGGCCTAGTGGAGAGGAACCTATGCAGCCTGACAGGAGACCTGTGATTAATACCAACCTTATTTGGCCGAGAAAAGCTGGAATGCGATGGAGCTATGTAGAAGTTCATTAAAACATGTTGTTCGAGAGAGTTACTTTGTTGTAGAAGATGGAGCTCCGACAAAACAACTGAGATTGACGACTGATGGTATTATGTTCAGGAATCATGATGTAGATGGGGTAAAGGTACCAACACTTAACCACTTTGTGATTACAGCCATGATCGGACCGGTCAATATAAAATGAGTTTTCTTTGATTATGGGAGCTTAATCAATATTTTTTTAATAAAAATTATGATTAGATGAGGATGGACGGGCATGATCTTAAGCCATGTAAATACTAAATCCAAAGATCTATTTGAAATGCTACAAAGACTATTGGATGCATCGACCTATCAGTGGAGCTTAGTGAGGGTGACCGCAAGAGAGTGCGGGTATGATCTTAGTGAGGATGACCGCAAGAGAGTGCAGGTATAGACCTTCGTTATGATAGATACGTACTCTACTTACAATGCTTTCTTGGGTCAATTGGCCTTTTCCAATTTCAAAGTGGCTCTATCCTCATGGTGTTTGATAATGAAATTCCTGACAGAGAATAGAGTAGGAGCTATTCAAGGAGATCAGAGTACAAGATGTGAATGCTATGTCATGGAGATGAGAGAGCCAAAGCGACAAAAAAGGGAAACAGTGCAGAGATGACTCTTTGTATCAGATCAACTAACATATACCAACATCATATAGCCCTAGATCAGAGGGTATAATAAATTTTATAAACCTATGGATCCACTGAAAGAGCCAGAGGATGCACGGGCGGCTTCAGTCGAGCTGACAATTAACATCCCATTTGATGAGAGCAACCGCACTAATGTCCTAAAGATCGGATCTTAGCTTAGCATGAAGATGAAGGAGGAGTTGGCATGTTTCTTCAAGCAAACATGGATGTGTTTTCCTAGATGCATTCCAATAATTATAGAATATCACCAGAGACGGTGTGTCATACATTGATTATGAACCCATGATTCCCTTTGATGAATCAAAAGAGCCGCAGGTGGTCCAAAGCGATCTGTAGCATTGAAAGAAAAAGTGGATAAGCTTAAGGCTAACAGCTTCATCCCTGATGTTACATACCCCAAATGGGTATTGATTCTATTTTTTTATCAAGAAGCCTAATGGTAAATGGGGGATACACATCGATTATTCAGACCTGAATAAAGCATGCCCAAAGGACATCTTCCTAATGCCGAAGATTCGCTAATTAGTATACTCAAGTACCAGACATGAACTATTATTGTTTATCGATGCTTATTCCAATTACAATCAAATAGCAATGCACGTTCCAGATTAGGAGCATACCAGTTTCATTATTCACTTGGAACCGTGTGTTTACCGTGTCATGTCATTCAATATAAAGAATGAATGAGCTACCTACCAAAAACTAGTAGATTCAATGTTTAAGAATCATATTGGGTATATAGTTAAGGTCTATATAGATATTTTATGTGCTTTAAAATTAAAGGATGGAGCTCAATCTATTGAAATGTTCATTCAGAGTTGTATCAGACAAGTTTTTTGGGTTCATAATTAACTCATGGGGCATAGAAGCTAATCTAGAGTAGATCAAAGCATTGAGAATTATTGAAGCCGAAGAAGACGGGGAGGGTAACATAGAGCTTAAATGGAAAGGTCACAGCACAGAGTCAATTCATCTCAAATGCAATGGATAAATGTATGTCGTTCGTTGATGCCCTCAATAAGGAGAAAGGGAATTTGTCTAATCGGAGGAATGTCAGAATGTTTTTCAGGACTTACATGATCATGTAGAGAGACCATCAATCTTACAAAAGCCTTCGGAAAGAGAGGACTTGTTCGTGTACTTGACAGTCTCAGTTTACGCGCTGAGCGCAGCCCTGGTGCATGATGAATCTTAAATTCAAAGGCCCATATTTTACATTAGTAAGCAGTTCACTAGAGTAGAGATGAATTATCCAAATTTAGAGATGCTAGCTTATTTCTTATTGGTTGCTTCATGGAAATTGCGGGCTTACTTCCTGGCTTATTCAGCGAAAATGTTGACTAATCAACCTTGAAGACAAGTGCTGCATCGACCCAAGACTTTGGGAAGGTTACTAAAGTGGAATATTGAGCTGAGCTAGTATGATATAACATACCATTCTAGGAAGGCGATACGAGGACAGGCACTGGATGATTTCATTGCTGATTAATCACTTGGGATGGAGAAGCGGAGAAAGAAGTGGTCGGACTTGCTCGGTGGAAACTGTACATGGACTGAGCATCTAATGAATGCGGCTGTAGGGCAGGAGTGATCTTAGTAACAGTAGGGGAATGGGCAATTTTTTATACCTTGAAGCTTGAGTTTATCGCAATTAATAATGAAGCGAATACTAAACACTAATCGTAGGGCTTAAAATAGAAAAAGAATTGGGAGTCAAAGCATTGCATATATACAATGACTCTCAATTGGTGGTCTGTCAGGTGAAGGAGGAGTTTCTGGCTAAGGGAGCGTGACTTGCCGCTTACTTGACGAAGGTTCTTGAACTGCTAAATGATATCAAATATTACACGATAACACATATTCCCAGGGAGTAGAACATGGAATTTGATTTATTGGCCAAGCTGGCCAGCCCTGGGGATGCACAGCTTATGGGATTAGTTCTAGTGGAGTTTTATCGACTCCAAGCGTTGACTAGATGGATATCAATTGGAACTTGGAAGCCAAATTAAAAAATAGTCATGGACGACTCAGATCAAAGAATATATGTTGAAGGGAACTCTCCCAAGTGGAGGAAATAAGCGAAGGAAACTCATACGCAAAATACTACAATTTATCATCTAGAAAGGAGTACTATATAAGAGAGGATTCTTTGTTTCCCTACTATGAAGTATCACTAAGGAAAAAGCGAAGAAGATTCTAGCTGATGTGCATGAAGGGAGTTGTGGTGATCACACTCGAAGGTAGACTTTGGCAAGGAAGATTCCTCTCTATGGATACTTCTAGCTGATAGTAAACCGATTTACGGCTGATTACACTAGAAAGTGTGATAGGTGTCAAAGGTTTGTGAAGATATCTATTGTCCCATCCATAAAATTATATAAATGGTCAGTCCATTGCCATTTGTGCCTGGAGAATTGATATAATTAGTGTGCTATCGATGTCCCAAAGGGGAGTAAAGTAAACCATTGTTGCAGTTGACTATTTTACAAAGTTGGCAAAAGAAAAATTACTGGCCATGGTCACTGTGAAAAAAGTGATCAACTTTGTTGTGAAGAACATCATATGCTGATTCGGAGTTTCTCAAAAAATTATCATCGACAATGGAACCCAATTCGAAAGGGCTAAATTCAAAATTTCTGTGGAAAACACTGAATTGAAAAACTATGCAACTATAGCATACCCACAAATGAATAAACATGTGGAGACGGAGAACAAAATCATCAAATCCATCTCGAAGAAGCAATTGATGAAGACCAAAGTTGATGAATTACCCTAGCCCAATGGGATTACTTAATGACTCACAAGTTCATAATCGACCATACTTCATTCACTTCGGCATACGGATCAGTGACCACGATTCCAATTGAATTAGAAGTTTCATATCATTGAAGAACTCATTATGCCTTGGTTGAGACCCTTAACATGATTGATGATAAGAAAGAGGAAGCTAATATGAGAGTAGCTGCTTACTAGAAAATAATTGCATGATAATTCAATGCCATGGTCAGGAATCAGACCTTTGTAATCGACAATCTCATTTTGAAGCGAGTTTTTCCCAGTCTTGAGTTACTTAGCACAACTGGGAAGGTACTTTTGGAATCGAACATAAGCTTAGAGATTGAACTTTAAAGTCAGCGATCATTGATGAAATTTCAATTACGAGAGCGAGGAATAGCGAGCACTTAAGATACTATTTCACCTAGATGTATCTTCATTAATATTTGACTAGACTCTTATGTAATAATGCAGAGTTTTCCTTTCTTCTGTCTATAATATAATTGGCTTTGGGAATTGACAGAGCTGTATTTTCAATATCCATGATCAAATTATGGGAGGATGATCTCACCAGGGTCGATCGTGATGATTCGCCCTACACCCCTGATCTTTGATCAATGCCCAAAGACTGGTAGGGTCGAAGACTATAGCTCGAAGAATAGAGAGGTCTAATGGCGATGCCTAGAGACAAGCATCTAAAACGTTAGGTCTCGGAGATATGACCCAGCAAGAGCTTGAACCAACTTGTACAAATACGATTAACTCCCAAAGATATGTGAGATTAAGCATGGATGTCCAGAGTTCGATTTTCAAAGCACCACTTCTAATGATCATTTATGGTCATCGCCTAGAGATAGGCAAGATAAATCTCTAAAACGTCACTTCCCAGAGATCGGAAGCGATATGGAGATGCAACCTTATCTTTGATAAAATGGAATCCGATTGAACATAAGCCAAGTAGGCTATAGAGTTAGACAAATGATTATAATTCTACTAGCCAATAAAGAAACATTTTGGCAGTGATGAAGAGAATGAAATGACAAAGTACAACTAAGCAATGGTGAAAAGTTATTCACGCATACAAAGTTATAATGAATGATGTCATTGCACTAATCCAGATACAAGTATCACAAACATAAATAAACTATGTATATAGGCAAGATAACATGAAACTCTAAAAGAAAACCAACTTTTTTACAACTAAAGAATTTTAAAAACAAAAGCACGGGCCGTACCCACACAACAATGATTTATATACATGTGGTAAACCAAAAACTAAAGCCAACGACAACGTAAGGAAACAAAGTCCCATCTTTCTATCTCCTCTTCTTCTCTCTCTTCTTTCCTTTGGGGAAAGATGAATATAATAACCATAAAATTTATAATTAATTAAACAAGTTAAATAAAGGAATAAGGCAGATTAAGTAAGAAGGGTAGAGAGGAATGAATTAACAAAAGCAGGTATGAGGGCCCAAGCCCAACTTATTATGGGACAATACATAATACTCATTTCTATTCATTCATTTCATTTTACTCAAAACTAAAATAAAATTTAGAGAAACTCTTTAATAATGGAAGCATAAGAAAGAAAATAAGGAAAAGATACAAAAACATAAGCTAAAAGAAACTAAAGAAGACTAAAAACTCTACATTTCAAAGATCAAAGTGAGTAATGCTTAACCCTTCAAAACTGACTTCCTCGTATGTATGGGTTCATTTCAGGTCTATACGTTTTTATGCACGATGAGGTTCACGTGGATTTTATTGTAAAGATCAAAATGTTTAATGAATGTTTTGGGAAAGGATGAGTGAACATGGGATGTTTACATGTGTTTTACCTACTTTAGTGATTTTGAAACTTAATGAAAAATTTATATAATGTTTAAATCATGATTTCTGAAGTGGGTTTTTAGTTTAAAGAATTTCCTAAGCTTATATAGTTTTATACAAATTTTTTAAAGTGGTTTAACTTGAAAATAACAAGGAAAATACCCTTAAAAAGGCAGGATAAAGTTAAACTATGAAAGAATAGAGGTTCATGGATTTTTGGAGAATTTATCTAAATTTTCTATAGGAAATAAATGTAAAACAAGTTAAGTACTACGCTAGGGATAATTAGGTACTGCGGGGAACACAAGAAATTTAATTCTATAAGGAGATATTCTAACAAGGGTTAGGAAAAAGTGAAACAAGATCCCAATTATTTTCTAAAAAGAACACTGCAAATAACCGAAAGTGAAATGTAACCAAATGGTATAAGGACACGTGTAAAGGCATTGTCAGGGATGCTAGAGTTGTCTGGGTACGATATTTGGGCAAAAATCTATTTTTATAAATAAGAATACAGTAGGATCATACTATGGTAAAACTTAGAAAGGAACACTTAATAAGTAAAGTGAAGAGCGTACTACGGGGGAGGATTCTTTGCTAAAAAGAAAAATATACAAGACTTGCCAAAGATAAGTCAATGGGACACAGGGAGAGGCTAGGTCGGAACGAGGAAGGGATCCTGCATTATTTAAAGGAAGGATAAGAGTTGGAAGGGTTATTGACAATAGGTTGGGATGCTCACTCGAATGCACACCTAGGAAAGTTGAGGAGAGGCATTTAACTTTATGGAACTACAGTGGGGAAAGTCAAGTAGTTCCAAATTAAACAAATGTTTAAAGGCTGCATGTTGGTTTCTTTACGATCTACTATAGTGGGGTGGCTCTAAGCAATTTGTAAAATAAGTAAATAAATTACTACAGTGAGTTGACGCTAAGCAGTAAGGAAATTTAGTGAATAAATATAAAAGGACTGCAGCTGGATGTTTCTTTGCAGTCTGAGGCTTAATTAGTTAAATCGTTAAGTACTGCAGTGTTGGATCCAGGTAGTTCGAATTGGTGAATAAATTTATAAGAATACTGTGGTAGGGTGATTCCAAGCAGAATAACAAATAAATTTAGAAGAAAACTACAGTGGGATAATTCCAAGCAGTAATAGGCAAGAGACAAACCCTAAAGAGATGTATAGAGAGAACCGCACTGGGGTGCGGTGTTGAAAAATTTAAAGAATTCTTTAAATAATAAATGGGACTTGCGAAGGGTTAATGCAAAAGTAAATGGTTAAGTAATGCTAGATTAAAGAAGAATCCATATAGGAACCTTGGTAGGTCTTTGTAGGGAGCGCATTATTCTATGTTTGGATGTAAAAGCTATCCAAACTAGAAGAGCGTTGGGTCCACGTAGGGTGCACAAAAGTAAAGGAAATCGGCTTAAGGAAGCATTTAATTGAAGATGTAAATAAGAAAAAAATTGCATTGGTAGTTTAAAGTGTTTTACTCATGATGTTTGAATAGCGAGAGGAAAACCTAATCTATGCAATGCAGGTTGAACTCCCTATACGTTGGTTTTTGGGGACAATATTATTCAACCTAGACTTTATGTCTCACCTGATATTTTTATTATTTTTTTCTCCATAAACTCAAGGGTACTCATTTGTGTAGGCTAAGTTTATGGACTTAGGAAGGTTTGAAATAAAGGTCATAGTACGAGGACTGAAGACGGAGCAGGAGGCTCTTCAGCTAATAAAAATTTTGTTCCCATTATATGATGGAGTGCGGGTCGCATATTTGTATGTGGACCTGACTCTTTATAATATTATTTTTTTATTATATTCGGCCCTGCGTGGGCACATGACTTGGGAATTTTGACCAAAGTAATTATAATAAAAATTAAAAAGAACCTATTATCTAATGAACAATGTTAGTTAGCTCTATTTACTTATCTGTGTTTTCATATTATATGGAACTCACTTTCATCACTGGAAGATAATTTTGATGATGATCGCAACATCATAGACATTCACCTTTGGGTTTCAAGTAGGGGATGTTACAATTTGGTATCAAAGCATAGGTTAAGACCACCTAAATAAAACTGAGCTAATAAAAAATACAATCAGTAATAAAAATAACAATAAACACTCCAAGGAGAGGATGCATACACATACAAATATATATATATATATATCGTACTTATATATTGCTATATTGATATATATATATATAAGGAGATATATCTTTCTTCTATTGTGATTTCACTTCCTATCTTTTCATTCTGATGAAGACTTGCTTAACAGAAAAGCAAGATGGATGAGAAGCGGACGAATCACAATAAGAAGGTTAAGTGTAATAAGAGAGACTGAAGAAACATAGACTTATGAAGGAAGGGAGGAAAGAATTCAAAGATAAGTTAGAGAGGAAGCTGCGCAACTAGAAAATGAAACAAGCATAGATGTGAAAGTCTTTTTTAAATAGTTCATGGTCCAAATGCTGAGGGAAGCTGGATTGGAACTGCTATTCACTAGTGAATTTTGGAGAAGTCTGCAGAAGGTATTTGGTATAGAACTGCGTATGAGTACTGGAACCATCTACAGACAGATGACAAACTGAGAGGGTAAACAAGATCTTAGAAGATTTACTGAAAGCATGTATTTTAGACTTCGGTGGATCTTGGGAAGATTATTTACATCTGGTAGAGTTCTCATATAATAACCGCCATTAGAACAGTATTGGGACTTCGTTTGAGGTTTATATGGAAGGCCATGTAAGTCGCCTACATGTTGGTTGGAAGCAATAGATAGGGTTGTGTTAGGACCAGATGTAGTAAAGGATGTACTGAGAAGGTCGAACTAATCCGAGCAAGGATGAAAGCAGCACACTCTAGAAAAAATAGTTATGTCGACAGAAGGAGAAAGGAACTGGAATTCGCAATAGGCGATCAAGTGTTCGTTAAGGTTTCTCCGATGAGAGGCATGATGCTATTGGGAAAGCCGAGAAGTTAACGCCCAGATATATAGGACCGATTCCGATCATAGGAAGGATTAGGAAAGTGGTTTATAGGGTGGATCTGCCTAGTGTGTTTACAGGGATTCATAATGTATTTCACATATCATGTTTGCGGAAATGCATTAGGGACCCAAAAACAGTAGTTGATCGGATTGCAGTAGAAGACTTAGTTATCAAAGAAGATAGGACATATGTGCCAAGACCAGTTCAGATAGTGGATTAGGATGAGAAGCGGCTTTGGAACAAGGTAGTGAAGCTAGTATGCATTCAGTAGAGTGCAGAATGGGAGGATTGAAAATGAGAAACAAAGAATAAGGTTAAGAGGACCTATCCAGAGTTATTTGTCACATATTAGCGCATATGCTATGTATCGAGTATTGCTAATATAGACCATATATATATATATATATATATAATATTATGGTTGTTTGTTGTAATAGTAGGTGGTACTAGTACATTTTACGTATGCATGGATTGGGAATTCGTGGGGATGCTCAGGGTAAGTATAAAGGAGAGGACTAGTCTCTAGTTGACCTTAACTGAATTCCCGGATGAAATTCCTTTATGGAGGGGAGAATGTAATAACCCTAAATTTTATAATTAATTAAACAAGTTAACTAAAGGAATAAGGCGGGCTAAATAAGAAAGTTAGAGAGGAACGAATTAATAGAAGTGGGTATGCGGACCCAGGCCCAAATTATTGCGGGATAATATACAATACTTATTTATGTTCATTCATTTCGTTTTACTCAAAACCATGGTGGAAGCATAAGAAGTCAAATAAGGAGAAGATACAAAAATGCAAGCTAGAAGAAACTAAAGAAGACTAAAAGCTCTACATCTTAAAGATCTAGTGAGTAATACTAAACACTTCTAAACAGATTTCCTTATGTGTATGGGTTTGGTTCAAGTTTATATGTTTTTATGTATGATGGGGTTCATGTGAGTTTTTATGTAAAGATCTAGAAGTTTAATGAATGTTTTGGGAAAGGATGAGTGAACATGCGATATTTACATGTGTTTTCTCTATTTTAGTGATTTCAAAACTTAATTGAAATTTTATATAATGTTTAAATCTTGATTTCTTTAGTGGGTTTTCAGTTTGAGGAATTTCCTATGCTTATATAGTTTCATACAAATTTTTTGAAATGGTTGAGCTTGGAAATAACAAGGAAAATACTCTTGAAAAGGCAGGATAAAGTTAAACTATGAAAGAATAGAGGTTCATGGATTTTTGGGGAATTTATCTAAATTTTTCTATGCGAAAATAAATTTTAAACCACTTAACTACTGCACTGGGGATTTTTGGATAATGCAAGGGACATAAGAAATTATATTATATAAGAAGATATTCTAACTGGGTTTAAGAAAAAGAGAAACAAGATCCAAATTATTTATTGAAAAGAATACTGCAAATAACCAAAAGTGAAATCTATCCTAATGGTATAACGACACGTCGACACGTGTAAAGGCATTGTCAGGGATGTCAAAGTTTTTGGGGTATGGCATTGCGGCATCATCTATATTTTCATAAGTAATAATACCGCGGGATCATACTGCGGTAAAAATTAGAAAGGAACACTTAATAAGTAAAGTGTAGAATGTACTACGATGAAGGATTCTACACTAAAAAGATAAATATATAAGACTTACTAAAGATAAGTCAATGGGACTTGGGGAGAGGCCATATTAGAACGGGGAAGGGATGCTGCATCAGTTAAAAGAAGAAAAGAAGTTGGATGGGCTATTGATGTCGGGTGGGGATGCTCATATTAATGCACACCCAGGAAAGGTAAGGGGAGACATTCAACTTGTAGGAACTACGGTGGGGAAGGCCAAGTAGTTTCAAATTAAACAAATGTTTAAAGGCTGCATGTACGTTTCTTTGCGGTCTAAGGCTGCAAGTAGGTTTCTTTGCGGTCTATTGCCGTAGGGTGGTTCTAAGCAGTTTGAAAAATAAGTAAATAAATTACTGCAGTGGGGTGATGCCATGTAGTAAGGAAATTTAGTAAAAAAATATAGAAGGACTACAGGTGGCTATTTCTTTGTAATCCAAGGCTTAACTAATTAAATCGTTAAGTACTATGGGAGTGGGATCCAGGCAGTTCAAATAGATGAACAAATTTAGAAGAATACTGCGGTGGGTGATTCCAAGCAATTTAATGAATAAATTTAAAAGAAAAATGCAGTAGGGTAATTCCAAGCAGTAAAGGCAAGAGACAAATCCTAAAGGGAGGTAAAGTGTGCATCACGCCGGGGCACAGTATTGAACAATTTAAAGAATAAATGAGACTTGCGAAGGGTTATTGTAGGAGTAAATGGTTAGGTATTGCTAGATTAAAGAAGAACTCCTAAGGGAAAATAAGTATGGTCTATGCAGGGAGCGCAATATTTTATATTTAGATGTAAAAGCAAACTAAACTAGAAGAGGGTTAGGTCTACCCAGCGTGCACAAAAGTAGAGGAAATCGGCTTAAGGAAGCAATTAAAGATGTAAATAAGAAAAAAATTGCTCAGTAGTTTAAAGTTTTTAACTCATAATGTCTAAATAATGAGAGAAATCCTAATCTGTGTAGTGCAGGTTGGACTCACTATATGTTTTTTTTGGGACGGTATTATTCACACAAGACTTTATGTCTAACTTGTGTTTTTATTGTTGTTTTCCCCATAAAGTCATGGGTAATCATTTGTGTTAGCTGAGTTTATGGACTAAGGTAAGTTTGAAATAATGGCCACAGTACAGGGACTAAAGACAGAGCAGGTGGCTCTTAGCTAATAAAGATTTTGTTTTTGCTGTATAATGGAGTGCAGGCCACATCTTCATATGCAGATCCGACTCTTTATGATGTTATTTTCTATTATAGTCAGACGCTGCGTAGGCATGTCACTTGGGAATTTTGACCGAAAAAATTCTAATGAAAATTAAAAAGAATCTTCTATGTAATGAACAATGTTTGTTTGCTCTATTTACTTATCTGTGTATTCATATTATACTAAACTCACTTTCATCATCGGAAGATAATTTTGGTAAGGACTACAGCATCATCGACGTTCATCTTCAATTCCAAGTGGGGGATATTATAATGAAGTTATCCTTTTCCAAGATTTATTTTTCCTTCCCCCAAACAAGTACCTCCTAGAGTCCTTATCCCAGTTGCAATCATCTCCCAGAGACTTGGGAGCATTAGCTTGAATGCTTAGTGTTGTAGGAGCAAACAATGGGATGACAAGTGGTGGAACGAGCAAAGCAAATGAGAGCGAGGGAGGAATATTATCAATCTTTTATGTCTTAAGCTTCTCGTCTTGTAAAGTCATTTTTTGAGTATTGATGGCCTATATTTATGCTCGATGTCCCCTATAATAGCTATGTCTTCATTAACTTACATCATATTGGGGTGTCCATAGCCTTTTCTTCCAACACATGAATCTTTTCAGCATCAAGACCCGGAGTAGATCTAGTTGAAGAAGTTGGAGTCAAAGGCGAGGTAGACATAATGACAAAGTTAGTTATTAAAGCTTCAGTGCTCGAAGACATATTTCTTTCTAGTAAGGGGGTAAGAGTAGGCAGACCTAAAAATTGAGAAAGTGAAAATTATATATTAAAGACATCAGTGAGTGTTATCTAGACCTTCTCAAACAAAGGAGAATTTAGTGATATACCTTAAGGAGAAGCATATAATTTTTAGTAAGGAGTCCCTGTAAAACTCCCTTCAATGAGCGTGAGCAGGATTGGCAGTTTTGGAATGGAGTCTGGTTGTGTATAACTGGGCTCCTCGGGATTGTATTGTATATCAACTGAAGATGTCAAAGCAATTGCCGACTTGAAGTCACCATAGTAATTGGATCCATTGAAGTACTAGAAAGAGGAATAGTAGACTCAATAGTAAGAGGCCTCGACCTAGAAGAACCGATGACACTCAAGGTAGTCGTTGTTACGATGGGAGTCTCTATTGTAAATCCTTTAGAAGTGGGAGTTTAACTTTTTTTCCAAATCTTTAGAGCTAGATTTTAGTAGGATCCCAGCAGGCACATCAGTAGGAGCATAAGACTCGACATCCAATAGAATTTTGCCTACGGTAAGTGCATCCAAATCCTCATCATCTAAGAGGTTACCATTCAATTTATCTTCATCGACCTCAACACAACCTAAATTCTCTCTTTCTTACTTGACTATTTCCTTCCAGATCATAGCTAAGGCTCTGATTACCCCTTATCAAGCTACCTTATATTTTCAAACTTAATAACGATCGTATAAAAGTGAGCCAGGGTAGGCTCTATTTGGGACTTAATTATGTCCTTGGCATTTTCCGCATGAAGTTCTATGTCCTTTTATACTAACCAAGCATCAAGCCATTGCTCTACATATTTCTAAGCTTGACTGAAAGCCTTATCTTTTTCCTTCTTCTCGGCCTTCAACGCGACCTCTAAATTTTTGATTTTTAAAGCTTTCTCATTAACCATCTTATAGATAGTCTCATTTTCCAAAGCAAGTTTATAACTCCTATGATGCGTAGCCTCAATCCTAGTCTGTTGCAGTTGAGACTTCTTTTAAAAGATTTTCTTTCCTCTTTTAACTTCTTCTCCATGGCTGTATGAGATTTCCTAAGCTCTTCTACTTCCTTATCCAGATTGGCAATGATACGCTTGTTATCTTGCTCTAATAACTCCTTCTCTTTGAGAGCTACCATTTATCCTAGGTTATCTTCAAGAAGAGCTTCCACTAGTCTCCTTCATGTATGGTACTGATCATACACATCACTTATTTAAACCGTGAAATTTATAGCTATGTAATAAGGAATATCCTTCAAACCATAAGCAAATTTAACTCCATTGATGCATAATTTTAGGAAGGCTCTTTACAGCGTGGGTGGATTAGAAGCATATTCTATCACCGCCCAAATGATTAAGCTTTTTAGATTTTGTCTTTGCTAATCTTCATTTGGAAGGATCAGAAGTTGTGAACCCATATGATTAAGCTTTTTAGATTTTTTGGTAGAAGTTATTAGTTACATGGCGAGTGATGTTTAATTGGGCACAGCTGAAGCTTCAGACAATCGAATGGGATTGGGTTTTGATGAGTATGGATCCATACTTACAGGCAAAGGGGAGCGAACTCTATGTTGTATAGGAGATACCCTTCTCGACCCTCTATCACTATTATCGATGTTTGTGCTTTCCTTTTCACCTTTCCATCTCTCTCCTTCAATGCCTTACTGAGTTAGATTTATGTGATGACTCACAATGTCGACGCGAGGAATCATGCCTACGGTTACCTGAAGAATAACTTTAGAGTTTGTTAAAAAGATGTTAGCATCCCATTGTACTTGAAATGTAAACACAACCAACTTAAGACTGGGAAATCCAGGAATTTCATGTGCACTGTAAATGTGTGATGACTTTAAAAGTCTTATAGTGTTAATGTGCACTAGTGCCCCCTACGGACAAGGCCCATGAAGTTTACTAATCGGGTTATTTACCCTATGGAAGTCGATGGCATGTCTGCAATCTTAAGGATCAAAGAATCTATATCACCAAGGCTAATATTGTAAAGACCATAAGAAGGGATTTTACCTGGTATGCTCTCGAATGAACCATATATATCACTAGTTGGAGGAATTGGTGTTTTCTCCTTTAGCTGAGTATGATGTGGCTATGGAACTGGATGGGGTGGAATGATCTTTTGCTTCGAGCGATAGAGAATATATGGCACTTGATCATCACTGGCCACCTCTTTAGTGCACTCATAACCGAGGTTAGCGTCCTCACCATCACCCCCATCCACACCATTATCAGCATCATCGTCGTCGTTGTCATTATCATTTCCTCCTTCTACGATGTTATCATCACATGATCCTCTACATTTTCTTCTTAATTAATCAGAGGATCTTAAATAGGAGGAATCACTAGGTTCTTTAGTTTGTGGCTTAATCTTAGCCTCTTGGGAGGGTTGAGTTCCCCAATAAAATTAGCATGAGGTCTAATGTGACACCCCACCTCTATTCCTATAACATCTAAAAGTATTACAAAGTAATACTGTCAGATAATACGGAGAATAAGGGTATATAGGGTACATACATGAATATTCTCCTGGACTAACATTGGTACGTATTAAAACATTTAATAAATAACTACTCTGTACATACACAACATTAGTACAAAGTGATAAACAAGCGTGTCTCTAGGATAGAACAATATATAATATACAGTAAATAAAAGAGAACATTGAGTCAATCGTCGTGATAATATAATATATAACATATGATCCAGTTTATATACAAATATCTGTAATGTCTACTATCTGAATGGTGTATGATATACAATCAATATACAACTCATTGTCATAAATATATATGTACAATGAATCAATGTTTTATAAATATTATACAACATCCTAATATATTTCTCCTCTAAGCGCAATAAAATAAATGCTGGTTATACAGTTCATGTACCTAAAATGCACGAACTGACCTGAGTATTATAAAATAACACACATGTCACACTATGTCTAATCAAGGATCATAAGTGTGATGATACAATATATAAAAAGGAGAAATAATATGATATCACTATCAAAGATACTCAAAACACCAGACGACATGTCAATATATATATGTATAAGTATAGAATAATCCTCAAGGCATTATTACATCACCCAAATATATCAAATCCATATAAAATGATCAGATCTAGTATCAAAAGATGTCATCACCATTTAGAAATAGATCAATTCAGAAATCATGTAATCAACAAAAATGAGTGAATCGTACATATCCAAAAATCATCATAAAAATCAATTATATATATATATATATATAACGTGAGATAGCCTGTCAAATCATCCAAACCATATTCTACATCACACAAATCATAAATATATATCATCCACAAACCAAAGCAAGAATAATAAAGTAAGGCTATCTCAAAAATACCAAATCATCAAAGGATATGGATATACGGGGACTGACTACACTTTAGACTCAACCAGTCTCTAGTCCAGTCAACACATTATAGGAATGAGACATATATGCTAATCCATTACACTCGCATACATACCAAAATCAGACGGGAGACTAACAACATATCTGCTTGCTCTATGAGCTACACGTGGTCCATATGACATGACTCCTACAGTCATCGGTTACCTTAGGCTCTCTCATCTCAGTATCGTGACAATGATCCATCATAGGCTCGATAATGCATAGCCACTTCGACCATGACTATCGACACTTGTGCCCTAGGGTAACTGACTGTTGGCCTATGTGACATAGGGGACCTATACACATATCATTAGAAAAAGGCTAAACATAATCATAAACAAGGTGCCATGGATTGGGGTCACAACCCTCAATCAGGTCGCCAAGTGGATACTGACCAATTTGGTTCACTCTTGCAACATAAAGGGAGTCGGATCCAAGTTAAATGGTAATATAGTACCCAACCTATAGCTGTATACATCTCCAATCGTTGGCCAACACATGGCCCGCAAGAGTCAACCCATGTCTACTATTTACTCACCGCAGCGAGTATCACCACATACATATGAGTATTCCCAGTTTGAATAACATTTTCTTATAATGAATAATAAAAAAAATAACTTATCGATGTTCGATATCACCACATGTTATTTGGATAATTATTCATAGCTCATAAACTATATTCAATCCATAAGATATCTCTGTATGACAAGTCCGATTCGAAAAAGTGTCACCGAATGTCCCATACCATACGATATCATCAAATTGTTTATTCAAATTCCTTGTAACGACCCATAAATTTCAATAGTTTTAATCATGTAATTAACTGAAATTTTTCTTGAAAATATACAATTAAATTTTGAATTGAAAATTTGATATTTGGAATACGTCTATTTTAACTAGTAACTGGTAAATTTTCATCAGATAATATGGAAATTTATTTTGTTGTGTAATTTTATTTAAATTTAAAAATCAGTTGAAATTGATGTAAATAAAATATGATTGAAATCCAAATATTTTTACATAATAAAAATGTAAATCATTTTCTAAGTGAGATGTCATATTTTGTTTCACCAAATTTGGACTGATATAGCCCCGTTTATCTTATTTTCGGCGTCTTAGCAGTATTTTCGGTACCGAATATCGACTTTTGTTAGGATGGTCGTATCGCTGATATCTAGGTACCGTTTTAATCGTCTCGTCGTGCTGATCTCCGCAGTATATTCGTATGTGTGTTTCGACGTCCGGGGAAAGGTGAAATCTGTAAAACATTGGACCATATCGGTATCCGTTTTAAAACCTTTTGGTTCCCATCTGTACTTTCATCTACCTATCTGTCCAAAACTAATAGCTATTTGCATTTAATATTTCTAGAAATTAGCGTACCTGACTTTCACCATTCCACTTTCTCAAAATATTAGATGTTGATTCGTTTCCTCCGGTTCATTTTCCTCTGTCCCTTCTTTTTTTTGTTCTACTCTACAAATAAAATAAATTAAATAATTTAAGCTTGTTCATATTAGTGATATGCTCGTTTACTTTCATGCAACATGCTATCTTCCTTTCTTCCCCTCCCACTTCACCTCGTCCCTCCCCAAACCCAACAGCCAACCACACGCTCGGCCTCTCCACCCATCACCCGCCTCATCCATTTTCCCACCACCAAGGCCCTAGTTGCCGGCCTTGCCTGCCGAGATCGCCACCTCCTCGACTTCCCTAACCCATGTGAGCCGACCCTCACCACCCCTAGCATGCTCGGCCCTCCACACCCGAGCCACCGAAACTCTCCACCCAACCACCAACACTCGAACCCCTTAACCACCCTTGCCAGCACACACACATCACGCAAGCCTAGGCCCACCTCCAACTGACCTCGACCACCTTGCCTCCTTGCAGATTCCTCCATCACAACCTTCCTCCCAACTCTCCTTCTTTCTTATATAGGTAGATATTTTATATTTTTTTGTATTGTTCTGCTTGTAGATATTATATGTGAGATTACAGTAGTATATACATTTACCATGGTGTAAGTTTATATATATATATATATACGTATATATATATATATATATCTGTGTGTGTGTGTGTCTGTTTTCCAAATCTTTTGTATTGTGGCTGCCTTGTTATATATATATATGTCTATAATAACAATGATTTTAAAATAATGATATATGGATAGTTGACTTTATATATATGTGTTTAATAAATTTGATTTTTACTGTATACATATATATAGATTATGATATACATATATAATTTATATTTATAAGCTTATAAATGATATATTGTATATAAAGGTTTATATAAAAGTTTTATATATCCTGTTATATATATATATATATGGATTTATGTAAGTTTTTATATATATAGTATTATATATGTGCTTTCTATGTATTATATTTTGATATATGTGTTGCTTTCTGTCCTAGTTATTTGCTAATATATAAAGTTGTCAGCCTACATGTTTTCATTCAGAGGTAATACATATATGTATATAATAATATATGGATTGTATATGTATTATGTCAACTTATATATGTTGTTTAAGTAGGTTATAAAATATGTTATACATAGATTTTAAAACCTTTCATTTCTGTTTAAGTTTTATATATATTATAATAAATTATTTAAATTGATTTTATAATAAATATTGATTTTAAATTATAATATGTATGTAATTTTGTATATATGTATATATACATTAGTTATATATATATGAATTTGGTTTTCAATTATATATAGATATTGTATGTGTTGGGATTTAATATTGATTTGAAAATAAATACATATATTTTTTATTTTAACTATATGTTTTAATTTGATTTTTAGAAAATTTATATATATATATCTTGTTTCATCGATCTCGTGTCATCTTGACTTACATTTCAATATTGAATTTGTCGCATCAATTTCTAGCTTGACGCTGTTTCGTGTGCGTATCTGTGCTTGTGTCATCTTCCTATTTTCTCTAGCCTCGAAAGGTGAGCAATCACTCACGATTAACATTCTTATATTTATTAAATTTGATTTCATTTGAAACGACAATTGAAATATGCTGCTAAATTGAACTATTAATTATATAATTGATGTATATGATATGCCATTATCTGTAACTGTGCACCTGTGATATCTGACACCATAACCTGTCATTTATATTATGATTTAACTTGTTATTGATGATATATGCCTGTTGTTGATGTATTATATTATTTTCATAACTGTTTACACTTTGCAAGTTCCCTGTAAGTATAGAACTCCCTATGGGTTGAAATGATATATACTCGAACGATCTTGTAGAATACGGGAAAATCGTTATGGGTTGAAATGATAAACCCAAGGGATTTTCATTGATTTTAAATTCTTAGGATTGCGAGTTGAAATGATATATACCCGTAGATATTTAAATTGTGGATTAAAATGATAAATATCCATATCACTTGACCACAGGATAGAAAATTATATACAGACACCGTTGGTCTATATTTTAAAAATGATTTACAAAGGTTTGAAAGGAAATATATGGGTTTTAATAAATATTGATTTTTAACATATAATATATATAAATGTTACTTTTATATATGTCTAAATTTTAGATTTTTAAAATTTTATGTTTGGAAATTTTAAATTTATAAGTTGGTTTTGAAAATATAATTTTTAAGATTTTACTTATAATTTTACTATTTTAAAATATATAAATTAAGATTTTGTATATATAAAAAATTAATAATAAGATTTAATAAAATTTAACTTAATTAGTTTATAATATGTTAAGTATTTATTTAAACTTATATTAATATTTTAAAATAGATTTTATAACTTTAACAATAAAGGTTGGGAAGATAAATTAATGTTGGCTTGGAATTTAAATTGGTTAATAAGTGAATTTAATTGAGAATTAATTTAAACTTATTGATTTTTGAGGTTTTGAAAGATATGATTTATAACTTGATTGATAAAAGGGTGATTAAATGAATATTCTCAACTTTAAATAAAATTAGATTGAATATTTAATATTGATCTAAATTTATAAATTGGGATTCAAACAAATTGTTATAAAAATGATTAAGTGAATATTTTCCAATTTGAAATAAATTAAAGTTGAATGTTCAAATATAAATAAAGTATATATTGTAAATGTTTGAATATTTAAACTTGAATCTTTAACCCTTTCAAATCGAAATGGTTAAACTGGAATTGATCTAAATTGAATTTTAGAATTTAAGCTGATTTGAAACGATTTGTGAAATTAGAGGAAACTATTTTATTATATAAAGTATTTTAATATATAAACTATTTTAATATATAAATTATATTATTATATAAACTATTTTAATTTATAACTATTTATTTTATATATTATTTTCAATATCTATCTGTGTAAGTCGAAAGTGTTATGATTTCAAAAGTGTTATGATTTCAAAAGTGTTGTCATTTCAAAAGGTGCTATGGTTTTGAAAGTGTTATAATTTTGAAAAGTGTTACGATTATGGAAATGAACATTTTAAAGTGAATAATGATATCAAATATATATGGTTGGAATTGAATATGATATTTTGATATGAAGTATGAACTATTTGAATTGAAATGACCACGGTGTGAAATAAGCATTTGGTTGTTAAAGAGACCGGAATCAGATATTGTCATACTCTCTACCAATACCAAAAACCACTTTAACAACTATGTACGCGGTGGAGATTCCAGAATGAAGTAGGATGGTTTGGTGACGATTCTATATGGTATTTACGTAACCCTGACTCCCGTGAGTCAGCTTGATGCGGCTAAAATAGGAACCACGTCGAGCCAAGTGAGGTCATTCCTCCGATCGGGCACATTTCTTCGATACCATTCTATTGCTTTTTGTGATTTGATTGGGTGCACCCTTTGATTTGGGAGTGTGTCACGAGGTCGGCGGTAGTAGCTGCTATGCTATACCACCAGTCCGGATACACAAATAGTATATCTACCCTGGCATTGCCTCGAGTGCCTTGTCGCATGCCCTATCGTGCCTTCTATGAGTTTGTTTTGTACCATATCTATGTGGTTTCCTCTGGGTAAACCTCTAGTTTACGGAGGAGCGTACGACATTGTATAGACTACGGGAATATATAAAATATGTTAAGGGGGATATGGGTAACGCCTTAACGCTATTTTAATACTTTTACTTTACTATAGACATATTATAATAGCGTATATTACTACATAGTAGATAGTTCCACGGATCCTTAGAGGATGGAAATCCCAAACATCCTTTAAGTTACTTGTATTTCATTTGACATTTCACTTGAGTTGAATTTATTAATATAAGAATGTTATTCCTGACTCAAGTGTTTTATGTTTTGCTTTATGCTCAGGTCAGACTGAGTGTTATAACATTTGAGACTGACCTTTGGAGTTTGGAGCTTCGCTTAGAGATCCATCTATTCTCAATCCAGCTTTCAGTTATTCCAGTTGTTCCAGTGATTTCTATTCAGTCTTGTCAGTTACTTTTGTATTTGGGACTACTCTGTATTTGAAATTTCTGTTGTATTTTGTTTCAAACTCTGATGTTTATATAGTAGCTTCATGAACTACTATTTATCTTTTCCGCTACTTATTGTTATAATACTCTATGTCTATGATTCCGTGATTGATTTACTGTATATGCTGAGTTTTCCCAAATATAAATTAACAATCTGTTGTTTTGAGCAAATTCAAGTCCGACATGTGTGGATGTGAATGGGTCGAAATACCAGGTCGTTTCATTCCTCATCACAAATAAATGAAATCTAACAAAATCAATGGAAAATGTCATCATCGTATCATCTTTAATCATCAATCAAAACTATATCAACGATGAATCATTCATATCATCGGAATCAATATAAAGAAGATAAGAAATAAGAAATCATAAACTAATATAAAAATAGATTATTCAAATAAATATAAATGAATGAATCAATACTCAATAATGTAACATACACAACATATAATTTTGTATAACAAAATTTATACTAAGAAATAGATGATAAATACATATTCCAAATTTAATTAGAAGATTACTAAACTAAAAAAATTATATAGCAAATGACTCATTCTTCTATCTTTTATAAATTAAATAATAATCAAATATATAAATTAATAAAAATCTCATTTCTTCTTTCTAGTAACCTAAAGAAAATTTACAAAAAAAGGAGCACAATGCTACAATCATTAACAACAAAATACTATTTCAAATAAGTTAATACATAAAAATCCTACTAATATCAATTAGAAAGGATATCATCTTTTCCTAATATTTCTATAAATGTATACAAGTATGTTGACTAATCTTGCATTTACAACATGAAGGTATCTACCATTTCATAATCTAAGTATACATAACACTTGAAGCCTAGGAAGGTTGCATGCAAATTTTATAGTCTCCAATTCATAAAATAGTAGTACATCAAAATGTAAACTAATATAAGGGAAAGGATAACCTACATTATATTACAATATATATTACACTATATAAACACAGAGCTTTTGGAAATAACTGCACATCACACATTAACAAAGCTTGCAAAAACACATGCATATACACAAAATACACAGAGGCCACTACACACACATAAACACACAACATTCACATATACACCCACATAATCACACAACTAACACATTAACACACACTACACCATTAAAACACACCAACATATAGACACACTTGCAACACCAGATTACCTACAAAAGCCCAAATTAATGATTTATATCATAGCACTACATATACATATGCATAGATATGCACTCACTTAAGTACCTGAATAATACACACACGAGTCCAAGCATGCAATACCGCACACATATAGAGGAAAATACTCACACACAAATATCCAACCTTGCACACAGTAATCAAAATATTCACAACACACACATATATATATATATATACATTAAGACGCACACACTGTCTATTAATAAATGCATGCACAAACACAAATACACACATACCTTAACACTAATGCAAAACACAACAACCATGCATACACTCCTAACACCACAGATAATCATCAGGACACACATACTCAAATATATTTATACATACGCACCAAATACTCACAAACCCAGAGCCAAGTTATGTATGTACTCAACAAAAATAAGAATCGAGAACGAGGAGGTCGACCATTTCAGTTCAAAGGTAAATCACACAACCAATTCAATCATGAACAAACTCAATAATGTATAAAGACAATTAGAGCATAGTTATGTGAATGATAATCGCTCACTTGAGAAACCACACTTTATTCTTCCTCTATGATTTCATGCCCTATCTCATGCACACAATTCACCATAATGATGATGCATGGGCCTCCCTCCTTGCTATAGATGTATGCAAACTTAGAGATGAACATATTAAAATTTCATATTTTATTTTAATTATATAATTTGTACTTGAATTTAAAAAGTAAAAAGAATTGGGTTCTGAGGCTTCAGGAAGAAGATTGTGTTGATGAAAATGAATATCCATAAGCCATAAGGTGAAGAGGAGAAGGATGGATATTCAAGAAGGAAAAAAAATCTAGATTTAGAGAAGGTGATAAAATTTTGGGCTTTGGATTAGTCTTAAAACATATTAACTAACCAATTTATATTTTAGTTTTTTAGCTTTTTAGCTTTTTAAAAATAATTTAGTTTAATTTAAATAAATAAAATCTACATTTCAAATCATTTCTTTATTAACTAATATTATATTCTAACTACATCACCATTATAAATTATATTTTTCGCATGTTAACTTATTTCTATTTTAAACTGTTGACCTAAAAAATAGACCAACACCCTGGTTTGAATTTGAAAGCACTAGCCCTATTCTGACAGAGAAATATCACAGATAACCGATATAGAAAAAGAACAGTAAAAGAAAGAAGACAGATAATTTTTATAATGGTTCAGCTGTTAATGAAGCCTACATCCACTTTATAGTTTTATTAAAGATTGATTACTGTTACAAAAGATGTTTGATTTCAAATCTTTGATTATCTTTTGCTAGGTTGAATTCCCAGAGTTGGAATCCACTGGGGAATCATAGTGAATTCATTTTGAGATTGTTGTGAAGGAGGTAGAGAGTGAAGAATAATTCCAACAGAGCTTCAGCAACCAGACCGTAGAAGATCCCGTTTGTGT
Source organism: Allium fistulosum (assembly GCA_030737815.1). Lineage (NCBI taxonomy): Eukaryota > Viridiplantae > Streptophyta > Magnoliopsida > Asparagales > Amaryllidaceae > Allium > Allium fistulosum. Next base: position 1,408,494,573 of record CM060903.1, read on the forward strand.
TGTAGGTAGGATGGTATATATATGGATCGGAGAGCTTCTGGGCCGGGCCACTTCATCATCTGCTCGTAGTTAGGTAGGGAATGACCTAGGGGGGATTTGGCTCGCAAACAAAGGCAAACCATGGGTTGCTGCGACCCATGGTCTATGAGTCGCTTGCAACCCATGATCTATGGGTCGCTAGCGACCCATAGTCTTGGCTCGTTTTGCGAGCCAATGTTTTGGCCTTTCCTTCATTGCATCCTTAGGTATTTTCTGTTGGATCAGAAAGGTGTTTGGGTTGCCAATGATCTGAGTACTTAGGATTCTTTTGGAGTTCAGAATTGGAGATGTTTCCATAGTCGTTGTTGTTCTGTTTTAATGATAATTTACTAGCTGTTTGCGCTCAACCGCTGATTGGGCTAAAAGAATGCCGATCTCTCAATTTTGTTGATCATAGTCGTTGCCTTAGTGATATAGCTTGGCTTTCGTTAACTTCTTGCCTTAGCCTTACTGGTTAAGTTCTAAGTCGTTCCGATAACACTAGATTGTGCTGTCTCATGTTAGATCCTGCCGGGTTAAAAACCCGTATAACATTTGCCCCCCAAAGTGCGTCTTCATTGTCTGGAAGGCGTGCTCTGGAAGTTATCACTCTCGATATATGTCCACTGATTTCCAAGTAATCTCATTAAATTTTACGAATGCGTGGCAGGTTATGATGTCTATCATCTAGCTTAGTTTTTGACTACTATTGCTTGTCACAATGGATCAAATTTCTTTTCGTATTTTCCCGACATGCCTCGGAATGATGAATTGGCTAAGGAGATCGAGTTCAAGGAAGATGTGTGTAGCCTTCTCTCTCTTTTTTTCTTTTTGTTGGTCGCTATCGATCCATGTGGGATGGGTCGCTTGCGACCTGACTTCTTGGGAAATTTACACTATAAAGGTGGGTCGCCAACGATCCATGGTGGATCGCACGCGACCCGACTACTTAGTGAAATTTTTTTCTTCTCTCTTTTTCTCGCCTATATACATGAGTTGAGCCGACCTATCCTTCATTCGACCCGAGCGAGAAACCCTCTTCACATGATCTGTCCTTCGAGCGACTCAATTCAATTCCATGCGATTCGTGGCCTTACACGACCTGATTCATCTCTCCTTATATCCACTCCATCCAAGCTCCATGCCATGCATTCACTGTTGATTCATTTGCCTGAATCAAAACCATCCAAATCCTAGCACGCCTTTGAACTATAGCTGACCTATCATCAGCTTGCCACCAATCCATTCCGTAGCTCGTTGAATTTGATTTTTGATTCTTCTTGCGCCTTTGAATCCACTTAGAGGTGGGTTCACTTAATTGGTTTGCTAATTATTGCGTTGGTATAATGATTTGATGATGGGTTTCCATTTACAATGTTGATTGCGAGAAGTTCCAGTTGATTCCGATTTAATGGAGGAAGATAATAAATCGAGTATCGAGTTGTTTCCCGGAACGGCATTCGGGCTTCGACCCAGTGCTTGACATGTTTTGCAATCTTCGTCCATTAAACCAGAATTGACTTGTGTCCAGGTTCGCAGCTGTTACTATATGTCACATCACCAGTCGATCACGACTCTTTCGTAGACTTTGGACTTATCCTGCTTGCTTGTTGCACGCTCGGCGTTCCTGTAGTGAGAAGAGTTTTCCATGTCGTTTTAGACAACGGATCCATTATCAATCATAGATCGATAACATGTAAGTGTAAAGGAAGTATGATCAAAAGTAGAAAACGAAGTGACACGGGAAGTTGTTTTCTTCTTCCACTGCGAGCAAACTAACTACACGGGATAGGGCATTTGCAGTGTGTCGAGCACCTAGTTTATCCCATATAGATAGCACACTTCCCTTGCCCCAGTCTGCACTTGAAATCCAACGTGTCAATTACAAGTTAACGTTTCTTCAGAATTCAAGTGTGGTAGGGGAAGCTTTTAGTTTAGGATAGATTTACCTGACCGTTTTCGAACGCGAGTTATGCTATCTAGAATGAAGCAGCCATCTACGCGTCGCAAGTCAATCGGGGGAAGCACGGTGCTCTCAGAAGCTGAGTCATCATCCACCTAGCAAGCTCAATATGGCCAGTTAGTCCCAGTTGGGGCCAATCGTGGATCCTACGCCTCCCAACTTCAGAGTTCTGCTTAATCCTCCTAAGAGAGCTTCATCGGTTGTTTCCGCAAAGGTCCTTCCTTACATCTATGTGCAACATGAAATTCCCAAAGAGGATTTTTGTCTACCAGAGAAGGACAAATTCGCCCATATGCCTCCCCCAGGGTACACTGCTTGCCACCGATACATGTGATTGAATGGAACCGTGCCCCTTTTCAAAGACTTTCTGCGTGGGACTCTCTCAAACTTGGGTATTGCCCCTATTTTAGCTTCACCCGAAAGGTTACACCATCCTGACTTGCTTGCATGTTCTTTTCATGCAGGCGTTCAACCGCGCTGCATGCTTTGACGAGCTGTGGTACTTTCTTGCGTTCATGAGGAGAGATGATTGTCCCTCTATGATTATAATCGAAGCCCAAAGAAATCGGAAAATCATCTAGTGCTTGCAAAGCAACTTATCGCAATTCAAGATGCAATATTTCTTTGTCAGATGCCCCGAGGGGTTTAATCGTCGGTGGACGACAAGGGGTAATCTTCATTTTATTCATCAATCTTTTGATGTGTTGCCATGGAGTTCATAACCAACCATATGTCACTTGCAGTTATTCCAAGGTCGAACAGAGACGCGACACTCAATGAAGTTTGCGAGACTTTAAAGGCAATCAATGTCGAGAAGAGAAGCATTAAAGTATTACCGACTAATGAAAATTTGCATTGCTATGGACTACTGGCTCAGGGTAGATCTGCCATTCAAGTTGAAATTCCCTCTCCTGCTCGATCCAGGGTTCATACAAGATCTGTTTCCTCCTTCCATGATTCTGAAGAAGGCGCCTCTCAAGAGAGAGATAGCCCGTTCGGAGGACCCACCGACGAAGCCCGCGAGGGGGAAGAGGCTGTTACGACTAGATTAAGTGGCCTAGGTAGAATGCCTCCATTCTCGGAGGAAGTAGAAAAGGAGTTCAAACAAAGAGAGGGCAAGGCTACGATGGATTCGGAAAAGGAAGAGGGAGAGTTTGAAAGTAGTAGTGATGAGTCCACTGCTAGTGATTACATCTCATCTGAATCCGAGGGGGAGACTCAGAGTCTTGTGATAAAACTCTGAAAATGGGTCCCGTTCTCTCGAGTTTACCTCTTCCCGATGCAAGCGGTGAAGGCAAAGTCCTTGAAACTGGAAGACATCAAGGTTCTCCGAATAGGGATGTCGGAGCGGAGTTCGGAGATTTCAGCGATGTTTTTGTTGACTTTGACGTGCTCATGAAAGGAGACTTTAAATTTGGCACGATGCTTCTCGGTACGAGTGATATTGTGCCAACGGTTAACCCAGTTCCACCCATAATAACTGAAATCAGTTCGATCCTTTTTTTATGGCTGTTCGTTTCGGTTCATGACGCCGTTTTAGGCCCATATTAGAAACACACTACACGTTGCATTAGGATCACACTCACTTCCATTCGTCTCTCCATATCTGTTGTGCTTATTTCATTCTTCTTAAACTTTTCATGTACATTTCATTCTAGGTATGACGAAGGGATGAGGCTTTTATGACAACTTCGAAGACTTCACCGACTCTCAGCAGTATCCCAAGCGCTCCTATAGTCCCCATCAAGTCTGAGAAATGGAGGAGAAAAACAGGCGGAGGAAAGAGCTCGAAGCTGAAACCCGTCACTAGGAAGAAAGAGACCGAGCTCGATCATACAAAAGCGGGTATGAGAAGAGAAGATCTCTTGAGGGAAGAGATGAACCATCGAAAAAGTCAAAGTTTGAACATCTCTCTCATTCTTCAAAGCTCGCCACAAAACACTCTTTCGTGGGCCATTAATTTCCCATTAGTTCTACTCTGATTTCGCCTTCAACTCATATATCATCATCTTCTATTGTCATGCTTCTTGCCCCCACCGGAGACCTACCTACGTCCATCCTTCGGGTCCCTCTTGAGGCATCGCTTCCTGGTTGGTTTTTAAAAGGGTTCAAGTTTGACCTGGATCTCCACCCCGTTCGTAGGGATTCCTTTATGCCACATCTCAAAACTATCCAGAGCGACCTAGAATAGGTCGAACGATGGGAGAAGCTCTATAAATAGCTAGCGGATACAAACAGAAACAATTATCAAGAGATCCTCTCCTTCGAATCAGAGAAAGATGACTTTGAGAAAGCGTTCGGCGAGCGTGAAGCCAAAATTAAGCGATTAGAGGAAGAGAAAGCAACGACACTGTAGGATAGCAAGAGAAATGTTGACACGTTGAAGGAGGTGAGAGAAGCCCACAACTGAATAGAAATCGTCTACAGAGACGAGATCAAAAAGGCTTACATAGAGGAGGAGAAGTTAAACCAAGAAGTGAATGCTTGCAGCGCAACAATCGAGGCTTAACGAAAGACTATCATTGATCATGACCTCATCGTTGAAGGGCAAAACAAAAATATTTCTGACCAGGCCGAGATCATTGCCAAGTTACAGGCCCAGGTCACACAGCTCAGTGCTGACAAGATAACTGCTGAATTTGAGAAAGCTGTTGTATGAGCGGATTACTTAGACCTCCAAAGTGCTTTGAAAAGGAAAATGGAGAAGCTAGATGCGACTATTCTGAATTTCTTTGTCAACTCTCTATTGCATCAAAGAAGTCTTAGCTATCTTGGCCCGAAGTTTCCATGCACTCTCGCTCTTGTTTGGGAGGAAATATTATCTTGTTTTGCCAATAGCGGCGATGTTTATTCTGATCGAGATTTGCGAGATGCTTATCTCAATGACAAATCCAAGAAAGCGTTACTTGAGGGCCAAAAAATTCTCCGAGTTGAAAGAGAGAAGAAGGCCACCGATGCTGCCTTAACCATTGCCACCAACGTGCTTACAAAGCCTTCTATTTCCGGCGTAGGCAAATTATCAGAGCAGCTCATGACCAGCCAACGAGTTCATGATTTGAAATTATTCCTCGGGTGGTGGTGCCATCAAAAGAGGGCGAGGGTAGTGAGTACGAAGTAGTCATTCTTGAGCATCCCTTTGGCGTAGGTAATGCCCTTGCCTCCTCTGAATTTGGGAGTTTCCAACTTACGCCACAAGAGCAAGAGGATTTTAATGCTTTTATTTTTGATCTTATAGGCACATCTACCTTCCTCGTTGATTGTGCCAGTGTTCGTCGACGGAAATTCTATCGGTTTAGAAAACCGTCGAACGAATTTAAATTAAAATTAACCGCAAGCGCACGGCGTACTATTGAAGTACGTGGCGAGTACGGGTCGATCCGCAGGGAATTGATGATTTTAAATCTCTATTCAATCAAATTAACCAAAGTTGAAGAGTGTTAAGCTAAAAAAAGGAGAAAAATGATAAAAGAAAATAGATAAAAATATGAGAATGTTAAGACAATTTAGAGGCAACTTCCACTCTCTAGATCATGTAGTTCAACACATATGAAATCATGATCTCTCTTTTCTTTGTCATTAGTTAGCTTAATTGATGTGCTTATCATAAGTATGGCCTATTTGTGCTATTAATTAGCTCAACATAAGCCATCAAACTATAACACACCCCTTAAACCACTTACTAACTCATATGAAAAATGATAACAAAGTTGAAAGCAAAATCTATTAAGTATGGCCTATTAACTATTAATTAGAAATATAGACCATCAAATTTTAATCTCAACATTCACTTCATTACCATCATCATATGTAGATGAAGAGGTAATTTGTGTTAGTGATTGTTTAAGTATAGCCTATTTGGTGTCAACAATATAGGCTATCAAATTCAAAGCAAAAACAACAAGTTAGCCACTTCATACATTCTCATTAAAGCACAAAAAGAGATTATAAAACATCAAAATGTTGAAGCTACATGATTAGAGGCTTCATTACCCCTAAATTGAAGGGATTAGCCTTCCATTTGTGTTATCATATCAGCACAAGTAGCATGCAACATGAAACTAAAAAAAAGAAAGCAAAATGAAAGCTAAATGAAAAGAGAACTATTCTACTTGCATAAAAGAAAAGAGATCTACACTACAACATGAAAGGAGATAAACAAGAAAAGGAAAATAACATGTATTAAATTGCATAAAAAAGTTACATGAAAAGAAAATGGCTAAGTAGCCATGAAAAGAGAAAGAGAGCTTTCTTTTATTTTGAGCCTACAACTAAACTAAAGAGAGACTAAGGGGGAGAGGAGGGGAGGTTACATGAAGATATGGGGTATTTATACAAGTGTTAAACCCTAATTCATATTTTTGGGGAATGCCCAAAATGCCCTTGTAGGAAGTGTGGTGGCCAAGTTATCATTAGCTTCAATAATCCCTCATTTAAGTGTACATGAAGCCATTAATTCCATAAGCATGTGCATTAGCCTCTAATTTGTACATTAAGGTAGGTGGGTAGGTGGGGTCCTCCATTATCTTCACTTTGAATTATTTCCATCTTCATTTGTTCTCTTCACTCTTATGCATGCATATATCATCATGTAACCTCTTGTAAAATTCACCAAATTTCCTACAAAACAACATAGAAAATTCCAAGTAAATTTTCACAATTTAACAAATGCATAAAAATGACCATTTTGCCCATATATGAAGATGAATATGTGACAATTTCAAATTATTTGAATTTTGGTTTAAACAAGTTAAAATACCCAATATGATCATTTATTTAATTTAAATAGATTAAATATGGTGGTAAAAATATGCACATTTACGTGCACATCAAATACCCCCACACTTATCTTTTTATTCGTCCTCGAATAAATGAAAAACTAAGATAAATCCATTTTCGTAGGGAGCACGATTGCATTGAGCGTATGCAACAAGCCGTTAAACCTCTGGGTGTCCCCAGTAGGACGAGTGTTGTCTCGTGAGGGTTTTCAGCGGATACTACCCACAAAATCCAAATGCAGGATGAAAATATTTACACAATGCAAGATTTATTTACAAAGGGATGGATGCAAGTTTTTGAAAATATTTACGAATGAAGGATTTACTTTTAAATTAACACAAATAAGTTAAATATAGGTTTGGTCATTATTTTAAAATTTAAGTCATTTACTCATCAAAATTTCCAACAAAAATTAAGTTATCATAACAAATAGATAATAGTTTAACTCGTTGTTTCGGTTGATAACAAAGTGTAACCATGAAATAGATCCTTAGTTGATTATCAAAGTTGATCAAAGTGGTATTTTCATTTCTTTTCAATAACAAATAAAATCAAATAAGTAAAAATAATGCTATCATTTCAATTGCTAGCTCTCTCATTATTTGCAAGAAAAATTACACACCTAGCTCAGGTAAACTGAGGCCAGATATACCACCCATGCACTGCCTTTCGGGCTTATGTGAGGGGAGTATAGAGCATGGCGAGTGCACACACTTTCGTGCATACACCTATCGACCGTAGGTGGTTTTTATTAAGTCTGTTCTTTTTTTTACATGTGTTTCATACATGCATAACCGTGAGGACTTTTAAATGAGTATGAAAGCACATAATCAAAGATTCCAAGTAATTCACCCATGCATAACCGTGAGGACTTTTAAATGAGAGTGAATACTTTGGATGTTGTTATTATTATTTTTTTCTTAAGAGAGAGAGAGAGAGTTTTGAAAAATCATCTTAGCACCATTTAACTCAGAAGACAAAAAAAATGTTATATCCTTTACTTTAAATCAACCACTTTTTAAAACAAAGATTTTCAATTAGGACGTATTTCTTAATTAACACGTATGAATCTTCCTATATACTAGTTAAACCATTATTATTTGTAATCAAACTTCATTTTTATTTTTGTTAAGACAAATAAATTTTCAAAAAATTTCAATTTAATAAACCAAAACCATGTACTTATCCTATAGTGTTTCTTTAAAAATAAATCAAAAGAAAATTTGTTTTTTGGGATTTTTTTTTGAGTTTTTTTTAAAGAAAAAAGCAAAAATAAACCATGAAATAAAAATAAAAATAAGACGAGTCTCCCCCCACACTTGATTTTGACTGTGTCCCCACAGTCAACCCAAGTGGAAGGAGAAAAATAAAAATAAAACCATGACCTTTATTTAAATGAAAATGAAAATATTATTATTTACAAGAGATCAAAAAATACACAGTTAAAGAGTAAATGAAACGGTCTTCCAAAGATCGATTCATTTGTCTCGTTAATTATATGAGACACTGCTTAAGCTTGAAAAACCAAACCGTAAAAGATTTCAAAGTTGAATGTTGATTTGGAAAAACGAAAGTCGTTTTATTGAAAACCGTACGAGTTGTTTTATTTTCGATGATTTTTGGGGTTGATAGAATAATTGATTGAAATTCAAATTTCTTTTCACCAAATTGAAATTCAAATTTATCACTGAAAACTTCTTCAAAATTATTGATTTCAAAATCAGAATGGTGATGTAACTCTTCCCTATCAGAGTTTGACAACTCGTTTTCAAAAAGTCCAAAAAATTCGTCTTCCTTTGTTGGATTATCAACAACTTCATTGTGTATCTCAAGTTCAAAATCCAAAGTTGTTGTATTAAAATTTTCGAAATCGAGAAAAGGAAGATCGAATTTTAAATTTGGTTCCACACCCTCAAAAGAATTAAAATCCAACTCAATTACCGTGTTTTCAACAACTTTACTAAGATTGTTATTTTCAATTTCAAAAGTTGTTATTTGCAAATCGTCGATTTGTGTAAAAGATGGATTATTGCTTGACTCGTCACACGTTGGAATCTGATTTTGTTGTTCACGTTGTTTCATATAAGTTTCAAACAACGAATCTGTGTGATCATCGTAAATTTCATTCATTTGTTCAACAAAATCCAATTTATAATTATTAGCTTGAGGATTTTCGATTTGGATTTGTTGAGAACAAAAATTTTCCATCGTAATGTGGTTAAGATTATTCCCATTACCAAATTCGTTTGAAAAGTTGTTTCCATTTACATTTTGAGTTTGAAATTCATTTTGGAGTTCGAAATTGAATTGGCATGGGTTATAATCGAAATCGTTTGAATTTTGAATTGAATTCAAATTTTGATTATTTTGAAAACTTTGATTTGAATCATTGCCCAAATATGAGTTACACAAATCATTTATCATTTGATTTTGTTGTGTAGAGATTTCATGTAAAGACGAAATGCTATTTTCAAGATCTGAGGGTTGTTCGTTATTTTGAAAACTTTGTGGTGCAAAATCCGAATCATTTGAATAATAGTTGCTGTTAAAATATCCATACGAATTTGGAGTGAAATCATATGGATTATATTGATTTTCACAACTATTGTAAAATTCAAGTGAATATGGAAATTCGGACATTTTCAAGAATGTTTTTGGTTTTTTTTTATAAAGGAAAAATATTTACAAATAAAATTTATTTTTCAAAACGGAAATTGATTTTTTTTGTTTTGTTTTTTGAAAAGGTTTTATAATTATTTTTTTGGATTTTGGTTTTTCTAAATTTTTTGGATTTTTGAAATTTCAAAGGAAAAGGATTTAAAAATTTCAAGGGAAAAGGAATATTCACAATTTTTTTTAGTTTTGGATTTTTGAATTTTTTTTGTTTTTTTTAAAATATGCATGAACTAATGCAACTAAATGAATGCAAGGTTTAATTACAAATGATTTATCCTAAGTTAACCCAAAATTGAATAATCACACATTGTCTTAAATCAACAAGATAGTTCTCAGCCAGGTAACGGACAGGATTTATCGGTGCACCACGAATCACCGTAGCAATGCAGCCGAAGGTTTAAGTACCTTCAGAGGAACAACCACTATAATATTTACGAATCACCGTAATATTTATAAATGGTTATTACTCTGCCGTAGCCTAGACACCAAGAAATTAAATTGTTCAAAGAAGACAACTTGTCAATACACAATTAAAAGTTATCGATGTCTAACCGTTATTACTAATCAAAATTCTAGGATGAAATGCAAAGCAGAAATTAAACGTGTATTAACAATGCAACTACGAATGGATTTTTTTCTCTAATTTTTGAATTTTTTTTAAAAATATATATATGCAAATGCAAGCAATCAACAATGCAACTAAAATAAAAACAAGAGATATATACAATACAAGGCAAATAAAAACAATAGATATATCAAGCAAGCAGCTCCTTTCTTTTTCTGCTTTTGCAACCTGAAAATAAAAACAAGATATATATACAGTTTTTTTTTATATCGAAGAAGAAACTAAAATAAATGAAAAACAAAACAAATTCAAAACAACCCTCGTTTTTTTTGTAAGAGACTCTTTTTTTTTTGTTTTTTTTTTGAAAATTTTTTTATATTTTTTTTGGAAAGGAAACTTAAAAGTACTGTTTTACTTTAAAAAAAAAATTGAATAAGACAACAAAAATCTAAACGAACTAAACAAAACAAGTTAAACAAAATAAAAGAAATTTTTTTTTTAAAACAAATCTAAAATCACTCAACCAAGCATCGCAACTAAAGGAAATCAAAACTCCTTTTTTTTCTAAATAGAAAACAAAACCACAAGCTTTCTTTTATATACAAAACAATTTTTTTTTATACAAAACAAGCTCAGCCCAATCAAGAAATAACCAAACCGGCCCACTCAATAAATCGAAATAAGAACGTTCCCAACTCAATTAATTGAAACGAAATAGCAAATCTTCCACTTTCAAAAACCGATTTCCATTTCGCAATTCACAATCACCAAAAACTTGTTCGTCGTGTGCTTTGTTAGTGGAGAATCGGGTTGTCGTTCGAGCGCGGTTTGCTCGCGATTGAGATTTTGGAGATTGGCGATTGATTTGCTGGCGTATTGCAGGTCGACGAATGATTGTTCGATTGTTGTCGCTGGCGTAGGCGATGAATGCAGACGATGGCGACTTGGTTGATTGATTTTAGGCGTTCGAATTGAAGGTTGCGGTGGTGCTCGATTGGGGACTTGGCGATGTGGATGGTAACGAAGTCGTGGTTCAGGCGATTGCTTGCAGGCGGTTCGATTTTGGTAGTAGGTCGCGATTTGATGATGGAAGTTGATTTGGGTTGATCGATTCGTGAGTTTGAAAGTGATTGCAGTGGAAGTCTAGGTGAAGGCCGTTGGGTGTAGTGAGGAGTGTGTTCGAGGTGGTACTGTGATTGATCAGGGGAAGTTGGATGGGTGGATTTGGTGGAGTGATTGTAGCTCGCCGATGGTTGCTGTCGGTGGTGGCAAGTGTACAGGGAGGTGGTAGGCAATGTTCAGTGAATTTGTGGGGATAATGGGTAGATTGTTTGTATGTTGGAGGAGAACAGCGATATTCGGGCAATTTTGAGAATGTGGTTGTGCTGCTGTTTGTTGATTATTGGAGGAGCTGCGGTTTTGATCGCTGTGAGCAAGTATGTTGATGAGTTGAAGCAGTCATGGATATGGTTGAGGTAGTTTTATGATGGAGTTTTGTTTATGGTGAAGCAGCGGCAATTGAAGAATGGTTACAGAGGCAAGAAGATGGTTGTTGAGTTGTATTATGTATGTGTGTTGAAGTTTGAAGTTGGCTCGGGTATTGGAGTTTGGCACAGTTGATTGTGTGGAGTAGCAGTGCAGAGATGGATGGAAGTAAGTGGTTAGAGGATGTTCCAACAATTTGGTCGGGCGAGGAGCAATTTGAAAATGGGGTGGATGGCAGGTGATTTTCACAGCAATGAGGGGAGGTTTTGCTAGGTGGTGTGGTAGAAGCAGATATAGGAAGGTAAAGTTGTATGCGGGTAGATGGTGCACAGTTTGTGATGAGGTGAAACAGTGATAGTTTGAAGTGAAGGTTGTTGGGCAGAGGAGTGAAGTGAATTGTGCAATTGAACAAAGAATGAAAAGAAGTAGTTGACAGGGGATGGAAGGCAGTAGCTTGTGGTCAATGTGGTGTATGATGGTTTGGAGTGTTTGCAGAAGTGGGCTAGTGGGCAAGTAGTAGTATTGAAACAAAAGAGAACTGAGGCAATGTAGAAATAGAAAGCAGAAAATGTAGAAACATAGCAGAAAATATAGAGTAACTTTGCAATGTAAAAACAGGGAACTGTCAAATATGAAAAAAAATGAAATATGGATGCAATGTAAAACTATGATTTGAATGAAATTTGATGAAGAGGAAATGGAATGAATTTTTTTTTTCTTTTGAACTGTGTCTGTGTTGTTTTTTTATACAATATGCAAATGCAAAAACAAACAAAAAAAAACACAAGCACACAACAAAATGCACACAAAAATCAAATAAACACCTAATATTTTATTTTTAAATGCAAACACACAAACTATAAACACACAAAAACTAAACAAAAATAATTCGAAGAATAGAAAATCAAAATCAAATCAATTCCCCGGCAACGGCGCCAAAAACTTGTTCGTCGACGGAAATTCTATCGGTTTAGAAAACCGTCGAACGAATTTAAATTAAAATTAACCGCAAGCGCACGGCGTACTATTGAAGTACGTGGCGAGTACGGGTCGATCCGCAGGGAATTGATGATTTTAAATCTCTATTCAATCAAATTAACCAAAGTTGAAGAGTGTTAAGCTAAAAAAAGGAGAAAAATGATAAAAGAAAATAGATAAAAATATGAGAATGTTAAGACAATTTAGAGGCAACTTCCACTCTCTAGATCATGTAGTTCAACACATATGAAATCATGATCTCTCTTTTCTTTGTCATTAGTTAGCTTAATTGATGTGCTTATCATAAGTATGGCCTATTTGTGCTATTAATTAGCTCAACATAAGCCATCAAACTATAACACACCCCTTAAACCACTTACTAACTCATATGAAAAATGATAACAAAGTTGAAAGCAAAATCTATTAAGTATGGCCTATTAACTATTAATTAGAAATATAGACCATCAAATTTTAATCTCAACATTCACTTCATTACCATCATCATATGTAGATGAAGAGGTAATTTGTGTTAGTGATTGTTTAAGTATAGCCTATTTGGTGTCAACAATATAGGCTATCAAATTCAAAGCAAAAACAACAAGTTAGCCACTTCATACATTCTCATTAAAGCACAAAAAGAGATTATAAAACATCAAAATGTTGAAGCTACATGATTAGAGGCTTCATTACCCCTAAATTGAAGGGATTAGCCTTCCATTTGTGTTATCATATCAGCACAAGTAGCATGCAACATGAAACTAAAAAAAAGAAAGCAAAATGAAAGCTAAATGAAAAGAGAACTATTCTACTTGCATAAAAGAAAAGAGATCTACACTACAACATGAAAGGAGATAAACAAGAAAAGGAAAATAACATGTATTAAATTGCATAAAAAAGTTACATGAAAAGAAAATGGCTAAGTAGCCATGAAAAGAGAAAGAGAGCTTTCTTTTATTTTGAGCCTACAACTAAACTAAAGAGAGACTAAGGGGGAGAGGAGGGGAGGTTACATGAAGATATGGGGTATTTATACAAGTGTTAAACCCTAATTCATATTTTTGGGGAATGCCCAAAATGCCCTTGTAGGAAGTGTGGTGGCCAAGTTATCATTAGCTTCAATAATCCCTCATTTAAGTGTACATGAAGCCATTAATTCCATAAGCATGTGCATTAGCCTCTAATTTGTACATTAAGGTAGGTGGGTAGGTGGGGTCCTCCATTATCTTCACTTTGAATTATTTCCATCTTCATTTGTTCTCTTCACTCTTATGCATGCATATATCATCATGTAACCTCTTGTAAAATTCACCAAATTTCCTACAAAACAACATAGAAAATTCCAAGTAAATTTTCACAATTTAACAAATGCATAAAAATGACCATTTTGCCCATATATGAAGATGAATATGTGACAATTTCAAATAATTTGAATTTTGGTTTAAACAAGTTAAAATACCCAATATGATCATTTATTTAATTTAAATAGATTAAATATGGTGGTAAAAATATGCACATTTACGTGCACATCAGCCAGCTACTTAGGCGCTTGTGCTTACTTCCATTTTCACATCTTTTATGCTTGTTTAGGTTCCTGCTTCGGTTTTTACATCCGCGTTGGGTTCACTACCAGGGCCAGAAGCTGAAAAGATAATTGCACTTCATGGCATGGACGACCCTTCTATGTCATTAGAAGGCGACGTAACGGCAACAGAGATCAAGGAGCAGGAGACTCAGATGGATCCACTGCAGAAGATTCAACACGAGCCGGTTACTGTCAAGAGGGAAAAGGTCGAAGCGATCAAAGCCTCTAAAAGCTCCCACAAATCTCGAAGGCGAAAGATAAAGGGAGAGGCTTCTGAGAAGGCTTCGAAGGAAGAGGAGGACATTGCCACCGAGCTATTCGTTGATATTACTGGCAGTAACACCACTCCTGAGAAGAAGTAGAAGCTGCCAATCAAGGGCAAAAAGTGGAGCGGCGGCAAGAAACGTTGAGCGGCTTGTGTGAAGGTTAACTTGATTTTGGTCAATAGCTTGTTGGAAGATTGACTTTTTTTTCTTTTTGAGTCATTCTATTCAAGTTCAGAATCAGCACTTTACATCTTTATTGTAAAGTATGTATTTTCTTTTTGTTGGCCATTGTTGTGTGGGTACGGCCCCTATATTTTGACCCTATGTATAGAAAATTATAAGCAATATATTGATATTTTGACTGTACCCTTATCTGTAAGTTCATCTGTGTTTTGTGTACTTGTGCTTGTTTTATTTCATACTTTTCTATTCTGTGATTATAGCCAAATACCTTCGTTCGAAGCAACAGAACTTAGAGATTAACAGCACTTTGGAAGTTGATAGAACATTTAGAAATTGTCAGAACTTAGAAAATTTTTGTTTAGAAATTCATAAAACTTCAGAAAGTAACAAAACTTGGATAACTTTTGTTTAGAGATTCTTAGAACTTTAGAAATTAACAGAACTTAGAAAATTTTTGTTAAAAATTCTTTGGAAACTCTTTTTTTGGAGTAACAGAGCTTATGAACTTATTGTTTTCACGCGTTTCTATCCAAATACCGGTGTGTGCGCCCTAGTTCACAGGGCTGTTTACTTCAATTAATTTTTAGACAATCGGTAACTTAAGATTTACATAATCTTTATTGGGAATTTGGCTAAGTTACGACTCGATTCTCCTTTTTTGGAATTTTTGCAACTTTAGCATGCAATCCAAGCTTCTTGTGATATTTCAACAAGTATGCAATGCACACATATTTTAGAGGTGCACAATTCATAGGTTAATTGAGGGCAGTTGTATCCCTTAAGTGTTTATAGTTGAGGATTTTCATTTGGTTTGTGGCGTTCCAATCTTGTTGGAGTTGTGCTCATTATTCCTGAGTATGGGAGCAGCTGGCGCTGGTTATGAGATACGTGGTTTTGGTATTCCTTGGCGTTGCTTATCTTTGGGCAAAGCGAGGAGCATGTGTTTTAATTATCCCCAATGTTGCCTATCTTCGGCCAGGATGAGGAGTTTAAGTTTTAAGAATCGCTGCGCGATTTTTCTTGCTTCTCGAAGTTGCCTATTTTCAGGCCATGTGAGGAGCTAGTTTTTGGAATTTAGTGCGTGGTTTATGGAGTGCATGGCATTTTGTTTTTCCTCGATGTTTCCTATGTTCATGCAACATGAGGAGTTAATATTTTAGTGGGCGGCTAATGGGATGTGTGGCTTTTTGTTTTTCCTCTGTGTTGCCTACCTTTGGGCAACATAAGGACTTATTATTTTAGTGCATGGCTTATAGGATGCACAGCTTTTTGTTTTTCCTCATTGTTGCCTATCTTCAGGCAATGTGAGGAGTTATTATTTTAGTGCATGACTTATAGGATGCGTGGCCTTTTGGCACTCCTCGGTGTTGCCTATCTATGGGAAATGTAAGGAGTTATTATTTTAGTGCGCGACTTGGGATGCGCGGCGTTTTGGCACTCCTCGATGGTGCCTATCTTCGGGCAACGCGAGGAGTGTTGATTTTAGCCTTCTCGATGTTTCCATAGCAACACCGATTTTTGGAAGGCCAAGATCGTTCTGTCAATCTAACGGTTTGGGTTGATTTGCTTTCGTCGACCCGATGGGTTATTATTATGAACACGGTTTTGTTGGTTCAAGAAGAAAACTTTATTAAGGAAAGCAGGGCAGTTTTTGCCTATATACAATGCCCCCGGTGTCTTGGGATGGCTTATTTGCTGGAAAAAAAAACGTAAGATAGCTTTTAGATAAAGTAACGGCAAAGCGATTCGCTATTCCATGCCCTGGGAACTTAAGCTCCGTCGACGGTTGCTATCTTGAAAGTCCTGTCTCTTAGCTTTTGATTAATGACATATGTTCCCTCCCAGTTTGGTCCGAAGACCCTCAGAATGGGGTAAACTTTCTTAAGCATAAGATCTCCCACCTTGAAGGTTTGATTGTGAACTTTGGAGTTGAAGTACCGTGTGATCCTTTTTTGGTGGACGGTGGTTCTCTACTCTGCTTCTTCTCTTTTTTTGTCAACCATATCCAGCGATTCGAGTAGGAGTTGCTCGTTTTGTTTTTGGCTGAAATTATGCCTTCGGTGTAAGGGGACTTCTAATTTAATAGGAATCATTGCTTCTGAACCATATGTTAGGGCGAACGGAGTGTGGCCGGTTCCCGCTTTGTGGGTAGTTCTGTAAGCCCATAGTGTGAGTGGAAGTTCATTAACCTAGTTTCCTTTGGCTTTTATTAGTCGCTTTCTGATAGTGGACTTGATGATCTTGTTGATTGCCTCCACTTGCCCATTTGCTTGCGGATGAGCCACTGCGGAGAAGATTTTTTCGATCCGGAAGCACCTGCAAAAGTCTTTGAACCCAGCACTTTTAAATTGAGTTCAATTGTCAATGATGATTTTTTGTGGCACACTACCAGCAAATGATGTTTTCAGTAACAAAGTTAATAACTTTCTTTGTCGTTATAGTGGAGAGCGGTTCCACTTCGGCCCACTTTATGAAATAATCTTTGGCAACTATTGCATATTTGGCCCCTCTTGCTATTGGCAAGACACCAATCAAGTCGATCCCCCATATTGCAAACGGCCATGGACTGACCATCCGCGTTAGCTCCGTTGAGGGAGCTCTCTTAATTTTGCTGAAACCTTTGGCCGTGATTGCATCTCTTGGCATGATCTACTGCGTCACGATTTATCGTTGGCCAGAAATACCAATACCGAAGGACTTTCTTTGCAAGGGTCTGCCATCCAGTGTGGTCTCCACATTCGCCTTCATGTACCTCCTTTAGGATTCTTTGTGCTTCATCATCGGTCGCACACCTAAGGAGTGGGGTCATGAATCCTCTTCGATAGAGTATCCCATCCTGTATTATGAACCATGGCGCCTTTCGGAGGAGCTTCTTCCATTGATTTCGGTCAGTTGGAAGGGTTCCTACAAGTAGATAGTCTTTTATCGGCATCATCCATGTATCTGGTTCGGCGGTAGTCTCGAGAATCCAGTCTACGTCCATTTCGTCTATGCGTGGGTTGGTTAGAGTTCCAACCGAGACTATTCCTAACGTCCGAGCTTCCGAAACTTGCCAGCTTAGCCAAATGATCTGCCTTAGTGTTTTACTCCCGTGGGATGTGAGTTATAGTGTAGTGCTCGATGTTGCTTAGCAGTTCTTGTACTTTGGACAAGTATGGGGCAAGATTCTCTCATCGTGCTTGGTACTCCCTTTTCACTTGACAGACAACCAGCCGAGAGTCGATGTATACATGAATTG
Organism: Allium fistulosum; assembly: GCA_030737815.1. Taxonomy (NCBI): domain Eukaryota; kingdom Viridiplantae; phylum Streptophyta; class Magnoliopsida; order Asparagales; family Amaryllidaceae; genus Allium; species Allium fistulosum. The sequence goes on from CM060903.1 coordinate 1,408,512,303, forward strand.
ATTTTATCTTGAGTTCCTTCACAACCTTCAGTTTAGCGATCAACGCTTCATATTCTGCTTCATTTTTTGTTGCTGGGAATTCCAAGCACAAAGCATAGCTAACGGCTCACCCCTTGGGGGTTTCAAGCACAACCCCCGCTCCCGAACAAAAATTGTTAGATGTGCCATCAACGAAGAGTTTCCACTGGGTACTTACTTCTAACTGGACTTCTTTCTCATCATCCCTTATAGTAAATTCGGTGATGAAGTCGGCCAACGCCTGCCCATTGATGGCTTTTCTAGGGTGATATGCGATGTCATATTGGCTTAGTTCTATATTCCATTTGAGTAGCCGTTTGGAAGTTTCTTGCTGGTATAAAACTTGCTTCAGGGGTTGCTTAGTCAATACTTTAATTGGATGAGCCTGGAAGTATGGTCGTAATTTCTAGGACGCGATCAAAAGGCAGTACGCTAGCTTCTCCAGTTTTGGGTAATTCTTTTCAGCTCCGATGAATCGTTTGCTAATGTAGTGCACGGGACGTCGGATTCTCGCTTCTTTCCGCATGAGAGCGGCACTCAACGCATGCGGGGAAACTGCTAAATAAACGAATAGGTCTTCTCCATCCATCGGCTTTGATAAGATAAGGGGAGCTTCCATGTGTCGTAGCAGTTCCTCGAAAACTGTCTGACAAGCTTCACTCCATTCAAAGTTTCTCTTTCCCTTCTTCAGTGTGTCGAAGAATGATATGCACTTGTCCGTAGCTTTTGAAATGAATCGACTCAGTGCTGCGACTTAAATGTTCAAGCTTTGAAGTTCCTTCTTATTTTTAGGGGCTTGGACTTCCCGTAACACCGTTATTTGCTCTAGATTCGCTTCGATGCCCCGGGCACTTATTATGAATCCCAAGAATTTTCTAGTGGCCACTCCAAAGTGACATTTGAGCGGGTTGAGCTTCATCCCGTATTTCCAGAGTATCTCAAACATTTCAGCAAGGTTGTCTAGATGGTTAGCAGCTACTCGAGACCTGAATAACATGCCGTCCATGTAAACTTCCATAGTCTTTCCAATCTGGCATTTAAACATAATATTCACTAGCCTTTGGTATGTAGCCCCAGCGTTCTTTAACCTGAATGGCATTACTCTGTAGTAGTACAGTCCCAAATCGGTGATGAAGCTGATGTTCTCTTAATCTGGCTCGTGCATCAGGATCTGATTGTAGCCCGAGTATGCATCCATAAATGACAACAATTCATGCCTCGCCGTTCCATCCACATGTTGATCGATTCTAGGGAGTGGGAAGCTATCTTTCAAACAAGCCTTATTTAGATCCAAGAAGTCAATACAAGTTCGCCATTTCCCATTAGACTTTTTGACTAAAACCGGGTTCGATACCCATTCAGGGTACGTTGCATCCCAGATGAAGCATTAGCCATCAACTTGTCAACCTCCTCTTTCAATGTCTTGGACCATTCAGGGCCCAAGATATGCCTTTTTTGCTTTACCAGTGTGAATTTGGGGTCAATATTGAGAGCGTGGCAGGTATTTTCAGGTGATACTCCACACATATCAGAGTGTATCCATGCAAATACATCTAAATTGGCGCGAAGGAATTTGGTTAGTTTTAATCGCATCCTGTTACCAAGCTGCAATCCAATTTTCAGGACCCGTGTCGGGTCATCCATACCTATGTAGTTAAAGTGGTCGGTAGACTCAATGCGGAGGAGGTGCAAAAAGTCATAGCGGGGATATAGTAAGGATATTGTGGGATATAGCGGATGACTTTAAAATAGCATATAAAACTCATACTTAATGTTTTTACAAATATATAAATGGTAATTAAATGAAAAATTAACGTTCAATTGAATTATAATTAATGCATAAATAATTTTAAATAAAAACGTGTGAATATACTGTAAATAAACATAAAATTGTTATATAACATAATTGAAATTAGTAGAATATTAGAGTATTTTCATTTCTGAAAATATATTAAAAAATCAATTAAATAAATAAATTTCATAATTTTTATAATGTATAAATATCATTTTTTAATTCATTTCTGTTAAAGAAAATATAGCGGAAATAGCGAAATATAGCGGGAATAACTGGATATAGCGAAAATATCGGGGCTTAAAGCGGAAAGGCTATATTTGGGGCTATATGGAAAAATCATAGCGGTAGAAATCTACTATGAGATATAGCAGGGTTATAGCGCGGTAATAGCTAGGCATTAACTGCACAGATCCATACAGACCGGGACAGACATCGTCAATTTTACCGGTGCTGCCTGATCCTCCCCCGATCCCTTCTTTCTAGGGTCCAAAGCCTTGTCGAATCGGCTATGGTCCCCAAGGCAGGGGCGGTTCTGTAGTTGCTATTCGAAGGGTTCATGGATGTGGAGGGTTTTCCCCACATCCTTTCCTTTTTCCTTTCTTCTTGACTAACGTAATTCTGCAATGTAGCATTCCTGGACGACGCTTTGGTCTCCTTTCACAATTCTGACTCCATGTTCTGTAGGGAACTTCATTGTAAGGCACTAATGGGCCAGTGCCATTCCGAAGTCGGCTAATGCTGGCCATCCTAAGAAGGCATTGTATGCTGACATTTCATCCACGATCAAAAACGTCTGAATGAGGGTGACCCTTCGCTCACCCTCTTCGAGCACCACGGGTAGGTCAATTGTTCCCACCAGTTTTTTGGGTTCACCAGTAAACCCCTGAATCTTTGTTTGACACACGGACACACTTTTGCATGCCAATTTTCTTTTGGTCGAAAGTGCGTTTGAAGAGAATGTTAACAGGACTGCCACTGTCAACCAACAGCCGTCGAACTACAGCAGGTCCAATTCCTACCGTCACCACCGTCGGATCAAGAGTTGGAGTTTCAATCCCTTCGGTGTCCCGATTTCAGAACACAATATCATCATTCAAAATATTTTGCATCTTAATTGGACTTTCGTCCTCCATAGCCAAACATGATTCCTTTGGAGCATGCTTCAACAAACTTGCATACCGCTCCATTTCTCCCCAACTTCTTTGTGCGGGATGAGGTCCCCTGGATATTGTGCCGATGATGAGTCTCTGGTCAGTTCGTTTCGACCCTTCTTCGCTGGTTTCTACTTGATTCCTTCGTTCTCTTGGGTGCTGAGCAGTTGCAGATTGATCAGGATTTTGCGGTTGTCTTACGTATTGTTGGAGTTTGTTGTTCTGGATCAGTTCCTCAATGAGATTATTTAGGTTGTGGCATTCATTCGTATTGTGGTGTGTCTCGAGGAAGCAGCAGAACTTCCCTGAGCACTTATACTGCTCGGTCGCCTCCTTTCTGGGTGGCATTTTACATTCCTCAGTTCCTTGAATTGTAAGAAAAATGTTTTCTAGTGTTTCGCTCAGGAGAGTGTAGCCTTCGGGCCTAAACCCTTTGAGCTTTTGATTACTACTGTTTCCATTCTTATTATTTGAGTTTTGACCTTTTCTCTTTGAATTCCCGTCTTTCCCAGTGGTTCCTTCAATAGCCTGAGAAGTGTGCGCATTTTGATTCATTGCTATATCTCTTTGCCCAGCATTTGCTAGTTGCACACCAGTAGACTTCCCTTCCAATTCCTGTGCTTCCTCCAAATTTAGGTACTGACTTGCTTTACGATTGAAATATTTCCTGGTGGTAGGTTGCTTCATTTTAATCCACTTTTCGAATTCAGTCTCCAGGTGAATGGCATGAACTAGTGCCATAAAAACTATGTCTTCATTGGGGTTGCTTACTTTCGTCACCGCAGTGTTAAACCTGTTCATGAAAGACTTCAGTGATTCATTATGCCCTTGGAACAACCCAGATAGGGACATGACGTCTTTTGGCTATGTAGTATGGGGTCTGAACTGATCAGGGAACCTTGTTGCTAGCTGGTCAAAAGCAGAGATAGATCTTTGAGACATTCGCTTTGTCCATATACCAACTGTATTTGTACAAGTGAGGCTTCGGGTCTTTCGTTCCGTCATAGGACATAATAGTTAGCATTGTGAATTTTTCTGGATATCTCTCATTCAAAATTTCATTGGTGAAGGGAGTCCGACTTGGCATAGATCCCCATTCATCATCTCTTCTATCTTTACTCTCCTCCATTAATCATTTAACCATGTCCACTATGTATGACTCTGATGTCTGATAGTCCTGAGGACGGCAATCAGTCACTGTGCCAAGTGTTTGACTTTGCAAATGGTCTTGGTGAGTGGGCTAAGACCTAGGCTCTCCTAACTTCGGGAGAGCCACTCCTGCAGGGTTCCGTTGGCTTACGGTTAGTCTAACTGGGGCAGTTTGGGTACTCCTTGCATTATCAAATTCAGTGGCATTTTCTTTTAATTTGTCGTCTAGCTCTCCGTCCTCTCAGTCGAAAAGATCCATAGCTATGTCTTCTACGGGGATCTTTGCCCATTAACTCAAATTCAGAATAGGTTGCCCTGTGGAAAATAGAGTACTTACATTTCCTTCCACGTTAAGTCCTGTTGTCACCCTTTTTTGTGGCTGTTTTCCGGTTCTTCTATGTAGACCAAAAACAGAGGAATTCTCTTGTTCCATAGCAGCTGTGGGTTCGGGAATAGTCCTTGGAGCGGGATTTGACTATAAGGTTAGGAGAGCTTTAAGCTTATCCATTAGAGACTTTTTGGCTACTCTCCATTTTTTGGTTGATCTCATCAACCATTTTATTTAACTCATCCTTGGTAACAACTTCATACTGACTGGAGGATGCTGGCGCCTGATTCCCTAAGTTAGCGCCATTTACTTCAGTTTGTTGGGGATTAACATCTTCTCCAGCTACTACTTCCCCTATGGACCTTCCAGAGGTAGTTCTTCTTCTTCCAGGATCCATTGATTCCAAACAGTGGATTCTTCAAGCAAAGATTAAGGATCTAACTTCTGGATCAATGGGATCCAAAGTAGATAGCTAGATCTGGATCCTGAGTTGGAGTTCTCAGTGAAAGCACCAAAATGTTGATCCAAAAAATGGACCAACACCCTGGTTTGAATTTGAAAGCACCAGCGCTGTTCTGTCAAAGCAATATCACAGATAATAGATATAGCAAAAGAATAGTAAAAGAAAGAAGACATAGAATTTTTGTAGTGGTTTGGCTGTTAATGAAGCCTACGTCCACTTTATAGTTTTATTAAACAATAATTTCTGTTATAAGAGATGTTTGATTACAAAGCTTTGATTATCTTTTGTTAGATTGAATTCCAAAAGATGGAATCCACTAGAGAATCACAGTGAATTCCTTTTGAGATTTTTGTGAGAGAGGTAGAGGGTGAAGAATAATTCCAGCAGTGCTTCTGCAAACAGTCCAGAGAAGATCCCGTTTGTGTTGCAGGTAGGATGGTATTTATATGGATCGGAGAGCTTCTGGGCCAGGCCACTTCATCATCTGCTCGCAGCTTGGTAGGGAACGACCCAGGGGGGATTTGGCTCGCAAACCGAGGCAAAACCATGGGTTACTGGTGACCCATGGTCTATGGGTCGCTTGTGACCCATGATCTATGGGTCGCTAGCGGCCCATAGACTTGGCTCATTTTGCGAGGCAATGTCTTGGCCTTTCCTTCATTGCATCCTTAGGTAGTTTGGTGTTAGATCGAAAAGATGTTTTGGTTGCCGATAGTCTGAGCACTTAGGATTATTCTGGAGTTTGGAAATTGAGATGTTACTATAGTCGTCATGGTTCCGTTTTAATGACAATTTATTAGCTGTTTACGTTCAGCCGTTGATTGGGCTAAAAGAATGCTGATCTCTCGGTTTTGTTGATCCCAGTTGTTGCCTTAGTGATATAGCTTAGCTTTCGTTAACTTCTTGCCTTAGCCTTTCTGGTTAAGTTCTAAACCGTTCCAATAATACCAGATTGTGCTGTCTCCTGTTAGATCCTGCTAGGTTAAAAACCCATATAACATAAACATCGTATTGTCACAAATTAAAGTCTTTTATTAGATGACTTCAAATCCCATTTTCAAATTAAATATCAAAATTATAATTTAATTAATTAAATTTCTGTAATTAACTCAAACTAATTATTACTTAAATATCGGATTGTTACAGACTACCCGCTTAACAAAATTGCATCCTCGCAATTTTCCATAAGGAAGAATCTATAACAAACCAATTTGACAAACTTAACTATTTTACTTTAATTTCATTTTAAACATTGAAACATTTATTAAAGGGAAAATTGCCTTATAAAATTTAAAAATCCCTCATTTAAATAAATTTTTTCAAATATCATTACATATCATCTTCCTGAAATTCCAATTCAAAATACTTTAATCTTCCACAAATTACTTATATCATTCTAAATCATCATGTCCAAATGTTTCGTTCAAGCATTTAGGAATTTCTATCGATTACATGTGCACCTACATCCGCCAAAATCCTTAACAAACTTAACAGACAAATTAAACACAATTTTTATTTCTAAAAATATCCATAAGTATTACTTTTACAAATTATCAAATATACAAGTTTCAATAAAATAAATTTCCAAGTCCTTATTTAATAATTTTCTTACAGTATATACTTTTCAAATGATTTCTAAATAAAACAATCACTTTACTATTAAAATAATTTAATAATAACAATAACCAATATTTATATACTATAAACCTTTTGCTTCCACCAAACACTTACAAATTTTTAAAACATTTTCAAATAGTCTTTATAACACATATATCTACATTTATAAAGTACTCAACAAACCTTTTCATAAAGCATAATAGCTTTGATAATAATAGACAAATGCAAAAATCAAATTCAATTCCTGCAACTTCAAATTATCAAATAAACAGAAGAGACTAAATAAGGTGCTCACCGAAGACTTATAATTCCACTGTGCACTCTGATAAAACAAATCAAAACCCAAATACACTATCTCAAACCAAACATTATAATGTAATATCAGACCCTCCAAAATTATAAATACAAATACTACTGGTTGGACTAACTCCTTTTGTCCTTGCTACTCTAACCACTTTATACTTCATTCTCTAAAGAAAAATTAACTACATAATTTAACATTTATGTTTTCAAATTCACAATACGTCCCCTGATAATTACCCAAATAAACATCCTACGTATAATGTACAATTTCTTATTATAGAAAAATAACCAACTCACTTAAGGGTCAGGGACTCTAAGTCTCATCTAAGGTCTCGACTCGTGTCTCTCATATAAAATGTATTGTTCTAAACCTTCTCTGATACCATTTTATGACATCCTTCCTCTATACCCATACTATCCAAGAGTAATACAGAGTAATACTGTAAGGTAATATAGAGAATGAGGCTATATGACATACATATGCGAATATCCCTTGGACTAACTCTGGTACGTATTAAACATTAAATAACTAATCTATACGCACACAATATCAGTACAATGTGATAAACATGCGTGCCTTCAGGACAGAACTATACATAATATACAGTAAATAACAGAGAACATAAAGTCAGTTAATGTGATAATATATAATATAATATATAAAATATGATACAATTTATATACAAATATCTCTAAAGTTTACTATTTCAATGTTTTATGATATTCAATCAATATACAACTCATTGCCATTAATATATATGTACAATGAATCAACGTCATATAAATATTACATAACATCCTAATATATTACTCCTCTAAGCCCACTAAAATAAATGTTGATCATGTCATCCCTGTACCTGAAATGTCTCAGACTAACCCGAGAATTATAAAATAACACGTGGATCGGACTATGTCTAATCAAGGATCATAAGTATGATGGTACAATATATAAAAGAAAGAATAATATTATATCACTACCAAAGATACTTAAAACACCAGATGACATGTCAAAGTGTGTGTGTTGTGTGTGTGTAATAATCCTCAAGGAATTACATCACCCAAATATCTCAAATCCATATAAAATAATCAGATCTAATATCAAAAGATGTCATCACCAATTTAATAACATATCAAATCATAAATCACATAATCAACACAAATGGGTGAATCATACATATCCAGAAATCATCATAAAAATCAATATATATATATATATATATATATAATGTGAGATAGGCTATCAAATCATCCAAACAAGTTTCTACATCATACAAATCATAAATATAAATCATCCACAAACCAAAGCAACAATAATAAAGTAAGGCTATCTCAAAAATACCAAATCATCAAAGAGTATGGATATATGAGGAATGACTACACTTTAGACTCAACCAGTTTCTAATCTAGTCAACTCATTATAGGAATGAGACATATATGCCAATCCACTACACACACATACATACCAAAACTAGACGGGAGACTGACAGTATGTTTGCTTGCTCCAGGTGTCACACGTGGTCCATATGACATGATTCCTACAGTTATCAGTTACCCTTACCTCTCCTCTCTCGATATCGTGATAATGATCCACCATAGGCCAGACAATGCTTAGCCACTTTGGCCATAACTATTGACACTAATGTCCCCAGGGTAACTGACCACTGGCCTATGTGACACATGGGAGCCACAGACGTATCACTAGCACAAGACTAAACATAATCATAAACAAGGTGTCACAGATTGGAAGCACGAGCCCTCAATTAGGCTACCTGTGTGGATACTAGCCAATCTAGTTCACGCTCGTAATATAAAGGGAATCGGACCCATGTTGGATGGTCATATAACACTCAACCTATAGCTGTATACATCTCCAACCGTTATCCAACACATGGCCCGCATAAGTCAGCATATGCCCACCATATACTCACCACAGGGAGTATCACCACATATATATGAGTATAACCCAATTTGAGTGACATTTACTTACAATGACTAATCAAACAAATAACATAATGGCATCCTATACCACCACATTATTTAGATAATTATTCAAAGCTCATATACCACACTCAATCCGTACTAAATATCCCTATATGACAAGTCTGATGAATAATCAAAAAAGTGTTACTGAAAATCCCATACCAGATGGTATAACTAAACCATTCAAATTCCTTATCATACAGAAATGAAATCTCATAAAATCAATAGAAAATGTCATCACCATATCATCTCAAATCATCAATCAAAATTATATCAAAAGTGAATCATTCATATCATAAGAACTAATATAAAGAAGATAAGAAATCAGAAACTAATATAAAAATAGATTATTCAAATGAATATAAACAAATTAATTAATACTCCCTAATGAAACATACACAACGTATAATTTTGTATAACAAAATTTATACTAAGAAATGGACAATAAATACATTTTCCAAAATTAATAAGATAATTACTAAATTAAAAAATATTTTAAATAGCGAATAACTCATTCTTCAATCTTTTATAAATTAAATAATAATGGAATATATAAATTAATATGAAAAATCGTTTCTTCTTTTTAGCAACCCAAAGATAATTTAAAAACATAAGGCTGCACAAAGCGTTGTTTCTGCAGTCATTAACAACAAAATACTATTTCAAATAAGTTACTATATACAAATCCTACTAAATATCAATTGGGAAGGATGTCATCTTTTCCTAATATGTCTATGGATCCAACTAGTATGTTGACTAAGCTTGCACTTATAACCTAAAGGTATCTACCATTTAATAATCTAATTGTACATATCACTTGAAGCCTAGGAAGGTTGCATGCAAAGTTTAAGGGCTCCAATTCATAAAATAACAGTACATCAAAATGTAAACTAATATAAGTGAAAGGCTAACCTACATTATATTGTAATATATATTAAGCATTATAAACACAGAGCTTCTAGAAACAACTGCACATCACACGTTAACAAAGCTTGCAAACACAGCTGCATATATATCCAATACATAGGCCACCACACACACATTAACACACATAGCACACATTAAACACACATACCCATATAATCACCCAACCAACACATCAACACTTAGTACACATATTAAAACAAACCGCCAGATGGACACACATGCAACACTAGACTACCCACAAAAGCCCAAATTAATGATTTATATAACAATATTACATATACATATGAACATATATACACTCGCTTAAGTACCTGAATATACACACTTGTCCAAGCATGCAATACCGCACGCATGTATGGGAAATAATCAAACATAAATATCTAACCTCGCACACAGTCATTAAAATATTTGTAGCATATATATATATTCATTTAAATGCACACATTGTTAATGAATACACAATGCATGAACACAAAAACACACACCCTATCACTCATGCAAAACAAAGTAACCATGCATACACTCTTTGTACCATAAAAAAACTTTAGGACACAAACACCATATTGATGACGCACAAGCCTCCCTCCTTGCTATAGATGTATACAAACATAGAGATGAACATATTAAAATTTCATATTTTATTTTAATTTATATAATTTGGCTTTGAATTTAAAATTTGAAAAGAATTAGGTTCCCAGGTCTCAGGAAGAGGATTGTGTTGATAAAAATGAATATCCATAAGTCATAAAGTGAAGAAAAATATACATATAAATTTAGTGAAGAGGGGAAGGTTGGAGAATTCCGAAAAGAGAGAAATCTAGATTTAGAGAAGATTTATTTAGTGAAGAGGTGATATAAATTTTGAAATATTAACAAATCAATTTATATTTTTTTTTGCTTTTTAAAACTAAATTCATTTTAACTAAATAAATATAGTCCATATTTCAAATCATTTCTTTATTAACTAATATTATATTCTAATACATCACTATTATAAATTATATTTTCCATATTTTAACTTATCTCTATTTTAAATATCATATTTCCACAAATTAAAATCTTTTATTAAATGACTTCAAAACCCATTTTCCATTTAAATAACCAAGTTGTAATTTAATTAATCAAATTTCTATAATTAACTCAAATTAATTATTACTTAAAAACTGGGTTGTTACTCCAAGACTACGATTATTATCCACGAGGTGGAACTGCCACATCCTTTCATCCATGAGAAGACATTTCGTCTTTTATTTTTCGATGGTAATGGCCTGGAGAACATGAAGAGTACACGCCAAGGCTAGGCTACTGAGCCTCCTCGAAATATATGTAAAATTATGAAATAAAGGAGTTAGCGATTAGAACGACGTTAACTCCATTAAAATTAAGTATGATGGTAGAATTTACGTCGCAACAAGCATTCTTAGATAAAGCTATATGGGCGGCGTACAAAGAAGTACTCATCTTTGAAATAACTAAGTTCTTTCCAAAGGTCGATAATGATCAAACAACACTTATATGGTTCTAAATAATTGAGAGAAGAACTATATTTCTACTTTTTAAAGCCATACCGATAATAAATATACTCCAATGTGGACACCTTGCCTAAATAATGAAGATAGACCATGCACATGCTATTTGATTAGGCATAACTATTTGGATAAAGCTGGAAAGATGCAAGCTTCATAAACTGAGAAGGACTCGAATAAAGTGGCCGAATGGTGGAACACATCCTAAAAGACACACATATCAATTGCAGGCAATGTAACCCTCAAAAGGATCATGGGCCTGTTGAAAGGGCTTTTGGACTAAAACATCCTCAAAAGGAATTCCATGCCTTCTATAGATTCGTCTAACACCTTCCTCATCTAGATTTTATGTTGGAGAACCTTGTGGGTTATCAAGAATTAAGGTGCCCTCTTGGTTGATATCAGGGACAACCCTCGTAAATGCTTCATTTGCCATTATGAAAGGAAATACCTTTAAAGATTACCTTATTGGACGACAAGATGATTGAGGCCTGAAAGATGATGAAATAGACGATGCTGAAGATGTCGAAGTAGAGGCTGGTTCTATTGTGGATGGAATAAACTCTTATGATCTACCCATATTGCAGAGAATGCAAGGAGCATTTGCAATCCATGAATATTCGAAAAACTTCACAAATAAGCAAAATCGGCTACAATTTAACTCAAATCTTTATACATATAATCCCTATATGACTGGTGTATAAGACCCAATTGATGCCAACGTGCATTGACTGATAGGATCTTATATATCTATGAAGGCAACAATATAAATCTATCTAGAGTGCACTTTATGTCTAGGGCGCAGTGAATGTGAATACTTTATGTAGAAAGCTCACTCGTGCTTGCAAATGAGCACTATCGCACTTCGGGACATTGTGTCAGATTTGACCCATTACAGTACAATTTTCTATAACATAACCATTGTCTGAAGCAATATTGGACACTTACATAAAGGGACACCAGAGTGAACTGTTCGACTTAAAGCGGTGATGAAAAAGTTTATTAAATGTCGGAGTGCATTTGATGTAATCGTTATATGAAACTATCCCACTGGCACTTGATCATCAACCACACTTGACCATAAATCATTAAAAAAGGTTATCTCATCTCCAAAATGTAAGAAACATCATGACCATGAGGATGACTGGGGTATGAGCCTAGGTCAACTCGAAACCACCCCATATGGCTATGAACTAGACCAAGGTTAAGATAAAGTCAGAATAGCCAAGTATGAATCAATGACCATGCATGAATGTCAGTGATCACAGGACAACGCCGCCACCCACCAAACCCAAAGTAACTTTAGCAAAGATGTAGAGGAAAGGGATTCAAATGAAAGCTTTAATCAAATTGGGGTAGATCTGGGTGAATCAAGGCCAAGGTTGATGGATAACCATTTGCGATGGTAGTTGGAAATTGATAGTGGTGGCAAAGTGGTTGAAGTCCAAGTTAAAGTCGATTGTGGTTGGAAGTTAAAATTGCAAGCACTGGTAGTAGTATGAAATAGAAGTGATGAAGTCAAGGCAAAATATTACTTATGTAATTTCTAAAACTTAAAGTTCACATAAAAAATTGGTACCGAGTCATGCTTCATAACTCGGTACCGAGTTTAAAAAAGGGAAGAAAAGAAAAAAAGGAAAAAACAATGAAAATAGTAGGAAACAAAGTGAGGCAATGAATCCCACTTGATCGATTAAAAGAAAAAACTTCTAAAACCCTCCAAAATCCAAATCTGAAATTTAAACGCCATACTTCGGCTCTTATATCATCCAAAGTATATGAATTCATAACAGTTCAAAGTGACGTGATGATCTAGAGAAGAAGCCCTACTTTGTTAAAACAGTTCAGGGAATGAAGACATTCATTTAGATTAAAGTTTGATATTGATAACCTATCTTGATCCAAAACATAGCTTTTTAACACAAGGTATACTATGGGGGCAAGTGTCATCCTACTTTTGAACCAAGCCATAATTGGACAAGTCAAAACCGTTGAATATCCACGAAGTAAACCTGAAATCCTGAATCATAACTCTGGAAACCATAATTCAAGTAAAGTCCAAAGGATTGGTGTAGGACCTTACTTGCCATATGACGATAGCTGGCCATTCTCCAAATGAGTTAAACGGTGAAGAACAAAAGCAAAATCATAACTTGAAGTCTCAAGTCGGTATCAAGTTGAACAGCTCAACTCGGTACTATGTTAAGATTGCTAACTCAGCACACTTGCCCCACGAAGTTGAAGAACAAAGACAAAACAAAGGCAAGCACAGAATATATAACAAGTAGGTAACACCTTGTGAGGGTCAACTTGATACCGGGTTGAATTTGCACATGCTGAGTTCGCCACAATCTCTTTTTAGAGCCTCCTACCAGATGTGGAGAATGGGGGGAGAAGGTTTTGAAGTTTATTTCGTTGATCTTATATATAAATAGAGGGTGGGAGGCAGAAAACAATATCTTTTTCATTCTTTCTGAATTAAATGATTTTACCTCATTGTAAAATCACAGTTGTAAAAAAATTCAAAAATCATTTAAAAAGTTTAAGTGGGCATAGACTAGAGTATTTGTTGAACTAATAAAAAAAATTTGTGTTATTTTCCTTATTTTACATTTACTTCTTCATGTATCTCTACTTATAATCTGATTGGGTGTTTGTCCAACTTTCTGTGCAAACATATATATATATATATATATATATATATATATATATATTGGAATTTTCAAACAATCAGATTGTAAAATCATTTTGACCTTTTCGAAAATAAAAAATAGTATTTTCTACTAGAGACAAGACTAGCCAAAGTTTATATACATCTGTTTTAATTTGAATTCGAAAAATTATTTAAAAAGATCTAAATGAATGAAACATGCATATTATAACACACACATATATTTCAAATTAGAAAATAAAAAATATCAAAATACCTATTTGACCTTTAAAATCTAAATCATTTATATGTATATACAAAAAGATATATACACACATATACATTAAAATATATATTATAAAATATAATTGTTTTATCCATTAATATATCGTTAAAATCGTAGTTAAGTAATTTGGAAATATTTTTTTAATCATGGCTGAATGCAAGTTGACTCGCAAATTTATCAATTTAATAAATTATATTTATTTTTAAAATATTCAAATATAAGATTTTTCAAAATTTATTATGATGTCTTGAATAATAAATAATAATGGTAATTGTATATTGAATAAGAATTTACAAAAATATATACTTTGGAAGAATATCGATAAAATGATCAAAAATCGTTTTATCGATAAACGACTCTATAATTATCAGATGTCACGCACCGAGCTAGATATGTACACTTATTTATCTATATAAATAAGAGTAAAAAATAAAATGTATTTATGACATCATCGATAGCGTCATCATATTTAATAATTGATTTATTAAATTGAGATTTAATGATTTAAAAATTATTATAATTATTCAAATAATTTTTTTTAAATGATAACAATTCATTTTAATTAGTTATAATATACTTGATTTAAAAATATAAGAAAATTTGTATCGCTCTATCAATATAATTGCACTTTTTGTAAACAATTGTTTAATATTTATTAATATGGTTTTATAAATCAAATGTGATCATTTTAATTAATTGAAAATGATGGGAAATCCTTTTTCGAATTTTTTTACATTTATGTGTAATATAATTTATAAGTGAAAATGTGATCGGGAAACAGCTTCTTGATTTTCAATGGTTTAACGAACGGAAGTTGTTCAAAGTCGTTGAAATATTTTTTATTCACTTGTGCACATACATGTACATGTATATAAATGTCACATGCACACATATAAATACATATAACAGACATAACATATGTGTGTGTATATATATATATCTGTGTGTGTTAAAAATATCTAAGATATTTTAGTTTTCTTACTCTTTAAGCATCCTAAGGTCAACCTTCTTATGCACAAAGGACATATACATGTACACACACATGAGGGGGGGTCATTTCAGCCGTTTATAGTAACATGAGGGAGGGGTGGGGTTGTGATGAAGTGGTGATGCATGATAAACAAATATCATGACATTTTATAGAGTGAACTTTGGCTATAAATTCCCACTCATTTTCCATCTTCTTCATTCTACCATAACTTCCTCAAATCAGAACCAAATGGAGAAAATCATTTTTTCAAACCATAGAAAATTCTAATGGCAACAACTTTCATATGTACCACTTCTTCCTATTTTAAGGTTAGCTATGCCAAAATCTCCATTCTTTGTAGAGTGTTTTTGGACTCAGATTTTCATGTCCGAAAATGCCTCTCCTTATTTTGATCATATCTCCCTCGAAATAACTCGAAACTGAGTAATTCATTTTTTTAAATTCAACAGGAAAGAATTTGTAAGATGATAGCATTTTCAAATTTTGAGAGCAACATGGTCAAAAAGCCGAGAGAAAATAACCTATTTTCGGGTCTATTTTTGTGTATTCAAGGTCGAAGTCCACCACTTCTCTTCTATACATTCGGCCACCACCTCCATCACTAAGGTCGAGCACCATTCCAATTACAAGCTTAGGTCATGCCCTTCTCAAGACTCAAGGCTCAATTCTGTAGGCTTTGATTCGATCATAGCGAAGCTATAGCGAATTTTCATAAAGGTAGAAACCAATTAAGGTGAGAAACTCTATATTTATACACATACACATGATGATGATGATGTGATATGATTGTAATGGATGTTTAATATTCTTTGATAATCAAGTTTAGATGTTGATTATATGTTTATTTTGATGTTGAAATGACTCACGTTTAATACACGTCGAATATCACAAAGGAAATCACTTTCCTTTTAATAAAAGAAATTATGTATATAAGATTGTTAAACCTATTTAAATGGTTTATAAATATTTTATAAACACTAAAATCCAATTTGGTGAAGTTTTGACAAGTGGTGAAAATTGAGTCAGAAATAGACGCGTCGTGTAACGACAGTTCGCGATTTCATGCCATGGAATTTAATCCATGTACACGATGGATTCGAAGTTGGAATTCCTTGTCATAAGAATTTTCTAAACCTTTATAACCAAAGTTTTCAAACAAAATAAAAATATTGTGATTTTGTTTTGTAGATTTTGAAATATGAGCAAATCAAGTTTTCAAAATAGTCGCGCTTTAGCAGTTCGGAAACTAAAGTGTCAAATTCTTTATAAATTATATTTTTAATTCTTTAAAAATATGAAAATAATTCTATTAATCTTTTAAAATGTTTTAAAAGAGATTTGATTATAAAAATGGATTTCCAAATGATCGGAAAGTTGTTTTGATCAAATAAGCCTCAAAAGCACTATTCACAGCACTTTTTGCAGCGGTTTTTAATAAATTTTTAAATATGGCTTTAAACTTAAGTATTCTTTACCAAATCTTTTACAAATTTTTACAAATAAGTAAGTGTTTTGAAGATGATTTGGAAGTTTTAGAATTTATTTAAAAAGATTAAATAAACGATTTAAAGAAAAGTTGTTAAAATCAAGTGATTTAATCTTGGCTCTAAAAGCCGACGAGTAGATTGGACTTTTCTATTCCTAACATCCGAATGTGAGATTCTTAAGCTAAGGAGATGTTTAGGAGCAACCAGTGCCATGGCTCACCTAGTCTCTTTCTTAGGCGAGGAACAGATAGGTTCGAAAAGTCGGAAACGAGGCAAATATAAAAGATTCAATTTTTTCATATTTAATTAAATACAACTTGGATTATATGGATATAATAT
Organism: Allium fistulosum; assembly: GCA_030737815.1. Classification (NCBI taxonomy): domain Eukaryota; kingdom Viridiplantae; phylum Streptophyta; class Magnoliopsida; order Asparagales; family Amaryllidaceae; genus Allium; species Allium fistulosum. Next base: position 1,408,529,313 of record CM060903.1, read on the forward strand.
TCTTACACTTGGTATTAAATTTCGAGGAAGTGGGTCATCACATTTGGTATCAGAGCTTAGGTTGAATGAATACCTAAGCCTGATATAGGTAAAAGTCTCATTAGAGATAGCGTTAGCAATACCATAGGATAAGTTACTCATTAGAGATAAGGTTAGTAACACCATAGAATGAGTTGATAGTATATTATATAAGAGCATGTATTTGTTAATGATATACAAATAAATTTTTTTCGAAAAATATGGTAAACGAAATAATTTTTCCTAGGATTATATTTTGAATATAAAGAAATATCTTTAAAATGATATAGTTATTTATATAGTGATTAGTTAATTGATTTAAAAGTTTAAATATAAAAACCTTGTGAATTTAGTTTCACGATTTGACTATAACATGTTTGATAATAGTACTAGCTTAAACTTAAAGAATTTGTAAAATAATAAATAAGCATGTTATATAAAAGTGTGTTTCACAAAAAAATCAAATGAGTTTGTAAAAGACGAATTTGGAAGACATGTTTTATAAAAGGGATTTGAAAAATATGGTAAACCAAGTTGGGTTTGCGTGTAGGCCAGTCTTGCCGGGTGAAGAGGTTTCAAAAGTGTTTGACGCTTGGTACATCCCTTTAGAGATGTACTATACGAAAGGTAGTTCCATACCTGCCATTGTATGGAAATCCATTCTCTAATAAGTGCCTATCCTAGTACGCTGGAATTTAATAATGTAACAATTTAGGCTAAGACTACGTATATCTATTTGAAAAGTGTTTTCAAAAGAATGTCATTAAAAATAATATTACCATATTTTGCATAGTAAAGATTTTGGTTATCATAAGGTAAAAACCCATTCCATGTTTATGTGCGGCATGGTCTTATGAGATACCCTTTGTTTTCTAATACTCATATTTTGGGTTTCTCAAACCAGACCCATTACTGACCCGGTGTTTATTTTGTTTCCCTTAAACTCCGGGTGCTCTATTTTTTCGAGCAGCCTAGTGGTCAATTTTGTTTTGAGCATTTTGGAAGAGCTCGAAGCATGGAGTTTGAAGATTCTGTTAAAGATTGTTATCCATTTCCCCTACACTCATGTACTATTGTATTCCACATTCGTATGGATATATATATTTATAACTGTCTATATTGATGTTAAGTTAAACTTTGATAAATGTAATTAAAATTTCCACTGTAAAGATATATATATAGAAATAATATATGTTATTCCATTCGTTTAAGATTCTGTTTTGTTTTTATTTTCTTCTTATTCCATGATAATCTGCCTCTCCAACACTTGGATTTGCGGCATGTGAATACCAAGGATGTATTAGTGTCGACTTTTGAGGGTCAAGAAGGTGGGTCGCCACACCAAATTAGCAAGATGTGAAGCAAAGAGGAAAAGAAACAAATAAAAAATATTATTACAAATATATATATATATAGTATGTATATATATAAATATAAATTATAGATATTATCTCCTCCTTGTTATCTTGCCTATTGTCAAACAATTTGGCTGTTGGATACCTTCTCAATCTTCTTGACTACGGTTTTCAATGTCATCTCCTTGGCTTCACCAATGTTTTTTCCTTTGTTGGAGGCTAGAGTTAGACTTTTCTCTAATGCATAGGGTTAGAGAAAAATAGATCTATTTATAAGAATTTTTGGCCTTGTATATCATATGACCTTCCATCTTTCGATCTACCATTGATCATCCCGCATTTCAAAACTCTTGATCCCTTCTTTCCCTTCTAGCATAGTCAACTACTCCATCACACATTTGGGCTTTGAATCAATGGCTAAAAATATGATGAACACATTAAATAATTTATTTAATGAATTTATCCAAAGTTGTTTATTAATTAAATCAACATATATAGATCATTCTAAAAAATTTATTAGCGTTTAAATAAATAACTAAATTCCATAAAAAATTTAATATTACATTTGTATTCTAATTTTATTATTAAATTATAACATTTATAAATTAATTTTAGGTTGGTCGAATTCAGATATAACTAACAACTTAGTTGTGCTACCCTCTGGTGTGAACTGGTCTTTAGCCAATATTTTAACAACTCGAATGATGAAGCCTATATGGACTTTCTTGAAGCACGTTATGAAGCATAAGTTCAATGCATATAGATTATTTAAGAAAAATCTAATTTCCAATCTATTTTTAAACTCGTCTAGCGATGATACTTTGTACTCTTATTCTTTTCATCATCACTATATTACGTGGATATCAAGAGTTTAGTATAAGGTCAAAATATTTATTAATATCCGTTTTTATTTGCATAGACTACATTAAAGTCCTTTATTTAACCTGATAACTTTTATTAATTAATCGATTTACTCTGGCTAGAGATTTTCACTTTAAGTTGACAACCAATTATGTTGATGCAAAGTTTAACACTCCATCTATATACATATACTATTCGAGAGTACTACTAAGTAAAATAGTCGAATAAAATGAAGAATGAGATTATATGGAGTACACATTTGAATATTTCCTTGGATAACACTGATGTGTATTTAGGCAACAAGTAAATAACTCACCTATATGTACACAGTATCAACACAAGGTAATAACATGTATGCTACCAGGATAGAACAATACATAATCATAGTAAATAAATGAAGAATAGAAAGTTAGAACTGTAGCAATAATATATTATATTAAATATATATAGGTCTGATATACATGATAATGTCATACGAACAATGCGTAACAACCCATGGTTCTCGATATACCGATACAAAGCTTAGTGTGACTTTTGGACTTACTTCATGCCTAGATATATGAGCTGTTGGGTTTTTAAACATTATAGACCATAATTATAGGGTAAGTTCTAAGACATTCTATACTTTTAGATTTCACAATGGATAAAATATAAGTACCAAAGAATACATATATATAAGAAAACAGTCTCCAAAATACTTTATTTTCCATATACACTGTTCCAAAGTATAATATATATTTCATAGACTTTTAATACAGTAAGTAACTACATGATAAGCAACAAAGAATATGAGAACTTCAACGTGAAACTCCTTTCTCCACGTACTATGCCTAATCAACCGCTAACCTTCCATCTTGTTGTGGGGAATAATGGAAAGGAGGGTGTGGGTAAGACAAAAGTCTAATGAACGAGGTCAAGTTTAATATGTGACGATCATATGCGGTTACTTCAATACTACTCTAGATGATATATGATGTGATACAAGTGTCCGTGAATTCTTAAGGTCTGCTACCTAAAGATTCTTGTCTAATACATTCCTATAGTACAATTTGTGTAGGCTAATACAAAGGATCGAATTAAAGATCGAATCTTATATCTAATGATCGACCACCGCTCCTAGAGCAACTCAATGTAAGCAATGCCGCAAGACTACTAAAACATGTAAATACCACTTTAACGTTAGTAAACGTGGAAATGACAACCCCTTGGCTACTAACCATGAAAATGCCGCCACTACGCTATTGTAGGCTAAATTCCCCCTACAATCACCGTCACTAGGCTATTGTGGGCTAAGCTTCTACTACTATCATCACAACTAGGCTATTGGAAACGATTCCCCCTTACTACGCTTGAAGAGGAAGAACCCAAATGACTCACCAAAATATCTCATTGTCTACATTCACTTCCACTTCTCGATCATAGTGTTGGCCTCTTATTGCATCCTTCAGTCCTCCTCTCCAATTATATCATTTGCATCAGAAATTTGTGAATACTAGGACCCCATTGTGCCAAACCCATAACATCAGGCATCCATACCAGCTACATGCCCACCATTGGAATCTCCTGTTAGTTCCATTTGAGAAAATACATCGCCTTGAATCGATTACTATCCTAAATTGGGCAAACAATATTTATCCAATACCGTCACGACCTAACATCTGCTTCTAGGGAACTAGCTTCCTTACAAGTCCTAACATGCATCCAATTTCCCTTAAATAGCCCTACAATAATTCATGTTTTTATGTATTTTTTATTATAAATTTGGGCCTTGGGCACAGGTTTAATTTACTTATTTTTATTGCAAACGGTCGACTGCCTTTACTCTATGGTCGATCGCTGCTGGTTGACAGATGGAGGACCAAGGTCGACCGCTCATGAACAAAAATTAGGGTTTAATGTGATTTCTATTGCCAATTTTTTGTACAGTTTAATCAAGTCATAACAGTGTTTAATTATCCCTAATTACAGTCTAAGCCTAAATTTGCAATTCAATTTAGGGTTTGTTGGTTTAGGGCATGCAAATTTGATAATAGAATATGTACCTAGACAATTAATTCGATTAACAAGTTATTGTAATTCCAATTCTAAGGTTTTAGCTTCAAATCTAGGGTTTATCAATTTAATCACAAGAGGGATATGATATCATCAAATAGGTTTAGCAATTATAGGAATTCCAATTTCCATGTAGGTTACAAGTTTCAATTTAGGGTTTCTAACATCATCCTATATCATAGAGAATAGATTAATTTTAACTGTAATTAATCACCTAATTAAATTTGTTTCCAATCATCTCAAGCCTAAGATCTTCCTATTTGTTTTGTCAGAGAATTAACCTTCCGTATGCCAGGTCTACTTGCTTCTTCTGGATTCCATTGGCTGTGTTCTTCTAAGTTGATTTTATTTTAATTTTGGTAGAAGATTTGGGGTCAGAGGAGAGGTTGGATTTTGATAGAGTTTTATTGCAGCAAATTTTTCTACTGATTCTAGGGTTAGTTGAGGTTCCAGTTTATTGGGATTAGAAGTGAATCTAGGGCGTTGATTTTAAGTTGAGAACATTTTTCTAACATCTTAAACGGTCATCAAAACTTAAGCACAAAGCAACAGTCGGAACCGTCGAAAACAATGCTTAACTGAAACTGTCGAAAACAACGCTCAACCACACTCTGTTAATTGCCATTTTACACTACCTAGGGTTGACCCTAAATGACCCATGGCCGACCGCTATAGGTCGACCATGACAACCCTTAGGTCGACCTAGGTGTGTTATGTTATTATATATTATTATTTTTTCAAATCTTTTTGTGTCCATAACTTCTCCATATGAACTCCGTTTTCAAAGTGTTATATTGAAAACCATCTAGAAAATCACTACGAGTGCACTGGTATAGGTTTCGTAGTCAAATTCAGATGTCCGTGAAAATTTCCTTTTTAGTTCTTATTTTAATTAAATTTACTTTAATTATTAAATTTCTATCAAATTCTCGTTTTAAATTTTACATAAAATTTTGAGGTGTTACATTCTTCCCCTTTAAAAGGATTTCGTCCTCGAAGTCTCAAAAGGTGGAAAAATGTAACTCATACACACAACATCCAATTGCTACAATTATTTACTCATCCATCATAAAAGGTAAATTATATGCGGACATTTCGTCTACAATTACAAAAGTTTGATTAAGGGTTACTCTTCGATCACCTTCTCCAAGCTCCACTGGCAGATCAATTGTTCCCATAGGTTGCTTGGGTTCTCCAGTGAACCATTGGATCTTCTTTTGGCATGCAGACACAACTTTTTATGCCGATTTTCATTTGATCAAAAGTGCACTTGAAAAGTATATTAACAGACCTAGCACTATCGACCAACACTCGTCGAACAACAGCGGGACCGATTCCCACTGTTACCACCATTGGATCGAGGGTCGGTGGTACAGTCCCTATAGTTTCTCGATTTTGGAACACCATGTCATCACTCAAAACTTTTTGTAGCTTAGCTCGGGTTTCATCTTCTAGTGCGAGTTATGATTCCTTTGGAGCATGCTTCAACGAACTTGCATATTGCTCTATCTCCCCCCAGCTTCTTTGCACTGGGTCTGGTCCCCCAGATATTGTTCCAATAATAAGTCTTTGGTTAGTTCGTTTGGACCCTTCTTCACTAGTTCCGACTTGATTCCTTCATTCCCTAGGAGGCTGAGAAGTCGTGGGTTGATTAGGGTTCTGTGGCTTTCTCACGTACCATTGGAGTTTGTTTTCCCGAATCAACTCTTCAATGTGATTCTTCAGATGGCCGCATTGGTTTGTGTTATGATCATGAGTCTCGTGGAAGTGGCAGAACTTTCTTGAACGTTTTGGCTGCTCGGTTGCTTCCTTCCTAGGAGGTTTCTTGTATTCCTCAGTCCTTTGTGTTACAAGATAAATATTTTCCAGAGTGTTGTTTAGAGTGGTATAATCTTCCTGCCTGAATACTTTAAGCCTTTTAGTGTTGCCATTACCATATCTTTTATTGAAGTTCTGATTTTTCCTCTTTTGATTTCCATCTTTCCCTGTAGCTCCTTCAGTAGTTCCGGAAGTGTGTGCATTTTGATTCATCGCTACATTGCTCTGTCTGATGTTCATTGGTTGTACACCAGAAGACTTTCTTTCTAGCTCTTACGCTTCCTCCAATCTTAAGTACCGATTTACTTTATGATTGAAGTCCTTCCTCGTGGTAGGTTGCTTCATCTTAATCCACTTTCCGAATTCAGTCTCTAGGTGAATGGCATGGACTAACGTCATAAAAACCATATCCTCGTTGGGGTTGCTTACTGTAGTCACCGCGGTGTTAAACCGGTTCATGAAAGATTTCAGCAATTCATTGTGTCATTGGAACAATCCAGATAAGGACATGACATCTTTTGGTTGTGCAGTACTGAGCCTAAATTGGTCAAGGAATCTTGTTGCTAATTGGTCAAAAGTAGAGATGGATCTTGGTGGAAGCCTGGTGAGCTACATAGACGCAACTCCTTCTAGAAAGTTGGGGAAACATCTGCAACGAATAGCCTCTGAGGCGTTGGCTCCATCCATATACCAAATATACTTGTATAAATGGGGTTTGGAGTCCTTCGTCCCATCGTAGGATGGGATAGTTGGCATTGTAAATTTATCTGGATATTTCTCATTCAAGATTTGATCGATAAAAGAGGTCCACCTTGGAGCAAATCCTCATTCATCATCTCTTCAATTTTTACTTTCGTCCATCAATCGTTTGACTATATCTGCTATGTATGCCTCTGATGTCCAGTAATCCTGGGAACGGCATGTCTCCATCTTCTGAATCGGAGAGATCCATAGCCATGTCTTCTTGTGGGGTCTTGGCCCCCTTATTTAAATTCAGACTTAGTTGCCTTGCGGCGGGTGGAGTATTCATATTTCCTTCCACATTATGTCATATGGTTCCTGTTGTTACCCTTTTTTGCAGCTGTTTTCCGTTTCTTCTGTTTAGACCAAAAACGGAAGAATTTTCTTGTTCTATAGCAGCCGCGGGTTCAGCCATAGTTCTTGGAGTAGGATTTGACTATAGGGTTAAGAGAGCATTAAGCTTTTCCATCAGAGTCTTCTGGCTACTTTCCATCCTTTAGTTGATTTCTTCAACCATCTTATTCAACTCATCCCTAGTAACGACTTCGCGCTGAATAAAAGATGTTGGCACTTGGTTTCCTAAGTAAGCGCCATTTAGTATGTTGAGGATGAACATCATCTCCAGCTATCACTGCCCCTATGGACCTTCCAGAGGCAGTTCTTCTTCCAGGAGCCATCGATTCCAAGCGATAGATCTTTCAAGCAAAGATTGGGGATCTAACTTTTAGACCTATGGGATCCAAAGTAGATAGCTAGATCTGAATTCTGAGTTAGAGTTCTCAGTGAAAGCACCAAAATGTTAACCCAAAAAATGGATCAATACCCTGGTTTGAGTTTGAAAGCACCAGCCTTGTTCTCACCGAGAATAATAAAGATAAGCAATAATATAGATACTAGGTATAGAAAAGAGCAATATAGGAAAGAAGACAAGTAGATTTCTATAGTGTTTCGACTGTTAACGAAGTCTACATCCACTTTGTAGTTTTTTATTATAGACTTATTGCTATTAAAAGTAGTGTTTGATTAAAAGGCTTTTGAATATTCTTAGCTAGATTGAATCCCCAGAGTTGGAATCCACTGGAGAATCACAGTGAATCCCTTTGGAGATTGTTGTGGGGAAAATGAAGAGTGAAGAAAATTTCCAACAGAGCTTCAACAACCAGTCCGGAGAAGATCCCATTTACGTTGCAGGTAGGATGGTGTTTATAGAGATCGGAGAGCTTCTAGGCCAGGCCTGTTCATTGACTGCATGTAGATGGACACATGATGATGTAACAGACCTTAGCTTGTGACCCAAGCCAAAACCATGGATCGCTAGGTATCCATGGTCTATGGATCGCTAATGATACATAGATTTAGCTTGTGTGCGAGCTACTTACTTAGCTCCTTTCTTCATTGCTTTACTATGCTAGCTTGCTAAGTTTCTTCGATCAACTATGGATCGCTGGCGATCCATACACTTAGTATATTTTATGCTTTGTCTATTAGGCCTTCTTTGCTCCCCTCGTACCATAGAGAACCACGATGTTGCATGGATTGCTGGTGATCCGTAGAGTATGGATCACTAGCGATCCATGCACATAGAATATTTCTGAAGTTTGATGTCTGGAATGACTTCATTCCTTTTATTGACGTTGTTCGTGTAGTGTCGTCGCATATTGCTCTGTTTTGATGACAATTTACTAGCTGGTTATATTTAGCTACTGATTGGACTGAACGGACACTGGTCTCTTGGTTTTTTCAAAATCAGTCGTTGCTTTAGCAATATGGCTTGGCTCTTTAACCTATTGCTTTAGCCCTTTTGGTTAAGCTCTGAGCCATTCTGACTTCATGAAGTTGTTTCGTCTTTTATTGGATCTTTCCAGTTTAAAAACCTGGATAACATAACTTTAACATTCACTTGTGCCTACCATTGTATGCTTATATAAGGGATATGCCAACAACTACCTTAAAACTCATATGTATAGGATGTTGGTACTAATACACATATCGTAGTTCTCCTAGTTAGATTAGGCTCATCTTATCACCTAAAAATTGTACTTATTCTCACTATCTATGATTAAGAATTATTTTCAACTTTCCCAAAAATAGTACCTAACAAGATTACTTGATATCATTTTTTCTATTTATATATATATATATAGCCATTGAAACCCTTTATCTATATACACATACCTTTCAAAAGTCCATTTTGAAAAACCTTTTGGAAACCTTTTTTTTAAACCTTTCGATTCTCTTAATACGTGCCTAAATCTCAGGGAATACTAAACCTAAGCACCGATATCAAGTGTAATAACCCACAGTTCCCGACATACTGATCCAAAGCCTAGTTTGACTTTTGGACTTGCGTCATGCTGAGCAATACGAGCTATTGGATTTTCAAAATATTATAGAGCATAGTTATTGGATAAATTCTAAGACATTCTACACTTTCAGATCTCATGGCGGAAATAATTAAAATATAAGTACTAAAGAATAGACTTTTCAGAAAACAGTCTCCAAAACACGTTATTTGCCATATACACTGTTCCAAAGTACAATATATGTTTTACATACTTTAAGTATAGTAAGTAACTACATGGTAAACAATAAACAATATGAGACTCCAATATGACGCTCCTTTCTCCATGTACTATTCCTAATCAAGTACTAATCTGCCATCCTATAGTGGGGAAAAATGGAAAGAGGGAGTGGGTCAGACAAAAGTCTGGTAAACCAGTACAAGTTTAATATGTGATGATCATATGCAATTACTTCAATACTACTTTAGATGATATAGGATGTGATACAAGTGTCCATGAATTCTTAAGATCTACTACTTGAAGGTTCCAGCCTAATACATTTCATATACTATAGTTTGTGTAGGCTAATATAGTGGATCGAACTAAAGATCGAATCTCACGTTTAACGATCGACCATTGCTTTTACAGCTACCCAATGTAAATAATGTTGTTAGGATAATAAAACATATAAACACCGCCATAATGCTACTAAACATGGAAATAGCGCCCTCTTCGCTATTAACCATGAAAATAACATCACTAGGCTACCATGGACTAAATTCCCCAAACTATCACTGCAAAAATGCTATTGTGGGCTAAGCTCCCACTACTTTCACCGCTACTAGGTTAATGGGCACAATTCCCCCTCATTACGCTTGGAGTGGAATAACCCGAAATGTCGACCTACTAGAATGTCTCATTGTCTGCATTCGCTTCCACCCCTTGATCTTAGTGTTGGCCATTTATCGCGTGCTCCAGGTTCTCCTCTCAAATTGTATCACATGTGTAAGAAATTTGTGAATAGTAGGACCTCCGCTATGCTTGACAACTCCATCAAACATCCATGCAACTACATACCCACTGTTGGTATCTCCAGTGAGTGTCATTTGCAAAAATACATCACCTCAAATCAATCACTATCCTAAATTGGGAAAGCAATATTTACCCAACACGTCATGACCTAGCGTCCGCTCCTAGGGAATTGGCTTCCCTTCAAGTCTGGACATGCGTTCGATTACCCTTAAATAGGACCACAATAATTCACATTTTTATATATTTTTAATTATAAATTTGGGCCTTTGGCTGATGTTCAATTTGCTAGTTTTATTACGAATGGTTGAATGTTGTTTATCTACGGTCGACAGTTGGGGGACTGGGCCAGTCTTTCATTAACAAAAATTAGGGTTTCATGCGATTTCTATTGCCTTATTTGTAGAAGTTAATCATGTTGTAACAACGTTTAATTAACCCAAATTACTGTCTAAGTATAAATTTTCCATTCAATTTAGGATTTGTTGGTTTTTAGTTTGCAAATTTGATAATAGAATATGTACCTAAACAGTTTTATAACATCGTTTATTCAGATTCCTCATCACACAGAATTATATATCATAAAATCATACAGAAAGATGTCATCACCTCATCATATCAAAACAACTAATCAAATCAATGTCAACGGTGAATCATACATATTATCCAAATCAGTATAAAAGAGATGGGAATCAAAAAATAGAAGAAAGATCTCATCAATTAAACATATATAAGAAATATTCTAGATTTAGCTTATTAATTTATATATTACTTTAAAACACTTAAAATATTAATTAGAAAATTATTTCTCATTTTCTAGAATTCATATCATCTTTAAGATAATTGATTAAAATAAAAAATATGAGATTCCTTTCGATAAAATAACTTTAAATATATAGTTTTTAAATATTATATTTTAAATAAAAAACACATCAAAATAATATATTTAAATTCATAACATCTCATTTTATTTTTCAGTTCATGAGTATAATTACTTTTATTTATATTCCATATTATTTTTATTATTTTTACTTATTTAGTTAATTTAATAATTTTAAATTTATTTTTTAACCATTGAAATGCATATTCAAACCATTTTAATATAGAATTCAGTTCATATTCAAATCAACTCCAATCCATATCACTAATTTACTCAAGTTCAAGGAGCATGCATATTAGAGCAATTCATATACATTTAAATCGATGTATTTAAACATAGATTCATGAGTTAAATAAATTACCCGAATCTTACTTCCTCCATCTTCCCTTGCTTCTTCTTACTAGCCGATTCTGGTATTTTAAAACAACATCAAACACCAACTTCTTCACAACTAATAGTATAGAATGATCTAGAGAAAATATATATTAATTCGGAAATTTATATGATTTTATTACATTTTATTTTGGATTTAAAGTAGGTGATTAGGTCATGAGCATTCTCTAGAAGATGATGATAAGGGTTACAGTGACCAAAACATGATATGCGATAATATTTTTTACAGTGGAGAACGAAGTCTCTGGGCATAAAATGGTCCATACTTTCAAATTTAGGTTTTGGGTAGTTTGAACTTGGGCATGGAGATATAATTTATTTTCTCCTTTCGTTTTCTTTTAAAATCTATTTTCTATTTGAAAAAAGTCATTATAGAATTCCGAACATAACTTATATTTACACCAGTTGATTACTTTCCACCTTTATAAAAATTTCTAGAATTTATTTCTATATTTTAATTCATTTAAAATTTAAATATCCAATATTCGCAAAACCATTTTATTTCACCCAATAAATACTTCGTTACAAAATTCCAATATTCTAAAATAATTTCAAATTATTCATTTTTAGTTCCTAAAATCCATTTTAGTTAATTAAATCTCTATTATTAACTTTAATTAAATATTACATAAAACCTGGACATTACACTAACCTTCTACAATGAAGGAGAAGAATCCTTTGTAGGATAGTATTTCACTTCAAATAGTTCAACATACACCCAACTATGGTCGTAACATGTCAACATGCCATGTATTTAACCATAATCATAGTATAGCCTACCTACTTTCAATTACCCCTTAGTCTGAAGATTACAATACATCATTACCATGAGATCTTCTATTTTGAGTTAGTAGTGTTAACCAATAGAAGACTCTTGTCTAGTCGTTTTATGATTGTTCCAAAAAACCATAAGTAAGTAACTTTTTTCTCTCGGTTATAGGTTACCTATGAGGGGACACGATGTCCACCTTGATAGGAAGCATGGCCTCGTGCCCTTTTGAAAGGAAGAAGGGTGTGTGGCTGATCGAAGTTCGGGTGGAGGTGCGATATGACCACGGTACAAGAGGCAGTTCCTCCGTCCAATTCCCTTTCACTTTGGAAAGCCTTTTCTTGAGAGTGAACTTAATGGTTTTATTGGCTACCTTGACCTATCCATTGGCCTGCAAGTGTGCGACCGAGGAGAAGATTTTTTCTATTCCATTTCTGTCCAGAACTCTTGGAACATCGTGCTTTCGAACTGGGTCTCGTTTTCCATAACAATTATCTTTGGGAGCCCGAAGCGACATACGATGTTCTTAATAACGAAGTTGACAACCTTTGGAGTTGTGAAACTGGTCAGAGGTTCTGCATCAACCCATTTGGTAAAATAATCCATGGCTACAGTTGCATGGTTGTATCCACCTTTGGTGTTAGCGAGCATCCCGATCAGATCGATCCCCCATGTATCAAATGGCCAGGGGGATGACAAGGGACCAAAGGGGCTAAGGAAGCATTAGGGACCTTTAAGAATAACTGGCACTAGTTGCATCTCTTCATATAGTTCATAAAATCCTTTACCATGGTGGGCTAGTAGTAGCCCTGCCGGGCGGCCCTTTTTGCCAGACTTTGCACCTCGGCGCGATATTCGCAGAAAGCCTCGTGCAATTCCTCTAAAATCTAGGCTACTCCATTTTCGGACATGCAATGGTGCAGCGGAGTTGAGTATCCTCGCCTTACGGTCGGTTAGTAGCTCCTTAATCATGATATACCTATATATGGTTGTCATCCAATTCTCTTCGGAAGGCGAATCAATTTCTATGATGGCTGCCCCTAGCTCGAAGCCAGGAGTGCTTTGGGTTTCAAGTGGTACCCATGGAAGAGTTCCTCCCAGGTCACTTGCGGGTTTTGCTAATTGGTCCGCCTTACCATTTTGATCCTTGGGGATTTGTTCTAGTCGGAATTCTCCAAAGGCTTTGGTAAGTCTCTGGGCTTCGGTGACGTAAAGTGCAAGAACCTTTCCCTTTGTCTGAAAGTGGTCGTTCATTTGGTCGATGACGATGGCGGAGTCACTATAGGCATGTAGTGATCTCACGTGAAGTTCTTTTGCCATCTTTAGGCTGGCCAAGAGGGCTTCATATTTGGCCTCGTTGTTTGTGGCCTTGAAGGTAAGCTAGACGGCGAAGTAGTGCTCTTTCCCTCGGAAGTAGCTAGGACCATTCCTGCTCCTGCTCCCTTCTCGTTGGATGCACTATCCGCATATAGATGCTAAGTTCATTACGGGGGGTTCTCTTTCTCTCCTTCGTCACACGGGTTGGAACATTCTGCTATAAAATTGACCACCACTTATCCCTTGATTTACGGTCATAAGAGAAAATGGATGTGGTGTTGGCTCAGCTCGACAGACCATTTGAGGAGCCTCCTCGCTGTGTCGAGGTGACTCAGGATATGTCTAGGTGGTTGGTTGGTTAGAACTTTGATAGGATGAGCTTGGAAATATGGTCACAATTTTTGGGTCGCCATCACGAGGCAGAAGGCTAATTTTTCGATCGTCATGTACCTTACGTATTGTCCAGTCAATCGCTTTCTTACATAGTAAATTGGTCGTTACACCTTTTCCTCTTCCCTGATGAGTGCGGTGCTAATTGCATGGTTGGTGACCGCTAGGTAAAGGTAAAGATCTTCTCCATCAACAGGTTTTGACAGAATTGGAGAGGTGGCCAAGTGTTGCTTCAAGTCTTTGAAGTCCTTGGTGCATTCGTCATCCCAGTTAAAGGTCTTCCTCTTCTTAACAACGTCGAAGAAGGGTAGGCACCGATCTGCAGCGTTTGAACAAAGCGGCCTAGAGCGGCCACTATCCAGTTGAGGCTCTGTACCTGCTTCTCCGTTTTAGGAACATGCATTTCTTAAATTGCCATAATCTTGTCTGGTTTGGCCTAGATTCCTTTAGCGCTTACAACATACCCCAAGAATCGGACAAATCAGACCACAAATGAGCACTTTATGAGATTCAGCTTCATGTTTTACTTTTTGAGGATGCCGAAAGTTTCGGCGAGGTTGGATACATGGCCGCCGGCCCTCTTCGATTTTATTAGCCTATCGTCGACATACACTTCCATTGAATGACCTAGTTGTTCTAAAAACATCCAGTTGTCTAAACGCTGGCAGGTTGCCCCTACGTTTCTCAAACCAAAAGTCATGATCCGATAACAATACAGCCAGGTGTTGGTGATGAAAAAGGTGTGTTCTTGATCAGGGCCATGCATGGCGATCTGGTTATAGCCCGAATAGGCATCCATGAAAGTGAGGAGTTCGTGCCCACTAGTTGCGTCAAAGAGTTAATCTATGCAAGGCAGAGGAAAGCTGTCCTTTGGACACACGTGTTGAGATTTGAAAAGTCAATGCATGTCCTCCATAAACCATTTGGTTTGCGGACTAAGACCGGATTCGCGACCCAAACCGAGTAGTTCGCCTCCCTTATTAAGCCATTAGTGAGTAGCTACTCTACTTCTTCCTATAATGACTTGTATCTTTTGAGGTTTAAGGGTTCTTGCTTCAATTGGATAGGGCATGTCAATGTTTAGTGCGTGGCAGATTATGCGAGGATCGATGCCAGTCATATCGACGTGCCCCTAGCGAAGGAATCTTTGGTTTTTTTGAGAAATTTTATCAGATCTTCTATGATCCTCGGATAAAGCTTAGTCCTAATCTGGACGACTTTGGTGGGATCGCTGGGGTCAACGGATATGCATTCCAGAGGGTTGCGGGGCCCAAATCTGGCTCCTGGTCCACCATTAATGGATTTAGTGGGTCATCTTCAATACATGTGTTTGTCTCTATGTCACACTGATCCAAAGCGTAGATCATGCATGCTATTATTTCTTCGGCTGGGATAGAGAGACATTTTTGTGCCCAGCTAGCTACAACATGTTTACCTTTGATGTATTTTCCCTCTAGAGTGTTGTCGGTCGGCCTAAGTAGCCACCAGGACTGCCTGCTCATTCCAACTGGAGATGAGTTACCATGTTCTCTGAATGGACACGAGGGAAACGGGCCCAAAAGCCTTGATTTCTAATGGATCGGGGACCGCCTACCACGTGGATGACTTGGTCGCACATCCCTGGGGTCATGCTTAAGGGAGTCACGTTCTATGGTTTCAGTGGGGTATTAACATTGGTGGTGGGTTCCTCTTGAATCATTAAGACACCCTTCTCTGCCTAATAGAGGGAGGTCTCATAATACTGCCTCGATTTCTATTGGTCTCCTTTAACCTCGCCAATCATGTTTGGCATTATGAATTTCATTATCCGATGGTTGTACACAATGGCATTGAATTTGGTCAGGGGCAGTCGCCTAAGAAGATGGGCAGTCTATGATCACATAACTGACTTGAATCTTTGCTGTGGTGGGTTACATACTGAAGGTGGTTGTGAGCATTGCTACCTCTATGGGGATTATCCCAACTCCGTCGAGCAAATAAATAGACAATACACAAGGCGTGAGATGGGATGCCAATAGCTTGAGCGCATCATAGGCTTCTTTGAATATGACGTTGATCGAACTTCCCCCGGCAACGAAAGCTCAATGGACATTTGTGCCAGCCATCGATACAGTTATAAACATTGGGTCATGGTGGGGGTACACCACTGCCCCCGATCCTAAGCGGTGAAGGTGATCGGGGGATCTTCCTCTTCTGTTCATGGAGTCTTAATGGCCCGTCATTCCAATGAATATACTTAGTCGGAGGTGGTGACATCCCTCTGACATCGGGTGAACACCCCTCGACTACTCCCTGCTATGGGTGGCCCTCCATATATGGTAAAAAAAGTCGGTTACGGCCATAGCACCCCTGGCTAATTGTAGGGAAGGCTGGACAGTTCGATTTTCATGGGCCATCCTCTGATCTACCCGTTGTCTGACATATTCGATAAGCGATCCTTTCCTAATTAGTATCTTGATTTCATCCTTTAGAACACGGCAGTTGTTAGTAGAATGTTTGTTGACCTGATGAAAGAGACAGTATTGACTGCCGCTACGAGGTGGTTCCCTTGCCCAGCTATTCTGTGGCCTTCAGAAGGCGCTTGATTTCTGGTTGTGAGGAAGATGGCTTTTGTGTCTCTGTTCAGGGAAGTATAGTAGCATATCGAGCCCGGTACCTCGAGCCGTCGTCGTGGTTTCTCTTTATATGACTTTGCCGATTCCATTCTCTTCGGTCATGGATTCCTTTCTAGCGAAATTTGAAGGGGCATCGTCCTTGTTATTGCTACCAGACAAATCTTCATCTTCCATCCTCATGATTCCATTTTCGTGCTGATAGAAATTAGCAAGAGACGAGGTCGGTCTCTTCTGGAGTTCTTTCCACATCTAGGATTTGTATCACAAGCCTGAGCACATGGTGATTACTAGACTGTTCTTTTAGCCTCATGGGCTCGGTTTTATTCTCGATTGAATTAGTTAACAGAGGCCCGGAGACTTTTCGAGAGCCCTACCTAATATTGCCAAGCTCGCTAGCCATCATGACATGAGTTCTCGATGCAAAAAATCTAGTTTTGAATTTGGAGCATTGTTACGCCTAAGACTGGATGCTATAGGGAGCTAAGTGTAAGAACCAACAAGATGTCGACCCGACAAGTGTGGATGGGAATAGCAAACACTTTGCATTACTAGTTAGCAGCCTGGCTCTAGTGATTGGGTTGAAAGCGGTAAGGTGGTCCGATGGGTCCATACTCCCATCATATTTGTTTATTTGTAGTAGCGTGTTCCATCTTGAGAGGTGGGTTTTGAGATTTTTTGCAGAGAATGGTTATCCATCCTCGTTGTTGGATACATCGCCATCACCGATGCCATGGGCATGTATTCAGCTGATCTATTGGTGGAACAGGATCATTTTGTCCCTAAGGTTGGCTTCCACCCATTGTGGGAAGGACCTTGCATCGACGGGTAGAGGCTCATAGTGGTATGCCGGCTGAACAGGGGAATACGGTACATGGTAGCGACCTAAGGAAAGAGATCTTCCACATGATGGAGGTGGCTATGATGGTCGGGCTTGTTCGCCCCCAGGCACAGAATAAGGTACTTCCCTTTGCGGGCGGGACTGTTTAGAGGTCGCTCTGGGTCCCCTGGCCATGGTTTGAGCTTGATCGCTTAGGCACTCAGGGCATGGCTCGTGGATTTCACCGTCCCGATGACCATTCAGCTCCCTCTAAATATGTTGTTATAACCTGGCTTTGAGGCTACGTGAATGGTGGTTTTGGATGCCAACCGCATGCTCTGGGTGGTCGCCAATACGTAAGTGCTTCGGAGGACCTGCGGCATTGGGATGTTGTTGACCGCCTGAGTTGATGGCTATCCTAGACCCATGATGGACTGAGTTTCTAGTGCGGCCCTTAGGCCTTTTACTTCTTGGCTAAGGGTTCCTATCTTAGCGATGTGATCAAATATGTCTACCAGAATCACTGCCAACTCCGGAGAAAGGGCAGGGAATACCAACGGGTGTGTTACCATTGGTGTCTTGATTGTGCGAGCTGTCATTTGTATTGACACCATACATCACCATGTTGAGTATGGAGTCTATGTAAAATTAAAGGAAATTGGAGAGTTTCGGAGGTTCAGGTCCTCATTATAGTGCTAAAATGTTAACTAAAAATTCCGTCAACATGATAGGATGACTAATTAACCTCGTAAATAATAAGAGAGTGGGGTTTTAGCGATGTTGCTATAGTATATGATCTTCAATTAATGATGGAATTCTAGTAATAAAGAGGCACAGATTTTAGAGTGGTTCGGCCAAAATGAATGCCTATGTGCATTGTATATATTATTCTCACTATATATATATCTGTGTGTGTGTGTGTTATTACAATGGATATATGGAGGTGATGGAGAATTCTTGAAGATGATAAGAGTATGATGGGAAGTGTTGTCCGTCCAAGTTTTTTGAATCCGACCCCTTGCCTGGTGAAATTCTTGGGGTATTTATATGAGTAAGCCTCCTTTGATCTGCGGTTGAGATTGCTTAAGGAAACTCACGGTCCGTATGGCAGATCAGGCAGTGGGATGGTTCCCAACTGGAGGGTTGGTAACGATACATGCATATTTGGTAATGAACTACCTTTCCATACTCTGGTTTCTTCTTTTGCAGGATGTCTGGCAGCATAACTAAGAGTTTTTGCTACTTTCCACGTCAGTTGGGAGTAGTTGGAGGTATGGCGGCTGCATTAGAGATTTTCCAAGGTGACAGGACTTTAGTAGGTATGCTTTTCTCTTCTGGTCTGATGTTCTCTCACATTAGAGCCACTTCGGCCGCCTTTTTGTCCTTATGTGAGAGGAACCCGATGTATAAATCGGCCGACCCTCAAGTCGGTCGATTCCCATGGAAGCTCAGATTAGCTTGGCTGATGAGTTTATCTCCCTGCGGGCGCCCGCCATACCCTATCAAACTTTTGCGAAAATTTGAGCAGTAGCTTCCATTCAACCTAATTATAGTCATTCAATAGACGTCATACCATGATTTGACTATAATTAAAGTGGAGCTTCCATACCGAGGACCAACTGTATTCTCAAGTCAAAAAATTATGTAATTTTATCACATTGATATTTTTTGTTTGACCTTAGTTATATTAACCAAAAAAATGATCAAGTGATTAATTCTATAGTTATCCAAAAATTATCAGTACATAACTCCTTGGTGTCTCCAGTATCCATGAGTAATACATTGCACAACATTAGTAGAGTATTACGTAGTCTAGTCCCAACGAATATATCGATATCTGGTCCTTATACATCTTGACTAGGAATATTTAAAATGGTATATTTATTTTCATTATGATAAATTACTCATGGCTATAACACTTTGTAACTGCCATAATAAAATATACCGTTTATGGATTTTATATTAAATATACTTTTAATTAAATTAATTAATTAAATAACATATAATATCAACTATATAATAGAAAGAAATGTAATGACTTGTATTCTACATATCGGAGGATCGTAGAATATTAATATTATTTTCATATGAGGTCGTTTGATTCTATAATCTTGAAAATGACTACTAGGGTCATTTCTTTTCCTTGGATTTTTTGAATTTTTCTGTGATCGTTCTGCCCGTGGGAAATCTTGTTTGGCCCATAACTTTTGATAGGAGTGGAATTAGATCCTAAAACCACTTTCATTGTATTAAATGAAAATTTTTCTTTCTATAGAGTGGTAACAATAAGAAACGAGCTTACGGTTTGAAACATATGGATGTTTGAAGTTTATATTGGTTTTAGACATCTCTAATGGGCAATTAGGATCATTAGTTGATGGGCCCATGACCTATTTCGGTTCTGGGGTAAGTGGGGGCTATAGAAGCTAAGGGGGCCTCTCCTTCCTCATTTACACAACCCTCAAAATAGCTCCTTACCTCCATTAATCATCTTTTCAACCAAAAACTCACAAAACCTTACTTTAATTAACCAAATCTCATCATTAGAAAGTGAATATTGAAATTCATCCTAAAGCTTGAAGATTTGCTATTGCAAACACATTGGAATCTGTGAATTTATTGTTCATAAGAAGATCTAGAACTTAGCTTGGATTAAGGTGAGTGATTAGTAGTCTCTCTTATTAAGTACCATGTATTAGGCTATAAACACCTTCTAAATTCCCCTAAAAATCTTTATAAATCATCTTAATCATATTATAACACATATGTAAACTTAGATTAATTAGGGTTAAGTTTATGGAACTGTGATTTTAGGAATCCATGGGTGTACCCTATGAATATATAGTTATTTCATTAGATTTGTGCTTTGATTTACTATGTTTCGACCATTTGTTTGTCGTTTTGTCTTTTACATGTTATATGCTTACTATAAACATGCTTGAATGGATGAAAATGCCGATCGAATGGCAAAAATAGCCATACAAAGTTAGAAAGGGGCTGTCCTGGAGGGTCGCCCTATAGGGGTCTATTATGATCCCTAAGAACGGATTGTATGGGCGTGCGATCGGTAGGGGACAACATCGGAAGTCCTAGGAAGTAGCACAAAGAATTTCAAGTCATTGGAGTTTGTATCCTTAAGTTACGATCTACTAAAGATGGACTATTACAAGGATCGGCTTGTTTGGAGGGGTTGGCTATGACCCATAGATATGGATTGTAGGGGAGGTGCGATCGATGGTCGAAGGTCATGAGATATTATAGTTGGCATGTGAAGTTTGGGATCGGATGGAGTTAGTGTATGGCATTAAATATAGGGAGAATGAGTAAAGGGATGGGGGTCGGCAGGGAAGGGCTCGGTCCTATATAGGTGTCAAACCCGACCCTGAAGATTTCACCCTATAGGGGTACGACCCCTAGGGTATGTCCAGGGGTCTGGAAGGTCTCCTCCGGTGGAGTTTGGTTCGCAGACGGTGGCGCGGTTGCTTATTTGATGGTTTGGTTCGATGGCTATCCTACTTCTCGAGGAATGACTTCAACAATGTCTAACTTTACTCCAGCAGGCAGAGAAGGCTATGATGAGTCGAATTTAGGGAACTATTTGAAGCAGATTACAGGATGCACGATGAAACTCCATGACATACAATGACTATCTAGAGTAGCTCCCAATCGCGATGACTTCAGACGGGAGTTGGGTGGACAGTTCCAAGACAAACTCTGCTATGTATGGCATGTGCAAGGGGAGGGGATCGATGATACTCATGAGGTTTAGATGGATTGATATGGTGATATGTCTAGTCTCAAGTATTGAGATGGATTGACGCAGTGAAGTGTCTAGTCTCCGAGATGGATTGATTTAGGGATGCATCTAATCTCGTGATGATTAGGATGGATTGGTGCGGTGATATGCCTAGTTATTAAGTTTACGAGTTGCCATATATCCAATGCATCAAGTGAGTGAATGTGAAGACGGATGATGGATGTTTTGATTGTTCATTTCTATCACCTTAGGGATATCATATGATGTAGATACTGTCGATATAGATATCTTGACACCCTTGGTAACTTGGCACCCACATTACACCCATAATGATGATCATAGAGTAGCTTATATCGTTTATGTGCTACACTATGGATACAGGGATAGGTCAGGTATAATTTCGTGTACCAACTATCCTATTCTATCTTTTTATAGTATTTGAGATTTCTATCATTCATACCAGATTGTTGTCTAGACTAGGTTTTATGAATTTCTTCTTATTACTTTGGGTGCTCTTAAATGAGTACATTAGGGACAGGTTTGGTGAGCATGAGTAGCTGTTCAGATGGCGAGCAGGTGACTATTTTTCGTATTATTATATTCACTCTAATGCTTTCTACTGTTCAGTACTACGGAGCTTATCAGTGCTCTTATTTTGTAAGACAGTTATTTAGGAGTTATTTGGGATATATGGCTCTATTTCTATCACTATACTATACGGATCTATTAATCTGATGCTGTAATTTATTCAATCATTTACTGTCTCACCTATTTTATATCTATGATGTTGTTATTATATTTTGTTCGATGTGCTGTGAGATATACGGCAGGTTCTGTGTTATGTTGTTTATTTTACCTTTGGATGACCGCTTACATTGGCCGAGCACCGTTGTAGTGCACCATCCAGGTCTTTTGGGTGCCCGCGGTGTAGGGTGGTCGTCTCATTTGGTATCAGAGCTTAGGTTGTGTTGTTTAACCTAAGGGATTCTAGGATCAAGTAGAGATAAGTTAGGAGTTCTCACCTTAGGCTAGATCGAGAGTATATATATACGAGAGCGTGTACTTGTTATATATTTTGGTTTTCGAAACTACATAGTAGTATACATAAAGTATATGAAGTCGCACTGCACACAAATGTACTACTTCAGAGGAATTCCTTATAGAGGGACTGATCATCCTTATTAAAGATTAAATTTTGAATCGTTAAACAAGCAATGCCACTATGAACTCCATCTCAGGAGTGGAGCAAGGAGCATGTTTAGGGTCTGCTAACCTTAATACGTAGGCTATGTTTAATGACATGATGAGGAATGTGTTGTAATTGCTTAAGTAACTGCTCCAAATGTTGCCGTAGAAGGTGGTGCTCTAGTGCAAGCATCCAGAGCTGATTTTGCTAAGCTGAGCAAGGACTTTACTAGTCTTGCGGGCAAACCGTTCCAGGGAACGGAGTCGGCAATGGAAGTTCAGTATTGGCTCGATACTTGTAAGTTCATATTTGGGGTTCTTGAACTTAATGATGCTATGAAAATGAGATTGGATTCCCGTAAACTTCAGGGTGAGCCATGAATTGGTGGGATGCTATAAGAGCTGCCACTCCCGAGGATCGGTTCAATTAGGATTGGTTCAAGGCTAGATTTAAAGAGAAGTTTACTTCGGCTACCCAGAAGTCAAAACTATTCCATCGATTTGCAGAATTGAAGCACGTTGTCATGACTATCTTCGAGTATGTAGTTGAGTTTGATGCTCTATCGAAGTATGGGATGTCCTTCATCACACCTCGACAAAGAAGAATGAGAAGTCCATCACCAGCTTGGATGATCATTTGGGTGAAAAGCTCGTAAATCACCTTGACGAGACTTTTGAGCTGATCATTGGGAATGCCCGGAGCCATGAAAGTCTGTATTCGAAGCAAAAGGAGGTTGTTCCAAAAGAAGAGCCTAAACAGCAATCAGGTTGGGGAGGCAAGAAGAACGAGAACAATAAGCAGAAGCAGTTTTCGAATAAAGATGGCCAGAAAAAGAAAGTCAAATCCTAAGTAATTTGCTACACTTGTGGAGAAGGGTCATTATAGTGCAGATTGCAAAGCTGAGGGGAAGAAGTGCTACAACCTTGACAAGCCTGGACATATCAAGAAGAACTATCTTGAGTTGCCTAAGTAAAAGCAGGTGGTGAAAGCATATGCTATCAATACTGTTTCGACTTCGTTGAATGCTCCTTCAGTGAAAGAGAATGGGAAAGGTATCGTTATTCAAGGTATGCTTTCTGTTTATGATGTTCCTATTCAAGTTTTATTTGATACTGGGGCTTCACATTTTTTATATCTAGTGACCTAGTAGACATACTGGGATTGAGGCCAGAAATTGTTGACCGACCTTTGATTATAACAAACCTGTTGGTGGCTCCATTAGCATGTGTATGGTTTGTCGTGGTTTGGTCTTATCGAGCCATGGATTCTCTTTTGATTGTGATCGTTTTCTTTTGGGTTTTGTTGGGTTTGGTATCATTATGGGGGTGGATTGGCTTAGTAGGTACGGAGCAGTTGTGGATTGCAAGAAGTTGTCGGTAACGATAGTGATGGATGATGGTTGGAGGATAGTGCTGCCTATCGGATGATGAGGTTACAGTTAGCTTTCTATATTCGCTCGATATCCCGCACGATGAGTTATCGACTGTACCTATTGCTAGGGAGTATCCAGACATATTTAAGGAGGTGATCGGACTTCCACCATACGGAGAGATCGTGTTCCGTATTTATTTAAAGAAGCCATATCGATAGTGAGGCCGTTAAGGAGGATGGCACCTAGAGAACAGAGAGAGCTTGAGGTGCATGTGAATGACCTTTTGTGAAAAAGGTTCATTCACAAGAGTATATCTAAGTGGAAAGCACCCGTAGTATTCACCACAAAGGCGAAAGGCTCCCTTAGATTATGTGTTGATTACTGTGAGCTAAATAAAGTGATAAAGAAGAACAAGTATCCACTCCCACGCATTGATGACTTGTTCGATCAACTTCATGGTGCTAGAGTGTTATCTCAGTTGGATCTTGCGACAGAGTTTCTCCAACTAAGAGTAGCGAAGGAGAATATGCTGACGCCTTATAGTTTCTATAAGTGGTTGGTTATATCATTCGAGCTAACCAATGCGTCGACATACTTTGTGGATCTCATGAGCCGTGTCTTTAGGGATCAACTAAATAAATTCATATTTGTGTTCGTCGATGATATTCTTGTCTACTCACGAATAGAGGAGGAACACAAGACACACTTGATGATTGTATTGGAGGTATTGAGAGAGCACTGACTGAAGGTGAAGGTTTTTATATGTCACTAACGGAAGAAAGAACTGCGATTTTTGGGTCATGATTGCACCAGCATTGACTATTTCGAGCGGAAGCGAGGAGATGACAGTATACACGGAGATGCATGTGGTACTAGATTGGGTATGGTATTGATGTAGAAGGGCTAGGCTATTGCATATGCTAGTCGAAAGCTGAAGCTACACGAGAAGAAATACCCAACCCATGATTTAGAGTTGGCAGCGATTGCGTTTGTGCTGAAGATGTGGAGGTCCTATCTTTTAGGGGAGAGATTTGAGCTGTTCATCGATCAAAAATCATTGAAGTACCTCTTTTCGTAGATAGATCTTAACCTTCCCCATCAGAGATGGTTAGAGTTCTTGGCCTCCTATAACTTTGATATTGCATATACATCAAGTAAAGGTAATACAGTTGCAGATGCTTTGAGTAGGAGACATGCTAGCTTGGGAGTTATGTGCCTAGAGTGGACATAGTTAGAATATATTGCCGAGTATTATTTCCGGCCAAGATGTGAGATAGAGCCGAAAATATTGGCGAGCTTGACTATCAGACCTACTCTTATAGAGCGAATTGGTACTATTCGGAGGCATAATGCTAGATTAGCTGAGATCGTTTCCAAGATTGAAGCAAAAGTAAATTCGAGGATCTAAGACAGTACGGACTTAACCGAGACGGTTGTGTACGTAAGGACGGGAGATTATTTGTTCTCGATGTCAATGGGTTGAGGAATGAGGTGCTTTATGAGTGCCACTATTCGAGATTGTCTATTCATCCTGGCTGTAATAAGATGTACTTGATATGAGGCAGATCTACTATTGGGAAGGGATGAAGAAAGACATTAGGACATCTCTCGATGCATGAACTGTCAGTTGGTTAAGGCAAAGCAGAAGAAGCCTGGTGGCCTTATGCAACCATTAGAAGTTTTCGAGTGTAAATGGGAGCAAGTATCGATGGATTTCATCGATGAACTGTCGAAGACTCGAGCAGGGTACGACAACATTTGGGTCATAGTCGATCGATCGAATAAGAGCAATAGATTTATACCCGTCAAGTCAAGCAGAATGGCAGCTAAACTGGACGATTCGTATGTGAGATGGATCGTATGATTCCACGATATGCCAAAGAGCATTATGAGTGATCGAGACCCGTTGTTCACTAGTGGGTTTTGGAAGAGCTTACATGAGGCGTTAAGGGCCGAACTGCACCTCAGCGCAGCTTAACACCCTCAAACTGACGGCCAAACCGAGATAATGAATCTTATTTTAGAAGATCTCCTGTGTGCTTGCATATTAGACTTTGGAGGTTTGTGGGATGATCACTTGCACCTTGTTGAATTTGCACACTACAACAACTATCAGTCTAGCATCGGTATGGCACCATTTGAAGATTTATATGGCCGACCGGGCGACGATCCTTCCTGTTGGTAGGAGTGATAGAGTTAGGGGTATGCCCTAGGGGCAGTTATGTAATTTCTTACATATATCTAACTCGTTGACCAATCTTGTTCGAAATTAAGGCATTTTCTTCCTATTTTATACTTGATATAATGTGGTTATATTGATTAATTAATTTAATTAAAAGTATATTTAATAGAAAATCCACAAATGATATGTTTTGTGATAGTAGTTACAAAGTGTTGTAACCGTGAGTAATTTATCGCAATGAAACAAATATACCATTTTAAATATTGCTAGTCAAGATGTATCGAGACTGGATATCGATACATCCGTTGAGACTAGAGTCATAATGCTCTCCAAATGTTGGGCAGCGTATTAATCATGACTGCTGGGGCACCAAGGGGTTACGTACTGATAGTTATTGGATAACTATGGAATGACTGACTCGATAGTTTTCTATTGGTTAATATAACTGAGGTCAATCAAAGAATATCGATGTGGCTAATTTACACAGTTCTCTCGACTTGAGAATACAGTTGATCTTCAATGTGGAAGCTTCGCTTTGATTATAGTTAAATCGTGGCAAGACGTCCATCGAACGACTATAGTTGGTCAAGTGCAAGCATTGGAACTGAAACACTATTAAAGCGAGGGTTCGTCTCCTCAGTTATATGAAGTAAGTATCATGGTCAACTAAAGTCAACTTAAAGTCAAAGTCTTTGGCCAGAGCATTTCGTTAATAATAATTGTTATTATTGAACCAAGGACTTTGTGTTTGGACTGTACAGTTGAATGTGGATGATATTAGAATTTTGACCATTACCAAGTTCCATAAATCTAAAATGTTTAATATTGACGAAGAGAATTGGTGTAAAGAATTGTCACTAAAAGATAACGCTCAAGTGTTCATTAATTTTGATTTTACCGAAAAGACCTATAAGCGATGAATTCGGCCAAAATGTCAAACCACCTACTAAGTGACGTGTGAACAATAATATTTGAATTGTTCAATAATATTCGCTGACTAAATTCACACCTTTGAGTCACACAACAACATTTGATGTTTTGAATGTTGTTGGTAACTATTTAAGTGCATATATAAAAGTTATATTTGCATATATCAGTATGCGATATAGGTATAATTTTGTTCATGTTTAGGATGACAAAGGCATATATAGGTGGGAAATGTGTCCATTGTGGTGTAAATCCCAACACATATGCAATGTTTACATTAAATTTGTACACTTTTATATGTTCCACTTACATTATACACATGAGCGTTTGTGATGTGCTTAGAATTATTTGCAATTAATCAAATAAAATTGGACTAATGCATTCCTAATAAAACATTCAACTGAAATGTTAACATATTTATTAAACATATTATCAATCTAATCAGAGACAAAAATGAGAGGTTTCTCTCTCTTCAATTAATGTTGTTTACTCGCCTAATTAATTGCATAACTATTAGAGTAGGAAACTAAAGGTTTCCTTCTCATATTATTTTAATAAGTAATTGTTACACATGTGGGTCCATTTGATACACCCATTCATTTAAATTTATATAATGTTCAAACCCTTTTGAAAAAAAAATTCACTAAATTAAATAAAATATTAATTTTATTTAAAAGAAGATTTAGATAAGATCTAAATGTATTTAGACTCCATAGGCCCATTAAAGATCCAAAATGTCTAATTTTTTTAAATTCACTTATTCCTTCCATTGCGGGCTGGCCCAGTTCCAACAATGGTATCAGAGCCCAATAGCCTATGTGGTCTAAATTAGTCATGTTAGGACTAACTAATTAAGTTTGTGCACTTAGTAAGGTGTCTAGAAAGGTGATATCTAGGATTGGAATTGGGTAATCAAGTACATTGTTCTACCTGGTTAACTGCCTGGCCAGAAAGTTGAAGTGAGCCTAAAGGTTGCCTCTAATAGAAAAGGCTCAATTTTAATTGGGCCTTAGGATAATTTTCAAAAATGTTTTGAAAATTAAGATAAGATTTTAAATTTAAAAGTTAAATTTAAAATAAAAACATGTTTATTATAATTGGTTATAATATAACATAAACTTTCAAAATGTTTGAAAATGTAATGAAAATTTCAAAATGTTTGAAATTATTTAAATGCTAATTTCAAAATATAAAATTTATTAATAAGACTAATAATACAAATTAATTAATTGAGTTTATTAATTAATATTTATATGCATGTATTATATATGTTGATGTATGTTATGTTATTTTAAAGTGTTTAAGATAACATAAGTATACACGTATGTATATAAGATAAATTTTGAAATTAATATAATTTAATTATAATTGTTTAATAAAATAAGTTAATTAAAGTTTAATTAATTAAATAAAAGTACACATATATAAGATATATGTGTTATAATATAAAGGTTATAGTATACGCTATAAAGGTTATAGTGGATATGTCCAATATAAATGTTGTATTGGAATACTAATATAAAATTAATTAAAGAGTTAATTAATTAAATTAATTAAATAAGATTTAATTTAAATAAAATATTATACATAAGACTATCATATAAGTAATATAAAAGTTATAAAATTTTGGAACTAATAAAATTTCTAAAAAAAATTCTTGGCCGGAGTTCTCTCCCTCCCATCTTTACCTTCCCTTGTCCCTACCCATCCCCCTCCTTATATGTTTTACCTTCTTATCGTCTTGTTGGGCTCTCCTCTCCTTCTCCATCTCTTGTCCCAGAGCCTTCTTCGCCTCCTCTGTCCTTTCAACCATCGCCATCAGCTATTGTTTTTCCTGCTACTCCTTCTCTTCTTGGTCCCATGGCTTCTATCTCTCCTCCTGCTCCTCCCTCTTCGTCTGCTGAGTGTCAATAGGAATGGACTTCCCTTTTCAAGCATAAGCCAAAGAATGCAGGGAAGTACATCCATGTTGATCTAAGTCCGAGTTTTTCTGGTGATGTCCTTCAACCTCCTCCTGCTGTGATTGAGGCTAGTAAGGAGATTTGGGATGTCTATCTTGTGGGATTCTTTTTAGACAAGCCACTCTCTTACTCTGCCGTGGTCTATCACCTTAAAAGAACTTGGAAACTGAAGGGTTCTATCCTAGCGAAGGCAGATGGCTTTGTTTTCCTTTTCTCTCTCCCTTCAGTTGAGGATAAGTGCAGGATTTTATAGGATGATCCCATCATTATGTAGAATAAGTTGTTTATCATTAAGCCATGGGACCCTACTATTAGTAATATCTGTGGTAGTGTGCGGTATGTCCCTATTTAGGTGCAGCTCTCTAATATACCAATGTATGTTTGGTCGCATTTAGGCATCAATTGGTTAACTTGTAGTATTGGCAAGTTGATATGCATGGATGAATCAACAGAGAAACTTGAGAGGCTGAGATATGCAAAATGCTTAGTTGAAGTCACACCTGATAAGATACCGCCTGATAGCTTTGTGGTGCAGTTGATGGATGGAGGAACACAATCCATTGAAGTCAAATACTTGTGGAAGCCAGAAATATGTACAACTTGTTGTTGCTTTGGCCATAACACCACACTATGTGAAAAAACCTTATCTACTGTGGACAAAGGATTGGTGACTGTCAGTAAAGATGTTGCTCTGGGGGAAGAAAAGGCATATGTAATTGATAATAAGAATGTTCAAAAGAATAAATGGTTTGTTGTACAGAAGAGAAAAAGGAAATTGGCTATTTTGAAGGGGACTCTTGCCAAAGATGATGACAATAAAAATAATGCTGGTGAAAACAGTTCTTTTTCACAACATACAGCTATGGCCACTTTTACTGAGGTAACTAACGAAGTTGGTTATGCTAACATTGAGAGTAATATTGATACACAAGTTCGATCAGCTATCATAGGTCCTTTATAATCACTAGACAATGGTGTTTCTTCTATGAACAAGTTCCTTGGGTTGGAAATGTTAAAAGGGCATGTAAACATGAATTTTGATCAAGCTGCTAACCATAGTGATGTTAATATTTCCAAAACAATTGCTAATACTATAGATGTTGATCCTAAGGTTGTTGAAGTTGTTGACTTACCCAATAATGAAAATGAGGTTATCAACAACTGTGAAGTTCTAGAACTTGTGCCCAAAGTTGGTCTCGAAGCCAGACCTGAAGTTATGCTAAAACCACTTCTACCTGTTGGAGTGCTTGAAGTTGGTCCCGAAGCTATTACTAGGTTAACTGAGGTTGTGCCCGAAGTCGGTCCTGAAGCAGTGCATTCTGGACCCAGTTCAACTGAAGGAAGTGAATTGATTTCTCCTTCCAAACCTTATAATGAGCAAGTTGCTATCCAAGCACACTCAGATTCATTGCACAATATAACAACATCTGAACCCGGTGTTAGCCCGGTGTAAAATTCAAATTTACACTGTCCCAAAGCAACTGTTCTTTCTACCAGTCCTCTTCTCCACATTTCACAAGCAACTCATAACCATGCAAACCTCTACGTGCATGCATGCATGCACAGTGCTGCTGCTACATACCAAAGTCCTATTTCAAATTCGACCACCTATAATGATATCATTCTGAATGTATAAGAAATCAGTACTACCTCCCTTAACCCATAACCTATTCTCTAGAAGTCTCTCCACCATCAGCCTTCAACTTTATCCAATTCTGCTTCTCTCTCCTCTATGTCAGTCTCCAACATTGTTTCAAAATCTTCTTATCAACTTTCTGTTGATAATTCTACTTCCACAAAAAAGAAAAAATCCAAGAAGAACAAAAGAGGGTCTAATCTAGATTTTAATGAAAACCCATCTCACAACTCAACCCCTATCATTCCTCAAACCAAGATCACAAACTCCCCTATAACGAGGGGAAGCAGAAATAAAAGCTCTGCCAACCCCTTGTAGTTTCCTCCATGATACACAACATTGGTATTTGGAACATTAGAGGTGCACAACATGAAGACAAGCTAAGCTAGGTCAAAAGCTTAATCCAAACCCACTCTCTCAAACTAATTGCAATTCATGAAACTAAAAGAAACTTTGAAAATTGTAATGATTCTTTATTCAGCAGTAAAAGACTTAATAATATGTACAACTTATGTCTTCTGTATTTATACAAGAGTAGAAAGAATAAAAAGAGAAAATGGGTTGCGGTACAAGGCCCAAGTATTCGGTAGTGGAGATAAGTTGCGTATTATCTCTAAAGGAATACCAGCCAAGTGTTATTATGCCCCCTCAAATAAAACTAGGGTTTCAGTCTCTCTTCGTCTTTCATGGCGGCGGAGAAAACTATGAGCTCATCTCTAAAACGATCAAAATTCTTGCTCGAAATAGCCTTAGTAAGTACATCGGCACGCTGATAATAGGCTGGAATATGTTGAATCCGGAGTTTCCCACTTCCCGTTCGTTCACGAACAAAGTGGAGGTCCACTTCCAAGTGCTTCGTTCTCGAGTGTTGGGTAGGGTTCATAGATAGAGAGATAGCACTCAAGTTGTCAACCCAGATGGTTGGTTTTTGATTTAGTATGAACCCTAATTCTTGAAGTAGGGTTTTGGTCCAAATGATCTCTGCCGTGGTGCTGGCGATGGCCCTGTACTCAGCTTCAGTGCTCGATCTCGAGATGGTGGCTTGCTTTTTCGTGCACCACGAGATGGGATTGCTACCAAGGTAAACACAATATCCGGTGATAGATCTTCTATCATCGAGATCATTTGCCCAGTCGAAATCGCTGTAAGCTTGTAGATGTAAGTTTTTGTTTGATGTGAACTTTAATCCATGGTTGACTGTCCCCTTTAAGTATCGTAGTATACATTTTACGGCACACCAGTGTTCACTTGTAGGAGCTTGCATGTATTGACAAACTTTGTTTACACTAAAACATATATCTGGTCTGGTAATGGTAGCATACTGAAGGGCCCCAATAATACTCCTGTACTGTTTGATGTTCTCGATGGGTTCACCCCTTTCTTTAGATAATTTGAGATTGCTTGTCATGGGGGTAGGTAGAGGCTTAGCTTTATCCATATTTGACCTGACAAGTATGTCTGATATGTATTGTTTTTGAGATAAAATGATGTTTGAATCTGCATCCCTTTGAATATGTATGCCAAGGAAAAAATTTACTTCACCCATGTCTTTTATTGCAAATTCCTTATCCAAGTATTTCATGACTAGTTCAATTTCATGTTGGTTGTCTCATGTGATGAGTATATCATCAACATAAACTAAAATGTAGATGCTGTTTTCCCCTTTCTTTCTTGTATAAAAAGAACAATCTGACTTGGTAGCAGTGAATCCCAGTTTAACTAAGACACCATTTAATTTATCATACCAAGCCCTTGAAGCTTGCTTTAGACCATAAATTGCTTTATGTAATTTGCATACTTGATTGATGCTTGCTCCAGAACTGTAACCCTTTGGCTGTTGCATATACACTTCCTCTATTAATTCTCCATTTAAAAAAGCATTATGCACATCTAATTGCCTTATTCTCCAGTTTTTATGCAAAGCAATGGTTAGGATTATCCTTACTGTTGCTGGCTTGATAACTGGAGAGAAGGTTTCATTGAAGTCAAATCCAAACTGCTGGGTATATCCCTTTGCCACAAGTCTGGCCTTGTATTTGATGATCTTACCATCAGCATCTCTTTTGATTTTGTATGTCCATTTGCTTCCCACAATGTTTTTATGCCTTGGTAAATCAACAAGTGTCCCTGTATTGTTTTTAACTAGAGAATTATACTCTTCATCCATGGCTTTTCTCCACCTGCTGTCTTTTATTGCCTGTTCATATGATGTTGGTTCCACTTCATTGAGTTGAGTGTTTAATACTTTGGGTTTATAAATCCCACTTTTTGATCTAGTAATCATGGGATGCTGAATAGTAGTCAACTGTGGTTCACACTGAACCTCAGTATGCTCATCAGATGTTTCATTTGTTAACTCTCTGCTGATATGATTTTGCTGTGTGTTTGATTCTTGTTGCTCATCATGTTAAGGACTGCTTGTTATTATTTGCTCTGAATGATCATTAATCTCATTCCTTGTTGGTTCTCTGTTTGATTGAACTTCAGCATTTATCCATTCTGATAAGTCTGGTATGTGACTAGTGCTAGCTTTGTCTGCATTAGTTCCTTGCATGTGCTTTTCCTTCTCTGCAAAAGGAAAAACATTTTCATTAAATACAACATGCCTTGAAATGTAAACTCTGCCTTGATTGTCTAGACATATGTACCCCTTTTGATTATGTGCATATCATAAAAAAGTACATTGACTAGACCTTAGGCTTAGTTTATGTTTATTGTATGGTCTAAGGCAGGGAAAACACAAGCACCCAAAATTTCTTAAATATTCATAGTTTGGTTTAACACCAAATAATTTCTCAAAAGGACACACATGGTTTAACACTTTGGTTGGCATTCTATTAATGAGATATACTGCTGTGGCAAATGCCTCTCTCCAATATCTCATTGGTAGACTTGCCTGAGACAAGAGTGTTAATCATGTCTCCACAATGTGCCTGTGTTTTCTCTCAATTAAACCATTTTGTTCTGATGTATGGGGACATGTAGTCCTATGCACAATCCCTTTTGTACTGAAAAACTCCTTTAGGGTTTTGAATTCACCCCCACCATCTGTTTGAACGATCTTCACACTGTTATTATGCTGTTTTTCAGCACAAGTGATGAAGTGTTTCATAGCACTACATGTATCTGATTTTGCCTTTAAAAAATATATCCATGTATATCTAGTATGTGCATCAACAATAGATAGATAATACCTGTCCCCCTTTGTTGAGTTGTGTGGTGATGGTCCCCACAAATCAGCTACCACAAGCTCAAGTGGTCTTTCATAAGTAGTTTCAGAAAACTGAAAGGGTAATTTGTGACTTTTGCCAATTTGACAGTGTGTGCATAATGATAAATTGTGCAAAGGTGAGAAAGAAATTTTACTCTCATTCAATACTTGTTTTACTACATCATAGCTAGGATGTCCCAATTTACAATGCCACATATGAAATATACTATCACATTTGTCATGATTCAAACTAGTGTTATTACAACAGACAACATTATTATTATAGATGTTCTTTGTTCTCATATGGCTGAACTTGTACAGACCCTGATCCAGTTTACCCTGTAATAATATGTCTTTACTCAGCATATCTCTGACTAGACAGAATTTAGGGTGAAACTCAAAAAAATACATGATTTTCTTTAGCGAATTGTGAGACACTTATCAAATTCTTTTTGATACTTGGCACTCTTAATAAGTTATTAAGGTAGAGTAGCCTTGTACCTTGTATAATGCCTATTCCCACATGTGATATATTTGCAGTTTCACCATTACCCATAGATACTAAATTCTTACCATTGTAGCTTTTGTTCCCCAAGTTGAGATTTTGTAAGTTGTTGGTAATATGATTTGTAGCTCCTGAGTCTGGAAACCAATCTTCTGTGTTGATGTCATCTGTCTTGGTTGTATCATCTGTTGAGTTGTCTGAATTATTTCTTGATTGATGACTGGTTTGTGCCATGTTTACTGTTGGTTGCCTGCTTGATGTTGTCTGTTGCGATGGATTGTAAACCTCCTTGAATCTGAAGTAGCATTTATTTGCCATGTGACCAAATTTCTCACAAATTTGGCATTTGACTCTGTTGTTGCTTGAAGACCTTCCTCTGCCCCTGCCCCTTTGATTGTAACCACCTCTTGGGTTCTGGTTGTTCTGACTATTTTTCTGACTTTTGTTCTTTGTGGTTGACACATAATTTGCTGAATATTCTTCTTGCATAAGTCTTCTCTGTTCTACTCTACCTTCATGTGCAAGGAGGGTTGAGTAGACATAGTCAAGATCAGGTAGGGTTGGTTGCGTGGCAATGAAAGTCACCAGAGATTCATATTCTTGATCTAGGCCATTGGTATTAATGAGAATCTGCTCACTGTTTGAGATATTATGGCCAACAGCCTTTAGTCTGTCGCACAGATTCTTGATTTTGGCAAGGTATTCTCTCATGCTCATATCAGTCTTTCTTGTATTTTGTAATTCTCTTCTATAGTGCATGATTCTTGCTGCTGACTGGGAGTTGAAAATTCTTTCGATAGATGACCATATCTCATGTGATGTGTAACAACCAACAAGTTGTGACAATAGGGTTTGACTAATGGATGATAGAAGCCAAGATGCAAGCAAGTTATCTTGTTTCATATATAAAGCATATTCTGGGTTGCTAATTGTATTGCCTGTGTCATCAGTGATGTTGACTGATGGAATCACTTTGGTTCCTTTTACATAATCCTGTAGATCATACCCTCTCAAAGCAATTTCTGCTTGATATTTCCATGTGATATAATTGTCTTCATCTAATGGTGTGTTTATTGCTTGATTCTTAGGTCTGATCAAGACAGAATCCGATCTCTGATTATCTTTGGATCTGTTGCCAGTGTTTGCTGAAGTAACATCCTCTTCTTTGAGGACCATGGTGGATCAAGAATTTGGAGAATCAGGTTTCTTGATTAAGAAACCGATTTTGGTGGCCAAGAAATGTCCCAAAGTGTAATGGAAAAGAAGGTGCAGGGAAGAAAACAGCTATATGTATTACTGTTTTATTAAAAAACAGTAATATGTATATAGGAACTATTGTACCTTCAGATGACTGAATTGAAAAGTGCAACCAGAGGTAGAAGTGAGGATCTTGAATCTAATCTGCCTCTAGGATGGCACTGTGGGTTGAGAACAGATGAACACGATCACTACAGTGATCTTGAGAAGGGTATCCTCCCATATGATGATAATATGCTGAGGGGAGAATCAATTCCTCAAAGGAAAATCTGCCGTTTGGCAATGAAGCTCTGATACCATAAAAGAAACTTTGAAAATTGTAATGATTCTTTATTCAGTAGTAAAAGACTTAATAATATGTACAACTTATGTCTTCTGTATTTATACAAGAGTAGAAAGAATAAAAAGAGAAAATGGGCTGCGGTACAAGGCCCAAGTATTCGGTAGTGGAGATAAGTTGCGTATTATCTCTAAAGGAATACCAGCCAAGTGTTATTAGAAACTAAGCTTAACTCTGCCTTAACTACGAGAGCTGCATACTACATTTGTCCCAGATGAAATCTGTCTAGTAACCTTGACCATGCTCCTTATGGTGGGAACATGGTTCTTCATGACCCTCTAATCTACTCCCTCCACCCTATTCTTACTTCCAAATAGTTTATTCATTTTTAAGTGATTCATCACCCCACCAAATATTCTTTATATGTCACTTTTGTTTACGCTAATAATAGTATTGCATCGAGGCAAGTTTTCTTGAGACACTGCCTTCTTTAAGGCAGAACACACGCCCATGGTTGGTGCTTAGGGACTTTAACTGTTGCCTCGGAATCAGTGATCGACATGGTGGTGTTTCCATGTCCCTGAGAGAGATCAAACCCCTCAATAATGCCATTCATGATTCTGAGTTAATTGAGATCATAACATCTGATGCTCAATTCACCTGGAATAACTGTAGTAGACATGGTTTAAGAACTTTTAGTAAAATTGACTTTTCATTATGCAATCAATGCACCCTCAACTCCTTTCCTACTATCCACAATCATATCCCCTGCCATTGCTATCTGATCATTCCCCATAGATTCTATCATTTGGAGCTCCAGCAATGAAAGTCAAATCATCATTTAAATTTTTTAAAACTTGGTTGTATGATGATGATTTTTTAAGCATTGTTAAAAATGTATGGACTAAACCTTTTTTTGGTAACCCAATGTTACTTTTGCAGAAGAAACTCAAAGCTTGTAAGGAGAAACTGAAGGTATGGTCTAGAGCCAAATATGGTAATGGCAGCACAATTTCTTCAACCATCAAAATCAAACTGGAGGAAGTGCAGAAGATCATGCTGGACTTCCCTTATGATCCCATCTATTCTGCACATGAAACTGAGCTTAATCTTGAGTATAGACAAGCCCTTCTGGTGGAAGATAACATGATCAAGGAGAAAACTCGGCTCAAATGGGAATTAGATGGTGACATAAATTCTGCTTTTTACCATGCTACCCTTACGGCTAAACACTGTAGAGATAACATTTTATCTATAGGTGATCAGGATGGTATTCTACATTGTTCTCCTGAGAAGATCAATGAAAGTTTTCTTTCTTATTTCAAAAAGCTCCTCCACAACACTGACAACTTTCTCCCTCAACTTGATATCCTAGACAATTATGATCTTCCTGCTCTTTCAACTGATGATAAGAATGCTCTATCTTTGAATATAACTAACTCTGAAATTAAACAAGCATTCTTTGATATGAATAGGAACTCATGTGGAGGGCCTGATAGATACAATGTCTCCTTCTTCATTGCTTGTTAGGACTTTATACAGTTTGATGTGTGCAAAGCTATACATAATTTCTTCAATAAATGTTTTATGCTGAGTTCTATGAATGCCACTAACATTGCACTGATTCCTAAGCTTAAACATGCCAAGTCAGTTCCTTGCTTCAAACCGATCTCCTGTTGTAATATTGTATACAAAGTTATTGCTAAAATTATAGCTACCAGGTTTAAGACTATCCTTCCAAGCATTATATCTCCTAATCAGTCTGTCTTCCTTCCATCCAGGTCAATATTGAGTAATGTGCTGTTGACACATGAAATCCTTAAGGGTTACGAAAGATATACTATCTCTCCCAGAGCCATGGTGAAGCTTGGTATAATGAAAGCGTTTGATACAATCAACTGGGACTCTATTACCACTGTCTTGGCTAAAATGAATTTTCCTATGCAATTTATTGATTGGATACATGCTTGCATTTCCACT
This sequence comes from Allium fistulosum, assembly GCA_030737815.1. NCBI lineage: Eukaryota > Viridiplantae > Streptophyta > Magnoliopsida > Asparagales > Amaryllidaceae > Allium > Allium fistulosum. The sequence continues at coordinate 1,408,566,904 of CM060903.1, forward strand.
GCCAGGTTTTCGATTATTGTCAATGGTAGCCCCACTAGATATTTAAAAAGTAGCCATGGTATTCAGTAAGGTGACCCTATGTCTTCTTACTTATTCATCATCATAATGGAGATATTGACCCAAATGCTTAATAGACACATTGAGGCAGGCAATATCATTCTACATCCTAAATGTAAGGACCCTAGGATTGTGAGTCTCAAGGACCCTAGGATTGTGAGTCTCATGTTTGCTGATGATCTAGTAGTTTTCACTAAGCCTACTATGTCATCTATACTGTGTATCATGAATGTTATCAACGAATTCCATCAGTTAACGGGTCTTAAGATCAACTTGTCAAAGTCAGCAATTCTTACCGCTGGCTTCTCTGTACATCTTTGCAATGAAATTCTCAATGTTACCTCTTTGCAACTTAATCAGGATTCCATGTCTTATCAAGGAATTCCTTTGGCCACATCAAGAATAACTAAAGTACAATGTATGCCTATGTATGAACACATCATGGATGTCTTTAACACATGGACAAACAGGTTCTTATCTCAAGCTGGGAGACTGAAATTAATTAAATCTGTGATTTTTTCTATGGTTGCTTATTGGTCAAGGACTTTTATCTTGTCCATTAAACATTAAAAAATGATTAGAAGTTCCATGATGCAATTTTTTTTGTCTGGAAGTGTTTTCTCACTCCCTGCTCTTACAAGAAACTTGAACTCCCAATGCAGAAAGGTGGTCTCGGTCTCAAGAATCTTCTTACCTGGAATTAGGCAGTGTTTTGTAGACATGTTGATGATGTATTATGTAACAAACATAGCTCTTGGGTTCAGTGGACCCTCAATCACAACCTGGGAAGGAAAAAAATTTGGATCATGAATATACCACAGCATTGTAGCGGGACATGGCGTAGTATTCTCAAACTAAGGTCGTTGCTTTTACCTCATGTTCGATATGTGTTGCAATGGGAGGCGCTATTAGATTTTGGGATGATCCATGGATCAAGCATGGATTAATTCTTTGCAATGTTTTGTCCAATCAGCAGTTGATGCAGTCTGGAATAGGAATCAATGCAAAGGCATGTAATTATGTTCATGATGATCACATTTTATTCCAATATAATTCTAACCAGATTTTAAGATAGTTATGGTTAAGTCTACTGCAAATCAAATTAAGATGGTGGATAAGGACATGGCATTATGGTCTAACAGAGAGGTGCAGTTCAAACATTGTAGCGGGACATGGCGTAGTATTCTAAAACTAAGGCCGTTGCTTTTACCTCATGTTCGATATGTGTTGCAATGGGAGGCGCTGTTAGCTTTTGGGACGATCCATGGATCAAGCATGGATTAATTCTTTGTAATGTTTTGTCCAATCAGCAAATGATGCAGTCTGGAATAGGGATCAATGCAAAGGCATATGATTATGTTCATGATGATCACATTTTATTCCCATATAATTCTAACCATATTTTAAGATAGTTATGGTTAAGTCTATTGCAAATCAAAATTAAGATGGTGGATAAGGACATGGCATTATGGTCTAACAGAGAGGTGCGGTTCAACATTTCAACTGTGTACCACTCTTTGATGCGCAATGATAGTTTTCCTAACTTCATTTGGAATTATAGAGTTTGGTTAAAACATAACAACGAAAGAGAAAATATGATGCTTTGGAAAGTAATTAACAATGCTATTCAGACTAAAACCAATCTTCATGCTAAAGAATATGATGTTCCTCTTGGTTGCTGTTTTTGTGCTAATGCAACTGAAGACAACCTCCATATATTTTTTAATTGCCAGTACGTCCACATTCTCTGGACTTACATCATGTCAAAAATTGGAAGACAGAGCTGCTCGAGAAATAGTGCTCAAGAATGGCTCTTAATTTTTAAAGCTACTAGATGGAGATGTTTAGAGTCCTTTGTCCTTCTCTTTGTTCTCAAAAAATTTGGTAAGTTGGTATGCTACGAGCGCTACCAGGCTGTATTTCATTGGAAGCATAAAAATGAAGTACACATGAAGCATTTTATTTTGCATGTAATAAGGGTTGGCATGGAGCTGAGTGCTTTTGATTTCCCTGCCCCTGTTATTCAGGGATTTGCGTGATCTTCTGTCCTTCATGTTATGTGTTTCTATTTGTTGTGTCCTTTTCTTTTTATTTTCTCTTTTTCCTTTGCTTTGTTGCAGTGCATGTTTACAGTCTTGCCTTTTGTTTTGCATCTGTCCTCTTTTGCATGGGCAGTTACTTTTTTTTTCTTTGTGTCTTGTTGATCCCTGTAAGTCTTGTTTGTTTATTTCTTTCCTTCACTGCAATAAAACTGGTAGGGGTCCAAATAACCCCGCTGGCTTTACCAAAAAAATACACATATGATATGAATGTATAAACTAAAGGTGGAACATTAAAGAAACCCAAATAAACTTATGGAATAAATACATTAGTAAATTTATGTATATCGTGATTTCTGATGTGTTTGACACTTGAATCACGAGGGTAGTTCACAAGAAATACTTTAGTCCATAAGTCGATATCACTCACCATAATATATTGAAGATTATGAATCTTCAATATAACGTTGTCCTTTACCATATATATATATATATATATTAATAAATTACTTGCATACTCCTTAATTGTTGAGAAAAATCAAGCTAGGGGTGTTATGTGTAGTATTATTAATATTTTACATAGACGAAGTAAGATAACTATATGTATTTGTTGAGCAAACTCAAGGTACATATACTATACTTAGGCTGTCGTGATATGGTAGGTACGAGTGAATAATCTCTTACGATTTATTGAGCAAAATCAAGGTCAAAATGAGATTAGGACAAGGAAACATAGGTTAGGAGTTGTATATGACACAACCGATAAGGAGTTATCCATCATTTGTGGGGCTATGATTTGTTGAGCAAACTCAAGGTCTAAATACCAAGATAGACGAGTCCTAACACCCAGTAGTGAAGTCAAAAGACTTCTATGTTTCATCTTAGAGTTTGGAGAAACATAAAAAACTGGTGGGAGCCTTATTAAAAAATGAAATGGTAACCTTTAACCTTTCTAATATCATAAGAACATATGCTAAATAATGTTATAATTATCTATAATGATAAATTTGTGCATTTAGTATGATTGGTAAAACGTTTATAAATTAATATATACAAATGATGTAACGACCCGATATTTTCAACCATTCGCATCCATACATGTCGGATTTGAATTGTTCAAAATATCAGATTGTTAATTTAAATTTGGCAAAACTCAGCATATACAGTAAATAAAATAATCACAGGTCATAGACACAAAGTAATATAACAATAATGCAGCGGAAACAAAAGAATAGTAGTTCATGAAGCTACTATATATATAACAGAGTTAAACAAGATACAACAGAAGTCTCAAATACAATAGTCAACTGCAAGATCAAAATACATCACTGGAATCAACTGAGTATCTGAAAGTTGGATAGATAGCTGGATCTCCAAGCGAAGCTTCAACTCCAAAGGTGGGTCTCGAATACTGGTACACTCAGTCTGACCCGAGCATAAAGCAAAACACAAAACACTCGAGTCAGGATTAACATTCTTATATCAATAAATCCAACTATGGTGAAATAACAACTGAAAATACCAGTAACTCAAAGGATGTTTGGGATAACCATCCTCTAAGGATCCGTTAAACTATCTACTATGTAGTAGTGTACGCTAAGTAGATAATGCCTATCAGTAATATAAAGTATCAAAATAGCGTTAAGGCGTTACCATTATCCCCCTTAACACATTTTATATAAGCGTCATAGTCTATACAGCACTGTAAACTCCACCGTAAACTAGTGGGCTATCAGGGAGTACTCCATAGGTATAACACAAAACAAATCGTAGTGGTCGCGCATAGGGATACGAGTATGGCAAGGCACATGAGGCAATACCCAAGGTAGTGAAACTACCGTTTGCCCGATCCGGACTGGTGAGAACGCATCGCCGCAACGATCGCAACACCGCGAAACAACACTCCCAAATCAAGGGTGCGCACCAATCAAAAAAAAGTAATGAGTAGTTTACGAAGAAGTGTGTCCGCTAGAGGTAGCTAACCTCACTGGCCCGGCACGGCTCCTGTTTAAGTCATTTCCAATTTGACACAAGTGTCAAGGTCATCCATTATCGTTCTCTTTCTTCAAATCCAGCAACGTCATCATTCCAACCACTTCATTCTGGATCACACTCCGCGTATAATAGTTATTAAAGTGGTTTTCGGTTTGGACAGAGAGTATGTCCCTAACCGATCCCGGATTCTTCAATAACTACGTAATTATTACACTGATTGGTCATTTAATAAACTTTCAAAATAGTTTATATTTCAAAACCAAAATATCATTGCCATTTCAAAACCATATCAATATGATATCACTTCCATTTCAAAACCAAATACGATATCATTTTCATTTCAAATATATCCATCTCAAATATATCCATTTACAAAATCTTAGTACTTCAAAGTTATAACACTTTCTAAATCAAACACTTTGGAAATCATAATTCTTTGGAAATCAAAATTTAGAAATCATAATGCTTTGGAATCATAACACTTTCCTTCAAATAGTTTAGATATTAATAATAGTATATAAAATAAAATAGTTTACAAAATAAAATAATTTATATAAAATAGTTATAAGTTAAAATAGTTTATAAAATAATATAAAATAGTTTAAATATAATTTAAAATACTTTATATAATAAAATAGTTTCCTCAAATTTCACAAATCGATTCAACTCAACTCGGATTCCAAAATTCAAATTTAATCAAATCTCAAATCATCAATTTCAATTCGATTCAGTTTCTAAATAGACAATTTCAAATTATCAATTTCAAATACATATTTGAACCACAAAATAAGCCATTTCAATTTCAATATATTTCAAAGCTTTAAATATTCAACATATAAAACTAAATTCGATCATTTCATATATATACCAAATTCACTTTACTATTATTTAGTTTTGAATTATTTACTTAATCATTTCAATAACATCTAAATACAACTTCAATTTACAAATTTAAATAAAAAAAATATCCCATTTAAATTTATATAAATTTGAAATATTCACTTAAGTCACTTTTAATCAAATTCAAGTTATAAACATATCTTTACAATTTCAAATTTAATAAATTTCAACCCAAACTTATTTAAGTATGATTCTTAAATAAATATAAATTTTCAAATCAATTTCAAATTATCTTTTCAACCTGAATCATTTCAAACTCTATTTTTTGAAAATATACATTTAAATAAGTACTTAAACATATTATATATCAACTTTATTAAATCAACTTTAATAGGTCTTTAAAATCAATATTTATTAAAACTATATATTTCCTTCCAAAACCATAGTAATCATTTCAAATTATTTATATTAGACCAACAGTGTCTGTATAAAATTTTCTATCCTATGGTCAAGTGATACGGATATTTATCATTTCAATCCACAATTTAAGTATATATGGGTATATCTTTTCAACCCGCAATCCCAAATTCAATGTCAATGAAAATCGCTTGGGTTTATCATTTCAACCCATAACGATTTTATCCTATTCTACATATCGTTCAGGTATGTATCATTTCAACCCATAGTGAATTCTATACTAACAAGGAACTTGCAGAGTGATAACAGATATGATAATAATATAACAATAGTAACAGGCATATATCATCATTATAAATAACAGATAAGGGTGTCAGATGTCACAGGTGAACAGATACAGATGATGACATATATATATAACAATATAAATAACTAACAGCAGCATATTTCAATTGTCGTTTCAATTGAAATCAAATTTAATAAATATAAGAACATTAATCGTGAGTGATTGCTCACCTTTCAAGGCTAGAGATATTCGACAACCGAGTTACGAATTCCAAAGCAAAGCTAGATGGACACGATTCGATGAAGGACAGGCACGATGGACAAAGCTGATAACAGGAATCGATGAGATAATTAGAATCAGCTTGATAGAGACAGAAATATATATATAATATTATTTCCTTGAAATCAATATTTTATTTTAAGTTAAATATTAAAATAGAATAAACATATATATAAAAAATATATTTAATCATAATATATCTATAACAAATCATACAGTATAATGCTGTTATAAAATAAAATACATGGAAAAATTTACAAAAACGAAATTACAACTATATGTACAAATTGCAGATTGTTATGTATGTAGACTATATTGGTTATGCAAACCAATATATATACAGGATGACTTAGTATATATTCAAACCCAAACTGCAAATCATACATGTATATTCAACTAATCATACATACATACATTTCGGCTACACCACAACATCAATGCAGACTGCAAATATAAATATGGTCATGAACAATATACATACAAAGATATAAACACACACATAGAAATATATATGCAAGCATAGGAAAACTCAGTTATACATTACTACCTCATAACATTATTCTGACATACCTATACTTACTTTGACATAAATATTATAAACTGTTAACCCGCCTTTTTACAAGGCCGTGGACATACGGGTTTAACTTAATCGACTGCACGTTCGTCGAGGTTGGTGTACGATGGATTCAGTCGACTGGATGGATGGATGACGCAACGTGCTTGGGAGATGGAAATATGATTGGATAAAGATGAATCAACTATAATTTGGGTCTAGGAAACATGGTTCGGCATTAAACATGGTTCGGCACGGTGGAGGTTCGGCACAAATAGTTCGTTTGGCATTCACGTTCGAATAACATTCAAGAGCACTCGGCATACATAGAGCGTCTGACATACATGAGTGGTTCGGCATTCCAGGAGCACTCGGCATTCAGTAGCGCTCGGCATCCAGGAGTGCTCGGCATTTAGAGGCGCTTGGCATTAGAGATCGTTCGGCATGATGGGCGCTCGGCATTAGAAACAGTTCGGCATCAGACATGGTTCGGCATGATGGAGGTTCGGCATTAAGGATCGTTCGGCATTGGATGGAGCGCTCGGCATAAATCTCGTTCGGCATTGGATGGAGCGCTCGGCATAAATCTCGTTCGGCATTGGATGGAGCGCTCGGCATAAATCTCGTTCGGCATTGGATGGATCGTTCGGCATCAAGGAGCGTTCGACATTGGATGGGTCGTTCGGCATACCTCACCTCGCTCGGCATTGCACTTCGCACCTCCATACCTCGGTACCTCGCACCTCCATACCTCGGTACCTCGATACCTCGCACCTTGGTATCTCGGTATCTCGATACCTCGCACCTCCCCGCGTTCGGCATACCAACTGCTCAGGATCGGTCGGCATAATGAAGTAGGGTTCGGCTATGACCTTGATGGGCCCAAACTACTCAGTAGGCCCAACAACCTGGTTTTGCCTATAAATATAGCATGTGGGTCTCTAGATAGGGGATCTTCTTTCTGCTCTCTTACTTTCTCTTTTCTAAGGCTAAGGCAACTCTGCCATTTTGTAACTGTAATCGATTATTACAGCAATAAAAAGCAAACTTCCAAGTGGACGTAGGCCGGAGTTAGTCGAACCACTATAAAATCTGTTGTTCTTTACTGCTTTCATTTTAACTTTTACTGTTCTTCACGTTATTACTCTCTACTTACATTCTGTCTGTGAGCTGTGATTGGGATTTTGGTGCTTTCAACTAGATTTGGGTGTTAGTGACCAATTTTGGCGCTAACACTTTGGTGCTTTCACTGAGAACTGAACTCAAGGATTTTGGAGCTAGGAACTTGGACTCTAGAAAGCAATGGCTAGGCCATCAACAAGAAAGCAAGTGACAGAAAGGAGCAATCAGGAGGGAAGTCAAGAGGCTTCCTCTGGAGCTGGAGCAGGTCAAGCATCCATCTACATCACCAGAGAGGAAATGGAAGTCATGATGAAAAGACAAGAGGAAATGATGCAGGCTCTTCTCAGAAAATTTACGCAAGTAGGAAATGCGGGGGCTCAGATCCATAGAGCCAGATCAGAAGTGCTCAACCAGCAAGCAGAGGGAATGGTTCAGCAGGGGGCAACCCCTAATCAACATACAACTAACAATCCGGATGGAGCTGGACTCGAGAGCGCACCATCAGATAATGCTGAACCAGTTCATGGAGGGGTTCCAGTTAACACCACGCAACAGGATGCTGGTAGGAATGTAAGAGCAAGAGATGAAGAGTATGTACCAGAATTCCCTCGGGAACTCGGGGGGCATCCCTTGACGGACAATGCTGTATTAGCTAAGATTATCAGGCAAACCATGCGCGGGGGTTTGACCAATAGAGATCTGGAAGGAGTAAACAAGAGTCCATTCTCTCGTGAAATCAGGATAGCTCGGAATCCGCCAGATTTCAAGCTACCTAACGTGGGAATGTACAATGGCAAGGCCGATCCAACAGATCACTTGATGAGATATACCAGACACATGGAGGTGCTGGGGGCATCGGAAGAAGTTATGGCTCGATGTTTCCCTTTATTCTTAACGGACATAGCTGCTTTGTGGTTCAGGCAGTTGGAAGAAGGATCTATCGGGACATGGACAGAGTAGGTGGATAGGTTTCTGAAGCAGTTTCGGGTACATATCAAAAGGCCAAAGAATGTAATGACGCTGACATCGGTAAAACAAAGGACAAACGAATCACTCAGAGCTTTCTTAACTCGGTTCAATGCAGAGGTTGCTTCGGTGGATCGGCCGGATCCATCGATGGTTTTAATGGCGGCAGTGTCAGGAGTTAGAGAAAATTCAGATTTCAAAGTGTCACTGATACGGGACCCTCCGATGGATCTCGGGGAATTCTTTCACAAAGCTGAGAAATTCCTTCGGCAGGAAGATGCATGCTCAGATATGAAGTTAAAGGAGGTGAACGTGGCTGAGGATGGAGGACCATCCAGCGGAGGCTTGGAAAAAGGAAAAAGGAAGATGGATGACGAGTTAGGAAAGGCTAGGAAGCGGGGGAGAGAGCAAAAATTCTCCACCTACACAAAGTTGAACGAGACGCTGGAACAGATTTATTTGGAGACTCGGAATCGCCTTCCCTACCGAAGGCCGGCTAGGAGAGAACCCTCCGAACGTGAGAGGGCATCAGGAAAACACTGCCTCTTCCACGATTTGGACGGGCACGATACCAACAGCTGTAGGCACTTAAAGGACATAATTGAGGAGCATGTAAGGAATGGACAGTTGCAACAATACGTCAAAACTCGGAATGCAGCGGTGGGGCAGGAGCAACCACCGTCTACCTCACACAGTGATGGTACGAGGCACAGGAATGATGGTCGATTGGTCATCAATTGATTGGGATATTATGAAATAAGTAGAAAACTACGGGAAAACGGCCAAGTCACTTACTCATGTACGGGGACGGAGATAGCCCCTAGGCATGCTCTGAGATGATGATAAACCGCGACGCTCTAGTTTGTGAAATCTGCTTTCTCTGTTTTGGCTTGGACATTTGCTTTTTTCTAATTTGGTTTGAACTTCTGGTTTTGTTTGTTTCTTGGTTTGGACTTATATTTGGATGATTGTTTTCTGGTTTGGATATCAGTTTTGATTTTCGATATGGATTTTTTATTTTCTGATTTGATCTGGATTTTGGATTGACTTTCGATTGGATTTTTTATCTGGTTTTTGATAAATGGTCGTTAGGTATGGATTATACCTGGCAAGGGGTAGGTCGCTTTGTCCAAGCACGGCAAATCGACTTATTCAGGTCGTCGAGTATGGACTATGCTCGGCAAGGGTCCGGAGAGACCAGGATTCAGCCTAGGACTTAGGCCTCATATTATCGGTTACTATTTCAGGTCGACGAATATGGACTATGCTCGACAAGGGTCCGGAGAGACCAGGACTCAGCCTAGGACTTAGGCCCCCATATTATCGGTTACTATTTCAGGTCGTCGAGTATGGACAATGCTCGACAAGGGTCCGGAGCAACCAAGATTCAGCTTAGGACTTAAGTCATGCATTACTCAACGTTCAGGGACACTGGAGTACGGTCGTCAAGTGTGGATTGTGCTTGACAAGAACCCGGAGAGGTTACGGATATGAATATCGGCTATGGACGGCAGAGGATTTGGATATTGACCCGGAGAGGTTCTGGATTCGGTTATTGATTATTAAATGAGGATGGATTAGGACTCGAATATCGGGTATGGATGGATACAGAATTGGCTAAGGCTTTGGTTATTTGATCTAGAATCAAACGTCGACTCGGAGTAGTCAAGAACGATGCACTTGGATGACATGGCTATGGACTTTGGGTATCAGATTCTGAACTATTCAAAACACACCTTCCAATAGCAAGGCATGTTTTGGGGGGGCAAGTGTTAACCCGCCTTTTTACAAGGCCGTGGACAAACGGGTTTAACTTAATCGACTACACATTCGTCGAGGTTGGTGTATGATGGATTCAGTCGACTGGATGGATGGATGACGTAAAGTGCTTGGGAGATGGAAATATGATTGGATAAAGATGGATCAACTATAATTTGGGTCTAGGAAACATGGTTCTGCATTAAACATGGTTCGGCATGGTGGAGGTTCGACACAAATAGTTCGTCTGGCATTCATTATCGAATAGCATTCAAGAGTACTCGGCATACATAGAGCGTCCGACATAATTGAGTGGTTCGGCATTCCAGGAGCACTCGGCATTCAGTAGCGCTCGGCATCCAGGAGCGATCGGCATTTAGAGGCGCTCGGCATTAGAGATCGTTCGGCATGATGGGCGCTCGGCATTAGAAACTGTTCGGCATCAGACATGGTTCGGCATGATGGAGGTTCGGCATTAAGGATCGTTCGACATTAGATGGAGCGCTCGGCATAAATCTCGTTCGGCATTGGATGGAGCGCTCGGCATAAATCTTGTTTGGCATTGGATGGAGCACTCGGCATAAATCTCGTTCGGCATTGGATGGATCGTTCGACATCAGGGAGCATTCGGCATTGGATGGGTCGTTCGGCATACCTCACCTCGCTCGGCATTGCACTTCGCACCTCCATACCTTGGTACCTCGCACCTCCATACCTCGGTACCTCGATACCTCACACCTTGGTACCTCGGTACCTCGGTATCTCGATACCTCGCACCTCCCTGCGTTCGGCATACCAACTGCTTAGGATCGGTCGGCATAATGAAGTAGGGTTCGGCTATGACCTTGATGGGCCCAAACTACTCAGGAGGCCCAACAACCTGGTTTCCCTATAAATACAGCATGTGGGTCTCCAGATGAAGGATCTTCTTTCTGCTCTCTTACTTTCTCTTTTCTAAGGCTAAGGCAACTCTACCATTTTGTAACTGTAATCGATTATTACAGCAATAAAAAGCAAACTTCTAAGTGGACGTAGGCCGGAGTTAGCCGAACCACTATAAAATCTGTTGTTCTTTACTGCTTTCATTTTAACTTTTACTGTTCTTCACGTTATTACTCTCTACTTATATTCTGTCTGTGAGCTGTGATTGGGATTTTGGTGCTTTCAACTAGATTTGGGTGTTAGTGACCAATTTTGGCGCTAACATATACTTTGTTCATATATATATTTAATACTATTATAAACTAAATATATACATGCAGACGTGAAAACTGAGCCAAAGAAAATATGTGCGCAACTAAAATATATGTATATTTCTAAAATCAAATATCTATACAAATTATCATTTTTAAAACAATACTTAATATCAAAATAAAATGTATAATATCACATAAGTCGACCGATCATACATATAACCAAAACAAATTTGTCACACATATTTACTTTGTATTATATCTGAAACCATTTAGACATATATATATATATCATAACATACTGTTGCAATTAATATAAAATACTTCTTCTAAATATATTATATTATAAACAAATACATCTAAACAAGTTTATAAACAATCTTGTGCTAAACTGTCACAATCTAAACTTATATAAATATATACAAAACTATTATATATACAAATCTTATATACAGCAAAAAATAGAGGCTAACTTACATAAGAAGAATAAGAGAATGAATCTACAGCAGAGCTCGAGAACAAAGACAGGCGTCACTGATGTGGCTGAGCTTGCGGGCTCGGCGAATGGGAAAGGAGCATGGCTAGGCTAGCATCGGCTGCCATTAGATTTGGCTTTGACTCGCATTGGGCGATGATACAAGGGGAAGGCGGCACCGATTCACGCGAGGAGCACGCAGAGGAGAGGAAAGCTTGGTTTGGTTGCTGATGTGGCTGCAGTAGGAGGCTCGAAAAAGCTAGAGGAGGGAAGGAGGAGAGCTACGCGAGAGGAGAATGGCCGAAGCTTCGGTTGAGCGGGTGGTGGTGAGCATGGTGGGAACTTATGGACGCGAGTTGGAGGCCGGACACGGTGGAAGTATGGAAGACGTGGAGCGGAAGGGAACGGTCGGCTTCGGTCGTTGGTAGGGGAAGAAAGGTGGTGCTAGGGGAGGCGGGTGATGAGTTGTTGCTGGTCGAAGTGTGGCCTTGGTGGTTGAAGGCCGTGCGCGTGGGTAGGGCCGTGATGAGGTGCGAGTAGCAGGCAATGAGGATTTTGGGTGGGTGAAGTTTGGTTGAGAGGAAAATGGTGAGCAGGGACATAAAATAAATTCATAGAAAGTAGTATTAGAAGGAAAGAGGGAAGTGGAAGCAGAGGAAAGAACGAGCAGGTAAAGAATGAGGTGGGGAGAGGAATAGGCAACTGCAGTGAAAATAAAATGAATGAAAAACTTAAAATAAAAAACATCTATTCTTTTGAAGTAACGTGACCGAGATGTGAAAGGACAAATCAAGTATAAATGAAACTTGGGAATAGCAAAGGTGTGAATTCAGAAAACATTAATAGTCCCGAAGCTATTGCTTTTCACAAGTGAGAAATGAATGGTCACGTCCGAAAGCTAAATTGTGGAACCGATACGGAAATCGTTCCATAGATTTCGCTGTCTCCCGGACTTCGAAACACACAAATGAATATACCACAGAGATCAGTACGGCGAGACGGTCAAAACGGTATACAGATATTAGTGATATGATCATCCGATCTAAAGTCGATATCGGTACCAAAATGCTGCTATTTCGCCGAAAATAAGATCGATGGAGCTAAAGAAGTCCGAATTTGGAAAAACGAAAAATGACGTCTTAGTCAGATGATGAATTAGAATTTTTCTATGTAAAAATATTCAGGTTTGGAAAACATTTTATTATCATCAATTTTAACCGATATAAATTGGAATAAAGTTACACTAGAAAATAAACTTCCAAATTATCTGATGAAAATTTGCCAGTTGCTATGATTAATTAGACGCATTCCAAATATCAAATTTTTATTTAAAAATTTTATCGTTTAAAATTTCACAAAATTTCAACTAATTACGTTATTAAAACAGTTAAAATTTACGGGTCGTTACAAATGAATTTAATTGAAAATTGGTTAATAGAAATATAACATATACTCACTATTAAATGCCTATTGCATGTTAATATTTTCTATACGAACACAAATGCCTAATTTTATAACTACTTAATACATTCGTAATATGGTTACTTACATGTTTATTTGGTCATGACCCTTTATTGCATTCTGTGGGTTTCAAACTCTAAAAGCAATACAAGACTATGGATATTTGATCCATATACTTCACATATAAATGTTATATGGTGAGTGATCACAGTTCATAATTTATGGTACTTCAAATATAGTTCATTCGAAATAAGCCAATAAACAATACTATGAGATCAAGTATTCAATTTGAATGACTACCTAAAAGATCATATTATGTTAATTGTAACATAAGGCCAAAACTACTATATAAATCTTAGAACTTGATCGTTGAAATGTCGGTTTGATCAATTTACGTAAAGTGTAATGCATTTTGATGCTATTAAATGTTAAGGATAATCGAATGCGCTTTTGTAAAATGTTCATTATAATATTGTAGTAATGGTTTTTTTGAATGGCTTGACCATTTAGAAAGGAAAACGAATGTATAAGAGTATATGTGATTTAAGGTACAATTAGGAGGAAGAGAGTGAATAGTCATGTATGCTTCATAAAGAAACAATGGAAACTAGAATTGTAATAATAGTGATTGATACCTAACATTGGAATAAGAAATATGATTTCTATTTTGAAATGTAATTTCATATAGAAAAATGTTTTTAATGAGATTTATTTCTTTGAGTTTAGGATAATCGATCAAATAACTTTCCGCTGTAAACTGGTTACAGTAAATGAAATAAATAAACTATATTAAATGAATGGTGGATCTCCAAATTTAGTACACTATTATAGTAATGGCGAAAATAGTGAGAGCATACCATATAGTACTTATTGATTGCATCACATTATGAAAATTATTTTCGTAAAGCATACCGAACATTATTTATGAAATAATGACTATTTTTCTGTATCGATCGAGAAATAGACATAGCTATATTTCAATATGAATATTATGAATATTCATTATGAAATAAAACTATAATGTGGTATTTGTTTTCATCACAAAAGTGATGCATTGGAAAATACATAAATTTCTAATATTATTTACAATTATTTTAGAATTATAGACTAAGCCATAGTTTTGAGAAAATAATTTTATTATATGATTTTGAATCATATGATATTGGTTAATTATATCTCAAGCAATCAAGGGTTATGCACCCATTCTGTGGGAGCATCATAAGACTTAATGGACTCTTTAGATTAATACATGTAGATGTATGCAATCGTAAGTCTATTAACACTAAAATGGTTCCACATACTTTGTCATATTCACCGATGAGTTATCATCGACATGGACATGTGTATTTGATACACATGTAGTACGTCTATGGTAAACTCATTAAGTTTAAAATAGAAGTTGAAAAAACATGCGACAGAAATGATTCGATTTGATCGAATGAGTGAGTATATTGGAAAAGGTTCTGAACGTACCTAAAATGAATAAAGATTCAATCTCAAAATCACTTCTCTATGCGATACGTAATAATGTATCGATATTGAGTAATCGAACTTTGTTGGACAATGTACGACTAATTGTGAGTGAAGTTGAGTTAGTTTCTTTCTATAAGGTAATGTACTTAAGAGTAGTAGACAAGGTTAATATTATTTCATTTAAATATTAGTTCACAAAATCTTATAAGATAAGGGTTTATAAGAAACTCCAACATATCCTTGAACAAGGAGTTGGTAGGTTGTGAAACTCAAAAAATTACATGTAATAACTGTTCATGAGAGATCTTGCATGAATCACTCCAAAAGGATTTTGGAAAAGAATGTCATTGGATGACATATTTATGTTTTGAACATAAGTTTTGTAAACTAAAACAAAAGCAGTTTTGTAAATAAAGAAATTCATAAAGCATTTATGAATACCTATTCTACTTGGACCGAGAAACAATTGTTCTTTGAAGATATACCAACTTCATTATGAAGGAAATTCTCTGAGGAATTATTGGTAGTTAATTGGAATTGGATGTAATCCATAGATAGAACTGATTAAATGAGATGAAATGAAATTAACTAACCTAAAGGAACACATCACATTAGAATGTCTGATAAGTATTCTTGTACACTGGAGAGGAATTATGAATTTCTTATTAATGTCGAGAATAGATAATCCTCAATTGTCAATTAAACCATTAAAAGTATTGACTCTACGATATTATATGATGCGCAAATCCAAAATTGATTCACAGTACATTATGAAAATATGGTTTTGAAAGTTGTACCTAAAGGATATGATCCATTGGCTGCAAATGTGTCTTTAAGAGAAAGACAAATGCAGTTGGAATATACCGAGCCACATTGATAAGAATAATATCTTAAATTTCAATTGTTGAAATTAACGCAACAGATTCACTATTCAATGTGCTCAAGTAGGTGTGAATTTTACTCACAAAATTATCACGTAACATGACTTTATCTTGTGGTGTGTATGTATTGAAACGGAAAATTCTAAATAATGATTTAGAGTTAACTGTTTACACATAATAACTAAAGTGTCTCGAAGTCAGTGGGAGCGATATTGAGTTTGTGAATTTTAGGATATGATCCGAGAATGAATAAGAAAGTACCGTATAGAAAAGCATCAAAATTGAACAGGTGTTTTGATAGAAATATCAAATAGTTTGATTATCAATCAAAATGCAGAGGAAGCATATGTACATAAGAAAGAAGGTTAAAAAGATAGATATTTCTAAACTATAAGTAAACGACACACTTCTGATGTTAGTGGTGTACTTGTGTTAAATTCATCTTTAGTTATAATACTCAACATTAGATTAATAAATGATGTCTTTTATAGTAAGTATAAAAGATGTTGGGAATGTCCCAAATGATATGCATAGACACCTTATTAAAATGTTTAATACAGAACATGTAAAATTGATTCCTTATGCATTGGCAATAGGAACTCTCATACATGTTATGGTTTCTATGATATCGTGATTTGTTTATGTATGTGATACACAAAGAAAATATCAAATCCAAATTAATATCACTAAATGGTTGTTTAAAGTGTTCTCGTGTATTTATGAAACGCTAGAGAAGTGTTTATAGAAACAACAAACTCCTTATGAAGGAGCGTTCAGGCTCAAATTTTCATACGTGATATTGAGTATAACATGTCAATAATAAATTCAAGTTTAGAATCTTTAATTTGGACATGTTCCAAATGAAAAACGATGGCCGATTCAATGAAAAAGGCTATGTACATTGCTTGGAGTAGCACCATGATAAAATCAATATATATAAATATAAATGCACAAATTTATAACTGAACTGAGGATGATGTTGAGAATTCCATTACATTGTTATATGATAACAATGTCACGATATAGTACTTGAAGTCGAGAGACATACTCTGAATTGTTCCACATGATAAAGGTAGTTTTTCAGCATCCGAGAGAGTTGATAGACATAATAGAAAATTGAAATATAATACCATACCCATTCACAGAGGGGCTGAACCAATTGGTTTTGAGAAAACCGATTGGAGAAGTTGGATATAGATTCCATAATTTACCCCAAGTGCAAGTGAGAGATTGATAGAGTTAGGGGTATGCACTATGGGTAATTATGTAATTTGTTACATATATTTAACTCATTGACCAATCTTGTTCGAAATAAAGGCATTTTCTTTCTATTATATACTTGATATAATGGTGTTATATTAATTAAATTAATTTAGTTAAAAGTATATTTAATAGAAAATCCATAAATGTTTTTATGTTTTGTTATAGTAGTTACAAAGTATTGTAACTGTGAGTAATTTATCACAATGAAACAAATATACCATTTTAAATATTCCTAGTCAGGAATCAAGACTAGATATCGATACATTCGTTGAGACTAGAGTACATTACACACTCTAAATATTGGGAGGTGTATTACTGAGGGCACCAAGGGGTTAATACCGATAATTATTGGATAATTATTAAATGACTCACTCGATAGTTTTTGTTGGTTAATATAACTGTTAAGAAGAGTATATCGACGTGATTAATTTACACAGTTCTCTCGACTTGAGAATACTGTTGATCTTCAATGTGGAAGCTCTGCTTTCATTATAGTTAAATCATGGCACGACGTCCATCAAACGAGTATAGTTGGGTTGAGTGGAAGCATTGAAAGTGAAACACTATTCAAGAGAGGATTCGTCTCCAGGTTAGTATCACGGTCAACGTAAGTCAACTCAAACTCAAAGTCCCTGGCCAGACCATTTCGGTTAATAATTATTATTATTATTGAACCAATGACTTTGTGTTTGGACTATAAAGTTGAATGTGGATGATATTGGAATTTTTGTAGGATCGTTTCTTTGGGAGCTATTTATTTATTTCTCGTATCTCCTCTTTCATGTTCTTCCTTGAATTTGATTTCTAGCTCATAAGTGGTGAGGTTTCCGATGAGTTCTTCAACTTTAACGTATTTCAAATCCTTTGATTCTTAGATGGCAGTCACCTTTGCTTCAAAATTTCGTGGAAGAATTCTGAGGATCTTTCGGACTATTTCCAGTTCTGTGTATGGTCTTCCTAGGGATTTTGATTTGTATACAAGATTAGAAAGTCGTCCATACATTTCTTTGACACTTTCATCCTTTGCCATTGTAAAGTTCTCGTACTCGCTACTAAGCATGGCAAGGCAAGATTCTTTAACCTGGGAGGTTCCTTCATGAGTCACTTCAAGCATGTGCCAGATTTCCTGCGCAGTTAGACAATGTGAGACACGGTTAAATTCAATTTGATCTAATGAGCAAATAATAGAATTCATAGCTTTAGCGCAGTTTATTTTCAAGATCTGTCCATTGATCCATAGGTTTTTCAACTTCTTGATTACCTACCATTACTGTTGGTGTGCTATATCCCGTTTCAACAATATTCCATGCATCTATGGTTTTAGAAAAAATTTCATTCTAGTTTTCCAATATGCATATTCACCATTGAACATGGGTGGTCTACCTATGGACCGACCTTCAGCGAAAACATTATTAAAAGAAGCCATTAAAAAAATCAATTTTTTTAATAGAAAATGGTTTTTGTTTCTAGCTTCGATACCACTTGTAGGATCGTTTTCACCCTAGAGGGGGGGTGAATAGGGTCTACTAAAAATTAATGTAGAAATAAAAATAAAATCAGAGAGTAATGCAGTAAAGATCACACACTGTTTTACCCAACTTCGGCAAAAACTTGCCTACGTGCTACCCCCAAGGTTTCTACTAGAAATTAAGTAATCAGACGCTTACAAAAACACGTAAACTTACGATACCCGCTAACTCGATTAACCTAACTCTAAGCTCAAAACCCTTCCACAACTCAGCCACTGAGTTGTGAATTCTCGAACTACAAAACTGTAGTTCGTCAACTAGTTAATCTAGAGTTTGAAAATAAAACGAAACTAAAAACAAACAAAAGAGCTAAATAATAAATAACATCCTAATATCTAAAAAACTATATGGCCCGTTAAAAATAGCATAAACAAATTTTACCTTTTGTTTTGCTAAACTGACTCAACTCTTCAAGTGAATGGTGGTTGTAGAGTTTCGTCGTGGAAGTTGCTGAAGTGGCTGAAGTTTCTCAAATGCTTCAAAAGATGAATGTTGGTCTTCGGAGATCTAATAGGAACGTTGTGGATGTTGCAGCTACTCCCTCCACCAGTCCCAGTAATTTAAACTCCTGCACAAACTCACCCATTCATCAAACTCTTCCTTTGCAGAATATGTGGAATTGGTGCCAAGGAAAAAACAAGAGAAAAAAAATGATGAAGACCTTCTCTTTGACAGCGGGTGAAAGGGTTGAAATAAGATTTAGTGAATTAGGACAACCTATAGGCACAAATTCCAAACACTTGTCTTCTGATCTTTCTGCACTAACAAGGGAGATATGGTTCCTTTGAACATCAACAGTTTGAAGAATATCGACGACCGATTGAAATTAAAGTCGATTTGTGGACATATGTTCAGATTTGACTAGTTATTTTTTAGCTATAAATAATTTATTATTCTTGTTGGAAACATAAAAAATGAAATAGACAGTGATTGTGTGCAAGTGTGCTTATATCAGACTGTTACACAAACAGTGAATTTGCAAGAATATCATGCAAGAACAAGTTTGAAATATATCTTGAAATATGAAATGAGCTTTGAAATCTATAATAAAACGTTATTCTATATCAGACTTGTTTATTCGAAAAGTTTAATTTAATATTCTAGTTCATGTTATTCTATTTGTAAATATGTTATCCAAGATAAAAACCAATATATTGAGTTACATGATTAGAAATAAACATATATCTTTTGTTGTACAGATAAGATTCAAGGTGGATGAACAATATACAAGAATTTGTTCATTATGATTTTGGTATAAAGGTGGAAAGCCGCAAAGTCAAGATTAGCTTCAGCTACAAGAGATGCCTCCAAAAGCCCTGACGCTGCCAATAGATCAGCAATGTTAAAAGTTAAAACCCAATATTATGAAGACTACTTCAGAGTGGAATTCTTTTATCAAAGATGAACTTTCAGAAAAAAATTAGGTATCATTTTCATTTTGTGTGGTTAATCTTCATGTTCAATCTGCTACAGCACATGACAACTTGCGCTTTTAATCTGCAGTTAATCTTCATGTTTGTTTCATGTTATACAATTTTGAATATTCTTATAAACAACTCTTATTATATACATACTTTTAATTTGTGAATTTTTCTTATGCTGTCGAAGACCACGAAATAAAAAGAGATTATTAGAGCAAAGAATAATATTCCACGCACCATGAGTAGAAAGGGGTATGCAAAATTGGAAAAAGATTTGGAAAGATAAAAAATTCTATTTCACTACTAATTATTGGGTATCTTTAAGTTAATGATTGTGCTGGTTACTTCTAATCAGAATTTATAAAACTTTCAAGTTCATAATTTAATAGGATTTTCAACTTCAGTCACATGCTCACATAAACTTTGAACATGAAATTAATAATATACGGTGTTTTAAGTAAGGAATTAATAAAAATTGTATTTACTGCAGTAAAATTAATAGCTGTGTTTTACATTGAATTCGAGTTCAGTCTAGTCATAGATTATAAATTTCATGCTTATATCACATAAAAAAGAATGTGCATCATATATCGATAGAGATGATTTGTGGTGCAAAGGGCACAGCATGAAAAATGGAGAGTTGCCAAACTCATTCATTGTCAAATGCGCACACACATACACACACAGAGAGACACACATAGAGTAAGAATACAATTATTTTCTAATGCATTGTAAGAATACAATTATGACTACCCATCAGATCTTTTGTGAATTTGTAGACTAATTAAGATAAAAGAGCACAACAACAAATGTTGGAAAATAGTGAATGAGATATATCCCACATCGCCAAAAATAAGTCTATTTTCTTGTTTATATAGTGCACTCTCAATTCTTATATTGGCCCTTTGGGTCAGGTAATTTTGTGCGAATGGGAGGATCTATATGTCCATGTAATAACACGTGCGCCGCTCGACCAACTGGGCCGGACGGATGCGGTAAGATTAGGCTGTGTCATGTATTTTTGCTACCTAAAAAATAGACCGATTTTAAAACAGAAGTGTGTTTAAACAGATACGGATTCTGTAATTTTATTCTTCTGTATCTTATTTCTTCAGAATAAAACCACATTGATAATTTGTTCTTTTGGGCTGTTTGAGTCAGACATGTGTGGTTTATTGTCGAATTGAATCGTCCAAAATGGCGGGTCATCACATCATGTATTCAATATGATTGATTACAATAAAGATTGCATATGGATGGTCTGGCCATTTTTGAAAAGGAAAGTGAATGTACAAGAGTGGGTATACCTTAGGAACAACTGGAATGAAAAGAGTGAATAGTCAACTATGCTTCATGAAGTGATGTAGGAAATGAAAATTGTATAAAATAATAGTAGATATTTAATATGGAAAGATATATTTAATTTTATTGTAATTGTTTTCATATAGAGAATTGTTTTCTATAAAAGTCATTTCAATGAGTTTTAGATATTTGATCGAAAACTCTCAACTATAAACTAATTATAATAAAAGAAATGAATAACCAATACTAAGTAGTTGAACGGAGCTTCATATTTCATATTCTATTGTAGTAATTGCGGAAATATTGGGAGTAGCCATAGTGGGAGCATCAAAGTACGAAATTTATTTCGTAAATATACTAAATTTTACTTAGGAAATAATAATTAATTTCCATATTGACTGAAAGTTAAGATAGTTTTATTTTATGATGAATGTTTTGAATGTTTGTTATGGGACAAATCTATTAGAACAACGATATTTGTTCCATTAGCTAAATAAAAAAAAGTATTTATAATTTGTTATAATTATTTTGGAATTAAGGACAAAGCCCCTGGTTAAGGGAAGCGACACAAGAGTTAGTGAACTCTTCAGATTGATACATAAAGATGTATGCAATCGAAAGTCTAGTAATACCAAAAATTGCTCCACATACTTTGCTTAATTCACAGATGAATTAATATAAAATGACACACTTACTATATTCATGATAGGTTCATTGAATATAAAATGGAAGTAAAAAAACATAACATGCAGAAGACATGAAAATTCGATTTGATTGGATAAGTGAGTATAAAGGGAAATAGTTCCAAAATGCCTAAAAATAAATAAAAAATTAAATCTCAAAAGTCACACATCCCTATGATACATAATGATGTATCGATAAGGAGCAAACAAACTTTGTTAGACAAAGTATAATTGATAATGGTGAATTTGAGTTAATTTCTTTCTGTAAGGTCGTGTAACTAAGAGTAATAATAAGGTTAAAAATTTAATTTCATCTAAGGAATAGTTTACGAGATCATACACGATAAAGTTTATAAGAAACCCCTATATATCCTTGGTCATAGATTTGACAAATTCTGTAAGTCGAGAGGCTGCATGTAATACTTGCTTAAAAGGATCTTGTATGGACCATGCCAAAGAAGTTTAGGACTGATCAATATTGGCTGATTAATTTATGTTATGAACATAAGTATCGTAAATTAGTGCAGTTTTATACATATATATTGGAAGCTCAAAAAATGTTTATGAATACTTATTCCATTGAACTGAGAAACAATTTTTGTTTCAAGAAATGCCAACTTTATAGCGAAGGAATTTCTTTTAGAAATTATTGGTGGTAAAATGGATCTGAATACGATCCAAAGATGGATGGAACAGAATTAACCGAACTAAGTAGACATGACACATTAGAATGTCTAATAATAAATATTGCACATTAAAGAAAAACTATGAATTTTATTAATGTTGAGAAAAGAACATCCTCGGTCTTAAGTAAGCCATTAAGAGTATTGACTCTACCATTTGGCATGATGTGCAAATCTAAAATGGATTCCGTTATCAAAATATGATTTTGATATTAGTACCTGAAAGGATATGATCCATTAGTTGCAAAAGTGTGTTCAACAAGAAGATCAATGCAGTTGGAATATAAGTCACGTTGATAAGAATAATATCGTAAATTTCAATTGTTGATACCTAACTGATTCGTCATTCAACATGTTTTAGTTAATTCGGATTTTACTCACAAAATTTAATACTCGGTAGTATTTTGAGTTTTGGTACATATATGTTGCAAAAAAAATTTGAAATAATAATTTAGAATAAACTGTTTGCATATGACAACCAAAATGTCTCGAAGTCAGTGGAAGCGATAATTGAGTTTGTGAGCATGGATATGATCCAAGAAATGATAAGAAAGTGTTATTTTGTAAGCATAAGAGTTAAGTAAGTATTTTGATAGAGAAATCAAATAATATGAATTTTAGTCAAATGTAGAGGAACCATGTGTCTTTAAGAAAGAATATTGGCAGGTACTAAATTATATTTCTTAAAACTATAAGTAAATAACAAAATTATGATTGTTAACGATGTATTCATTTTAAAATCATTTCAATTTGGTTGTTTAATAATCGACGTTGGTTTTGAAAATAAAATCTCATATAATCAATGTAAAAGGATGATAGGATTGTCCTAAATGATATACGCAAACACGATATTAAAATTGTTGAATATGGAATATGTAAGAAGGGTTCCTTATGCATTAGATAGAGAAATTATCATACATGTTATATTGTCTACAATATCACACTACACTCATGTATTTGATACATAGAGTAAGTAACAAATCCGAATTAAGATCACTTAATGGAAATTTAGAGTGATCTCGAGTTCTTATGAAAAACTAGAGAATTGTTTATAGAAACAATGAATTCCTTACAAAGAAATGCACAAACTCAAACTTCATTAATGTTATCGAGTATAGTATATCCATCGTAAATTCATGTTCAAACTTAGGTTAATAACTTTAAGTTGGAATTGTTCTAAACAACAAGTAGCAGTTGATTCAACCAAAGCCTACTACAATGTAAAAAGTATAAATAAATGCATAAATTTATAACTGAGCGAAGGATAACTTCAAATGATGAGAATCTCATGACATTATTGTATGATAATAATGTTGCAATACATTTTGTAAAAGAACTTAGAGCTTATTAGAAGTAAAGAGACATACTCTGAATAGTTCTACATGATAAAGGAAGTTTATCAGCATTAGAGAGAGTTGATTGACAAAGTAGATAATTAAAAGAAAAGGACACTCGTTCACAAAGGAACTAACCTAATTAGTTTCTGAGAAAACCGATCGATAAAGTTGAAAAAAGATTCGAAATTTGGCCCCAAATGCGAGTTAGAGATTGATAGAGTTAGGGGTATACCCTACGGGCGATTATGTAATTTGTTACATATCTAACTTTATGAACAATCTTGTTTAAAATAAAAGGTGTTTTTTTCTATTATATACTTGTTATATAATGATATAAATAATTAAGTAATTTGTTTAAAGTATATAGATGGAAAATCCTTAAATGATATGTTATGTGAAAATAAGTACAAAGTGTTGTAATCGTAAGATTTTTCTCACGTTGAAAATAACAGATTGTTTTAAATATCCCCAGCTAAGATGTTTCGAGAAAGGGTATCGATTCAACCATCGAGAGTAGAGTACACAACGCTCTCCAAATGTTGGACGGTGTATTTCTTGTGGCTGTTGGGGGCACCAAGGGGTTACATATTAATAGTGGTTGGATAATATGGAATGACTCACTCGAGATTTTCTATTGATTATTATAATTAAGGTAAAACAGACAATCTTTAAATGACGATGTTACACATTTCACTCGACTTGAGAATATTATAGAACTTAAATTATACACTCCACTTTGATTATAGTAAAACTGTGGCATGGGCCCATCGAACGACTATAGATGAGTCTGAGTTGAAGTATTGGAAGTGAAACACTATTTAATAGATAATTCATCTTCTCGGTTATATGAAGTTAGTATCGCAGTCAACCGCAGTCAACTCATAATCAAAGTCTTTGGCCAGAGTAGTACGATCAAATAACTGTTATAATTGAACCAAGGATTTTGTGTTTGGAATTAAAAATTTGAATGTGGAACGTTGGAGGTTTGACCAAAACCAAATTCCATAAGTCCTAATGTCATATAATTTTGACGAAGATAATTGGTGTATATAATAATTACTACCAGTACCGCTTATAATAAGTAAAATTGGATTCTACCAAAAATGTGTAAGCAATAAATTAAGCCAAAATGTCACACCATTGGCTATGGTGATGTGTGAACGTCAATATTTAAATTGTTTGATATTAATCGCCAATTGATTTTACATCTTTGAGACACATAACAGTAGTGATAAATTTTCCAAAAAACCGCATGATTTAATTAGTTTATAAGTATTGAAAATTAATTAGTATTTAAGAAATATTAATTATTATTTAATTTAGCTGATGTTTGGGAGTTGTTTGTAACCATTTGAATGCATTTATAAAAGTTAAATTTGCAGCATCGATATATGATATCGGTATAATTTTAAATGATTTTAAATAAAAGATAATTGAATGATGTGATTTGTGGAAATTTTATGTCATTTGATGGTATGTAATTTCAGCCATATCATGTGAAGAGAGAGGGGTGGAGAAAGAGAGATAATTAAGGAACTTGATTGGTGAACTTTAAATTAAAGAATGGAAAACGTTTCATTCTTTCAATTCAAAACAAGTCCACTAATTCATTTCCTACGGAAACTCATTTTTTTCCTTTCGCCATTCTCTTCTATATTCCTAACATTCCGATGCTAAAAAAATAAAGATTTACAAAAAATTTATCAACTCCAAATCAAATGCAAACATAAAAAAAATATAAAATATCAGTGGTTCATCCATCTCTTGGAGGGATTAGGTGTGGAACTTGGAGACCTTAGGAGATATCTTCATTCAAGATGTAAATCATTGGCTTCTTTTTTAGGTGATTCTAATTTTATTTAATTGTATATTCATTATGTTTGCATAGTTTAGATTATGTTCATGTTACAACTCTTTTATTTTGTATATTCATCTTGTAATATAATTCAGTTCTCCTTTTTCATCCACCTCAATTAATTGTATGGTCATCATGTTGATTTAATTCAAATATCCTTTTGTTTTACATTTCATTTGATTATATGTTTGTTATAATAGACATATTTCCAATCCTTTATCTCATTTAATTGTTTGTCCATATTCTTTGTATAGTTAGACTTGAATTATCTTATAACGAATTTACATGTGCTTGAGTTAGCCAACTACTTTTGTCATTGTTTTGGAATTATTGTTTATAAAAAACTGTAAAAATATTTTATTATATTATATGAAATTTTGTAACATTTGTATACATGAACACAAGTAAACTATATTTGTTGACTGTTTAAACTTACCTTGAAAATGGATTCCTTGTGTTATATGATTATTCTCTAGAAAATAATTCTTTTGGTTATTATATTCTTAAATGTAAATGTTTCCTTTTGTGCTAGAATCCATAAGTGGTCTTTTGTGTAAAGTTATAAGCTTTTATATTTCCTACCTAATTTAAAAGATTTAATTAAATTTAAACATATATGTTACTTGAGTTATAATCTTTTTATATACATATGTTATTTTAAACTTAAAACATAACTTAGAATTACACACATACATATATACATACACAGATATATATATATATATGTCTGCTATTTTAACTTAAATCAAAATGGACTTTTGTGTAAAAATGTGAAATTTATTTTCAAGCTCTTCCTTAATTAAAAATAGTATTATAATTGTTAATTCTTGATTTGAAAATATATAATATAGGGGCATGTATTTGTAACATGTATATGTATGAACTTATCTATTATTATACATACATATTAAATCAAAACTTTGGACAATAAAGTCATATACAAATGGATGAATGGATCCATTGCAGTGTAAATCCCAGCAACTATATTCGGTCGTATTAACCATGTACACTACTTATTTATTACACTTACATAATATTAACTAGAGTATATTTGGATATAATCACAATTGTGGACAATAGGCACAAAGACAAACTTTAAAAAAAAATTAGGTTGAAGGAAAACAAGTTTCATTTTTGGGTTGAAGGACAAACTTTGAAAAAAATTAGGCTGAAGGACAATGTTAATTTTTTTTCAAAGTTTGTTCTTCAGCCTAAAAATGAAACTTGGCGTCCTTCAGCCTAATTTTTTTTCAAAGTTTGTCCTTCTCCCTAATTCACTCCTCATAATTTATGTTACGTATAAATTTCACATTAATGACATTTAATAAATCAATCAATTTAATTAAAGAGCAAAATGAAAGGTTTCTCTCTCTAAATAAAAATAAAATATTTCCTTAATTAGTTGCATAGGTTTTAAAGAAAGAAACATAAGTTTTCTTCTCTAAATTAACTTTAACAAGTAATTGTCACACACATGGTTGCATTTGATACACTCGCACGTTTAAATTAAATAAGACTCAAACTCCATTTTAAACAACCTAAATAAAATAATATTTTATTTAAAAAATTTATTAGATTTAATTTAATATACATTTAGATTTCGTAGGCCCAGAAGATCAAAAGTAAGAAAAATTTAAAATGTACCTATTTCACCCGCTTCTGACTGGCGCGGTTCCTTCAATGATATTTGAGCCATATATTCATTGGTCTAAATTAGTCATGTTAGGGACAACTAATTAAGCTTACCCATTTAGTAGCGTGTCTACAAAAGTAGTATCTAGGTTGAGTTTCGGTAATTAAGTACTCTGCCTTACTTGCTGTCGACCTAGCCCAAAAGATTAAGTAAGCCGAAAGGTTATCCTTAATAGAAAAGGCTAAATTTTAATTTGGGCATTGGGCTAATTTTTAGAACCTACTTTGAAATTAAAGCAAAATTCAAATTTAAAAGGTTAAATTTAATATAAGAGATATAATATAAATGCCATAATATGTTTTTTCAAAATCATTCTGAAAACCTCCAAGTGAATTTCAAAAATTATTCATTTATTAATTGGACTAATAAATCAAATAAATTAGTTAAATAATTAATTTATTAAATTATATACAACATATATATAATGACACATGTTACATTATCTTGAATTACTTAAGGTAATGTAAGTATATATGAAATTTTTGAAATTAAAATAGTTAATTAAAATTGTTTAATTATATAAATTAATGAAATATTAATTAATAAATGACATAACACGCGCATATAAAGATATATGCATAGAGCTATAAGTGTTATAGTATTCATACTCAATAAAAAATGTTTAATTGAATAGTATAAAATTAGTTAGAAGTTAATTAATTAAAATGAATACATATATTGATATGCACACACAAGTAAACTATAAACATTATAGTTGATTAACAATCCGAAATTATTTAAGATAAGTAGTGTGAAACTTTAGAAATTTTATATACAATAAATTAAATTAATTAAATAAGATTTAATTAATAACATACACAAGAATTGTTAATGAGATTTTTCGTCTTTCAACGCACAATTGATTACAGGGTAATTATGGGGCTAGTTACTTTCATAATTATGAATCAACAAATTTAAGTGGTATTAAATTTGCCTTAAGGTAGTAATTATGTCGTTGTTTTCTTAAACATTCAAGAAGTTCCACTTTAACAGTATGTTAAAATGTCAGTTTCAAATTTAAATCCGATTTTAGTAAAGAAAAAGGTTAATAATACTTACTTAAAAATAGAAAGTAAGGAAGTGCAATAAAAGTAGAGGGTGCTGGAATTTACGTGGCTCAGATTTTGAAGAATCCTACGTTCATAGGTAAATCTTTTCTAAAATTTCTCTTCCTTGTACAAAGCTTTTTAATAGTAGAGAAGAGTATTAAGTATATCCAAGGTTTTAAATATCGGATTTCGGTCACGTTTCGTCTCGGAATTTTTACACAAGTTATCACGTATCGGGGGAGATCTCGGACGAGATGAGTACATATCGATTGTACATCTCGGATTGACATCTCGGGTCTTATAATGCATCTCGGGAATATCTCGGATGTACGTATGTGTCTAAAAGTGATGTGTCAAAAATTTATTTAACGGTTACAACTTTCTTAGTAAAAATAAAAATGCTAATATACTTGATTTACAAGGAAAAAGAAATATTTTTAGAAGAGTGGTAGCTTGATTAGCTTAACTGATTTGGTAATGATTGAATAATATTCTTTTATTTGAACATAATAAAGAAGTGAAACCTTTCGCCATGACTCATTAAGATAAAAAGTAAAGAATATGTTCAAGAAGTTAGTAAATTATAATTGGATTGAGTAGTTTCTTTTGAATCAATGTGAAAATAAAAAATATTATGCAAAATAAGAAAAATGCATAATTTCGGGTGAGATCTCGAATTGAGATTTTGATCCATATTTCGGGTGAGATTTGAATATCTCGAACGATATGAGTGTCGAGGGAGATATGGGGGAGATTTGATGTCTCGTCTCGTTTAAGTGTGAAAAGGAGATCTCGGAGGAGATCTCGGGCGATATATAGGAGATTTAAAACCATGAGTATATCTAGTCATTTTAAGAAAATCTATTTTTCCCAAAAGGATCCTTTTCCCTGCTACAATACTTTATCATTTATAGTACAATAAAGTCACACGGATTCCCAATTCCTCCATCCCATTTCTACCGTTTGATCTATCAATGTGTCATCCATCAATTCTCTGGTTGATTTGTGCTTGGATTGTTGATGTGGGTGAAGGAATTTGGCAATTTTATTTCGGTAGGAAGATACTAGCTGGGGCTGGGACTTTTTTTAGATTTGAAATTCAAGCGAGAGATTTGAATTTTGGAAATATATTCGGCTGATCTTTGTACCTGGTTTCGAAGATGTGCTCTTCCTACCCTATGAGCTTTAGCCGACATTGTGATGGGCACTTTGACTTGGAATTAAGCATGTTCTTCCTTTCGAAGGGAACAATGTCATTTCTATTGAACAAGATAAAACTCTTTACGGAATTGCACTGTGGTCCTTCCGAATTTGCATTTTGCAGGGCAGTCTTTTGATAGAGTGTATAGGTTTGTCCTATGAAATTAAGGTGCAGACTCTTGATAGAATGTTTGGAGCTTTCCTTATGGATTTGTGGCGCTATCTATTGGCAGGGTGTACGAGGCTACCCTATGGAATTACGGCCCAATCTCTTGATGGAAAGTATGGAGCTTCCCTTATGGAATTGCGGCATTGTCTTTTTCTAGGGTGCATGAGGATGCCCTACGAAATTGTGCTGTGACCTCTTGACAGAATGTATGGAGCTTTCCCTATGGAATTACAGCACAGTCTCTTGAAAGAATTCATGGAATTTCTCCTATGTAATTATGGCTCTATCTTTTGGTAGGTTGTATGGAGCTGCCTTATGAAATTGCAGTGCCCTTGATAGAATCATTGAGGCTTCCTTTATGGAATTATGGCATGGTCATTTGGTGGAAAGGCGAGTAGTCTTTGGACCTTAGCGTAGTTTTTTTTAGGGGAAAGGAGAATAGTCCTTGAGCCTTAGCATACTTCCTTTTAGTTTTAGTCCTGTTGTCTATTGGCGCATTGATAACGTGGTTCCCTTGTTCAAATTTTCGATTACTTGCCTTCCTAGTTTTCAAATCGAAGATTGCACCTCTTGCAATTGCGATCTTCTATGAACTGCGCAGTTTCCTTTTTAGCCGAAGTCTTAAACCAGCACTGCATATATCATAGGGGAAAACTAGGTGTAATGATTGTCCCTTAAGTCTACATCTATGCATTTTGGTGCAGTCTTACAGTCCCTGTATCCACTTTTCTCTATTGTCCAATCACCCACTTCACATTTAATTCTCCTTTTACACATGTCTTATGATGATCGGTGGTTTTTCTATCTATTATGTATATGGATCATTTTGACTTTCGAGAAACATTTCTTGTTTTCTATGTATTTTGATTCATCATTGTTAAAATCAAGCGGCTAGCGATTAGGTGTAAGGACTATTAAATTTCTTCTCCTTCCTCTTATTTTTTTTCCTTTTACTCACGCAAAAATCCTAACCCCGTTTCTACAGTGGTTTTCTTTTTCTTTACTACACCTTCCAGTGCCTGGTCCGTGAGTTATCAAGACTTGTAAGTTGAAATTTTCATTTTTACGTTTTCTTTTCTATCTCTTCATTCTTTTTAGTCATATAGACAAACACATCTACGCCCTAATATTGTTGGAGAAATGCCTAGACATATCGTCCTTTTTGACTGGGACTTCAACGAATTCGCCCTTTCTTCATTTCCATTTTAAATCATTTTTGTTATATAAAAAATTGATTTGTTTGGTGGGTAATGGTGGAGATTGACTTGTCTATGTTATTTCTTATTGCTCTTTTGATGTTATATGACGCTTCTTACCATTTTTAATTAATCGTTTTGAAATGTCTCCCCAACATTTTTCACTACCCCATTTCTCTTATTAGTTATTTATGGAAATTAATGACCTTCCATCTGCTTCTGGCCAGTGTTTGGAATCTTTTCTCGAATTAACATCGATGATTTGTAAAGAAAGCCAACCACAAGGGATTCTCGACCACTTTAGGTTGCATGGTTACACGGTTAGGATTCCTGCTCATTCACATGCCCTAGAGGGTTTATCTCTATAATCATAGAGCACATCCATGATGGGTTTTACCTTCCCTTTCATCCCTTCTTCAAGGAATGGTTGACAATTTCTATTTTGTCGTTGATTCAATTATCCCCCGTCTCATATTACCTGCTTTCAGCCACCATTATTTTATATCCTGAGTATCTAACTGTGCTTACTTGTCGAGATTTATCATTCTTGTATTCGATTCATGAAAATGCACCATCGGGGTGTAAATTAGTTCATTATATTTAGGCTTTGAAATCTACTTTCTCGATTTATCCTTCCAAAACTCTGAGATGGACTGACCAAATCTTTTATATATCTAATCGTGACAACTTTATTCATTCCTTTTGACTCCCTGGTATTGATCTCGTTCTTCTCCCTTCTTTTTTGTTTAAATTAATTTCTAATTGTTTTATTTTTATTTTTTTATGTGGGGTTGACTTGCAATGGCCTTTCTCTTCTCATCTTCCCCCTTTTTATAATTAAACGTCCCATCACACCACAAGGAGCAAGACTTGTTCCAAGTGCGCAGAACTATAATTCTTAACCATAATAGGGAAACTCGTAAAGGATCCAATATTTTCATGGAGGCTTTACTGCATAAACATGGTTACCTAAAGCTGCAACATCCCTTCTCTCACTCAATAATTATTCATGAATTTGTTGGCTTTGCTCCCCTTGGTATGTTTAGTATTTTGTAAATACGCGGTCGTGTTTGTGTTGTAACACATTTGTATCTTTATACTTACTCATCCAATATTTTTTCATTTCTTAACGATGACTTACTCATCATATAATGGACCCTTTTAACATATAATTGATTGAATTCCTTAGGTACAATGTCAAACTTTATAGATGCCTTCAGACAAAAGCCTGGGATGGGTCAAAAAAGGAAATGCATCCATCTAAAGGACAGTAATAAAAGCGAGTTGCCTATGCTAGTTCCAATCTTCCGCCGCCTCCTCCTTCCAACGCTACCCCTGCCTTGAATGTGCATTCTCTTAACGCAGTTCCAGCCTCCCACCGCATCTTGCATCTCCTCATAAGGAGTGCCATTTCTGATTTGGTAGAGAAAGTGGGGCGTTAGACTGTTAATGATTTTTCCACCTTCAATTATGCTCCATTCTCTCCATTACCCTGCTAGCTCCAAACGCTTCTTCTGTCGACATCTTCTGGAGACTCCATAAGAGCATGTTTTATGTAATGATCAAACACTCCTCTCTTCTATGTCAGTTCTATTATTTATTGTTTACTTTCATTCTTTGCTTGTTTCTATAGGGATGCGCCATGGTTATGAAGCTGCAGCGATGGATCAAGGCTATAGAACTGGCTTTGATGAGTTCATGGGGTGAGGTGAAAAGTACAAGAAAGAGCTTGCAAAGCTTAGAAAAATATATTGAGCTAGAAACCCATTTGTTAAAAGTCGATGATGCTTCAACAAGTTCTGATGTAACCTGACCTATGTTATGAAAAGCACGTTTAAGTGTCGCTTAAGCAATGCTTAAGTGCTAAATGCATGCACAAAGCTTAATTTTTTTAAAAAGCAAAACGATTAAGCGTGCTTAATTGGCACTTTGCTTAAATTTAAGCAATGCTCAAGCAATACTTAGCAAAATGATTATTATTTTTAAAATAAAAATAATCAGGATTATAGCAAAAAACCAGACTCCTAACAAAATTTTCTCATTTTCTCTGATGTGGATCAATTTTCATTAAAATTTATTTTAATTAAAAAATATGCACAGTTTGTGCTCAACTTGAGTATGCTAACTTTTAATGAATAGTGAAAGTCAAATACAACTTTTGAAACCTATGAATTTATGAGTTAATCTCAAAGTTAAACTTTAGTTTTTTGTGATTAATTTGTGCATACACATATAGTACACTTCTGCATATATAATACATTTAATATAATATCTTTATAATAGATTTATATTGGCATGGATAAAGTATGTTAGAAAATTAAGCAGTGTTTAAGACATGTTTAAGTGGCGCTTAAGCGACATTAAGCGAATGAGACTTCAATCGCCTCGCCTCGCTTAGCGCTTATTGTAACATTGGCCCTAACCAATACTCAAAAGACATTGGCTAAAGTGGAAGAGAGTGGGATCAATTAATAGGTAAGCTGGCCCATATCATAAAAGACATTGAGGGTATAGCTTATGATGTTCTCTATCAGATATGTGCCAAGTTATGAGGCAGTTTTTTGCTATGCATTTAGATGACTCTAAGGTCGTGGTGGACTTTAGGTTTTTAATCAACCAAAACCTTATTGAGACTACATGGGAGCACTGCCATCATCTATGGTCCCAAGAACGAAGTAAAGCAAGCTGCTCAACCCCCATCCAAGGTGGTTGAGATGATTCAGATTTAGAAAAGGTTTTCCATGATGCGCCCAATGTTGATATTGACTTAGACCCTAAGACTCTTAACACTGATAAAGTAAACTTTTGAACCCTTGCATCGTTATTCATTTACATTCTCTTTAGGATATATATTTTTTGAAAGGTTTGTAACTATATTTCTAGCATAGTTGAACTTTTCCTTTTGATGTTGTGGTTATGTTAATGTATCCTCTTCTTACAATGAATTCTAACATTTATTTGCTTCATCTCAATTTCTATGGCTTATGTGGTGCTTTGATTCTACTTGTTAGACATGACTTTGCGCTTGGGTTAATTTTTTTATTTTCCTTTCTAGGAAGGAATGGTTAACATTGATAAGTCTCTTTTAGTAATGTCATCTAAGAGGAGTAAATTATCTCTATATTCGATGAGACATATTAAGAATATGAAGGGTCAAACTTTAGAATGGCTAACATAGAGGTTTATCTTCATTCAGAGAAGGGAAGCCGAGCTTGGAAAGTCTATTATTAGGTGAGGAGAGAGTCTCAAGTTTTTCTGTTCAAGATTACATAAGTGATTCATGAAATGGACATCTTGCCAAAAGGCCGATACTTCGCCGAACATCTTAGAGAGCTATGAGCTCCAAATTAATCTACTTTAGTCTGCTAATGAAAATTTGTGTGAAGAAAAGAAGATGATTGCTTATGACATTAGAGAAGACTTTCAATCTAAATACAAAGAAGAGATGCACCAATTCGAAGAGTCTAAGCAAGATAAAGTTCGAAACCATAATCATAACGTGAAATTAAGAGTCTATATAGCATATGTAGAGTCAAAGATCAAAGAGTTGGGAAGAGAGCTTAAGTCTTCTTAAGACCATATCACTGAATTGGAAGGATTGTTGAAAAACTCTAAACATTTTTATGGGGTCTTCTATGAGGATGAGATCAAGAAGCTTAATAAGCCGATTGAGGAGTTGTCTCAACAAGTCGTGGCTCAATTAACTAAAGAGGATGAACCTTCTTTCGCTATTGCTCTTCCTGAGAAGTTCCCTTCCCATATGGTTCGAGTGCCCCCTCAAGTTGGATAAGGAGGAAGCTTCCTAAAGGAAAAAGGGATTAACGACCTTCTATAAGAAGAACACTTACCATTTGAAGTATGTCAATGAAAAGCGATTAGAAACCCTTAGAAGCACGGAGGTTGAAAAAAGCTCTTTAGCATATAACATATTTGGCCCATTTTTGAAAAAGACAAAAAAGACAAGGGCTGAAGTTTTGAATGACTTCGAATGTATGCATATCATTGTGATTGAGTAGATTAATGAACTTAAGGAATATATACTACAGTCTAATCCTACTGCGTAGGCCTTAGCTACATCTTCTTTTCATTCAGCTACTTTAGTTTTTACGCAATCAGATATGGTTGAGAAACTTAAATAAGAAATATTCGGGTGCATTATGGCCGAAATAGCCTTAAAATGCACAGTAGATATGTTCACTTATTTTATGCTAGATTGGGCTTTAAGTTTTCTTTATAGTCAACCTGATTATTTTGTTGAGGAACGCGACATGGGTAACCCTTGGGCTAGAGCTAATTATGACCAAGACATCTAGTTGTTGGGGTATCACGTCGCTCATCGATTGTCATAACTAAGATTCCCCAATATCAAACTATTTCAACATCTCATTGAAGGAGAAAGCTTATAGCAAGCGAGGAATCTGAGTCAGACTAGAGCATGTATTATATGCTTATTATTTTCTTTTTTTATGTATATATACTTGTCTTTGTGCTTCGTGTAATCTTATAAATAGAACTTGTAATAGAATGGTGGGGTGTTGTGTGTACCTTTTTTGGATTTGTTGTAGATATTCTTCGTATTTTTCCATTGTCTTCCACGACATCCATCTCTCTTTTCCCTTTATGTTAAACAAAGCGCGCTAGCGCACACACATACATATATGATTTTGCACATGGCATGACCTGTCCCACTTAAGGTGCAGATGTTTTATATTTTGACTATGAAGTCAGGTCGTGTTTATACAACCTTCTATTTCATGCGCATAATTTTTATGGTGTTTCAGGTAGTCTATTATCCATATGCCGAACATGATTTTTTGGCTTAAAAGCCAAGCTAAGGAATCATCGCTCATGCAACATTTGCAAGTATATGAAAATTTTCGCAAATTGATTTTTATACTAGTTTGGACCGTCTAACATCCCTGCATTCAGTTATCATTTTTATGGCTTAAATTGGTCAACAGTAGCTTTATACACATCATAAATTACGAGGAAAAAGAAAAGGAGAGACGTGTCAAACATAGTATGGTCATAGGTTCTCCAAATTCCAAACCTTTAAAACCAAGTTACTGTTTGGCCTGTAGAGGGATTATGCGCCATTTGAGAGCGTTTTTACAATGACCAACGACCCTTCTCAATTTTGGCTATGTGTCCCTTCTGTTGGGTCCTTCGAGTTAGCCATTACATTCCTCAAGACTAAGTCTCCTTTATGAAATTTTCTTTCTTTAAGAAGTGAGTCATATGTATTAGCCATTCTCTATCTATAAACAACAGATTTTATTGTAGCTTCATCTCTTATTTCTTGGATAAAATCCAACATAGATTCCTTTAAGCATACATTCTTATCCGCCATGTATGACAAACGCGTAGGATCGATTTCACCCTAGAGGGGGGGGGTGAATAGGGTGATACTATCAATTATAAAAATTTATTGCGGAAGTATATAAAATAATTTCAGCACAGATAATAGTCGAATAATAGCAGAATATTAAAAAGCAGAAAATAGAACACACAGATTTACCCAACTTCGGTAAAACCCTACCTACTTGCTGCCCCCAATGTTTCTACTAGAAATTAAGTAGTCAGATGCTTACACACGTAAACTCGCGACACCCGCTATCGACTAACCTAACTCTACGCTCAAAACACTGTCACAACTCAGCCACTGAGTTTCGAATTCTCAAACTACACCACCGTAGTTCGTCCCCTAGTCACATGACTAGACTTTACAACTGTTTAAAATAAAAATACAAATTAAAAGAAAAATAAAAAACTAGAAACCCTATTTTAAATATTAAAGCCCAAAACACTATTTTAAGCCGGCCCAAAAATAGATAAAGTGATAAAGCAATATGTTCCCCTTTCTCTTTTATTTCTTCGGCCCGATACTTCATCTTTGTGAAAAATGGTTGTGTTCTCTTTCGTTCGTTCCTCTTCGTTCCAAATTAGGGCTTCTAGAAGATTGAAGTCGCCGACTGATTGTAGATCGATTACAATGGCTATTACTTTGATTTGCTTCAGCAATCGACCATTTCTTCACTTTGCTCACGGCTACTCCAATTTGACCGAGTTCGACTAAAATGGTATGTGATTTATTCTTTTTGCTCTACTGGTTAGCTTGCTTGAACTCGATGATATTTAAGGCCGATGACGATTTGGGTTAAATAGGATTCGAATTCCTATTTCTTCGTTGGTATATGTCAGGTTTGAATTCGTCAGTTACTTAAGTTCGGCCGTTCGATTTAACTTGAATGTTGTTGATGTTCTTTGACTTTTTCAATTCGTATATTTTTTTCCTTGAATATCACGGCTTTGAATTACTTTGCAATGTTTTCCTTGCTCACCACGGTTTCAATTTTCTGGCATTTAAACTTGACTTTGGTTCCTTTTTTGTGCTTGTTGACTTCGGCATGATTGTTCTTGCCTGTAGCATACTCGACTTGTACCTTATTTTTATAACTGCTGTTTCATGGTAATTTTTTTCGAACCATCCCACAGTTTTGATTTTGGCCTCTGTGACTTTTGATGACTTCGGCCACTTTGATTTTGTTAAGATGTTGGTGATTTTTACTGACCATTACACTCACTTGTATATCATGACACTGTTCCAATTTTTGCTGGCTTCGATTATGATATTTCCTGACTTTTACTCTGACTAGTTCGAACTCCGCCTTGGTCACTTTTGATCTACACTTCATTGTTCACTGTACTGTGTTGGTGTTGCAGTGTTGTTTTGATATTGACTCCAGTTGTAACTTCGGGTTGTACTGCTTGATCGATATATATGTGCATGCTTGAAGTTTGTATGGTTTCAATGTGTGTGCACACATCTCTATTGCATCTGTAGTTGCATCAGTCTTCGATGATGTTGCGTTCATTAGCTTGGTTGCAATCCTCTGGTCTTCATTGTATTCTTGTATTTGCAACTGTATTGGTTTGCATTGAGCTTTGGTTTGTGTCTGAAACTTGAACTCTTTTGCTTGTATTCATTATTTAGTCTGGTTATTCTCTGTTGCATTTTTTGTCACTTCTGCTTATCACATCCGTGCTTATACTTGTTGAGGCTGCTTCACCACTGTTGTCACACTGGTTCATTATTGACTTCATTGTTGTTTTACTATGTACATTTGCTTGAGTCTGGTTCCATTAGTTACAGTACAAGTTCTGGTTACATGTGTACTGCCTATATATGTGTACATGTGCGATTGCATTGACTTCATATAGTCTTCACTTTTGCCTTTTGATCTGGTTCATTATCTGTTGGTCTGGTCTGGAGCATTTGTTTGTTGGACTGGGTTCATGAACATATTGCAGTCATGAGTCATGTGCATGTTGCATATTCACTTGGTTGTGTTCATTGTGTAGCCTGGTTTTGGTTTCTTGATGCAGTCTTGTTTCATATGGCATTTGAGGTGTTGTTGCAGCTGAAACTTTGAGCTTTGTACATGTTCATTGTTGTACACAATTGAATTTTCGATCGAGGCTTGTATTACTGATGTGCACTAACTTGAATTTTATTCATGTGTACACAATTGTGTTTTTGGTCGAGACTTGTTCCAGTCATTAAAACTTGACCATTTTATTGAACTTGTACATTTTGATTGCACCTGTGTTGAATCCAGCTTATAGCTTGGGTTTGACCTTGTGCTCGTGTCGTGACTTTATTTGTTTTTCACTTGAGTTGAATCCGGCTTTTGATTGGGTTTGACCTTGTCCTCACATGTCCCTGTAATTTTATCAAGTGTATATCGGTGTGCACGGCCTTGTGGCATGTACATTGATACACTGTGCATGTCACAAGTTGTTCGTGTATGATGAATTCAAAATTAAATGATGACGAATAACCCAAATAACTGAGGCAAATAATATTTTCAAAATACATTTTATTTTACACTACAAAAATATTTATTTTTCAATTTTACCGCGTCAGTGTTTTCTTTGTAGATAATTCAGATGCTGGATTCAATCTGGAATAGAGTTGAAGATAAAATACAAGTGAATGAGTGAAATGCAGTGAGGTGCAAATGTATGTATAGTGAAAACCGTGATGTGGTTGAAATTGTAATGTAATTGAAATTTGTATATATATAGTGAGAGCTCAAATTTGTACTATTCAAAATTGTAATAAACATTTGTTTGAATAAAATATCTGTTTGAATTTAAATTCTGTGTTATTTATTTTATTCAGCAAATATTTATTTAATTATGTGAAAAATAAAGTAGTACATTAACAAATACATTTAAATGAATATATATATATATATATATATATATGTTTATTATCATCAAACAAAAATCATATACTTGCATATTCAACAATCTCCCCCTTTTGATGATAACAAACATATATTTAAGATTTTGAATTTATTAAATGTATTTGATCATTCAATTTTCTCCCCCTATTTGAATGCTCCCTCTCTACACAACACTCCCCCTTCATATATGCATGAAAATAAATAAAAATGTGCAAATGAACCTAGATGCAAATATTTGACCTTTATTTGTCAAAATGTTAACTTTTCTCTCCCTCTTTTGTTATCAGCAAAAGAGTAATAGTGTTTGAAAAATAGAGATAAAGCGATAGACATTAATACAATATAATACCCAACCGAGTATAAATATTAAATTTCAATAAAAAATCAAACAAAAATCATAAATACTCTGTTTGACGCATATTCCACTTTAGAGTGATAGGGATGATGTCGGTATACAAAACCATATAGTTGTGTCTATTTGTGGTATATTTATATCAGGAATTTGAATATCTACTAACCATGCATAACCGTTAGGACTTTTAAATAAGATTAGTAGTATTCCAAACTTTTTATAAAAAAATGAATTCAAGTATCTTCTAACCACGCATAACCGTGAGGACTTTTAAATGGGATTAGAATCAACTTGTCTATTTAATTAATCAATTTTGATATGCATTCCATACATGCATAACCGTGAGGACTTTTAAATGAGCATGGAAGCACATAATAAAAAATTCCAATTAATTCACCCATGCATAACCGTGAGGACTTTTAAATGAAAGTGAATACTTTGGATGTTTTTGTTTGCTAAAAATATAATAAAATGAAAAAGCGAATGATTTCCCGTTTAAAATACCACATATTGACATACTATATTGGATTTTGATGAGTGATGGTCGTTAGAAATATGATAGCAATAGAGATGGTCATGGAATTTTTTATCCATCAAAAGTTATTATAACTCTTGTTTAAATTTCTAAAGAAATTTACTAAATATACTGTTTCAAGTTATAATATATAATTAGTATCAACACTCATCACTTTTTCAATCACTATTTATCTTTTCGATAATCAGTAGGGTGTCAGATTAGTTAATGTAGTCATAAATATAAAATAAAATTTTCTAAAATGACTAATCTGGAACAAGGTCGACTATTTTCTAAAGGGGTTTTATAAAAAAATGTCTGCTAATTGAAAATCATTTGTAATGAAAAGTATGCAGATATCTTTTCTAAAAATGTGATGCGGCTAATGAATGTCTCTACATAAAGCACGTTCCACTAGTAATTTTTCTACCAACTAGATTACCAGTGTAATCTGCATCTGAATTTCTTGTTGACTCAAATTTGTCATTAGTTGAATGTTATAGACCAGACCGTGAAGTGTGCAACAAAATATCTTAAAATCAATTTTAATAGCTTTTAAATGAAATTGAATTGAAGCCGTGCGAATAAACAAACATTGACCATA
Organism: Allium fistulosum; assembly: GCA_030737815.1. Taxonomy (NCBI): domain Eukaryota; kingdom Viridiplantae; phylum Streptophyta; class Magnoliopsida; order Asparagales; family Amaryllidaceae; genus Allium; species Allium fistulosum. Next base: position 1,408,607,801 of record CM060903.1, read on the forward strand.
GTGTCAGATCTAGAAACAAATATATCCACGTGTATCATGACTAATCATCAACCAATAAAACAACATCATTAGTTCAAACAAATTTATATGAAATAGTCCAGAGATTATAGATGTACTTATAGTGTTCTCGGCATAAAAATATAATTTGCCAACAATTTTGAAAAAGTCAGAATCAAAATCATCATTTATTTCCTTATCACATAACTGGCTGATTTAATTCAGATTATGGTGTAGATTTTCACATTTAATAAATCGTTCAAGATAGATGTACCTTTACCGATAATATTTCGATGTTGCCCATTGTGATTCTGTCACCTTTGTACTAGGCTAAGGAACTTTGATTGGTCGCCCGTTGTGTGTCTGGAACAGCCAGAATCCAGATAACACTGTTGTTGTTACTTAGCCTGCCACCACACCTACTGTAACATCCCAGTATTTTGGATCATTCAAATCGACAATAAATCCACACATGCCGGACTTGAATAATTCAAAACAATGGATTGTTAATAAAATTGGCAAAACTCAGCATATACAGTAAATAAAAAAATTTACAGATCACATACACAAAGTAATATAACAATAATGCAGCGGAAACAAAAGGATAGTAGTTCATGAAGCTACTATATATATAACAGAGTTAAACAAGATACAACAGAAGTCTCGAATACAATAGATGTCTCAATACAATAATCAAATACAAGATCTGAATACATCACTGGAATCAACTGAATAACTGGAAGCAAGATCGATAGATAGCTGGATCTCCAAATGAAGCTCCAACTCCAAAAGGTGAGACTCAAATGCTGTATCACTCAGTCTGACCCGAGCGTAAAGCAAAACACAAAACACTCGAGTCAGGATTAACATTCTTATATTAATAAATCCAACTCAAGTGAAATATCAACTGAAATACAAGTAACTTAAAGGATGTTTGGGATAACCATCCCCTAAGGATCCGTTAAACTATTTACTATGTAGTAATATACGCTATATACAGTAGTGTCTAATCAGTAAAGTATAATTATATAGAAAATAGCGTTAAGGGGATGGAGAACCTTAACGCGGTCGGATCTTAAAATCATAATCGTAGTAAAGCTCGATATGGTAGGTGACACGACACAACTAGGCAATGCCAGGGTAGATATACCAATTACGCACACGGACTGATGGATACGCATAGCAGCCACTACCGTTCCACCTCGAACAACACTCCCAAATCGGAGGATGGCCATCTAATCAATCACAAATAAGAGTATAATATCGAAGAAATGTGTCCGAGAAGAGGTGCTACCTCACTGGTCCGAGATCGCTCCTGTTTTAGCCACCTTATGCCAACTCACGGGAGTTGGGTCCACGTAACATACCTTAAGAACGTTGCCACCATCCTACTTCATTCTGGAATCTCCACCGCGTACACGGTTGTCAAAGTGGTTTTCGGTATCGACAGAGAGTATGTCCATATCCGATCCCGGTCTCTTTGCCAACCAATCGTTATTATAACCCCGTGGTCATTTCAAAAATAGTTTATACTTCAAAACCAAAATATCATTACTATTTCAAACCCAAATTATCAATGTATTATTTCCATTTCAAAACCCAATTCAATAATATATCATTTCCATTTCCAAAACAATTCAATAATATCTCATTTAAATAAAACCAAATAATTTATAAAGTAAAGTATCAATAGTTTTAAATATAATTTAAAATTTCTTTATAAAATAAGATAGTTCTTCAAATTTCACAAATCGATTCAAATTAACTCGAATTCCAAAAATTTAATTTAATCAAATCTCAAATCATCAGTTTCAACTTGATTCAGCTTCTAAATAAACCATTTCAAATTATCGATTTCAAATACATATCTGAACCATAAAATAAGCCATTTCAATTTTAATATATTTCAAAGCTTTAACTATTCAACATTTCAAAACTAAATTCGATAAATTTATATACATATCAAATTCATTTTACAATTATTTAGTTTTGAAATATTAACTTAACATTTCCATAACATTTGAATACAATTTCAATTTACAATTTAAATAAACAAAATATCTCATTTTAATATTTATACATTTGAAATATCCATTTAAGTCACCTTTTCAAATTTCAAGTTGTAAATCACTTCTTTAAATTTCAAATTCAATACATTTCAAATCAAACTTATTTAAGTATAATTCTTAAATAAATATAATTTCAATCAATTTCAAATCATTATAAATTCTATATTTGAAAATATAGCTATTAAATAAATACTTAAACATATTATTTATCAACTTTATTAAATCAACTTTAATAAATCTTTAAAATCAATATTTATCAAAACCATATATTTCTTTTCAAAACCATAGAAATCATTTTCAAAACATTTATATATAGACAAACGGTGCCTGTATATAATTTTCTATCCTATGGTCAAGTGATACGGATATTTATCATTTCAATCCGCAATTTAAAATATATATACGGGTATATATCTTTTCAACCCGCAATCCCAAATTCAATTCAATGAAAATCGCTTGGGTTTATCATTTCAACCCATAACGATTTTCTCCTATTCTACAGATCGTTCGGGTATGTATCATTTCAACCCATAGCGATTCTATACTATTAGGGAACTTGCAGAGTGATAACATATATGATAATAAAATAACAACAGCAACATGCATATATCAACAATATAAATAACAGATAATGGTGTCAGATGTCACAGGTGAACAGATACAGATAATGACATATATAACAATGTAAATAACTAACATTAGCATATTTCAATTGACATTTCAATTGAAATCAAATTTAATAAATATAAGAACATTAATCATGAGTGATTGCTCACCTTTCGAGGCGAGAGAGAATAGACAACAGAGAAAGCTATGAATTCCAAAGCAGAATGAGATGGGCACAAATTCGATGGAAAAAGCAGGCACGACGAACAAAGCTGATAAACGGAAATTGACGCAATCAAATCAGAACTAGGTCGATGAGGATAAATGGTATAAGTGAACATATATATATGTATAACTATATATATAGACCCTTCAAAAATCCATTGTTTAAATTAAAACATATATAATAAAATTAAACACAAATAAGATTTCCATATATAAATTTTTTTCCAAATCATTACTATTAACACATAATAAAAATTTGAAATAAATATATATATATACTTATGAAAATGCAAACTACATATATATATAGTATACCTTAAAAATCGATACTTAAAATGAGATAAATATAAATTTGCTTGTTAATATATATATGGACTCAACAGATTTCATAAACTGCTATGAACTTATATTTAAAATAAACATATGATACCTAACACATGATTATAATTCACACCTAATTTTTTTTTTACATAAATGTTTTATAAACGAATATATTACTATTTATAGTACCATATATATATAATACCTTCAAATATAAAGTACAAAAAAAATCCATGCATAGCGCACGCATATACTATATAGATATAAGATAACAGACCACACTATCATTTAACATATATAACTAATATATATCAACATATGAAACTTGTGTACTAATATATAATCAAGTTCAATAGCTCAGAGGTACAACTTATACGGTAAAAAAAACTAATATATAACTACAACCGAGTAATACTTATATAAACTAGAACACATCACTGTTTTATATAAAAGCAGCATTAAAACAAGTATAACTTTACAGACTGTATATATATATACCTTTACACGAAAAATACTGCTAATGAAAATATCATTTATAATGTACATATAAATAGACTTATAATATATACTTGAAGATCAATATCAAATTCAACCATACATACATATATCCCAATCGAAATCCATATATATTTCCCAAGTCATTATTAATCTTAACACATATAGTAAAAATATATATATTATATTATTTTAAAAATAAACATATAAAACATGACTTACTATGTAAATTCACTGTATACATGTATATAAAACAAAATCATGACTCGTATAGCTTTTCAAATAATATATATACTTACATACGAAAATTATATATACACAATATCATATATAAAACTTGCATATATACATACATCAAATTTACACATATGAATTTAGACATATATATACTGAAATCAGATATAAAATTTCATAAACAATAAGCACTATATATATAATATAATATAATATAATATAATGGGTAAGCAAGCCTATATATAGTAACCAAATATACTAAGACATAAACGAACTGTTGTAAAAAAAAATCTATAGTCAAACCTTTATATTATCAGAACCTTTATATAATAATACAAACCCAAACTTATATATATAAATACTTACCCATATAACGTACAAACAATGCTTTAAAAGAAGGCTCAAGTAGCATGGAAGCGGAGGTGCAGATGTGGGATGATTTCTTGGCAGCAAGTGGACGCGGAGGGTAGGTGAAATGCGGCTGCGAGGTCCGGGTTACTCTGGTGTTCAGGGCAGCGGAGAGGAGAGGTAGTTGCGAGTGTGGCCGAGGCTGCCGAAGGAGATGGCGGAGGAGTGACAGGAGGATGGACGAAGTGGGGCTCGAGGGTGGTTGTGGTGAAGATGGCTGCTTGGATCTGCTGTTCGGTGAAGGGGCTCAGAGGTGGAGCGGGAGAGGCACAAGCAGAGGGGAAGGCTGGAGCGTGGTGGGGCTTTGGGAGGCATGCGCGAGTCTATGCTTTCACATACATCAGAGGAAGTTTGCTTTTTTTTTCTTTTCCAGAGAAAATGAAGATGAAGAGGAAAGCGAAGATAGAATGAACAGGCTACAATGAAATGGAGCTATAAAGATGAATAAGAATTTGACCGTTCAAATTTAATGAATGAAGAAAAAAAAAACGTATAAAGTTTTATACGTTAAGACTTTTGAAACGGTATGGGATGGCAACAGCTGAAATTTTGGAATAAATGTTGAAATGATTGGTAGTGGCTTTTTTTTTCCAGCCGTTTGAAATTTGAAACTGAAGGAAGGGGTAAAGTCAGAAATTTTGGTACCGTTACAACGAATAGTTTATATCGCTTCCGTCGTGTACCGGATCTTAAAATACAAAAATAAATATACTGCTGAGATCAGCACGACGAGACGATCAGAACGGTACACAGATACCAGTGGCACGATCATCCGATCAAAAGTCGATAATCGGTACCAGAAATGCTGCTATTCTGCCAGAATTAAGATAAAGAGAGCAATAACAGTCAAAATTTGACGAAACGAAAGATGACGTCTCACTCAGAAGATGATTTACAAATTTTCTATGTAAAAATATTAAGGTTTGGAAAACATTTTATTATCATCAATTTTAACTGATATAAATTGGAATAAAATTACACTAGAAAATAAACTTCCAAATTATCTGATAAAAATTTACCAGTTGCTATGTTAAAATAGACATAATCCAAATATTAAATTTTTATTTCCAATTTTTATTGTTTAAAATTTAACAAGATTTCAAATTAAATATATAAATAAACAAATAAAATTATCTAAATTTACGGGTCGTTACACCTACACAAGAAAAGATTTTTGTGACCTATTTGTTTTTATAGGTCCATGGTTGTTAGTGGCAACAGATTTTAAAAAGTAATTTTGTGGAGACCCAAAACTATTTATATATGTTCCTTTCGGCACCCAGATTTGTTTGACTTTGAGGGATTTTATATTCATGCCTTTTGGAACCCAAATTGGAATGATTTCACGTGTTTGGGTCTATACCAACAATTATTTTGATTGTGTCCAAATTTTCTACAAATTATGCACATGGAATTGACTTGTTTAATTTCACTTCTAATACGTTTAGAGTGATTATACCCAAGTCCTTGTCTAACTGTATTAACGGTTTGTTTTCCTAATAGCATATTTAACGATCTTTCACTTTTTGAAAATTTTCCTAACATCGTAGACAGTTGTTGGACTTGTGTTTTAAGTGATTCATTTTCCTTCAATAATTGTGTGCACTTTTTAATAGAATTCTCTCTCCTAATTTTTTCACTTTCTTTCAAAATCAGAATTTCATTTTCAAGTGATTTGATTTTAATTTCTGATTTTTTAGTCACTTCTTCAAATGATGGACACTTATCACACTTAGGGCTCTTGCTTTGATAGCTTTTAACCAATTGATCAAGCTTTTTATTTAAATCTATCAAAGTATCACTTTGTGATTCAATTTCAGCGTATTTCTCCCTAAGTGTTTCAAAACAGCCATTTACTTCGTGGAAATATATAAGTAATTCCGAGTGAGTGAGTTTTGATACCTCGCTTGGCTCATCATCATCGCTATCAGTTATATTACCTCGAAGGCACAGATCTGCTTTTTCACCCTCACTGCTAGTACTTTTATAATCATCATCACTTTTATTCCACGTGGCTACAAAACTTCTCCTTTTTGATTTCTTTTCTTGGCCGTGTCGATTCTGAGGACAATTGAGCTTGATGTGACCAGGTTTATTGCACTTGTGGCAAATGATTACTTGCTCGTCTGAGTTGTCTAGTGCTTTGGCTATTCTGCTTTTCAATTGTTGATTTAGAGTTGGATTTCCATATCTGCGATTCCACGTTTTGAATTTCTTCATTAACAGCGCCAGTTCTGCTACACCATCATCATCGTCATCTTCACTTTCGGTTGTGCCTTTGAGAGCTATTGGTTTCTTTCGAGTATCACCACCTTCACGCTCTTCCTTGAATTTCATTTCTAGCTCATAAGTGGTGAGATTTCCGATGAGTTCTTCAGCTTTGATTTGTTTCAAATCTTTTGATTCTTGAATGGCTGTAACTTTCGCTTCAAAACATCGTGGAAGGACTCTGAGGATTTTTCGGACTATTTCCAATTCTGTGTATGATTTTCCAAGAGCTTTTGATTTGTATACGATATAGGAAAGTCGTCCGTACATCTCTTTGACATTTTCTTCCTTGGCCATTGTGAAATTCTCGTATTCGCTACTCAACATAGCAAGGCGAGATTCTTTGACTTGAGATGTTCTTTCGTGAGTCACTTCAATTGTGTGTAATATTTCCTGCGCAATTAGACAATGTGAGACACGATTAAATTCGATTTGATCCAATGAACAAATAATAGAATTCATGGCTTTAACATTAGCATTCTGTAGTCTATTTTCAAGATCTGTCCATTGATCCATTAGTTTATCTATTTCCTGATTATCTACCATTACAGTTGGGGTCTTATAACCTGTCTCAACAATATTCCAAGCATCGATGGTTTTCAGAAAGATTTTCATTCTATTTTTCCAGTAAGCATATTCACCATTGAACATTGGTGGTCTAACTATGGACTGACCCTCAGCAAAAGCATTATTAAAAGAAGCCATTTTAAAATTCAAATTTGTAAAACAAAAATTAGTTTTTGAAAAATCAAAATTTTAAAACAAAAATTTGACTTCTGTTCCTAGCTCTGATACCACTTGCAGGATCGATTTCACCATAGAGGGGGGTGAATAGGGTGATACTATCAATTATAAAAATTTATTGCGGAAGTATATAAAATAATTTCAGCACAGATAATAGTCGAATAATAGCAGCACAGATAATAGCAAAATATTAAAAAGCAGAAAATAGAACACACAGATTTACCCAGCTTCGGCAAAACCCTGCCTATGTGCTGCCCCCAAGGTTTCTACTAGAAATTAAGTAGTCAAGCGCTTACACACATAAAATCGCGACACCCGCTATCGACTAACCTAACTCTACGCTCAAATCCCTGCCACAACTCATCCACTAAGTTGCGAATTCTTGAACTACACCACCGTAGTTCGTCCCCTAGTCACACGACTAGACTTTACAACTGTTTAAAAGAAAAATACAAATTAAAAGCAAATAAAAAACTAGAAACCTTATTTTAAATATTAAAGCCCAAAACACTATTTTAATCCGGCCCAAAAATAGATAAAGTGATAAAGCAATACGTTCCCCTTTCTCTTTTATTTCTTCGGCCCGATACTTCTTCTTTGTGAAAAATGGTTGAGTTCTCTTTCGTTCGTTCCTCTTCGTTCCAAATTAGGGCTTCTAGAAAATTGAAGTTGCCGACTGATTGTAGATCGTTTACAATAGCTATTACTTTGATTTGCTTCGGCAATCGATCGTTTCTTCACTTTGCTCACGGCTGCTCCAATTTGACCGAGTTCGACTGAAATGGTATGTTATTTATTCTTTTTGCTTTACTGGTTAGCTTGTTTGAACTCGATGATATTTTAGGCCGATGATGATTTGGGTTAAATAGGATTCGAATTCCTATTTCTTCATTCGTATACATCTGGTTTGAATTTATCAGTTACTTAAGTTCGGCCGTTCGATTTAACTTGAATGCTGTTGGTGTTCTCTAACCTTTTCAATTCGTATATTTTCTTCCTTGAATATCAAGGCTTTGAATTACTTTGCAATGTTTTCCTTGCTCACCACGGTTTCGATTTTCTAGCATTTAAACTTGACTTTGGTTCCTTTCTTTGTGCTTGTTGACTTCGGCATTATTGTTCTTGCCTGTAGCATACTCGACTTGTACCTATTTTTATAACTGCTGTTTCATGGTAATTTTGTTCGATCTGTCCCACTATTTTGATTTTGGCCTCTGTGACTTTTGATGACTTCGGCCACTTTGATTTTGTTAAGATGCTGGTGATTTTTACTGACTGTTACACTCACTTGTATATCACGACACTGTTCCAATTTTTGCTGGCTTCGATTATGATATTTCCTGACTTTTACTCTGACTAGTTTGAACTCTACCTTGGTCACTTTTGATCTGCACTTCATTGTTCACTGTACTGTGTTGGTGTTGAAGTGTTGTTTTGATATTGACTCCGGTTGTAGCTTCGGATTGTACTGCTTGATCGATATATATGTGCATGCTTGAATTTTGTCTGGTTTCAATGTGTGTGCACACATCTCTGTTGCATCTGTAGTTGCATCAGTCTTCGATGATGTTATGTTCATTAGCTTGGTTGCAATCCTCTGGTCTTCATTGTATTCTTGTATTTGCAACTGTACTGGTTTGCATTGAGCTCTGGTTTGTGTTTGAAACTTGAACTCTGTAGCTTGTATTCATTATGTAGTCTGGTTATTCTCTGTTGCATTTTGTGTCACTTCTGCTTATCACATTCATGCTTATACTTGTTGAGGCTGCTTCACCACTGTTGTCACACTAGTTCATTATTGACTTCATTGTTGTTTTACTGTGTACATTTGCTTAAGTCTGGTTCCATTGGTTACAGTACAAGTTCTGGTTACATGTGTACTACCTATATATGTGTACATGTGCGATTGCATTGACTTCATGTAGTCTTCACTTTTGCCTTTTGATCTGGTTCATTATCTATTGGTCTGGTCTGGAGCGTTTGTTTGTTGGACTGGGTTCATGAACATATTGTAGTCACGAGTCATGTGCATGTTGCATATTCACTTGGTTGTGTTCATTGTGTAGCCTGGTTTTGGTTTCTTGATGCAGTCTTGTTTCATATGGCATTTGAGGTGTTGTTGCAGCTGAAACTTTGAGCTTTGTACATGTTCATTGTTGTACACAATTGAATTTTCGATCGAGTCTTGTATTACTGATGTGCACTAACTTGAATTTTATTCATGTGTACACAATTGTGTTTTTTGTCGAGACTTGTTCCAGTCATTAAAACTTGACCATTTTATTGAACTTGTACATTTTGATTGCACCTGTGTTGAATCCAGCTTATAGCTCGGGTTTGACCTTGTGCTCGTGTCGTGACTTTATTTGTATTGCACTTGAGTTGAACCCGACTTTTGATTGGGTTTGACCTTGTGCTCACCTGTCCCTGTAATTTTATCAAGTGTATATCGGTGTGCACGGCCTTGTGTCATGTACAGTGATTCACTGTGCATGTCACAAGTTGTTCGTGTATGATGAATTCAAAATTAAATGATGACGAGCAACCCAAATAACCGAGGAAAATAATATTTTCAAAATACATTTTATTTTACACTGCAAAAATATTTCTTTTTCAATTTTACTACGTCGTTATTTTCTTTGCAAATAATTCAGATGTTGGATTCAATCTGGAATAGAGTTGAAGATAAAATACGAGTGAATGAGTGAAATGTAGTGAGGTGCAAATGTATGTATAGTGAAAACTGTGATGTGATTGAAATTGTAATGTAATTGAAATTTGTACATATATAGTGAGAGCTCAAATTTGTACTATTCAAAATTGTAATAAATATTTGTTTGAATAAAATATCTGTTTGAATATAAATTTTATGTTATTTATTTTATTCAGCAAATATTTATTTAATTATGTGAAAAAAATTAGTACATTAACAAATACATTTAAATGAATATATATATATATATGTTTATTATCATCAAACAAAAATCATATACTTGCATATTCAACAATATGTCGTTACAATGCTATGTCTACTTCGATTGGCAATATGGCCTCATATTAGTATGTTAGAGAAAATGGGGTATGCCCTATAGGAGACCTTATGGGTGTCATATATGCCAGTAGTTATAAAGGTATATTGTTGGTTGGTTTGAGCACCAACTGGATTTCCCCATATAGTTTCTACTTTTCTAAAGTAACAAGTACATACCCTGTAACGACCCGGAAATTTTGAACCCGAAATTTCCAGCTAGTTAGAAGAAAAAGAAAGAGATAGAAGAAAGAAACAGAAGAAGAAGAAGAATCAGAAACATCAACATCTCACATTCGCAGCGGATAAAATATAATAATAAATGATAACAGTTTTACAAAATAATATTATATCTGTCGATTACATTTTAATACATCAGAGTTACATATTTATACAGACACTGGATATACATAATTATCAAGCCTCAGATATACAATAATATAACACAGTAGAAACACTCCATACGTTCCTGCCATCCAGCTCGTCTCCTGAACTCCCAAACGTCCTTACCTGAAAATCTGTAATACTCGGTCTGACCCGAGCATTACATCAAAGTAACACCCGGGTCAGGCTGGAAACCAGCGTGAGTAAACTCATCTAATATGAAATTTCAATCCATAGAACTTATTTAAACCCGGGGTAACTCATACTTTACTATAAGTGAACAACTTATATATCAACACTTATTTTCACAAAACAATATCTAAGTATCCAACTTAGTTTAAATGGTCCATATTATTCAAAACCGGCCTATGGATTTTACATATCAATCTAAAAAGAATTATAGAAGATTTCAAATCGAAGTGGTTTCGGGTATTTACTAATACCCGACTCCGGTCTCTTCGAATTCAATACCCTTTTATCTCAAAGTATTCAAATGAAACACAATTCAAACTTCAAATATAGAGTGTCACCTATGCTCTTTAACTCATATCAATAGATAACCACATTATCTCAATTTAAACCCAACATTTCATAACATATAGCATCAACAATCACATATCCGAGATATCAATCAATCTAAGGCATGCAATATTATTCAATCATAAGCAAGATAAATTAGTTACACCATTTCTAACTAAATTAAAAAAATTAAATTTATTACTTAAATGACCTTTTAAAATCCTGCTTACTTAATCATTAATTACTTAAAACCCATTTATCAATCATCCCTTAATTACCCATCTTAATTAATCAATTATAATTTAAATAAATTCTTAATACTTGATTTATTAACCCTTAATTATCAATTAATTAATTACTAATCACCAATTAATTAACTACTCATTATTAATTAATTAACTTTAATTATCTAATTAATAATTCTTAATTACAAATTAATTAAACGCTAATTTAATTAATTATAATCTTTAAGTATTTATTACTTAATTTATAATTAAGATAATTAATTACTCTTTATTAAATTATCAAACCTTAATTATCCTTAACAAATCATTTTCCTTTCTTAATTACTTAATCACATTATTAAACTTAACTTTTAATTAACATTTAATTATAACTATAAAATGATTTAGTTTTAAAACATTTTATTTAAATTTTAGCAACTTAAATTAAATCAAACATGCCATTAAAATAAAGTTTAAGATTATTTAAAAAGAGGTTTATAAAAGTTTTAACATAGAATCATCCTTAAAATTTTAAACTGTTATTTTATAAACTTTTAAATTTACTAAACACTTCCACTTATCCTTGCTTCGAGTCATCCATGCTTTTACTCAGATCTCCACGAGTCTCCCTCGCAGCTTCTTCTCCTTCCTAATTTTCTTATATAAAACTAAACTGCAATTTACACTACACGAACACGATAGTAACTTCGAGTCTGGCCCCTTAATTCCCGAGACTTCTTCGAGTCGCTCACGCATCCATCTCCCCTGACACACCATCAACGTTGTGCACGTGCACAGATACTCCGACCACCTCTGATGAACTCGACTACCTCCGGCGAGTCATAAATCAACTCGACATTCGATTTCGAACTTCAGATCGAAATCATTAGGCCTAAAACGAAATCGAGACATTCACTTCGAACAGCAGTTCGACATCGCCTGGGAGAATTCGTCTCGCCACCACGCCTCTGACCATCGTTTCATCTGAAACTTCGGCAATAACTTCCCAAGCCCTTCACGCATCCATCCCCATCACTCCCATGAAGCTCGATCCATCATAGATGCTCCAGTCGTCACGATTCCAACCACGACCCACCAAAGTGCCTAAACCCTATTTCGTTCAATCGCCAACGCCACAAAGGATGATAAAATCATCAGGCATTTTTCTCGACATCTCTGACCATCAACCAAGCTACGACAAGAACTTCGAGTATCAATTGTTTGAGGATTGCCAGAAATTGGTGAAACCCATTTCAAGTTAAACTCCGATCTGCTCTTAACTTACCCAATTAAAAATTACCATATTTGTTTTAAGAATCCTATTTTTCTGAGTGGATTCACATTATATAATTTAATCAACAGATTACAACACTTGATTTTAACCTGTTAAAAAGATTGATACTGTATATTTCTTTATTCCACTAGATTTCAATTCTAAGATACTTATCCATATTTTTAAAACTTAAATTATAGTTAAACAAACTTGTCTTGTGTGAAACAAAAGTTTAACAGAGAATAGATAAGGGGATTTGAATTTTTTCTTTTTGATTTATTTTACTCTGTATCTTGAAACCAGAGAAGCACAGATATGAAAAATTCAAATACAACAACATACTGATCTACACTTGTATATACATATACATGCAAGCATAAATACATTCCAGAAACACACATGCACAATATTTATCACCTAAACATTCTAGTTAAATGTTTACTCACCTGGTAAAGATGTTTGAACAGAGTGTTTTGAGAATAAGATGTTTGAAAACTTTAAATTTGGACAGCTTGCTCTAGAACTTTGAATTGCCTTGCTTAGGTTAGAGATTGCTGATTCTTTCTACTTGAATCTTGAAGAAGAACTTTAAAAACTGATTTACTGGAAATTTATTTGAATTCTAGATTTTGCTTGAAGATGTTTACAGGTTTTGGTATAATTTTCTTTGTTTTAGAACGTGGCTGCAGTTTTGATTTTAAAGAAAATGTGATAAAAATGAACGAGGAGGAAAAAGTAATGTTATATAGATTTAAATTTTTGATTTATTAAAATTAAAGAAAATAAAATAAAAATGTGACACTTGTCACTAATCACATTTAATAGATTAACACATGTTATCTAGGGGTGTTTATAAGCTAACACATATATTTCTCATGCATAAATAATTTTTATATTTATTAAATAAAGCTTTTATAATTTATTTCCTAATAACTAAATGCATATTTTAATTACATAAATGAAATTTTTTTAAAATAAATAGAATAAGACAAACTATATTTATACAAAAATCATTTATACATACTTCTAAATCCAAAATATATATTAAGATATATATATCATCTCTTTGAAATCCCAATATAAGTTCAAACCAATTTTTAAATAAAATTTTAAAATAAATCTTAAAAATCAATTTGATATTTTTAGATATATCTCAGAATTTCATTTGTTCAATTTACAAATAAGTATTTTAATAAATTTAATTATGTTAATTTACAATTAACAGATGCCCAAAAATTCGGGTTATCACATTCCTTCCCCCTTTAAATCTTTTCGTCCCGAAAAGAAACGAAGCCAGAATTTATTCAGTACTTAAAACCTGATAAATTTTCTTTGATTATCTTTAAAACATTTTTTTAAAATCCATATAAAAATAGTTTTATAAAAATACTTTTTATAACTTGATGTTTTAACAAGTCCATCCTCGTTCTCACAGAAATTCGGTCATACGTTGATCAGGCGTAGGACTGAAAATCTATAAGTACTTAGCAGACTCGTTTTCAACACCCAGTGAAAATACTTGGAAGATACTTTATTTGAAAATATCGAAAACGTTTTTGAAAATAGAGGAAATATCTTTGGTGAGAAAGCTCTGGAAATCATCACCCCCATCCATGGTCGCAGTTAACCCGATGGTTACGTTGCCGTCCCGGCAAAATCCACAGATAACTGTAGGTCTCCGCGCTCCTCGATTACGCCATGGAACCCGCTACAGATCGCAGTTACATCCAGGGTTACGTTGCCATCGCAGCAAAAGTCCATGTAACTGTAGGCATCAGCGCCACCGAATTTCGCTGCCAAATAATGAAACTTCTCTTACATAGGTCGCAGTCTACCGATATAAAATCAAACGCAGACTGTTGGCTCTCAGCGGCACAAACGACTTTCGCTATGTTACCATAGTGTCACAGTCTACCGATATAAAATCAAACGTAGACAGTTGGCTCTCAGCGGCACACATGACTTTCGCTATGGTCTGCAGTAGATCGCAGTGACATTGAGTTAAACTGTCGTCACAGCATAACCCAAATGCCTCTGTGGGCACCAGCCCCTCGACTTTCACTACACAAATAATCCTCAGGAACTAGTTTGTCCGGACTCCTCACAGGATCAACTTTAGAATCCCCCCTTGGGGTTCAAGGCAGTACCACCCAGTGGCACTCCTGAGAAGTTCATTTCAAGGAAGCGCCTTTTTCCCCAGAGCTATTCACAAAACACTTTATACTATACTTATAGTATCTTCAAATCATATCTTTATGATTTATACCAAAATCTTCTTTACACAAAATCGATTACCAAAATCGATAATTCTCAATCTAGGCTTTCCAAATTCTCAAAATCGATTTTTTCAAAAATTAAAAGCCTTTTCCAAATTCATAGGTTCCCAAAAACCTTTTCCAAAATCATTCTTATAAGATCCTTTATATATATATATATATATATATATAACTTTGAAAATCTTTGGATCATTTCGAACTTGTATAAAACCTCTTTTATACTTCAAATACTTCCAAAAACCCTTTTTATTCTGGCTAGATTCAATAAGGGAAGTTTATCATATTACAAAATATAACTTTATTTATTGCCAAATCAAATATTCAAGTTTGATTTCTTTATAAAGTTATTTCCCATTTACTTACCTCCATAAAGTAAATTTCAACCAAAGAAATATCCAATGCCATTATATTTCACATAATATACCTTTCATTTCAAAAACCATTTCAAATTTCTTATCCACAAATTTTAAATGCCAATTTCATTCAAACCCGTATGATGTACACATATCATCCGTACGCTATATCAATCTGATCGCTCAATCGATCACACAATTTCACTTCCGAACTAGTATCGTCCACCCGACTTCCTAGTGCAGACTCAGATCTGATTTCTTGATCAGAAACCGTCATTCTCCTTGCATAGTCACAACTATGATAGAGAATATCCAGAACCAATCAATAATCCATATCCAGGTTCGCCGTCGAAAATCGAGCGAAAAATCCCAACTCGGATCGATAATACTATCTCGACATTATGTGTTCGAATCTGGATCAAATCATTATGCGAATAGAATAATATACGTATATCCTACGTATTTATCTTTATTGGTTATTAGCCAAATCAATTCTCTTTTCTATTCACATTTCCTTTAATTCCATTCACTTATTCTCAATTGCTTCCATTTCCAATTGAGTTATTACTTCAATTACAAACAGTTTGAACTCTGACCAATTTAAATTTAAAAATAGCTTGAAAAGTTTAAAATAGATAAGTAGTTGAAAAATAGTTATTAGTTTGTAAAATAGCTGTAAAATAGTTAAGTAGGTGTAAAATAGTTAGATAATTGAAAAATAGTTTT
Organism: Allium fistulosum; assembly: GCA_030737815.1. Lineage (NCBI taxonomy): Eukaryota > Viridiplantae > Streptophyta > Magnoliopsida > Asparagales > Amaryllidaceae > Allium > Allium fistulosum. The sequence goes on from CM060903.1 coordinate 1,408,623,951, forward strand.
TAAAATAGTGATTGGATATAAGTAACTGAAAAATAATAATTAGTTTATAAAACAGTTTCAAAATAGTTAAATAGTTCCTAAATAATTGTAAAATAAGTATAAAATAGTTTGGGGTTTTAAGAAGAAAGATTGCATAGTAAATAGTTTGGAAAAATATATTTGTATTAAAACCATTTATTTTGAAAATAATCCAGAGCCAAACTGTTTAATTTCCCAATTCAAGTTGAATTAACCTTAATTCCTTTCCAAATTCAAATCAAATTCCATTTGATTTTTAAACTTATTCAACTTAAATTACAATTCCAATTTATTTCAATTCAATTTGGATTAATTTCAAATTGAACCAGCTTCAATTTCAAATCATTTCAATTCTAATTTACCATTTGAATTTTTAAACTTATACATCTTCAATTTCACTTTAAATTATATAAATTCAAATTTTCCATTTAAACTTATGCTTAACCATCTTTAATCACAATTCTAATTAATTCAAATCAAATTCAATTTTGAACTAATTCAATTTAAATCTCAATTTTAAACTATCTCGAATTATATAAATTCGAGTTAAAATTTTTAAATATTGATTTAATTCCTTAAATCACAATTCCTTCACTTTTAAATTAATTCAACCTTTATTTTTTTTAATTTTAACAAATTAAATCTTTAAACCTTTTAATTCTGAATTCAAATTTCAAAATTCCATTTTAAAATTATCTTTACTTAACTTATTACAAAGTTCAAATAAGAATTCAAAAATAATTTAATCTTCAGATTCTAATTTATTATCCATTTTCAATTTCCAGATCTCAAACCCATTTTGAGATCACTCATAACTCCCATTTAAATTAACCATTTAACTACCCAAGTTAAATTTAAATTTCATCTTGAAATTTCCAATTCAAGTTATTTATTCAAACTTATTTAACTTCCTTCAAGTTAAATTTACTTAATCCGGTCAACTTTTCACAATTTGAATTCCTATTCAAATTTTAAACTTCAGATTAACTTTTCCCTTTTTAAGTAAAAAAAAAACTTACTTTACTTTGGGTTTCACATCATATCCCAAGGAAAATTTAAAATTCAATACTTAGAGTTTATTTCAAACATCTTTAATATAATGTATATTCTCATCTATACATATTTGTTTCCTTTACACTTCAAGTCATACTTAAATTTTTAAACCATTTTTTTGTTTTTAATTTCAAAACAAATTTCTTTAAAACAATCTCAAGTTTCCTGGACTTAGATTTAAAACTTCACAATTTTAAATTATCTTCAATTTCCATTTATAAGTCATATCCACCTAAAAGTTTACTTCCCTAAAACATTGTATTTTGCTTACTCATTTACAACATTTCATTATTAAACACAATAACCATTTATGATAATAACCAAGATTATCATATCTGGAAACCAATTCGTTATTATCTTTTCTACAAATTCAAGATTTTAATTTCAGTTTGGATTCATTTCAAACTTATCTTTGTTCAATTTTAATTTGGTTGTATTTCTATTACCACTTAATTTAATTCCAATATTTTAACAACCAATTTCCTTAATATATTTAATAATTAGAAAAAAATTATTATTTCTATATATATATATATCAAAAAATAACTTATATAAATATCATTAAATTTTAAAACCATTTTAAAATCTTTATATAAGAAAATAACAAGTACGCTCTTATATATATATATATATACACTCAACTCGTTCTAGGGTACCATTGACCCTATCCTTAACGAGTACACCCACCAGAGCCAAGGTTCTTACTTAACCCTGCTCTGATACCAAATGTAACGACCCGGAAATTTCGAACCCGAAATTTCCAGCTAGTTAGAAGAAAAAGAAAGAGATAGAAGAAAGAAACAGAAGAAGAAGAAGAATCAGAAACATCAACATCTCACATTCGCAGCGGATAAAATATAATAATAAATGATAACAGTTTTACAAAATAATATTATATCTGTCGATTACATTTTAATACATCAGAGTTACATATTTATACAGACATTGGATATACATAATTATCAAGCCTCAGATATACAATAATATAACACAGTAGAAACACTCCATACGTTCCTGCCATCCAGCTCGTCTCCTGAACTCCCAAACGTCCTTACCTGAAAATCTGTAATACTCGGTCTGACCCGAGCATTACATCAAAGTAACACCCGGGTCAGGCTGGAAACCAGCGTGAGTAAACTCATCTAATATGAAATTTCAATCCATAGAACTTATTTAAACCCGGGGTAACTCATACTTTACTATAAGTGAACAACTTATATATCAACACTTATTTTCACAAAACAATATCTAAGTATCCAACTTAGTTTAAATGGTCCATATTATTCAAAACCGACCTATGGATTTCACATATCAATCTAAAAAGAATTATAGAAGATTTCAAATCGAAGTGGTTTCGGGTATTTACTAATACCCGACTCCGGTCTCTTCGAATTCAATACCCTTTTATCTCAAAGTATTCAAATGAAACACAATTCAAACTTCAAATATAGAGTGTCACCTATGCTCTTTAACTCATATCAATAGATAACCACATTATCTCAATTTAAACCCAACATTTCATAACATATAGCATCAACAATCACATATCCGAGATATCAATCAATCTAAGGCATGCAATATTATTCAATCATAAGCAAGATAAATTAGTTACACCATTTCTAACTAAATTAAAAAAATTAAATTTATTACTTAAATGACCTTTTAAAATCCTGCTTACTTAATCATTAATTACTTAAAACCCATTTATCAATCATCCCTTAATTACCCATCTTAATTAATCAATTATAATTTAAATAAATTCTTAATACTTGATTTATTAACCCTTAATTATCAATTAATTAATTACTAATCACCAATTAATTACTTAATTAATTAACTATTCATTATTAATTAATTAACTTTAATTATCTAATTAATAATTCTTAATTACAAATTAATTAAACGCTAATTTAATTAATTATAATCTTTAAGTATTTATTACTTAATTTATAATTAAGATAATTAATTACTCTTTATTAAATTATCAAACCTTAATTATCCTTAACAAATCATTTTCCTTTCTTAATTACTTAATCACATTATTAAACTTAACTTTTAATTAACATTTAATTATAACTATAAAATGATTTAGTTTTAAAACATTTTATTTAAATTTTAACAACTTAAATTAAATCAAACATGCCATTAAAATAAAGTTTAAGATTATTTAAAAAGAGGTTTATAAAAGTTTTAACATAGAATCATCCTTAAAATTTTAAACTGTTATTTTATAAACTTTTAAATTTACTAAACACTTCCACTTATCCTTGCTTCGAGTCATCCATGCTTTTACTCAAATCTCCACGAGTCTCCCTCGTAGCTTCTTCTCCTTCCTAATTTTCTTATATAAAACTAAACTGCAATTTACACTACACGAACACGATAGTAACTTCGAGTCTGGCCCCTTAATTCCCGAGACTTCTTCGAGTCGCTCACGCATCCATCTCCCCTGACACACCATCAACGTTGTGCACGTGCACAGATACTCCGACCACCTCTGATGAACTCGACTACCTCCGGCGAGTCATAAATCAACTCGACATTCGATTTCGAACTTCAGATCGAAATCATTAGGCCTAAAACGAAATCGAGACATTCACTTCGAACAGCAGTTCGACATCGCCTGGGAGAATTCGTCTCGCCACCACGCCTCTGACCATCGTTTCATCTGAAACTTCGGCAATAACTTCCCAAGCCCTTCACGCATCCATCCCCATCACTCCCATGAAGCTCGATCCATCATAGATGCTCCAGTCGTCACGATTCCAACCACGACCCACCAAAGTGCCTAAACCCTATTTCGTTCAATCGCCAATGCCACAAAGGATGATAAAATCATCAGGCATTTTTCTCGACATCTCTGACCATCAACCAAGCTACGACAAGAACTTCGAGTATCAATTGTTTGAGGATTGCCAGAAATTAGTGAAACCCATTTCAAGTTAAACTCCGATCTGCTCTTAACTTACCCAATTAAAAATTACCATATTTGTTTTAAGAATCCTATTTTTCTGAGTGGATTCACATTATATAATTTAATCAACAGATTACAACACTTGATTTTAACCTGTTAAAAAGATTGATACTGTATATTTCTTTATTCCACTAGATTTCAATTCTAAGATACTTATCCATATTTTTAAAACTTAAATCATAGTTAAACAAACTTGTCTTGTGTGAAACAAAAGTTTAACAGAGAATAGATAAGGGGATTTGAATTTTTTCTTTTTGATTTATTTTACTCTGTATCTTGAAACCAGAGAAGCACAGATATGAAAAATTCAAATACAACAACATACTGATCTACACTTGTATATACATATACATGCAGGCATAAATACATTCCAGAAACACACATGCACAACATTTATCACCTAAACATTCTAGTTAAATGTTTACTCACCTGGTAAAGATGTTTGAACAGAGTGTTTTGAGAATAAGATGTTTGAAAACTTTAAATTTGGACAGCTTGCTCCAGAATTTTGAATTGCCTTGCTTAGGTTAGAGATTGCTGATTCTTTCTACTTGAATCTTGAAGAAGAACTTTAAAAACTGATTTACTGGAAATTTATTTGAATTCTAGATTTTGCTTGAAGATGTTTACAGGTTTTGGTATAATTTTCTTTGTTTTAGAACGTGGCTGCAGTTTTGATTTTAAAGAAAATGTGATAAAAATGAACGAGGAGGAAAAAGTAATGTTATATAGATTTAAATTTTTGATTTATTAAAATTAAAGAAAATAAAATAAAAATGTGACACTTGTCACTAATCACATTTAATAGATTAACACATGTTATCTAGGGGTGTTTATAAGCTAACACATATATTTCTCATGCATAAATAATTTTTATATTTATTAAATAAAGCTTTTATAATTTATTTCCTAATAACTAAATGCATATTTTAATTACATAAATGATTTTTTTTTAAAATAAATAGAATAAGACAAACTATATTTATACAAAAATCATTTATACATACTTCTAAATCCAAAATATATATTAAGATATATATATCATCTCTTTGAAATCCCAATATAAGTTCAAACCAATTTTTAAATAAAATTTTAAAATAAATCTTAAAAATCAATTTGATATTTTTACATATATCTCAGAATTTCATTTGTTCAATTTACAAATAAGTATTTTAATAAATTTAATTATGTTAATTTACAATTAACAGATGCCCAAAAATTCGGGTTATCACATACCCTATTCCTACCCCAAATTCATTAAATGCATCATCTACATATAGTGGCCAATCTTGTAGAGGATCTTCTATCTTTGTACTAGGCGGCTTCATTTGTAGGGTACACTTTAAAATGAAGTCTGCTAGTGCTTGTCCCTTGATGGCTTTACAAGGGCACTAGGAGATCTAATATTAGCTTAGTTTGATGGCCTATTTTTAGAGGCGGCCTGGCGTTTCTAGTTTCTGTAATATCTGCTTTAAAGGTTTGTCTGGCGACACCTTAATGGGTTGTGCTGGGAAATATGGCTGAAGTTTCCTTGTTGTAAGCTGCAGGTTGTATGCTAGCTTTTCAATCTTTGTATATCTTAACTCCGCTCCGCTCAGGCCCTTGCTTGTAAAGTATACGAGTCGACGTACGCCTTCTTCTTCTTATACGATCGCTACACTCATTACTTGATCTGTTATGGCCATGTATATAAATAGGTCCTTACCTTCAACTGGTTTAGAGAGTATGGGTGGTTGGCCAGGTGAGCCTTCAGTGCTTCAAAAGCCACTTTACATTCCTTGGCCCATCAAAGTTTCTACCTTCTTGATTTAATCAAAGAATGAGATGCATTTATCTATGGCTTTAGAGATAAACCTACTTAAGGCACAACTTTTCCATTTAGGCTTATCAGATCTTTGGGCTTTTCCGGCACTTTTATGTTATTAATATCCTCAATCTTCTCTAGTTTAGTTTCTATTCCCTTGGCACTCACTATGTACCCTAAAAATTTCCCTGACTTTATTGTCAAGGTGCATTTCTATGGATTTAGCTTCATGCCGTATAACTTTAAGGTTGTGAAGGTTTCTTCTAGGTCCTTCACAAGATCTAAAGTTATTCTTCACTTAACCAACATGTTATCTACATAAACTTCAATGTTCTTTCCAATTTAATCTTTGAACATCATGTTCACTAACCTCTTTTATGCTGCCTTCGCATTTTTCAACCTCAATTGCATCACTTTATAACAATGCAGGTCATTGTCGGTTTGAAGCTCGTTTGTTATTGATCTAGTTCGAACATCGCTATCTGATTGTAGCTTGATGATGCATCCATGAAGGTCCGCAATTTGTGTCCACTAGTTGCATCAACTAACTAGTATATTCTCGGCAATAAAAATTTCTTTAGGGCTGGCGTTTTTGGGGTTGTAAAATTTATGCAGGTTCACCACTCCCAATTTAATTTCTTTAATAAGGCCATATTTGTTATCCACTTTGGATAATATATTTCCCAGATAAACCCATTTTCTTTTAACTTTTTGATTTCCACATGAAGGGAGTTTTATCTTTCTTGGTTTAACATACAACATTTTTGAATAAGAGGATGCTTATTAGGATCAATTTTGAGGGCATGGAAAGTTATCATAGGGTCAATTACTTTCATGTTTGAGAAAATTCAAGCAAATGGTAACGACCCAGAATTTTGAACAAATTAAATTGAAAATATTTAATTAATTTTAAATATTTGAACGATGATTTAATTTGAATCCCCGATATAACTTTGAAATTTGCGATTAAATTATAAAATTTAATCTATTTAATGTTGAACAAAAATTTGAATCTTCAATTTTAAGCCGATTTAAAATATTTCAAAAGCTTGAAAAATTCGTATTGATAATACTGAAGGTAATTGAAGTTTCAGAATCGAATTTGAAAGTGTTTGTTCAGTTTTGAAATTATATTGTTCGAATCGATATTTAAAAATAGTGTTCCGGGGCACAGTCTCGGAATTCGACGAAACCAGTTCCATTGGGGTCCGTAATATTGAATTATTATCGGATTTCAAATTTCGTATCGATCGGAGTTGTTACGTAACCGTACGGAGAGTAAATGCATTGAAATTTAAAACGGATTCAATTTAAATTTAAATTTGTCACATCATATACTTTTCGTTCCTTAAAACACGCTCCGTTGTTCATGCTGAAGACCATGAAATTTATCGTGCAAACACGACTCCTTTCTGATTCGTGTCCCCTTTGTTTTCTTTTATCACGCAACCATCCCCTTTCCTTTTCAAATACGTCCTCTTCCTTATCTGTTCAAAACATGGCAGAAGAAATGTTCCCTGGTTCAAAAATTAATTGTTCTTCCCTCTTCAGATTCGAACGAACGAAAAACAACATCAATTAATGGCCGCTCTCCCCTTCAAATTTCACGAAGTCGAGCCTACCTCCCCTCCATTTCCAATTCGAGCTCATCAAGTTTTGTTCTTTCCACACTCTGCCAGTCAAACAAAACAACGAAATCACGATTGAAGACTATGGGGAGGATCGTCACGCGAGCACTCGGGGTGGTTGCGATTGAAAATCGTGAGGCAAGTGGCGGCAATCTCGATCGAGGTTGGGGCGACGCTCGCGATTTAGGATTTATGCTGGCGGCGTATGGAGTTTGGTGGTGTCGCGATTGGTCGCGCGTGCAGGTAGGGGATTCGCGAGTTCGATTTGTGGGCGCGCGTTTGTCAGAGGAGGGAGGAGGCACTGCTCTCGAGCAGTTGGATGAGCATCATGATTTCGGGTCTGGGTGGTCGCAGTTCGAAGTCAAGGCGGAGCAAGCGGGGTTGGTCGCGACTCGGGTTGCGATAAGGTGTCACGACTGGTTTTTGGTGATGTCGACAGGTCGAGTCGAGGCAGTCGACTGGGTTGGGGTTCGATCTGGCATGGGTGGTCGAGTAGCTTCGGCATAGATGGGTTCTCTGTTGGCAGAGAGGTAATCACTTGTTTAGTCTCGTTCGACTTAGGAAAAATAATATACCACTTTTGATTTTATAGTCAGTCTGTATATAGGTATAAAATAATTGATGTTTACAGTAAAGAAATTTAGTTTTAAATTTTATTTGTAGTTAAATTAAAAATTTTAAGCATATAAGTTATAAAAAGGAATTGGTTTAAAATTAAATCATTGGCGAATTTAATTTATTAAATAGCAATTAAATTGCTCGATTATTCTAATATTAATAAAACCTTATAATGTTGTCACAAAGGATATTTAAATGAGAAATTGGTTTAAATAAAACTATTTGTTAATTAAACAATCAAAAACGAAATTTGGTTATTTGATTGGTTCGAATATTAATAATTTGTATAATATTTATACAAGGTCTAAATCGAGAAAATCGAGTCAAGAATGGAAAGGGAATGCAAAATTAAAAGCTAAGGTGAGATTTTTCTCACTCGAATGGAAAATTTAATTTTGCAATTATTGATTGATGATTGCTATTGGATATGATATTAGATATAGTAGGATATATATATCTATATATATAGCAATATATACATATTGGCATATGTATATATTGGATTGATTGATTTCCTGCCTCGTATAGCGGATGAGACCCTATTGCGCCGTTAGTAAGCGGATGATTTTTATAAAACCCATATACCGCGATATTCCACCTCGAAGTGGAATTGGTATTGTGCTAACGTCTGTGGATGCAGGGAAACAGGTTGGAGGGATCCAACTGGATTCCTCAACAGTATTTATTTATTTACAGATATTGATGTATATTCTGTTATCATATTGATATATGATGTTTGTTGTTGTGATTGACTAATTGGTGCGTTGCATCATCGGATTCATCTTTGAAATTTAAAAATAACGATGTTGATTTTAAAAGAGATTTTTAAAGTGATCTTTGGAAATATACATTTTATTAAATTTTTGAAGTGATTTATTTTAAATAAATAAACGTTCAAATTTTAAAGTTATAAAAATTATGATTTTTGTGAAATATAACCAAAGTGTGATTTTTGAAATAAACAGTTGATTGATTTATAAAATGGTTTAAGTTGGGATTTTTGAATAACTATAAACGATTCGTATAAAAGATTTATAAAATTGATATCTATAAATTAAAAATATTGAAATTATAAAATGAGTTTTTATAAGTGTTAAAAATGAAATATTATGGAATCCGTAAGTGAATGAAATTTATAGATTTATAAAATTGTGAAGTTATAAAATGGATGAAACTGTAGAATAAAAGATTTATAAGTAATTTACTTATAAATTAAATTTTTGCACTTAGATGGGATATGAATAGAATTTGCTAATAAAATGATTTTTTGAGTTGAAATTGTTATAAAGTATAAATGTGATTTATAAACGTTGTTTATAAATCTGAAATCACTTATTTTGATAAGTGAATTATAGATAAAAGGAGATTTATAAATCGAAGTTGTTGTAGAAAATAGAAAATGGAATTTATAAACGTTGTTTTATAAATTCGAAAATCAATCAAATTTGATGAATTTAATATAGAAGGTTATTAAGAGAATTTTATCCACAAATTTTGGATAGTGGATAATTATTGAAATAAAATGTGTAGAAAATATTGAAATGTGGTTAGTGAAGTATATTCACGATTTTGGACAGTGAATATATTGTTAAGTAAAATGGATAATTTTGGGGAAGTGACATTTAAAAAATGAAGTTAATTATTTTAAAAGATGTTTTAAAATGTGTTAAATATCGAAACCATAGATTTCAACATTCATTGTTGAAATAGACGTTTTCGAGAAAGAAGGAAATGATAGACTATAACACTGTTGTTATAGTAAATGATTTCCGAAAGGAAATGTTTTTGTCTAGTATTGGGATTTATATATCTATCTTAATTTCGAATCCCTATACTAGTGATTTTGAGTCGTCGTAACGATGTTTTACGTAACATTCGTTTTGACTCAAATAAATGTGCTTAAAAGAATGATTTCCTTAAAGAATGGATATATACTTAATATTGATTTAAGTATATCGAATATTTTCAAATGGTGAAAATAAATAGATTTGTGAAATACTTATTTTTAAATAAGTATGGAATTGCTTTTCCAATATGAAATGAAACGTTTTGAGATTTATCTTTGTAAAGATAAATCGAAATTGAATATTTGAAATCGATTTGAAAATCATATATCAGAAGATATTTGAAAATATAAATTCACTATGGAATTTATAAAAGAAATGGGAATTCGTTTTAAAAATAAATATCGATTTATTTTTGAAGTGTGGAAATTTTATATCTAGTAAAGATATTTTGGAAAATAAATAATTTGGAAAATTATTTGGAATCTGATGATGTTGTGCATCTTTATTGATAGTTAAATAACCGACTATCAATAATTACCTTGAATGGGTATTTGTTGTCAATTGGATGAATTTGAATGCCACACTTATTTTTGAATAAGCGCTCACTATTCGGGTTAGCCGGGAAAGGACCATGGGGTCGTATAACCCATTCCGAATATGTGATACGTCGTTATGGATTGCATTTGATGACCGGTGTTGAAGACCGGATATTTTTGAAAACGGAAGGATTACCGTCGAGTTACTCTACATCGGTTGATCTCCGATTTAGAGGTTTTATCACCCTTAGTGACGGGAAGTCCGGACGTGATTGGAAATTATCCGGATTTGCAAGGGCTTCGTGAGAAGTGCCTTCGGTTCTGTTTGATCCCGGAACAGACTTGTATGGATTGTGTGTCTGACATTACACTTTGAGATATAAAGCTGATTTCTTTCAAATACATATCTGTTGGTGGCGGAGAATTTATTCTCTTAGCTTAACACCCTTCTCTGAGACGTACGAGCTCAGAGGTTATGTAGTTGAAGTTATCAGCGATATATTCCCAATTTGGTAATGTGGCATGCTAAGTGTTGCTGTGTGATGATCAGTGTTTGATCATTTGTGATATGATCATTTGTTTGATCATTTATCTTTGTGATCATAGGTTGATCATCTGTTGACCAAAGCGTGGCTTTTTGAAAAAGCGTAGCTTTGTGGACGAGACTTCATCAGGGCCTCAACGACCCGGAAATGGTCGAAACAGGAATGTTGCGGCAAGGTTATGAGGGTCGCGCCCTTTAGGGTATGTCATTTCCTTCTGGAAAGGGGTGGTATCATGGTATGGAGCCCAGATACTTACTCATGTGGATACACCTTCTTTATGATGTGTGATGTTGGTTACCGAGCGCTCGGATAAAGGTCCCAAAGGACCGAGTGATGACATATTCGTGAGTTACCTGTTACAGGGGTAACCCGGCCTTGTTTGGCAGAGAGCAGTTTGTCTCTCGGGACGTCCAGCCAGAGGCGATCCCATTCGGCAGGAGGAAAGGAAGTTCCTTAGCCTGACCATTTGTTGGAAATCCATCTTCCAAATACGAACCTTGTACGGTATTAGTTGTAGAACCTGCTATTTAACATAGCAGCTATAGTAGGCATAGTATAATGGTACCTATGCTGGCTAAGATTAATATTGTACTTTCAAAATGTTTTCCACTATGCACTAATAATAATAATCCAATGATTTTTGCGTAGTAAGCATCTTTGACTATCATAAGAAGAAATCTCCTCCAATTCTGCGTTTGAATTGTGTGTGTGGCGGGAGGTCTTATGATAGTTTCATTTTCCAAAAGCATTGCGAATCTGATTTATTTTCTTTGTGAAAAATAACTGTTTTACGATCTCACACCAGTCACCATGACTGACCTGGAGTTTATTGTTTCCCTTCTAAACTCTGGGTGCCCACCAATTTCCACACGGGCAGTCTAGAGTTAGGTTATCAGGATATTCTGGATATTCTGGAGCTTTGAAGATAAGCTGGACGACGAGACGTAGTATTTGTATCTGATAGTATTTATTCCGCTGTGTATTCTGTATGAGGACATGTTTATATAACTGTCCATTGTTGTATTGAGTTGTATATTGACTCTGATGATTGATGTATGTATAAACTGATATAGTTCTTTGTTTTAAAAGACTAGTGATTATCTATTATATATTGTTCCGCTGCGATATGTGAGATTCTGATATTGTTTATGTTCTGTATTTTCTGTTGTTCTTCTTTCTTTTTCTTCTATCTTTTCTTCTACCCCTTCTTTCTTAAAACCACAACGGTTGGGATTTACGGCATTCGATTGGCGCCATTCGATTAAGTCAGTATCAATGTCGATTTTCGAAAGTCGAAAATTCCCATACGTTACATTTGGTATCAGAGCATATGGTTAAGCGACAACCCTGCTCTGTTGGGTGTTACTCATTAGAGATAGAGTCAGTAGTACTCTAGAATGAGTGTGAGTGTAATAATAGATACGAGCGCGTATTTGTTAGTGAATATGAAATTGTTTTGTATTGTGTTGACTTATCGGTTGATTATTTATGAATTCTGGTCGGTGTAGTCTAGCTAACTGTGTTGATAGGAGTTTCTAAACTATTAAACAAGATAAACTGACACAGTATTGTTTTAAAATGGGGTAAATGAAATAATTTTACCCAAAGCTATTTTTGTATAGAAAAGAAATCATTTTCTATGAATTATCACGATATATGGTTGCATGGTTGTTAGGAAAGTGATAACATTGAATTATTATCATTATTATATGAAATTGAATAAGAAATTGAAATCATAACTCCAAAGTTAAGAAATGAATTCATATACAAATGAAATTTAAGAATATAAATTTTAAAAGTGATTTGTAATTTGAAACAGAATTCCAGAGAAGTATTTGGAAATGTTTTGAAAGAATTTGAAAATTTTGGAGATTTGAAAAGTTTAAATCTTTTTGGTTTGAAAATGATTTTCAAAAGGTTTTGGAAAGTATTTTGAAGGAATGAAAAGCTCTAAACTTTTTTCGGTCGCTGGAAAATAACTTCGGTAATGACTGCAGCATCATCGATGTTCATTTTCGGGTTTCCAAAAGAGGAATTGCTGCCAAATTATTTTAAATGGAAGTTGTTTGGAAAATTTGGGTTTTGTTTTAGAAATTCAGAAGATAAATTGAATTGATTTCAAAATGGTTTTTGAAAGGTTGAAAAGACTCTGGAATACTATATAAAAATCCTATGGAATATTATTGAGTTGATAACTTATACAAATTGAATTTTGATAGAATAAATTTAACTTAAAGAATGAAGTTAAATCAAAGTAAGTATAAGTGAATCAATTAAATAAAGTGAAAAGATTACTTAAGGAAAAATTATTAAGTTGAAAATAAATTTGGAGTAGTAACAAATAAATTGGAATTGAGTATTGAATTATGGAAGTAAATTGTGAATGAATAAATAAATTTACAATTGTGATTTAATGAAAGTGAAATTGAAAGTTGAAATTCATTTTGAATTATAAGCAAATGAATTAAATTCAATAATTATAATGGAAAGGTAAATTGAAAATAAATATAATGTCTACGTGGAATATTTATATTGAACCTAAGAAATGAAGAGTGAAATTCTTAAGTAAAATTTGACATTGAAATTATTCTAAGTTGATGATTAAATGAAGATAAAACTGGAATTGAAACTGAATGTTGAAAACAAATTTGAGTAAGTGGATTAGAATTTGTAATGAATTAGTAAATGAAACTAATTTAAAATAGTGCAGTTGAATGAAAGATAGTTGATAAAATTCAATATTCAGAAGGTAAAATAAAATCCAAATTGAATTGAAATTGTAAATTGAATTCAAATGAAATTTGAAATGTAAAAAAATTGAATGATAATGAATATGTAACTTCAATAGTAAGCTAAAAATGTATAAGTAGTTTATATTGGAAATTTTGTAATAGAATTTGCAAAATGATTTGAATGTTGTAATTAGATATTATGGTTAGTAGGATATACAGGTTATAAAAGGAATTGGAAATTTGATTTCAAAGATAAATTTGAATTGCTCGACAAAAAGGTAAGTATTTGAATTTAAATATGAGATTTGCTGATTTCTTGTCTAGCCGCTTGGCTTTTTCTTTTCTTTTTGAAATCTGAGAGTCCGTAGGGACGTTTTGTAGTCGTACCGTATTAGCTGCGCAAAGGAGACGTTGGCCAAATTTTTCGAAAATCTCGAGTGTTAGAAAATTTTTGAGAAAATTTTGAAAGTTAAAATTTGAATTTGAATTTAAAATTTGAATTTTGAAGTAAACATAGTTGTTTGAAACTTATAATTGAAGTTGGAAATTTAGTTGAATTGATAACGAATCTTTAGTAGAAGATTTGTTTTGAAAATTTGATAAAATTATTAGATTGTGAAAAAAAATAGTAGACGAGTTAAGGACTTTTTTTCCTAACTTGTAATTTCGGGACGAAATTCTTTTAAGGAGGGAAGTTTGTAACGACCCAGAATTTTGAACAAATTAAATTGAAAATATTTAATTAATTTTAAATATTTGAACGATGATTTAATTTGAATCCCCGATATAACTTTGAAATTTTCGATTAAATTATAAAATTTAATCTATTTAATGTTGAACAAAAATTTGAATCTTCAATTTTAAGCCGATTTAAAATATTTCAAAAGCTTGAAAAATTCGTATTGATAATACTGAAGGTAATTGAAGTTTCAGAATCGAATTTGAAAGTGTTTGTTCAGTTTTGAAATTATATTGTTCGAATCGATATTTAAAAATAGTGTTCCGGGGCACAGTCTCGGAATTCGACGAAACCAGTTCCATTGGGGTCCGTAATATTGAATTATTATCGGATTTCAAATTTCGTATCGATCGGAGTTGTTACGTAACCGTACGGAGAGTAAACGCATTGAAATTTAAAACGGATTCAATTTAAATTTAAATTTAAATTTGTCACATCATATACTTTTCGTTCCTTAAAACACGCTCCGTTGTTCACGCTGAAGACCATGAAATTTATAGTGCAAACACGACTCCTTTCTGATTCGTGTCCCCTTTGTTTTCTTTTATCATACAACCATCCCCTTTCCTTTTCAAATACGTCCTCTTCCTTATCTGTTCAAAACATGGCAGAAGAAATGTTCCCTGGTTCGAAAATTAATTGTTCTTCCCTCTTCAGATTCGAACGAACGAAAAACAACATCAATTAATGGCCGCTCTCCCCTTCAAATTTCACGAAGTCGAGCCTTCCTCCCCTCCATTTCCAATTCAAGCTCATCAAGTTTTGTTCTTTCCACACTCTGCCAGTCAAACAAAACAACGAAATCACGATTGAAGACTATGGGGAGGACCGTCATGCAAGCACTCGGGGTAGTTGCGATTGAAAATCATGAGGCAAGTGGCGGCAATCTCGATCGAGGTTGGGGCGACGCTCGCGATTTAGGATTTCTGCTGGCGGCGTTTGGAGTTTGGTGGTGTCGCGATTGGTCGCGCGTGCAGGTAGGGGATTCGCGAGTTCGATTTGTGGGTGCGCGTTTGTCAGAGGAGGGAGGAGGCACTGCTCTCGAGCAGTTGGATGAGCATCATGATTTCGGGTCTGGGTGGTCGCAGTTCGAAGTCAAGGCGGAGCAAGCGGGGTTGGTCGCGACTCGGGTTGCGATAAGGTGTCACGACTGGTTTTGGGTGATGTCGACAGGTTGAGTTGAGGCAGTCGACTGGGTTGGGGTTCGATCTGGCATGGGTGGTCGAGTAGCTTCGGCATAGATGGGTTCTCTGTTGGCAGAGAGGTAATCACTTGTTTAGTCTCGTTCGACTTAGGAAAAATAATATACCACTTTTGATTTTATAGTCAGTCTGTATATAGGTATAAAATAATTGATGTTTACAGTAAATAAATTTAGTTTTAAATTTTATTTGTAGTTAAATTAAAAATTTTAAGTATAGAAGTTATAAAAAGGAATTGGTTTAAAATTAAATCATTGGCGAATTTAATTTATTAAATAGCAATTAAATTGCTCGATTATTCTAATATTAATAAAACCTTATAATGTTGTCACAAAGGATATTTAAATGAGAAATTGGTTTAAATAAAACTATTTGTTAATTAAACAATCAAAAACGAAATTTGGTTATTTGATTGGTTCGATTATTAATAATTTGTATAATATTTATACAAGGTCTAAATCGAGAAAATCGAGTCAAGAATGGAAAGGGAATGCAAAATTAAAAGCTAAGGTGAGATTTTTATCACTCGAATGGAAAATTTAATTTTGCAATTATTGATTGATGATTGCTATTGGATGTGATATTAGATATAGTAGGATATATATATCTATATATATAGCAATATATACATATTGGCATATGTATATATTGGATTGATTGATTTCCCGCCTCGTATAGCGGATGAGACCCTATTGCG
This sequence comes from Allium fistulosum, assembly GCA_030737815.1. NCBI lineage: Eukaryota > Viridiplantae > Streptophyta > Magnoliopsida > Asparagales > Amaryllidaceae > Allium > Allium fistulosum. The sequence goes on from CM060903.1 coordinate 1,408,640,284, forward strand.
CCGTTAGTAAGCGGATGATTTTTATAAAACCCATATACCGCGATATTCCACCTCGAAGTGGAATTGGTATTGTGCTAACGTCTGTGGATGCAGGGAAACAGGTTGGAGGGATCCAACTGGATTCCTCAACAGTATTTATTTATTTACAGATATTGATGTATATTCTGTTATCATATTGATATATGATGTTTGTTGTTGTGATTGACTAATTGGTGCGTTGCATCATCGGATTCATCTTTGAAATTTAAAAATAACGATGTTGATTTTAAAAGAGATTTTTAAAGTGATCTTTGGAAATATACATTTTATTAAATTTTTAAAGTGATTTATTTTAAATAAATAAACGTTCAAATTTTAAAGTTATAAAAATTATGATTTTTGTGAAATATAACCAAAGTGTGATTTTTGAAATAAACAGTTGATTGATTTATAAAATGGTTTAAGTTGGGATTTTTGAATAACTATAAACGATTCGTATAAAAGATTTATAAAATTGATATCTATAAATTAAAATTATTGAAATTATAAAATGAGTTTTTATAAGTGTTAAAAATGAAATATTATGGAATCCGTAAGTGAATGAAATTTATAGATTTATAAAATTGTGAAGTTATAAAATGGATGAAACTGTAGAATAAAAGATTTATAAGTAATTTACTTATAAATTAAATTTTTGCACTTAGATGGGATATGAATAGAATTTGCTAATAAAATGATTTTTGAGTTGAAATTGTTATAAAATATAAATGTGATTTATAAACGTTGTTTATAAATCCGAAATCACTTATTTTGATAAGTGAATTATAGATAAAAGGAGATTTATAAATCGAAGTTGTTGTAGAAAATAGAAAATGGAATTTATAAACGTTGTTTTATAAATTCGAAAATCAATCAAATTTGATGAATTTAATATAGAAGGTTATTAAGAGAATTTTATCCACAAATTTTGGATAGTGGATAATTATTGAAATAAAATGTGTAGAAAATATTGAAATGTGGTTAGTGAAGTATATTCACGATTTTGGACAGTGAATATATTGTTAAGTAAAATGGATAATTTTGGGGAAGTGACATTTAAAAAATGAAGTTAATTATTTTAAAAGATGTTTTAAAATGTGTTAAATATCGAAACCATAGATTTCAACATTCATTGTTGAAATAGACGTTTTCGAGAAAGAAGGAAATGATGGACTATAACACTGTTGTTATAGTAAATGATTTCCGAAAGGAAATGTTTTTGTCTAGTGTTGGGATTTATATATCTATCTTAATTTCGAATCCCTATACTAGTGATTTTGAGTCGTCGTAACGATGTTTTACGTAACATTCATTTTGACTCAAATAAATGTGCTTAAAAGAATGATTTCCTTAAAGAATGGATATATACTTAATATTGATTTAAGTATATCGAATATTTTCAAATGGTGAAAATAAATAGATTTGTGAAATACTTATTTTTAAATAAGTATGGAATTGCTTTTCCAATATGAAATGAAACGTTTTGAGATTTATCTTTGTAAAGATAAATCAAAATTGAATATTTGAAATCGATTTGAAAATCATATATCAGAAGATATTTGAAAATATAAATTCACTATGGAATTTATAAAAGAAATGGGAATTCGTTTTAAAAATAAATATCGATTTATTTTTGAAGTGTGGAAATTTTATATCTAGTAAAGATATTTTGGAAAATAAATAATTTGGAAAATTATTTGGAATCTGATGATGTTGCGCATCTTTATTGATAGTTAAATAACTGACTATTAATAATTACCTTGAATGGGTATTTGTTGTGAATTGGATGAATTTGAATGCCACACTTATTTTTGAATAAGCGCTCACTATTCGGGTTAGCCGGGAAAGGACCATGGGGTCGTATAACCCATTCCGAATATGTGATACGTCGTTATGGATTGCATTTGATGACCGGTGTTGAAGACCGGATATTTTTGAAAATGGAAGGATTACCGTCGAGTTACTCTACATCGATTGATCTCTGATTTAGAGGTTTTATCACCCTTAGTGACGGGAAGTCCGGACGTGATTGGAAATTATCCGGATTTGCAAGGGCTTCGTGAGAAGTGCCTTCGGTTCTGTTCAATCCCGGAACAGACTTGTATGGATTGTGTGTCAAACATTACACTTTGAGATATAAAGCTGATTTCTTTCAAATACATATCTGTTGGTGGTGGAGAATTTATTCTCTTAGCTTAACACCCTTCTCTGAGACGTACGAGCTCAGAGGTTATGTAGTTGAAGTTATCAGCGATATATTCCCAATTTGGTAATGTGGCATGCTGAGTGTTGCTGTGTGATGATCAGTGTTTGATCATTTGTGATATGATCATTTGTTTGATCATTTATCTTTGTGATCATAGGTTGATCATCTGTTGACCCAAAGCGTGGCTTTTTGAAAAAGCGTAGCTTAGTGGACGAGACTTCATCAGGGCCTCAACAACCCGGAAATGGTCGAAACAGGAATGTTGTGGCAAGGTTATGAGGGTCGCGCCCTTTAGGGTATGTCATTTCCTTCTAGAAAGGGGTGGTATCATGGTATGGAGCCCAGATACTTACTCATGTGGATACACCTTCTTTATGATGTGTGATGTTGGTTACCGAGCGCTCGGATAAAGGTCCCAAAGGACCGGGTGATGACATATTCGTGAGTTACCTGTTACAGGGGTAACCCGGCCTTGTTTGACAGAGAGCAGTTTGTATCTCGGGACGTCCAGCCAGAGGCGATCCCATTCGGCAGGAGGAAAGGAAGTTCCTTAGCCTGACCATTTGTTGGAAATCCATCTTCCAAATACGAACCTTGTACGGTATTAGTTGTAGAACCTGCTATTTAACATAGCAGCTATAGTAGGCATAGTATAATGGTACCTATGCTGGCTAAGATTAATATTGTACTTTCAAAATGTTTTCCACTAGCACTAATAATAATAATCCAATGATTTTTGCGTAGTAAGCATCTTTGACTATCATAAGAAGAAATCTCCTCCAATTCTGCGTTTGCATTGTGTGTGTGGCAGGAGGTCTTATGGTAGTTTCATTTTCCAAAAGCATTGCGAATCTGATTTATTTTCTTTGTGAAAAATAACTGTTTTACGATCTCACACCAGTCACCATGACTGACCTGGAGTTTATTGTTTCCCTTCTAAACTCTAGGTGCCCACCAATTTCCACACGGGCAGTCTAGAGTTAGGTTATCAGGATATTCTGGATATTCTGGAGCTTTGAAGATAAGCTGGACGACGAGACGTAGTATTTGTATCTGATAGTATTTATTCCGCTGTGTATTCTGTATGAGGACAAGTTTATATAACTGTCCATTGTTGTATTGAGTTGTATATTGACTCTGATGATTGATATATGTATAAACTGATATAGTTCTTTGTTTTAAAAGACTAGTGATTATCTATTATATATTGTTCCGCTGCGATATGTGAGATTTTGATATTGTTTATGTTCTGTAATTTCTGTTGTTCTTCTTTCTTTTTCTTCTATCTTTTCTTCTACCCCTTCTTTCTTAAAACCATAACGGTTGGGATTTACGGCATTCGACTGGCGCCATTCGATTAAGTCAGTATCAATGTCGATTTTCGAAAGTCGAAAATTCCCATACGTTACAAAATGCATCATGAGATTTCTTCAAGAAAATGATTAACTCTTCACGCAATTCGTTCGTCAGTTTCATTCAATTTGCACTATATTTGAAGGATCTGATGCATCCATCCGAACATATTTCAGACCATCCATTGGCTTAATGTCTTTTATTTTCATCCCTAGTCTCGTGTCTACCTTATCTTTTACCTCATCCAATTTCAAACTAATTATGCCACTTTGAAATGGAGGTCTGTTTGATAGATACCAGGCATATATATAATTGTATTCATCCATCTACCATATGTAGATAATTTCTCTTATCTCTTTTTATAGAGACTATGGTCATAGGAGGACCTATTTCATTATCTGCCTTAGAACTTGGTTCCGATGTAGTTCTTTGAACTAGCTTTTTATTTGTCTTCATATTTTCATCAATTCAGAAGATACAACAATATAGTACTGAACAATTTTATTGCTAGGATTCAAAGTTACATGATAAAGTTCTGTAGCTAACAGTTGTTATCCCCTCATACTGCCCAGTCCTTTCTGAGTATGGAACTTCATGAGTAAATTCTTTTAGATGATGACTACTCCCAGATCTATTAGCGCAAGTCTCCCTAGGATTTCATTGTATGGAGATTGTTGGCCTATGATCGAGAAACTTGCATAAAACGATTTATCTAGCGGTGTAGTTTGAATTATCACAAGAAGTGGAGCTATCCCCACTAGCACCACTAGCACTGTTGATGTAATTTTGAAACCATATAATAGCTTCGTACTTGGCTTTAAAGTTTCTTCCAATAACCCCATCTGATCATAAGCCGCCTTAAAGATGATATTCACTAAGCTACCTGAATCCATAACGACCTTCTTTATTATGCAGTTCGAGATCTGCACAATCACTATAATGGGATCTTGATGTGGGATTGTCACTCCTGTTGAGTCCGTGGAGGTGAAAGTAATGTCCGGCATGGCTTTCTGTTTGATGTGAAATAAAGCTTGGTTTTTAGTACATTCCTCATGCATGTATCTCACCTCTACTTTCTTGCTTTGACCTACAAGGTGAGGCCCTCCATTAATGGAGGCTATTAGAGTAGCTTGATTTCCTGCCAGACCTTCATGAGGATTAGGGGATTGGTTTTGTGTAAAAGCACTCGAGTCATCCTTTACATAAGTTCCTAGGTACCCCTTTTGAATTAACCTCTCTATCTCGTTCTTCAGGTGGCGGCAATTATCAATGTGGTGTCAATTTACCCTATCAAATATACAATACGCACCACCTTTATTTGGCTCAACTTTCTTTCCCTTATATGGTACATTATATGCTAATTTTATCCTAGTCAACTCATAGATATGAACTGATGCATGCCTAAGTGAGGTATTTGTTGTGAAGTTTAGTTCTCTAGGCTTCTTTGTGGGCGGGTTGTTATACACTTCTGCCCCCCGTTTCATATCTCTATTTACTGGGACTGTTCTTTTGATGGATGTCCCTCCGATAGCTTTGGCTTTTCAGTCTGTATATGGTTGCTGGCTCTCTCTCAAAAGAAGCTTTCATGCTCCTGGACGGCTTCCTGCTATTCTTATATCACATTTCGACATTTTTCGTATCCCTAAGCGGGCTGCAATCATTTGTAAAATGTAACACCGCAGATTTTTGGTAACATTATTTAGGATATTTAATTAGCTAAATTAAATAAAATAATGTGTTGATTAGGGGATTGAGATTTGATTTAATCAAGGGTAGTCATGCCATTTAAAAATGAAATTAAAAGAAGAGTTTAAATTGAAATAGAGGAGGGGTAAAATAGGAAAAAGGCCATTCTTATACCCTAAACCCTTTGGCCGTGTGCCCCTACACGTCCATTTCATTTCATCAAAATTTTAAAATAAGAGGCTGGCCACCATTAACAAGGAAAAGATGAAGAAGCTAATTCAAATAAAATCCATTCAAATCTCAATCTCTTTAATCTCTAAAGCTAAGATGAATAAGGTTTACATCTCATTTTTGATGGTATTTTCAGTTTTTAGATGAATGCCGAATATTATGCATTGATTTGCCATGATTTTGAATAATGGAATGGTTATATATACATGTTGATGATTTATGTATGTTCATATTGATTTTATGATATGTTTTAAGGTGAAAACCCTATAAAATAACATCCAAATGCCTTGAGAATTTTTATGAAGATCATAAATAATATTTTAGAGATGGGTTTCAATTTTTGAAATTTTCTGAGATTATATGGAATTTATATGAATTTTCTAGTAAAGAAAATGTTAGTTCAGGTTAATAATTATTTTTGGTTAAATAATAAAAGTTTTGGGTCTAAAATTTTTATATGTTGGAAAACATACTAAAATAGATTTTCTGGAATTTTTGTTGATTTTTCCTAAGTGTTTTAGTGGTTATATAAAATTATTTATGGTATGGACTTAAGTGTTTTATAGAACTAAGAGAGGAAATTGGGCTTTTTGCAAAATAATTTAAATTTGTTGATTCTGAAAGTCGGCAGCACTTTTGAAAAATTGCAGTACTTTTTATTGGTAAAGAAAGAGGCAACCAATCATAATTAGACACGTAAGGCAGGTTAGGTGGAAAGAACTATTTGGTACAAGTTTTTCACTGTTTCGACACCGTCAGCACTAGGTTCCGCCTCCTCATCTTCACTTTCAACACAGTTGAAACCAATGTATAAGGTATTAGGAAACTGGTATGTAGTGAATTGGTTGAAGGAGGAAGGTAGGGAGTCAAAACCATGGGTTCAGAAGGAGTAGAGGCATTACTTATTTTTAAATCAAAATTACGCTAGCTTGCTTTCGACTAAATGGCTTTCGACTAAGTGGCTTTCGACTTAGTTAGCTTTTGATTTGGTCAAATGATTTAAAGGAAATGGTTTCGATTGGGTTGCGCCTCTGTTTTTAAATAACTTCTTTCGACTAAGTCGAAGCCTTTTTATTGCCGCTTTCTACCTTTCGACCCAGAAGGTTTCAAAAGGGTTGTTGACCTTGTTTTCTAAAATGCTGACCACTTATCCAATGCTTTTAAAAGGGATGGTTTCGAACCATAACTTCTTTACTTATGAAATGGTTTCGAAGCAGATGCTTTCGACTTAAAATGTTTTAAGAACCTTTTTCTATAATTGAAGTAGAACCCAAATGGTTTCGAAAGAGATAGTTTTAAATGGTTTCGAAACAGATGCTTTCGACTTTATTGGGTTTTTAATCCGTTTGCTCTACTTGAAAGCAGAATCCAAATGGTTGACCGAGACTGTTTTTCAAAGGTTTCAAAGGGGTAAATTTTTGAATGGTTTCGAAAGGTTTCCACATGTTTTACATTAAACCCAAAGTGCTTTCAAAAGGATTGAGTTTTGACTGTTTCGAAAGGTTTTAATGAGTGGCTTCGAAAGGGTTGGTTCCCCAGGGTTTCAAAAGGTTGAAAGGAAAGGTTTTTCCTAGGTTTTCAAAAGGCAATATTTAAAAGGTTTTAAGGGAGGATGTCTGATATTTTGAAGTTTTCGGAGAAAAGAAAGGAAAGGTTTTCCAATGCGTTCGAAAGGCTTTTAATGGTTTCGAAAGGGTCACTTTTAATGGTTTCGAAAGGGTTACTTTCAAGGGTTTCGAAAGGGTTGTTTACAGGTTTTAAACAAAGGTTTCAAATGTATTAAATAGGCAATATAGCCTAAGTACTTTCAAGTTAAAAAGGGTTTTAACTTGTTTTGGAAGGATAGTTAATCCTTATTAAATCGCATCAACATTATTTTGAGTAAAGTATATATATCATGGCAAAATAGCTTAGAGTAAAGCTAAGAATATATTTTCCTTGTATAAGTATGATTTAAAAGGTTAAATCATTTGAAAATGTTTTCAAGGAAAAAGATAAAGGGTAGTTAACCCTAAGAAATTAATTCGGACAACTATTCCATTTTGATTCAGACAGTTAGTCCAGTTTGCGGGCAGTTAACTCAGTTGTATGGATAGATAGTCCCTTCATAGCATAACGGACCTTGCTATTATGTTATAGACAGATATTCTACTTATTACCTGTTTTTGGACAGATAGTCTGTTTATTAGCATAAAGGATATTGCTATTTTGATATAATCAGTTTGATTAACCAGTTTGGTTGCAGAAAAGGATTTGCAAAATATATGTTTTAAAGAGCATATTAGTGAGGGGAAACTCGTTCCGCTAAGTGGCATGGTCTCCCTTAATATCAGTAAACCGAGATGTAACAGAATTATTCACACCAGACTTTATGTCTGACTCGAAGTTTTTGTTTCCCCTTAAACTCTCGGATACTCAAAATTTATTTGAGTTGGCCGAGGGCTAAGGTTTTCAGGTTTTAGTCTTTTGGCGAATAAAGCTTCCGAAGATGAGCAGGTGGCTGACGGATAGCTAATTAGATTTACAGTTTCATTCTGTATTGATTCCGCTGTGTATATTAAGTCATATATGATTATATTTCTTTGATCAACCAAAGGGACATCGTCTTATGTCGCTCTTGGTGTATTTTTGTAATGATTATAATTAATCTTTACCTTGGAAACGATATAGGATTATGTAACTTGGATATGAATTTGTCCTAAATTGTAATAAGTTAAATATGTTTTTGAAAATCTGTTATTTTTTTCATATTCAAGCGCTTCTGATATTATGGATACCATTATCATTACCATATTTTGTCACCAGAAGCTAATACTATGGATGACTACAGCATCTATAGCGCTTAGCTTTTGGCCTCCAGATAAGAGATGTTACAACTTGGTATCAGAGCATGGTTTATGAAAATCTTTAAACTAAAAAAATGTTTTTAAAAATAATCCTAAGGAATTAGAGTAAGATCGGGGTATGAGATAACACTATAGTAACATACTTGTTTTGCTATATATAGGTATACGCTTTATCTCTAGTCTCCTATCCTTGTTAGGTTATTTTTCTGTATCTCAATAGGCTTGAATACAAATATGGAAGGTAGAAAAGGAAGAGTTAACCCAGGAGGGGAGGGCACCGAAGGGAATGCCGGACCTAGTACAAGGAGAACCCAAGGTCAGGCACAAACAGAGAATGTAGGTGCTGGAGTCCCACCAGTGGACATTGGAGCTATGTATCAGTTTTTTGTGAATATGATGCAGGCTGGAGTTGCAGCTGGAATGGTAGGTGGAGATGCTGCAGGGCAGGAGCTCCAGAAGTTCCTTTAGTTAACCATTATGTTAAGGTGAGCGGAGATTACGCTAAGTTCGGAGGGAAGCCTTTTCTGGGGACAAAGGATGCTATAGAAGTGAAAAATTGGTTGTTGCACTACAAAAGGATTGTTGCAGACTTGGGGCTTAATGATGAGCAGAAGAGGAGGTTGGCATCCAGACAACTTTAGGGAGCCACATTGTTTTGGTGGAATAGTGTGATAGTAGATTGGATGAGGAAACTTTATCATGGACAGATTTCAAGGGAAGGTTCAAGGAGAGGTTTATGTCTGCAATGGCACAGTCAGCAATGATCAGGAAGTTTGCTGAGTTAGAGCAAGGAGAGATATTTGTCATGGAATATGCTAGATAGTTTGAGGAGTTGGCCAGATATGGTTATGCTTTAGTGGATACAATCATGAAGAGGACTGAGAAGTTTATCAGGGGGTTGAAGCCTGAGTTAGCTAGGGCCACATTACCTCATATTAGAGATCCTTCTGACTTTGTAGTGGAGATGGCCTTAAGGCATGAAGAGATTCTTGATTCTCTAGAGAAGAGTAAGGCTAAAGGAGTCCAGGTTGGGCAGAATCAAAGGAGGAAGTCCTTTCCTAAGAAAGGTGCTCAGAAGGGTGGAGCAGCTAATGAGTGCCGTGCTGGGAAGGCTAAGGAGGTGGTTGGAAAGAAGAATGTCAGGTGCTTCAACTGTGACCAGATTGGCCATTATAAAAGGCCGTGCAAGGAGCTCGCTAAGGATGGAAAGGGCAAGATATATGCATTGGAGCCTGTTGCTTTGAAGCCAACGGCTTAGGAGAAAGGAAAGGAAGTTTTGGGATGTACTCTTTAGATTCATGGTATGACTGTTAGCGTTCTATTTGATACCGGTGCATCGCATTCTTTTATATCTAGATGTTTGATAGATAAGCTTAACCTACAACCTGCATATTTAGCTACTTCCTTATGGGTTGCGAAGCCAATAGGAGGGCATGCAACTCTAGGGTTGAGATGCGACCAGTTAGAGTTTGACCTGTTAGGTCATATTTTGTTTGCAGTTTTCATGTGTTTGATTTTGTGGGGTTTGGGATTATTCTTAGGATGGATTGGTTAAGTAGTACGATGCTAGGATATTTTGCCAAGATAGGAAAATATCGCTTAGACACCCAGGATGTAGTGATTGAATAGTTATACTGTAGATGGTTCTTGTGATGAGATGTATGCCTTGATGGGTGATATGGAATTGGAAGACGAGTTGAGTCGAGTTTTCGTGGTTACTTTATTCGTGGATATTTTCGAGCCTGTAGTTGGATTGCCGCTTAAACGAGCCATTGAGTTTCAGATAAATTTTGTTCCGAGGGGTAGAACCAGTGAGTAGGATACCAAGCAGGATAACCCCTATAGAGATGAGGGAGTTGAAAGTGCAATTGGTGGATTTAGAGGGTAAGAGTTATCAGGCCGAGTAGTTCGCCTTAGGGAGCAGCCGGAGTGTTTGCTAAGAAGCCGGATGGATCGTTAAGGCCATGTATCGATTACCGTAAGCTAAATGAGAGGACGATAAAGAATCGATATCCATTGCCGAGGATTGACGATTTGTTCGACCAGTTTAGTGGAGCTAAGGTATTCTCGCAGTTGGATTTGGCGACAGGTATCCATCAGCTCAGGGTAGTAGAGGATAGTATACCTTTGACGGCGTTTAGGACTAGATATGGGTCATACGAATGGTTAGTTATGCCATTCGGACTGACTAGTGCGCCAGCTTTCTTTGTGGATTTGATGAACCGGCTTTTTCGAGAGCACTTGGATAGGTTCATATTGGTTTTCATAAATGATATCTTGATATACTCTAAGGATGAGTGAGAGCATGAAGTTCAACTTAGAGTGGTGCTTGAGATGCTGAGACAGCATCAGTTGAAAACAAAGTTTTCAAAGTGTCATTTCTGGAAGAAAGAAGTGAAGTTTCTTGGTCATGTAGTCTCAGAGGAAGGGTTGTCAGTAGATCCAACTAAGATTGAAGCGGTAAATAGTTGGAAGAGACCTGAGACAGTGACGGAGTTAAAGAGTTTCCTTGGGTTGACTGGTTATTATCGGAGGTTCATTAAGGATTTTTCATGGATAGCGGCACTAATGATTAAGCTAACAAGAAAGGATGTGAAGTTTGTGTGGATCGATAAGTGTGAGGAAGCATTCCAGAGTTTGAAGCACTAATTGACCATGCACCTGTATTGGTTGTTCTAGAAGGGAATCATGATTTGGTGGTTTATACGGATGTGTGTGGAATAGGATTAGGAGCCGTGCTGATGTAGTGAGGTAAAGTGAGTGCGTATGCTTCTAGACAGCTTGGACCGCATGAGTTCAGATATCTGACATATGATTTTGAATTGGTTGCATTGATTTTTGCATTGAAGGTATGGAGACATTACCTTTTGGGAGAATGGTTTGAGTTATATACAAATCATAAGTCGCTGAAGTATTTGTTCTCTTAGAAGGAGTTGAACCTAAGACAGCAGAGGTGGTTAGAGTTTATCGCTGTTTATGATTTTGTGATCGAGTACACACCAGAGAAAGGCAACAAGGTTGCGGATGCACTTAGCAGGAAACATCAGAATGTAGTATTAGCGATGATTGTTGAGTGGAAAGATCTAGAAGCATTAGCAGACTACAGAGTGCAGTGGAGATCTGAGGCTGGGTATAGTAGAGAAACCGTAGTGTTATCTTGTTTGGAAGTTCGACCAGTGATGATCGAAAGGATTGCTTCTAAACAGGAAGAGGATCCGGTATTAGTTGAACGGATCAGGAAGTTAAGAGATGGAACCAAGAGCGATGATTTGAAAGATTTCTGTCTTGACCAGAATGGAAGGCTGAGAAAGAAAGGAAGATTATGTGTTCCGAGTGTAGGAAACATAAGGAAAGAAGTCTTAGAGGAATGCCATCGTTCGAAGTTCTCTATTCATCCAGAAGGTATTAAGATGTATCAGGACATGAAGAGGAGTTACTTCTGGGAACGTATGAAGCGAGATATTGGTTTTTTGTGTATAGTAGTGCTTGATTTTCCAGAAGGCAAAAGCCGAACACTAGAAACCAAGTGAGTTGCTTCAACCGTGTGATATTCCGGTATGGAAGTGGGATTCTATTTCTATGGTTTGTATTGACGGGTTGCAAAGGTCTAACAGAGGAAATGATAGTATATGGATCATAGTGGATAGATTGACAAGGAGTGCCATTTCATTCCAGTTAGGTAGAATGACACCTGTTTTAGCAAAGTTGTTTATGAAGAATGTGGTTAGAATGCATGGAATTCCTAGTAGCATAGTTAGTGATAAAGATCCTTTATTCACTAGTGAGTTCTAGAAGAGTCTACAGGAAGTTTTGGGAATCAAGCTCAAGATGAGTACCGCTTACCATCCACAGACAGATGGGTAAACAAAGAGAGTTAACAAAATCTTGGAAGATTTGTTAAGAGCTTGTGTATTAGATATCAGGGGATCATGGGAAGACCATCTCCATTTAGTCGAGTTTTCGTACAACAATAATTATTAGACTAGTATTCGGATGGCACGGTTTTAAGCTTTGTATGGAAGGCAATGCAAATCTCCCATATGTTTGTTAGAGACCGAGGAGAGGTTGGTTCTTGGATCAGATTTAGTTAGGGAAGCTGTAGAAAAGATTGAGGTCATTCGAGCTAGAATGAAGGAGGCTCAGTCTAGGCAGAAAAGTTATGCAGATAAGAGACATAAAGATTTAGAGTTCTCAGTTGGAGATCAGGTTTTCATCAAAGTATCACCGATGAAGGGTGTGAATAGATTTGGGAAATTAGGAAAGCATCGAGATTTGTTGGACCTTTTCCTAATGTTGAGAGGATTGGGAAACTCGCATACAGAGTTGAGTTACCGAGCAGTTTAGCAGGAGTCCACGATGTTTTCCACAGTTGCAGTACTTTGTATTGGTAAAGAAAGAGGCAACCAATCACAATTAGACACGTAAGGCAGGTTAGGTGGAAAGAACTATTTGCTACATGTTTTTCACTGTTTCGACACCATCGGCACCAGGTTCCGCCTCCTCATCTTCGCTTTCGACACAGTCGAAACCAATGCACAAGGTATCATGAAACCGGTACGTAATGAATTGGTTGAAGGTGGAAGGTAGGGAGTCGAAACCATGGGTTCCGAAGGGGTTGAGGTATTACTTTGTTTTAAATCAAAATTACGCCTACTTACTTTCCACTAAATGGCTTTCGACTAAGTAGCTTTCGACTTAGTTAGCTTTCGACTAGGTCAAATGATTTAAAGGAAATGGTTTCGATTAGGTTGCGCCTCTATTTTAAATACTTGCTTTCGACTAAGTCGAAGCATTATTATTGCCGCTTTCTACCTTTCGACCCAGATTGTTTCGAAAGGGTTGTTCAGCTTGTTTTCTAATATTCTGGCCACTTCTCCAACGATTTTGAAAGGGATGGTTTCGACACCATCACTTCTTTACTTAGGAAATGGTTTCGAAGCAAATGCTTTCGACTTAAAACATTTTAAGACCATTTTTCTATAATTGAAGTGAAATCGAAATGGTTTCGAAAGAGATATTTTAAATGGTTTTGAAATAGATGCTTTCGACTTTAATGGGTTTCTGATCCTTTTGCTCTACTTGAAGGTAGAATCCAAATGGTTTCGACCGAGACGTTTTTCAAAGGTTTCGAAAGGGTAAATTTTTGAATGGTTTCGAAAGGTTTCCACGTGTTTTACATTGAACCCAAAGTGCTTTCGAAAGGTTTAAATTTTGATTGTTTCAAAAGGTTTTAATGAGTGGCTTCGAAAAGGGTGGTTCTCTAGGGTTTCGAAAGGTTTGAAAGGAAGGGTTTTTCCTAGGTTTTCGAAAGGCAATATTTAAAAGGTTTTGAAGGAGGATGTCTGATATTTTGAAGCTTTTGGAGAAAAGAAAGGAAAGGTTTTCCAATGTGTTCGAAAGGCTTTTAATAGTTTCGAAAGGGTCACTTTCAATTGTTTCGAATGGGTTACCTTCAAAGGTTTCAAAAGGGTTGTTTAAAGGTTTTAAACAAAAGTTTCGAATGCATTAAATTAGACAATATAGCCTAAGTATTTTCAAGTTAAAAGGGTTTTAACTTGTTTTGAAAGGATAGCTAATCCTTATTAAACCTTATCAACATTATTTTGAGTAAAGTATATATATCATGGCAAAATAGCATAGATAAAGCTAAGAATATATTTTCCCTGTATAAGTATGATTTAAAAGGTTAAATCATGTTGAGAAGGTTTTCAAGGAAAAAGATAAAGGGTAGTTAACCCTAAGAAAATAATTCGGAAAGTTTGTCCATTTTGATTTGGACAGTTAGTCTAGTTTGCGGGCAATCAGCTCAATTGTATGGACAGATAGTCCATTTGTAGCATAACGGACCTTGCTATTATATTATAGACAGATATTCTACTTATTACCTGTTTTTGGACAGATAGTCTGTTTATTAGCATAAAGGATATTGTTATTTTGATATAATCAGTTTGGTAAACCAGTTTGGTTGCAGGAAAGGATTTGCAAAATATATGTTTTAAAGATGATATTAGTGAGGGGAAATGTTGATCGATGGAATTTCTATCGGATTAGAAAACCATCGATAGATTTCAAATTAAAATAAACCGCAAGCGCACGGCGTACACTTTGTAGTACGTGGCGAATACGGGTCGATCCGTAGGGAATTGTGAGAGATTAAAAATCTATTCAATCAAATTAGACCAAAGTGAGATGAAAGTTGTTACTACAAAAAGAAGCTAAAGCTAGAATTAAAATGCGATTTAAAAACTATTGAACTAGAAAACAACTTAGAGGCAAATCCTCTCTCATATTTTTGTAAATCAACAAACAAACAATTTGTGATCTCTAGTTTTGATATTAAGTGAAATATTGTTGTATTTATCATAAGTATGGTTTGTTTATGTTATTAATTAACATAACTCAAACCATCAAACTATGATACACCAACTTAACCACTTATAATTCTCATGAAAATGAAGCCAAAGCATAAGCTATTTTAAGTATGATCTATTTACTATTGTAACTAGTAACATAGATCATCAAATTTCATTTTTACTTTAATTTCACAATCAAAAATGGATTAGAAAATGATGATGCAAATTGTGTTTATGTTGAATAAGAATAGCTCATTTGCATAAGCAATATAAGCTATCAAACCCACTTGTATAAACTTGCATCAAAATTCACTTCATTAAGCATAAAGCAAATGAGTCATAAATCATAAAATGTTGAAATTACATAATATTTGAGAGCTTAATTACCCCTAAATTAAAGGGATTTAGCTACTCATTTGTGGCATTGAAGCAACACAAGTAAGTTTCAACATTGAAAATGAAAGAAAGTAGAGAATAAACAAAGAAAAAGAAGATTAACTACTAGAAGAAAATTGATAAGACTAGTGCATAAATGTAAATCTAAGCTATGAACATTAAGAGAAAGAGAGCATAGAAATAAGCAGTAACATAAAAACAAAGAAAAGCATGTATCCAAGAAAGGAAAAAGAGGCTTGGAAGCCATTTTTATTTCATATAACATTGAGCTTACAATTTGATCTCTTAATTTCCTAAGTAAAATGAAAGAGTAGATGATTTACATGTACATAAGAGGGCTATTTATACATGCATAAAACCCTAATTCTATTTTAAGGGGGCTTCCCAAAATACCCCTTAGGAAGTGTGGAGGCCAAGTAATCATTAGCTTCTACTAATCATCATTTAAGTGTACATGAAGCCATTAATTCCATAAGCATGTTCATTAGCCTTTAATTTGTACATTAAGGTATGTGGGTAGGTGGGGTCCTCCATGATCTTCACTTTGAATTATTTACCTCTTCTTTCCTTTGTATTCATTTGTGCATGCATGTATCTTCATATAAGTCTCTTCCATATGCATCCAAATGTCCAAGTAAAAATTCTCAAATTTACACATGCACAAAAAATGACCATTTTTCCTCTAAATGAAGATGAAAATATGATGGTTTGAAAATAATTGAATTTTGGTTTAACATGTACAAATGCCCAAATATGATGTTTATTTAAATAACAAGAGATAAAATATGGATGTATATATATGCACATTTACATGCACATCAAATATCCCCACACTTATCTTTGTATTCGTCCTCGAATAAAGGAAAACTAAGATAAATCCATTTTCGTAGGGAGCACGATTTCATTGAGCGTATGCAACAAGCCGTTAAACCTCTGGGTGTCCCCAGTAGGACGAGAGTTGTCTCGTGATGGTTTTCAGCGGATACTACCCACAAAATCCAAATGCAAAGTGAAAATATTTACAAAATGCAAGATTTATTTACAATGGGATGAATGCAAGTTTTTGGAAATATTTACAAATGAAAGATTTACTTTTAAATAGACACAAATAAGTTAAATATAGGTTTTGGTCATTATCTTGAAATTTAAGTCATTTACTCATGAAAATTTTCAACAAAAATTAAGTTATCATAACATATAGACTATAGTTTAACTCGTTGTTTCGGTTGATAACAAAGTGTAATTATAAAATGGATCCTTATTTGATTATCAAAGTTTATCAAAGTGGTAATTTTATTTCTTTTCAATAACAAGTCAAATCAAATAAGTTTAAATAGTGCTTGGATTTCAATTGCTTACTCTCTCTAATTTTTTATTTGAAAATTTTATTGATATTAACAATATTTACATATGCCTAACTCATATAAACTAAGGCCAGATATATTACCCATGCACTGCCTTGTAGACTGATGTGAGGGGAATACAGAGCATGGCGAGTGAACACACAAGTGTGAACACTTATTGACTGTAGGCGTTATTAGTAAAATAATTTTTATATACACACACCTAACTCAGATAAACTGAGGCCAGATACCGATCGTGCACTGCCTTTCGGGCTTATGTGAGAAGGGTACAGAGCATGGCGAGTGAACACACGAGTGTGGATACTTATTGACTGTAGGTGTTTATTAAAAACTATACATATATAAAAGAAACATTTTTTTGTATTTTTTCTTTTTGTATTTTTTTCTTTCAAAGAGAGAGTTTTGCAAAATCATCTTAGCACCATTTAACTTAGAAGACAAAAAAAATGTTATATCCTTTACTTTAAATTAACCACTTTAAAACAAAGATTTTTAATTAGGATGTATTTCATAATTAACACGTATGAATCTTCCTATATACTAGTTAAACCATTGTTATTTGTAATCAAACTTCATTTTTATTTTTGTTAAGACAAATTAAATTTCAAAAATTTCAATTTAATAAGCCAAAACCATATATTTATCCTATAGTGTTTCTTTAAAAATAAATCAAAATGCTTTTTTTTAAAATTGTTTTTTTTTGTTTTTGAGATTTTTTTTGTTTTAATTTTGGAAAGAAAATAAAATAAAAATAAATAAACCATGAAAAATCGAAAATGATGATGAGTCTCCCCCCCCACACTTGATTTTGACTATGTCCCCACAGTTAACCCAAGTGGAAGGAGAAAAATAAAAATAAAACATGATCTTTATTTAAATGAAAATTAACGGTATTTACACGAGATCAGAATGTATATCGTCAAAAAGTAAATGAAACGGTCTTCCAAAGACCGATTCATTTGTCTCGTCAAGTATGTGAGACACAGCTTAAGCTTGAAAAACCAAACCGTAAAAGATTTCAAAATTGAATGTTGATTTGGAAAAACGAATGTCGTTTTATCAAAAATCGTACGAGTTATTTTATTTTGGATGATTTTCGGGGTTGATAAAACAATTGGTTGAAATTCAAGTTTATTATCACCAAATTGAAATTCAAGCTCTTCATTGAAAAATTCTTCAGAATTATTGATTTCAAAATCAAAGTGATGATTTAAATCTTCCCCGTCGGAATTTAACAACTCGTCATTGAAAAGTCGAAAAAATTCGTGTTCATTAAATTCGTCTTCCTTTGTTGGATTATCAACAACTTCATTGCGTATCTTAAGTTCAAAATCCAAAGTTGTTGTATTCAAATTTTCGAAATCGAGAAAAGTAAGATCGAATTTTAAATTTGGTTCCACACCCACAAAAGAATTGAAATCCAACTCAATTACCGTGTTTTCAACAACTTTATTAAGATTATTATTTTCAATTTCAAAAGTTGTTATTTGAATATCGTTGATTTGGGTAAAAGATGGATTATTACTTAACTCGTCACACGTTGGGATTTGGTTTTGTTGTTCACGTTGTTTCATATAAGTTTCAAACAACGAATCTGTGTGATTATCGTAAATTTCGTTCATTTGTTCAACAAAATCCAATTTATAATTATTAGCTTGAGGATTTTCGATTTGGATTTGTTGAGAACAAAAAATTTCACTTGCATCATAGTCGAGATTATTCCCATTGCCAAAATTATTTGAAAAGTGGATCACATTTTCGTTTTGATTTTGAAATTCATTTTGGAGTTCAAAATTGAATTGGCATGGGTTATACTCGAAATCGTTTGAATTTTGAAGTGAATTCAAATTTTGATTATTTTGAAAACTTTGATTTGAATCAGTGCCCAAATATGAATTACACAAACCATTTATCATTTGATTTTGTTGTGTAGAGATTTCAAGTAGAGATGAAATGCTATTTTCGAGATTCGAGAGTTGGTCATCGTTTTGAAAACTTTGTTGTTCAAAATTCGAATTGTTGTTAAAATATCCATATGAATTTGGAGTGAAATCATATGAATTATATTGATTTTCACAACTATTGTAAAATTCAAGTGAATATGGAAATTCGGACATTTTCAAGAATGTTTTTGGTTTTTTTTATAAAGGAAAAAAAAAATTATTTTTCAAAAGGGAAATTGATTTTTGTTTTGTTTTTTGGTTTTTCAAATTTTTTCTTTTTTTTTGTTTTTGAAAAGATTTTATATCTTTTTATTTTTATTTTTGAAATTTCAAAGAAAAAGGATTTAAAAATTTCAAAGGAAAAGGAATATTTACAATTTTTTTAGTTTTGGATTTTGGAATTTTTTTTTGTAAATATGCATGAACTAATGCAACTAAATGAATGCAAGGGCTAATTACAAATGATTTGTCCTAAGTTAACCCAAAATTGTATAATCGCACTTTGTCTTAAATCAACAGGATAGTTCTCAGGCAGGTAACAGACAGGATTTATCGGTGCACCACGAATCACCGTAGCAATGCAGCCGAAGGTTTAAGTACCTTCAGAGGAACAACCACTATAATATTTACGAATCACCGTAATATTTATAAATGGTTATTACTCTACTGTAGCCTAGACACCAAGAAATTAAATTGTTCAAAGAAGACAAATTGTCAATATACAATTATGCGTTATCGATCTCTAACTGGTATTATTAATCAAAATTCTAGGATGAAATGCAAAGCAGAAATTAAACGTGTATTAACAATGCAACTACAAATGATTTTTGTTTTTGTTTTTGGTTTTCTGATTTTTTTTAAATGCAAGTAAACAACAATGCAATACAAACAAAAACAATAGATATATACAATGCAAGGCAAATAAAGAGAAAATTATAAATAAGCAAGTAGTTTTTTTGGCAAGCTCAGCACGCAAGCAATTTATTTTAGCAAGCACTTCTGATCCTTCTGCAATTCTGCTTTGGCAACCTGAAATAAAAACAAAATATATATATACAGTTTTTTTAATTTTGTTTTAAAAAGGAAACAAAATTTAAAAGCGAAGTTTTACTTGAAATTTTTTTTTTTAAACAAAAGAGGAACAAATGGTGAAAACAATCCAAACAAAAGATTTTTCTTAAATTTAAGGATGGAACTTAAATGGATTAAAAACAAAAAAAACAAAAATTAAAACCATACAAACAAATTCACAAATAAAAAAAAGGCCAACTTCACCAAACCAAACAAACCCGGCCCGTTAAAAATTGTAATTCACACTTGAAAATAACCAACACCACCCACTTGAAAATCACCAACAATACCCGACCCACTTCTTCCACGTCGTTCCTTTAAACATTTATTTCATTTCACCGAAACACTCGAACTTCAGAAAGTAAAATTACAAACAATTCACAATCAATTGAATGTTTGAGGAGATTTGATTTGTTTCGTTTTTAGGCTACGTGATGGAGGTTCGATTTTTGGGTAATGCGAATTGGGACAAGAGTCGGATTTTGTGTTAAGTTCGCGGCTGAAGATTGATGAGGGTCTGGCACTTTGATCGTAGTTCTCGACTTCAGGAGGGGCGATTAGGCTAGTGGGTGAGGTTGTGGTGTTTGATTGCTGTTCGATTTGGCAGAGGAAGGTGGTGGAGTCGTGATGCAGGTGGAGATAGGATCGATTGAGGTTGTGGTTCGCTTTTGGTTAATTAGATTGGGCGGATGGTTTTCTGACGTTGGTTGTGGCTGGTCACTGGTGCAAATGGGGTGGTCGAATTGAGATTCGGGAGGCGATGGTGTTTGTAGTGGAATTTGGCAAGACTGACTATAGAAGTAAGGGGTGATTTGTATAGTGAATGTAATGGGGATGTTGAAAAGCAGTGTGGACGAAGCTTGTAAAGGCAAGGTTGTACAGTTTGTTTGCAGTAGTGCTGATGACAGTGGTATGGTTTATGTTAGAGAAACGATAGACGGATGTGACTGTGAATTGACGTGCACTACACAATTTTGAAGCAATGTAGTGGGTGGTCAGACAAGTAAAAGCAGTTGTAGTGGTAAATGACAGTAGTGTAGTGGAATGTTGCAAGTCAGTTGAATGCAGTGTCGTGAAGGGGAGGACTACTGTGGTATTTGAAATGTAGTGGTGTCGATGACTGATTATTGTAGGTGGTTGCAGAACTGAGACAGAACTGTTGATGGCGAGTAAATAAGGACAGTAGTAGATGGTAGGCGCGGCAAATGGTAGGCAGTTGTATATGCAACAGATGGATGTGCTTGTATGTTGAAGTGTGCAGTTTTGTGAGGGTGGAATTGTCGTTTCAAGGCAGTTGATGAGGAGGTATTATGAAGTTGAATGAATTATGAATTTAGGTATGGAAGTAAGTTAGGCAGTGAGTTTGATTATTTGGCAGTTGTTTGTTGTGATGACGATGAGGAGGAGGTGTGGAGGAGTTGGATGGTTCGATTGTTAAGGGTGACTGAGGTGTGTATAGAAGCAGGCTGTTCGGGGAATGAAATGTTGTTTAGGTCAGGTCGAGGAAGGAGGGTTTCCGGTGATGATGGTCGAGTCAAAGTACAGCAGATATAAAGTGGGGATGATATCGGTGGTAAAGGGGGGTTCTGAAGGCAGTGATGATGTTTGTGGTAGGTTGCAGAGAAGCGGGAGGATGGGATGGCAAGTGTATGTTGATGGGATGTCGGGGATATGGTTTTGGCAGTATGGGCCGGAGTAGTTGTATGAAGTTCAGCAGTTTTGAATTGGATGAGGTTTTGAGTCAGTTTACTCATAGGAAGTGAATGTGGCCAGTAGGGGTTACAGTAGTTAGACTGTTAGTGTGTTTGGCCAAGGCAGTAAGGTTGTGGCTGTTTTGGTGGAGTTTGATGGGCTTGGTGGTGAAGCTTAGTGGTCAGAATTTGAATGAGGCGGTGAGGATGCAGAGAAGTTGTTGTGGAGTTATGGTGAAATCGGAAAGCAATGTAGGATGTAATCACAAGTTTTTGTAACAGAGAACTAAGCAATGCACCATTTCAAGTGAAAACTGAAGAGTTTGTTTTTTTTTGTTTTTTATTTCTAATGAAATGAAAATAGACAAGCAGAATAAAATGAACAGAGTGAATGGAAAGAAGTGAACAGAGAATATGAAAGAGTTTAGAAGGTAACAGAAAATAAGAAAACATAATTGCAAGCTAAAATGAAGGAAGTTAAAACTGAAGCAAACACCACATAACAAAGTAGACACATAGAACAATAATTAATCAAATGAACAAGAAAATGTTTTTTCTATATATAGAAATGCAAAAGCAATGCAAACAAGAACAACACCAAATCAAATGCAAACAAAAATCACACAAAAGCACACATTTTTTTTTCTTTTTGCAATCTAACACACGAAACAAACACACAAAAATCAAACAAAAATAATTCGAAGAATAAAAATAAAAATCAAAGCAAATTCCTCGGCAACGGCGCCAAAAACTTGTTGATCGACGGAATTTCTATCGGATTAGAAAACCATCGATAGATTTCAAATTAAAATAAACCGCAAGTGCACGGCGTACACTTTGTAGTACGTGGCGAATACGGGTCGATCCGTAGGGAATTGTGAGAGATTAAAAATCTATTCAATCAAATTAGACCAAAGTGAGATGAAAGTTGTTAACTACAAAAAGAAGCTAAAGCTAGAATTAAAATGCGATTTAAAAACTATTGAACTAGAGAACAACTTAGAGGCAAATCCACTCTCATATTTTTGTAAATCAACAAACAAACAATTTGTGATCTCTAGTTTTGATATTAATTGAAATATTGCTGTATTTATCATAAGTATGGTTTGTTTATGTTATTAATTAACATAACTCAAACCATCAAACTATGATACAACAACTTAACCACTTATAATTCTCATGAAAATGAAGCCAAAGCAAAAGCTATTTTAAGTATGATCTATTTACTATTGTAACTAGTAACATAGATCATCAAATTTCATTTTTACTTTAATTTCACAATCAAAAATGGATTAGCAAATGATGATACAAATTGTGTTTATGTTGAATAAGAATAGCTCATTTGCATAAGCAATATAAGCTATCAAACCCACTTGTATAAACTTGCATCAAAATTCACTTCATTAAGCATAAACCAAATGAGATCATAAAATGTTGAAATTACATAATATTTGAGAGCTTCATTACCCCTAAATTGAAGGGGTTTAACTACTCATTTGTGGCATTGAAGCAACACAAGTAAGTTTCAACATTAAAAATGAAAGAAAGTAGAGAATAAACAAAGAAAAAGAAGATTAACTACTAGAAGAAAATTGATAAAACTAGTGCATAAATGTAAATCTAAGCTATGAACATTAAGAGAAAGAGAGCATAGAAATAAGCATTAACATAAAAACAAAGAAAATCATGTAGACAAGAAAGGAAAAGGAGGCTTGGAAGCCATTTTTATTTCATATAACATTGAGCTTACAATTTGATCTCTTAATTTCCTAAGTAAAATGAAAGAGTTAATGATTTACCTGTACATAAGAGGGCTATTTATACATGCATAAAACCCTAATTCTATTTTTAAGGGGCTTCCCAAAATACCCCTTAGGAAGTGTGGAGGCCAAGTAATCATTAGCTTCTACTAATCATTATTTAAGTGTACGTATAGCCATTAATTCCATAAGCATGTTCATTAGCCTTTAATTTGTACATTAAGGTAGATGGGTAGGTGGGGTCCTCCACGATCTTCACTTTGAATTATTTCCCTCTTCTTTCCTTTGTATTCATTTGTGCATGCATGTATCTTTATATAAACCTCTTCCATAAGCATCCAAATTCCTATAAAATCATCAAAAATGTCCAAGAAAAAATTCTCAAATTTACACATGCACAAAAATGACCATTTTGCCCCTGAATGAAGATGAAAATATGATGGTTTGAAAATAATTGAATTTTGGTTTTAACATGTACAAATGCCCAAATATGATGTTTATTTAAATAAAAATAGATAAAATATGGATGTATATATATGCACATTTACGTGCACATTAGGAAACCCGTTCCGCTGAGCGGCGTGGTCTCACTTAATATCATTAAACCGAGATGTAACAGAAGTACTCACACCTGGCTTTATGTCTTACTCGATGTTTTTGTTTCCCCTTAAACTCTCGGGTACTCAAAATTGATTTGAGTAGGTTAAGGCCTAAGGTTTACAGGTTTTAATCTTTTGGCGAATAGAGCTTCCAAAGACGAGCAGGTGGTTGATGAATAGCTAATTAGGATTTGCAGTTTCATTTTGTTTTGATTCCGCTGTATATATTAAGTCAGATATGACTATATTGCTTTGATCAACCAAGGGGGCATCGTTATATGTCACTCTTAGCGTATTTTTGTAATGATTATAATTAATCTTTACTTGGGAGATGATATGGGATTATGTAACTTGGTTATGAATTTGTTTTGAAATGTAATCAGTAAAATTTTGTTTTTGAAAATCTGTGATTTTATTCATATTTAAAGTGCTTCTGATATTATGGATACCATTATCATTACCTTATTTTGTCACCAGAAGTTAATACTATGGATGACTGCAACATCTGTAGCGCTTAGCTTTTGGCCTCCAGATAAGGGATGTTACAAAACACCTCGTAATTTTACGATAATTATTTTAAAAGAAAATTTAGTAAAAAACGAATAACGCCAAAATTAATTTTTTTTGCCAACTTTGGAATTTGGATACAAAGCTTACAACATTGGGTTCATGGCGATTTTTTGATCAATTTTCATATATAAAGTTTTTCGATCAGAGTTCAAACCAAAAAATTATTAATGTTTGGAGTTTTAGAATTAAAAATAATATTATATGCGATTAAGGAAATACAAATAATTAATTAACATTAGTTAAATTTAATGGATAGTTAACATTGCTTAGATGTTAAAAATATGTTAAATGGAAATAAATCATAATGATTCGTTAAATAAGTAACAAAATTAAAAAATCATGATAGCAAATTAATCACTATTTAAACAAAGAAAGGGTCGATCCAAGATGCACCCAGGTTGATCGGTTGTGGTCGACCCTAGGTCTACAATAGTCGGCTGTTATCTAGGTCAAATCGACAATAATGAATGGCCAAAATGGCCCAGATTTAATAAAGTTTTATCGAATGGCTGGCATTGATTTGAACCACTATAAATATCAACCTAGACCCTCACCTCTAAAATCATATTTTTGGAGTGACACCGAGCTCTATCATTTTTTCTTCTCCCCTAAATTCCAAAATTCTAAGAAATAGTACAAATGTATACATATACATAATTTGGGAATCATAGAAGATTACTGAGGAAGAAGATAGGAGCAAAAATCGCTAAAGCTAAGGTAAAATGTAAATCCGGATCGAAAATATAAATCGACTTCCAAATCTCTTTTCTAATCTAGATCTATTATAAATCTGTATATGCTTGCGACGTATGAATCCCATAGGGATAAAGGGGAGTCAAACTGGAATAACAGAGATAAGATCTAGAGATTTGGGAAGATAAAAATGTGAGTGGAAAATTATATATTTTTATATACTATTAGAATTATATCATTGTAAATCTATTCAAGTATGCCTAAAATGTAAATTGGAGTTGTAGGCTAAAAATTGTATATGTGAAATAAAATTAAAAAACTTGCCTGCATATTTTATTATTGATAATCTGAAATTGTATATTCATGTATTTAGAAAATATTGGGTATTAATATTCCCTAAATTTAGTCACTGAGATTTATAGAATATGTGATAGTTCCAAATTTCTAAATTTAATACGACTTGTGCAAATAAAATGGTAGATTGAGTTATCCTAGCTAAACATAGGGATTTAAGTACTATTTTAATTATATAATCATGTTGCAATGTGAATTTCTATACATTGTCAAGTTTCAAATTTATAAATAAAAGTGCAGCGGTTGAAATAACAAGGAATACACCTAAAAAATAGATGTATAAAATAGGGATATTTATGTACATTGTACTATCTATTTCAACAACTATGATAAGATAATCCCTTGTAATTCCAAACGTAACACAAATTCCCTTTTTGGATAAGATATAGAAATTTACAATGTTAACTATTCCATTTAGGAGAAATGTAATTCCAATGCATTAAATTACAGAAAATCTCTAAGTATAAATTAAAAGAATTATAAATGTTATAAAATAAGTCTAAGAAAAGAATAGGTGCAATATAAGTAAAAAAATGGAGATAAAACGAAATGAAAAGTTGGACAATTCATAATTTAAAATAAAAAGGGTATAGATGGTCCTCTAAAATAAGGTAGGGAATTAAAGGTAAAAGCAAAATAGAAATAAGAAGTTAAATAACAAGGGTAAGGAAAAGCAAATGAGAAAATATGTTTAAAAGGAAGCGGTAAATGACCTTAAATTAAATAAGATGTAAATGCGTAGAAAAATAAAGAAATATTGAACAGTAGAGGCACAATAATTAAATAAGAATAAATGAAGATATATATACATAAACACACAGTCTCTAGTATGTGTTTATCACGGGTGTGATTATATAAGTGTGTAAATAAGTTAAATGGATAAAAATGACATAGTCATTAGAATGGATTGGAATGCGAGGTCAGTAGTGTTACATAATAGAGGTATGCCCACCGCAAGTGGCCACCAGCAGTTGCGTATATTTTATACTGATGTAGGACATATCCAACTATAGGACCCATGAAGTATATACGCTTGCGTATAAGTGAAGAGATACCCTCAGTAGAGTCTTCTTTAATAAATTAAGTGGAGGATATTGTTTTGATTGCGTTAGGCAATCTAAATTGGATGGTGAGCAGTTCGATGCTATGTTAGTATGTGTTGATACTAAATCAGGAGTAGGAGCTGTACATAGGTTATGTTCATCATCGGTCCTGCACGGTCAACGGGAAAGACAGGGTTACACCTAACGGACTACGCCTCCTACTAGGGTAGGTCCCATTTAGTAATGTACCGCCATAGTTGTCTGCTAGATTGTTTGTTAGGTCAAGGCTAGGTAACCCATAAAAGAGTCTTTCAAAGATGAATGGGGTAGTCCAAGGAGCTGGGTCCTCTATAATCAATAATCTAAGTCCATAATAGGAAGAAGACAGATAGTAAATCCACAAGGTATGATAGAATACAGCTAAGCTATTGTGACGCCGCATTAGGCACTATGAGATGCACAATGAGGCATAAACTACCATTAAGAGGTGGACAAAAACGAAGATGATGAGACACATCGGCGAGTCGACATTACGGGTTTCCCTCCCCAGTGCATAGTTTTATGGATAGTTGCAATACGAGATGTAGTTCCATACAGATGTGATATTGCATTGATGTGGGATCCTGGCATGGTGCCAGATTATGGATACTAGCAAGGATAGTTTCTTGGTCCAAGGGAGGACTGTGGTACTTATATATTTATATATATGTATGTAGTTATCGTTTACTTTGAGAAGATGGGGCGTATCATTCGCGTACATGTAGTCGAGACGATTTAGTCAAATTAAAAGATATAATATATAATGGAAGACAATCGGCATAAACTAGTATTATGTGTAAAATGTATAATTCACCAATCATCAGAACGTTATTCTAACACCTCCTCATTACAATCCATAGGATATCTTAGAGGTACATGTACTGGTGTAAGGCGGGAACAATGGAAGGACAATTTTCCTTAAGTATGCTCGGCACCGACAAGAACACTAGAAATTAGAAGTGTCAACCTTGGTTTATAATTATATGTCTATTATACTTTACTATTCCGCTATGAGATATGTCGATAGTGCTCCAATATGCAATTATTTGTTTATTTGCAGGATACCAAACCAACAATCCATACTTTGGTGGACTAGGGTTTTCAATTTAGCAAATATTCAAGCCCCATTGAGGTGCAGGTTGTTACATTTGGTATCAGAGCTAGGTTTGTCGATTTTGAAAAAATGAATAAACAAGAGTGAATGTATTTGTATTTTGCCTATAATTATAAATATATTATACATCAAATGCTATAAATTCTGATTATAGAGTAGATACAACCATACACTAAAATGTGTATAAGTTGATTATAAGTCGGAATAATGGAAGAAGTTGAAGATATACAATACCCCGATTACCCACGAGAAATAGGTCATAGGTAAAGCATTGACTTAAAAGAGTATGAGTACATCATATGGAAGGTCCCTGAAGCTGGATAATACATGATTCCCCAGTTAGGCTCCCGATAGCCTAATGATTGTAAATCCCCAAATGATCTCGACTGATGATGTGCAGAAGGTCCGGATAAGAGGAAAGTAAGAGTCTGTATGTTGTAGGTATCCGGAAGTAATTGAGTTCCCGAACGATGGTGTGTAGCAATCACTCCAAGATGATAGTCGGATTTTAATATTTGGAAAAAATATAAATAACTATATTATAGTAAATAAAAAGTTTTAGTAGAAAATTTAAAATTTGTTAGATTGAGAACAACAATAAATGGGTTTTAATAGAAAGGTCAATTCTTTTGAAAAAAATAGTAGAGCGCATGTAGCTCGTTGATTTTATAAGATGAATTTTTTTAAAATTTGGAAAATTCTTTTTAGGGAGGACAATAAGAAGTGGTACAAGTTTGGAATGGGGTAAAAAGAATGGGAAAGAAGATTAGAATCCGAAAATAAAGCAGTAGGACAACACACTACAATGGTTCAACTAAGAAGACTGTAAGCAATTGGAATTAGGATAGTTTAGGTAGAGAAAGGTTGAATGGTAATAGCATTATAAAATAAAAAATATTAGGAATTTATATAAAATAATGACAGTAATTAGAAATAACATTAGGAGATAATATTAAAAATAATGTTAGTAATCAAATTAGAAGGAAAAATAAAGGAAAATGGACATTTTCCTTTGTTGTGCGTATTTATTGCAAGTATCTTTAAAAGTCCTCCTTACATGATATTGGAGGCTCTACTAAGGATTGAAAGTGGAGATAGTATGGCAGCATTGGGACCACGGGCTTGGACGTCACTTCTGGTGATAAGAAAAGGATAGGGTGAGAGTTGTTCTTATCTATTCCAGTTTTTATTGTTCAAAAATTATAAAAGATGTTTAGAAGTATTGTAAAGTACAATTTTGGGGAAAAATGGTTTGTATAACAATTGAGTTTTTAAAATAAAAATTTAATAGATGGTTTGAGTTAAAAATCCAAATTTTTAAGAAGTAAAAGTTAAAACGGTCTTTAAAGGGAAAGGAACTTTTAAAAATTTAATTGTAGTTTTACAAGTTAAGACACTAAGTTATTTTTTAATTTCCAAAAAGTTCTAAGTTGTACTTTTTAAAATAAGAGTTTAGAGATTAAAAAAGGCCAAAATTTTTAAGTTTTAATTTTTGAAGAAATTAACGATGACCAAACCAATATTTTAAATATGGGGTAGATAGGAATGACTGCCTAGGTCAGACAGGGTAAAGATAAGGCTATTAAGAAGATAGAGTAGTCTACTCATAGAATAGCAATAAGGAATCCTTGTAGAGTGTAAAGAATACTGGTGAGAACCTAGGAACGTTTTTTTAGACATATGCGCAAGACATAAGAAGACCCGCTAAGGAATGATAATATAAAATTACATTTCTATGAGTCTAGGGTATGCTATAGGAAAGATCAAGAGTAAAGGAAGTAAATACCGAGTTATGAGAATACTATCTAGAGATTGAGATTAAGAGAAGATAGTTGTTACACCATAATTTCAACAAAGTACAAAATTATGAACATTCGAAAGGAAAATTCCTTCGCTTGTAATTCCAAGACCCATTGTTTGGTTTCCAATGAGAGCATAAGTACCGGATTCAGTATCCAAGAGCATGTGATCCGAGAACAAGAATCGAAGCATCAACCGTGGTCAAGACCATGTCTAGCTAAGACAAGAAGCTTAACCATAGGCAGCAGTTGCCAAAACCAGAAGCATTTCAGCAAGTATCAACAATCAACGGCCAGATAGCCTAGGCCGAGACCAATAGTCGGGATAGATGGAAGGTATCAAGAAGCTATATATAAAAGCATCATGTTAGTAATCCTTGTTAAAATCCACTCAACTAGATAATGGTAACCATTCAAATTTAAGCCGCATATAGTAAGCCAGGTCATCAATCCAAGGAGAAGGTTCTCCACTAATGGCGTTACGACATATTGGCTGCAAATAGACGGCAAGCCCAAGGAACAAGGATCGACGGGCACAACAAAGAATTGAGACATAAAATAATATTGTAATTTCCTATGTTTGAGCTTTATTTACAGGCACATTAATGGCGGAAATGTCTAAACTCAATATAATAAGCCTCTCAGCCAGAAAAGAGTGAATAAACATGGAAAGGACAATGGATGTAGGAAATTTTGGCCCAAACCACTATAAAATTCTCGGTATTATTTACTTTTTGCACTTTACCTTCTCTGCATTTGCTATTAAGAGCTTATGGTCCAGAATTTCCTGACCTAAGTTTGATTAAATCACTTTCGATAATCTCTTCATCGGGTTCAATATTCCAACAAACTTCCGAAGCTATACCTTCGGACCTCGGGGTGTTAGTGTGGACGAAAATTTGCACTAACATTTGGCACTAGAGGGAGGGCCTAAACCTCCGCACTTTGTTCACTCTCGAAAATCCAACAGAACATTCCAGTCAATTATGTCTAGTTTTGAAAATGAAGAAGTCATATCAGAGCTACCCCTGAATCTTAACATTCTATTCATTGAAAAAGACAAAAGCGAAAGATTGGTCACTCTCATTTTAGAGAAAAAGAATGGAAAAGAATATGATCCTATCTATGAGCTTCTCAGATCAGGTAGCTTTTGGAATATCTTCTAGAGTCCCTCTAGGAATTAGCCTAACTCTGAAAGATTGTTAAGACCCTGAATAAAGGAATCTTTCCATCGAATTTGTTAAAATATGAAGTTTTGGTTTCTTCCTAAAAAAAGCCCTCCTAGTCACTCAAGGTGATGAGTCTCGAAAGAAATTGAAGTGGGATCTGATTCTTACGCCACTCAACCAAAGCTTGTCTCGGATATTCCTGGAAACTCGCGAAGACTTTTCTTACCCAGATTACCCTTCATTAAAGAAAGAAGACTCGAAGAGTGATAAGTAGTGTATTTATCATTTGATAAAAGGGCACAAGACGGAGGGATGCCGAAAGCTTTCTTATGTGATCGAGAAATTTATACATAAAGGGAAGTTAACCGAATTAATTAAATGTTAGTTTGGATATCTTATTTCGGAATTATTTGCTTTGTTTTGCTTCTATGACTCTAAGGGAATTCCATATAACTCTTGCCAAATGAATGCAGATGGCGCTTATCTACAAAGACGAAGTTTCAAGAAGAATCCTTTTTATAAATCAAATTCCACGGTCAAATGAAAGATACCAGTTCTATTAATATGCTCTTCTCGATTATAACCTCTTCTACAAAAATTTTAACTCTAAGGAGCACTTCATGATCTCATATTCCTTGAAGCTTAATCAGAAAGTCTTGGATTTTCTTCTTCGGTATAACTCAATTTACTAAATCTTTACTCGGAGGGTGCGTTCAAGTCTCGGCATTTATGGTACCTCTTTTAGTATGCCCCCTCTCCTTAAGAATATTTTCATATCATACTTGCATTTAGAATTTAAGGACTGAAACTTTGCCATTGATCCGACGAGATCAATGAAGAGTTTTGCTTTCTCTAAAAGATACAAATTCTATCGATATTTTTCTTTTTCAAACTCGGATCAAACTTTCTTTTGAATAATGTGATTTATAAACAATATGATTTCAAAAGTCTTTTACAAAGCAGTTTGAGAACACTCTTACCGTTAACATAAAGTAGTTTTAGATGGCTGACACCTGCCAAAAGTGGTTGTAGATGGCCGACATCCACTAAAAGTGGTTGTAGATAGCCGACCCCCACCAAAAGTGTTATTGATTTGGACTCAACGATAAGTTGGTAGACCTCACCGTAATAGCACCCCCATAGTGGTGCGCTACAAAGTGTAAGGCCATATCACCTATGTTTAAAAGACGTCGAAAAGTAAAATACATACTGATAGTGAGTCATGGTCGAGTAGTACCATGCATTAGGTAGATTCCCAATTAGATTAGAATATTGGATAGATTCACAATAATAATGAGTCATAGTCAAGAAGTACCATGCACTGGGTAGATTCCCAATTAGACTAGAATAATAGGTAGATTCCCAATAATAGTAAGTCATGGTCGAGTAATACCATGTACTGGGTAGATTCCCAATTAGATTAGAAAGTTAGGTAGATTTCCAATAATAGTGAGCCATAGTCGAGTAGTACCATACATTGGGTAGATTCCTAATAATAGTGAGCCACGGTCGAGTAGTACCATGCATAAGATTAGGATTGGGAAGATCCCCAATAAGGTTAGAACTGGGTGGATTCCCAATAAGGATGGAACGCTAGGGAAAAGTTCCTAAGTTAAGGTGTCGAGTAGAATCTCTATAAACAAAAAAGGAAGAGAACAGAATCGAAACAAGACGAAACTCCTAATTGTGCTACTAGGCTCACTTCGGACAATGATATGGTAATGAGGACTTGGTTGGATATGAGATCTTGTGTATACCAAGGGCAAGATATACCCCATAAAGAGAAATTTCTAAAACACGCTCAAGCAAAGTGACGACATAAAAAATAAAATCGAAAAGAGTAAAGTTCCTTTATATATAGTTTGTCCAAGAATAATTTACACGGGGTAGGTCAAGAAGAACACTTAAACAAATAATACTACAAAAGCTAGATTACAAAATCGATAGCATCAGAGGATAAAGTATAAAAATGAATGGAGGAGATCCTCCTAAATGAGCATGCCGAGGTGGCAAGTCAGGGCCCTCCAAAACAACCTTTGTTCCATAGACTTGGAAGGGATTTATTAAGCGATATCATCCTCAGCCTCTTTTCCTCCCTTCATCTAAAAGGAATGGCAATGTCACCTCCTGGGATGAGATATTGATTTAAGGCTTACTCTTCTCCAAGGTAAAGTGGTTGTTAATTTTTAAACCCAACCTTGACTCAAGAAAATTGCTCTTAATCTCAAATGCCTTAAGAGTTACGTTAAGCTTCTGAAGTTTAGCTACCTTATCCTTATAAGTTTGGTAAAGAGAAGCATAGTCTCATTGAGTTTTTGAGAAGTTCAGGAAAGGTACTCCCAAAAGAACGTCCACTTAATATTAGTAAAGAGAAAGAATGGGAATAAAGAAGTACTCCACATTGGCTACTCCAGCTTGAAATATCATGTAACAGTCGCATTGTACATGGTCGAATGGCAATTCAAACACTATAAACTCGTCAAAAAAAATTCATTCATAAAATTATACAAGCCAAAGGTTATAAAAATCATATTATTACAGCGACAAGTTATGGTATGTTTTCTTCATTAAACATGTTATCAGGAGTGTCTTCTTACACCTCCTCATTGATAGAAGCAGCTTCCTCCTCTTCCTCTACTAGAAGCTTGGCTTCATCCTCCAGAATGGTCTTGGTCTCCTTTTTCTTCTTATGTTCCTTGTACCTTTTAGCGAAGTTGGCTTCAACTGTGGCGGCATTTTTCCCAAGATAGGTTAGAGAAAAAGTATGTTTTGGTCTCGATGGTGAGCGTAAGCATCATATATGACTTGGAAGGTTTGTCTACTGGCCTCATTCTTATGCTCTTCTCTAGAAATATAACGTTCCTTATCAACCAACCCAGCCTCAGCTTTCTACAACCTCTCATCCCTTTCCTTCAAGGCTTTCTCAAGAGTCTCGATCTTATAATCCTTCTCTCCAACAGTCCTACCTGATTCATCTATCTAGATATTCACCTCCTGAAATTTAGCTTTGAATTCCACAAATTCCTTTTTCATTGCGTTGGTAATGGTCGTCGTCTCCTCCATTTCCAGCCATCCATGTTGAAGGATGGAGATTTTCGCCATAGTCTAGAGAGAGGCAACATAGTAAGAACAAATGATGGAATCATAAACCTACACATAAATTATTTTTCCTACCTTGATCCTTTCCCAAAGGCTATATTCAATTGCTCTTCGGACTCCTGAGGTAGAGGTCGGAGGTGTAGCGTTCGCTTCGGTGATGGCATAGAAAAGGTCATC
Organism: Allium fistulosum; assembly: GCA_030737815.1. Lineage (NCBI taxonomy): Eukaryota > Viridiplantae > Streptophyta > Magnoliopsida > Asparagales > Amaryllidaceae > Allium > Allium fistulosum. The sequence goes on from CM060903.1 coordinate 1,408,673,858, forward strand.
TTCAAAGGCAGCCTTTGTAACTTCCATTGCTTGCTTGTTTTTCTCAGAAAGATGATCTGAATCTTTTCCCATGGAACTTTCACCTTAAGAGGATCTAGAGACCATTTGCTTCTTCGGCCCGAGAGTATCTCTGTAAGGAAGCAACAACCTGGATTTTTTCTTGGTCCCATTTTCCCTTATCTGGGAAGCTGGCCTTCTCATAAGAGGAATTCAATACAACGAGGAGAAATGGATAAGGCTGAAATCAAAATTAAGACTAAGTTATACTAAGAGCATAAAATAAGCTAGTCAATGATTAAAGGATGAAACCCCTGGTCTTGCGTTCCAACGGAATCGGATTCGGTCTCCTCTCCACTATCAATGACTATGGTAGAAGATTTCTTGTATTTCTTAGAGGGTTCAAGTCCAGAAAATTTAGCAGACGGAAGTAGCAAACCTTGAACTTTGATTTTGTTTTCAGTAAGAATCAAGTGTCGGTATCGCTGTAAAGATGGCATCTTCATGACTTCTTTGTACCTATCTTTAAATTGATTAATGGTAGCCGGATCATCACTCTTCTCGAGTCTCACTGTTTAAGATTTAATAAAATAAGTAAACACGATCTAGAATATGAATAAGACTAAAAGAAAGTAAAATATTCAAGGACATACCAGCATTATTGAAAGAGCTGACAATTCGATTCGAAGGGGCCTTAACAAAGAACCACCGACATGACATTATTTTGCTGAATGGATCCTTTAGAGGACATGGCCTTAAGAATTTGTAATAGACTTAGAATCAAGTAGGTTGAACATGTAATTGATATCAATAATGGATATATCCCGATAGCCTTTTTCAGAGTATAGAATCACCATGGTAGATAAATTTGAATAGAAAGTAGCCAAGAGTTGAAAGAGATTAATGCAATAAAATTCCAAGACCTTAAAAAATAGAGGGGCTAGGGGCAAGAAGATTTCGTGTTCTAGATGTTCTATGGACCAAACTAAATACCCCACTGGAGGGTTACTAAGGTGCATCCCAGAGCAAGGAGCGATCGTCTTGACCCCTGTGATCCCATAAGAAGACAAAACTTCATCGTGATCTTGTTGAGTTTTGATAGGAGCATCCATTTCAAACCTAAGAAAAGGAGGGCAACTATCTAATTGTTAAAGTAAAAATTGACACTACCCCAAAAAATAAGGATTAAGCAGGTCAAAGCCAATAAGAACCTAAGTCTAATTTTTGATTAAGCAATAAAAGGAGGGATATCAATGATGATATTGGCAGTGTTAATAAGAATAATAAAATTGAATAGGACTTATTGGTTGAAGAGTGGATATCAAAGGAAGAATCGAAGAGAGCATGAAAATATTAATGACAAGTTTATAATTTGAACAGGCGAAAGTAGAAGAGAAAAAGGAAATATATTTTATATCAAAAAGTAACGACACATATTGAAGAGAGATGAGTTTTACATTGTTGATTGGTTTGATAGATGTCCATAAAATGAATATCAAGAGATCACCTCATTAGATGCCAAGTCATCATTGAATAGGAAATAAGAAACGCTTTTTGAAGATAACCCAATCAACCATCTACATCTGGACTAACATTTAATGAAAATCAGAACCCGTCCCTTCAAAGGTCCAGACCCGAATGATCACTTATGAATTCATGGTACGAACGCCGTCTTAACCTCACAGTCCCAGATTAAATTTTACCTCTTTGCGCTCAAACGATTTTGCTTATCACTTAGCCTAAATGGCTTTAAGTGATAAGCACGATTTCCAAAAGTTTTGACCTCACGGTCTCGAACCAAATTTCACCTCTCGGCGCTCAAACGATTTCACTTATAACTTAGCCTAGATGGCTTCAAGTGACAAGCAAGATTTCAAAAGTTTTGACTTCACGGTCTCAAATTAAATTTCGCCTCTCGACACTCAAATGATTTCTCTTATCACTTAGCCTATATGTCTTTAAATGACAAGCACGATTCTGAAAATTAAGACCTCATAATTCGATTAAAACCGAGCCTTCCGGCATAAAATAAAATTTAATTTCCAATAAGATAGCCCGGATTTCTTATAATAATGTGCAAATATAGGCATTATACCACCACTAATAGCTTTCAAACCTAATTCCTATGTAAGACCAGATATAAATGACTGAAGCATGGCATCGAAAGATTTTCACCTCTTGGCACTAATTTCAATTTCCAAAAGCCTCTAAATAAGGTTAGATTTTGAATTATTTTCAAAATCCTCTAAATAAGGTTAGTCTTTATAAGTTGTCTTAGTGCAGCAATGCTTTCGAAAGTCCTTAGAATACTACTTTTCCCGAAAGCTCAGGATCAAATTCATAATGGGAATGGAACAAACAAGCCATGTGTTACACCATAATTTCTATAAAGTACAAAATTATGAACATTCAAAATGAAAGTTCCTTGGCGTGTAATTCCAAGACCCATTGTTTGGTTGCTAACGAGAGCATAGGTACCAAGAATCAGTATCAAAGAGAATGTGATCCAAAAACATGAATCAAAACATCGACTGATGTCAAAATCTCTATCCAGCTAAGACAAGAAGCTTAATAAAATGTAGCATTTGCCGAAACCAAAAGCATTTCAGCAAGTATCAACAATCAACGGCTCAGATAACCCAAGTCGAGACTAATGGTCAGGATGGATCGAAAGTATCAAAGAAGCTATATACAAAAGGATCACGTCAGCAATCTGCATTAAAATGCACTTAACCAGATGATGGAAAACGTTCAAATCTAAGCCAGACATAACAAGCTAGGTCATCAATCCAAGGTGAAGGTTCTCCAGCAATGGCGTTACGGCATGTTGGCTATAAATAGGCGGCAATTTGAAGGCGCAAGGATCGGCAGGCACAACAAAGAATTGGGACTAAAATAATATTGTACTTTCCTATATTAGAGCCCTATTTATAAACCCATTAATGGCGGAAATGCCTAAACCCAATGTAATAAGCCTCTAGCCAGATAAAAGTGACTGAATAAGGAAAGGACAGCGGCTGTAGGGACTTTCGGCCCGAACCATTATAAAAGTCTCGGTATTATTTACTTTCTGCACTTTACCTTCTCCGCTTTTTGTATTGAGACCTTATGGTTTAGCATTTCATGACCTAAGCTTGATTATATCACTTCTCAGTAATCTCTTCATCGGGTTCAATATTCCAACCAGCTTCCGTAGCTATACCTATGAGCCTTGAGGTGTTAGTGTGGATGAAATTTACACTAATAATAGTAACAAGGGGTAACGAGATGGCAAACATACTTAGAGGACATTAGTAGACTCAAAGTTAAGAAAGGTAAGATAGGAGCGAAAAAGTTATTCCGCTAAGCCAGTTGCCAATGAGTTATTCAAAGGGTGCACAGTTTATATTTCTTACCCACTACAGTGTGGGATGATGCATAATTTTTTCCATAATTGGGTATGGTAATGGAAGTAATGGATAAACCTTATACATCAAAAGCCATAAAGAAAAGTTAAGATATGTGGGTTGGAGAATGATGGCACGTTAAAAGGTCCATAGGTAGTGGTAGTGGGCAGTAAGTATTAGTTGTTTCTGTTATGTGAAGCATGTATGATGTTTATGGAAATGTTCATATTTTGTGTTTTCAGTATGGACTGTGATATTATTAGGAAAACAATATAGCAAGGAAATTTCAGGAAAGATGATTAACTAATGCAAAAGAAAATAAAATAGTAAAAGGCTGGAAGTATAAAATGGATTAAAGAAATTTATTAAATTAGCTAAAAAAAGAACGGTGAAGTTAAGTCCCAAAAGCCTTAAAAGTTTTAGGAAATAAAATTTGACAAGCGAAGGACAGAGAAAGTTTGGTGCAAAGCCATGGTTCAAAGTCCCTATACCTTAAAAGGAAAATTTATAAATGAACTTGTGTGTGGTTGGTATTAAAAATTAAAGAAAAGTTTTTTAAAAGATAAAATTTACCACGTTGTTAGGTAGAGTCCACTATGAACGTTAAACTGTTGACTAAACTTTGATTTCATGTGGTGTGGCATAATTTGTTTTAAGAATATGTATGTATGTAGTATTTGCATGTATGTACGTGTACTTTTGAAAATATTTGCTCAAAATTCCTAGTTTTGAAAAATAAACTACCTTAGTGAAAGGTTTTTAAAAACTTTTATGATGAAAATTTTAAAATTTAATTTTTTTACTAATATTTTAAAAGTAATATAAAAATATTTTTGAGCAAAAAAGAAGGAATTTTAAATTTTTTGAAATGCCACATACTTGATATGAGGGGAGTAATTGATAGGATAACTAGTATAGATTTTACTATCCAACAGAAGTGATAGTAAAATAAAATATAGTTAGAGACAAGGAAAAAAGTTGTTTAACTATGGAACCACTCTCTTCATACCATGTCGATAGGTACACTAAACTAGTTTTAAAATAATTCTATTTTAAAAATCTAAAGATTTAAAGTAAAACTTAATTATGATTACTATAATCGAAAGAGTCAGAAGAAAATTAGGGGAAAAGGAGAAGGTTCCAAGGTATAGTGGAAAAAGGGCACATAAGAGATGGATGGAAATATGGAATTTTCCATCTATATCTTTCCGATATAAGGATATAGATTTATAAAATTTGATTTTTCAAACTTGGATGTTGGCAACGGTGTGCTAGGAGTTTGGATGGTAGGGATTGGATAAAAAATTGGTTGAGTTATACTTTATTCCTAGAAGTATAGGAAAATTTGGATGCAAAGTCAAGTTTTTGATTTTTTAAATTTGCATACATATAGAACTGGTAGTATATCTAGGTTGTTTCCATCATATTTTCAAAATTGTTTTGAAAAGATGCATTCACATAGGAGGTGCCAATTTCGAATTGCACAGTATGCATATCATATATACTGTGATACACTATGCACTTGTACATGATTGGTTGCAAAATTGGTTGCATATTAATTGATTGGTTAGTTTAGAATGGCTGTACATTATGTTAAGCTGTTCGACCCTTGAGGAATATCGGGGATGAAATTCTTTAAGGGGAGAGAATGTAACACCCTATAATTTTATGATAATTAATTAAAAAGAAATTTTATTAATAAATGATTAACGCCCAAAAATAGAATTTTCACAAAATTGGGAAATTGACTACGAAACTTGCACCATTGTTTTCGTAGTGATTTTCTGATCAATTTTTATATATAAAGTTTTTCAATCGGAGTTCAAATAAAAATGTTATTAATGTTTAAAATTTTAAAATTAGAAATAATTATATATATAATAAAGAAATAAAAACAAATGATTCACGTTTATTACCGTCGGTTAAATTTAACGGATAATTAACGTTGCATAAACGTTAAGAAAATGTTATGTGGAAATAAATCGTAATGATCTGTTAAATAAGTTACAAAATTAAGCGAATCACGATGGTAAATTAATTACGTTTAAACAAAGAAAAGGTCTACTAAAGATGCACCGAGGTCGACTATAACATCCCTAATTTTTATAACATTATTTAGGAAATTTAATTAGATAAATTAAATCGAATAATGATGATAAGGGGATTGAGATTTGGATAAACCATATAGGGCCGTGCTTAACAATAACATAAATGGGCTTAATTTGGTTTGTAAGCTAATTAATGTACACATGGGCATATTAGTAAATAGTCGTATCATACTCACGACTACACTTTTTTGTAATTGCCCATTTACGTTTCATTTCTCATTTTTCACAAACGTAAATCAAAAACCTAAATTAGAGCCGGCTACTAACAAGGAGGAAAAGAGGAAAATTCAATCTCGAGCTAATCAAAGTTAGGAAGGATTAATCAACAACAAATCTCAAATTCCTTATCATATCTAAGGTGAATAATAAATCATTCCATCTCTGCTTTGTTTTTATAATCATATGTTTTCGGATTTAAGATTAAAATTCATTTTATGATTTTTTGGATGATGATATGCTTGGGTTATTATTTGTTTGATTTAAACCAATTCATTTACATATGAAATTGCACGGTTTAAGGGGAAAACCAATTTTTATTGAATATAGAATGCCATGGAAAAATTATATGTTAGGTAAAACATGATTTTAGAGATGGGTTTAATTTTTTTTCATAATTTTCAGGCTATGAAGAATTTATTGTGAATTTCTAAAGGAAAATATGCTATAATTGGGTTCGAAATTTATTTTGATTATTTCTAGAAGAAATTGGTTTTGAAATTTTAATATGTTAAATAACATGATGAAATTGAATTTCTATGATTTTTGAAGATTTTTCCCAATTAATTTACTGGGAAAATAAATTATTTTAAAAGCGGAACTTATTTGCAATGTTGGTTTTGCTTAATGGAAGAGCTTAATTGTTAATTTTCCTTTGATTTAGATCTGATAAATGCAGTAGTTATTTTGTAAAGTATTTGAAAAGTTTCAAGGCAACCAATTAAAACATTACACATAGGCAGGTTAGTGAAAGTATTTACTAAAAATGTGGATGATTTCAGCCTTTAATCAAAAAAGTGTGTTCCACCTCCTTTAGCAATACCATTCGACTCCATTGCTTCTACTCCAACCCAGCCGAAACCCACCTAGTCGAAACCTATACATAAGGTATCACTCAATTGGTACGTAGTGGATTGGAGGAAAGGCGGAAGCTATGTTGTCGAAAGGAATGCTCCGATGGGGTCGAAACCTTGTTTGATTTTCAAAAGTTAGGTATTTACTTTGTTTTGCTTAGAGCTTTCGACCCAACCGAAATGAATGTTTTTGAAAGGAGTTTATAAATAGCTTTCGAAGAAGGTTGCCATTTATTGTTTAAAATATTAGCTTTCGAAAGGGGTTCCTTTTGTTTAAGTGCTTTCAAAAGTAATGGTTTCGACCAAGTCGAAACCCAGCCACTATTTCCCTTTCGAGTGTATTGAAGCCATCAATCCTTTCGAAGGGTTATCTCAGTTTTAACTTAAGCTAAGGCACTTCCGAAATGCTTTCGAAAGAGGTTGGGGGTTACGAAGGCAATGGGGTCTAAAAGGGGTTTCGACGCTACCCTTCAAAGTTTTAACCTAAAGGTTTTGAGCTTCCGAATAAGTGGTTCTGACACCTTCTACTCTTCCTCAATCAATTCTATAAGGGTTTCAAAAGAGATACTTTCGTTTATAACCACTTTGACCCAAAGGATGTTTTTAAAGAGTAAAACCTAATGATTTCGAAAGGGGTACTTTCATTAGTTTCGAAGCTATTTTCCTAAAGATTATTAAACAAGGTTTCGATGCAAATACTTAGAGTTTTAAAAAGAGGTTTTCTATGCTTTCGAAGGAGGTCATCTAGTGGTTTCAAAAGTGATGTTTTAAGGTTTCAAAACAAATAATCCACTCTCATTTTTAAAAGGAAATACCATGGCATAAATAAAGATTTCTGAAAGTATTATTTCTTCATATATTTATCCACATTGTAATTAACCCATACAGTAATTTGGGGAAGGGCGGAATAACCAGCTGGGTTGACCAAGTAGTGAATATAACTTATGAAATGATAAAATCTTAATTTTAAGATATTGGCAGGGGCCAATAGGTTCATAGTAAGCCCATGAAAACTGTGTAAAGGGAAAGATATTGGCAGGGGCCAATAAGTTCATAGTCAGCCCATAAAAACTCTGATTTGATATTGGTAGGGGCCAATAGGTTTATAGTTAGCCCATGAAAACTATATCCGGATTAAGGTATTGATAGTTAGTCAATAAGTTTCTAGTCAGCCCATGAAAACTAGGATAATAGAAAAGATACTGGAGTTACCAATAGGTTCTTAGTGATCCCATGAAAACTATGAAACTAGACAGATAGTCCATAAACATTTGACAGGTTAATAGTAACCCTAGAAATTTTAATTGAGACAGATAGTCAAAGTGAATGGGGATGGGTAATCAAGATTTGATTTACTTGTTTTGCATATCATCATAATGTTTTGAAATACTATATTTTTACCATTGTGGATGCAGGAGCACGTTATATAGTTTTATAAATGCTTTAGGAAAACCCATTTCGCTAAGTGGCGTGGTCTCATTAGATATCTAAAGGGTTAGAGATGGTAGATTATTATTCATACCACGCTTTATGTCTGACTCGAAGTTTTTGTTTTCCCCTTAAACTCTCGGGTACTTAATTGACTTCGAGTAGTTTGAGATTTAAGGTTTCCAGGTGTTTTTTAGACGAATAAAGTTTCTGAAGACGTGTCGGAGGCAAGCTTGTTATTAAAGTCTTTTATTTCCGCTGTGTGTTTGATTGTAAAGGCAAACTTGTTTTAGTGCCTTACTATACACTCTGATCATCCAAGGAGGCATCTTCATATATCACTCTTGGCGTATTTTATAGTAAGTATATTTTGTCTGAACGTGGTCTGCGCTCTGGGATTATGTAATGAATTCAAAACATTTTGAAATGGAATGTGGACTTTGTTTGTTGTTTAATTTTTTTTTCAGATTCATGTGTTTCTGTGTATCAATGTATCTAACATCGCCGTATTCAGTCGCCTAGGATTAATAACTATGGATGACTACAGCATCCGTAGCCATTAGTTTTGGGCAACCAAGTAAGGGGATGTTACAAGTTGGTATCAGAGCATAGGTTTATGGAAACTTAAAAGAAAAGTTAAGCCTAAAAGCTTTTTTGAAACATAATCCAATGAATCAGAAATAAGATCGGGGTTTGGGTTAACGCTATGGTAACGTACTTGTGTTTGATATACATATATATACACATATACATACATATATATATATAAGTACGTATTCCCCGCTCTCATAGACTGTTCTTTTATATCTTACTAAGGCTCGTATGCAGATTTACAAGAAAGAAGATATGGAAGCAGGAAACAGAAGAGGAAATCTCGGTGGAGGAAGCACCACAACTTATGGAAATGCTTGACCTACTACCAGGAGGAACCCGGGTCGATCAGCAAATTCCACTAATCAAAATGCTGATGTCAATGTGGATACTGGAAATCCACCAGTAGATATGGGACGATGTATCAGTTTTTCGTCAATAAGATACAAGCAGGAGTTGCTGGAAATGTTGGAGGAGCTAATCCTGTGGCTCTAGTTGGTAATAACTATGCTAAGCTGAATAGAGACTACACCAGTCTTGGTGGGAAGCTATTCTTGGGGACGGAGAGTGCCATGGATGTTGAGAATTGGTTGTTGCATTTAAGCATATATTTACTGGTTTGGGTATGAATGATGGGCAAAAGAGAAGGTTGCCCTCTAGATAGTTGCAGGGGTCAGTGCTACAGTAGTGGAATAGTGTTACTGCTAGAGTTCCGAAAGAATAGTTGACTTGGGATGATTTTAAAAGGAGATTTGAGCAGAAGTTTATGTCTAAGTTTGCAGCTGATGAGGAAGTTTATGGATCTAGTTTAGGGAGAGATGTCAGTAGTTGAGTACGCTACTAAGTTTGAAGAGCTATCTTGATACAGATATGCTACTATAGATAATAACAGCAGAAGAAATGAGAGGTTCATTCAGGGGAAGGAGGCCCGAGCTTGCTAGAGCAACCATGACACATGTCTGTGATCCTTATAATGTGGTGGTGGAGATGGCCATTCGCCATGAAGAGTTACTTGCTAATTATGCTAAAGAGAAGTCGGTGGAAACTCATAGTTCTCAAGGGAAGAAGAGAAAGTTCTTCAAGAAGAAGGGAGCCCAGAAGGACGATATTGCTAAATAGTCTAAAGCTGAGATAGTTTTCTATAATTATGACAAGAAGGATCACTTCGCGAATGAGTGTTGGTCAGGAAATGGGAAGAAAGCTGCAAATAGGAAGAATGTTAATTTCTTCAACTGTGATCAAGTTCGGCAATACAAGAATCAGTGTCCGGAGCCAGTTAGGGCGGGCAAAGGATAAGTTTTTGCTATTGGATCGGCTAGGCCTACTGTAGCTAATAAAAGAAAGACTGTGATGGAAGGTATGCTTTTGATTCAGAGTATACCAGTTAGGATACTATTTGATATCGGTGCATCACATTCATTTTTATCTCAGTGTTTAGTTTATTGAGTATGCTTAGAACCCACCTACCTTGTTACATCCTTAATGGTTGCAAATCTAATAGGAGGGTATGCAACTCTTGGGTTGAGATGAGACCAGTTAGAACTTGACTTGTTAGGTAACAAATTTGCATGCAGTTTGTATGTTATTGATTTCATAGATTTCAAAATCATCTTAGGTATGGTTTGCTTGGGTAGGTACGAGGCTAGAATATTTTGCCAAGATAGGGAGATATCACTGAGACATCCTGATAGCCAAAACCGAGTAATACTCTCAGTGAAGAATTCTAACCAGGGTGTTGGTACTTTTCTTAATGCTATGGAGATGGAAGATGAGTTAAGTCGGTTTCGAGTAGCAAGAGAATTTGCATATGTCTTTGAGCCAGTCACATGATTACCACCGAAATGAGCAGTTGAGTTTCATATAGATCTTGTGCCCGAGCTGAACCTGTTAGTAGACCACCTAGCAGGATGAAACCTATAGAGATGAAGGAATTAAAGGTGCAGATAGTGGATCTTGAAGGAAGAAATTTTATCAGACCAAGTAGTTCTCCTTGGGGAGCGGCCGTGGTGTTTGTGAAGAAACTAGATGGGTCGTTGACAATGTGTATCCACTATCGTAAGTTAAACGAAACGACTATTAAGAATAATATCCTTTGCCGAGAATAGATGAACTGTTTGATCAGATGAATGGAGCTAGAGTGTTTTCCCAGTTGGATTTGGCGATAGGTTTCCATCAGTTAAGAGTGGCGGAGGACAGTATTCCTTTGACAACATTCCGAACTAGGTATGATTCTTATGAGTGGTTGGTTGTGCCATTTGGATTAACAAATGCACCTCCTTTCTTTGTGGATTTGATGAACTGAATTTTTTGAGAGCATCCGGATAGGTTCATTCTGGTGTTTATAGATGACAATTTAGTATACTCTAAGGATGAAAGGGAGCACGAAGTTCATCTTAGAGTGGTGCTCGAGACACTGAGGCAGAATCAGCTGAAGGCGAAGTTTTCCAAGTGTTATTTTTGGAAGAAAGAGGTTAAGTTTCTTGGTCATGTGGTTTTAGAGAAAGGGTTGTCAGTCGATCTAGATAAGATCAAAGCTGTTAATATATGGAGGAGGCCAGAGACGGTGACCGCGATTAGAAGTTTTCTTGGACTTGCTAGCTATCACCGGAGATTCATTAAGGACTTCTCATGGATAGCAGCACGTTTAACTAAGTTGATCAGGAAGGAGGTGAATTTGTCTGTTCCGTCAAATGTGAGGAAGCATTCCTTAAGTTAAAGAATTTGTTGACCAATGCAGCAGTGTTAGTAGTTCCAGACGGAAACTAAGGGCTGGTGGTATATATTGATGCATGCGGAACTGGATTAGGAGCAGTGTTGATGCAATATGGTAAAGTTATTGCCTACGTTTCACGACAGCTTAGACCGCATGAAGTTAGATACCTTGCTCATGATTGGAGTTGGCAGCAGTAATATTCGCATTGAAGATTTGGAGACATTATCTCTTAGGGGAGAGGTTTGAGCTTTTTACCAACCTTAAGTCTTTACGGTATTTATTCTCTTAGAAGGAGTTAAATATGAGACATCAGAGGTGGCTGGAGTTTTTCGCTGCTTATGATTTTGGTATAGAGTATACTTCTGGGAAAGGAAATAAGGTAGCAGATGATGCTCTCAGCAGGAAACATCAGAATGTGGTGTTAGTTATGTTGGTAGAATGGAAGGATCTAGAAGCTTTGACTACTTATAGTGTGCAGTTAAGATCGATTGCTAGTTCCAGTCAAGGTACTGCCATGTTGATCTTGTTTGGAAGTTCGACCAGTGTTGATAGAAAGGATAGCTTCTAAACAGAAAGAAGATTCAATATTAGCCAGGAGGATTAGAAGGTTTGAGGTAGGATCAGATATTGATGATCTAAAGGGTTTTAATCTTGACCAAAGAGGATGGTTGAGAAAGAAGGGACGATTATGTGTTCCGAATGTAGAGAACTTAACAAGAGAAGTTCTTGAAGAATGTCATCGATCCTAGTTTATGATTCATCCTGGAGGGACCAAGATGTATAAGGATATGAAGCGGGGCTTCTATTGGGATGGTATGAAGAGGGATGTTGGCTTGTGGGTTAGGTAGTGTGCGAACTGTCAACAAGTGAAAGCTGAACATTAGAAGTCGAGTGGGTTGCTTCAACCTTTAGAGATTCCTATTTGGAAATGGGATTCAATATCCATGGATTTTATAGACGGGTTTCCTAGGTCAAATAGGGGAAATGAAAGTATATGGGTTATATTGGACAGATTGACCAAGACTGCCGATTTCATTCCAGTTAAGTCAACCAGGACAACACCTATTTTAGCTAAGTTGTTCATAAAGAGCATAGTTAGACTACATGGAGTTCCTAGTAGTATAATCGGTGACAAAGATGCCTTGTTCACTAGTGAATTCTGGAAGAGTCTACAGAAGTATTGGGTACCAAGCTTAACATGAGTACTGCATATCACCCTCAGACAGACGGACAGACGGAGAGAGTTAACAAGGTACTCGAGGATCTATTAAGAGCTCGTGTATTAGACTTTGGTGGATCTTGGGAGGTTCATCTACATTTGGTTGAGTTTTCCTATAATAATAGTTATCAGACTAGTATAAGAAAGGCGTCGTTTGAAGCTTTGTACGAAAGACCATGCAAATCACCAGCATGTCGGTTGGAGAATGGAGACAGATTAGTCTTAGGTCCAGATTTGGTTAGAGAGGCCTCAGAATATATTGAGTTAATCCGATGAAGGATGAAGGAAGCTCAGTCCAAATAGAAGAGTAACGTATATAAGAGGCGTACGGACCAAGAATTCTTGGTTGGAGATAAAGTTTACATTAAGTTATCACCTATGAATGGTAGGGTGTGATTTGGAAAATCCAGGAAGTTAGCCCCGAGATATGTAGGTCCATTCCAGATCATAGAAAGGATTGGAAAGCTCGCATACAAAGTAGAGTTGCCGAGCAGTTTGGCAGGTGTCCATAATGTATTTCACGTTTCTCATCTTTGCAAGTATGTTCATGATCCAGAGACTACTATTCCTCCGACAATGTTGGAAGACTTGGTGGTAGAGCCTAATTTAACTTTTGTTAGACAACCAGTTCAGGTCGTAGTGAGGGATGAGAAAAGATTGAGGAACATGACAGTCAAGTTGGTGAAAGTTCAGTGGAGCAACAACAAGAAGGATTATACTTGGGAGACAGAGGACAGGATTAGAAATACTTATCCTTAACTGCTTTGAGGGTATGTCTATATTAGATTTATATAGATAGTTACTAGTCAGATAGGCTAGTATGGTTGTTAGGAGCTGTTATAGATGATTGCTATGTTTAGTATTTAGTCCTTACCGAATTTCAAGGACGAAATTCTTTTAGGGGGGAAGCCTGTAACATCCCTAATTTTTATAACATTATTTAAGAAATTTAATTAGATAAATAATATTGAATAATGATGATAATGGGATTGAGATTTCGATAAACCATATAGGGTCGTGCTTAACAATAACATAAATGGGCTTAATTTTGTTTATAAGCTAATTAATGTACACATGGGCATATTAGTAATAGCCGCATCATACTCATGGCTATACACTTTTGTAATTGCCCATTTACATCTCATTTCTAATTTTTCACAAATGCAAATGAAAACCTAAATTAGAGCCATCCATTAACAAGGAGGAAAAGAGGAAAATTCAATCTAGAGCTAAGGATCAAAGTTAGGAAGGATTGATCAACAACAAGTCCCAAATTCCTTATCATATCTATGGTGAATAATAATTCATTCCATCTCTATTTTGTTTTTATAATCATATGTTTGCGGATTTAAGATTAAAATTCGTTTTATGATGTTTTGTATGATGCTATGCTTGGGTTATTATATGTTTATTTAAATCAATTCATTTACATATGAAATTACACGGTTTTAGGGAAAACCCAATTGTTATTGGATTTAGAATGCCATGGAAAAATTATATGTTAGGTAAAACATGATTATAAAGATGGGTTTAATTTTTTTCCATAGTTTTCCAAGCTATGGAGAATTTATTGGGAATTTCTAAAGGAAAACATGCTATAATTAGGTTTGAAATTTATTTTAATTATTTTTGGAAGAAATTGGGTCTGAAATTTTAATATGTTAAATAACATGATGAAATTGAATTTCTACGATTTTTGGGGATTTTTTCCAATTGATTTACTGGGAAAAAAATTATTTTAAAAGAGGGACTTATTTGCAATGTTGTTTGTGCTTAATGGAAGGGCTTAAACGTTAATTTTCCTTTGATTTAGATCTGATAAATGCGACAGTTATTTTGTAAAGTATTTGAAAAGCTTTAAGGCAACCAATTAAAACATTACACATAGGCAGGTTATTTAAAGCATTTACTAAAAATGTGCATGATTTCAGCCTTTAGTCGGAAAAATGTGTTCCGCCTCCTCTAGTAATACCTTTCGACTCCATTGCTTGCACTCAAACCCAGTCGAAATCCACCTAGTCGAAACCAATACACAAGGTATCACTCAGTTGGTACGTAGTGGATTGGAGGAAAGGCGGCAGCTATGGTGTCGAAAGGAATGTTTCTGATGGGGTCGAAACCCTGTTTGGTTTTCAAAAGTTAAGTATTTACTCTGTTTTGCTTAGAGCTTTCGACCCAGTCGAAATGAATGTTTTCGAAAGGAGTTTATAAATAGCTTTTAAAGAAGGTTGCCATTTTATGTTTAGAGTATTAGCTTTCGAAATGGGTTCCTTTTGTTTAAGTGCATTCAAAAGTAATGGTTTTGACCAAGTCGAAACCCAGCCGCTATTTCCCTTCTGAGTGTATTGAAGCCATCAATGCTTTTGAAGGGTTATCTCAGTTTTAACTTAAGCTAGGCCACTTCCTAAATTCTTTCGAAAGCGGTTGAGGGCTTCGAAGGCAATGGGGTCGAAAAGGGGTTTCGACGCTACCCTTTGAAGTTTTAATTTAAAGGTTTTGAGATTAAGAATAAGTGGTTCTGACACCTTTTACTTTTCCTCAAACAATTCTATAAGGGGTTTCGAAAGAGATACTTTCGTTTATAACCACTTTGATCCAAAGGAAATTTTTAAAGAGTAAAACCTAATATTTTCAAAAGAGGTACTTTCATTAGTTTCAAAGCTATTTTCCTAAAGATTATTAAGTAAGGTTTCGATGCATTCGAAAGGTATATACTTAGAGTTTTGAAAAGAGGTTTTCTATGCTTTCAAGGAGATCATCCAGTGGTTTCGAAAGTGATGTATTAAGGTTCAAAACAAATAACGAACTCCCATTTTTAAAAGGAAATACCATGGCATAAATAAAGATTTCTGAAAGTATTACTTCTTTATATATTTATTCACATTGTAATTAACCCATAACAGTAATTTAGGGAAGGGCAGAATAAACAGCTAGGTTGATCAGTAGTGAATATAACTTATGAAATAATAAAATCTTAATTTTAAGACATTGGCAGGGGCCAATAAGTTCAAAGTAAGCCCATGAAAACTGTGTAAAGAGAAAGATATTGGCAGGGGCCAATATGTTCATAGTCAGCCCATGAAAACTATGATTTGATATTGGAAGGGGCCAATAGGTTTATAGCTAGCCCATGAAAACTTTATCCGGATTAAGGTACTGACAGTTAGTCATTAGGTTCCTAGTCAGCCCATGAAAACTAGGGTAATGGAAAAGATATTGGAGTTACCAATAGGTTCTTAGTGATCCCATGAAAACTATGAAACTAGACAGATGGTCCAAAAACATTTCACAGTTTAATAGTAACCCTAGAAACTTTAGTTGAGATAGACAGTCAAAGTGAATGGGGATGGGTAATCCAGATTTGATTTACTTGTTTTGCATATCATCATAATGTTTTGAAATACTATGTTTTAACCATTGTGGTTGCAGGAGCACAGTATATGGTTTTATAAATGTTTTATGAAACTAGTGAGGGGAAAACCTGTTCCGCTAAGCGGCGTGGTCTCGCTAGTTATCTAAAAGGTTATAGATGGTAGATTATATTCATACCAGGCTTTATGTATGACTCGAAGTTTTTTCCCCTTAAACTCTCGGGTACTCAATTGACTTTAGTAGTTTGAGATTTAAGGTTTCAAGGTGTTCTTTTTGATGAATAAAGCTTCCGAAGGCATGCCAGAGGCAAGCTTGTTATTAGAGTCTTTTATTTCCGCTGTGTGTTTGATTGTAAAGGTAAACTTGTTTTAGTGCCACTCTGATCATCCAAATGAGCATCTTCATATGTCGCACTTGGCATATTTTGTAATAAGTATATTATGTCTGAACATGGTCTGCACTTTGGGATTATGCAATGAATTTGAAACATTTGAAATGGAATGTAGAGTTTGTTTGTTGTTTTAAATTTTTTCCATATTCATGTCTTTCTGTGCATCAATGTTTCTAACATCGCCATATTCGGTTATCGAGGATTAATAACTATGGATGACCGCAACATCCATAGCCGTTAGTTTTAAGCCTCCAAGTATGGGGATGTTACATCGACCGGTAGCGGTCGACCCTAGGTCTACAATGATCGACCGTTGCCCATGTTAAATCGATAGTAATGAATGGCCTAAACGGCCTAGAATTAATGCAGTGTTTTTAAATGGCAAACATTGATTCGAACTTTTGTAAATATAGATCTAGACTCCCAATTCTATAAAAATTGATTGAGGAAGAAGATATGTAACAACTTGGGATTTTTGACCCTTGAAAATCGACACTCATATGTCCACTGTATTGCCTGCTAAGCAATCGAATGCCAGAAAACCCGATTTTTAGGGAAAGAAAGAAGAAAGAAGAAGAGAAGAGAAGAAAAAGGGAAATGAAACTAAAAACAACATAGAATCTCACAATTGCAGCGGAACAACATTAAATATAATATCAATAATCTTTACACAAGAGAAACTGGAATATACATACATTCATCAGAGTACAACAATGAATCACAATCGTTAGCTTGGACACTTATAACAACCTATCCTCACAAATGCTGATGATTTCAACAACAAAGTGGCGGATAATAAACATTTACGTGAATACGACTTGAAGACCTCCAACCCATTTCCTATGCTCCCTTGCATCCAAAGCAATCTGTAAATATGCTCAATCTAAACCGAGCATTATAATAAAATAACATCCATGTCAGTCCATAAAACTAGGGTGATAAAACACACCCAACTAGATTTTAAAGTTATAGAAAAACTTTGAAAATCAAAAGTATCTCGTAAGACCACGCCACACATAAACATATATGGGTTTTTACCTTACGATAACCAAACCATTTCATATGTAATTCTCTGGTATTATAATAGTGTCTATGATGCAAATACATATAAATCATAGCCAAAATTGTTACATTAATTAATTCCATCATAATAGGTATACAACTAAAACCGTAAAGGCTCGTATTGGAGAATGGATTCTATACAATGACTGGGCTACTGGGTACCGCTTGTCACAGTGCATCTCCAGATAAAATAACACCAAGGTCAAACCTATGGAGCCCTGCCAACACAGAACCGAACTACACATTACCGGATAGTACCGAATATGATCACCTCTCCGTAAATGGTCCCTGAAGCATTATAATGAGAGATGATATCGACTCAAGAAAGGGATGATCATACCCTACTTGGGAGCGACACACTTAGCCCTGCTGCATCTTCCATGTTTTAGTCATTCCCGGTAGATAAGGCTTGAGGCTACAGTTTACCTTTTATGTAGGACTTCCCACTTGGAATGCAATCACTGCCCTCTAGGCGACAATGCAATGCTAGCATTCATCCATACAAGTTCGTTCTAGGACTGAACAAAATGCTTGAGAGCTCTATCTTCAATTCCATCATCTTCAAGATGTCTTCACTTCGAAACGCTTGAGTTGGATCGAAGTGGTTTACGAATAACATTTCTGATCCCGGCCTCTTCGAAACAACATTCGATAGTTTTCGGTAAACTCAACCTAATTCTTTAGGAAATAAACAGCCAAAGATAAGAGCGAAGATCACCACCTAACCACTATTAGACGGATTTCCTTATCATTTGTCCTAATATAACAAAACGAGATTTATATGCATGGTACAACATCATTGGAGATGATTGTGCCATATAACTCATGTGTTTCTCCGAGATATTTCCAAAGTTATGTTTTGGGTCCAAAGTATATAATCAGTTATTTAACCATCGAATAAACAAACATTCAAATCAGGGATTACATTTTCCATAGGGATAAACCAACATTGATTAAACAAATAAGTAACCACTAACCTCTTTAATTAATCTTTTCATTAATTAAAATCACTTGTAAATACTTGTATAATAATATCTTTACAAGGATTTATCCACAATCCTATTGTAACGAGCCTGATTTTCGACCCTCGAAAATCGACACTAATACGTCCACTATATTTCATAACGAGAAATCGAATGTCGGAAAACCCGATTGTTAGGAGAAAAGAAGAAGAAAGAAGACAAGAAGAAAACTTAGCAACATGGAATCTCACAGCAGAACGAATAATCTATAATATATTACAAGTCTTTACACAAAAGCAAAACTGTAATATGTATATATACAAACACCAATCAGAGTATACTAACCTATTTCAGCCTGGACAGTTGTAACAGTCTATCCTCACAATTGTTGATAACACACCAATGAATACAATGGAAAAATAACCATCTACGTGAATACGTCTTTGGGCCTCCAACTCGTCTCTTGAAGCTCCAAGCATCCAAACTAATCTGTAATATACTCGGTTTGACCTGAGCATTATAATAAAATAACATCCGAATCAGTCTGGAAAACCAGCATGAGAAAAACACACCAAACTGGATTTAAGGTTATAAGAAAATCTTTGAAATCAAAAGGTATCTCGTAAGACCACGCCATAGAAAAACACGACGGGTTTTTACCTTACGATAACCAAAACACTTTTATAGAAAATCTAGTGATATTATAATAATGTCTAAGGGTTCAAAGTAAAATATGAAAATAGTTGAAATGCTTGCATCTCACATTTTAACATAGTTGGGCACAATCAAAACTGTATGGCGCTTATTGGAGAATGGATTCCATACAATGACTAGGCACTCGGGTACCACCTATCACGGTACACGTCTAGAAAATGTACCTAGGACCTCGCCTGGATCCCCTGCCAACATAAGTCCAATCTACCCCTTACTAGATAGTACCAAATATGTCATCACCCCGGTTGCTATGCAACCCTTTTTATCGAGATCTCATGCACAACCAATCCATAAATATGTAGATGTATCTAGAAGGGTGATAACATACCCTAATGGGTACGACCCACTTAGCCTTGTTGCATCTCCCCTAATTTTCAGTCATTCGCGGTTAATAAGGCTTGAGGCTACGATTACCTTTGAAGAAATTCACACTTAGAATGCTCATTTCCCTCCAATGACAATGTGCTGATAACATTAGTCCATACAAGTCCGTTTTGGGTCTGAACGAAAATGAAGGCACTATTCCTACTACATCCATTTTGCAATCACTCTTAGGATTAGTAGCGATTAGCCCTTGCACTTCACATCTCTATCTTTGATTCCATGCTCTTCACGATGTCTTCACTTCGAAATGCATTTGTTGGATCGAAGTGGTTTTCGGATAACATATCCGATCATGGTTTCTTCACAACAACGTTCGATGATTTTCGGTAAACTCAACCCCGGTTCTTTAGGAAATAAACAGACAAAGATAAGATCAGAGATCACCTCCTAACCATTTGTGGACAGATTTCCTTATCATCGTCCTTGAAGAATGAAATGAGATTTATACGCATAGTACAGCATCATCGGAGACGACTATGCCTTACATGTTTCTCCTAGATGTTTCCAAAGTTACGTTGGGTCTATTTTCGATAGCCAGTTATTTAACTATCGAATAACAAACATTCAATCAGGATTTTATTTCATTTGGAAAATCAATATTGGCTCAGTATATAAGTAAGCACTAGCCCCCTTTAATAAGTCTTTAAACATACGAATACTTTGTAAATTACTTGTATATAAACACCTTTAAAAGATGTACTCGCAAATCCCTGTATTTCCATATTTAGAAATAGCCATATACTTATTCCAACGGTATAAGTATATCTACAAAACTTAGAAAAGTTCCCTTTTTATTCGATTCTCAAGTCGTCTATAATTCCCTTTACAATTCCCCAAGATCGTTTATAAACCATTTTATAAAATCTCCAAAAAACATTAATAATTCCTTTACCAAGAATTCAGTCACTTACAAACGTCTTGTACATTTCAAAATCATTTATAACTCTTTATGAACCAATATACCATTTATAAACTTCTTTTATAAACCTATAAACCCGCTTCTAAAATTTGTTCATAAATATCTAACCATTTACAAACTCTTTCATCTTGCAAATAACCCTTCCTTAATTCTTCAAACCATTTTATAATTCCTTTATAAAATCTAAGTCTTTCGACTCCATTTCTGGGTCTCGAAATAAATGGAAATCATTAAATATCCTAAAATAATAATTAATCATTCTAAAATATTGATAAAAATTAATCTTTACCATTTTATAAATAATAATAATTTATTTTAGACCTTATTAATAATCCTTATTATTAATTTCAAACCATAATTATTCTTAGAAAATTAGTCTTTCAATTTATTAACCTTTTTATAATTTCTTAAAACATATTAACTATAAACGAATAACTTTTAACAATATTAAAATAATTAAATAACTTTAAATTAATATTAATATGATTATATAAATTTAAAATAATTTTAATATAAGATAATAACTTTAAAGGAATATTATTTTAATTAAATAACCTTAAATTAATATTATTATAATTAAATAACTTAAAACAATATTAATATAATTAATTAGATAATCTTTAAAACTTTTTCGAAATCCAATTTTTGGATTTAAAAATTCTTTTTGTCTCAAAAACCAATTCTGACTTAATCCGCAATTTATAATGTTTTTAAAAATATTAATTTGAGGCCAATAACCACTCAACACTTAACTAATCTCGATATTGATTTTTCTTATCACTGTTGGGTTTTATTTCCAAACATATACTGATGTTATAACCACAACATCCACAATCATATTTATTAATCAATAAACCATATAAATATCATTAAACAATTCAATAATAGCGAGGAATCCCGTTGGATCCCTCCAACCTGTTTCCCTGCATCGCAGCTCATATATATTAGCAAATATATATGTAATTAAAATCAACAGTTGTAAGGAATCTTGTTGGATCCCCCCGACCTGTTTTCCCTGCATCACCAATGTTATATAATCATAAATATAAATCAATCGCTTTGAGGCGAGATTCGTATACAAAGGGCCATCCGCTCTTACATGGGAATGCAATAGGGTTTCATCTGCTCTAATAGGCAGGAATATTCAACCCAACTAATATAAATATAGTAATTCATCCAAAATGATCATTGAACAATTTTTATCAACTATAAATCATACTAATTATCCAAAAAGGTTAGATTAACTCACCGAAATTTTCTGTGGTCGCTGAGGCGTTCCATTTTGGAACTAAAACCGAACAACGTCCGATTTTAGCCCTAATTTCAATAGTCTCCAAATTAATCCAAACTATTTCCTTTGCGAAGCTTTCGTCGTCACGATCGCAACGCAAAAGGTTTCATCTCGATCATACCTTGTATGAAGGATTACCAATTTTATAAATTATCGAATTAAATTTAAATTAAAAATTACACAACTCAACTTACATAATATTACAATACTACCCTCACCTCCTTCTTCTTCCCCAAAATGAAACGTGCACAGAGATAATCAAAAATGGCCATGCACGATCACTAGCAATACGGAGCTCCAAAGCTTGAAACTAAAATCCGACAACGCCATCATCTCTCTCTTCGAAATCTCTACTAGCCTACCACCAACACGACCCCCCTGGAGCCTCGACCCAAAACGCGACACCACCTTCTCTATGCCGCACGCGTCCAGGTCCTAGGAAAATGCGACAACTTTTATTGCCGAACCTCGCCAAAATCCCACCATCCAAGCGCCTCCCCACCCTGATCACAAAGCTAACCTCCGATTTCCCCATCAACATTTCTAGCTCCACCAATAACGAACCCTAGCCGACGAACATCGCCAGACATCGACTCGAAATCCCATCAAAATCTCCCCAAAAATTCTACATCATACGGCGATTCCAACGATGCTAACGCTAAGATCCAATTCGAAGCAGTTTGCGAGATATGATTTTTTTGAAGTTATGAACACAAATCTTCCACTTACTGTAAATCATCGATATCACAGTCATTCCTCAATGAAACCTCGAGCTATCTTTTTTATAAAATACTAGAGACTCTCCGCTACAACTTTCATATTGGAAGCTTTGGCTAGTTATGATTGGAGTTGTAGATTTTCATTTTTGAAGCTTTGAAGAAGGGAAGTGTATTTCTTTTTTTTCTATACTTACAGGCAGTGTTATAAGCATGAAGAAGGATAATGGGAGATAACATAGATCAGGGTAGGGTGGCTCATGGTGATGGAACGGTGGTGCATGGTCAAATTTGAATAGAATATATTATTTAAAAATCCAAAATATCTAGCTGTATAATTACGGACCCAATCGAGACGTGCGGCCCAGCGTTCCTAATGTTATACCCCTATTCCGAACGCATTGGAACAAGTTTCGAGACCTGATTCGATCGTATGCAGAAGATAGCTTTTTGAACCCAATTATAATATTAAATTTCCGACATTAATTTCAACGTGTTTCTATCCCGTACGACCAAACGGTGCATCTGATCACTACGAAATTTGACTACGTATTATAATTCATTATTACGGACCCAATGACACTGGTTTCATTGAAATCCAAGACAGTGCTCCGGAAGGCTATTTTTACTTGTTAATTAAAACGAGTTATTATTAAAAATTTGTTAAATCATTTTTAAATCAATTTAAAATTTTATTGTCTTCATTCTTGTCAAATAGTGATTAAATAAGCTTTCAAATTGTTTTTATCCAAATAAAAATCCAAGATTCAATTATTTAAATGATTTCAATTATTAAATTCAACAATTAAACTATCCAATAATCACTATTTTTGGAATTTAAGTTATTTAACCTATAAAATTAACCTTTTCAATATTTAAAATTAATTAAATATTCTATTTTCAAAAAACTGAAATTCTGGGTCGTTACATTCTTCACCCCTTAAAAGAATTTCGTTCTCGAAATTTCCAAGATAGGGAAAATGCCCAAACCCATTTCTTTTCTAAAACAAATTAGTTTAAATAACTTCCCAAATCCATTTAAGCCTTTAACTTTCCAAAATAAATTTGTTGAAACCTTGTTATTACTTTTACTAAGTTCCCAAATTCATCCATAGGTTCCAACTAATATTATCCATTCAATCATTTCAGATTATAACTCAAAAATCAATTTTTAGTTATTTAAAATTTTCTTCAAAATTTTAACTCTTTATATTTTCGGAAAACTCCGCCAGCGTCTCCTTTGCGCGACTCGATCATAAAACCACATATCACCACTGCGGGCTCAAACCAACAAAAGAAACAAAAGCCAAGTGGCTCAATCATAAAACCATCAAATCAACAATGTTTTAAACATGTACCTTTTTGTTGGGCAACCCAATTTTCCTATGGTATCAAAGGCATCAATTTAGCTCTTGCTTTTATATAACTACATCTTATTTACCAATGATATCCAATCATATTATTCTGCATTTTCAATTTCCAATATTTGCTTTACTTAAGCTCGTACGATGTACATATATCATCTATACACAATATCAAATCTGATCGCTCACTCGATCGCACAATTTCACTTTCGAACTAGTATCATTCACACGACCCTCTAGTGCGGACTCCAATCCGGTTCCTTGATCAGAAACCGTCATTCTCCTAGCATAGTCATATACTATGATAGAGAATTCCAAAATCAACCAAAATCCATATCCAGTGTTCGCCATCAAGAATCGAGTGAAAAATCCTAACACGGATCTATGTAAATCATCTTGAATTCATGTACTCGAATCTGGATCAAACTATTATGCGAATACAATAATATACGTACAACCCATGTATTTATTTCGATTGATTCTTAGCTACACCAAATTTCTTTTATTCACCTTTATTATATTCACTTTCAATTCTTCACTTTTAGTTATTCACATTTATTTGATCTGCATTCAATTATCCACATTGCTTTATCCACATTCAGTTGATCTACGTTAAATCTGTTCACATTGCATTATTCACATTCTCTTATTTACTTGGTATATTCTTTTCAATACTAATCACCTCTTAAGAATTATTCCATCAAATTTTCTAAGGTCTATTATAAACATTTTATACAAAAGTTCTTATGTTATTACCACTTCACAACTTAAGTCCTTGTCCATTTCTAACCAAATTCAATTTCATTTTCCAATTTTAAAATTCAATTTTATCAATCAACATTCCAAACCATATCAAAATAACTAATTAATTTAATTAGCTCATTTCATTAATTTATTTCAAATCTCAATCAATTCCATTTCCAAAAATTATTTTACTTAGCCTAACTTATGCTAAATTCCTTTTCAAAATTCATCTTTGTTTAACTTATCTTAAGTTAAATTCCATAATTAAATTTCAAATTTACTTTCCTTACCATTTGTATTCAACAGTTTAAAATCTTGCTTTAACTTACTAATTTCCAAAATTTATAAGTTATCAAACTGATTTTCTCATTTTTATAAATTCCTAATTGAAAATTTCCAGAGTTTAAACATCTTATTATTATTCATTTCAAACCATTTTGAAATAATATATACATAATTCCCTTTGGTGTATCAAATCATTCCTTTAGACTTCAAAATCAAAACTAGCTTTACTTAAACAAAACTCCATAGTAACAATTCCTTCCTTGGAAACTCGAAAATGAACGTCGATGATGCTCAGTCATCACCGAAATTAGTTTCCAACGACCGAAGTGAGTTTAGGGCTTTTATTCCCTTTTAAACCCTTTTAAATAGTTCTATTCAAAGGTATTTTCCAAATAACACTATTATTATTTTCCAAAACTTTGAAAAACATTTTCATAACCAACGGGATTTAAATTCCCAAATTTCCATCTTTTAGATCCTTTATAAATCATTTTTATAACCCATATTTATATAATATACTTCAGGAATTTCATTTCCTTTCAATTTATAAATCACATTTATAAATCACATTTATAAATCATATTTATATAATCTTACTTTGGTAATATAAAATCATTCCTTAATTGTTAATCTTGCTTACATTATAACATCAACCTTTATTCGATCACAAACTTCCATAACAAATGATGATAGTATAACATTATCATTTCCAAACAATCAAGCACACCATATATACCCTAATAATTTATGACAACTATTCCTTTATATATAAAAATAATCAAGGTAAAATTATTTCATTTACCCAATTTCAAAACAATACCATGTCGAGTTGCTCTATTCAAGTGTTTAGAGATCCCGACCAATAACGTTAATTACTCGTATTGACCAGAATCCATAAGCCACTCAACAAATCAACCAACACAATATAAAACATTTTTATATCACTAACAAATATGTGCTCATACACACAGACACACTCAAACTCATTCTAGGATGCCACTGACCCTATCTCTAACGTGTTGCCTTACCAAAGCCAAGGTTCTCGCTTAACCTTCAGCTCTGATACCAAATGCAACGAACCAGATTTTCGACCCTCGAAAATAGACACTAATACGTCCACTGTATTTCAAGTCGAGAAATCGAATGTCGAAAAACCCGATTGTTAGGGTAAAGAAGAAGAAAGAAGATAAGAAGAAAACTAAACAACATAGAATCTCACAGCGGAACGAATAATCTATAATATATCACAAGTCTTTATACAAAATCAAAACTATAATATGTATATATACAAACATCAATCAGAGTATACTAACCTATTTCAGCCTGGACAGTTATAACAGTTAGTCCTCACAATTGCTGATAACACATCAATGAATACAGCGGAAAAATAACCATCTACGTGAATACGTCTCTAGGCCTCCAATTCGTCTCTTGAAGCTCCAAGCATCCAAACTAATCTGTAATATACTCGATCTGATCCAAGCATTATAATAAAATAACACCCGAGTCAGTTTGGAAAACCAGCATGAAAAAAACACACCCAACTGGATTTAAGGTTATAATAAAATCTTTGAAATCAAAAAGTATCTCGTAAGAACGCACCACACATAAACACAACAGGTTTTTACCTTACGATAACCAAAACACTTTTATAGAAAATCCAGTGATATTATAATAATGTCTAAGGGTTCAATGTAAAATATGAAAATAGCCGAATTTCTGGCATCTCACATTTTAACATAGTTGGGCATAATCAAAACCGTACGACGCTTATTGGAGAATGGATTCCATACAATGACTAGGCACTGGGGTACCACCTATCACGGTACACGTCTAGAAAATGCACCAAGGACCTCGCCTGGATCCCCTGCCAACACAAGACCAACCTACTCCTTACTGGATAGTACCGAATATGTCATCAACCCGGTTGCTTTGCAACCCTTTATATCGAGATCTCATACACAGCCAATCCATAAATATATAGATGTATCTAGAAGGGTGACAACATACCCTAATGGGTGCGACCCACTTAGCCTTACCGCATCTCCCTTGATTTTCAGTCATTCCCGGTTGATAAGGCTTGAGGCTATGATTACCTTTCAAGAAATTCACACTTAGAATGCTCATAGCCCTCCAATGACAATGTGCTGATAGCACTCATCCATACATGTCCATTCTAGGTCTGAACGAAACCGAAAGCACTATTCCTACTACATCCATTTTGGAACACCCTCGGGATTTGTAGCGATTAGCCCTTGCACTTCACATCTCTATCTTCGATTCCATGCTCTTCACGATGTCTTCACTTTGAAACGCATTCATTGGATCGAAGAGGATTTTGGATAATATATCCGATCCTGGTTTCTTCGAAACAACGCTCGATAATTTCCGGTAAACTCAACCACGATTCTTTAGGAAATAAACAGACAAAGATAAGATCGGAGATCACCTTCTAACCGTTTGTGTATGGATTTCCTTATCATCGTCCTAGAAGAACGAAATGAGATTTATACGCACAGTACATCATCATCGGAGATGACTATGCCATATAACTCATGTCTGTCTTTCTCCTAGATATTTCCAAAGTTACATTGGGTCTATTTTCGATAGTCGGTTATTTAACTATCGAAGAACAAACATCCAATCGGGATTTTATTTCATTTGGAAAATCAATATTGGCTCAGTATATAAGCAAGCACTAGCCCCCTTTAATAAGTCTTTAAACATACAATTACTTTGTAAATTACTTGTATATAAAATTACTTAAATATAAACACCTTTAAAAGATATACTTGAAAATCCCTACAGTTCCATATTTAGAAATAGCCATATACTTATTCCAACGGTTTAAGTATATCTACAAAACTTAGAAAAGTTCCCTTTTTATTCGATTCTGAAGTCGTTTATAATTCCCCTTACAATTCTCCAAGATCGTTTATAAACCATTTTATAAAATCTCCGAAAAACATTAATAATTCCTTTACCAAGAATTCATTCACTTCTAAACGTCTTGTACATTTCAAAATATTTATAACTCTTTATGAACCCATATACCATTTACAAACTTCTTTTATAAACCCGCTTCTAAATTTTTTTCATAAATACCCAACCATTTATAAACTCTTTCACCTTGCAAATAGCCTTTCCTTAATTCTTCGAACCATTATGTAATTCCTTTATAAAATCTAAGTCTTTCGACTCTATTTTCAGGTCTCGATAACATTTAAAAATAATTTTAATCATTTGCCTCCAAACATAAAAATTATTAACAATGAACATTATAAAAAAATGGAAATCATTAACTTTAAATATCCTAAAATAATAATTAATCATTCTAAAATATTGTTTAAGAAATAATAATAAAAAAATAATCTTTAACATTTTATAAATAATAATAATTTATTTTAAGCCTTATTAATAATCCTTATTATTAATTTCATACTATAATTATTCTTAAATAATTAATCTTTCAATTTATTAACCTTTTTATAATTTCTTATAATATATTAAATATAAACAATTAACTTTTAACAATATTAAAATAATTTAATAACTTTAAAATAATATTAATATGATTATATAACTTTAAAACAATTTTAATATAATTAAATAACTATAAAAGAATACTATTTTAATTAAATTACCTTAAATTAATATTATTATAATTAAATAACTTAAAATAATATTAATATAATTAATTAGATAATCTTTAAAATATTTTCGAAATCCAATTTTCGAATTTAAAAATCCTTCTTGTCTCAATTCTGACTTAATCGGCAATTTATAGTATTTTTAAAATTATTAATTTGAGTCCAATCACCACCCAACACTTAACTAATCTCGATATTTATTTTTCTTATCACTATTTGGTTTTATTTCCAAACATATACCGGTGTTATAACCACAACATCCACAATCATATTTATTAATCAATAAACCATATAAATATCTTTAAATAATTCAATAATAGCGAGGAATCCCGTTGGATCCCTCCAACCTGTTTCCTTGCATCACAACTCAAATATATATTAGCACATATATATGCAATTAAAATCAACAGTTGTGTGGAATCCTATTGGATCCCCTCGACTTGTTTTCCCAGCATCACCAATGTTATATAATCATAAACATAAATCAACCGCTTCGAGGCGGGATTGGTATACAAAGGGCCATCCGCTCTTACACGGGAACGCAATAGGGTCTCATCCGCTCCAATAGGCGGGAATATTCATTCCAACTAATATAAATATAATAATTCATTCAGAACAATCATTCAACAATTTTTATCAACTATAAATCATACTACTTATCCAAAAAGGTGAGATTAACTCACCGAAATTTCCTATGGTCGCCGAGGCATTCCGGTTTGGAACAAAAACCGAACGACGTCTGATTTTAGCCCAAATTTCAACCATCACCAGTCCAAACCAGTTCCTTTGTGAAGCTATCATCGTCACGATCGCAACGCAAAAAGTTTCGTCTCAATCGGACCTTGTATGAAGGAGTTATCAATTTTATACGTTATCGAATTAAATTTAAATCAAAAATTACACTACTCAACTTACATAATATTATAATACTGCCCCCACCTCCTTCTTCTTCCCCAAAAAAAAACGTGCACAGAGATAATCAAAAATGGCCGTGCACGATCACTAGTGATACGGAGCTCCAAAGCTCGAAACAAAAATCCGACAACGCCATCATCTTTCTCTTCCTAATCTCCACTAGCCTACCACCAACACGACCCCCCCCCGGAGCCTCGACCCAAAACGTGACACCACCTTCTCCATGCCGCATGCGTCTAGATCCTAGAAAAACACGATAACTTTTGTTGTCGAACCTCGCCAAAATCCCACCATCCGAGCGCCTCTCCACCCTGATCACAAAGCGAACCTCCGATTTCCCCATCGACATTTCTAGCTCCGCTAATAATGAACCCTAGCCGACGAACATCGCCAGACATCAACCCGGGGATTCCAATGATGCTAACGCCAAGATCCAATTCGAAGCGGTTTGCGAGATATGATTATTTTGAAGTTACGAACACAAATCTTCCCCTTATTGTAAATCATCGACATCACAGTCATTGCTCAATGAAACCTCAAACGATTTTTTATAAAATACTAGAGACTCTCCTCTACAACTTTCATATTGGAAGCTTTGGCTAATTGTTATTGGAGTTGTAAATTTTGATTTTTAGAGCTTTGAAGAAGGGAAGTGTATTTCTTTTTTTTCTCTACTTACTGGCAGTGTTATATAGCATGAAGAAGGATGATGGGAGATAACATAGATCAAGGTAGGGTGGCTTGTTCAGGGTAGGATGGCCGATGGTGATGGAATGGTGGTTGCGTGGTTAAATCTTAATAGAATAGATTATTTAAAAATCCAAAATATCTAGCTGTATAATTACGGACCCCAATCGAGATGTGCCGCCTGGCGTTCCTAATGTTATACCCCTATTCCAAACGCAATGGAATAAGTTTTGAGACCTAATTCGACAGTATGCAAAAGATAGCTTTTTGAACCCAATTATATTAATTTTCCGACATTAATTTCAACGCGTTTCTATTCCATACGACCAAAACAGTGCATCTGATCGCTACGAAATTTGACGGCGTATTATAATTCATTATTACAGATCCAATGACACTAGTTTCATCGAAATCCGAGACAGTGCCCTGGAAGGCCATTTTTACTTGTTAATTAAAACGAGTTATTATTAAAAATTTGTTAAATCATTTTTAAATCAATTTAAAATTTTATTGTCTTCATTCTTGTCAAATAGTGATTAAATAAGATTTTAACTTATTTTTATCCAAATAAAAATCCAAGATTCTATTACTTAAACGATTTTAATTATTAAATTCAATAATTAAACTATCCGATAATCACTATTTCGGAATTTAAGTTATTTAACTTATAAAATTAACCTTTTCAATATTTAAAATCAATTAAATATTATAATTTCAAATAACTAAAATTCTGGGTCGTTACACCTATATTTTCAATATTTAGAAAAGTACCTATATACTATCTTAATGCTATAAGTATACCCACGAAACGGAGAAAGATTCCCTTTAAAATTCAAAAATCATTTAAAACTCCCTTATAAATCTCAAAAAGAATTTATAAAACCATTTTATAAATCTCTGAAACTATTTATAACTCCATAAAACCATTTATAAAAATCCTTTTATAAATCAATAAACCCATTTTTAAACTCTTTTATAAATATCCAAGACCATTTATAAAACTCTTTTTACCCTTTTACAATTTTCCTTTAAGTTTTCCAAACCATGCTATAAGATTCCTCTTATAAAACCCATATCTGTTTATAAACCCTATATAAATCTGGAAAACAATTATAAATATATCCTAATCATTTACTTAAAAACATTATTATATAATAGTAAACATTATAAATAAATAAATATTAACTTTAAAACATTTTAAAATATTAATTAATAAATTCCAAAACATCCTAAATAAAACAATAATAATTTATCTTCAACATTTTTATAAATACTAATAATCAATTTCCAAAACTTTTTGATAAATAATTATATTTAATCTCAAACCATATTATTTTAAACAATTAACCTTTCAAAAAATTAAACTATTTATAAAATTTTTTTAAAACAATATTAATATAAATAACCCACTTTTAAAACATAAATATATTTCCCTGATAAAGATCCATACTTAAATTTTCAACATAATCATTCCATATTTATAAAACTATATTTAAAAATCTTTTTATATTTTATAAAATTTCCTTTCATATAAACCCTTTATTTATGAACTCCATTTATAACTCTATTTACTTTATAAATCTCACTTATTCATAAATCCTATTTAAAAACATCAACCACCATCTATTTTTAACATTGCCCCCATATGGATAAATTCCTTTTATAAATTCCATTCTATTTATAAAATATCGTTTAACATTGCCAAATTTTCCCTCACCTTAAATTTCCAAAATAGAATCAACTATTTTCTAAAACATAATTCCACATCTTATAAAAAATCCATCGTTTGATTTATTTCTCCAATCTACTAAATGATATTAGTTCCCTTTTAATTTATAAAACCCCGTTTATAGATCTATCCCTTCATAAATAAAATACGATTTTACAAATCTTCACCTTATTTGTAAAATGTCACTTTATACATTACTACCTTTATAAATTTCCATATTTATAAATAAATCTTAATATTTGTATATATTATATACATATCACTTTATATAAAATGGGTAATAAATATTTATACCAAATATTTCCACCTTCTTTTTAAAACCATATTCCATTATTATAAAACACGGTCTTATTTTTAAGAATTTAAACATCTTTATTCACAGTTCAAAATCTCTATTTAATATATTCTATAAAACTATAAATTTATAATCTCTAAAAAAAGCATACTTTTTAAAAAAAAAATCTTTTTTAATAATTCAAGAGTAATTATTAAAAATATATATAATTTCCAAAATCACTTGAAATCCCTTTTAAATCCCTTTTAAATCAAAATCATTATTTTATAGTATTTTAAAAAACCAAAAATATGGCCCAGTGCTACCTAAGCACTAAATAAGGAAAATCATCCATAACATCAATTTTGACATCCAACATATCATATATCAAATTATATGAAAAATAAAATCAACGGCGTGAGGAATCCTGTTGGATCCCTCCAACCTGTCCCCCTGCATCGCATACAGTGTATAATCAATAATATAAATCAACCGCTTCGAGGCGGGATCGTATACAAAAGGTCCTCCACTATTACACGGGAATGTAATAGGGTCTCATTCGCTCTAGAGGCGGGAATATATCCAAACCAACTAATAAATATGGTAAATCTGTAACAACCCGCATATTTTATGATTGTATATTTAGATGTTTTATTTAAATATATCATCGTTAGTCGGATTTAAGTCTGAAATGTCACTTTTTGCAAACAGTCGAATTGGGACTTGAGACCACTTCAATTGAGTCCAAAATGGCGTTTGCAACCTTTTAAGTATAAACATCGATATGTTTGGAGTTGGGTTGAATTTTGCTATTTTTCTATTGGGCTTTGGGTTTGGGTTTGGGTTTCAGCCTACTAACCCAACTTATCTAACCTCTCCTCTTCATTCATTCTATTATTTTCCTAACACTTAAACTAAAGAAAAATGGGGGAAGAGAAAAGAAAACAAAATTCCTAAGCCCTAGTTTCCTTTGCAAATTCAAGTTCTAGCTCCAAAATCTAAGAGAAGCTTAGGTAAGCATCCTCTCCATCTTCTCCATCTCAATCTCTCTTCAATTTTCAGAATTTCCTATAACCTAACTTAGGGAAAACTTCATCTTTGATAATAGATTGAAGATTCTAGAGGGGTAGAGAAGAGGAATTGATCTTGCCTTGTTTTAAAAAACTCTTCCTTCATTGTTTTTGAGTTTAAAGGTGAGTTCTTTAACTCACATCTACGTCTATAGCCCTCATTGTTGTTAGGTATGAATTCCTAACATCTATTCATGTTCATTTGGTTTTGATTTGGATTGATTTGGTGAATATTCCAATTTTTGGTGTTTTGAAGTCAAATCTTTAAATATCCTATCTTTGATGTTTTGATCATGTTGTTAGGGTGTATCGAAGAGCCTATATGGTTGGGTTGTCGCTTGGCATAAATCCCTAGTCTCCGTTGCTCGTCCGATCACTCCGGTGTGGATTTTTCCCTTCATGGGGCTAGGCTGGAAATGCTGCAAAAGACAGTTCAGTCGACTGAACGTATTGGTCAGTCGACTGAACCTGGGAACAGAATACTTTCTGTTCCAGTGTTAGTCGACTGACCATATAGTTTAGTCGACTGAACCTGGAACCCGAGAATTTCTGGGCATGGATCAGTCGACTGACCTATTTAGTCCAGTCGACTGAATCTAGGCAAAGAGCAGTTTGCCTATTTTAGGCAGTTTTGTGTGGGATTCCCAATTTTTAATCGATTTTTGATGATCCGAATTGTTGTTATCATTTATCGACTTTGATGACTTCTTTTTCAGGATTTTTGGGAATATCCATTTTGATGGATTCAGTATCGATTTTTATGGTTTTAATTCATGTCGTCGAATGTGGATTTTGGTGATTGTTTGTTTCTACAATCATTTATGTGATTTGTCACTTTAAAAATATAAAGGTTTTCTATACTAGTAGTAAATACTCAAACTCTTTCACCAAAACGATTTCAACACTACTTTTAAATACAAAACTCGTTTTTTAAACCGTTTTCCAATCTATTAGTACATGCAAACCTTTACCTCATTCGTATGAGAAATCTAATTAAACGGCTTAGCAAAACAAGTGGTATGAAACGCTTACGTTTACTTCGTCGGTTAATTTTTGGACTTGTTCGATTGAAATCTTGTGACAATTTTCGAGTGGAAATCTACAATATGTTCGTAAATATTTAAGTTAAGCTAGTGGTTATGGGACATGAAGCTAAACTCATCTATT
The DNA here is from genome assembly GCA_030737815.1 of Allium fistulosum. NCBI lineage: Eukaryota > Viridiplantae > Streptophyta > Magnoliopsida > Asparagales > Amaryllidaceae > Allium > Allium fistulosum. The sequence continues at coordinate 1,408,708,066 of CM060903.1, forward strand.
TACTAGCTTTGTGTGATTCACACTTTTTATTGATCAATGGTGATCAATTTGTGGTTTAGACTAGCGATGTGCGATGCCTATTTGTTTGTGTGGGGACTAAAAACCCCGTTTGTGGAACTTCGGTTCAATTTGGTGGGGTAGCGACCCATGGTCTTCGGGCCGTTTGTGGAGCTTCGACTCAAACTTGATGGTTAGCGACCATGGAATAGCGTTCCGTTTGTGATACATGTGTTGGTGAGTTTTCATGCTCCCGTTTGTGATAGGCCTCCCCCCTTTGTGATTTCTGGATTTCTAATTGATGATTTCTAGAATTTGCGTTTCACCAATTTTCGTGGATTGCATTGATAAGCTTTATCAATATTTGTGTTTGGTGAATAATTTAAAGAATATGTACTTGTCATAGTATGGCATTATTGTTATCATACGTTTTAGTGATATCTCTTATCCTATCTCATTTTATCTAATATTTATAGCTAGACTGATCCGTTTATTATTTTATTCTTAAATAATACTCGGGTCAGACCGAGGTATTTCAAGTGCTCCTGCTTGACTTCCTATCAGGGTCCTTCACCTGACGTTTGGGCTAACTACTTTAGCACAGTAGTTTTTTTAGTATACATTTTGAGATAGAGACTCCTTGTTGTATACTTATTCGTTTGTCTAGCACTTGTATCAATTCTTTTGTGATGCAGTGGATCTAGTTTGACCACTATTTTGATGTACACTTTTATGTGTTATATTCATATCTGATTCCGCCTTTGTGATATGAATGTCTATGACTGATTTGTGCTATGCTTATTTCTATATTTGTTTCTGAAGGCCTCATAGCCACTATGTGATAGCTTTGAGTTTGTATTTGATATGTCGAATTTCCTCTTGAAATGAAATGTAAGTTATATTATCTGACATATCGGTACTCGCACAAAGCAATTACACAGATGGTCGCTCCTCAACAGCCTTATTCTTCACGCTAGTCGACGACATTACTTAGTAGTGTCCTTGGCTAGCGTGAGTATAGAGGTGGGGCATCACACCTTGGTATCGGAGCCAAACTTCGGAACAATGTAGAATAATCTAGCAAGGATCATTGTCCTAAGTCTTTCTTAGGGATCGTGCCATAGGATTTAATTCGAGTCTTCGTACCGTTCTATCCTATTTCTTTTTATGATGCCTTGTTTTATCAATCAAGTTTGTTTGATATTCATTCTGTGAATAACCTTTTTCCTCTTCTTTCTTTCTTAAAGAAGAGAAATGGTTAGACCAGGCCGTCCCAACGTCGGTCAATCCAGTGCTACTCCTCAGGAAGGAGTATTTATGTCTACTCAGCAACTTCTAGACCTTGTGAAAAATGCTCAAGCTATCGGACCCATTCCAGAGCCTACTCATCCTAAATCTGGGTTTGCACGCTTGTGCAGTGATTACATCAACTTGGGTGGAAGGCCTTTTAAAGGTTCCGAGAGTGTTATAGAAGTCCAAGCTTGGCTTAGAACATGCGATCGCATCTTTTCCCGCATGAATCTTATTGATCTACATCGAGTCCAAGTGGCTTCTAGCATGCTCCAAGAAAGAGCATTAGATTTATTGAAGCAGATCTTACTTGGGAGCAATTCCGGGAAAGGTTCGAGTTGAAATTTATGCCGGAAGCTGAAAAAGTATCTTTAGCCCGACGCTTTATTGACCTTGTTCAAGGTGAATCTTATGTGACGGATTACGTCGCATCTTTCGAATCGCTACCTAAATATGGGGTCGAGTATATTAATACCCCATTGAAGAAAAATCAGAGATTTGTTTATGGGTTGAATAAGAACCTCAAAAAGCCATTTCTTCTGAAATTAGAGGTTTCTTTCGATCAGCTTGTTGATATCGCTCTTCGACTCGAAGAGGCCGATAAATAAAGTGATGTTGAAGTCAAACAAAACATCAATAAGAAGTGGCCTTTTAAGTTCAAGCCTAATCCCAACAAGAAAGGAAGCAAGCAACTTCGGAAACAAAGACTCCTACCTCTAGTCTTGGAGAATGTTACAATTGTGGTTCTAAGGACCATTATGCGAACAAGTGTCCGAAGTCTCTTACTTGCCGCTATTGCAAGAGTTCGGGTCATACTATATCTTTGTGTCCCAAAATTCAAAGCAAGAAGGAGGGCAAGCTAAATGTTGTACAAGCCCCTACTAACACTTCTCGTGGTCAAGGTATTTCTCATTCTATCCTTGATGGCATTATTATATTTCATGATCTTCCTATTCGAGTTCTTTTTGATGCGGGTGCATCTCACTCTTTTATATCAAAAGAACTTGTTAATGCTTTTTCTTTGAATGTTATTGGCTTGATGACTTCATTGAGGATTGCGAATCCGGTTGGTGAATCCGCAACACTCAGTTTACTGTGTAAAGATGTCAAGATTATTTTATGTGATTACTCTTTCCGTGCTGATTTGCATGTTATGCGTTACTTAGGCTTCGGAATGATTTTGGAAGGGATTGGCTTAACCGTTATGAAGCCCATATTTTATGTCCTGAGCGGACTATATATCTTCGACATCCTCAATCTGTTAAGCAGATTTCTCTTGTTCTTAAAGATTCAGATTCCAATTCGGGAGCATCCTTGTATATTCTAAATCCCCATGATGACGATAATGATGATGAGGAAGATGTTATTTCTCTCATTCACATTGTTCGTGAATTTCTCGACATATTTGAGCCCGTATTAGGATTACCACCTAAGCGAGCAATTGAGTTCAGAATTAATCTAATCCCTGGAGCTCTACCTATCACTCGTCCTCCTTATCGTATGTCCAATAAGGAAAATGAGGAGATGCGTAATCAATTATCCGAATTGGAAGGAAAACAGTTTATTCGTTCTAGTTCCTCTCTATGGGGAGCTTCAGCTATTTTTGTGAAGAAATCTTGAGGTACACTTAGGCTTTGCGTTGACTACCGCAAGCTTAATGATCTCACCATCAAGAATAAATATCCCTTACCTCGGATTGATGATCTATTCGATCAACTTAGTGGTGCTAAAGTCTTTTCACAGTTAGACTTAGCAACCGGTTTTCATCAGCTCCATATTGCAGAGGATAGCATTCCTTTGACATCGTTCTGTACTCGTTATGGATCCTATGAATGGCTTGTTATGCCATTTGGTTTGACGAATGCTCCATCTTATTTCGTTGACCATATGAATCGAGTTTTCAAAGACTTCCTCGATCGATTTGTTCTCATCTTTATAGATGATATTCTTGTTTATTCTAAAACCGAGGAAGAGCATGAAAATCATCTTCGGATTGTGTTGGAAACTCTTTGGAGCAACCAGTTGAAAGCAAAATTTCCTAAATGCCACTTTTGGCAATCTCGTGTGAAATTTTTGGGGCATATTATTTCTGAATCCGGAATTTCCATGGATCCTTCAAAGATTGAAGCGATTCAAAATTGGAAGAGACCGGAGAGTGTGATGGAAATTCGTAGCTTTCTCGGATTGGTAGGCTATTATCGCCGATTCATAAAAGACTTTTCTAAAATTTCCGTACCTCTCACTAGTTGGACAAAGAATGGAGTTAAATACATTTGGTCAGACAAATGTGAAGCTTCATTTCATAAATTAAAAGAACTCCTTTCCAATGCTCCTATTCTTGTGATTCCCAAAGGAAACCAAGATTTTATTGTTTATACCGATGCTAGTCGTGTTGGTTTGGGTGCCATTCTCATGCAAAGGGAACGTGTTATCGCTTATGCTTCTAGGCAATTAAAGCCTGCCGAGACTAGATATGCCACTCATGATTTAGAGCTCACAGCTATTGTTTTCGCCCTTAGAATTTGGCATCATTATCTTTTGGGAGAGAAATTTGTTCTCTACAATGATCATAAATATTTGAAGTATTTATTTTCTCAAAAGGAACTTAATTTGCGTCAACAACGCTGGCTCGAGTTCCTTGCATCTTATGATCTTGATATTCTTTATACCCCCGGAAAGGGAAATCGTGTTGCCGATGCCCTTAGCCGAAAGCAACAAGCGGTTGTTTCCATGATGATATCCGAATGGAATGATCTCACGACTTTATCCACTTGTGAGATTCGAGATCGTGAATCCAATTCATGTTCATCTCTTGTTCTATGTAGCCATGAGGCCCATCCTTCTCTTTTAGACCGCATTCTTGTAGCTCAAAAGCATGATCCCGAATTGGCTCATCTTAGCCAAAGTTTTAGGGATAAAATTGATATTGAAGGTTTGAAAGACTTTGATATTGATGCTCATGGCGGTATTCGAAAATTTGGTAGACTTATTGTACCAAATATTATTGATCTTCGTAAAGTCATATTAGAAGATTCTCATCGTTCTAAATTTACCATTCATCCCGGTAGTAGTAAAATGTACACAGATATGAAGCAACTTTATTATTGGGATGGAATGAAATATGATATTGCTAACTTTATTAAGCGTTGCATGACTTGCCAACTTGTAAAGGCCGAGCATCAAAGGCCCGGTGGGTTATTGCAACCTTTGGAAATTCCAATATGGAAGTGGGATCAAATTTCCGTGGACTTTATTGATGGTCTTCCACGTTCTCGTTCGGGTCATGATAGCCTATAGGTGATAGTAGATAGACTTACAAAATCCACCCATTTTCTTCCCGTTCGGTCCAATCGGACCGTACCTATTTTGGCTAAACTCTTTGTTAAGGAAATTGTTAGATTGCATAGAGTTCCTACTTCTATTGTTAGCGATCGTGATCCATTGTTTACTACTGGATTTTGGAAAGGTCTTAAAAATGCTTTGGGAACAAAGCTTAATTTTAGCACCGCTTATCATCCTCAGTCCGATGGACAAACCGAGCGTGTGAATCAAACTCTTGAAGATCTTCTTCGTACATGTGTTCTTGATTTTGGTGGAAGTTGGGAAGATCATATTTCTCTTGTTGAGTTTTCCTATAATAATAGCTTCCAATCTAGTATTGGTATGGCATCTTTCGAGGCACTATACGGAAGGCCATGCCGATCTCCTTCGTGTTGGCTTGAAGCCGGTGAGAAGCCGGTTTTAGTTCTAGATTTTATTCGTGATGCCATAGAAAAGATTGACCTTATTCGTCATAGGATGAAAGAAGCTCAAAGTAAACAAAAATCCTATGCCTATAACCGAAGAAGGAAACTATAATTTTCTGTGGGAGATTTGGTGTTCATTCGTGTTTCACCTATGAAAGGTGTTGTGCATTTCAGTCGATTGGGAAAATTAGCACCTCGATATATTGGTCCATTTCCCATCACCGATCGCATTGGTTCCGTGGCTTATCACCTTTTATTACCGGCTCTGTTTTCTACTATTCATGATGTATTCCACTTCTCTCAACTACGGAAATGCCTTCGAGACTCCGATTCCATTCTTGAGCCCGGTGTTATTGAAGAAATTGAAGTTTCGCCTAATTTGACTTATGAGCAACATCCTATTCGTATCATTGCTATGGAGGTTAAACGCCTTCGAAATAAAGATGTTCCTCTTGTGAAAGTTCAATGGTCCTCAAATCCTAAGGATTTCTTTTGGGAATCTAGAGAATTCATCGAGCGAACACATCCGGACTTAGTCTCTCATGCTCCTTAAGGTGAACTTCTCATTTCAAAATTTCTTTTTTTTTGTTATGCCTTTGTTTGGTTGTTACTTTTTATTTCTTTTTCTTAAGTATTGCGAGGACGCAATTTCTTTAAGGTGGGGAGTCTGTAACAACCCGCATATTTTACGATTGTATATTTAAATGTTTTATTTAAATATAGCATCGTTAGTCGGATTTAAGTCCGAAATGTTACTTTTTGCAAACAGTCGAATTGGGACTCGAGACCACTTCCATTGAGTCCAAAATGGCGTTCGCGACATTTTTAAGTATAAACATCGATATCTTTGGAGTTGGGTTAAATTTTGCAATTTTTCTATTGGGCTTTGGGTTTCAGCCCACTAACCCAACTTATCTAATATCCTAACTCCACCCCCTCTCCTCTTCATTCATTCTATTATTTTCCTAACACTTAAACTAAAGAAAAATGGGGGAAGAGAAAAGAAAACAAAATTCCTAAGCCCTAGTTTCCTTTGCAAATTCAAGTTTTAGCTCCAAAATCTAAGAGAAGCTTAGGTAAGCATCCTCTCCATCTTCTCCATCTCAATCTCTCTTCAATTTTTAGAATTTCCTATAACCTAACTTAGGGAAAACTTCACCTTTGATAATAGATTGAAGATTCTAGAGGGGTAGAGAAGAGGAATTGATCTTGCCTTGTTTTGAAAAACTTCTCCTTCATTGTTTTTGGGTTTAAAGGTGAGTTCTTTAACTCACATCTACGTCTATAGCTCTCATTGTTGTTAGGTATGAATTCCTAACATCTATTCATGTTCATTTGGTTTTGATCTGGATTGATTTGGTGAATATTCCAATTTATGGTGTTTTGAAGTCAAATCTTTAAAAATCCTATCTTTGATGTTTTGATCATGTTGTTGGGGTGTATCGAAGAGCCTATATGGCTGGGTTGTCGCTTGGCATAAATCCCTAGTCTCTGTTGCTCGTCCGAACACTCCGGTGTGGATTTTGCCCTTCATGGGGATAGGATGGAAATGCTGCAAAAGATAGTTCAGTCGACTGAACGTATTGGTCAGTCGACTAAACCTGGGAACAGAAAACTTTCTGTTCCAGTGTCAGTCGACTGACCATATAGTTCAGTCGACTGAACCTGGAACCCGAGAATTTCTAGGCATGGATCAGTCGACTGACATATTTAGTCCAGTCGACTGAATCTGGGCAAAGAGCAGTTTGCCTATTTTAGGCAGTTTTGTGTGGGATTTCCGATTTTTAATCGATTTTTGATGATCCGAATTGTTGTTATCATTTATCGACTTTGATGAATTCTTTTTCAAGATTTTTGGGAATATCCATTTTGATGGATTCAGTATCGATTTTTATGGTTTTAATTCACGTCGTCGAATGTGGATTTTGGTGATTGTTTGTTTCTACAATCATTTATGTGATTTGTCACTTTAAAAATATAAAGGTTTTCTATACTAGTAGTAAATACTCAAACTCTTTCACCAAAACGATTTCAACACTACTTTTAAATACAAAGCTCGTTTTTAAACCGTTTTCCAATATATTAGTATATGCAAACCTTTACCTCATTCGTATGAGAAATCTAATTATACGACTTAGCAAAACAAGTGGTATGAAACGCTTACGTTTACTTCGTCGGTTAATTCTTGGACTTGTTCGATTGAAATCTTATGATGATTTTCGAGTGGAAATCTACAATCTGTTCGTAAATATTTAAGTTAAGCCAATGGTTATGGGACATGAAGCTAAACTCATCTATTTACTAGCTTAGTGTGGTTCACACTTTTTATTGATCAATGGTGATCATTTTGTGGTTTAGACTAGCGATCTGCGATGTCTGTTTGTTTGTGTGGGGACTAAAAACTCCGTTTGTGGAACTTAGGTTCAATTTGGTGGAGTAGCGACCCATGGTCTTCAGGCCGTTTGTGGAGCTTCGGCTCAAACTTGATGGTTAGAGACCATGGAATATCGTTCCGTTTGTGATACACGTGTTGGTGATTTTTCATGCTCCCGTTTGTGATATGCCTCCCCCCCTTTGCGATTTCTGGATTTCTAATTGATGATTTCTAGAATTTGCGTTTAACCAATTTTCGTGGATTGCATTGATAAGCTCTATCAATATTTGTGTTTGGTGAATAATTTAAAGAATATGACATTCTTTTGGTGTTTGAGAATATTTGAGATATTGTATGATTTTTGTTGTTATTTGATATATACTTGTCATAGTATGGCATTATTGTTATCATACGTTTTAGTGATATCCCTTATCCTTTCTCATTTTATCTGATATTTATAGCTAGACTGATCCGTTTATTATTTTCTTCTTAAATAATACTCGGGTCAGATCGAGGTATTTCAGGTGCTCCTGCTTGACTTCCTATCAGGGTCCTTCACCTGACTTTTGGGCTAACTATTTTAGCACAGTAGTTTTTATTAGTATACATTTTGAGATAGAGACTCCTTGTTGTATACTTATTCGTTTGTCTAGCACTTGTATCTATTCTTTTGTGACGCAGTGGATCTAGTTTGACCACTATTTTGATGTACACTTTTATGTGTTATATTCATATCTGATTCCGCCTTTGTGATATGAATGTCTGTGACTGATTTGTGTTATGCTTATTTCTATATTTGTTTCCGAAGGCCTCATAGCCACTGTGTGATAGCTTTGAGTTTGTATTTGATATGTCGAATTTCCTCTTGAAATGAAATGTAAGTTATATTATCTGACATATCGGTACTCGCACAAAGCAATTACACAGATGGTCGCTCCTCAACAGCCTTATTCTTCACGCTAGTCGACTGCATTACTTACTAGTGTCCTTGGCTAGCGTGAGTATAGAGGTGGGGCATCACAAAATCATTTAAACATCCAATCAACAATTTTTATCAATTATATATCATATTAGTTAACCAAAAGGTGAGTTTAACTTACTTTGATTCCAGAAGTAGCCAAAGCGTTGGGTACGAATTAAAATTGAATAGATGTTCAATTTTATCCCAAATTTCTGTAAGCTCCAAATCCTTCCAATCCAACTCCATAGCGTAGATTTCGCTAATACGATCAAAAAGCAACTTGTCGCGTTCGATTTCGACCTCGTATGGAAAAGTTATGAATTAATAAATGATTAAAATAATTAAATTACAATTAACTTTTTAATTAATAAAATTTTAAAATAAACCTTTCCCTCTCTCTTCCTCGTTCACCCAAGCAACGTAAAACGAACCCAAACCGCTAACATTTCCATGCTCGCCTCACCTCGATCGCCACATCGGAGGTCAATTCGACACCATCCACCTCTGCCCCACCTACGACCGCTCCCATGCCAAGCTTGGTCAACTCTAATGCCACCCACGGCATGTCGTACATGACCCAAATTCACCTCCATTCGTCAATGATTTGACGATCTATCCGTACAAAATGTAGAGCCCGTCGAGCTCTACGACTTCCCTTCACGCGCCATGACATTTCATTGAGTGGATGAGGAGTAATTAAGGGAGGAAGGTGGGCTATTTTTGGCTATTAAAATGTAAGTGGCGGCTGAAGCTTTCTTTAGGTTTAGGGTTGCAAAAAGAAAATTCTCAAGTCCTTTTATAGAAAATTTTGTGGCACTATTCACATGTTAAATTTTCGAACTCCAAACGACGTTCTATATGTAATACCCTTATTCCAGACACAATGGAATATATATCGGGACCCAATTCCATCATATACAGAAGTTAGTTTTCAAAATAAAATTATATTAAATTAATTTCCTTTAATTTAAATTCTACGTGTTTCGAGCTCGCACGACCTAACGATATGTCCAACAATCACGAAATTTGACGTCGTACTATAATTCACTATTATGGATCAATGAAGCTGTTTTCGTCCAATTCCGAGACAGTGCCCTGGAAGGTTATTTTACACGTTAATATAAACGAATTATCATAAAAACTAAATTAATCAGTTTTAAATCTAAATTAAAAGTTTGCTATTTTCATGCTTACCTAAATAAAATTTTAAATCAACTTTAGAAATCTTTTTTATTTATATTAAATTCAAGATTCAAATATTTAAAAAAATTCAATTTTCTAAAATAATCCTTATATTTGAAATTCAAGTTATTTAACTTATAAAATTAACTTTTCAATAATTAAAATCAATTAAATATTCCAAATTCAAATGACTAAAATTTTGGATTGTTACATTCTTTCCCCCTTAAAAGAATTTCATCCTCAAAATTAGCAAGAAAGGAAATGCCACAAAACCCTTTAACTTTTCAAAACCAATTAGTTGAAATAGACTATAAAATTTTTAAGTCTTTTAAATTCACCCACCTATACCAACCAATTCCCTTCCATTCATGTATTCTAAGTTATAGCTAAAAATCAAATTTTAGTCACCAAAATTTCTCAAAAATTTTCTAACTCTTAAATTTACAGAATTTTTTTCCTAAAAACTAAATTAATATCCTCTAACCCAATTAATATCCTAAAAATTTTCATTAGTTTCAAAGCCCACTAACCCAACTTATCTAATATCCTAACTCCACCCCATCTCCTCTTCATGGGGCTAGGCTGGAAATGCTGCAAAAGACAGTTCAGTCGACTGAACGTATTGGTCAGTCGACTGAACCTGGGAACAGAATACTTTCTGTTCCAGTGTTAGTCGACTGACCATATAGTTTAGTCGACTGAACCTGGAACCCGAGAATTTTTGGGCATGGATCAGTCGACTGACCTATTAGTCCAGTCGACTAAATCTGGGCAAAGAGCAGTTTGCCTATTTTAGGCAGTTTTGTGTGGGATTCCCAATTTTTAATCGATTTTTGATGATCCGAATTGTTGTTATCATTTATCGACTTTGATGACTTCTTTTTCAGGATTTTTGGGAATATCCATTTTGATGGATTCAGTATCGATTTTTATGGTTTTAATTCATATTGTCGAATGTGGATTTTGGTGATTGTTTGTTTCTACAATCATTTATGTGATTTGTCACTTTAAAAATATAAAGGTTTTCTATACTAGTAGTAAATATGGGGGAAGAGAAAAGAAAACAAAATTCCTATGCCCTAGTTTCCTTTGCAAATTCAAGTTTTAGCTCCAAAGTCTAAGAGAAGCTTAGGTAAGCATCCTCTCCATCTTCTCCATCTCAATCTCTCTTCAATTTTCAGAATTTCCTATAACCTAACTTAGGGAAAACTTCACCTTTGATAATAGATTGAAGATTCTAGAGGGGTAGAGAAGAGGAATTGATCTTGCCTTGTTTTGAAAAACTTCTCCTTCATTGTTTTTGGGTTTAAAGGTGAGTTCTTTAACTCACATCTACGTCTATAGCTCTCATTGTTGTTAGGTATGAATTCCTAACATCTATTCATGTTCATTTGGTTTTGATCTGGATTGATTTGGTGAATATTCCAATTTTTGGTGTTTTGAAGTCAAATCTTTAAAAATCCTATCTTTGATGTTTTGATCATGTTGTTGGGGTGTATCAAAGAGCCTATATGGCTGGGTTGTCGCTTGGCATAAATCCCTAGTCTCTGTTGCTCGTCCGAACACTCCGGTGTGGATTTTGCCCTTCATGGGGCTAGGCTGGAAATGCTGCAAAAGATAGTTCAGTCGACTGAACGTATTGGTCAGTCGACTAAACCTGGGAACAAAAAACTTTCTGTTCCAGTGTCAGTCGACTGACCATATAGTTCAGTCGACTGAACCTAGAACCCGAGAATTTCTAGGCATGGATCAGTCGACTGACCTATTTAGTCAGTTTTAAATCTAAATTAAAAGTTTGCTATTTTCATGCTTACCTAAATAAAATTTTAAATCAACTTTAGAAATCTTTTTTATTTATATTAAATTCAAGATTCAAATATTTAAACAATTTCAATTTTCTCAAATAATCCTTATATTTGAAATTCAAGTTATTTAACTTATAAAATTAACTTTTCAATAATTAAAATCAATTAAATATTCCAAATTCAAATGACTAAAATTTTGGATTGTTACATTCTTTCCCCCTTAAAGGAATTTCATCCTCAAAATTAGCAAGAAAGGAAATGCCACAAAACCCTTTAACTTTTCAAAACCAATTAGTTGAAATAGACTATAAAATTTTTAAGTCTTTTAAATTCACCCACCTATACCAACCAATTCCCTTCCATTCATGTATTCTAAGTTATAGCTAAAAATCAAATTTTAGTCACCAAAATTTCTCAAAAATTTTCTAACTCTTAAATTTATAGAATTTTTTTCCAGTGTCTCCTTTGCGCGGCTTGATCGTAAAAATTTACTATATATATAATCACGATTATACATCTCATCTTCATGAATGAGGCAACCCGTAGGGAAAAATACAATACAAAATGTAATCCGAGATGTGTACCTTATTTGAGTATTCGCAAGCATATACAACCAATAAAATGCGAAAGCAAGCTCCAAATGCAAAGCATACGCCATCCGCACCAACTAATCACTCAACTACCAATGATAACATGTATATAGAAGTAATATCACTTTATAATGTAGAATATACAATAACTATATGCAACTTTAGCAAATGTAACAAGAGAAACCATTAAACAAATAACATCCATCCAGTTAATTTATAACCATACCAATTCACATTTCTAAATGTTTTTCATTTCTTATTAACATTCAATTGATTCGTTTTCAATTTATTTGCATTCCATTAATTTACATTCAATTTATTCCCATCCAATTTATTTACATACAATTCCATTTACTTTCAAGTATTAACTTCACTTTATTTTCATTCACTTTGCTTACCTCCACTTTATATGCAATTTATGTTTAACAACATTTCATTGCATACTAAATTCATTTATGGACCATTTCATAAAATTATTACATTTTAACTTCTCCTAAGTTAAATTCTATTTCATTATCACTTGGTATATTCCTTCAGTACTAATATTATTTATGAACCATTCCATACAACAATTACTAAGTTCATTATAACATTTTATACTACACCATTAATATTTATTATCACTTCAGTACTTAAGCTCATATTCAATTCCATCAAACCACATCCTAAAACATATCTAATTCATTGTACAACTTAAGCTGAATTTCATTTTATAACTCAAGTTCACATTCATTCTATTAATTCATTCCATTAATTCATTTTATTAATTCATCTAATCCATTTCAAATCCAATTCAAAATCCTTCTTGAGTTAAACATCAGTTAATTTAATTCATTTCATAACCAATACTCTATAATTCATAACCAATACTCTATAATTCATACTTATAAAATTATTTTCTTATATAACTCAATTTACAAATGTGTATCTTTGTTTAGATTATAATAATTACAACTTTTATTAGAACAACAAATAACAAATGATAATAATCAAATATTATCATTCACTAATAACCAAACATACCATATATAACTATAAAAATTTCTAAAAAATTATTCCTTTATACATAAAATATAATTTAGGTAAAATTATTTCATTTACCAATTCTCAAAACAATACTATGTCGGTTTGCGTTGTTGAAGTGTTTAGAAACCCCTATCGATATTGTGGCGCTTCACGTACCGATCCGAATTTATAAGCCACTCAACGGATAAATTAACACAATATAAAACATTTTTATATCACAAAAAAATACACGCTCATATCTATAATACACTCAAAACTCATAATAAGGCATTCCATTACCTTATCTTTTAATGAGTAGCCCCACCAAAGCCAAGTTTCTCGCTTAACCTTCAGCTCTGATACCAGCTATTACAACTATGGATTTTCGACCCTTGAAAATCGACATTAATACGTCTACTGTATTGCGTGGCGAGCAATCAAATGTAGAAAAACCCAATTGTTAGGGAAACAAAGAAGAAAGAAGATGAAAAGAGAAGAAGAAGAAGAGAAAAGGAACTAAAAACAACACAGAATCTCGCAATCACAACGGAACAACATATAATAAAATATCAATGATCTTTACACAAAAGGAACAATAATATACGTACATCCATTAGAGTACAACAAAGAATCACAATCATTATCCCACACAGTTATAACAACCTATCCTCACAAATGATGATGATTTCAACAACAAAGCAGCGGAAAATAAACATATACGTGAATACAACTTGAAGACCTCCAACCCATCTCCTGCGCTCCATTGCATCCAAAGCAATCTATAAATATGCTCAATCTGACCCGAGCATTGTAATAAAATAACACTCGAGTCAGTCCAGAAAACCAACGTGAGAAAACACACCCAATTGGATTTTAAAGTTATAGAAAAACTTTGAAAACCAATGGTATCACAACGCCGCACATAAACACAGATGGGTTTTTACCTTATGATAATCAAACCATTTCATATGAAATTCTCTGGCATTATAATAGTGTCTAAGATACAAATACTCATTAATCATAGCTGAAATTGTTACATTAATTAAATTCCAACATAATAGATATACAACTAAAACCGTAAAGGCTCGTATTGGAAAATGGATTCCATTCAATGACTGGGCTACTAGGGTACTACCGCCCATCACATTGCATCGCTAGATAAAATAACACTGAGGTCGAACATATCGGCCCTACCAACATAAAACCACCTACCCCTTACTGGATAGTACCGAATATGACCACCTATCTGTTAATGGTCCCTGAAGCATACAAATTAGAGGTAATATCAACTCTAGGTAGGGATGATCATATCCTACTTAGGAGCGACACACTTAGCCCTGCTGCATCTCCCCTGTTTTAGTCATTCCCGATTGTTGAGGCTACATTTTACCTTATATATAGCACTTCTCACTTGGAATGCTAACACTGCCCTCTAGGCTACAAAGCAATGACAGCATTCGTCCATAAAAGTTTATTCTGGGACTGATCGAAATGCTTCTGAGCTTCGTCTTCAATGCTATCATCTTCAAGATGTCTTCACTTCTAAACGCTTGAGTTGGATGGAAGTGGTTTTCAGATAACACATCCGATCCCGGCCTCTTCGAAACAACATTCAATAGTTTTCGGTAAACTCAACCTTGGTTCTTTAGGAAATAAACATCCAAAGATAAGAGCGGAGATCACCTTCTAACCGTAAGTGGACGGATTACCTTATCATTTGTCCTAGGAAAACGAAATGAGATTTATACACATAGTACAGAATCATCGGAGATGAATGTGCCATATAACTCACTTGTTTCTCCTAGATATTTCCAAAGTTACGTTTTGGGTCCAAATTCGATAGTCGGTTATTTAACCATCGAATAAATAAACAATCAAATCAGGGATTACATTTTCCATAGGGAGAAACCAACATTGTTTAAACACATAAGTAACCACTAACCTCTTTAATTAATCTTTTCATTAATTAAAATCATTTGTAAATACTTGTATAAAAACATCTTTACAAAGATATATCCACAATCCTATATTTTCAATATTTAGAAAAATACCTATATACTGATCTTAATGCTTTAAATATATCCACACAACCGAGAAAGTTTCCCTTTCTATATAATTAAAATATCATTTAAAAATCCCTTATAAATCTCAAAAACCATTTACAAAACCATTTTAAATATCCCTAAAACCGTTTATAACCCCATAAAACCATTTATAAAACTCCTTTTATAAATCTATATACCCATTTCTAAAATTCTTTTACAAATATCCAAGACCGTTTATAAAACTCTTTTTTACCCTTTTACAATTTTCCTTTAAGTTTTCCAAACCATTCTATAAGATTTCACTTATAAAACCCATATCTGTGTACAAACCTTATTTATAAATCTAGAAAACATTTATAAATATACCCTAATCACTTACTTAAAAACACTATTATATAATAGTAAACATTATAAATAAATAAATATTAACTTTAATTAATTTCAAACCTTTATTGATAAATAATTATATTTAACTTCAAACCATACTAATATTTTAAACAATTAACTTTTCAAAATATTAAAATATTTATAAACAACTTTAAAACAATATTAATATATATAACCAACTTTTAAAACATGTATATATTTCCTTGATAAAAATTCATACTGAAATTTCAACATAACCATTCCCATATTTATAAAACTATATTTAAAAATCTCTTTCTATTTTATAAAACTTCCTTTCATAAAACACCTTTATTTATGAACTCCATTTATAACTCTATTTCCTTTATAAATTTCACCCATTCATAAATCCCATTTAAAAGCATCGATCACCATCTGTTTTTAACATTGCCCCAATATGGATAAATTCCTTTTATAAATTCCTTTCTGTTTATAAAATATCGTTTAACATTCCCAAATTTTCCCTCACCTTAAATTTCCAAAATAGAATCAACTATTTTCTAACACATCATTCCACATCTTATAATAAATCCACCATTTGACTTATTTCTCCAATCTATTAAATGGTACTAGTACCCTTTTAATTTATAAAACCCCGTTTATAAATCATCCCTTCATAAATATAATACAATTTTAAAAATCTTCACCTTATTTGTAAAATGTCAGTTTATACGTTATTGCCTTTATAAATTTCCATTTTTATAAATAAATCTTAATATTTTTATATATTATATACATATCACTTTATATAAAACGGCTGATAAATATTTATACAAAATATTTTCATCTTCTTTTTAAAACCGCATTCCTTTATTATAAAACACAGACTTATTTTTAAGATTTAAAAAAAAATCTTTATTCATAGTTGAAAATCTCTATTTAAAATATTTTATAAAACTATAAATTTATATTCTCTAAAAAAATTATACTTTTTATTTTAAAATCAATCTTTTTTTTTAATAATTGAAGAACAATTAATAAAAACATATATAATTTCCAAAATCACTTGAGATCCCTTTTAAATCAAAATCATTATTTTATAGTATTTTAAAATACTAAAACTAAGGCCCAGTGCTACCTAAGTACAAAATAAGGAAAATCATTCATGATATCAATTTTGACATCCAACATATCTTATATCAAATTATATGAAAAATAAAATCAACAGTGTGAGGAATCCGATTGGATCCCTCCAACCTGTCCCCCTACATCACATACAGTATACAATCAATAATATAAATCAACCGCTTCGAGGTAGGATCGTATACAAAGGGTCATCCGCTCTTACACGAGAACGTAATAGGGTCTTAATCGCTCCAGGGGCCGAAATATATTCAAACCAACTAATAAATATAGTAAATCATCCAAATATCCAATCGACAATTTTTATCAGCTATATATCATACTAGTCAACCAAAAGGTGAGTTTAACTCACTTTGATTCCAGAAGTCGCCAAAGCGCTCGGTTCGAATTAAAATTGAATAGACATTAAATTTTATCCCAAATTCCTATGAGCTCCAAGTCCATACAATCCAACTCCATAGCATAGATTTCGCTGATACGATCGCAAAGCAACTTGTCGCGTTCGATTTCGACCTCTTATGGAAAATATGAATTAATGAACGATTGAAATAATTAATTATAATTAACTTTTTATCTAATAAAATTTTAAACTAAAACTTTCCCTCTCTTTCCTCGTTCACCCAGGCAACGCAAAATGAACCCAAACTGCCGCTTATCCCACGCTCGCCCGCCTCCATCGTGACATCAGAGCTCAATCCAACGCTACCCTTTCCTCCGTCGCCTTACGCCGCACCTCCGACCATGCCCATGCCAACCTCAGTCGACCTAATGCCACCGATGGTGTGCCTTAGTTCGAACGAAAGCGGCCCAAATTTACCTCCATTCATTGACGATTCGACAGTATATCCGTACGAAATGTAGAGTTCATTAAGCTCTACGACTTCCTTTCACGTGCCATGACATTTCATTATGCGGAGTAATTGAGGGAGGAAGACGGGCTAATTTCGGCCATTGGAATGTAAGTGGCAGCTGAAGATTTCTTTAGGTTTAGGGTTGTAGAAAGAAAAATCTCAAGTCCTTTTATATAAAATTTCACGGTACTATTCACACGTTAAATTTTCGAGCTCCAAACGAGGGGTGCAGCCTGGCGTTCTATTTGTTATAACCCCATTCCAAATGCAATGGAATATATATCGAGACCCAATTCCATCATATACAAAAATTATTTTTCAAAATCAAATTATATTAAATTGATTTCCTTTGATTTAAATTCTATGCTTTTTGAGCTCGCACGACCAAATGATACGTCTAACTGTCATGAAATTCAACATCGTACTATAATTCACTATTATGGATCCAATGAAATTGTTTTCATCCAATTCCGAGACAGTGCCCCGGAAGGCTATTTTACACGTTAATTTAAACGAATTATCATAAAAACCAAATTATTCACTTTTAAATCTAAATTAAAAGTTTACTATCTTCATTCTTATCTAAATATAATTTTAAATCAACTTTCAAAATAATTTTTATTCATATTAAATTCAAGATTAAATTATTTAAATAATTCCAATTTTTCAAATAACCCTTATATTTGAAATTTAAGTTATTTAACTTATAAAATTAACTTTTCAACAATTAAAATCAATTAAATATTCCAAATTCAAATGACTAAAATTCTGGGTCATTACAAGATAGGTTCAAATCAAATCACCAAAACTAAGGTAAACTGTAAATCCAGATCTAAAATATAAATCAAATTCCAAATCTCTTTTCTATTCTGGATCTCTTATAAATCTAAATATGGGTTTCAGTGTATAAATCCAAATAGGAAGAAAGGGGAGTCAAAGTGGAATAACGTGGAGTAGGTCTGGAGGTTTGGAAATCTGAAAATGGTGAGTGAGAAAGTATATATTTCTATATAATATTAGATTTATATCGTTGTAAATCTATTCCTTTGTGCCTGAAATGTAAATGGAGTTGTAGGTTAAAAATTGTATACATGAAATAAGATTATAAACCCCGTATACATATTCAGTTATTGATAACTTGAAATTGTATACTACATGTATCTGAAAAATATTGGGTATTAATAGTCCCTAATTTTTTTTTGAAATTTATAGAATATGTAATAGTTCCAAATTTCTGACTTTAATATGACTTGTACAAATAAAATGGTAAATTGAGTTATCACAGCTAAATGTATGGATTTAAGTAGTATTTAATTATATAATCATGTTGAAATGTGAATTTCTATACATTGTCAAGTTTTAGATTTATAAATTAAAGTGTAGCATTTGAAATAAAAATGAATACATCTAAAAAGAAAGAGATGTATAAAACAGGAATATTTATCGTATTTTATACTTCTATTTCAATACTTATGAAAAGATAATTCCTTGTAATTCCAAACGTTATACAAATTCCCTTTTCAGATAAGATATAGAAATTTACAGTATTAATCATTCCATTTGGGAGAAATATAATTCTAATGCAATAAAGTATAGAAAATCTCTAAGCAATAAATAAAAAGAATTATAAATGTTATAAAAACAATATAAGAAAAGAATAGGTGCAACATAATTAAGTAAAAAGAAAGTGAAAATAAAAGGAAATGAAAAGATGGACAAGTCATAATTCAAAATATAAAGGGTATAGATAGCCCTTTAAAACAAGGTAGGGAATTAAAGGTTAAAGCGAAATAGAATTTGGAAATTAAATAACGAGGGCAAGGGAAAGTTAGTGAGAAAAGATATTTAAAAGGAATCGGTAAATGATCTTAAATTAAATAAGATGTAAATGCATAGAAAGGTAAATAAATATAGAATAGTAGAGGCACAATAATTAAATAAGAATGAGTGAAGATACATACACACGTAGCCTCTAGTATGCATTTATGACGTGTGTGAATTATATAAGTGTGTAAATAACTTAAATTGATAAGAATGACATTGTCATTAGAATGAGTTGAAATGTGAGGTTAGTAGTGTTACACAATAGAAGTCTACCAACTGCAATGAGCCACCTTCAGTTGTGTATACATTATACTGATGTGGAACATATCCAACTGTAGGACCCGTGGAGTATATACACTTGCGTATAGGTGAAGGAATACCCTCAGTAGAGTCTGCTTCAATAAATTAAGGAGGTATTGACTTTATTGTGTTAGGCAATCTAAATAGGATGGTGAGCGACTTGACGCTATGTTGGTAAGTGTTGGTACCAAATCGGGAGTAGAAGTTGTATATTGGTGGAGTGCATCATCGATCTTGCACGATCAATAGGAAACACATGGTTACACCTAATGGACTACGCCTTCTACTGGGGTAGATCTCATTAAGTAATGCACCGTCATAGTTTTTTAATAGTTTATTAGTTAGAGCAAGGCTAGTTAACCCAATAAAAGAGTTCTTTCAAAAACAAATAGGGTACTCTGATGAGCTGAGTCCTTATAATCAATGGAGCCAAGTCCACAATAAGACAAGCAGTAAATCCTTAAGGCAAGGTAGAATAAGGTTAAGCTATTGTGACACCGTATTAGGCACTATGAGATGCACGACGAGGTGTAAACTACTATTGAGAGGTGGATATGGATGAAGGCGATGAGACACACCGGCGAGTCGACATTTTGGGTTCCCCTCTCCAATGCGTAGTTGTATAGGTAGCCGTAATATGAGATGTAGTTCCATACAAATTTGATATTGCATTGATGATGGATCCTGACGTGGTGCCAGATTACGAATATTAGTGGGGATAGTATCTTGGTCCAAAGGGAGACTATGGAACTTATATATTTATTTCTTTACGTATGTAGTTATGGTCTACTTTTAGTAGATAGGGCGTATCGTACACGTACGTGGAGTCGAGACGACTAAGTAAAATTAAAAGACATAACATGTAATGGAAGACAATTGGTATAAACTAGTGTTATGTGTAAAATGTATAATTCACCGGTCACGAGAACGTTGTTTTGACCTCCTGCTCATTGCAACCGACAATATAGCTTAGAAGTACATGTACTGGTGCAAGACGGGAATAGTGGAAAGACAGTTTTCCTTAAGCATGCTCGGCACTGACAAGGATGCAAAACATTAAAAGTGTCAACCTTGGTGTTGATGCCAAAGTGGCACAACACCCAAATAAGAACCGCTGTCGGACTAGATCTAGCAGAAATAACAAAAAAGTGCAAAAGAGTGTAGAAAAGTAGAAAGACATGAGATTTTTATAGCGGTTTAGCAATCTCTATCCTACGTCCACTTTATATTTTTATTGATTATGGATTTGAGAGAGAACTAGAGTAACAGTACAAGAGATTCCTAAGCCTAGAACTATTAATAGTATCTGCCCAGGTGACTACTGTAAGTGTGATCGGAGATGAAGAAGGAGTGAAGTCCTAGATCCTTTTCTGGTTACTATAGGGTTTATATTCATAGAGAAATAGCGGTACAGATTCAGGAGCTTGCTTAAGTTGAAGTCCAAAAGCATGCCCAATGATGCACCAATAAGCACGCCAGCCCAATTGCCCAAAATGACCTCTTAGTACCGAGAGCTTTACTTAATTGTAAACCTAAGCCTTTTGCTAGTCTTGCTCTCCTACCTTCATTCCAATGTATTCCAAGCTATTTTCCATAGACTTTAGGTTGTTTACGATGATCACTTGATAACACTTTTTATTGTCTTGCTTTATTTGTTTTCTTCTCATCTAACATGAGATTTTATTTCCCGATCTTTGAGAAAAGCATCTGACAACGTTGTTTAGAGTTGTAATTAAAGTACAAGAGGACTGTAGGGTCCTAAAGGCAAAAGAGACCTCTTCCAATCAAGAGCTTTCTATTTCTCCAATGTACTTGAAATTTTCTAAGTTCCATCTTCTAGTCCTTCTAACTGTGTTTCCAAGTTTTCGAGTCATTTCTTCTTCATCTTGACCTTCTACTTCTAGTTGAATTCTACCTAGTTAAATACCTGGTTAACACTTGCCCTCTAGAGTATGTTGTTGTTGAAAACAAAGTGCTTTGGATCGAGACAAGTTCTGACTTATTATCTACTAATTCTAGTTGATTATTCAGGTATTTATTTGAAGCATTGCCTTAGTTTGGTAAATTTCTCTTTAATTGCTTTGCATAGACAGAATTCCATTCTCCGTGCTCAGGAGAAGATCTACACTTCAGTGATCGCTTCATGCCTTAAACTAGTATGCTCTTTCTACCAACTTTTGGGGAAAAAATGTCACAGCACTGTGAATCCTGCTGGTATCGACAGCTTTCATTCCCACCGGTTGCTAATATAAAAGTTCAACGCATAGAATTTTTTCTTATCTTATTTTCTCTTGTGATTTTTTGCTTCTCTTTGCACCAAGATGATTTTCCCCGACTCCTTCCTCCTTTTGTGTTCCAATCTTTTCCATCGTTCATCTATTGCCACAACCAACTGCTCTGCCATCGCCGACCACTTTGCAAGCTCAACCACCGCCTTTCAGGTCACCACCATTGCTTTACTTCAGATCACTTTAAAAGCTTCTAGTCCTGATAATTTGAAGCCTTAACCACCGATCCAACATTCCAACTATCCAAGGTTGGCGATTGGTCATCAACACGGTTGTTGATAAAGATGGAATTTTCTATCGGTTAGAAAATCGCTGTTAAAATATGATCGTTAAAATACCGCAAGTGCACGGCGTACAATTGTAGTACGTATACGAGTACGAGTCAATCCATAGGGAAATGAATTATTTTTATATTCCACTCAGTCAAATTAACCCAAGTTTGCAAGTTTGTTTTAAACTAAGAAAAATAGCAAAAATTAAACTAGAACAAAAGTGAATAAAAATATGAGATTAAGAGACAATTTAGAGGCAAATCCTCTCTCATACTCCCACATAAATCAACACAAATTTAATATATGATCTCTCATTTAATCTAGTAGTATTAGCGATGTATTTATCATAAGTATGATCTATTTATGTTATTAATTAACACAACTTAAACCATTAAACTTTTAATACAACACTAAACCAATACCTGAAATTAAAACAAAATCTATTTTAAGCATGATCTATTTACTATTTTTGATTAGTAACACAGACCATCAAATTTTGATTCTATTTTAATTCCATGATCGAAATCACTTAGTTAGATGTTAATTTAAATTGTGTTTATATTTGAGTAAGAATAGCATATTTGTGATAAACAACATAGGCTATCAAATTCACTAATAAACTTACATCAACATCTAACTATCCATGAAGAATAAAAAGAAATCATAAATTAGCAAATATGTTGAATATACATGATTTAAGAGAGCTTCATTACCCCTAAATTGAAGGGGTTTAGCTTCTCATTTCTGTTATCATTTTAACACATGTAGATTGCAACATAGAACAAAAAAGGAAAGTGCAAGCTAATTAAAATAAAAAGAACTAACTACTTGCATAAATATAAAACTAAACTAAGTGCATAAATGGAAATCTAATCTACTAACATAAACGGAAAGAGTGCATGTAAATAAAAATGGGCATAAAATAAAATAAAAGCATGTAAAGAACAAAGAAGAAGAAGAGGCTTAGGAAGCCATTTTATTTCTTATTAATTTTGCGGCTACAACTTGCATAATATGTTGAGATCATAAAAAAACTCCATTACATGAACATAAGTGGGTTATTTATACATGAATAAAACCCTAATCCATTTTTAGGGAACTCCCTAAAATGCCCTTGAGGTAATGTGGCCTCCAAGTTATCATTAGCATGAAATTATTCCTCCATTAAATGTGCATGTGCCTTTAATTCCTTTTAACATGTGCATTAGCTTTTAATTGTGGTTCATTAGAGAGTAGGCAGGTAGGGTCCTCCATGATTACATGAATTCTTTTATTTCTTCATTTCTTTGGCTTCCAACTCTTGTATATGCATATTTCCATGAAGCCACTTCCAAGTTGAATCCAAATTCCTACAAAACAGATTAAGTAATTTTTTCCAAATTAATTCACACAAAAAAATTACAGTTTTGCCCCCATGTAGATGCACGAATGATGACTTGAAAGCATTTTTGAAATTTGGTGTTAAACATATAAAAACACCCAATTATGACATTTATTTAACTAAAATGAGATTAAGTGTGTGAGTAAAAATATACATTTTTACGTGCACATCAAATACCCATACACTTACCTTTTTATTAGTCCTCGAATAAAAAAACTAAGATAAATCCACTTTCGTAAGGAGCACGATTGCATTAAGCGTATGCAATAAGCCATTAAACCTCTAGATGTTCCTAGTAGGACGAGTATTGTATCGTGAGGGTTTTCAGCGGATACTACCCACAAAATCAATATGCAACAAGAAAAATTCCTAAATGCAAGATTTATTTACAATGATATGAATGCAAGTTTTTGAAAATATTTACAAATGAAGAATTGACTTTTAAATTAACACTAGTAAGTTAAATATAAACTCTGGTCATTATCAAGAAATTTAAGCCTTTTACTCCTTAAAACTTCCAATAAAAATTAGGTTATCTTCATAATTAGACTCTAGTTTGGTTAGTTGTTTCGGTTGATAAGATAGTGCAACTATGAAATGGATCCTTAGTTGATATTCAAAGTTTAGCAAAGTGGTATGTTTATTTCTTTTGAATACAAAGTCAAATCAAATAAGTGAAAATAGTGCCTGGATTTCAATTGCTTGCTCTCTCTCTACTTTGAAAAATATTAACATTATTAATATTTACACACCTAACTCAGATAAACTGAGGCCAGATATACTGATCATGCACTGCTTTTCAAGCTTACGTGAGAAAGAGTACAGAGTGTAGCGCGTGTACATACTTGTGTGTGAACACATGACTCTTGGTGGTTATTTTTATTAAAAATTTATTTACATACACCTAACCCAGATAAACTGAGACCAGATATATCGATCATGCACTGCCTTTCGGGCTTATGTGAGAAGGGTACAGAGCATGGCAAGTGTGCACACTTGCATGTGAACACATGACTCTATGTGTTTCATATTTTCATAAAAACCATTTTTTTATGTTTTTTTGAAAGAGAGAGAGTTACACAAAATCATCTTAGCACCACTTAACTTAGAAGATTAAAAAATGTTATCTCCTTTACTTTAAATCAACCGCTCTTTTAAACAAAGATTACAAGTAGGATATACCTCATAATTATCCCTTATCAACCTTCCTATATACTAGTTAAACCATAGTTACTTGTAAGCAAACTTTATTTTTATTTTCGTTGAGAAAATAAATTTTCAAAAATCAATCTAATAACCAAAAGCATATACTTATTCTATAGTTTTTTTTCAAAAGTAAATCAATATGTTGAAAAGAAAATTTGTTTTGGGAATTTTTTTTAAGTTTTGAGTTTTGGAAAGAAATTTAAAAAATAAGCCATGAAAAATAAAAAATGAAGATGAGACTTCCCCCCCACACTTAATTTTGACCGTGTCACCACAGTCAATGCATGATATAATGAGTGTAACATGGAAAAATATGTACATATTTACAAGAGAGGGTTAATATTTCTTACTAGACATAATATGGCTCATGAAGAGTCATGAGCTCCTCCTCTCGATTACTTGGCAATTCCTAGTATTGTTTTAAACGATGACCATTGACTTTAAAAATCGAACCATCCCTGAGGTTTTGTATTTCTATGGCACTGTGTGGAAAAAATAGTTTGTACTACAAATGGTCTGGTCCATCTTGATTTTAACTTCCCAGAGAACAAATGAAGTCGAGAGTCATACAAAAGAACTTTTTGATTTGGGGAAAATGTTTTCCTTATGATTGACTTGTTATGAAAAACTTTTGTTCTTTCTTTGTAAATTTTTTCGTTTTCATACGCGTCATTCCTAATCTCTTCTAATCATTGATTTGCAATTTTCGGTTTTCGTCGGCTTTTTCAAGATCAAAGTTTAAGTTCTTCACTGCCTACAACGCTTTATGTTCAAGTTCAATGGACAAATGACATGCTTTAATATAAAAAAAATCCTAAAAGGAGACATCCCAAGATTGGTTTTATACCTAGTTCTATAAGCCCAAAGCGCATCTTTCTATTTTTGTGACCACTCTTTTCGATTTTTATTCATAGTTTTCTCCCAGATTTGTTTAATTTGAGGATTTGAAACTTCAACTTGACCACAAATTTGAGGATGGTAAGGAGTGGATAGCTTGTGGGTTATCGAGTATTTCTTCATTAGAGTTTCAAATGATCGATGATAGAAATGGGTTCCATTATCGCTTATTATTGTGTGAGGTGTTCCAGACCTCGAAAAGATGTTTTCTTTCATGAATTTCACAACAACTTTATGGTCATTTGTTTTACAAGGAATGGCTTCAACTCATTTGAAGACATAATCAACAACAACAAGAATGTACAAACTTCCGAAAGAATTGGGAAACGGTCCCATAAAGTAAATACCCCAAACATCAAAGATTTCAATCATAAGAATGGGGTTCAAAGGCATCATATTTCGTCGAGAGATTCTTCCTAACATTTGGCAGTAATCGCAGGTTTTACAAAACTCGAATGTATCTTTGAAAAGCATAGGCCAATAAAAACCACATTGAAGCACTTTTTCACCGTATTTCTTTGGACCGAAGTGACCACTACAAGCTTGGTCATGAAAAAACAAAAGAATGATCTTGATTTCACAATCTAGATGCAACGTCGAGTGATTTGGTCGGAACATCATTTAAACAAGTATGGATCATCCCAATTGAAGTACTTGACATGGGAAAGAAATTTATATTTATCTTGTTTCGACCAAAATGAAGGGTTTTCGTTCGTGACTAGATAGTTCACTATGTCGGCATACCATGGATCGACAGAAATAGAAAGGAGTTGTTCATCAGGAAAGCTCTCGTTGATCGGTAAAGAAGATGGTGCGTTTGGAAGATGCGACATATGATCAACAATGACACTGTCGGTTCCTTTTTTTATTTGATCATAAGGTCGATTTCTTGGAGTAAATGGATTCAACGGATCAAACGAGACTTAGCATCCTTTTTAGTGAAAAGGTATCCAAGAGCGGAATAGTCAGCGTAAACCATAATGTGTGAGCTAATCAAATAAGGTCAGAATTTTTCGAGCACAAAAACTACTGCTAGAAGCTCTTTTTCAGTGGTCGTGTAATTGAGTTGAGCATCGTTTAAAGTCATACTAGCATAGTAGATGACATGAAATTTTTTGTTGAAGCGTTGTCCTAAGACAGCACCAACTGCAAAGTTAGAAGTGTAACACATTATTTTGAAAGGAAGATCCCAATTGGGTGAATAAATGATGAGAGCGGAAATGAGTTTGTTTTTGAGACATTCGAAAGCAGAAACACAGTCAGAATTAAAGTTGAATGGAACGTCTTTTCTAAGAAGAGTCGTAAGCTGTCGAGCAATTTTACTGAAGTCCTTTACAAAGCATCGATAGAAACCAACGTGTCCAAGAAATGAACAAATGTCCTTGACAGATTTGGGAATGGGTAGATTTGCAATTACATCAACTTTCGCTTTGTCTACCTTAATGCCTTTGTTTGAAATGACATTTCCAAGGACAATGCCATGTTTGACCATAAAATGACATTTTTCCCAATTTAATATTAAGTGTTTGTCCTTGCATCGTTTAAGAATCAACTCAAGATGGTGCAAGCACTTGGAAAAAGAGTTTCCAAAGACAGAAAAATCGTTCAAAAACACTTTCAGAAAGTGTTAAATCATATCGGAAAAGATGCTGACCATGCACCTTTGAAAAGTATCAGGAGCGTTGCAAAGGCAAAATGGCATACATCGATACACAAAAGTGCCAAAGGGACACGTGAAATTCGTATTCTCTTGATCTTCAGGAGTGATTGGAATTTGGTTATAACCGGAATAACCATCAAGAAAGCAAAAAAATTCATGGCCAGCTAAACATTCAGGCATTTGGTTGATAAAAGGAAGAGGGAAGTGATCCTTACGTGTTGTAGCATTTAATTTTCGATAATCAATGCAAACACACCAACCCGTTTGAGTGCGAATTGGAATGAGTTCATTTGGGCCGTTCTTGATAACGGTAAGTCCAGACTTTTTAGGCACGGCATGAACTGGGCTAACCCACGAACTATCAGAGATGGGTATATGATTCCGTTATCGAGGAGTTTAAGAATTTCATCTCAAACCGCATCATTCATTTTTGGGTTAAGCCTTCGTTGCGCATCACGAATAGGCTTGGCATCGTCATTTAAATGAATGCGATGTTGAACAAGAGAGGGACTAATTCCCTTTATATTGGTGATCGACCATCTAATTGCTTCTTTGTTTTTTGATAGAATTGAAAGTAAGGAAGCTTCTTGATCAACAGAGAGAGAGTTGAAGAGATTATGATGGGAATCGTTTCATTGTCACCTAAGTATGCGTACTTTAGGTGATCATAAAGGGGTTTAAGGTCCAACCTCGGGGGTTGCTCAATCAAAGAATTAGGTGAAAATTCCGACTCAACAGTAAGAGTTTAAATGGAGGCACAATTTCAATTTCGTTAAGCTCATCTTGAAACAGTTGTTCGTATTTGGTCTCGTGTTCGTTGTTAAGGTCAACTGTTTCGTTGTAGAAATTTTCATAAATGGAGCTAAATTCCAACATTTGGTTATGTGTTTCGTTCGGTTGATTTTCAAGATTGAAAATGTTAAGATCCAAAGTCATGTTTCCAAAAGAAATTTTCATCGAACCGTTTCAAAAATTGATGAGAGCATTTGAAGTAGCCAAGAAAGGTCGGCCTAAAATCAATGGAATTTGACTCATCATATTATTCATAGGATGAGTCTCCAAAACGATGAAATTGACGAGGAATATAAATTGATCGAATCTGATGAGTACGTCCTCGATTTCTCCTATGGGTTTCTTTATTAAACGATCGACAAACTGAAGAGTTACTTTCGTTGGTTTAAGTACACCCAAGCCAAGTTGTTGGTAAACTGAATAAGGAATCAAATTGACACTCGCATCCAAATCTAGTATGCACTAGTTAATCGTTTTGTCTTCGATCGCCCATGAGATCGTCGGATATCCAGGATCTTTGTATTTAACAGGAATTGATTGAGACAAGACTTCACTAAGTCCGGTGGCTAAGAAAACTTTCTTGGGTATATGAGTGTGTCGTTTTTGGGTACACAAGTCCTTGAGAAACATAGCGTAAGTCGGGACTTGTTTAACGATATCAAGAAGTGGGATGTTAACTTTGACTTGTTTAAAAATTTCCTACATCTTTTCCATTTGGTCAGAGTGTTTCTTGAGTCGAAGACGATGTGGAAATAGAACACGATACTTAGTAAGTCGGTTTACATGAGTAGAAGAATTTGGATTGGCATTTGATTCGATTTTGGCTCAATGTTTTGTTCAGATTCATTTGTTATTTTGAAGTGTCAAGAGGGGTTTCCGGTAAATCGCTTGGATTAACGACTTGATTATCGATTTGTTCACTGGAATGCAAAGTTGTGATAGCATTCATTTGCGTTATGTTGCTATCTTGAACAATATGGGCTTGACTCGAATTTGTGTTTTGATTTTTGGGATTCGAAACTGGCTGACTTAGGAATGTGCCTCGTTCATGTTCACTTACAAACATGGCTAATTGACTCATTTGCATCTCAAGTTTAGCAATTGATTGACTCGTATTATGAACATATGAAGTTAACAAATTTTGCAAATTGCTGTTTTATTGGAGGCTTTGAGTGGTTGCTTTAGCCGAAGTTTCAAGACTTTTCTCAAGTGAACTTAATCATTTATCATCTTGGAGAACAAAAGATTGTTGCGGCTGATTTTAAGATTGGCCTGCAAAATTTTGTTGAAAATGATTGTGTTGAAAGGGAGGATACGAAGCATTATTCGAAAATGCTTGAAAATTGGGACGAACCAAATTTGTGTTGGAAATATTTTGGTTCCATGCAATGTTCGGATGATTTCTCCAACCAGGATTGTATGTTGGAGAAAACGGGTCATTCTTAACCTTATTGAAAACATTGAGTTGTTCGACCGAATTAGGGCACTGATCGGCTATATGATTTGGATCGTTACATTTATAACACATTGGTTGGGAAGCTTGGTTCAATTGGTTCAATGAGAAAACATTGTCAAATTTATTAATCATTGCATCGATTTTAGCTTCCAGAGCTAAAGATGATCCTATCGAGTGTGCGCTCGATCGTGAGTAAATGGATTTTTCATTAGAGCATTCCCATTGGGATGACTTTTCGCCTAGGTTTTCAAGAAATTGCCAAGCATCGTCGTGATGTTAGGCAAGAAAATTGCCTTGGCACTTCGATTCAAGCATGGTTCGTGAACTATTTTCGAGTCCATCGTATAAGATTTGGAAAAGGGTCCATTTTTTGAAATTATGGTGTGGACATTTTATCAAAATATTTTCCGAATGGTTCACCTCTGAATTGATGAAAATTGACAATTTCGTTCCGGATTTTAGTTGTTTCTAAGGGGTAGAACTTTTTTAAGAATACTTTAACGAATTCTTCCTAAGTTTTGATTGAGTTTGAAGGTAAGCTTACAACCATTTTTCAGCATAATTGGTAAAGGCAAATGGAATTAACCAGAGTTTGATTTCGTTAGCACAAAGTTGTTGGAGTTTGATGGTTGCACAAACTTGTTCAAATTTCATTAAGAAAATGTATAGGTCATCGTGTTCAAAAAGAAGATTGATTTTTGTTTTGTTTTTTTTATTTGGATTTTCAATTTTTTTCTTCTTTTTTTATATGTTTTTGCCTTTTTTTTTAGTTTTAGTTTTTGAAGAGATTATATTATTTTTTGGATTTTTTATTCTAAAAAAAACTAATTCAAGTAAAATGCTTTTTTTGGGGGAATTTTGATTTTGATTGAATTTTTTTTTCTTTTTTTTCAAAGGAAAAGATTTAAAAAGATCTTTTTTGTTTTTCAATTTTTTTAGAAAAAACTAAGTTAAGTAAAATGTATAACTTTTTTAGTTGTGGATTTTGTTTTTTTTAAAATATGCATGAACTAATGCAACTAAATGAATGCAAAGACTTAATTAAAAATTTTCTATCCTTAGTAGCTCCTAACCCAAAATTGTATAATCACACTTTGTCTTAGTCCAACAAAATAGTTCTCAGCCAGGTAATGGACGGAAGTTAACGATGCACCACGAATCACCGTAGCAATGCTACCGAAGGTTTAAGTACCTTAAGAGAAACAATCACCATAATATTTACGAATCACCCTAATATTTATATATGATTATTGCTTTGTCGTAGCCTAGACACCAAGAATATAAATTGTTGAAAGACGACAACTTGTTAAGATACAATTAAGCCCTTGGTGAGATCGTGAATCCCTTAAGTCCAAAGTCTAACCGTTATTATTAGCAAATTCTACGATGATATGCAATTTGTGGGCCAAAGAAGGGGTGATGAAATTCCCCACCTTATGAGGATTTGGGTATTGCTATTAGAAAATAAAATAAGATGATATGAATGCAAAACAAGAATTAAATTTGTATTAATAATGCAACTACGAATGAGATTTGATTTTGTTTTTGCTTTTGAATTTTTTTTACATGCAAGCAAGCAACAATACAAAGAAACTAAAAGCAAGAGATAAGGGCACGATACCGGAGCGTGCAGAATTATTAGCAATTTTATTTTAAAGCAACAATTTTTTTATATAAGCAAGCAAAGCAATTTTTTTAGCAAGCAAGTCTTCTCCTTCAAAGTTCCTGCAAATTTAAAAGAAGTTGAAAACAATTTTTTTTTCAAAGGCAAGAGAATCCTTTTTTTTGTAAAGTAAACAAATGAATTTACAAATCAAAACGAATTTTTTTTGGAGAAGATAACTTTTTTAGAAAAATAATAAAATTAAACAAAACCCAAAATCAAACAATTAACTTAAACATCAAACAAAACAAAAGAAAGAAAAAGAAAAAAAAAATATACGACAGCCCACTACCCAACTCCAAAAACGCGCACACACAAAAAGTAAAAGCCCCAGTCCAAAAATTCCAATACCTTGTTTGACACTGATTTAAAATTCTAATTGCCAAAATCACAAAACTTCGCAAACACCGAAATAAAATTCAGGAACCTTGTTTAATCAGATTGGGGAATTGGGTGGATGGTTGTGAGTTTGGCTGGAGTTTGGTCGTAGATTTGGATTTGGGTGGATTTGGTGTTCTTGCGGTTGTTTAGATTCGAGTAAATGGTGACTATGGGTCTTTGCGTGGTCAGATTTTGGGTGATTGCTGATTGTGGAGGCATGTCACTTGTTGTGCGTGATTTGTGGTCGGAGCGATGATGGTTTCGATGATTGGGTTGGGCGATTGGTTGTGTGGTCAGGACTTGAGTTGAAGGCAGTTTTGCTAAAGATGCAAGAGGAGGAGTTGTACATGTGCATGTTCAGGTGATTGAAGGTTGGTGAGTTTGATTGAAGGTTGGTGAGTTTGGGTGAAGGTTTATGGTGTTTCAGGCAATGGATGTTGAACGTTGCAGTGGGGTGTTTGGAATTGAAGTGCGGGTATGAGGTTGTGATAGAGGTACCAGGTTGGTGAATGGCAAGTGAATAAAGGAGTGAAGTTGTAGTGTAAGTGAATGCCAGATGCAAGTTTTATGTGAATGTTGATGTGGTGGATGGTAATGAAGCCAGAAGAGCTGTTGGCAGGTATTGGATTTGCAGTTTTGATGGTGAAGGTGCATGTAGAGGTTGGTGGAGATGGCTGTGCAGATGGAGTTGTAAGGGGAAGGTTGGTGATATATATATATATATATATATATATATATGGCAGAAAGGTAATGATAATTTAGTGGTTTTAAAGTAAGGTTGTGGATTCTGTTGTTTAAGCAATGAATGGTAGAAGTAGTTGGCAAGTTGAAATGATGGGTGAAGTCTGGTTTGAGTGCAGTGAAATGTTGGCAGTGACAATGTTGTAAGGTGAAGTGAAGGAGGCAATTTGTTGTGTGAATGGTGTAGCAAGAGGAAGGAGTTGAGGATATTAATGACAACTTTGTGTTTAGGCAAGGCAGAGTTGGATATGAAGTAGTTGGTTGATGAATGCAGCAGTGGGAAGATGGAAGATGCTGTGAGGCTGATAGGGGGTATTTGGTGTTGGAAGTGCAAATGGGATTGAGTTGAAGTGGTGTGGTGATGTTGCATTGAAAGTTAGTGAACTGGAAGTTGAAGTTGAAGGTGGGACAGAAGTGACATTGATAAGGAGGTGAATATGCAATTTTGTAAATAGTAATCACAATGTAACAAAAAAGAATGAGAGTGAACATTGAATGAGGAACACAATTAAATGTAATACAAATATGAAAACAAATGCAATGAAATTTTTTTTACTTCTTTTTTCAGTAGAAATGCAAATGCAAATGGAAAAACAACAAACATAAAACAAACACAACACTAAGATGAAAATAAAAATGACACGCAATCACATAACAATATTTTTTTTTTCCTTTTTAATAAGAAAATCAACACACGAAAGGATCACACGATAAAATCAAACAAAAATAATTCGAAGAGTAGAATTGAAATCAAATTGTATATTCCTTGGCAACGACGCTGATAACAGTGGAATTTTCTACCGGTTAGAAAATCGTCGTCAAAATATAATCGTTAAAATACAGCAAGCGCACGGTGTACAATTGTAATACGTATGCAAGTACGGGTCGATCCAAATGGAAATGAATTAATTTTAAATTCTACTCAATCAAATTTACCCAAGTTTGCAAGTTTGTTTTAAACTAAGAAAAATAGCAAAAATTAAACTAGAAAAAAGTGAATAAAAATATGAGATTAAGAGACAATTTAGAGGCAAATCCTCTCTCATACTCTCACATAAATCAACACAAATTTAATCTGTGATCTATCATTTTAATCTAGTAGTATTAGTGATGTATTTATTATAAGTAAGATCTTTTTGTGTTATTAATTAACACAACTTTAATCATTAAACTTTTAGTACAACACTAAACCACTTTGTCAAATGTCATTAAAATGATTACGAAACTAAAAAAATCTATTTTAAGCACGATCTATTTACTATTTTTGATTAGTAACATAGATCATCAAATTTCATTCTATTTTAATTCCATGATTAAAATCATATAGTTAGATGTTAATGTAAATTGTGTTTATATTTGAGTAAGAATAGCCTATTTATGATAAACAACATAGGCTATCAATTTCACTAATAAACTTAAATCAACATCTAACTATCCATGAAGCATAAAAAGAGATCATAAATTAGCAGATATGTTGAATGTACATGATTTAAGAGAGCTTCATTACCTTTAAATTGAAGGGGTTTAGCTTCTCATTTTTGATTTCATTTCAACACATGTAGATTGCAACATAAAACAAAAAAGAAAAGTGCAAGCTAATTAAAATAAAAGGAACTAACTACTTGCATAAAAATAAAACTAAACTAAGTGCATAAATGTATACTAACATAAATGGAAAGAGAGCATGCAAATAAAAATGAGCATAAAATAAAATAAAGGCATGTAAAGAACAAAGAAGAAAAGGCTTAGGAAGCCATTTTATTTCTTATTAATTTTGTAGCTATAACTTGCATAATATGATGAGATCATAAAAAACCTCCATTACATGAACATAAGAGGGTTATTTATATATGACTAAAACCCTAATCCATTTTTAGGGAACTCCCTAAAATGCCTTAAGGTAGTGTGGGCTCCAAGTTATCATTAGCATGAAATAAATTCTCCATTAAATGTGCATGTGCCTTTAATCCCCACTAACATGTGCATTAGCTTTTAATTGTGGTTTATTAGTTAGTGGGTAGGTGAGGTCCTCCATGATTACATGAATTCTTTTATTTCTTCATTTCTTTGGCTTCCAACTCTTGTATATGCATATTTGCATGAAGCCACTTCCAAATTCAATCCAAATTCCTACAAAACAAATTATGTAATTTTTTTCCAAATTAATTCACACACAAAAATTACCATTTTGCGCCCATGTAGATGCATGAATGATGAATTGAAAGGCTTTTTGAAATTTGTTTTTAAACATGTGAAAACACCCAATTATGACATTTAACTAAAATGAGATTAAGTGTGTGAGTAAAAATATACATTTTTACGTGCACATCAACGGTGATGGTGATTATAGAGGTGGTGTCGATTTCAGGTGAGAAGAGGTAGTTGAAATTTGGTTTGCGCTCGACCTTCGGTGAATTCAAGTTTTTCCTTGGTAGTGTGCATGCCATTCAAGAGACATGTCTGACTCTTCGACTTCGGCTAACTCTTGTTAAAACATGGCTAACCCCATATCATTGCTTGAATTTCGTTATGACAGTTCTCGTTCGAGGATGGTCGTATTGGATAATTCCATCATCATACTTTTCCTATTACTGCACTTTTAGTATTCTTAAAAAGAAGAGCTTTCGCATCGCTTCGAACGTTGATCCCATTATCGATTATTCATCGATAATGGGTAAGCTCCAATATATAGTTTCTTTATACGATGTTGCTTGTATTTCCAGCACGAGCGAGCTATCTATAAAGGATGGTCTGTTCATTGTGTATAGGATACATAACTCACACTATACAGATTGACACTTTGACTTGCCCCCGGTCAATACTTAGAATCCAATTGGTCAACACATCAACATCCTTTGGATTTCGGATGTTGATCACATGGGTTTTGATATTTGGTATATTTGACCATGCCGAACGTCAAGTTTTCCTATCTAGAATGGCTCGTCGATTGCCATGCTTTAAGTTCGGTGAGGTACATCTACTCCTTCTAAAGCTAAATCTCTCACAGCACAAATTTTAACTCCTGTGCTTCCTACTCTAGGCGGATAATAACCGCAGACCTTCAGAGGATGGTTGTCCAATCCAAGAGTTGCCACCTTCGATGAACGAATATATTGGTCTTCGAGTTTCCCCAATCCAATTGCGCTTTCCCAATCCTAATCCTAGATTAATGGATTCCGATAACACATATCTAGGGTTCAACATGACTATCCTCCCTCTACCATAACCAAGCATGTTCCACTAGCCCGCTAGGGCAGTTATGGAAATCAAACTTGCATGCCAACTCCTTTCTCCGGGAGTCGACGGTTTAATTGCTTGGTTTCGAACATTCCTTCTTTTGTGCTTCCAATTTCTAAGAAACAATCAACATCTGCAAGTCGGGGTCGAATTATCGATTGACCCTTGCTTGGTTAGTCCTTTTTGGCATTGCCAAACTCCATGCAATGGCAAATTCTTGGAGTTCGAGGTCGAATTACCCGATTGACCTTTAAGAAAATGTAGCTTTTTGTTGTCGCCTATCTCCGGGCAGTGGAAAAATTATGTTCATGATTGATCAAGTCTCTCTTGATCGGTTGCTAACCTTAAATAATCCTAGTTCTGTGATGCTCCTTGTTGTGGTGGGGTAGCAGTTGGAATGTTTACTTTCCTGTCTATACAGTTTTGCTGTATATATGCTTGTCCCTATTAATAAGACTTATTATTTCCAATGCTAGAATCTAGGGATTAATGGGATAGAAATACCATAGGGAAAATTAACTGATTTCCCTAAGTCTACATGTGTTTCTCCTATCCTTATCCTGAATCAAGAGAGTCTAATAATACTTGTTTTCGAGCATTTATGACCATCCTCGGCCGAGCATGTCCTGCTTGATCACTAGCATAGTAATTGAAATCCAGTTGGACACCAGTTTCAATCTTAAGAAACTAATGCACGAATTATTCAATTTTGAGTATCCTTTTTTGAGGATACCTATTTCTGAGCGTTAACCAAATCCCTGACGATTGTAGCCAAAGATCTGGCCGTGTAATAGTTTCTATTCTCGCAAACTAGCATGCTGATGGTTTGATTCCAAGGGTTTCATCTCCATATTGCCTATATTCGGGCAACGACAAATCCCTGCAAGTCGAGAATGAATCATCCAATCGTTCCCTCAGCTATTTGCTGGCAAGCTAACCTGATTTATCCGATCAACACTGAAAGTCACTGCATGCTAATGTTGCCTATCTCCAGGCAACGACTGATACTCGCAGGCTAGATTTGAATGATCTAATCGACTCGAAGGAGATAATGGTTATCTCTAAGTGAGTCATCTAACCCTCTCATCGTTGCCTACCTTTGAGCAATGACGAATTCTTGCATGCTAGGGTTGAATTATTCGATCGATCCTATCCCCGGCCTACAGCCCATTCCTGCATGCTAGGATTGAATTATTCGATCGATCCCTGAGTGAGTCATCTAACCCTCTCATCATCGCCTATCTTTGAGCAATGACGAATTCATGAATGGTTCCTCTCCCCGGCGTCGCCTACATCTAGGCAATGCTAGATTCCTGGAGATTAGAGTTTCTCCTTCCCGATGTTGCTTATCTCTGGGCAATGCTAGATTCCTAAAGGTGGGGTCGAATTATCCAATTGACCTGGGAGTGAATGTACCTTCCCGGCGTAACTATCTCCAAGCAATGCCAGATTTTAGAAAGTCGGGGTCAACTTTCCCCATCGACCTGGCGGTTTGAGTCGATTTTCCCCATCGACTCGATGGTTTAGATCTTCTCGACGTTTCCTGTCTCTAGGCAACACTGATTCTCAGAATGTTAGGAATCAATTTTCCTCATCCACTACAAGAAAAACAGCCTTTTATAGCTGCATATAGCCGCTATTAAACACAACTATAACGGTTTGATAAACACTTTATATCGACATGTTATAAAAAAGAATTGCACATCTATAACACAAAAAAACCATTATAAAAGAGCATGATTTCATAGCATAAAGTAGCCGCTATGTCACATAAAGACGGTAGCTCACTATTATCGCTATAAAACATCTCAATCTTAATGAAAATAACAGAATCTTTATAACAAAGTATAACCTCTATAAAATAGTTATTGTATAGCACCTATTTCGCGTTATATATCAACATGTTTATAGTATATTATACATCCATTTACAGCATGTATATACCGCTATAAAATGTGTAGATACAATAACGCCTATTTGCTGCCATCCTTTGACGGTAACCTCATACATTGCACTATCTTTTATAGCACTTATGTCAAATAGTTATAAAGCTTTTAAGGAGCTATGCTTTATTTTACTATATATTTGATGCACCCCACTATTACATTTTAATAATAACAATCAAAACGAATCTTCTTTAAATAGATAACAATTTGAACAATGCATGAATGAAAAATATATAATAATCAGCAAATGTAACGCATATTCATGATAACAAAATAAAGTATCAACTAACAAAAAATAAGTTCAATACATGAGTTACCAAATTCAATACATATTCATGATAACAAAAGACAACATAGTTCAAAGTTAACGTCTACAAGTACCAAAATGCATCACTAAGAACTTGAATTGCTTAAAGCCTTTCTTCATGCATGTCTTCGGTCCTTGGTAGTACATCCTGAAAATTCAGAACAAATTGAAAATAGTGAATATTAGGCTCAGGTCCATAATAAGTTTCAAAATACACAAAAACCCCAGTAAAAAAAAGTATGTAAATTAGGTCCCTAGAATTAAGTTACTAAGTAATTGCATATAGTTATGCAATTATTCACTGAATAATTGCAGACATTTATGCAATTATATCCAAAAGTTGCATAAATTTATGCAATTTTTTCGGTGAATAATTGCGGAAATTTCCGCAATTTTTTTGGTGAATAATTGCGGAAATTTCCGTAATTTTTTGGTGAATAATTGCGGAATTTTCCGCAATTTTTTGAAAAAATTGCATAAATTTCTGCAATTTTTCAGTGAATAATTGTGGAAATGTCTGCAATTTTTTGATATAATTGCATAAATGTATGCAATTATTCA
Organism: Allium fistulosum; assembly: GCA_030737815.1. Lineage (NCBI taxonomy): Eukaryota > Viridiplantae > Streptophyta > Magnoliopsida > Asparagales > Amaryllidaceae > Allium > Allium fistulosum. The sequence continues at coordinate 1,408,746,312 of CM060903.1, forward strand.
CTGAATAATTGCATAAGTATATGGCATTATTCGGTAACTTAATTCTAGGGACCTAATTTACAAACTTTTTTTTACTGGGGTTTTTGTGTATTTTGAAACTTATTAGGGACCTGTGCCAAACTGTCCCTTGAAAATAATTATATAAAACTGTGATGAAAATTACAAGTTATTGGTAGTACCTTCTATTATTAGATGGATGAAGATCTACATAACTTTTTTAAACACCAAATATTTCTTAGATGGATGAAGATAATGTCTTGTTGCATGTTGCATTAGTACAGCCCGTGTTTGCTTTTTCTTAATAATACAAGTGCACATACACAAATGCACCAAACTGCATTGGAATTTTTTTGCTTAATATGTTTTATCAAAAATATTCTAAGTGCCTAAACTTTTGAAATATTTTGCCAAATTTCATTTGCGCAGATGGCACCGAGGAAAATCTCAAACACAAGAAAGAGATATACAAGATCAAAACATGATCAGAATCACAATATATCGATCACAAACACCCGCACAGGTAAACTATCCCAATATTTACTTATATATCTTATAAAGTGTGTATGTCACATAGCATATAGCCTGCTAAGCATTGAAACATACCTTATAGAAATATTAACGAGTTCACTAACATTTCTAAAGAAACATGAGCATGAAGAGAGCCAAAAGTAAGTCAAGAGCCATCAAATACCTACACTTAACTCAAACAAGCATATGAGCACATATATTTATAAAATTATACAACTAAACCCACAGAAGTAAGACTACGACTTTTATACTAACATTAATTTTGCAAGTAAAGAACTTAAGGCATTATCATCTACCAGGACAAGACTTAAGACATTATTATTTCTATTATTAACTTAGTTTATCTATTGTTATTATTATCGTCATCGTCATCATTGTTAGTATTATTATCAAAAACTTAATTAATTTTTATAAACTTAGTTCATTATTATTATTATTATTATTATTATAAACTTAATTAATTATTATAAACTTAGTTAATTATTATTACTATTATTAATATATATATATATAAGCTTAGTTATTTTTTTAAAAACATAGTTATTTTTATAAAATTCACTAATCTTCATCTATAAACATAGTTATTTTTTATGAAATTAAGAATTTTATAAAATGAATTAGATGTAAAGATGTTGAATACTTTATAATTTATTACCGTTGTTATCATTATAAAGTTAGTTAATTTTCTTAAACTTAGTTAATCTATTATTATAAACTTAGTTAATTTTGTAAACTTTTTTAATTCTTATTAAACTTAATTAATGAAGTTAATTTTTATAAACTTAGTTGATTTTTTAATAATATTAATATTATTATTATATAAATTTAGTTAAATTTTTGTAAAACATAGTTAAATTGGTTAATACTTTATCATTTATTGTTGTTGTTGTTCTAAACTTAGTTAATTTTTTTAAACTTAGCTTGTTTATTATTATTATTACTATTATGACTATTTTTGTCGTTTTTTGTATTATTATTATAAACTAAGTTAATTTATTATTGTTATACATAAACTTAGTAATTGTTTATAAAACTTAGTTAACTTAGTTAATATTTTATGATATATTACTTTATTATTATTACAAAATTAGTTAATTCTTTATCATTGTTATTATTATAAACTGAATTATCATTATATATTATTAGTATTAATAACTTAGTTATTTTTTATAAAACTTAGTTGTATTTATAAAATTCGTTGATCATCGTCTATAAACTTAGTTATTTTTTATATAATTTAGAAATTTATAAAATGAATTAGATGTAAAGATGTTGAAAACTTTGTAATTTATTATTGTTGTTATTGTTATCATTATAAACTTTGTTAATTCGTTATTATTATAAACTTAGTTAATTTTATAAACTTTAATTCTTGTTAAACTTAATTAATAAAGTTAATTTTTATAAATTTATTTAATTTATTATTATTATTATATAAATTTAGTTAATATTGTAAAACTTAGTTAAATTGGTTAATACTTTATCATTTACCACTGTTGTTGTTGTTCTAAACTTAATTAATTTCTATGAAACTTAGTTAATTTTTATAAACTTAGTTCGTTTATTATTATTATCATTATGACTATTGTTGTTGTTCTTGTTACTATTATTACTATAAACTAAGTTAAGTTATTATCGTTATAATACAAGTTATATAGATGTGGTATAAGCACCTCATAAAGTTGTATATATGCATGTTAACTTCATAATTATTCCAATTGTGTTTAGATGCATTTGTAGAAAGAACATTATTGTCCGTTCATAAATGTAGATTTGTCATTGGTTTCGCCAAATGGCAGATTACAGCTCATTGTTTTGAAATAAAAAATGGGATGTACTGTTTTTAGCTTACCAAAATTTCACTTTCAGGCTGACAGTCTTTTCATTTAAACTTAAACAGAACATACAGATGATAATATGTAATCCTAATTGCCAAAGATTGTGTGCATGCACGCACACAAATTTTGCACAGTGATTGGTCATCCAATCAATTCTACATTATAATCTCTTAACATAGCACGTACACTACAAATGCAGCATTGAATTGATAAGACACATATGCAAACATGGTAACTAATCAAAATTTAATGAAAAGAAAATATAGGAAACAAAAACTACCATAAACCATCGAGGATCTGGCCATACCAGTCTACTTATCCTCTTAACTTCGATCCTCCTTTGTGCATCAAGCTTCCCTTTATAAACAATGTTAGGAGCTTTCTCACCATGCTCTGAAACTATATTCTCTATAGAAAAACTTGAAGTCGCAAGCCTCGGTCTTAACAAACTGTAATCTGCCCAGATATTGTGGTCGACCAAACCCTGTAATTACAACAGCAAAATGCAATAATGAAGCTATGGTCCGCTGCTTAATATTATTTCATTTCTTATAAAATAATATTTTATTTTAATACTGGCATTGAAAAAGCCATGATCATGCGCCTATATACCAGGTAATTAGATTCAGAATATATAAAGCAGTTCTGTAGTTATATAAATTTATTTCCAAATATACAAGCAAAAAGAGAATTACCTCGTCGTCTTTTTGAAGAGGAGTCAATGCAAGAATTAGCGACTTCACAGTGGGGTGCCCTCACTGCTAAAGTTGCAAACATTTTAAGGCAATACGTACTATTTCAGTCCCATCTTAATTTGAAAACTGCCCTTCCAAACATGAATCCGTTAACTCATGAAAGTTCCAGCCTTTTATCATGTCAAGAGTCTGACAGCATACAAGAGATATAGATTTAGGGAAACAGTTGCTAGTAAGTAATTAAATACAACAATCTAATTGACATTTGAGAGTATGAAAATGAGTAAAAAAAACTGAAAGGTCTAACTGAAGTTGGCTGTCCACTCCAAATCTAGCCAAAATTATCAATATTGATAACATGCACAACATGAAATTCATATTCTTAAGACTTGAAAACAGTTTACAAAAACAACAGAATTATACATCATAGACTTAATACTTCACCAATAAGGATATTAGTGAAATTTCCAAGCTTGGAAATAACATACAACTGTATATAATATGAAACATAACCAGGCACACACTAGTGCACATAAATAATTTGATCCACCAACCAAATTCTTATAATTATATATTATAAGTAAATAACATCAAGTAGATAAATATAAGATAATATATTTATGTACTTTGATGATTGACACATTACTTGCAAAAAAGTAATACGTTAAATTTACACTTAAAAATTACAAAAATATTACACTTGAAAATAAAAGAGTTAAATATTTACAAGAAATAATAACAATATTCCTATACAATAGGGGAAATATCGTTCAAGTGGCAATGACAATACAATATCTGGCTTATAAATACCCACCACTCTATTTAAACTTTGTTAAGACTTGACAAAAGAATCTAAAGTTTAATTTGACTGATGTAGAAGAGGTGACTGAGTTTGATACAATATTTGTATTGTCCGCTGGTGTGCTAGCATAGTTTTTCAATCATTACAATTCTCTCTAGTGTAGTTTGTAACAAATTTCATGAATAATTTAAGATGAAGCAATTCATAAGCGTAATTTGTTTAACATATCTCTATTTGAGGTTATTGAGAATTAGAATGTGTGTTCGCACAAATGTGTACTTGTTAGGGTATGTTTGTGTATGTGTGTGTGTTTGTCTCTATGTACCTATGTGTCTCTATGTGTGACAGAGAGAGGGCAGGAGAGAGAATGAAATGTATAATCATAAATCCATCTAAGAGTAATTCGATTTTGAAAAATAACTCACATAACTAGCTGTAATATGTTTCCCACTCAATACATCTATTAATAATGTACCAAATCTATATATCACACTTTCTGGTGTGACTCTTCCCGTGCATCAAATGAAAAATAAATGAGAATGTCTGGTATGACACGGTAATAAAGAATTATGTAATCTAACATCCAAATTAATGTTAGATTCGGACTATATTGTGAAATATGTGAAATTATAAATGTTTAGGAAGTTCATGTCTCAAAGATAAGGTAATTCCATAATAATCAAGGAGACAATTAATGCATGACAAGGTTAGACTCAGTGAATCTAATAACTAAGACAAGAGCTCATAATTCATGTTTATCCTATTATTGCACTTGTTATTCACGTGACAGCTGATATATTATTTAGCTCATGATATAAAACTGGTGAAATTCATATAACAAAGAAATACTCTGTTCACTAAAGATAATCATCAGGTGCACACCAATTAATTTTGACAAAAGGTTCTCATAGTAAAATATTCAGCCAAGGGCAGCTGATGAGGTTTTCAACAAACTTATTTAGCACATATTTCTTACATTGTTATGGGTTCTATTTGTTTACTGGAAATTCATTTCTAAAATACAAGGATAGAAAGACTTACCGGTTCTCAGATATTCAGGTGGTGTGAATGCCAAATTAGTGTTACAGCTTTTACTATCCCTACTATCCTTTATCAGACGAAAGCATGAAAGTCTTGGATTATAATCCTGTATATTGCTAGTCCAAAATTAGATGTGTAAAGAAACCCACTAGTATTCTACTATTGGATGTCTTCAAAAAATATTAAGATATTTATTTAACTATAGCATAACTGCTTACTTTTTTTTCACCCTCATTCAGATGGAAAAAAAAAATTAACTAACATTTCTATTTAGACTAAAAGGTAATTAGCAAGTATTTCTTAGTTGTTGAAGTGTCAAGCTCTATGCTACATCACAAGTTCCAAAAAACATTTCAATATGCATTGAAAAAAGAATTTGTATGCCCTAGTTTACGATGTAGAATTGTATTGAAATTTTTTTCTAAAACAATGATGTTTAGCAATGGCATAAAGCGAAAAGTGAGAGAGAAAGCATGAAAGGATTTGTTGAATTAAATGGTTTGCACCATTTACCTTGTATATGTCAAAAATAACCTCCTAGGACCTAAATTGGATACATTTAGCATTTGGACTTTAAATTTGGAAATCTGAAAATGAAATAATTTTATGATGCTTTTCATAAAATAAAATAAAACGGATAAATCCTAATCCATTAGATAAGACTTTGTAGGCATTAAGATTGTGATAAAGAGAATGCCCTTTGTTCCTACAATATTCCGAAGCTTCAGTAAGATGGAGTACCACCCTCAGTCTCATTGACCGTTTCATGGGTTGAGTTTCCCCTACACATAATGAATTTAGTATATTACAATGCAACGTATAACAAAGAAAATAGATGTTAATTATATATATATAGGAATATTACTTCCAAAAAAGTTATATTACATTATTATCCTGTAAGGAAATAAAAGAAGATCGTGGAAGTTCATTTTATTGCTCATTAAAGTGTAAAAGAAAAGGAGGCACTGGAAAATATATGTCGATGACCAATCATAGGACTTGGTAAATACAAAGTTAGAATGATTAAGATGAATAGAAAGTCATGCTCAAATATAATATCAAGAAAGATTGAACATGTAATTCTCTGAAAGAAAAAATGTATCACATGAAGTATTCTGTAAAGTTGTTATTTTAGTAATTAGTCAAAACAGAGTTTCAAAAATGTTTAAGGGCATTCATTAGCGCTTTTTAGCACCCTAGCAGCACCCATAAAATTATGTGTATTTAAATGGTCATACTATTAGGGGAGATGTCGCTACGAATAATCACCATCTAGGTGAGACACCCCTGACAGTAAAGATGTTAAAATTGGAAAATTTATAAACTGAAGTGACATAAATCGGATGTCTCCAATAAATCATTTTGGCATCATTTAATAACTTACAGCGTAGAAGAAATTTTGCAAGAGTGTCATTCGGCATATATTCTACCACCAATATTCTCTCATCCCCTTCACAGCAACAACCGAGCAAATTCGCAAGTCTGTTGCTTCGGAGCTGACCTACAGATTTTGCTTCCTCTTGAAATAAAACCCAGGTTAACTAGATTTGGATAAAGTGTTGTGCATAATGTAAGAATACACGATAACGACATTGGTTATACCATTAATAGAGAATAACACTAATGATAGATAATTTAAGAAGGAACTAAAGTGTGATTTATTTATAGAGAGTTAAGAAGGACGAATTTTGCTTCCTCTTGAAATAAAACCCAATTTAAAAAATTTAGACATGGTATAATGCATTATATAAGAATGTACAATGCTGGCATCGGTTACACCATTGATAGGGAAGAACACAAATGATAGATAAGAAGGAACTAAAGTATAATTTATTTACAGATGTGATGTGCACGAAAACGTGCATATTTTTACCACCATATTTAATCTAATTAAATTAAATAAATAATCATATTGGGTGTTTTAACATGTTTAAACCAAAATTCAAATTATTTTCAAATCGTCACATATTCATCTTCATATAGGGGCAAAATTTTTTATTTTTGTGCATATATTATTTTGAGAAAATTTATTTGGAAATTTCTATATTATTTTATAGGAATTTGGCTTCATATATAAGTGGTTTCATGAAGATATATGCATGCACAAAAAAGATACAAAGGAATAGAGATGGAAATAATTCAAAGTGATGATCATGGAGGACCCCACTTACCCAACTACCTTAATGTACACTTAGGAGCTAATGCACATGCTAAAAGGCCATTAAAGCTCCATGCACACTTAATGGATGATTATTTGAAGTTAATGATAACTTGACCACCACACTTCCTAAGAGGGTATTTTGGGTAGTTCCCAAAAAAGTGAATTAGGGTTTTAAACTTGTATAAATACCCCTTATGTTTCATGTAACCTCCTCTTCCCTTAGTCTCTCTTTGGCTCTCTTCCCTTAGTTAGTTTAGATCAAAAATAAAATTAGAGCTCTCTTTCTTTTCATGGCTACTAAGCCATTTTTATTTCATGTAATTTTTTTTATGCAACTTTAATACATGTTCTTTTCCTTTACATGCTTATTTACTTTCATGTTGGTAGTGTAGATATACATTTCATGCAAGTAGATTAGTTTTTTCTTTCTTTTTGCTCTCTTTTTCCTCTTGTTTGTTTAATGTTGCTTTCTACATTTGTTGATTTGATAACAAATATGAGAGGCTAATCCCTACAATTTAGGGGTAATGAAGCTCTCTAGTATGTAGATGCAACATTTTGATGTTTATGCTCTCCTTTTGTGCTTAATGAAACATTTGAAGTGGTTTAACTTATTGTTTTTTATTTGAATTTGATAGCCTATATTGTTGACACCAAATAGGCTATGCTTAAACATTCATAAAGAATAATTACCTCTTCATCTACATATGATTATGGTAATGAAGTGATTGTTGAAATTAAAATTTGATGGCCTATATTTCTAAACAATAGTTAATAGGTCATGCTTAAAATAGATTTTGCTTTCAACTTTGTTGTCATATTTCATGAGAGTTAAATGTGTATTAGTGGTTTTGTTATAGTTTGATGGTTTATATTGGGCTACTTAATAGCACAAATATACCATACTTATGATAATCACATCAACTAATTACACTAATGACAAGAAAAAGAGATCATAACTTCATTTTGTTGATTTATGTGATCTAGAGAGTGGAAATTGCCTCTAAATTGCCTTCACACTCTAATATTTTATCACTTTGTTAATTTGTTAGTTTTCTACTTTTCTAGCTAATCACACTTGCAAATTTGGTTAATTTGATTGAATAGAGATTTAAAATCTAACAATTCCCTACGGATCGACCTGTACTCGCATACGTGCTACAATTGTACACCGTGCTCTTGCAGTTATAAATTTAATTCAAAATTTATCGGCATTTTTCTAATCCGATAGAAAATTTATCGTTAAACAAGTTTTTGGCGTCGTTGTCAGGGAGTTGCTTTGATTTTGATTTTCTATTCTTCGGATTATTTTTCTTTGTTTGATTTTTTGTGTGTTTTTTATTTTGTGTGCGTGTTTGCAATTAAAAAAATATATTGTGTGTGTGTTTGTTTTCAATTTGTTGTGTGCAATTTCTAGTTTTCCATTTGCATTGCATTTTCTATTAAAAAAACAAAAAACATCCACAATGTCATTCCAAAAATAAATTTTCTTTTTATTCATTTTCTTTTTTCTCATGTATAACTTTTGTTTACCTTTACAATTTTACATTTACATTGATTAAAAAAAATTGCTGTCTGTCCTCAAATTGTTGTTGCCAACTCCTACTGTCCACTGCTTGCTACCCCTTCCTCGACCATTTCCCCGAGCACCACTTGAACCAACATTTCAACAAAGCACATTTCATCCCTCTGCTTGCATTTCAACAACAACATACATTGCTAAATACCCTACCACTGCTACATATCAAGACATTACTGCCTCTAAACTTCTGCTCTACTGTGTGTATACTTCTGCAACACTGCCTCTTAACAAGTTCATCAAAAGTGCAGTACTCAACGGTACAAACCACCAAGTCACCACAGACCTCACTGATCTTCCTCACACTTCAACCATACTCAATACTTCTATCACTAACTTTCTATCACTTCCAGTTACTGTTACTGTAACTCCACCTTCTAACTGCACTGACCACTTCAATGCCAACTCCACAATAACAAATTCGAGCCATCCTCCACTGCTTGCCTTCTACTTGCCTCGTCTCAACTGCCCTTCATCAACAAGCATTCAAAATACTGTCTACATCACTTTCCATCACTACAACCACAACACTACTGCAGCATACACCCTTATCTTCATTGCCTGCTGTGCATCTCCTTTTTGAACACTCCAACTACCCTTCAACTGTTGCCACTAATACAAGCTTCAACCACCAGAAATTAAACTGCCTCAACTGCTTGAACAAACCCACACATTATTGCATCAACAACATCACAACTGCTAGTACTACACACCTCAACTGCCAACACACAACCACGTCAATCAACCACTGCTCTACCCTTCTGTTCTTACTACATCGACCACAGACCATCAAACTTCAATTGCTTCATTTCAATTGCTTCAATCCAGCACATAAAACTTGCTACTTCGTCGCTGCCTCCCTGTCAATCAAACAGTGATCACCACCCCGTGCCCACCCTCTGCACACTACCTCCTCTGCTACACCATTCAAAACTGTACATTACCTCTCTACCTATCTCTAACATCAACCTTGCCATATCACAACTTCCTTACAGTAACACAACCTTCCACTATTGCCACACGCAACTTCTATACATTGAATCGAACTGCTAAATTCCGACAAACATACCTGAACAACAACTGCTATTTCATCTTCTCCCGCAACCCATTTGCACTCAAAGCCACCATCACCACTGCAATTCTCCAGTACAACTGCTGCATTAAACCCAAATCTCCACCTTCTTCCATTTACATCACTGCTCTTTCCTCCACTTCCCTTGCCTTCCACTCAAACATCTTCCTCGTCAACCCAGAAAACATCCGATCCACTGCCTAGACCACATTACTTCTCAACCCTTCACTGCACATACCCACTTCATCTCCGCAAACACCATCTGCACTTCCCACAGTTCATCCACCATCATCGAATCACCTCCTCAAAGCAACATTTGCTAATACTATCTACAACTATACCATACAACTTCAACTTCAACTTGCCATACAACTTCAACTTCAGTCACCTCTTCCATTTCATTATCTTGTACATTTTTCTTCATCGTCACAGAACATATACTCACAAACTTCTGCTACAACATACCACTGTCGACTTTGCTGCAAACCATACAACTGCTCTTTTTCCTTCAGCATACACTGCCAACCCCAACTGCAACAGTGCCATAACCATCATCACATACCAGTACTTCATATCATATATCATCACCTTGCTTCAACCTTCACAGTTCATTCAAATCCTCTGCACCATAACACTATTCAATTTAGGTGAACATAACTGCGAACATTTACGTGAACATCTCCTCTACTTGCTACTGCGAGCACCCACTACAACCACCAGAACAACCTCCTGCAGCAGTCGACCAAACTCCCCATTTAAAAGCATAAAACAAACAACTACTGCCCATCTTCCTCAAACTCGATCAAACAACCTCCATCGCCATCGAACCAGACTTCGCCGCCATCCTCAACCATCAACTCGAATCGCCAAATCGATCATCATCACCGAAACACCAGCAACCTCTAACTAAGTCCACTACTCCACAACCAATTTCGAGCATCTCGAACAAATTACTTTTGGAATTGGTGATTTTGAAATCACGTTTTTTTCTTGCGATATACGAATTTTGGAATCAAAATAAATTTGTGAAGTGTGGAATTCACCATAAAAAAAGAGAACGATAAAAGAGAAGTTTGAAAGGGATTGGGGATTTACGATTTCGTATCTTATTTTTTTTAAAAAAAAGAGGAGTAGGGCCGTTGTTTGTAAATGGGTCGGGTTATTGTTATTGTTTTCCTCTTTGTTTTAAATTGTTTAAGTTTTTAAGTTTCTTTCAAAAAAATTTTTTTTTTTAGGTTGTCTTTGTTTTCGTGTGGCGAGTGATGCCTTTTGTTTTTCTTTAAAAAAAATAAGTTATTTTTAATTGTTTTTGTTTAACTTGTTTTGTTTTGATTTGTTTCAGTTTCTTCTTTGATATATATATATATATATCTTGTTCGATTCCCTTTTCAGGTTGTAGGTGGTAGAAGTGCTTGCTAAAAATAAATTGCTAGCTTGCTTGCTTAAAAAAAATCGCCGCTTAAAAATAAAATTGCTAATAATTCTGCACGCTCTGGTATCGTGCTTTCATCCCTTGTTTTTAATTGAATTGCATTGTTGGTTGCTTTCATTTGCATTTAAAAAACAAAAAAAAAAATTTATTCGTAGTTGCATTGTTAATACACGTTTATTTTCTGCTTTGCATTTCTTCTTAGAATTTGATTAATAATAATGCACTTAATTGTATATTGACAAGTTATCTTCTTTGAACAATTTAAATTCTTGATGTCTAGCCTATGGCAGAGCAATAATCAGTTATAAATATTACGGTGATTCATAAATATTATACTAAATTGTTTCTCTGAAGGTACTTAAACCTTCAACTGCATTGCTACGGTGATTCGTGGTGCACCGATAAATCCTGCCCGTTACCTGGATAAGAACTATCTTGTTGATTTAAGACAAAGTGTGATTATACAATTTTGGGTTAACCCTAGGATAGAAAGTTTGTAATTAACCCTTGCATTCATTTAGTTGCATTAGTTCATGCATATTTTAAAAAAAAAATTCAAAATCCAAAATAAAAAAAATTGTAAATATTCCTTAACTTTGTTTTTAAATCCTTCCTTTTGAATTTTTTTTAGTCAAAAGCAAAAAAAAATTACTTAGTTTTTTTTTGAAGATCAAAAATCCAAAAAAAAAATATAAAACATTTTCAAAAACCAAAAAAAATTAAAAAACCAAAATACAAAACAAAAATCAATTTTCCATTTTGAAAAATAAATTCTATTTGTAAATATTTTTCCTTTATAAAAAAACCACAAAAACATTCTTGAAAATGTCCGAGTTTCCCTACTCACATGAATTTTACGATAGTTGTGAAAATCAATATAATCCATATAATTTCACTTCAAATTCTTATGGATATTTTAATAACAACTATTGTGTAAATAATTCGAATTTCGAACAATAAAGTTTTCAAAACAATGACCAACCCTCGACTCTTGAAAATAGCATTTCATCTTTACTTGAATTCTCTACACAACAAAATCAAAGTATAAATTATTTGTGTAATTCATATTTGTGTAATAACTCGAGTCAAGGGTTTCAAAATTTGATTCAATTCAAAATTCAAACGATTTCGATTATAACGCGTGCCATTTCAATTTCGAACTCCAAAATGAATTTCAAACTCAAAATGAAAATGGAAAAAACTTTTCAAACAATTTTGGCAATAGGAATAATCTTAACCACGTTACGATTGAAAATCTTTGTTCTCAACAATTTCAAAGTGAAAATCATCATGTTAATAACTATAAATTGGATTTTGTTGAGCAAATGGACGAAATTTACGATGAACATACGGATTTGTTGTTTCGAAACATATATGAAACAAGGTGATAAACAAAATCAAATCCCAACGTGTGACGAGTCAAGTGATAATCCACCTTTTACCCAAATCAACGATTTTCAAACAACTTTTGAAAATGAAAATGATGACGATGATCTTAATGAAGTTTTTGAAAAAACGGTAATTGAGTTGGATTTCAATTCTTTTGAGGGTGTGGAACCAAATTTAAAATTCGATCTTCCTTTTCTCGATTTTGAAAATTTAAAATTGGATTTGGAACTTGAGATACGCAATGAAGTTGTTGATAATCCAAATAAGGAAGACAAATTTAATGAACATAAATTTTATGGAATTTTCGAAGACGAGTTGTTAAATTCCGAAGGGGTAGATTTAAATCCCCATCTTGATTTTAAAATCAATAATTCTGAAGAATTTTTCAATGAAGAGCTTGAATTTCAATTTGGTGAGAATAAACTTGAACTTCAACAAATTTTTGTATCTACCCCGAAAATCATCGAAAATAAAACAACTCTTATGATTTTCAATAAAACGACATTTGTTTTTCCAAATCCACATTCAACTCCGAAATCTTTTATGGTTTGGTTTTTCGAGCTTAAGCTATGTCTCGCATATTTGACGAGACAAATGAATTGGTCTTTGGAAGACCGTTTCATTTACTTTTTGACGATATACTTTCTGATCTCGTGTAAATACCGCTCATTTTCATGTAAATATAGGTCATCTTTTTATTTTTGTTTTATTCTTCTCCTTCCACTTGGGTTGACTGTGGGGACACAGTCAAAATCAAGTGTGGGGGGAGACTCATCATCATTTTCGATTTCTCATGGTTTATTTTTAATTTTTCTTTCCAAAATTTAAAAAAAATCTCAAAAACAAATATTTTTTTTAAGCATTTTGATTTATTTTTAAAGAAACACTATAGGATAAATATATGGTTTTGGTTTATTAAATTGAAATTTTTGAAAATTTATTTGTCTCAACAAAAATAAAAATGAAGTTAGATTACAAATAACGATGGTTTAACTAGTATATAGGAAGGTTAATACGTGTTAATTATGAAATATCCTAATTGAAAATCTTTGTTTTGAAAAGTGGTGAATTCAAATAAAAATATATAACATTCTTTTTGTCTTCTAAGTTAAATGGCGCTAAGATGATTTTTCAAAACTCTCTCTTCAAAAAAAAACATATAAAAAAATCTTGTATATATGTATGTATTTTTCTTAATAAACACCTAGAGTCATGTGTTCACTCGCCATGCTCTATACTCTTCTCACGTAAGCCCGAAAGGCAGTGCACGATCGATATATCTGGCCTCAGTTTATCCGAGTTAGGTGTATGTATATAAAAAATCATTTTAATAACGCCTACAGTCGATAGGTGTTCACATTCATGTGATCACTTACCACGCTCTGTATTCCCCTCACATAAGTCTGAAAGGCAGTGCACGGGTAATATATCTGGCCTCAGTTTACCTGAGTTAGGCATATGTAAATATTGTAATATCAATAAAATTTTCAAATAAAAGAGAGTATGCAATTGAAATCCAAGCTCCAGCTTAACTTGTTTGATTTGACTTGTTATTGGAAAGAAATGAAAATACCACTTTGATAAACTTTGATAATCAACTAAGGATCTATTTCATAGTTACACTATATTATCGACCGAAACAACGAGTTAAACTATAGCCCATTTGTTATGATAACTTCGTTTTTATTGGAAATTTTGACGAGTAAATGACAAATTGCAAGATAATGACCAAAACCTATATTTAACTTATTTGTGTCAATTTAAAAGTAAATCCTCCATTGTAAATATTTTCAAAAACTCGCATTCATCTCTTGGTAAATAAATCTTGCATTTTGTAAATATTTTCATCCTACATTTGGATTTTGTGGATAGTATCCGCTGAAAACTCTCATGAGACAACACTCGTCCTACTGGGGACACCCAGAGGTTTAACGGCTTATTGCATTACGCTCAATACAACCGTGCTCCCTACGAAAACAGATTTATCTTAGTTTTTAGTTTATTCGAGGACGAATAAAAAGATAATTGTGGGGGTATTTGATATGCACGAAAATGTGCATATTTTTACCACCATATCTAATCAAATTAAATAAATGATCATATTGGGTGTTTTAACATGTTTAAACCAAAATTCAAATTATTTTTAAATCGTCACATATTCATCTTCATATAGAGGCAAAATGGTCATTTTTGTGCATATATTATTTTGAGAAAATTTAATTGGAAATTTCTATATTATTTTATAGGAATTTGGCTTCATATACAATTGGTTTCATGAAGATATATGCATGCACAAAGAAGATACAAAGGAATGGAGATGGAAATAATTCAAAGTGATGATCACGGAGGACCCCACTTACCCAACTACCTTAATGTACACTCAGGAGCTAATGCACATGCTAAAAGGCCATTAAAGCTCCATGCACACTTAATGGATGATTATTTGAAGTTAATGATAACTTGGCCACCACACTTCCTAAGAGGGTATTTTGGGTAGTTCCCAAAAAAGTGAATTAGGGTTTTAAACTTGTATAAATACCCCTTATGTTTCATGTAACCTCCTCTTCCCTTAGTCTCTCTTAGGCTCTCTTCTCTTAGTTAGTTTAGATCAAAAATAAAATGAGAGCTCTCTTTCTTTTCATGGCTACTTAGTCATTTTTATTTCATGTAAATTTTTTTATGCAACTTTAATACATGTTCTTTTCCTTTACATGCTTATTTACTTTCATGTTAGTAGTGTAGATTTACATTTCATGCAAGTAGATTAGTTTTTTCTTTCTTTTTGCTCTCTTTTTCCTCTTGTTTGTTTAATGTTGCTTTCTACATTTGTTGATTTGATAACAAATATGAGAGGCTAATCCCTATAATTTAGGGGTAATGAAGCTCTCTAGTATGTAGATGCAACATTTTGATGTTTATGCTCTCCTTTTGTGCTTAATGAAACATTTGAAGTGGTTTAACTTATTGTTTTTTATTTGAATTTGATAGCTTATATTGTTGACACCAAATAGGCTATGCTTAAACATTCACAAAGAATAATTACCTCTTCATCTACATATGATGATGGTAATGAAGTGATTGTTGAAATTAAAATTCGATGACCTATATTTCTAAACAATAGTTAATAGACCATGCTTAAAATAGATTTTGCTTTCAACTTTGTTGTCATATTTCATGAGAGTTAAATGTGTATTAGTGGTTGTGTTATAGTTTGATGGTTTATATTGGGCTAATTAATAGCACAAATATACCATACTTATGATAAGCACATCAACTAATTACACTAATGACAAGAAAAGAGAGATCATAACTTCATTTTGTTGATTTATATGATCTAGAGAGTGGAAATTGCCTCTAAATTGCCTTCACACTCTCATATTTTATCACTTTGTTAGTTTGTTAGTTTTCTCCTTTTCTAGCTAATCACACTTTCAACTTTGGTTAATTTGATGGAATAGAGATTTAAAATCTAACAATTTCCTGCGGATCGACCCGTACTCCCATCGTGCTACATGCGCTTGCGATTATAAATTTAATTCAAAATTTATCGGCATTTTTCTAATACGATAGAAAATTTGTTGTTAAACAAGATGCTTTAAGAAGGAGCTAAAGTATAATTTATTATGTGACTAATCTAAATCAAATGGAGGTAGTTTAAATAAAGTGGTAACAAATAATGTGTATTGCTGCTAATATGCTAGTTTTTGAATAGTACAAGGCCTTCTTCTTGAGGGACATAGAGTTTACATTATTAGGTTTCATAGAATATCATGGATGCTTTTGTTACATGGTTACAACGGATTAAACTTGGGTCTAACATGTGGTATTAGGCCTAAGGCGACACAAACCCAACAGCATGATATACCCAAGATGGAGATAAAGTGTTGACATTATTAAAGAGCACCGCGTGGTGTTTAGCTTCAGCTTGGTAAATAACTATTATCTTTACTTACAAAAATATATACGCAAGCATGGATTATATAAGAAAACATTTATGGCATGAGGATATTGCCATGGTCAAGAGTTGATATGATAACCTGGGATAATGAGCAAAGAAAGCCTGTATATAGATATTAAAGTAGCATAAATAGATGTTGCATAAGCACCTCAGTAAGTTGTACATATGCATGTTAACTTCATAATAGTTCCAATTGTGTTTAAATGCATTTGCAGACCAAACATTATTGTCCGTTCATAACGGTAGATTTGTCATTGGTTTCGGCAAATGGCATATTACAGTTCATTGTTTTGGAACAAAAAATGGGATGTACTATTTTTAGCTTACCAAAATTTCAATGCTAGGCTGACAATATTTTCATTTAAACTTAAAAGTTTTAAATAGAACATAAGGATGATAATATGTAATCCTAATTTCTAAAGATTGTGTGTGTATACAGAACAAGTTTTGTACAATGAATGGTCATTCAATCAATTCTACCTTATAATCCCTTAACATGGCATGTACACTACAAATGCAGCATTAAATTGTGGAGATACATACACAAACATGGTAACTAATCAAAATTTAATGAAAAGGAAATATGGGAAACAGAAACTACCATAAACAGTCGAGGATCTGGCCATGCAGTCTATTTAATCTTTTAACTGTGATCCTCCTTTGTGCATCAAGCTTCCTTTTATAAACAATGTTAGCAGCTTTCTTACCATGCTCTGAAAATATATTCTCTACAGCAAAACTCGAAGTCGCAAGCCCCAGTTGCTCAAAAGAAAATTCCTGAAATGGAGGAAAATTGTATCCATCGAGCCCTTTTTCTTCACTCTTTAAAATAGGAAACATGCATTATATTTGTTTTCTTTTTAAACCAGTATGCTTAGCATAAAAAAATATATCATACACTTACGGAGATCCGCAGCTTTGGGAACATTATCCTTATATTGCGAACTACAACAGCAATATTTTAGTTTTGAAATGCGAGATCCCATTTAGAACCAATATATTTTGCATAAAATTAGTTCGCCTAACAATATCACTTCAAAAGCTAGAGTTATCTGCAAGCCAAATAAGGGAAACATAATGATAATATCGCACGCACCTTAAATCAGAAAGAATTTAAAATTTTGACAAACTAAATCGATTTTTTTAACTATAATTACTATAATCACTGGACAAAACAATCAAAATAGTTTAACTATAATTACTAAACAATTAAAAAAATCAAACCAAATCAAAAACAAAAAAAGTAGAAGAACAAAATCAAATTATGCGCACCTCAAATCGATATAGGGTTCTAGACGCACTCCTCAAATTGAATTACGCGCACAACAGCTCGACTTCTTCGAATCAGCTCATCATGGAATTCAGAGCGTTTTTGAGAGATGCCGAAGATCGAGAATGTTCAGGGTTTCGATTTAGGGTTATAGATTGCTTCGTGGGTTTCGATTTAGGGTTGGAATAAAATTGAAAACGGGTAAGCTGTTACGGTCTTGTTTGGCTTGGAGGGAAACAAAATATTTGGGAGCGGGATGTTTTGTTTTGGGGCCGCTTTTTGCTAAAGCATTATGTAACGTAAAATAACAAACCATTAAAATTCAACAATAATTCTTTAGAGTAACATGTTATCTAATGGCGCTATTAATAACAAACTTTCTTGTAGTGATCGACCTGACGGTTTGAGTCAATTTTCCCCATCGACCTAGTGATTGGACTCGATTATGCCCATTGACACAGTGGTTTTGACCTTTCTGACATTGCCTATCTCTTAGTAGCATTGGTTCTCAGAAAGGTAGAGGTCAATTTTACCTGTCGACCCGGTAGTTTGAGTCGATTTTCCCATCAACGTAGCGGTTTAGAACTTCTTGATGTTACCGGCTTCTAGACAATGCCGGTTTTTAGAAGTTTGGGGGTTAACCCCCATCGACTTGGCAGTTTGAGTCCATAATCGCCGTCCACTATTCAAGGATTGAGGAGCATTTTCTCGGCTATGCCACTTGTCGTGCGGTATAAGAGTATTGCTTACAAAAACACAGTTCCATTAGTTTAAGAAGCTGAATTTCTTCATGAGTAGAAGAATTGGAAAGACCTACCTATTAACGTTGCCTCCGATGTCCTTGGGTAGCTTATTTGCATAAACAACCGAAGAATAGCGAAATGTAATAGTAACGTAGTAGATTGGTATTCCATGCATGTGGGATAGGGATTCCATGAACAATTACCAGCTTGAGTGTTCCATCTCCAAGCTTCCGATCAATCGCATTGGGTCCTTGCCAATTCGAGCTAAGCACCCCCGTGCCCAGGAGAACTCATTTCAGAACGAGATCCCAAATTCAAAGGTACGGTTGTGAACTGTGGCATTGAAGTGTCGTGCTACCCTTTTATGGTGGGTAGCTACTCTTAGTTTCGCTTCTTGTCTCAATGTAACAGATTGCTCTGGACCCAAACTGCCCTCTTTTTTTTGTTGACATGATCTTTGGGTCAATATTCAGTGCATGCTATGTTACATCTGACTATATCCCGCATATTTCCGTATTTACCCAAGCGAATTCATCCAAGTTTCCTCGAAAGAAATTTACCAATTTCATTCTTGCCTTTCTCATGCCGGCCCAATTGGCTAAAATGACCTCTCAGTACCAGGAGGTTCCTCTCGATACAGAGAGCTTTACTTAGATGTAAACCCATGCCTTTTGCTAGTCTTGCTCTCCTACCTTCATTTCGATGTATTCCAAGCTATTTTCCTTAGACTTTGAGTTGTTTACGATGATTCTCTCAACAACACTTTGTATTATCCTGCTTTCTTTGCTTTCTTCTCATCAATCATGAGATTTTCTTGTCCAAACTCTAAGCACTTGATGATGTGTGGTTGGAGTTGTACTTGAAGTACAAGAGGATAGTGGAGTCCCAAAGGCAAAAGAGACCTCTCGGTTCTGAGAGGACCTCTCGGTACCGAGAGCTTTCTTTTTCTCTGATGTACTTAACATTTTCCAAGTACCATTTTCTAGTCATTCTAACTATGTTTCCAAGTTCTCGAGTCATTTCGTCTTCATCTTGACCTTCTACTTTGAGTTGAACTCTGCCTGGTTAAAAAGCCAGTTAACACTTAGCCGATTACTATATATTCTATATACTTTACTATTCCATTGTAAGATATACCAATAGTACTTTGATATGCAATTAGTTTTTTATTTTTAGGATACCAAAGCAACGATCCATACTTTGGTGGATTTGGGTTATCGATTTAGCGAAAATTCAGCTTATTGGGATGTGGGTTGTTACATCAGCAGTGCTTCTTCACTAGTAACCTCGATTCTTATTGCTTCCTCTTTGAAGAATTTGATGAAGCCATGCAGGCTTTCATCATCCCACTGTTTTACTAAAGATAAGGTATACGGATTTAGAAAGCTTTCACAACTAACATGAAATTTCCTATGGAAATCTGCAAACAACTGTGCCCAAGAGTAGATCTCCCTTGGTGAAACCTCTAAAACCACCTCAAGGCTGCCTCCATAAGATATACTGGGAATACCTTACAATGACCAATTTACCAACCTTTATTATATCCATGCAATATTCGAATGTGCACAGATGATCAACTGGGTTTGTCAACCAATCATATTTTTCGATGGTCGGTGCCTTGAAGTTGTTTAGGAAATCTACTTCTATTATAACTTCGCTAAATGGGGATGTACATTCTTCTCTCCTTCCTCATTTGTTACTTTGCTCACACATCTTACCCAGATGTTCTATACGAGCTTTCAATTATTGCATCTCCTCATCCTTCTTGCTCAAACATAATTAGGTGCTCATGTAGGTTGAACTAGCCTCATTCACATCCTGCGTCATTTGGTTTTTATTCTTCTCCAGTAACAATGCATTAATATTTGTTGGTTATCCTTTGATATTTAGGTTTATTAGGGCCTAATTCTTTACCTTTGGTCCCAACCTTAGCATTTCGGCCATTAATGAGAACGTTGCGTTTTTACCCTGTCTGCACTTTTTATGCAATGAGAGAATGTTGGCGGTGAGCCATGAAGCTTTGGGAGTTTGAAGATCTATTTTGGTTCTGATTTGTCATCTTTTCCAGGCTAGTCATTCTTTCGTTGAATTGAGTACCAAATGCGCTAAGGGTATCAAGGATGGGGTCAGAGGCTATTTTTGTGGTTGGAAATTTGATTTAGATAAGGAGGTGAAGGGCCTGTTATTTAGCTTTGTAGAAAAGTGCTTAGGTTCCTACGGTGGAGGAGTAGAGGATTTGCCAGTTTGCATGATTTAGGCTTTCTGAGGGATCGAACAGGTCATAGTTTTAGTATAGATTTGCAAAGGTTCATGCCCTCCTAGCACCAAAATGTTAATGGGATTTTTCATCTCACAACACTCAAATGATCATGGGTAATTATGAGGCTAATTACTTTCATTATTACGAATCAACAAATTTAAATGGTATTAAATTTGCCTTAAGTTTGTAATTATGTCGCTGTTTGGTTACACAATCAAGAAGCTACACTTTAATGGTATGTTAAAATGTCAATTCCAACTTTAAATCTAGTTTTACTCGGGAAAAGATAAATAAAACTTACTTAAAATAGAAGTAAGAACGTGCAATAATAGTAGAGAACATATAAATTTATGTGGTTTGGATTTCAAAGAATCCTACGTCCGTGGATCAAATATTTTCTTATATTTTTCTTCCCCGTACAAAGCATTTTAATTGCAGAAAAGAAAATAAGTATACTTGGTCATTTTCAAGTAATCTATTTTCCTAAAAAAGGATCTTTTCCCAGCTACAGTATTATGTTATTTATAGCACAATAAGGTCACACGGATTCCTAATTTCTCCATCTACTTTACCCTTTTCTATGATCTGATTTGTCCACGTGTCATCCATCCATTCTGTATTTAATTTGTGCTTGGTTTGTTGACGTAGATGAAAGAATTTGACAATTTTAATCAGGCAAGAAGATTCTAGCTAAGGGCTGGATTTTTTCAAATTTCAAATTCAGGTGGGAGATTTGAATTTTGGAAATGTATTTGACTAGTCTTTGTGCCTGGTCCCAAAGATGAACTCTTCCTACTCTACGAAGTTTAGTCAGGACTTTGAAGGGCAATTTGACTTAGAGTTAAGCCGGTTCTTCCTTTTGAAGGAAGCAATGCCATTTCTTTTGAAAAAGATAAGACCCTTACTAAATTGCGGTGTGGTCCTTTCGAAGTTGCATCACAGTCTTTTGATAAAGTGTATGAGCCTGCCCTATCAAAATGATGCATAGTTTCTTGATAGATTGCATTAAGCTTCCCTAATGGAATTGCAACGATGTCTTTTAGTAGGGTACATAAGGCTGCCTTATGGAATTGCGACATTATTTTTGGTAGGGTGCATGAGGTTGCCCTATGGAATTGCATTGCGGTCTCTTGGTAGAATGTATGGAGCTCCCCTATGGAATTGCGACACTATCTCTTAATAGAATGCATGGAGTTTCACTTGGGGAAGTATAGCGCTTGTTAAATGGGTTTTCGACCAAGCAGATTTCAATCGGAAGTTAGAACATCCAAAAGAAGACAAAATGATTCACGGACTTTGGAAACATTGTAAAAAAAGCAAGAAGAAGGAAATATCAAAAAATGAGCAAAAAAAGTTGACTTAAGTTTTTCAACCTAACGCTTGGGGTCGGGTCTGAGTTGTACCTGGGCTGAACCTAGCAAAAATGAAGGAAAATCTGAGTTGAGAAATAGCAAGGCGAGACAATATGATTTGAAGTAGGACCCGAGTCAAACCCGGGTCAGACTTGAGTTAACTCGCTATCGGTTTGTAAGCCACAACTTGGTACCGAGTTGCGATTTTTCTTTGCTTGAATTCATAAAACTCTCAGGCCAGACTCTAAACAATCTTACTAAGAAAAACTTGGGTCGGACTCACAAACAATCAAGTTAGACTCCAAGCAACCGGTACCGAGTAAAGGTCAAGTCGAAAATACAAAAATCCTAGGTAGGAATCGAAGCACTCCAACCTTTGGATGACTCCAAGTAAGGCCCAAAGCAAACACACAAACCACTTGGGTCGGACAACAAGTTAGGTGAACCAAGACCAGAAGCTCATGATTTTCACCTACATGTTTTACACCTTCATGATTCACTCTAACATGATTGGAACTATCTGGAATAATGGTATAAAGTAACTTGACAAGTTGCAAAGGCAATGGAGCTAAGTAAATAACTCAGCACTTAGTTATATATGTCAGTACCGACCTATATATTCAAAACATTTCACCTTCCAAACTCCATACAACTCCCATACTGCTCCAATAACTCATCAACGAGTGGTTTTCCCAAAGTTTGGACGACCAATTCCAAGGTTGATGAGAAGAAAACCAAGAAAGAAGGATAACTCAAGTGATAATGGAAGGATCACTAGAATCAACTAAAAGTTGATGAAAAGAGCATGGAACTTGTCGAGTAGAAGGTAAAAGAGAAAAGTAGGTGGAAAAGTTGGATTTTCACCAATACAAATAGGTTGGTACCGAGTTATCATTTCAACTTATGGAACTCCAATTTCCCTTGTACAACTTTCGGTTATCTCCTAGACTTTGGTGCAAGCAAGCTTTTGACCGAGTACCTCTGTTTACTCATAAATACAAACCATAGTGTAACCAAAACAAGGTATTCTCCCCGATCTTTTCTCTTCACTCTGGATCTGGGATTCCACTGCTCTTCACCATCTTCCTCCCTCACAATAGTCACCAAGGCATCCACTCTTGAAAATTTTAGGCCTAAGAACTTGTCAACTTCTTGTACTTATGACTGCAATTCTCTGTAATCTCATAAAAACTCTCTTAGATCTGTAATCAATAAAGCTTTAAAATGGACGTAGGCTAGAGATTGCTCAACCACTATAAAACCCTTGTGTCTTCCTGTTATTTTTCTTTGATTTATACTGTTATCTACTAGATTTAAGTCATACAGGTTCTCTTTAACTCATTCTTGGATGTTGATCCATTTTTAGCATCAACAATGCTATCTTTTGGTAGGATGGATGTAGCTGCCCCATGGAATTCCAGTGTAGTCTCTTGATAGAATGGGGTCTTCCCTTATGGAATTGCAGCGTGGTCTTTTGGCATCAAAACGAGCAGTCTTTAGACCTTGGCGTAGTTCCTTTGAAGGGAAAGGAAAATAATCCATGAGCCTTGGGCGCGGTTCCTTTTAGATTTAGTCCAACCATTTGTTGGAACATTGCTAAAGTTGTTCCCTGGTTCAAATTTTCGGCTACTTACCTTTCTAGTTTTGACCCGAAGATTGCAGTTCTTGCAATTGCTATCGTCTTTGAACTAGATAGTTTCCCTTTTTCCCTGAATTCTTAGACCTGCACTGCATACATCATAGGGGGAAAATGGGTGTAACAAGAATATTATATAAGTTAACTAAATTACGAAAGGTTATAAACAAATTAAACTTGTACAATATGAAAGTATAATATAACAGAACTGAAAATAAACTGAAATTATATTAAAGGAATAAATACATACATATAGTACGTAACGTGATTTTCGATGTGTGCAACACAAGAATCACGATGGTATTTCATAAGAAATACATTAATTCCTAAATCAATATCACTTAAATTAAGTATACCAAAAATTGTAAATCTCTTAATATATATAAGTTATCCTCCACCATTTATATATTAATAGATTACTCACTTACTCTTTTGTTTTTAAGCTTTCCTAAAGCGTGTGTAGTAATATTAATATAATGACCAAACGAGGTAATATATATGCACGTATTTGTTATGCTTTCTTCAAAGTATGTGCATTATACTTAGGCCCACATGAATGGAAGGTATGAGTAAATAATCTCTCTTTATTTGCTGAGCTTTCCTTAAGGTCATGATAAGATTTGGATAAAAACCATGTGCTAGGAGTTGTAATGATACAATCGATAAAGTGTTATTCCATCGCTTACGGGCCTAAGATTTGTCTAGCTTTCCTCATGGTCAGAATTCCAAGGCAAGCGAGTTCTAACACCTACTAAAGAAATCAAAATATTTCTATGTTTCCTGAGGATTTTGAGAAACGTAAAAATCTAGCGGGAGCCTTATTAGAAAAATGAAATTATTTAAGCTTTCTATTATTGCAAGAACAATTTCTATATAAAGTTAATATAATTTACATCGAAAAATTTGTACAGCTAACATAATTTATAAAATGTTTATCAGTGGAAATATACAATTGAACTAAATTAAAGATTAATGTAAAAATAAAAGATATACTTACCTTAAACCTTTTAGCATGTTGTCTCTTCAAGACCCATGCAAGAACCTAACTATAAACTACTAACTAATTCATAACATTGTCATTTAAGTGTTTATTTGCCTAAGACTTTGTATTACTTGCTTGAGTTTAGAACCCTTAAGCAATAACAGAAAATAGTTATTTGATCCATATTTAATCACATATAAATGTTATACAGTGAATAGTCATAGTTTGTAATGTATGAAACTTGAATGAAATTAGTTCATTGGAAATAAGCAAATAAACCAATATGAGAAACCGTGTATTCAATATGATTGATTACAATTAAGATTTCCTATGATTGGTTCGACCATTTTAAAAAAGGAAAGCGAATGTACTAGAGTAAGTGTAACTTAGGCATAACTAGAATGAAGTGAGTGAATAGTGAACTATGCTTCATAAAGTGATGTCAGAAATAAGAATTGTATAAAATACTAGTAGATATTTAATATGGAAAGATATATGTAATTTTTATTCTAATTATGCTTTTCATATAGAAAATTGTTTACTATAAAATTCATTTAAATGAGTTTAAGATATTTGATCGAATACTCTCGACTATAAACTAGTTATAGTAAAAGAAATGAATAACCCATAATAAGTAGTTGAATGGAGATTTGTATTTCACATGCTATTATAGTAATAGCGGAAATAGTGGGAGCATACCATATAATACTTATCAGTGAATGCACCAAGGTACGAAAAATTATTTTTATAAATATACCAAATATTATTTATGGAATAATAATTAATTTCAACATTTTTATTGGAAGTTAAGATAGTTTTATTTTGTGATGAATGCTTTGAATATCTGTTAGGAGAAAAATCCATTAGAATAACGGTGTTTATTGCATTAGCTAAATAACATAAAAGAATCTATAATTTGTTACAAGTGATGTATCTAGTCGAAAATCTATTAATAAGAAAAATAGTTCTACATACTTTGCTTAATTCACAGATGAATTAATATAAAATGAACATATGTATTTGATTCACAAGTATTGTGTTTTTGGTAACTTCATTGAATATAAAATGGAAGTATAAAAC
The DNA here is from genome assembly GCA_030737815.1 of Allium fistulosum. Classification (NCBI taxonomy): domain Eukaryota; kingdom Viridiplantae; phylum Streptophyta; class Magnoliopsida; order Asparagales; family Amaryllidaceae; genus Allium; species Allium fistulosum. The sequence goes on from CM060903.1 coordinate 1,408,772,130, forward strand.
ATAATGTGCAAACGAAACATGAAAAATTGATTTTATCGAATAGGTGAGTATAAAGGAAATTGGTTCTAAATTGCCTAAAAATGAATAAATAAACATTTAGTCTCAAGAGTCACTCTTTCCTATGATGCATAATGATATATCGATAAAGAATAAATAAACTTTGTTCGACAAAGTATGATTGATAACTAGTGAAGTTGAGTTAACTTCTTTCTGTAAGGTCGTGTACTTAAGAGTAAGTACAAAATGTTAAAATTTAATTTCCTCTAAAGAACAGTTTACGAGATCATACAAGATAAACGTTTATAAGAAACTCCTACATATCCAAGGTCAAGAAGTTGACGGGTTGTGTAAGTCAAGAGGATGCACGTAATACTTGCTTAAAAGGATCCTGTATGGATCACCCCAAAGGAGTTTGGGACCGATCAGTATTGATTGATCAATTTATGTTATGTAACGACCCGTAAATTTTAGATAATTAAAATTTGTTAATATAATGAGATTTTGGTAATATAATATTGAAAGAAATAAAATTGGTGGTTTAAGAATGAAATAATAATTAGAATTAAAGGTATTAATGTTAATATAAGTTGACTGTTAACAATTTGAATGAAACCCCAATAAATGAAATAAGCAAATGTTATACTTGGCTATAAATGGAATATATGAAAACAAATGTAAGTTAATTATTAATAACCTGAATGGGATTCCAACCAATTGAATTTATGTAAATGTTATAACTTGGTTATAAGCTTAACATGAGAAAACCAATGTAAATGTTTAATTGTGTAATGAAATGGTATAATAAATGGTAATTGAATAAAACCATCATTGTGTAAAGAATTATAATAATTGTTCTATTAATGTGTGCATAAATTTATAATGGGATATAAAAGGTAATTTATAATTTAAAATGTTGACTTATTGATAAAATAGTGTGTAATGAATGGAAATGGAATAAAATTAGTGCGATGAAGGAAATGGTAACATTTGTTGTAAGTAGTAAACTTATAAATGCAACTAAAGGTAAATAGTGACAATTATTATAAGTTACCTATTTATTTAGTTAGTTGAATTGAAATTGGAAATCAAATTTTGCAATTTAATGAGACTAAATACTACGTTAATTGAAATTAGATGAATTGGAAATTATTAATGCATTAAGATGTAAACCATGATAATTATACCATAAGATGAAATTGATTGAATAATAAATGGAAAGCAAATTAAATTGAATTATTGGAAATTTAATTTATAATCTCTAAATATATTGAAATTGAAATTTAAACTTTGAAATTGGTGAAATACGCAATGTAAAATTTTTATGGGAATTTGTTATAAAGAGTTATAAATTACTAAGTAAGCCAAAATGATAGGAGTTGTAAATAATTAAAAATTTGGATTGAAAGTGATTTAATTAATTTAATGTTAATTTATTTAATTAATGTGAAAATAGCCATTTTGACCACCGACTCAGATTTCGTTGAAAACAGTTTCATCGGATCCGTAACGGGGAATTATTATAGGATTTCAAGTTTCGTAGCGATCAGACTTGTCATTTGATAGAACGGACTCGAAACGCCTAGAAATCTATTTAACTGAAATCAATTGAAATCAATTTGAAATAAGCTGATTTAAACATAACTTCTTCATACGATGGAATTAGGACCTAAAACCTGTTCCATTGGGTTCAAAAATACTGAAAACATCTATTTTGATATATGGGATGACCCATTTTCGTTTCGGAGACAGAACGGGCTTTTCGGGGCGTTTATCGTTCAACTTCCGAATCAAATCGTGTCCATTCATCTCAATTCTGACCTACCTGTAAATAGTCCGTTATAAACCCTAGCCACTTCTTATTTTCATCCGTCTGTACGTACAATTCAGCTGTCCTCTCCTTCTCAATGGCAGACAAACAAATTTCCAGCTCAATTTCAAATCAAATATAAAATCGAAAATTCAAACTCCTCAAACTATATCATATTATATATCGATTTGAAGCTCTCGACGAGTGTAATGCACTGGTTTGATTTGTTTTTCTATCGGATTCACCGTTGTCCAGAAATTAAGGATGAACCGCGGCCGTTCGTTTTTGGGTTTTGACGATCCAGCGGTGAATCGTCGTTCGATCGACGATCGGGAGGCGACATTTGGAAGGTGGAGTTGAGCAGGTCCTTGTGATGCCTTTCGTTTGCGTCGTGGGTTCACGAGTTCACCTGGAATCAATGATTTGGGGCCGGAGTTCATCATGGCGGCGAAAGAACTACGTGGGGCCGGAGCGTTCGGGGTTGTAGCCGTGGATGCGCCTGACCTAGGAGAATGTGATGATGGCCTCCGATCACTGCATCACTGGTCGAGGCGGTGACAAAAATTGAGGGAAACGGCGGCGGCTTTACGATGTACAGGTTCGAGCGACAGAAGGATTTTGCGTGACGTGGCCGAGAGAGAGAGGGTAACTCCTTTGATTATTTTACTTTATTTTAAATTTAATAATTCAAATGTTCTAAATTACATAACTTTTACATACGAGGTCAAATTCATGCGCGGTTCATTCTGTTGGGATCGTATCGGAATTCCGAACACTTTGATGCTAGTTTGGACGAATTCTTAGACTGTTTGAATTTTTAGTTTAAATTGGATTTAAATTCAATTTAAATTCAAAGGTGAGTGTTTTAACCCACTCACAACTTCTAAAATTTCTTATGTTTGTTAAATTAAATTTATGATGTGATTAGAAATTTATTTATGACTGTTTGGTATATTTTAATCGCCATCTCAATTAATTTGAATTTATTTGAATTAAATCGTTATTTAATTTATTATTGAATATAAACTGCCAGATAAATACCTGTTATTGATTATCAGTTCTGTATTGATATATATTGATCTATTTGGATGATGATTGTGATGGATTTTGATATTGGATGAATGGATGTTTTATTTTATATCTTTATAAACTGCAAGTTCACTATGGGTTGAAATGATACATACCCGAACGATCTATAGATTAGGAAAAAATCGTTATGGGTTGAATTGATAGACTCGAGCGTTTTTATGTATTTTGTTATTAAATTCCAAATTGCGGTTTGAAATGATATATAACCGTAAAATTTTAAACTGCGGATTGAAATGATAAATATCTGTATCACTTGACCCTGGGGTAGAAAATTATATACGGACAACAGATTGGTTAAATTTAATGATTTTGAACTTCTTAATTTTTTTTGAATTAATTAAATGATATATTGAAAAAAAAATTGATGTATATAAATGGAAGTATTATTGGGAAATCATGTTTTGTGTTGAAATGTGAATTTGTTTAAAAGGAATTGCTTTAAGAAATTAAATTGGAAGTTTAAAAAGTTAAACTTTTAAGTATAAATGAAATTCTATCGAAATTAAGTTATTGAAGTTATTTGAAAATACTTTGAAATATTTTGAAATTGGAGTAATCCGAATTGATATTTGAACATGGATTGAAATGATGTGAAATTCAATAGTTTATTGAAATGTTAAATTGAAAGGTTTGGAATTTGGTTTGTTGACTTGAAAATTGAAAATGGTCCAAATGTGTTGAAATGAAATGGATAGTTTAATTTGATATTAATTCCAAATTCATGTTTTAATATAAACTGTTTAAAAAATATATTATTTCAAAATTTCTAATTATTAAGATTTCAAAGTATTAAACTATTTTAACCCGTACTAATTATATTAAATCATTTTAACCTATTTTAAACCATTTAATTTATTTAAACTAATTAACCTTTTTTAACTTATTTTAAATCTAATTAATCTATTTTATAGCTATTTAATCTATTTTAATTATATTTAATCTATTTTAAATCTATATTAACTATTTATAACTATTTAAAACTATTTTCTTCTAAATTCCAAACTAAGTTAAATGGATGGGTTATATTCAAATTCTCAAATTTTTTTAGCGAATATGGTTAATGATGTTATAACCTAAGTTGGGAATTAAATAACATATTTGGTTTAATATGATATTTTGAAATGAGAGTTTAGCCTATTTTGGAAATATGACTTTTGAAAGGAAATATAATTTCGAACTATGATTTCAAATGTGATATGATTTCAAAGGTGAATATGATTTTGAAAGTAAGTAATGATTTCGAAAATGATATGATTTGAATTGAATATGATAGTTTAATATCAATTATGAAATGATTTTGGAAATGTAAAAAACCATCCGGTGTGTAATAAGCGATTGGTTGTTAAAGAGACCGGGATCAGATATTGTCATACTCTCTGCCAATACCGAAAACCACTTTGACAACTGTGTACGAGGTGGAGATTCCAGAATGAAGTAGGATGGTTGGTGACGACCCTATATGAGGTATTTACGTGGACCTGACTCCCATGAGTTAGCTTAAGGTGGCTAAAGCAGGAGCAATTGACGGGCAAGTGAGGTCATTCCTCCGATCAGGCACACTCCTTCGATACTATATTCTAACTTTGTGATTGATTTGGTGGCCACCCTCGATTTTAATTTAGGAGCGTGTTCTGAGGTGGGCGGTAGTAGCTACTATGCGTTACCACCAGTCCGGAAGTGTAATTGGTATATCTACCCTAGCATTGCCTAGTTGTGCCGTGTCACCTACCCTAGCGCGCCTTCTACAAGTTTGTTTTATGTCGTACCTATGGGGTATCCTCTAGCGGCCCCATTTTACGGGGAGTTACGGTACTGTATAGACTATTGGCATTATAAAATGTGTTAAGGGGGAAATAGGTAACGCCTTAACGCTATTTTAGTAGTTTATCTTACTGTAGACATATTATAATAGCGTATTGTACTACATAGTAGATAGTTAAAGGATCCTTAGGAGATGTGAATCCCGAACATCTCTTAAGTTACTGCACTCACGTTAGACACTGGATAGGAGATGTCAAACCCCATAAACATCTCCGACGCCGTTCCACTATAGTTATTTACCGTTGATTTAACTCACATGAGATATTTTAGTTCTGACTTGAGTGTTTTTTCTTTTCAATTTGCTCGGGTCAGCTTGAGCATTTTAGGATTCGAAGACTTGTTTCTGGAGGACGAAGGCGAAGATTGTATTATTATTTACTATATTATTCCACTACATCATACTGTTCCGCTGCATTATCATTTATTTATCTCTGATATGTGTAACTCTGATTTTGTATTGTATAAGTATAATAAAATGTTTTGTATACTGCTTCATGAACTGTTATTTGATTATTATATTTTTTCATTCCGTTACGAGATTCTGTTTTGTTTTTTTTCTTTCTATTTTTCTTATTTACCCCATAACAATCTGCCCTTTTGAATGGTTTGAGTCAGCATGTGTGTCTGCTTAAAACGTCCAAAAAGGCGGGATGTAACATGTTATGTACATAAGAATCGTAAACTAAAGTAGTTTTATACATATATTTAGGTAGCTCAAAAAATATTTATTGTACTTATTTCATTGCATTGAGAAATAATTGTTGTTTCAAGAAATGCCAACTTCATAATGAAGGAATTAATTTTAGAAATTATTGAAAGTAAAATGGATTTGGATACGATCAAAAGATGGATGGAACAAAATTAACCGAACTAAATAGACCCGGAACATTAGAATGCCTAATAATAAATATCACATGTTAAAGAAAAACTATGAATTTTATTAATGTCGAGAAAAGAACTTCCTTGGTCTTAAGTAAGCCATTATGAGTATTGACTCTACCATGTGGCATGATGTGCGAATCTGGAATGGATGCCAAGTACGTTATCAAAATATGATTTTGATATTGGTATAGAAAAAATATCATCCATTTGTGGTAAAAGTGTCTTCTAGAAGAAGATCAATGCGGTTGGAATATAATCCACGTTGATAAGAATAATATCCTGAATTTCAATTATTGAAACTAACGTAATAGATTTATTATTCAACGTGATTTAGCTAATTCGGATTTTATTCACAAAATTTGTCGCTCAATAAGATATTTAGCTTTTGTACATATATTTTACAAAAATTCTAAATAATGATTTAGAATAGACTGTTTGCATATAACAACAAAAATGTCTCTAAGTCAGTAGGAGCGATGACTGAGTTTGTGAGTATGGATATGATTTAGGAAATGATACCGGCATGTGCTTGTCTTCATATAAAGCATGCTTTACTTCCAACAAGAGAGTACCTTATAAGGCAAGTGTTATCATATTTTTAAACCAAGTAGCTTCCAAACGAATTTGGATGTAAGGATGAAGATGAAGTGGTTCAAGGACTCAAAGGAACGCTTGGAAGGATGGTGGAACAAGATTCAAAGGGTTAGAGTGACAAAAATAGCAAAGAAATAGCTCGATATTGACAAATTTCAGGTCAAACCGATCTGATTTTTGGCACTATATGGAACTTCTGGTGTTATGGTTAATAAGTAGCTGGCTAGAATGATCGTCTTAGGGTCCATTTCAAAAGGAATAGCCGAATAATTCTAAAGAGCTTTGAAGAAAAGGACGAGTACTAGACACGTTTGAAGCTTTTGGTAACAACCTGATTTCTAAGGAAAAAGTGCTCGGAGCTTAGTGCATCGAAGCTAGAAGACCAAGTATAAGAAGAGGGCGTAGTTGGTGGTCAAAATTTCAGATCAATACTGTCACATCTGATCGGTACCAACATGATTTTATGACACTTGGGACTTTGTCTACCCTCGTACTTTCTTGGATCTGGAGTTTGAACCGGTATTTTGTGATTTGACAATCAGGAAATTATTGTCAAGGACAAAATTTCTCAGCATTTTAGCATCAAGGACAGACCTTAAGTATTTTAGTTTGAAGGACAACTTTCTCTAGGTATCAGTTTTTAAGTTTTTAGGTATCAGTTTGTAGTTATCGGTAGCAGTTTTTAGGTATCAGTTTTTAGTTCGGTAGAAGTTTTGGAAAAATGTTTGTCCTTATGAATAATTTTGAAAGAATGTTTGTCCTTATGAATAATTTTTAGAAGAATGTTTGTCCTTGTGGTTAAAATATTGAGGTCGTGTCCTTGAGGCTAAAAATATACAAATTTTTATCCTTTAAATTAATTCCCCCTTTGACAATTTCATTGTGCGATTTCTATATAAATAGCAAACATATGGCAACTTATAGAGGACTTTTGGCATTTCATATTCTTTACCCTTTCTCTCTACCCGACCGTGTCACAAAAGCAGTTACTTTTCTACTGTTTTAGACTATTTAGAACTCGAAACACTTGTACTTGTGACAAAAACTCTATATAATAACATTAAAGTGGACATAGGCCACAGATTTTCCAAACCACTATAAAAATTCGCATGTCACTTGCTTTGTTTTACTGTTTATAGCTAAATCTCTTTACTCTAATTTTAATTTCGGGTGTTGCACCATTTTTTGGCCCAACTTTTTTGGTGCATTCACTAAGAAATAGCATCTACATCGTAGATCTAGCTATCTATTGTGGATTAGAGCATTCAGGAGTTTGATTGTGGCAACCACCCTACACTCAACACCCAATAATACCTAAACAGTCGCTGCAACAGTGTCCGACCAATGTAGGACGATAGTAAAGGTTGTAAAGTAAATCAATAATAAAACCTGTCATATATCTCATAGTGGATCGAATAAAATATAATAGCAAACTTCTCAGATGTAAAACATGAGACAAAATAATAACTGAATCAATCATAGAAATCAGAGTACTCAGGTCCATACAACTATACAACATAAGTGATAGAGTTTATACACTGATAATAAATTCAAAATAAATTACCGTCTCAAAATAGATAATAGCACTAGTAAGCTCCATAGTGCTGCATAGCGGAATGATAAGCAAATAACAACTAAATATAGTGATGTAAGAGTATATCTCCTTCTCGTCTCCTATCCAGCTCTACGTGCTCACCAGAACTGGTGCCCCTAATCTACTCATTTAAGAGTACTCGAAATAATAAGAAGCAAAGAATAAAATCCCGAGTCAGATAATAGTCTAGTGTGAGTGGTAGAAAGTCTTAAATACTATAATTTAATATATTAGGACAAATAGTATGGAAATCAAACCGGACTTATCCCTGCATTTACAGAGTTAGCACATACATAAGATATACACTACTCTACACATAGTTATCCTGAGTGCACTATACATCAAATTACTAAGGGATGTCCAAGTATATACATTAATAGCATCTACATCATGTGACATCCCTAGGGTGATAAGTAATCAAGCAAACATAACATCCACCCTCATATTCACTCACTTAGTGCGTTGGATATTTGATAACCCGACTAAGCCATCATGCTTGGCACGTTAGTCCAAGAAATCAAACCTCTCATCTAAAAATAAAAAGTCATCACACTCTAGGAGCCATCACTCCTTAAATGCATTCCCTTCTCTACAAGAACTCTAGGAACCCTCAAGCATCAACAATTCATTTGCATATTTCATCCATAGCAGAGATCATCTAGAATTGTCCTTACAACTCCTATCTGAAGTCGTTATAGTTGGGAACTATTCTTGACAGCCATCGTTAGTCATAGAATGTCATCGTGTGTTTGAAACACCCCGTGATTTTACGACAATTAATTAAAAAGAAATTTAGTAAATAAATAATAATGTTAAAGAATAGAATTTTTGCAACTTCAGAATTTGGCTATGAAATTTATACTTTTGGCTTCATAGTGATTTTTTGATCAATTTTCATATGTAATGTTTTTCGATCGGAGTTCAAACAAAAAATTATTAACGATTGAAGTTTTTGAATCGAAAATAATTGTATATGTAATTATGGTAATAAATGTCAATTAATGCTAATTACTAACGTTAATGGAAACTTAGATGTTAAGAAATTGTAGCATCCCGTATCTGCAGGCCAAAAGCTAAGCTCTACAAATGCTGCAGTCATCCATAGTATTAACTTCTGGTGATGAAATACGGTAATGCTAATGTTATCCATAATATCAGAAGCACTTGAATATGAACAAAATCACAGATTTCCAAAAGCAATAATTTCAGTGATTACATTTCAAATAAAATCGTATCAAAGTTACAAAATCCCCAATGTATTCCCAGGTAATGATCAAATATAATTTACAACAATACGCCAAGAGTGACATATGAAGATGCCCCCTTGGACGATCAAAGCAATATAGACATATTTGTCTTAATACACAGCGGAAACAAACAAAAAGAATAGAATTCTTAATTTAGCTATCTCTAAGCCATATGATCGTCTTCGGAAGCTTTATTCGCCAAAACCTTCTAAAACTTGAAAACCTAAACCCTCAGCCTACTCAAATCAATTTTGAGCAACCGAGAGTTTAAGGGGAAGCAAAAACATCGAGTCAGACATAAAGCCTAGTATGAATAATTTCGGTTACATCTCTGTTTACTGATATTTAGTGAGACCACGCCGCTTTGCGGAACGGGTTTCCCCTCACTAATATCCCTTTTCAAAACATATATTTGCAAATCCTTTCCTACAACCAAATCGGTTAATCTACTGATTATAATAATATAGCAAGATCTGTTATGCTAAAAACATGAAATAAATAAACTAACTGTCTGAAATCTGGGCTAACTGCCCTCTGCTGGACTGACTATCTTAAAACTGATTATACCAAAATAGTAATATCCTTTATGCTAAAATATGGACTATCTGTCCATAAAATAGGTAAAATGATGGACTAAATGTCCTTAAGAAGAAGCAAGTTCCGTTATGCTAACAAATGAACTAACTGTTCATAATCTGGGCTAACCGCCCTTAACTAGAATAACTGTCCTCTGGGCTGACTGCCCTCAAAATGGATTAACTGTCCGAATTTAAATGAGCTAACTGCTTAAAATTTTCTTAGGGTTAACTACCCTTTAAATTTTCCTTGAAAACCTTCCTTAAAATGATTTAGTCCGTCAAATCATACATATAGAAGGAAAATATACCTTTAGCTTTACTCTAAGCTATTTTTGCCATGTTATATATACTTTACTCAAAATAGTGTTGATGATGTTCAATTAAAATTAACTATCCTTTTAAAATAAGTTAAAATCCTATATAACTTAGTAATATTTAGGCTATTCTACCCATTTAACTTGTTCGAAACCATTGTTTAAAACCTTTAAACAACCCTTTCGAAAACATTGAAGGTAACCTCTTCGAAACTATTGAAAGACCCTTTTGAAACCCTTGAAAGTACCCCTTTCCAAAACATTGAAGGTAACTCCTTCGAAACCAATAAAAAGCCTTTCCTTTAAAAGCTTTAAAATATATGACATCCACATTTAAAACCATTTAAACCTTGCCTTTCAAAAACATAGGAAAAACATTCCTTTTCATCTTTGTCGAAACCTTGGGAACCACCCTTTCAAAGTCATCCATAAAACCATTCGAAAGCATTAAACTAAACTCTTTTGAAAGCACTTTGGGTTCAATTTAAAACAAGTGGAAACCTTTCGAAACCATTCAAATTCATCTACTTCGAAACCTTTTAAAACATTTCGATTTGAAAACATTTGGATTATGCCTTCAAGTAGAGCAAAAGGATCAGAAAAACATTAGCGTCGAAAGCATCAACTTCGAAACCCTTTGAAAGTAACTCTTTCATAACCATTTCATAAACAATGTAGTGATGGGGTCGAAACCATCCCTTCGAAAGCAATAGAGAGGTGGCAAATTTTAGAAAACCAAATCTCCCCTTCGAAACCATCTGGATCGAAAGGTAGGAAGCGACAGCTATGGTTTCGACCATGTCGAAAGCAATCATTTAAAACAAGAAAGCAATCCAATCGAAACCCTTTCTTTTAAACCATTTGACTTAGTCGAAAGCATTTAGGTCGAAAGCAACTTAATCGAAAGGTAGCAGGCATATTTTCCTTAAAACCAAAGCCAAGCCTCAACTCTTTCGGAACCCCTTGGTTTCGACCCTATGCCTTTCGCCCTTTTCCAATTCACTACATACCAGTTGTCCAATACCATGTGCATTGGTTTCGATCGTGTCGAAAGGGGAGGAACAGAAGCGGAACCTAGGTGCCAAAGGAGACGAAACAGTTAAAAGCCTGTTTATTTGTACTTTAAAATAGTTCTTTTGTACCTAACCTGCCTTATTTGTCTAAATCTGATTGGTTGCTTGAGTTTTCTTTTAAAAAGTGCTGCTATCTTTCCATTTTTGGAAATTTAAACAATTTATAAAAAGCCCCTTCTCTTCTATAATTATATAAAACATTTAAGTCTCATACCTTAAATAATTTTATATAACTATTAAAACACCTTGGAAAAATCTGGAAAAATTCAAGACAATCACTGTTAGCACCAAAATTGGTCACTAACCTCTTAGAGAAAGATTGTGTAGAGATATAAGTGATGAAAACAAATTAAACAGAGAAGAGAATTCTACTTTAAATGCAGAAAGTAAGAACACCAAATTTATAGTGGTTCAACGTAATTGCCTACGTCCACTTTGAGGTTAAACTTTATTGATCTTCTTAATAGATGATTACAAATACAATTCGTGAATCAAATGCTTGAATGAAGTTGTTAAGTAGAGAAGATGAGTCTCAAAAATGGCAGAGTCTCCCCGGTGTTCTCTCCAAAAAAGGATCCCTTTTCACTGTGACCCTGCCCCTCTATTTATAGACAAATATGGGCTGGACTTCCCAAGTGGGCTGATGGCCGAACACTCTAGCCCGAGTATAGTGGTCGCTGTATGCCGAGCAAGGTATGCCGAACGCCGCTATGCCGAACCATCCCTTCTATGCCGAACGGTGTGTTTGATGTGTGGGAAGTGCAGAATGGTTGTCTGTTGAAGCCGAACGTGCCTCCATCCAAAGCTCTAAACCGAACAGTGCTCTCTGGTCGGACGATGCATCCTGGCCGAACGAAGCATTCTGTCCGAATGATACAGTCATGTTGAGTAGTCGTGTGCGCCGAACGTCGTCTGGATGCCGAGTACTCCTATCGCTGAGTTCTACTGGATGTCGAGCACTACGCCGAGTACTCCTGTTGCCGAGTTCCTCTGAGTACCGAGTGCTCCTGTTGCCGAGTAAGATCTAAGGCCGAGCATTACCTGATGCCGAGTACTATGGATGCTGAGTACTACGCCGAGTACTATGAGATGCTGAGTACTACGTCGAGTACTATGAGATGCCGAGCACTAGTTGACGCCGAGTAGTCCAGATGCCGAGTACTATAGATGCTGAGTACTACGCCGAGTACTATGAGATGCCGAGCACTAGTTGACGCCGAGTAGTCCAGATGCCGAGTACTATAGATGCCGAGTACCTGCCAATGCCGAGTGCTCAGTTGCCTGGTCAAATCTCCAGGAAACACTTGCCCCTCATAGTGTATTACGTGACCGAACGTGATGCGCTTTGGACCTAGACTAACTTTCCTTGGAGATGCCTTCTCGAGAATATGTGTGACGAGCGTGGTATGGACGTCGATCAATACGTTCGAAGCCGAACAATCCTCATGTGCCGAGTGACACCTCGCTTTGAAGTCGAACGCTAAGACTTTGACCGGTTCCACCGGGTATAGCCCCTTCGACTTCCACCTCTCTTCTCTATAAAACCAGGTCTTTTCCTTCTTCTCCCTTTTACTTTTTTACTTCTGCCGTTGTTTGAAGACTCGTAATTCTATTCAGTCGTCCGGATTTAAAAATTTAACTACTCCATCCTAATCTCCAATCTGCAAACTAGGTATTTTTCCTCGTACGATTCAAGTGGATTTCAAACGAGATGGCCGAGTGTGCCACGTAGAAAGCTTTCGAGTAGGTTGTCTTTATTGTGTCTTTACTACCGAACAATGATGCGAGGAGGAATGATTAGGTGTATGTCCACCTATGGGCTTAGTTTCTTCGTGTCGAACCGAAGTTTAGGGGAAGAAAAAAAAGAATGAAGGTGTTGGAGGAGGTAAGGGTGTTGTTTGGCGTAGCATTGCTCCGGCGTACGTCGTCATGCACCGGACGGTGGAGTGGAAGGCTGCCGAGCACTACCTTGGCCGATCAAACCCAGGCCGAGCACTCATCAAAATGCCAAACTATAACTTAGTCGAACGAACACCAGGGCCGAACATTCTCAAATGCCGAACAATCCTTAGGCCGAACACTACTCAAATGTTGAACCATATTTAGGACGAAAAATGACTTTAGCCGAACAATGACTTTAGCCGAACAATGACTTCAACCGAACAACGCTTTAGCCAAACAATGATAAATGTCGAACCATACTTAGGCCGAACACTGTAAATGCCGAACGAACAATTGACATGCCGAACAATCATACATGCCGAACTATACTTAGGCCGAACAATCCCCTTCGAACAAAACCTAGACCGTACAATACAATTGCCGAACACTACTTAAATGCCAAACAATATATATGTTGAACAACTGACATGCCGAACAACATACATGCCGAACCATACTTAGGCCGAACAATCCCCTTCGAACAAAACCTAGACCGAACAATACAATTGCCGATCACTTTATCAATTATTTATTTTCTGAATCTAGAACTGTAATCACCACCAGGCGGGCTTTTCGAGACGGTCAGCGATGACGGTCTTCGAAGGCGACGATTTGCAGCTCATTTTTATATGTTTGAAATCTCTAGATCCTTATTGCTTGTACACGATTACTTGCACTAGTTCACACATCACGTGGGGGGGGGGGGAAAGTTCATTTTGTTAATTCTAACATTCAACGTCTTTTGAGTATAGTTTCCTCGGGCACTTAGCTGAATTCATTATTTATTGAGGATGTCAAGAAAGTCTAGCTCCGCCACTATATCTGACAGGCTTGGGCCGTCATCAAGGCGAGAAGCCGCTGATACTTCTAATCCGTCGACTCCTCCTACTCATAACTTAGCACCCGATGCCCTGGAGGCAACGATCCTTCTAGACAATCCGATCGATTCACAAGCTTCGAAGATCAACGAAGCTGCTCTCCGACGGATATGCTCCATTCACGGGATCCCTTTCGCCGACGTGTTAGTCCCTTCGCGACACGATCGTCCCCATCTGCCCCCAGTCGGGTATACCGCCTGTAACAAGTTCATGTGTTGGATGGGCAGCGTGCCTCCGTTTAATTTATTCCTCCGGGATGTACTGCAGTATATCGACATTGCTCCATCGCAGCTGCACCCAAACGGTCATGCATTTCTATATGGGACCTACTTACTGTTCATGGCCGTCTTCTCCAGACCTTCAACCGCTGGTGATATCATATACATCTATATGATCAAGAGACGGAAAGACAGTCCTTCCTTTATGTTCCTCGAGCCATACCACAAATGCCAAATATTGACAGGAGCATGCAGTAAATTCGCCATGTACAAACAGGAATGGTTCTATGTGCGCTGCCCTCCTGGTTTTGCGAGGAGATGGGTTGAAGGCAGTAAGTCTCTCTGCTGAGTCACTATTCGCATTTAATCGGAGTCATGTTTTTCCTAACTCTTTGTTTCATCTTTTCAGGTATCAACCCATGTCCGGAAGGCCGAGGATATTCTGAGGCTGTTGAAGCCATTAGAGCTCTTCCTGCCGAGGAACGAGACATCCGAACTATCGTCTCAAATGAATCACTGTCGGGGTTTGGCTTGCTAGCCCCTGGTCGTCGGATCAGCCTTCCAGAAGGTGTCACCATTCCCAAACCTCCGTCCGGTAAAGGGAAAAAACAGGCCGGATCGTCGTCGCGCCGCACTCCCGATACGCACGAAGAAGATGAGCGCAAAGAAGACGAAGCTCTTGAGACTCAAGGTGAGAATGTGGGTCCCGCTTGGAATCCGGCAGTCGAAGTTCAAGATATTGAGACGTCATCCTCCCCTTCGAAGGGAAAGAAGAAGTTAAAATATAAAGTTCAGAAGGGGAAAGTTGGTGGCACTTCAAAAGTCATGCCTATTCCGCCTGAGAAAGAGGCTTCCTCGCAGCACCTGGAAAGTTCCCTGAGGGGCCTGTCGAACCTGTCTATTCCCGATGATATTCTTAATTACGGGTTTGACGATCCTGAAGCCCTCAAGTTTTCTTCGCCCGCTAAAGGCAACGCGGGAGTTCAACTCCCGACCCAAGGAGACAATACTCCAATTAGAAAAGACAAAAGAACTGGTCCGTCGGGGGAAACACTAGGACACACACGCACATACGCATTCCATCATACACTTCAAGTTTTTTCTTATCTCACGGATTTTTCTTAACTCGTTGTTATCTCCATTCTTTGCAGGTGATATGGGGCGTTCTCACGGACTCGATCGCCTTCATGGCTCTTCCATATTTCATCACTCTGGACGGGACTCTGGTTCAGGCAGACGCAGGGTTATGAAGATAGAGACAATCGTCCCCGTGAGTCGTCTCACCGCAAGAAGGCATATTCCCAATCTTCGTAGTCCCGTGATCCTCTTCCTCCAACTGTGTCAGATAAAGAGAAATCTTCACAGAAGGGTTACCAATCTGATGCTCCTCGAGAACAACACTCCGGTTCATCGAGTACGAGGCAACTTCGGGAACAACGAAAAAGGGCAGAACTTCCAAAGCCTCCTCCCCCTACTCCCGCGGTTGATCCAACTGTCGTGGAAAAGATGGTCGATCTTAGGGCCAAGTTTCCGAAAATTTGCTTTGACGGTTTGAAGTTCCTCCCGGCTATTCACCATATTCCTGGGCACGTGAAGCAGAGTGCCATTGCCTGCAATAACGACGTTTATGTTCAACATGACGCGTTTGTGCACTTGGTGGAGAAGATCTCGGAGGTGTCCGTTGAGCGTCAACATGAGATTGATCGCCTGAAACTGGAGGCTGGCTGCGACAAAAACATCATCGAGCACCAAGACATAGAGCTCGCTTCGTACAAGTCGAAGCTGGAAACCGCTGAACAAAGCGCAAAAGATACTGCTGAGGCAGTTACTCGCTTAGAGATGGCTCGCAAGAAGGAGCTTGATGAAGCAGTCCAGCGCAGCGGCGCCCTCGCCCTAGAAAAAGACTCTGTCCAAAAAGAGAGGGACGTGCTCGTCGTGCAAGTCAGAGAGCTGAAAGAATTACTCTCCAAGGAGAAGGAGGACAAGGTAGCTGCTCAAGAAGAATCACAACGATACTGTGATGAAATCGTTGCTACTCGTCTCCTGAAAACGAAGCTCGATGACGAACTTGCTGGGGTTGAGAAAATGAAGGATGAGGCCCGTGAGGAGGGCAAAAGAAAGGCTGCGGAGGGGATTGACTCTCGCCTCGAGGCGGCTGCAAAGGCCGGCAGGGAAGAGGTCAAAAGCATGTTTGACCCGTTGATTGCTGAATATGGAGCCCGCGTCCTTATGCATCGCGACTTAACATTCTTGGGCGACGGCTATCTCGAGTCCCTGGCTGAGGCCTGGGAAACTTTGATAAGGATCAGGAAGATCGAGTCGGACTCCGAAGAGGTCGATGAGGATGCCTTGGTGAAGGAGTTCCTTAGGGGGAATGAGCCATCGGATTTATCCACAGTATTGGCACTTTATAGAAAAGGCTCTCCTCTTCCGAA
The DNA here is from genome assembly GCA_030737815.1 of Allium fistulosum. Classification (NCBI taxonomy): domain Eukaryota; kingdom Viridiplantae; phylum Streptophyta; class Magnoliopsida; order Asparagales; family Amaryllidaceae; genus Allium; species Allium fistulosum. The sequence goes on from CM060903.1 coordinate 1,408,788,601, forward strand.
AGAGAAAAATGATGAAGCTGGCCCGTCTGAGGCCAATACTACTGCTCCTTATATTGCTGCTCCTCCCGCCGCTCAATCGGTCGGTCGGCCGACACTTGATCCATTCGAGCAGCATGCTGGCTATGACCCCGAAGATCCCGGGCTCGGTGCTCATGTGCTATCCCCTATCCTGGAGGGTGAAACCCCACGCGCCACCGATAGCCAACCGGAACCTGGTAGGAAATTCTTCTTTCTCTAGAAGTTGAAAGATCCCATCATTTTTCAGCGGTGGTTACTCGTTCTAACGCCCATCCTTTATGTTTTCATGTAGGTTGTTCTGACGCCGAGCCAACTCCGAGGAGCGATGACGCCAAGGAGGAGGCAGAGAAAACAAGCGACGCTGTTCATGCAGGAGTAATTCCTGGTCCCGATGCTCAAGTGATTGGGGCGCTACATGACGATATGCTTGACACTTCATCTCCTGCCGAAGGGAGTGACGAAATCGAAATCACTGGCGCCTCTGAGCATACCTCAAAGGTGAGCATGAAGGATCGCCTTGCCGCAGAGGAGAAGAAAAAGGTCGAGGTCAAAGTTGAACCCGAAATACTGGAACTCACCGACCCTCAGAACAGACCTTTGAAAATCATTCTCCCGGGCAGGTCTAAACCATTGGATGTTCCGTCCCCTACTCCCGACTCCGCTTCTTTGGCAAGCAAGAAATCCAAGAAAAAGCGTGAGGGAGAGGAGTCGTCGGAAAAAACAAAGGAAGATAAGAAGAAGAAAACGAAGAAGTAATCGATACACTCGTTCGACGAGCTTCTTGCTTAAGTCTTGTCGTTGCTTTTGTTTTTTGTGGCTTTCAGTTTGTATAGATAGGTTCTGGATTCTGAATTTTGTAGGAGTAACTGTGTAACCCCATTTTGAACTACTGAATGAAGTTTAGTTTCTTTTTTTGTTTGAATGATTCTCTTGCTTTTCTTTGGTTTGCTGACTAACTGTAGTCATAACTCCACTTGTTACGAGCTGCATTATCTCGCAGTCCATTTTCGTGTCTTTCAAACATTTCTAGACGTGTCATACTTCTCGTCCCACATCTCTCGAGTACTTGGACTTTTTCCTGAATCCGTGCTTCGGGGATTTGGAGGTTTGAAATCGTTTATACTCTAGTCCGTGCTCTAGGGACTTAGAGTACTCCGCTCCGTGCTCTGGGGATTCAGAGATTTGAAATCGTTTATACTCTAGTCCGCGCTCTGGGGACTTAGAGTACTCCGCTCCATGCTCTGGGAATTCGGAGGTTTGGAATCGTTTATACTCTAGTCCGCGCTCTGGGGACTTAGAGTACTCCGCTCCGCGCTCTGGGGATTCGGAGATTTGAAATCGTTTATACTCTAGTCCGCGCTCCGGGGACTTAGAGTACTCCGATCCGCGCTCTGGGGATTCAGAGATTTGAAATCGTTTATACTCTAGTCCGCGCTCTGGGGACTTAGAGTACTCCGCTCCGCGCTCTGGGGATTCGGAGATTTGAAATCGTTTATACTCTAGTCCGCGCTCCGGGGACTTAGAGTACTCCGATCCGTGCTCTGGGGATTCGGAGATTTGAAATCGTTTATACTCCAGTCCGCGCTCTGGGGACTTAGAGTACTCCGCTCCGCGCTCTGGGGATTCAGAGATTTGAAGTCGTTTATACTCTAGTCCGCGCTCCGGGGACTTAGAGTACCCCGATCTGCGCTCTGGGGATTCGGAGATTTGGAATCGTTTATATGAGTCTGTATATCGTATATGATAATGTAATTCGTCATCCGATCATGAGATATAGAAACATTAGTGATTCGTAGAAAATACGGCTTCAAGCCTTTATTAATGAAAAACAACTAGACTGCTTGATTACATAGTTAAAAAGAAACTAAGCTAAAACTGAACGAAAACACGTAGGAAATAACAGTGCCTAAAACAAGAAAGAAAACATGCTAAATGTAATAGTGCCGCAGATGTTCACTGTTCCATGCTCGGGGGAGTGTCGTGCCATCAACGGTCGCTAGCTTGAATGTTCCCTCTCCAAGCTTTCGTTCAATGGCGTACGGACCTTCCCAGCTGGGATTCATACGGGATGGTACCGGGAAGACTCGTTTCAGAACGAGATCACCCACACCAAAGATCCTTGGGCGGACTCTGCCGTCGTAGTAACGCTTGACCCGGTGTCTATGCGCTGCCGCCCTTAATTCAGCTTCTTCACTCTTTTCATCGATGCAGTCCAGTGATTCCAACAAGAGATTCTGGTTCGTCTTGGGATCATAGTATGTCACTCGGTGCGATGGAACTTCAAGTTCCACGGGTATAACGGCTTTAGAGCCGTATGCCAAGGCGAATGGAGTGTGGCCGGTCACGGACTTGTGGGTAGTTCTATATACCCATAATGCTGTCGGGAGTTCATCTACCCACTTGCCTCCAACCTTCTCCAGACGCTTCTTCAGTATGGACTTGATTATTTTGTTAACGACCTCGACTTGTCCGTTAGCCTTCGGGTGTGCAACGGCGGCGAACTTTTTCTCGATGCCATACTTTAGACAGAATTCTTTGAACTCTCTACTTTCAAATTGCGTCCCGTTGTCCGTGATGATGGTGCGAGGAAGGCCAAAGCGGCATATAATGTTTTGTACAACGAAGTTAACGACCTTCTTAGAGGTGATTGTGGCCAAAGGTTCTGCCTCAGCCATTTTGTGAAATAGTCGACTGCAACTATCGCCTATTTCGCACCACCTTTGGATATAGGCAAAGAGCCGATTATGTCGATTCCCCAGATTGCAAATGGCCAGGGACTAACCATTTGTGTGAGTTCCGTTGATGGAGTCCTTGGGATTTTCGCATATCTTTGACACTTGTCACACTTTCTTGCATAGTCTGCGGCGTCTCGGTTTACGGTTGGCCAGTAATATCCATAGCGGAGGATCTTCTTTGCTAGCATTTGCCCCCCAGTATGGTCGCCGCATTCCCCTTCGTGAACCTCCCTTAAGACCCGCTTTGTCTCATCATGAGCGATGCATCGTAATAATGGAACTGAGAATCCTTTTCAATACATTGACCCATCCTGCATTACGTATCGTGCGGCCTTTCGTAGGACCTGCCGTCTTTCGTTTCTCTTGTCTGGTAAGGCCCCGGTCGTCAGGTACAGTTTGAATGGGGTTATCCACGATTCCTTCTCGATTTCCGTTTCCAACACGCGATCGACTTCCATCTCGTCTATGCTCGGGGCATGCAAGACTTCAACGGGATACAATCCCATTTGCCGTGCATCGCCGGTACTCGCAAACTTAGCCAATAAGTCGGCTTCTTTGTTCTGTTCGCGCGGGACATGTGAAATGTCATAACGCTCAAGATTTGATAGTAGTCCTTGGACCTGAACAAGGTACGGAGCAAGCTTTCGTCCCTTTGCTTGGTAGTCTCCTCGCACTTGGTAAACCACCAACTGTGAGTCACAAAAGATTTTCAACTGATCTGATCCCGAGTTCCCCGATTAGCTTCAAGCCAACGATGAGTGCCTCATATTCCGCTTCGTTATTTGTGGCTGGGAAATCGAGCTTCAAAGCATAACAGATTGATCGGTTTTCCAGAGTTATAAGAACTCCGCCCGCGCCGGAGCAACGGTCGTTTGATGCCCCATCAGTGTATAATTTCCACCGAACGGGGGGAATGACGTCGTGACTACCCGGTTCGATGGGTATGGTAAACTCAGCGATAAAGTCTACTAATGCTTGCCCTTGTATGGCTCTCCGTGGTAAGTAGGCGATATCAAATTGGCTTAACTCGATGTTCCATTTTAGCAACCTTCCAGAAGTTTCTGGTCGTTGGAGTACCTGCCGCAGGGGTTGATCGGTATAAACACCGATTGAGTGTGCTTGGAAGTATGGGCGCAGCTTACGTGACGCTATCACCAAGCAATAAGCCAATTTCTCGATGTTAGGGTAATTTCTCTCTGCCCCCGTTAAACGCTTGCTAACATAATACACCGGCCTCTGGACTCGATCCTCCTCACGAACTAGAACCGCACTTATCGCATGCGGGGATACAGCCAAGTATACGTACAGCATCTCGTGGTTTACTGGTTTTGATAGCATTGGTGGACTCTCCAAATGCCTCACCAGACCCCGGAATGCTTCCTCACAACTAGGCGTCCATTCAAAATTCCTCTTTCCTTTCTTTATTATATCAAAGAATGGGATGCACTTGTCAGTTGCCCTGGATATGAATCGACTTAACGCAGCTACTTTTCCGTTCAAGCTCTGTACCTGCTTTATAGTCCTGGGCACTTGCACGTCTCGAATAGCTTGGATCTTTTCTGGGTTAGCTTCGATTCCTCTAGCATTGACGATGAATCCCAAAAACTTCCCCGATGCAATGCCGAAGGAACATTTCAAAGGGTTGATCTTCATCCCTTAAAACCTGAGTATGTCGAACATTTCAGCCAAGTCTCGAATGTGGTCGTTTGACCGTCGTGACTTCACGAGCATGTCATCCACATAGACTTCCATCGTTCTACCCAGTTGGTCCTTGAACATTCGATTCACTAAACGCTGGTAAGTCGCCCCTGCGTTCTTCAATCCAAAGGGCATCACTACATAGCAATATAGTCCGACATTTGTAACGAAGCTGGTGTGTTCTTGATCTGGAATATGCATTGGGATTTGGTTGTACCCTGAGTATGCATCCATGAATGATACCAGCTCGTGTCCTGCGGTGGAGTCGACCAACTGATCGATCCTAGGCAACGGGAAACTGTCCTTTGGGCATGCTTTGTTCAAGTCGGAATAATCTACGCAAGTCCTCCATTTCCCATTCGCCTTTTTTACCAGCACGGGGTTGGATACCCATTCAGGGTAGAGGGCGTCGCGGACGAACCCATTTGCTTTGAGTTTGTCCACCTCCTCTCCGAGAGCGGCGGACCTGTCCGGATCCATTCCTCTCCTTTTTTGTTTAACTGGAACGTATTTTGGGTCTATGTTCAACATATGACTCATGATGGCGGGAGAAATCCCACACATATCAGAATGCGTCCAGGCGAAAACATCAAGATTCGCCCGGAGGAAGTCGCTAAGGTCTTCAGTCATCGTGGGGCCAAGTTGCGACCCGATCTTTAGTATTCGCGAAGGGTCATCTCGGCTAACTGAGATGTCAATCGTTAACTCGGCCGGTGATGCCTTTTCTTCCCTGGGTTTCTCATCGTCGTCTCTCGGATCTATGTCTCTGAAGATCCGAGAACTGTGCCCGAGCCAGGGCTCGGGCACTACTTATCAATTATCCGTATTAAGGATGCGGACGGGATTGTCCGCAACCTTTCCCTTCTCCCTCCGATGGGCCTCTCGGAGCTCAGTCACATAACAGGAACGACCAGCTGCTTGGTCGCCATGAACAATACCTACTCCTTTGTCAGTTGGGAACTTCAAAGTTAAACACCATGGGGCTAACGCTGCCCTAAACTCAGCCAGGGCCGGCCAGCCCAAGAAAACATTATATGGAGAATCCACATCCAAAACTACAAAGGGTAGAATTCGCACTCTCCGACGCTCGCCTTGTCCCAGTTCAACTGGTAACTCGACATACCCCACTGCATCGGTCGCAGCGCCGTTAAAGCCGTGAATACGAGCTTTGGATGGTTTCAAGTCTTTTGTTTCCATTTTCATTTGGTCGTAAGCCTTCTTGAAGATTATGTTGACAGAACTCCCGCAATCAATCAGAATTCTTTTCACATATGCTGGTCCGATCGTCGCAGATATGACCATCGGGTCGATGGTCCGAGCCTCTGCCTGATCAGCGTCTCTGTTTCTGAACACTATATCGTCTGTCATTACGCGCTGCTGCTTAGCGGGGGTCCCATCCTCTGCGTTCGAACAGCACTCAAAATCTGCATGCTTCAGGGAACTTGGATATCGCTCCATCTCTTGCCAATTCTTATCTGCGGGGTGAGGTCCGCCGATAATTGTATTTATGACTAGTCTACCTACGGGTCGAGCAGGCTCCTCGGGATGACGCGGGGCTGGTGCGCGACCTGGGTTGGACGTTCCCTGTCCTCCTTCCTGTGGATCCTTCACAAATTCTTGCAACTTCCTTTGCCTGATCAATTTCTCGATAGCGTCGTGCATGTGTCTGCACTCTTCCGTATTGTGCCCGTAAGTCTCATGGAAGCAACAATATTTCCCGGTCCGCTTCTGTTCCTCGGTTGATTCTTTTGGACGTGGCTTTCTGTATTGAAAAGTATTGCAGGTGGATAGGTAAATGTTCTCAAGTGGCGCGTTCAGCGGAGTATACTCGCTGTAGCTTGGAATTCTTGACTTCCACTTCCCCGCTTCTCTCTTCTTCCCTTGATTTCTTCCTCCGGACTCCTTAGACTGCCCAGGCTTATTCTGGACATTGACTTGGACCTTTCCCGAGCTGTCTCCGGACTGCTTCACAGCAACGTTGCTTTTCATAGACTCTTGGACAGGTCCTGGTGCCTTATCTCGTCTTACCCACCTGGCTTCCTCTCTCCTTATGAATTGGTGTGCCTTTGAGTAGAAACGCTCTAGTGTGGTCGGAGGTTTTCCTGCCAACCAGTCTCCAGATCCACACCTCTCATCACAGCCATTAGAATTGCATGATCATTGGGATTACTGACTTCAGTTGCCGCGACATGGAACCTTTATAAATATTCCTTCAATGACTCCCCGGGACTTTGGATTACACTTGATAGAGACATTACGTCCTTCGGACGAGTAGTGTGTATCCTGAACTGCTCAATAAACTTCTTTGCCAACTCCTCGAAATTGGATACAGACCGCGGAGGAAGTCGGGTAAACCACATAGTAGCGATCCCAGATAGAGTAATTGGAAAGCATCTACACTTGGTGGCATCATTTGCTCTAGCTGAATCCATCATCCATTCGTACCTCATGACATGCTGTCTGGGGTCAGTCTTTCCCTCGTACGCAGGGATAGTTGGCATACTAAACTTTCTTGGGTACGCCGCCTGTAACACAACATCCGAGAACGGAGTGTGACTTCTTGACACTCCCCAATCATCTTTCGATAAGCCCTGATTTTCTTTCATCAATTGCCTGATCATGGCTGTCAGATCTGGTGTCTGTATGGAAGGCGGAAGGTTAGAGTCTGTTCTACGCGCCTGTCCATGCTGATGCCTCCTCTCCTGGCGATCTGCCAATCATGCGTCTTGAGGTTCGACATCATTAGCGTTTTGATGATCTGGGCCTCCATCCTCCGTCTGTACTCCAGTCCTGAACTTTCCAGCTCTTGCTTGGTCACGGTCTCCAGCTGTTTGAACAGCAGCTTCTGCTCGTGCAGCTTCAGTCTTGCGGCACCTGCGCCTGGGAGGTTCATCAGAGGAAGTAGAGCTATCAGATGAGGAATAAGGAGCGGGATTGCCCCCAGCATTCTGTTGCTGCTGTTGAGTGAGCTGTGCCATCAGGTTGGTGTTAGCTTGCATTTGCTCTCCTAGTTGTCTCCTGCTTTCCCTGAGCTCTCTCATCAAGTCGTTGAACTCTATTCTGGTGACAACTGGAGTTTGGTCCTGGGCGGCAATTCCTTCACCCGGAATTGCTGGTTGGTTGCTAGGTCCTGCTTGTTGCACGCTAGCAGTCTCGCGGGCATCCGCATTATGAGAAGCTGACCTGGTACGTGGTCCTGCCATTGTAGAGTTATTGGTATAAACTCTGAGTAGAATCAACGGATGTCCTATCAGTGAGTCGGATCTTCTTTGGGGGATTTGTTCAATCCAGTAGCTTCAAAGCAGATCCTTGAGGTCTGAGAATTCAATTCTCAGTGAAAGCACCAAAGTGTTAGCACCAAAATTGGTCACTAACCTCTTAGAGAAAGATTGTGTAGAGATATAAGTGATGAAAACAAATTAAACAGAGAAGAGAATGCTACTTTAAATGCAGAAAGTAAGAACACCAAATTTATAGTGGTTCAGCGTAATTGCCTACGTCCACTTTGAGGTTAAACTTTATTGATCTTCTTAATAGATGATTACAAATACAATTCGTGAATCAAATGCTTGAATGAAGTTGTTAAGTAGAGAAGATGAGTCTCAAAAATGGCAGAGTCTCCCCGGTGTTCTCTCCAAAAAAGGATCCCTTTTCACTGTGACCCTGCCCCTCTATTTATAGACAAATATGGGCTGGACTTCCCAAGTGGGCTGATGGCCGAACACTCTAGCCCGAGTACAGTGGTCGCTGTATGCCGAGCAAGGTATGCCGAACGCCGCTATGCCGAACCATCCCTTCTATGCCGAACGGTGTGTTTGATGTGTGGGAAGTGCAGAATGGTTGTCTGTTGAAGCCGAACGTGCCTCCATCCGAAGCTCTAAACCGAACAGTGCTCTCTGGCCGGACGACGCATCCTGGCCAAACGAAGCATTCTGTCCGAACGATACAGTCATGTTGAGTAGTCGTGTGCGCCGAACGTCGTCTGGATGCCGAGTACTCCTATCGCTGAGTTCTACTGGATGTCGAGCACTATGCTGAGTACTCCTGTTGCCGAGTTCCTCTGAGTACCGAGTGCTCCTGTTGCCGAGTACGATCTGAGGCCGAGCATTACCTGATGCCGAGTACTATGGATGCTGAGTACTACGCCGAGTACTATGAGATGCTGAGTACTACGCCGAGTACTATGAGATGCCGAGCACTAGTTGACGCCGAGTAGTCCAGATGCCGAGTACTATAGATGCTGAGTACTACGCCGAGTACTATGAGATGCCGAGCACTAGTTGACGCCGAGTAGTCCAAATGCCGAGTACTATAGATGCCGAGTACCTGCCAATGCCGAGTGCTCAGTTGCCTGGTCAAATCTCCAGGAAACAATCACTTTATATATGTTTCCAACTTATAAAATTTTTGGACCCAAATAATAATTTATTTTCAGTAAATAATTTTATAATCCAAAATACCATTTTCTTCCTTAGAAAATTCATAATAAATCCACGAAAATTCAGAAAAATCTGAAAATTGAAACCCATATCTAAATTATCATTTTAGATCTACATAAAAATTCGCAAGGCAATTGGATGTAATTTAATTGGGTTTTCATCTCAAAACATGTCATAAAATCTTTATGAATATTCATAAGTCATCAACAAGTGTATATATTCATTCTATCATTCAAAAACATGGCAGATACTTGCAAAATATTCGGATTTAACTTTAAAACCAAAACCAATAAAATTTAGAGATGCAAACATTATTCACCTTAGCTTTAGAGATTAAAGGAACTTGAGATTTGAATGGATTTGATTTGAAATTGCTTTTACTTTAGCTTCTCTTAGTTTCCTCTTCCCCTTTCCTTGTTAATGGTGGTCGGCCTTGTTTTATAAATTTTTTGAAATGAAATGAACGTGTAACATTATACACTGTAACGACCCGGTTTTTTTCCAACCATTCGCATCCATTATAAGTGTATAGGTAGACACTCATGCCGGAATTGAATTGCTCAAAATACCGCGTTGTAAATAAAATTTGGCAAATCTCAGAATATACAGTAAATAAATATAATCACAGATACAGAGTAAAATAATGCAGCGGAAGTAAAAGAAATAGTAGTTCATGAAGCTACTATGTAAATATATCAGAGTTACATAAGATACAACATAAGAAATAAAGTACAACAGAAGTCTCAATACAATAACCAAGTACAGGCTGAATAGAACAACGGAACCGAAGTAGATAGGACAAGACAAGCAGATAATCTCCAGCGATTCAAATCTCCAAGAGAGTGGAAATCCAAATCTGTGAATAACTCAGGCTGACCCGAGCGTAAAGCAAAACACAAAACACTCGAGTCAGGACAATATATACTTATATAATGTAAACCAACTCAAGTGAATTGTAATAAAGGTACAAGTAACTTAGAAGATGCTTGGGACCGCCCATCCTCTAAGGATCCGTTAAAATATCTACTATGTAGTAATATTCGCTATTATAATAATGTCTAATAAGTAAAGTATAATCATATAGAAAATAGCGTTAAGGGGATGGAGAACCTTAACGCGGTCGGATCTTAAAATCATAATCGTAGTAAAGCTCGATATGGTAGGTGACACGGCATAACTAGGCAATGCCAGGGTAGATATACCAATTACGCATCCGGACTAGTGGTGACGCATAGCAGCCACTACCGCCCACCTCGAACAACACTCCCAAATCAAGGGTGGCCACCAAATCAATCACAAGTAATGGAATGGTATCAAAGAAGTGTGTCCGATAAGAGGTGCTACCTCCTTGATCCGTAAATCGCTCCTGTTTTAGCCACCTTATGCCAACTCATGGGAGTTGGGTCCACGTATATACCTTAGGATCGTCGCCACCATCCTACTTCATTCTGGAAACTCCACCGCGTACACAGTTGTCAAAGTGGTTTTCGGTATCGACAGAGAGTATGTCCATATTCGATCCCGGTCTCTTTAACAACCAAACGTTATTATAACCCGTGGTTATAACTTTTAAAACAATACTTTACTTTGAAATAAAATATCATTTCAAAACCATATATTTATCAAAATAAAGATTAAATCAATTCCAAACTATTTCCATATATTTAAAATATCATATCATTTCAAAACTTCATTTCAAATCATTTCAATATATCAAAATATCATATCTTTCCAAAACTTCATTTCAAATCATTTTAATATATCAAATATCAATCTTTCCAAATCTTCATTTCAAATCATTTTAATATAATAAAATATCATATCCTTACAAATCCAAATATTCAACTTTAAATACCTTTTAAATTCAAAGATATCGTTCATTTACTATCATTTCAAATCACCTTTAAATAGTTTATATTCCAATCAAAATAATTCATTTAAACCTTTTAAAATTGAATTAATTATATTTTCAAATCAAGTATTCAATTTCCAAAGTTTCAAACCATTCTGAGTTCGTTTACTAAGTCAAAAACCATAATTATTAAAATTTCAGCCTTTCACAGCATTTAGAAAAAGCTGTTATAAGTTATACTTGAAAACATTTTTATTCAGCAAAGACAGCTTTTAAAACTGATGTTAAAACTCAGTTTTTAGTTAAATTATAGTTCAAAACAGACAAGACAGCATTTCAGAAGTGCTGCGGTAACTCAGATTTCAAAACAAAGGTTTTATTTGATTTCAGCAAAGACTGCAGACCACTATAGCATTTCCAGAGAATGCTATAATAGACCTGAGTTCAATATTAGCCTATAAGTTCAATTACAGCAACTACAGCATTTTAGAAATGCTGTAATAGCTCTTTTTACATAATTTTAGTTCAATTCAGAAACTATAGCATTTATGAATGCTATTAAAAGTTAATTCCAGATTTTTAGTGTATTTCCAGCAACTAAATAACTTCAATTTAAAACACATAAACATTTTTAAAAATCATATTTTAACATTTAAAATGTTCATTTACATATCATTTAACATTTATCTTTTTCACAATAAATTTCTTATAATTAAATCAAAATTTCAACAATTTACTTAATAAACTTAAGTGTAAAAGTTTCCAATTCTTCACATTTCAACAAATAACTTAACACTTCAAATTTAAATTACCATTTCACAAATTTAACTAAATTTCCAATTTTATTTAATTAACTTAAACCTTTAATTAAAACCAAATTTCACATTTCTAAGTCAAGTTATATTTTAAAAGATCACTTTTAAACATTCATTTATTTAACCACTTAAACTCATAGTAAAATCAATAATACTTTAATAAATCACTTAAATTCAAATTTAAATCAAATTATCATATTTACCATTTTCCAAATATAATTAAATTTTCATTTTTATTCATATAACTTAAATATCATTTTTAACCAAAATTCCAAATTCCAAACTTAAGTTATATTTCAATAATCCAATTTAACCATTCATTAATTACATTTTTAACTGATAGAAAAATCATAATTTCTTTATTTTAAAACATTTCAAAATCTATTTAAATCAAATTTCATAAATTTATATTTTTAAAATACTTAAAAATATCCAAAACACTTTATAAAATAACCACGGGCCTGTATATAGTTTTCTAACCTAGGTCAAGTGATACGGATATGTATCATTTCAATCCGCAGTTTTAAAAAAAAATCCGGGTTATATCATTTCAAACCCGCAATCCCAAGTTAAATGAATGAATTTGAAAACCGCTTAGGCCTATTATTTCAGCCCATAACGATATTCCCTTATTCTAAAGTCCGTTCGGGTATGTATCATTTCAACTCATAGTGATTCTAGTCTACAAGGAACTTGCAGTGTGATAAACTGATATAAATAAACAGAATAACATAAAACAATAGTAACATATGATATAACAGGTGTAATAACAGGTGTGAACATTATATGATAATAATATAAGCATATATAACATGATAATATACATTACAGATTCAAATGGTGTCGGTTTATCAGTTATATAGGTACATATTGTCTGGTGAGAATAACTCACTTGTTTGTGCTGGAGATATCAAAACCAATGACACAATGGAAACAAAAGCACGATGACAAGACTACAGACTTGAGTGGAGAGCGAATCCAATCTACAACTCTTGTGTACAACCCAAAACAAACAATCAAAACAGCAAAATTCAATACGACTTTAAAATGCAATAACATTGAAATAAAAGGAGATACGACTACGCAGTCTTTTGCTTTGCCTTCTCTATTGTTTGGTATGGCTTTGGGGTCTGATGTGGTTTAGATGTGGTCAAGTTTTGGGTCAGGTTTGGGCTAACATAGCTCGGGTTCAAGGCAAGACAAGGTGGAGTTTGTACATGAGGAGGTGATGTGGTTTGGAGGCAACTAGGTGGTTTTTGGTCAAAACAAGGGCTCGGCCATGGGGATTGCGCTCGGCCTGTGGTGCACCATGACTGGACAGAGGTGGGGAGGGGTGTGTCATGGTCAGGCCAGAGGAGTGGTGGAGGATATGGTGGTGGTTGAAGTGGATGAGCATGTAGAGGTGAAATAAGCATGGATCTAGGCATCTAGGTTGTAGTTTGAGGGGTTTGGCCATCAAGGGGGTTCGGCCATGGTCAGATATGGTGGGGTAGATGGTGGTGGTGGTCTGGAAGAGATGGAAGGAGGTGGTGGCCATGGAACAAGGGGGAGAGGCCGATCTAAACAAGGGAGAAAGTAAGGCAAAATTGCATAGAAAAAGTAAGAAAAAAAAGTAGAAAGAAAAGATGGATTTACCTAATTTTTTTCAAGATGGAGGCCATGACTTTTTTTAGGGTTTTGGAGCTTGAAAATTCGTGAATAATATGGGGAAGTCAGCTAAAACAAAAAGAATGAGGAATAGTAATGTCTAATTGATGATAAGTTAGGTTAAAACGTAAAAAAGGTGGACTATAAAAGCCCATAGGAAGATAGAAGGTTTAGGGCCTTTCATATTACTTTATTTTATCTTTATAACTTTATATTTCTGGAAAAATATAATAATCCCAGATAAAATTTCGAAATTTGAACAAAATATAATAATTTATATAAATATTTATCAATAATATAAAGTTAAATTAAGAAAATAGCTAAAATAGTAAACTAGTCTAGAAATTTGAAATTGAATAGAATAAATTTTAGAAAAATTCATATGAGCTTGTAATATATTTTTAAACATAAATAATAACATAAAATAAAAATATATTCACAAAATAAATATTTAAAATTAAATTTACATATAATTTTTGATGAAGAAAATAGCAGAAAATAGGAAAACATTCTTTAAAAATAGGAAATCATCATAGTAAATTTTGGAAAAATTCTATTATTATTTTTGAAATATTTAGAGATGAAAATATACATAAATTAACATATTGACACATATTAAATAAAATATAAGAAAGAAAAATATGATTTATAAAATTTAAAATAGGCAAAATTGCACAATAAAACAAATTATACTAAAAATTGAAATGTACATAACTTTTACATTTTAACTCCGTTTTCAACGAAACGAAAAACAGTGTTCAAGTTATTAAATCTATTGTCATAATAAAAGATAAAATTTATAATTTCAAATATTTATAATTTAAATTTAAAAGTCAAAGTTTGACTATTTGACCAAAATTCACATTTTCTAGAAATATTAAATTTAGTCATATTTGGAATTCTAATCCACATCAAAATCAAAGTTTATACTTAAAATAACAAAATTTATTCTTTTTCATAAATAAAACTTTTGAATCTGGAAAAAATCAATTTAAAAATATTTGAAAAATACAGGGTTGTACATACACGGCCTAAGGAATAGATATAGGAATGGCCTTTTTCCAATACTACCCCTCCTCTAATTCATTTTGAACCCTTCTTTAATTTATTTCTTTTAATGGCATGGCTATCTTAATTAAATTCAAATCTCAGTCCCCTAATAAATACATTATTTTATTTAGCTTAACTAACTAAATATCCTAAATAATGTTAGCAAAAGTCTGGGGTGTTGCAGACTCCCCTCCTTAAAGAATTTCGTCCTCGAAATTACGATAAGGCACACAAAAATCAAATAAAAAGGTAAAACATACCATCAAACAAGTTAGGATAAGTATCTCTAATCCTGCTCTCAACCTCCCAAGTACAGTCCCTGTCATCGTCACTCCACTAGACTTTGACTAATCTAACTGTCTTGCTTCTAAGCCTCTTCTCATCTCTCGCAACAATGCGAACTGGCTTCCTCACTATGGTCAAGTTCGGTTCTACCACTAAATCATATAACACTATCGGTACAACAGTAGTCTCCGGGTCTCTAACACACTATCTGAGATGAGAAATATGAATAACATCATGAACACCTGCCAAACTGCTTGGTACCCCAAGTTTGTATGCGAGCTTCCCGATCCTCTCAAGAGTTGGAAAAGGTCCAATGAACCTAGGAGATAACTTCCCTAATTTCCCAAATCTAAGCACACCCTTCATCGGTGACACTTTGACGAAAACCTGGTCCCAAACTGAGAACTCTAAATCTTTCCGTCTTTTATCTGCATAACTCTTCTGCTTAGACCGGGCCACCTTCATTCTAGCCTGAATGACCTCAATCTTTTCTGCAGCCTCTCTTACTAGATCTGGACCAAGAATCAACATATCCTCTGTCTCCAGCCAACAAACGGGAGATTTGCATGTCCTTCCATACAAAGCTTAAAATGATGCCATCCATATACTAGTTTGATAACTGTTGTTATATGAAAACTCAACTAGATGCAGATGGTCCTCCCATGATCCCCCAAAATCTAGAACAAAAGTTCTTAACAAGTCCTCAAAGACCTTATTAACCCTTTCCGTTTTCCCATCTGTCTATGGATGGTAAGTGGTGCTCATCTTAAGCTTGATTCCTAAAACTTTCTACATACTCTTCCAAAACTCACTAGTGGACAAGGGATCTCTGTCACTAACTATACTGATAGGAACTCCATGAAGTCTAACCACATTCTTCATGAACAACCTCGCTAAAACACGTACCATCCTGGTTGACCTAACTGGAATGAAATGGGCACTCTTGTTCAATCTTTCCATTATGACCCATATACTTTCATTTCCTTTGTTCGACCTTGGCAACCCGTCAGTGAAGTCCATAGAAATAGAATTCTACTTCCACACTGGAATGTCCAATGGCTGAAGCAAACCACTTGGTTTCTGGTGTTTGGCATTTTCCTGCTGGCAATTTAAGCACTTCTTCACACACAAGCCAATACCCCGTTTCATACGTTCCTAAGAGAAATTCCTCTTCATATCCTGATACATCTTAGTACCTCCTAAATGAATGGTGAACTTCGAAAGATGGCATTCCTCCAAGATTTCTTTCCTTTTGTTTCCTACACTCGGAACACATAATCTTCCTTTCTTTCTTAACCACCCATTTTGGTCAAGACTGAAATCTTTCAATTCATCGCTCTCGATTCCTTCTCTAAGCTTCCTGATTTGCTTAGCTAGCACTGGATCCTCCGTCTACTTAGAAGAAATTCATTTGATCAAAACTGGTTGAACTTCCAAACAAGACAATACAACTGTCTCCCACTAGACCCAGCCTCGAATCTCCACTACACTCTACAATCTGCCAGTGCTTCCAAATCTTTCCACTTAGCTATCACCGCTAACAGTGCATTCTGATGCTTCCTGCTAAGTGCATCTGCAACCTTGTTGCCTTTTCCTGGTGTGTACTCAATCCCAAAATCATAAGCGCTACAAACTCTAACCATCTCTGTTGTCTCATATTCAATTCCTGCTGAGAGAACAAATACTTCAACGACTTATGATCTATATATAGCTCAAACCTTTCTCCCAAAAGGTAATGCCTCTATACCTTCAACGCAAAAAAATAACTATAGCCAATTCTAAATCATGCATCGGATATCTGACCTCATGCGGTCTAAGCTGTCAGAAAGCATAGGCAATAATTTTACCTCTTTGCATTCGCACAGCTCCTAATCCTGTTCCACATGCATCGGTATAAACAACCAAATCATGATTCCCCTCTGGAACAACCAAAACAGGTGCATGGGTCAATAAGTGTTTCAAACTCTTGAATACTTCCTCATACTTATCGGTCCACACAAACTTCACATCCTTCCTCGTTAGTGTAACATCCCCCTACTTGGAGGCCAAAAACTAACGGCTATGGATATTGCAGTCATCCATAGTTATTAATCTTCGGCGGCCAACTACGGCGGTGTTAGATATATTGATACACAGATCATAGAAATATTGAAAAATTTTAGCAATTCAAAAACACATTTCCATATTCAAATCAAAACTTTTCATGTTCATTACATAATCCCAAATTACGTTAACCACGTTCAGCAAAATATAATAGTTACAATTATGCCAAGAGCGACATAGGATGATGCCCCATTGGTTGATCAGAGTATATAGTAAGGCTAATAAATCTTTGCAAATAAATACACAGTGGAAAAAGAAAACTCTAAATAACTATCTGCCTCCTGCATGCCTCAGATAGCTTTATTCGTCTAAGAAGAAAACCTGAAAACCCTAAACCTCAAACTACTCAAAATCAATTGAGTACCTGAGAGTTTAAGGGGAAAACAAAAACTTTGAGTCAGACATAAAGCCTGGTATGAATAATAATATAACATCTTAATCCTTTTTAGATATCTAGTGAGACCACGCTGCTTAGCGGAATGAGTTTTCCCTTCACTAGTATCCTAAAATCTTTATAAAGCCATATACCGTGCTCCTGCATCCACTATGGTTGAAATATACATTTTCCAAATATTATGATGATATGCATACTTAAAAACAATTAGGATTTCCCAACCCTCGTTTAATATGACACCCTTTCCTATCCTTAGTTTTCATGGGATCACTAAGAACCTATAGGCACCTGCCAGTTAACTTAATTAATTCATGGGTTCCCCTGAACCAATTAGTCATTTCACTAACAATCACCTTATCCTAGTTTTCATAGGTTGTAGGAACCTATGGATTTCTCCAGTAACTCACTTCACATCCTAGTTTTCATGAGTTGACTAGGAACCTACTGATACTTTCAATAGCCACTTTCTTATCCTAGTTTTCATGGGTTTACTAGGAACCTATTGATTGATGTCAATTCTTAATACAGATATAGTTTTCATGGGTTCACTACAAACCAATTAGCCCTTGCCAACTATCCTTAATACATAGTTTTCATGGGTTAACTATGAACTTGTTGGTTTCCTCCAATAACTACTTAATCATAGTTTTCATGAGTTTACTATGAACCTTTTGGATTACACCAATAACTACTTTATCATAGTTTTCATGGGTTTACTATGAACCTTTTGGTTACCTTTAATAAGTACAAAGTTTAGGCATCCTATATTTATGTCACCCTGACTTCTTGGATGCAATTCTACTCATTCAGGAGTTTAAGCCATTTATATTCACTATTGAGTTAACCTAGCTAGTTCTTCTACCCCTTTTTCCCAAAATACAATTATGGGTTCTCATGTGAATATATTCATAATTGAAGAAGCAAAACAGCAACTTAACTGTAACGACCCAGATTTTCTGATAATTAAAATTCGAATATTTAATTGATTTTAAATATTAATAAATGAATTTAAGAAGTCGAATAATTTATTATTCGAATATTGGATTTAATTTGATGATTAAATCGATATATTAATGATTGAAATTCCAGAAATAATCGAAATATGGGTTTAATGTGCTGGAAATGATTTATAAAGTTATATTAAATCATACTGGAGTTATAGAAATATTTTAGAACTTTCAGAATTGAATTTGGAGTTAATTTATGAAAATTGAATATTTTAATATTTAATTATCGACTGTAAAAATAGTCAATTTTCGAAGAGTCTCAGAATTGAACGAGACCAGTTCCATTGGATCCGTAATAGTTAGTTATTATCGGATTTCAATTTTCATATCCATCGGAGTTATTGTTTGACCGTGGCAGCTCGAAACGCATCGATATCGTTTTAATTTTAATTCGGCGAGTTAAAATAGTCATTTTTCAAACGGTCTCGGATTTCGACGAAACCAGTTTCATCGGATCCGTAATGTGATATTATTTTAAGATTTCAAATTTCGTAATTTTTGGATTTACCGTTTGTCCGGGGCAAGTCAAAACGCCTTGAAATCGATTTAAATCGGTTTAATTTAAATTGATCGTTTTTCTCCGTATCTCGCACAGATGTCTGAATTAGCTCCCGAAACTCATTCCATTGCGTTCGGAATGCGGGTTTAACCCTAGAAATGTCAGCCGGCACGCTCAATTTCGAGTTCGAAAAATCCGGATGAATAGTAAATTGGAAATTTTTCTATAAAAACCCCTACATCTTTTCATTTGCAAAAAGAAAACTAAACCCTAGGGTTAGCTTCAGCAGCCGCCACTACCAGGCTGAACGGCCAGAAATGCACGCGAGTTCTCCCCTCAAAATCTCCCAATCCGTCGACATTCACGAGAAACTTTCAACATGAAAGTTGTAGAGGGTAGTGTGTTGGTCACATCCAACGGTGGAGATGCAGCTCGGTAGGGTGTAGAGGCCTAAGGGGGGCCGCGTTCGCTGCTACTTGCGCACGTCGTTCGAAGAAGTGGGGACCACCGAGTTCAACGGGATCTGGAGCGTGGGTGGTGGTAGTCTAGGCGCACGTGGTGGAGGTCTTTGATCGAGGTGGAGATGGCCGGAGTGGGTTGCGACATTAGGGTTTGGGGGGCGGCAATGGGTTCGAACAACCTGGAAGAAACGCGCGCGCGTGAATGGGAGGGAAGATGTGAATCACGGTCCAGATTTTCTTTTGCTAAAATGAACGGCATATGTGAGTTTGGGCAAATAAATAATTAAATAAAAGATGTAAATTTATTTTTATAAATTGTGTAAACTTTAAAATGTAATATCTTTTTGCTGCGAGGTCGGAATGGAACGAAACGAAAAGCGTTGGCTTCGTTTTATCGAGCACTTCGCGATGCAACTGATTTGGAGTCGATTGGAGTCAAGGAAATTTTTGGGTAAAATTAAACGTGCGTTTAATTTTATTCGAGATAAAAACGCTGGAATCAGTTAAAATCACGGTGAGATCTTCTCACTCAAATTGAATGTGGAATTTTTACAGTTATTGATGATTGTCTGTTTGGATGTGATATTAGATATGATAGGATATATCTATATATATAGCGATATATACATATTGGCATATGTATATATTGGATTGATTGATTTCCCGCCTCGTATAGCGGATGAGACCCTATTGCGCCGTTAGTAAGCGGATTTATAAAAACCTATATACCGCGATAATTCCGTACTGGAGCGGAATTGGTATTGTGCTGACGTTTTTGGATGCAGGGAAACAGGTTGGAGGGATCCAACTGGATTCCTCACCCGTAGTTATTTATTTACAGATATTGATGTATATTCTGTTATCATATGATGATATATGATATTGACTGTTGTGATGGACTGATTGGTGTTGTTGCATCATCGGATTCAGTTTTGAAATGTAAAAATAACGACTGTTATTTTAAAAGGATTTTTAAAGTGATTTTTGAAAATATACGTTTTATGGAATTTTTGAATCGATTTATAAACGTAAAATTTAAAAGTTATAATTTTTAGTGTAATATAACCGAAGTGTCGTTTTTGAAATAAAAGTCGATTTATTTATAAAATGGTTTAAATTGGAATTTTTAGTAACTATAAACGATTTGTATAAAAAGATTTGTAAAATTGATATTTTTGTAAATCAAAATATTGGACTTATAAAACGAATTTTTATAAGTGTTAGAAAGAAGTATAAATGGATTTCATAAGTGAATGAAATTAATAGATTTATAACGTGAAGTTATAAAGTAAATAGATATTGTAGAATAATAGATTTATAAGAAATTTTCTTATAAATTTGACTTTTGCACTTAGATGGGGTAAAAATAGAAATTGCAAAATGAAATGGTTTTATAAGTTGAAATCGTTATAAAGTACAAATGTGATTTATAAACGTTGTTTTATAAATCCGAAATCACTTATTCTTATAAGTGAATTTTTGAAGTTAATAAAATGAGATTTATAAACCGGAGTTGTTATAGAAAATAGAAAATGGAGTTTATAAACGTTGTTTTATAAATTCGGAAACCAATCGATGGGATTTGATAAATTAAATATAGAAGATTATTAAAGGAGATATATTCGCGATTTTGGATAGCGAATTATTATTGAAATAAAACGTGTAGAAAATAGTGAAATGTAATTTGTGAAGTATATTCACGATTTTGGACAGTGAATATATTATTAAGTAAAATGGATATCGTTTTGGAAAAATGATATATGAAATGAAGTAATTGTTTTAAAACGTGTGAATTATCGAAATCATAGATTTCAACATTTATTGTTGAAATAGACGTTTTCGAGAAACTTAAGGAAATGGTGGACTATAACACTGTTGTTATAGTAAATGATTTCCGAAAGGAAATGTTTTATGTAGTATTGGGATTTATATATCTATCTAAAATCCGAATCCCTATACTAGTGATTTTGAGTCGTCGTAACGATGTTTTACGTAACATTCGTTTTGACTCAAATAAATGTTGTTATAATAAATGATTTCCTTAAAGAATGAATATATACTTAATTTTGATTTAAGTATATCGAATATTTTCAAATGTTGAAAATAAATGATTTGTGAAATACTTATTATTAAATAAGTATGGAAATGCTTTTCCAATATGAAACGAAGGGTTTGAAATTTTATCTTTTAAAGATAAATTGAAAAGTGAATATTTGAAAATTGTTTTCAAACGGTTAAGTGTGGAAATTTTATATCTAGTAAAGATATTTTGGAAAATAAATATTTTGGAAAATTATTTGGAATCTGATGATGTTGCACATCTTTATTGATAGTTAAATAACCGACTATCAATAATTACCTTTAGATAGGTATTCGTTGTGTTTGGATGAATTTGAATGCCACACTTGTTTTTAAATTTACGCTCACTATTCGGGTTAGCCGGGAAAGGACCATGGGGTCGTATAACCCATTCCGAATATGTGATACGTCGTTATGAATCGCATTTGAAGACCGGTGTTGAAGACCGGATATTTTTGAAAACGGAAGGATTACCGTCGAGTTACTCTACATCGGCTGATCTCCGATTTAGAGGTTTTATCACCCTTAGTGACGGGAAGTCTGACGTGATTGAAAATTATCCGGATATGCAAGGGCTTCGTGAGAAGTGCCTTCGGTTCTGTTCGATCCCGGAACAGACTTGTATGGATTATGTGTCTGACGTTACAATTTGAGATATAAAGCTGATTTCTTTCAAATACATTTCTGTTGGTGGCGGAGAATTTATTCTCTTAGCTTAACACCCTTCTCTGAGACGCACGAGCTCAGAGGTTATGTAGTTGAAATTCATCAGCGATATATCCCAATTTGGTAACGTGGCATACTGAGTGTTGCTGTGAAATGGTCAGTGTTTGATCATTTGTGATATGATCATTTGTTTGATCTTATATCTTTGTGATCATAGGTTGATCATTTTGTTTGACCCGAAGCAGGGCTTTTTGAGAAAGCGTAGCTTTGTGGACGAGACTTCGTCGAGCCTCACACCCCGGAAATGGTCGAAACAGGAAGGATGCGGCAAGGTTCTAGGGAGTAGCGCCCCTTAGTGTATGTCATTCCTTCTGGATAAAGGTGGTATCATGGTATGGAGCCCAGATACTTAACCTCTGTGGTTACTGCATTATTATTATCTATGTGGTTTGTTGCGAATCGGGGATCCTCGGGAAGATCGGTGACGATCGGGGGATGGCATACACGTGTCAGTAGTTACCTATTTTTGCAGAGGTAACCCGGCCTTGTGTTGGCAGAGATCCGGTTAGGTTCTCGGGTCGTCTATTCCAGGGACGTACCCATCGTGGAAAGGAAGTTCCTTAGCCTGACCATTTGTTGGAAATCCAAAGAAACAATACGACACTTGTACGGTTTTAGTTGTAGAACCTATCATTCACTTATGGTGGTCACCACTGTTTGGATGGTAGCTATAGTAGGCATAAGTGCGGAATGCCTATGCTGGCTAAGATTAATATTATACTTTCGAAATGTTTTCTACACTATGCACTAATAATAATATCAAAAATGATTTGATTTTTGCGTATCAAGCATCTTTGACTATCATAAGAAGAAATCTCCTCCAATTCTGCGTTTGCATTGTGTGTGTGGTGGGAGGTCTTATGGTAGTTTCATTTTCCAAAGGCATTGCGAAATTTTACATTAAAATCTTCCTGTTGTTTATTTTAAAAAAATAACTGTTTTACGATCTCACACCAGTCACCATGACTGACTCGGAGTTTATTGTTCCCTTCTAAACTCTGGGTGCCCACCAATTTCCACACGGGCAGCCTAGAGTTATATTATCAGGATATTCTGGATATTCTGGAGCTTTGGAGATAAGCTGGATGGCGAGACGTAGTATTTGTATCTGATAGTATTTATTCCGCTGTGTATTCTGTATGAGGACAAGTTTATATAACTGTCCATTGTTGTTTATTGACTCTGATGATATGATGTGATGTAATGTAATAACAGATATAATTCTTTGTTTTTAAATGATATTCATTTATCTATTATATATTGTTCCGCTGCGATATGTGAGATTCTGATATTGTTTTCTGCTTCTGTATCTGATGTTGTGTTGTTGTTCTTCTTTCTTTTTCTTCTATCTTCTTCTTCTTCTACTTTTTCTTTTTCTTAAAACCATAACTTTTCGGGTTTCCGGCATTCGATGGCTCAGCAGTCGATAAAGTGAGTATCGATGTTGAATTTTCGAAAGTCGAAAATTTTCGGGACGTTACAAGTGGTATCAGAGCATATGGTTAAGCGACAACCCTGCTCTGTTGGGTGTTACTCATTAGAGATAGAGTCAGTAGTACTCTAGAATGAGTTGAGTGTAATAATAGATACGAGTGCGTATTTGTCAGTGAATATAAAATTATTTTATATTGTGATGATTGGTTTGTTGAGTGGTATATGGATTCTGGTCGGTATTGTCCGTACAACTCTATCGATAGGGATCTCTAAACACTTGTATAAAACAATTCGGCACAGTATTGTTTTAAATAGGGTAAATGAGATAATTTTGCCCAAACTATTTTTGTATAGAAAATAAATGTTTTTCTATAAAATACTATAGTATATGGTTGCATGGATGTTAGAAGTGATAATGTTACTCTATTATCATTAAAATTGAATAAGAAATTGAAATCATAACTCCAAAGTTAAGAAAATAAATCCATATATAAATGAAATTTGAGAATGTAAACTGTAAATGTGATTTGTAATTTAAAACGGAATTCCAGAGAAGTTTTTGGAAATGTTTTGAAAAGAATTTGTAAATTTTGGAGATTTGAAAAGTTTAAATCATTTTTGATTTGAAAATGGATTTCAAAGGTTTTGAAAAGTATTTTGGAAGAGATGAGAGCTTTAAACTCTTTTCGGTCGCTGGAAAATAACTTCGATGATGACCGCGGCATCGTTGGTGTTCATTTTCGGGTTTCCAAAAGAGAAATTGCTGCCAAATTGTTTTAAATGAAAGTTGTCTGGAAAATTGGGTTTTGTTTTGGAAATTCAAAAGATAATTTGAATTGTTTTCGAAAAGGGTTTTTGAAATGTTGGTAAACTCTGGAATACTATGTAGAAATATTTATGAAATATTAATGTGAGATATAATTTGAAATAAAGTTCCAGAAAAATATTTGAAGATAAAATTCATAAAGGAACAGAATTAGTAATATGAATGTATAGATGATTTTATAAATCAAGATGTAAATAAGTCGAAGACTTATAAAATATTTGGAATTTGATAGAAATGAGATTCAAATTGAAAATGAAAGAATGTGTGAATGAGTAAATAAATTTGAATAAATAAAGTGAATAAGATTAAAACTGAATGTTGAAACCGAATTTGAATAAGTGAATTAGAATTTGAAATGGATTAGTAACTGAAACTAATTTAAAATGGTGCAGTATGAATGAAAGCTAATCAATAAAATTCAATATTCAGAAATTGAACTGAATCCAATTAAATGTTGGAATTGAATTCAAATGGAATTGAAATGTAAAGATTGAACGAAATTGAATATATAACTTCAATAGTGAATTAAAGATGATATGGAAGTAAGTATCGAAAATTTTGTAATTGAATGTACAAAATGGTTTGAATATATGTAACTAGATATTATGGCTAGTAGGATATACAGGTGTATAAAAGGAATTGGAATTTTGATTTCAAAGATAATTTGAATTGCTCGACAAAAGGTATGTATTTAAATTCGAATATGAGATTTGATGATTTCTTGTCTAGCCGCTTGGTTTTTTCTTTTTCTTTTTGAAATCTGAGAGTCCGTAGAGACGTTTTGTAGTCGTGCCGTATTAGCCGCGCAAAGGGGACGCTGGCAAAAATTTTCGGAAATTTAGAGTGTTAGGAAATTTTTGAGAAATTTTGAAAGTTTAAAATTTGAATTTAAACTCGAATTTGAATTTAGAAGTTAAACAATGTTGTTTGAAACTTAAAATTTAAGTTGGAAAGTTAGTTGAGATGATAACGAATCTTTAGTAGGAAGATCCGTTTGAAAATTTTGATAAAACTACTTAGATGTTGAAAAACAGTAGATGAGTTAAGGACCTTTCTTCCTAGCTTGTAATTTCGAGGACGAAATTCTTTTAAGGGGGGAAGTTTGTAACGACCCAGATTTTCTGATAATTAAAATTCGAATATTTAATTGATTTTAAATATTAATAAATGAATTTAAGAAGTCGAATAATTTATTATTCGAATATTGGATTTAATTTGATGATTAAATCGATATATTAATGATTGAAATTCCAGAAATAATCGAAATATGGGTTTAATGTGCTGGAAATGATTTATAAAGTTATATTAAATCATACTGGAGTTATAGAAATATTTTAGAACTTTCAGAATTGAATTTGGAGTTAATTTATGAAAATTGAATATTTTAATATTTAATTATCGACTGTAAAAATAGTCAATTTTCGAAGAGTCTCAGAATTGAACGAGACCAGTTCCATTGGATCCGTAATAGTTAGTTATTATCGGATTTCAATTTTCATATCCATCGGAGTTATTGTTTGACCGTGGCAGCTCGAAACGCATCGATATCGTTTTAATTTTAATTCGGCGAGTTAAAATAGTCATTTTTCAAACGGTCTCGGATTTCGACGAAACCAGTTTCATCGGATCCGTAATGTGATATTATTGTAAGATTTCAAATTTCGTAATTTTTGGATTTACCGTTTGTCCGGGGCAAGTCAAAACGCCTTGAAATCGATTTAAATCGGTTTAATTTAAATTGATCGTTTTTCTCCGTATCTCGCACAGATGTCTGAATTAGCTCCCGAAACTCATTCCATTGCGTTCGGAACGCGGGTTTAACCCTAGAAACGTCAGCCGGCACGCTCAATTTCGAGTTCGAAAAATCCGGATGAATAGTAAATTGGAAATTTTTCTATAAAAACCCCTACATCTTTTCATTTGCAAAAAGAAAACTAAACCCTAGGGTTAGCTTCAGCAGCCGCCACTACCAGGCTGAACGGCCAGAAATGCACGCGAGTTCTCCCCTCAAAATCTCCCAATCCGTCGACATTCACGAGAAACTTTCAACATGAAAGTTGTAGAGGGTAGTGTGTTGGTCACATCCAACGGTGGAGATGCAGCTCGGTAGGGTGTAGAGGCCTAAGGGGGGCCGCGTTCGCTGCTACTTGCGCACGTCGTTCGAAGAAGTGGGGACCACCGAGTTCAACGGGATCTGGAGCGTGGGTGGTGGTAGTCTAGGCGCACGTGGTGGAGGTCTTTGATCGAGGTGGAGATGGCCGGAGTGGGTTGCGACATTAGGGTTTGGGGGGCGGCAATGGGTTCGAACAACCTGGAAGAAACGCGCGCGCGTGAATGGGAGGGAAGATGTGAATCACGGTCCAGATTTTCTTTTGCTAAAATGAACGGCAGATGTGAGTTTGGGCAAATAAATAATTAAATAAAAGATGTAAATTTATTTTTATAAATTGTGTAAACTTTAAAATGTAATATCTTTTTGCTGCGAGGTCGGAATGGAACGAAACGAAAAGCGTTGGCTTCGTTTTATCGAGCACTTCGCGATGCAACTGATTTGGAGTCGATTGGAGTCAAGGAAATTTTTGGGTAAAATTAAACGTGCGTTTAATTTTATTCGAGATAAAAACGCTGGAATCAGTTAAAATCACGGTGAGATCTTCTCACTCAAATTGAATGTGGAATTTTTACAGTTATTGATGATTGTCTGTTTGGATGTGATATTAGATATGATAGGATATATCTATATATATAGCGATATATACATATTGGCATATGTATATATTGGATTGATTGATTTCCCGCCTCGTATAGCGGATGAGACCCTATTGCGCCGTTAGTAAGCGGATTTATAAAAACCTATATACCGCGATAATTCCGTACTGGAGCGGAATTGGTATTGTGCTGACGTTTTTGGATGCAGGGAAACAGGTTGGAGGGATCCAACTGGATTCCTCACCCGTAGTTATTTATTTACAGATATTGATGTATATTCTGTTATCATATGATGATATATGATATTGACTGTTGTGATGGACTGATTGGTGTTGTTGCATCATCGGATTCAGTTTTGAAATGTAAAAATAACGACTGTTATTTTAAAAGGATTTTTAAAGTGATTTTTGAAAATATACGTTTTATGGAATTTTTGAATCGATTTATAAACGTAAAATTTAAAAGTTATAATTTTTAGTGTAATATAACCGAAGTGTCGTTTTTGAAATAAAAGTCGATTTATTTATAAAATGGTTTAAATTGGAATTTTTAGTAACTATAAACGATTTGTATAAAAAGATTTGTAAAATTGATATTTTTGTAAATCAAAATATTGGACTTATAAAACGAATTTTTATAAGTGTTAGAAAGAAGTATAAATGGATTTCATAAGTGAATGAAATTAATAGATTTATAATGTGAAGTTATAAAGTAAATAGATATTGTAGAATAATAGATTTATAAGAAATTTTCTTATAAATTTGACTTTTGCACTTAGATGGGGTAAAAATAGAAATTGCAAAATGAAATGGTTTTATAAGTTGAAATCGTTATAAAGTACAAATGTGATTTATAAACGTTGTTTTATAAATCCGAAATCACTTATTCTTATAAGTGAATTTTTGAAGTTAATAAAATGAGATTTATAAACCGGAGTTGTTATAGAAAATAGAAAATGGAGTTTATAAACGTTGTTTTATAAATTCGGAAACCAATCGATGGGATTTGATAAATTAAATATAGAAGATTATTAAAGGAGATATATTCGCGATTTTGGATAGCGAATTATTATTGAAATAAAACGTGTAGAAAATAGTGAAATGTAATTTGTGAAGTATATTCACGATTTTGGACAGTGAATATATTATTAAGTAAAATGGATATCGTTTTGGAAAAATGATATATGAAATGAAGTAATTGTTTTAAAACGTGTGAATTATCGAAATCATAGATTTCAACATTTATTGTTGAAATAGACGTTTTCGAGAAACTTAAGGAAATGGTGGACTATAACACTGTTGTTATAGTAAATGATTTCCGAAAGGAAATGTTTTATGTAGTATTGGGATTTATATATCTATCTAAAATCCGAATCCCTATACTAGTGATTTTGAGTCGTCGTAACGATGTTTTACGTAACATTCGTTTTGACTCAAATAAATGTTGTTATAATAAATGATTTCCTTAAAGAATGAATATATACTTAATTTTGATTTAAGTATATCGAATATTTTCAAATGTTGAAAATAAATGATTTGTGAAATACTTATTATTAAATAAGTATGGAAATGCTTTTCCAATATGAAACGAAGGGTTTGAAATTTTATCTTTTAAAGATAAATTGAAAAGTGAATATTTGAAAATTGTTTTCAAACGGTTAAGTGTGGAAATTTTATATCTAGTAAAGATATTTTGGAAAATAAATAATTTGGAAAATTATTTGGAATATGATGATGTTGCACATCTTTATTGATAGTTAAATAACCGACTATCAATAATTACCTTTAGATAGGTATTCGTTGTGTTTGGATGAATTTGAATGCCACACTTGTTTTTAAATTTACGCTCACTATTCGGGTTAGCCGGGAAAGGACCATGGGGTCGTATAACCCATTCCGAATATGTGATACGTCGTTATGAATCGCATTTGAAGACCGGTGTTGAAGACCGGATATTTTTGAAAACGGAAGGATTACCGTCGAGTTACTCTACATCGGCTGATCTCCGATTTAGAGGTTTTATCACCCTTAGTGACGGGAAGTCTGACGTGATTGAAAATTATCCGGATATGCAAGGGCTTCGTGAGAAGTGCCTTCGGTTCTGTTCGATCCCGGAACAGACTTGTATGGATAGTGTGTCTGACGTTACAATTTGAGATATAAAGCTGATTTCTTTCAAATACATTTCTGTTGGTGGCGGAGAATTTATTCTCTTAGCTTAACACCCTTCTCTGAGACGCACGAGCTCAGAGGTTATGTAGTTGAAATTCATCAGCGATATATCCCAATTTGGTAACGTGGCATACTGAGTGTTGCTGTGAAATGGTCAGTGTTTGATCATTTGTGATATGATCATTTGTTTGATCTTATATCTTTGTGATCATAGGTTGATCATTTTGTTTGACCCGAAGCAGGGCTTTTTGAGAAAGCGTAGCTTTGTGGACGAGACTTCGTCGAGCCTCACACCCCGGAAATGGTCGAAACAGGAAGGATGCGGCAAGGTTCTAGGGAGTAGCGCCCCTTAGTGTATGTCATTCCTTCTGGATAAAGGTGGTATCATGGTATGGAGCCCAGATACTTAACCTCTGTGGTTACTGCATTATTATTATCTATGTGGTTTGTTGCGAATCGGGGATCCTCGGGAAGATCGGTGACGATCGGGGGATGGCATACGCGTGTCAGTAGTTACCTATTTTTGCAGAGGTAACCCGGCCTTGTGTTGGCAGAGATCCGGTTAGGTTCTCGGGTCGTCTATTCCAGGGACGTACCCATCGTGGAAAGGAAGTTCCTTAGCCTGACCATTTGTTGGAAATCCAAAGAAACAATACGACACTTGTACGGTTTTAGTTGTAGAACCTATCATTCACTTATGGTGGTCACCACTGTTTGGATGGTAGCTATAGTAGGCATAAGTGCGGAATGCCTATGCTGGCTAAGATTAATATTATACTTTCGAAATGTTTTCTACACTATGCACTAATAATAATATCAAAAATGATTTGATTTTTGCGTATCAAGCATCTTTGACTATCATAAGAAGAAATCTCCTCCAATTCTGCGTTTGCATTGTGTGTGTGGTGGGAGGTCTTATGGTAGTTTCATTTTCCAAAGGCATTGCGAAATTTTACATTAAAATCTTCCTGTTGTTTATTTTAAAAAAATAACTGTTTTACGATCTCACACCAGTCACCATGACTGACTCGGAGTTTATTGTTCCCTTCTAAACTCTGGGTGCCCACCAATTTCCACACGGGCAGCCTAGAGTTATATTATCAGGATATTCTGGATATTCTGGAGCTTTGGAGATAAGCTGGATGGCGAGACGTAGTATTTGTATCTGATAGTATTTATTCCGCTGTGTATTCTGTATGAGGACAAGTTTATATAACTGTCCATTGTTGTTTATTGACTCTGATGATATGATGTGATGTAATGTAATAACAGATATAATTCTTTGTTTTTAAATGATATTCATTTATCTATTATATATTGTTCCGCTGCGATATGTGAGATTCTGATATTGTTTTCTGCTTCTGTATCTGATGTTGTGTTGTTGTTCTTCTTTCTTTTTCTTCTATCTTCTTCTTCTTCTACTTTTTCTTTTTCTTAAAACCATAACTTTTCGGGTTTCCGGCATTCGATGGCTCAGCAGTCGATAAAGTGAGTATCGATGTTGAATTTTCGAAAGTCGAAAATTTTCGGGACGTTACATTAACAATACCACTCCTGTGGGTTTAAGGTCCTTGAAATGCAATTCATAAAACATACTTAACACCTTTTAACTTATATTTTTATCAAGGCAATACTTCTTCAAAATTTTGTACTTAAGTCATTACAAAACTCCTTTATATAAGCCGTGGGATTTCCTTAGAAATTTAGAGTATGGGTTTTTAAACCTTTCGAAAGCTTAAACAAAACTAAAAACCTTTTAAAACCCATCCTTTCGACCTTGTCGAAGGGTCTCCTAAATGCTTTCAAAACCAAACCTTTCGACCTTGTCAAAAGGTCTTCAAAACAACCTTTTGAATCCAAACCTTTCGAAAACTCATTGGTTTCAATTTAAAACATGTGGAAAATCCTCTTTTAAAACCTTTCGACTACATTGGAAGCAACCTTTCGACTTTGTCAGAAGGTCTGCTTCGAAAGCTTTAAAACGCCACTTTAAAACAATAAGCTTCAGCCTTTAAAACACCTTCTTCGAAAGCTTTGAGTTATACTTCAACTATAAAACAAGAGTAAATCATCTAAGTCGAAAGCTTTGATACCTTTAGAAAGCATGGAGACGCGGCTGGTTTTAAAACAAGTAAACCTTTCGTCTTTGTCAAAAGCATCGACTTCAAAAGGTTTGAAAAAGCGGTAATAACCTTTCGACTGTGTCGGAAGGTTCAAAATAGAACAAAACAAAACAAAAGCGGCAATAACCTTTCGATTTTGTCGAAAAGTTTAAAACCTTTATTTAATCATTTGACCTAGTCCAAAGCAACCAAGTCGAAAGCTCTTATTCGAAAGCAAAGCAGGCAATCTTTGGTTTATAAAACAAACATACCCCAACCTCTTTCGCAACCAACCTTTCGACTTAGAACCCTTCGACTCTGTTCAATTCATTATGTACCAAGTAACTTGATATAATATGCATTGGTTTGACCTTGGCGAAAGCTATAACCTTTCTACTGTGTCGGAAGGTCCGGGTCGAAGGTTTGATGCCTAAAATGGCTGAAACATGCTAAACATATGATTTTCTTATTTTTAACTTAAAGAAGATAACTATTCAACTAACCTGCCTTTGTTTATCAAATTCTCATTGGTTAACAATTACTTTTTCAGAAAAATGCTGCCACTAATTATAGAATAAAATAATAATTTTATTTTATAAAATTCCCATTCTCCTTAATTAAAACATTTAAGTACCATACCTTAAATAATTTTATATATTCATCAAATCAATTAGGAAAAATATGGGAAAAAACCCAAAAACCTATTTTAATATGTTCTCCAACATATAAAAATTTCAAACCCAAATAATTATTATTTTAGCCATAAATAATTTATAACCCAATAAATCATTTTCTTCACCAGAAAATTAGTATAAAATCCACATTAATTCATAAAATTATGGAAATTGAAACCCATCTCCAAAGTCATGTTTTCTACAACATAAAATTTTCCCATGGCATTTAAAAATCATTTCATCTCGGTTTTACCCTAAAACCATGTATATCACCTTTTTAGCAAACTTGTTTAATCCATATAAGTCATGATTCAAGCATATCATCATTCAATATATCATAAAAACATATTTACACTAAAATCCGAAACCATATGATCATGAAACTAAAATAGAGATGTAGAAATTATTATTCACCTTAGACTGGATAAGGAAATTAATGATTGATTGAGATTGATTTCTTCTAGCTTGATCCTAAGATTTAGATTGATTTTTTTCCTCTTCTTTACCATCTTCTTAATGGTCGGCTCTCTTCTTTCTCACGGTTAAATTTTTTACTTGTGATAAAATGAACATGTATGGCCTAATGAAAATGGTATAAGTGTGGAGAATGTGGGTGGCAATTACCCTAATGTCCTTATATTTATTTTAGCAAACACTTAACCATTTATAAGTTCATTAGATTTTAAATAAGCACGGCCATCTAATTTATTAATCAACCTCAATCTCCTTATCTACATTATTCTATTTAATTTATTCTAATTAAATCTCCTGAATAATGTTAATAAAATTATGGGTGTTACCAGCTCCCCTTCTTAAAGAATATCGTCCTTGAAATTCAGCAAGGGCTAACTAGAAAACATAGCAATCATCTGTAACATTTCCTAATAACCCTACTGGCCTACCAGTCTTGCAACAATCTATATAAATCTAATATAGACATACCATCACAACAAATTAGGATAAGCCTCTTGAATCCAGTCTTCGGTCTCCCAGGTACAGTATTTCTCGTTGTCGCTCCACTGAACTTTCACTAACTTGACTGCCTTGGTCCTCAATCTCTTCTCATCCCTCGCTACAATCCGAACTGGATGTCTAATAAAAGTCAAATTAGGCTCCACTACCAAATCCTCCAACTCTATCTGAGGAATGGTAGACTCTGGATCCTGTACATACTTACGAAGATGAGACACATGGAATACATTATGGATACCTACCAAACTGCTCGGCAAATCTACTCTGTATGTCAGCTTTCCAATCCTTTCCATAATCTGAAATGGTCCAACATACCTTGGGCCAACTTTCCTGACTTTCCAAACCGTACCACACCCTTCATCGATGATACTTTAACGAAAACCATGTCTTCTACTGAGAACTTTAGGTCTTTATGCCTCTTATCTGCATAACTTTTCTGCCTTGATTGAGCTTTCTTCATCCATCCTCGGATTAACTCAATCTTTTCGGATGCCTCTCTAACCAAATCTGGACCTAAGCATCCGTCACTTGTCTCTAACCAGCATTCTTGCGATTTGCATGGCCTTCCATACAAAGTTTCAATAGGCGCCATTTTTATACTAGTCTAATAACTATTATTATAGGAAAACTCGATCAAATGTAGGTGATCTTCCCAATATCCACCAAAGTCCAATACACAGGCTCTCAATAAATCATCAAGTACCTTATTGACTCTCTCTGTCTGCCTATCCGTCTGTGGGTGATATGCTGTACTCATCTTGAGCTTGGTACCTA
Organism: Allium fistulosum; assembly: GCA_030737815.1. Classification (NCBI taxonomy): domain Eukaryota; kingdom Viridiplantae; phylum Streptophyta; class Magnoliopsida; order Asparagales; family Amaryllidaceae; genus Allium; species Allium fistulosum. The sequence continues at coordinate 1,408,822,071 of CM060903.1, forward strand.
ATACTCTTGTAGACACCTCCAAAATTCGCTAGTGAATAATGCGTCTCTATCGCTGACTATGGTACTAGGAATCCCATGAGTCTAACTATGTTCTTCATGAACAACTTCACCAAAACAGGTGCCGTTCTGGTTGACTTTACGAAAATGAAATTGGCACTCTAGGTCAGCCTGTCCACAATAACCCATATGCTTTCATTTCCTCTCCTTGTCCTTGGCAACTCATCTATAAAATCCATCGATACCGAATCCCATTTCCAGATTGGAATATCTAAAGGCTAAAGTAACCCACTCGGTTTCTGATGTTCGGCCTTCACTTGTTGACAGTTAACATACTGCCTAACCCACAAGCCAACATCCTTCTTCATGCCTTCCAATAGAAGCTCCTCTTCATGTCTTGATACATCTTGGTCCCTCTAGGATAAATCAAAACTTCGATCGATGACATTCCACTAGAACTTCCTTCCTTAAGTTCTCCACATTCGGAACGCAGAGTCGTCCCTTCTTTCTCAACCATCTTCTTTGTTCAAGACTAAAATCCTTTAGGTCATCATTCTCTTATCCTTCTTCAAGCCTTCTAATCCTCTCGGCTAAAACTGGATCTTCTCTTTGCTTAGAATCTATCCTCTCAATCAGCACTAGGCAAACTTCTAAACAAGATAACATGGCAGTACCCTAACTAGAACTAGTAGTAGATCTCAACTGCACACCACAACTGGCTAAAGCTTCTAGATCCTTCCATTATGCCAACATTGCTAACACAATATTCTGATGTTTTCTACTGAGAGCATCTGCCACCTTATTTCCCTTTCCAGGAGTATATTCTATACCAAAATCATAAGCAGCCAAAAACTACAACCATCTCTACTGCCTCATATTCAACTCATTCTGAGAGAATAAATACTTTAATGACTTATGATCAGTAAATAATTCAAATCTCTCTCCTAAGAGATAATGCCTCCAAATCTTCAAGGCAAAGATCACTGCATCTAACTCCAAGTCATGAGTAGGATATCTAATTTCGTACGGTCTAAGCTGCCTAGATGCATAAGCAATAACTTTGCCCTTCTGCATTAATACTGCTCCCAATCCACTACCAAATGCATCAGTGTATACTACCAACCCTTGGTTACCATCCGGAACTACTAACACTGGCATATTGGTTAACAAATGCTTTAACTTAAGGAATGCTTCCTCACATTTGTCGAACCAAACAAATTTCACTTCCTTCCTGGTCAACTTAGTCAAAGGAGCTGCTATCCGCGAGAAATCCTTAATGAATCTCCAGTAATAGCCAGCGAGTCCAAGAAAACTATTGATCTCAGTTACTGTCTCTAGCCTTTTCCAATTATTGATAGCTTCAATCTTAACTGGATCACTGCCAATCCCTCCTTTGAAACCACATGACAAGAAACTGAACCTCTTTCTTCCAAAGGCGACACTTGGAAAACTTCACCTTCAGCTGATTCTGCCTCAGCGTCTCCAACACCACTCTAAGATGAACCTCATGCTCTCTTTCATCTTTAGAGTACACCAAAATGTCATCTATAAATACTAATACGAACCTATCCAAGAGCTCTCGAAAACTCGGTTCATCAAATCAACAAAGAAAGCAAGCGCATTAGTCAATCCAAATGGCATCACCAACCACTCATACCATCCATATCTAGTCCGAAATGCCATCAAAGGAATGCTATCCTCTGCCACTCTCAACTGATGGAATCCCATTACCAAATCTAATTGGAAAAATACTCTGGCTCCACTCAACTGATCAAACAAATCATCTATCCTTGGCAGAGGGCACCTATTCTTGATCATCCTTTCGTTTAACTTATGATAGTCGATGCACATCCTTAATGACCCATTTGGTTTCTTCACAAACACCGCAGCTACTCCCCAAGGCGAACTACTTGGTCTGATAAAATTCCTTTCCTCAAGATCCACTAACTGCATCTTCAATTCCTTCATTTCTATCTGTGTCCTTATGCTAGGTGGTCTATTAACAGGTTCAGCTCCCGGTACAAGGTCTATCCGAAACTCAATAGCTTGTTTCGGGGGTAGCTCAAATACATTTGTAAATTCTCTCACTACACGAACTTGACTAAGCTCATCTCCAACCTCCATGGCACTTAACAAAGCACAAACACTCCTACTGGAATTCTCTACTGAGAAGATGATTCGGTTATGACTATCTGGGTGTCTCAATGATATTTCACAATCCTGGAAAAATATACTAGCCTCATACTTACCCAACCAATCCATACCCAAAATGATCCCGAAATCTATGAAATCATAAACATACAAACTACATGTAAACTTATGACCTAACAAATCAAGTTCTAACTAGTCACATCTCATCCCAAGAGTTGCATACCCTCCTATTGGATTCGCAACCCTTAAGGAAGTAACAAGGTATGTGGGTTCTATGCATAACCTATCAACCAAATACTGAGATATAAATTAATGTGATGCACCGGTATCAAAAAGTACTCTAACAGGTATACTCTGTGTCAAAAGCGTACCTTTCATCGTAGTCTTTCCCTTTTCTGTTGTAGTAGGCCTAGAAGAAGACGATGGTCCTATAGCAAACGCCTTCCCTCTGTCCGCCCTGACTGGCTCTAGACACTGGTTCTTATAATGCCCAACTTGGTCACATTAGAAGCATTTCACATTCTTCTTCTCCGCAGGCTTCTTTCCTTTACCAGTTCTGCACTCGTGGGCATAATGGCCCTTCTTATCACACTTATAACACACTAAATCAGCCTTTGCCTTCTTAGTGGCCTCCCCTTTCCGGGGTCCTTTCTTCTTAAAGAATCTCCTTTTCCTTCTCTGAGAACCCTAGGACTCAACGGGCTTCTCCCTAGCTGAAACAGCAAGCATTTCCTCATGGTGGACAGTCATCTCCACCATCACATGATAAGGTTCTATAATATGAGTCATAGCCATCCTGCCTAGATCTGGCCTCAAACCTCTAATGAATCTCTCATTTCTTCTAACATCAGTGTCCACCAAAGCATAACCATATCGAGGTAGCTCGTCAAACTTAGCAGCATACTCGATCACACACATATCTCCTTGGACAAGATCCATAAACTTCCTCATTAACACCGATTTTGCAACCTCAGACAAGAACCTTTGCTCAAACCTTCTCCTGAAATCAGCCCAAGTCAAATCTTCCTTCGGCATTCCGACCGTCACACTGTTCCACCAATGAAGCGCTAACCCCTGCAACTGTCTAGAGGCTAGTCTTCTCTTCTCTCCATCATTCAAGCCTAAATCTATAAAAATCCTTTCACAATTCAACAGCCAGTTTTCAACTTCAAACAGCATTTTCGTTCCAGCAAACGACTTTCCTCCCAGACTGATATAGTCCATGCTCAGCTTAGCATAGTTATATCCAACCGAAACTACAAAATTAGCTCCACCAACATTACCAGCAGCTCTCGCTTGCAAAAGATTAGCCAACAACTGATACACCATCCCCGTATCTACTTGCGGATTTCCAGCACCTACATTGGCCTCAGCGTTTTGGTTAGCATTAGACTGTCAACCTTGGTTTCTCCGAGTATTAGGTAAAGCATTTCCATTTGTTGTGGTGCTTCCTCCACCCAGATTTCCTCCTCCGTTTCCTGCCTCCATATCCTATTTCTCGTATATCTGCATATGAGCCTTAGTAAGATATAGAAGAACGGTCTAAGAGAGAGGGGAATACATACTTAGATAAATACCTATATATCAAATTTAAGTAAATTACTGTAACGTTAACCCAAACCCCGATCTTATTTTCAAATTCATTGGATTATGTTTCAAAAAGCTTTTAGATTTAACTTTTCTTTTAAAGTTTCATAAACCTATGCTCTAAAACTAACTTGTTTCATCGGATTTTCTTTGTAAACTACAGATTGAAATGATATATTATTTGTATCACTTGACTTAGGCTAGAAAATATTATACAGACCCGTGGTTATTATATATTTTTCTGGAAATTTTTAGGTATTTTAAAAATGTAAAAATATGATAAATTGATTTAAATTGAATTTTTAAAATGATTTATTAAAGTGGAAATGATTTTTCTATGTGTTGAATGTAAAATAGATGAATAGAAAATTGTGATTTTAAAGTGTAACTTAATTTGGAAATTTTGATTTGATTTTTAAATGGAAATTTAAGTTAATTAAATTTAAAATGGAAATTAAGTTTTAAAATGGTGAAAATGGAGATTTAAATTTAAGTGTTAAAAATGAAAAGGGAAATTGACACACTTGAATTTAATAAGTGAACTTTGGAAAATTTGATTTTTATTTGTAAAATTCTTCTTTATAAAAATCATAAGTTAATGGTATTTAAACGAACATTTTTTATGTGGAAAAATATGATTTTTATAAGTTTAAATGATTTAAATTGAAGTTTATTTGTGGCTGGAATTGTATTTAAAACCTGGAAATTTAATTAATAGCACTTCAGAAATGCTATCATTTCTGGAAATAAACTAATTCTGAACTAAGTAGAATCTGCAGCACTTTGTAAGTGCTGTGGTTGCATAAATGAACTAAAAGACAAAAATGAACTAAGGCTATGACAACACTTGGTAAGTGCTGTAGTGGCAAGAACTAAATTTAAACTGAAACTAATGAAGGGGCTAATGTAGCACTTGTTAAGTGCTGTGGTAGGCTGAAATGTGATTTTTGTATATAACTGAACTACTGCAGCGGTTTTAAAAAAAAGCTGTCTTTGCTGAATTGAGTTAAAACCTTTAATTTGAACCCTGAACTATTACAGCTGTTCTGTAAATGCTATCTTTTCTTAATTGAACTATTTTTCCTTTAAAACTGAACTATTACAGCAGTTTATAAATGCTGTCTTTGCTGAATTGAATTGTTTTCAAATACAACTTACCGCAGCACTTTTTAAATGCTGTGAAAGCTGGAATTTTAATGTTTTAATGTTTTTAAGTGAATAAATGAACTCAGAAAGGCTAAAATTTTGGGAATTGAATATTTGATTTAAAGGGATAATGACTTTGTTTTTAAATGGCTTAAATGAAGTATTTTGATTTGAAATATAAACTATTTAAAATTTATAGCCATGAGTTATAATAACGATTGGTTGTTAAAGAGACTGGGATCGGATATGGACAAACTCTTTGTCGATACCGAAAACCACTTTAACAACTGTGTATGCGGTGGAGTTCCAGAATGAAGTAGGATGGTGGCGACGATCCTAAGGTATATACGTGGACCCAACTCCCATGAGTTGGCATAAGGTGGCTAAAACAGGAGCGATTGATGGACCAATGAGGTAGCACCTCTGATTGGACACACTTCTTCGATACCATTCTATTACTTGTGATTGATTTGGTGCGCACCCTTGATTTAGGAGTGTTGTTCGAGGTGGGCGGTAGTGGCTGCTATGCGTCACCACCAGTTCGGATGCGTAATTGGTATATCTACCCTGGCATTGCCTAGTTGTGCCGTGTCACCTACCATATCGGGCTTTACTACGAGTTGTGATTTCTCCCGTAGCCCGTGGAGTATCGAGGGTAGCCCTCATTTTGGGAGTACGCTAATACTGGATAGACTACTTGGACTATTACATGTTAGGGTGAGTTCAGATTAAATGTAAAGCCCTAATGCTATTTTAAAGTATGTTTATTTTATATTAGACATTATTAGAATAGCGAATATTACTACATAGTAGATAGTTTAACGGATCCTTAAAGAATGGGCGATCCCAAGCATTCTTTAAGTTACTGTACCTTTATTACAGTTCACTTGAGTTGGTTTACATTGTATAAGTATGTATGTCCTGACTCGAGTGTTTGTGTTTTATTTACGCTCGGGTCAGCCTGAGTATTCACATCTTTGGACTTCCCTTTTCTGGAGCTAGGAATCGCTGGAGTTTCTGCTAATCTAGTTGTTCATCTATTTCAGTTTCAGTTGTTCTATTTCAGCTTTTGTATTAGAGACTTATGTCTTTGGGATTTCTATTGTACTTGTTTTAGAACTGTATTGGTTTTCAGACTATGTATTTTGTATCTGTTTTTGAGACCCTGTATTTTAGTGGCTTCATGAACCATTATTTATTTTATTTTCCGCTGCGAGTTATTCTGATATTTCTGTGTCTGTGATTCTGTGAATGATTTTATTTGCTCCAAATTTTATTACAATATGTTATTTTGTATTATTCAAGTCTGACATGTGTGGATTATTGTCGATTTGAATGGTCCAAAATAGTGGGTCGTTACATTTGGTATCAGAGCCAGGTTTTTTAGGCAAACCTTAGCCTACGGAGCAAAAACTCATTAGAGATAGGGTAGAAATACCTTAGAATGAGTGAAATCAGCCTCATAATCATTTCTTTGTGAGTGAACGTATTTTCAAAGTATAAAATGATTTTAAAATGATTTTTAAAATGATTTTTCAAAGGATTTTTCAAAGATTATTTTTATTCTTGTTTTAAAAAAACAATTTTTCTAAACTTCCTTATTTTCGTATCTACCTTGTTAGAAATTTCTTTTATTAGGACAAGCATCCTAGTGATTTTTTTATTGTCTTATCTTATCTTTTTCTTCTCTGTACCTTTATCCTAAATTCATTCTTGATATTTTCAGGATGAATCGTGGAAATGCTAGAGGTAGGGGTCGTGGTACTGCCCCTGCTCCTCAACCTGTTGCACCTGTTAGGTTTACTGTTCTCTGTAAGGAATTCTCTCAGCTCGGTGGTACTAAGTTCACCGGTTCAGAGAGCATTATCGAAGACCAGCAATGGTTACGGAGTTTAGAGATGATCTTTACTGGTCTTGAGATTACTGATGCCCAGAAGTGTTAGTTAGCAGCTTGGCAGCTGCAAGAGTCAGCCTTAGATTGGTGGGAGTCTGTTACGGCTCACACTAACGAGGGTGATATTTCGTGGGAGCAGTTCAGGTATTCTTTGTGTTATCTTGAATTTTCCCCATTTTCCTTTCTTTTGAATCTATCTTAAGTTTTGTTTTTGTATCTTCTTTCCAGGGAGGCTTTTGTGGCAAAATGGATGCCCGAAGCTGGGAAATCTCAGCTTTACCGTGAATTCATGGATCTTAAGCAGGGTACCATGTCTTTTTCTGAGTATGAGCGAAAGTTCAACGAACTTTCCAAGTTTGGTCCTAGTCTTATCAACACTCAGCTTAAGAAAAATGAGAAGTTCATAGCTGGAGCTCGCCCAGAGTTCTACGATCGTCTTTTTTCACATGTTCATGGCAGTTTTACTGAGCTTATGGATATGGCTATTCGTTATGAGAACCCTACTTCCAAGGGTCCTGCTATTTCTGGTGCTCCTGCATCTCAGTCTTCCTCTGCAAATTCTAAGAAGAGAAAGCCCAATTTCCACCAGTAGAAGAAGAATTGGCTCAAGAATCCGGGCTTGGGATCTTCATCATCTTCTCCTTCTCAAAGGCACCCTATTGATTTATCTACCATTACCTGCTTCAAATGTGATCAGAAGGGACACTATGCTAATAGTTTCCCCACTTCAGTTGGTGCTGCTGTTCCTCCTCCTCAGGTTACCAGGAACAATCTTTGTCATGTTTGTCTTCAGCCAGGTCATTTTAAAAATGACTGTCCTTTATATCAGAAGGGAAAGCCATCTGGTGTTTTTGCTGTCACATCTGCTTCTTCACCTGCTGCACCTACTCCTGCTCCTAGTGACGATCAAGGTACTTTTCAGGGCACTTTTACTTTATTTCATCATCCTGTTCATGTTTTATTTGATACTGGAGCTTTGCATAGTTTTATTTCTGTTGATTTATGTGATAAGTTTGAACATCTTCTTTCTCCCGAGTTTGATGTTGAATCTTTGTGTGTTAAAAACCCTATCGGTGGTCCCATAAATCTTAATAAGATTTGTAAGCAAGTGAGACTCTTCTATTCTGGCCATAAATTTTCTGGTGATTTCTATGTTCTTGGTTTCGATGCTTTTGATTTGTTGCTTGGAGGTGATTGGCTTAATAGGCATGATGCCCGTATCTCTTGTAAATCCTGAATTGTTTCTCTTAAGGATGATCGGGGTAATCCTTTGGTTATTCAGTGTCGTATGCCCCATGATTATGCTGGCAGCTTTATCTTTTCTCTGGATGCTTCTCCTGTTGATCTTCAGTCGACTCGTGTAGTCAAACTCTATCCCGATGTATTTGGTGAAGTCACTGCTCTACCTCCTAAGCGGGAAATTGATTTCCGCATTGATCTTATTCATGGAGCTCGACCTGTAGTTCTTCCTCCTAGAAGAACGGTACCCCACGAGAAGGTTGAGTTAGGGAAGCAAATTGAGGACTTGTCATCCAAAGGTCTCATCAGACCTAGCTATTCAGAATGGGGAGCAGCGGTGGTTTTTGTCACTAAGTCCGATGGTTCTCTCAGGATGTGTGTTAATTATACGGAGTTGAACAAGCTCACTATGAAAAACATATATCCAATGCCTCGCATCAATAATATATTTGATCAGCTTTATGGTGCTACTGTTTTCTCTCAGCTTGATCTTGCCACAGGTTTTCACCAGCTCAGAGTTGCTGAGGAAAGTATTCCCAAGACTGCTTTCCGTACTGAGAATGGATTCTTTGAATGGTTAGTCATGCCTTTCGGTTGACTAATGCTCCTACTTTCTTTGTTGATTTGATGAATCGTGTTTTTCGTGATGTGCTTAATAAATTTGTTCTAGTCTTTGTTGGTGACATCCTTGTTCCCTCTCAGTCCAAGGAAGAGAATGAGTCACATTTGAAATCTGTTCTTGAAACTCTTAGAAATCATTAGTTGAAGGCTAAATTTTCTAAATGCCATTTCTGGAAGGATGAAGTCCAATTCCTCTGGCATATTGTTTCTGGTAATGGAGTTTCTATTGATCCAGTCAAGATCGCTGCGATCAATGTAAGCCTTTCTTCTATTTTCTTTCCTTGTTTCATTCAATTTATTCTATCTTTCTTGTTGTCCTTATTTATCCCTATTATGTATAGGATTGGGAAACTCCTAAGACTCCTACTGATATCCGTAGTTTTCTGGGCCTTGCCGGTTATTACCGGAGATTCATTGAGAATTTTGCTCGGATTGCTGCACCTCTCACTGCTTTGACTCGGAAGAATGCTAAGTTTATTTGGAGTGATGAGTGTAAGGCTGCATTCAGTGAGTTGAAGCACAAGCTTACTTCCGCACCAGTTCTTACCGTTCCAAATGGAAATGAGGGATTAATGGTATACACTGATGCTTGTCGTGAAGGTTTGGGAGCTGTTTTGATGAAGGATGGTAAGGTGATTGCTTATGCTAGTCATCAGTTGAAGACCCATGAAGTAAATTATGATGCCCATGATTTAGAGTTGCCTGCTGTTGTTTTTTTTTTGAAGCTGTGGAGACATCATCTTTTGGGTGCTAAGTTCGAGCTTTTCACAGATCATTGGTCTTTGAGATATATTTTCACTCAGAAGGATTTGAACCAGAGACAGGTTAGGTGGTTAGAGTTTCTTGCTTCTTATGACCTCGACATCAACTATACCCCTGGGAAAGCTAATGTTGTGGAAGATGCTTTGAGTCGAAAGAAGGCTATGTTGTGTCAGCTTGTTGTTTCTTCTCCTCTTGTGGATCGTATAATGGCTAAGCAGGATGAGGATGAGATGCTTAGATTTATTAAGGAGAATGTTCGAAGTAGAGTCGGAGGTAGTAGTCTTGATGGCAGTGGTGCTCAGATAGATGATAAAGGTGTGTTGAGGATTTATAATAGGATTTGTGTCCCGAATGTTGATGGATTGAGATAGGAGTTACTTCGGGAGAATCATCAGTCCAGACTTTCTATTCATCCGGGTGTGACCAAGATGTATCAGGACATGAAGAAGTTATATTGGTGGAAGGGTATGAAGCGAGATATCTCCATTTTTGTTAGCAGGTGTGCGACTTGTCAGCAAGTCAAGGCAGATCATCAGAAGACCCCTGGTTTGTTGTAGCCTCTTGAGATTCCCAATTGGAAGTGGGAACAGGTTTCTATGGATTTCATTGATGGATTACCGAGGACTAGGAAGGGTAATGAGAGTATCTGGGTTATTGTGGATAGATTAACCAAATCAGCTCATTTTATTCCGGTCAAGTCTAACCGTTCTGCTTCTAGTTTGTCTGAGATCTACATGAGGGAGGTTGTTCGTCTCCATGGTGTTCCTCTCAGTATCGTTTGTGATCGTGATCCTATCTTCACTAGCCAGTTTTGGAAAGCCTTTCAGGATTCTTTGGGTACTCGTCTGAATCTGAGCACTGCTTACCATCCACAGACCGACGGTCAAACAGAAAGGGTGAATCAGATTCTAGAAGATCTTCTTCGTGCTTGTGTGCTTGATTATGGAGGATCTTGGGAAGATCATCTCCATCTTGTCGAATTCACCTATAACAATAGTTATCAGGTATAATTCCTATCTTTGTTTTAAATCTTATCTTAATCTTTTATCTATCTCATTTCTATCTTTGAATTCAGGCCAGTATTAAGACGTCCCCGTTTGCTGCTCTTTACGGACGACCTTATAGATCTCCTTCTTACTGGATTGAATCCGGTAATCATTTGGTTCTTGGTCCTGAGATGATTTTAGAGGCTTCTGAGAGAGTTGAGGAGATTAGGAGGAAGATGAGGGTTGCTCAGGAAAGGCAGAAGAAGTATGCTGATAGGCGTAGGCGGAGTTTAGAGTTTGCTGTTGGTGATTTGGTTTTCCTTAAGGTCTCTCCCTTAAGGAATGTTATTCGATTTGGTCATAGAGGAAAGTTTTCTCCTAGATTTGTTGGTCCTTTCCGCATTTTGGAAAGAATTGGATCTTTGGCTTACCATCTGGATTTGCCCGAGAAGTTCTCTGGAGTGCATAATGTATTCCACGTTTCTCATCTTCGTCGCTATCTACATGACCCATCTCTTATTGTTCAGCCTTCTGCTCTTGATAGTTTGGATATTGAGCCTAATCTGACTGTTGAGAGGAAGCCACTTCATATTGTCGACAGAGGTACGAAACAGCTAAGAAGGAAATCTGTTAGTCTGGTCAAAGTACAGTGGAATACTGATGATCGAGACTGTACCTGGGAGACGGAGGAGACCATTCGTGCTTCGAATCCGGAATTGTTCGTTTCAGGTACTATTTGTTTTTCTATCTTGCTTTTTCTTTGTTTTCCTTGTTTCGTTCTTTTCGAGGACGAAAAGATTTGAGTGGGGGAGAGTGTAACAACCCTAATTTTTTGTAAATATTTTTAAATGAAATTTTATTTCATTATTTTATTTTTCAAACATTTTTGAAGTATAGTATAAATTTTAGAAGTTATAATTTTTCCATAGGTAAGTGTATTGGTTTGAAATTTTTAAAAGCTAGTTTCAATACATTAAGCATATTCTTTATTTTTCTTCCTATTTTTCCTAAAAACAAATAATTATTTTTCCTTTCACTTATTTCAATTTTGTTTATTTTATTTACTGATTTTATTTGCTTTTACTTTAATTAAAAAGAATGGAAATTGGAAGAGACAAAAAGCTTTATAACATATGACTTTTGGTTAGCTACTCTTTCCATATTTTGGCCGTTCACTTCATTGCCTTGGCCGTGACTTTTATTTCCACTTTTCACGTGAAAACTCACTTCTCATTTCACAAATTTCGGCATCATTTCAGATCTGAGAAAAAACTTTGGTAATGGCTTCTTTTTCTATATATTTCTTCTTCTTTTTCCTATTGATTTTACATTGTTTTGCCATGTTCTCTTGCTTATTGTGTTCGGCCACCATCTTGTTTGCCATGGCCATGACCACCACCACCTTCTCCTCTTCACCATCCACGACCTAGCAGCACCTACCCCTCTGACCAGTCAAGGCTGTGCCTTCCAATTGTTCAAAAACTCCACAAAACAATTTCAAACTCCTAAACATACATAGCCGAGCCACCACAACTTCATCACCTTCATCCACCACCACCAATAGCCACCGCCACCACCTTGTTATGACCCCTACCCACCACTCCAACAACTGACCAGACCTGAACATGACAGGGCCGAGCCCAAGCATCCATTGGCCGAGCCAATATGGTGCACAAAACTCCACTATTTTGCTTGCCTCTTTGTATTCTTATGATATAACTCCTCTACCACTTCAATGACTTGTAGTCGTGCCTTCATGTGTCCTTACCTGAGCCAAAAGCATGTCAAACCCGAGCCATATTAACCCCCTAGGCCGAGCATATGATTGTAGAAAGCGTGGCAAAAGCATTCATTTCATTATTTGTTTTATTTCAATGTTGTTTTAATTCAATGTGTATTGTATTTTATTTATATCGTGTCTTGTTTATTTGGTTGTTACAAGATCTCTAGCTTGGTTCTCTTCCACCTGAATCTCTAGTCTTGTCATCATGCCTTCTGGAATTTGTTTGTGTCATTTGATTTGATAACTATAGCTTTATAGAGGTGAGTAATCACACCTGACATCCGTACTTATATAACGGTGAATTGATAGCAAGTGAAAGTGTAGAAATAATTATATTATGTTATACTGCCTGTGATGTAAATTATATGATGTTAAACCCTGTAATTAACTTATATCATCATTTGTTATTTTTTTATATTACTGTTTATTCTATTCTGTTAAATCACACTGCAAGTTCCCTGTAGAATAGAATCACTATGGGTTGAAATGATACATACCCGAACGAACTTTAGAATAGGGAAAGATCGTTATGGGCTAAATGATAAGCCTTAGCGACTTTTATTTAATTTTATTTACTTGGGATTGCAGGTTTGAAATGATAAAACTCGGATTTTCTTTGTAAACTACGGATTGAAATGATATATTATCCGTATCACTTGACTCAGGCTAGAAAATATTATACAGACCCGTGGTTATTATATATTTTTCTGGAAATTTTTAGGTATTTTAAAAATGTAAAAAAATGATAAATTGATTTAAATTGAATTTTTAAAATGATTTATTAAAGTGGAAATTATTTTTCTATGTGTTGAATGTAAAATAGATGAATAGAAAATTGTGATTTTAAAGTGTAACTTAATTTGGAAATTTTGATTTGATTTTTAAATGGAAATTTAAGTTAATTAAATTAAAAATGGAAATTAAGTTTTAAAATGGTGAAAATGGAGATTTAAATTTAAGTGTTAAAGTAATTTGTTAAAAATGAAAAGGGAAATTGACACACTTGAATTTAATAAGTGAACTTTGGAAATTTTGATTTTTATTTGTAAAATTCTTCTTTATAAAAATCATAAGTTAATGGTATTTAAACGAACATTTTTGATGTGGAAAAATATGATTTTTATAAGTTTAAATGATTTAAATTGAAGTTTATTTATGGCTGGAATTGTATTTAAAACCTGGAAATTTAATTAATAGCACTTCAGAATTGCTATCATTTCTGGAAATAAACTAATTCTGAACTAAGTAGAATCTGCAGCACTTTGTAAGTGCTGTGGTTGCATAAATGAACTAATATACAAAAATTAACTAAGGCTATGACAGCGCTTGGTAAGTGCTGTAGTGGCAAGAACTAAATTTAAACTGAAACTAATGAAGGGGCTATTGTAGCACTTGTTAAGTGCTGAAGTAGGCTGAATGTATTTTTGTATATAACTGAACTACTGCAGCAGTTTTAAAAAAAACGCTGTCTTTGCTGAATTGGGTTAAAACCTTTAATTTGAACCCTGAACTAATACAACAGTTCTGTAAATGCTGTCTTTTCTGAATTGAACTATTTTTCCTTTAAAACTGAACTATTACAGCAGTTTATAAATGCTGTCTTTGTTGAATTGAATTGTTTTCAAATACAACTTACCGCAACACTTTTTAAATGCTGTGAAAGCTGGAATTTTAATGTTTTAATGTTTTAAGTGAATAAATGAACTCAGAAAGGCTAAAATTTTGGGAATTGAATATTTGATTTAAAGGGATAATGACTTTGTTTTTAAATGGCTTAAATGAAGTATTTTGATTTGAAATATAAACTGTTTTAAATTTATAACCACGGGTTATAATAACGATTGGTTGTTAAAGAGACCGGGATCAGATATGGACATACTCTCTGTCGATACCGAAAACCACTTTAACAAATGTGTACGCGGTGGAGTTTCCAGAATGAAGTAGGATGGTGGCGACGATCCTAAGGTATATACGTGGACCCAACTCCCATAAGTTGGCATAAGGTGGCTAAAACAGGAGCGATTGACGGACCAATAAGGTAGCACCTCTGATTGGACACACTTCTTCGATACCATTCTATTACTTGTGATTGATTTGGTGCGCACCCTTGATTTAGGAGTGTTGTTCGAGGTGGGCGGTAGTGGCTGCTATGCGTCACCACCAGTTCGGATGCGTAATTGGTATATCTACCCTGGCATTGCCTAGTTGTGCCGTGTCACCTACCATATCGGGCTTTACTACGAGTTGTGATTTCTCCCGTAGCCCGTGGAGTATCGAGGGTAGCCCTCATTTTGGGAGTACGCTAATACTGGATAGACTACTTGGACTATTACGTGTTAGGGTGAGTTCAGATTAAATGTAAAGCCCTAATGCTATTTTAAAGTATGTTTATTTTATATTAGACATTATTATAATAGCGAATATTACTACATAGTAGATAGTTTAACGGATCCTTAAAGAATAGGCGATCCCAAGCATTCTTTAAGTTACTGTACCTTTATTACAGTTCACTTGAGTTGGTTTACATTGTATAAGTATGTATGTCCTGACTCGAGTGTTTGTGTTTTATTTACGCTCGGGTCAGCCTGAGTATTCACAGCTTTGGACTTCCCTTTTCTGGAGCTAGGAATCGCTGGAGTTTCTGCTTATCTAGTAGTTCATCTATTTCAGTTTCAGTTGTTCTATTTCAGCTTTTGTATTAGAGACTTATGTCTTTAGGATTTCTATTGTACTTCTTTCAGAACTGTATTGGTTTTCAGACTATATATTTTGTATCTGTTTTTGAGACTCTGTATTTTAGTGGCTTCATGAACCGCTATTTATTTTATTTTCCGCTGCGAGTTATTCTAATATTTCTGTGTATGTGATTCTGTGAATAATTTTATTTGCTCCAAATTTTATTACAATCTGTTATTTTGTATTATTCAAGGCTGACATGTGTGGATTATTGTTGATTTGAATGGTCCAAAATAGTGGGTTGTTACAAATACACAGTAGAAAAAGAAAACTCTAAATAACTATCTGCCTCCGGAAGCTTTATTTGTCTAAGAAGAAAACCTGAAAACCCTAAACCTCAAACTACTCAAAATCAATTGACTACCCGAGAGTTTAAAGGGAAAACAAAAACTTTGAGTCAGGCATAAAGCCACATATGAATAGTAATCTAACATCTCAATCCTTTTTAGATATGGGGGAATTAATTTAAAGGACAAAGATTTGTATATTTTTTGCCTCAAGGACACAACCTCAATATTTTTACCACAAGGACAAACATTCTCCGAAAAATTATTCATAAGGACAAATTTTTTCCAAAATTATTCATAAGGACAACAAAACTGCTACCAAGCTAAAAACTGATACCTAAAAACTGCTACCGATAACTACAAACTGATACCTAAAAACTGCTATCAATGACTAAAAATTGATACCTAAAGAAAGTTGTCCTTCAGGATAAAATATTGAAGGCCTGTCCTTGAGGCTAAAACACTGAGAAATTTTGTCCTTAACAATAATTTCCTGTTTAGATATCTAGTGAGACCATGCCGCTTAGTAGAACGGGTTTTCCCCTCACTAGTATCCTAAAACCTTTATAAAGCCATACTGTGCTCCTGCATCCACAATGGTTGAAACATACATTTTCCAAATATTATGATGATATGCATACTTGAAAACAATTATGATTTCCCAACCCCCGTTTAATATGACACCCTGTCTTATCCATAGTTTTCATGGGATCACTATGAACATATAAACTCTGCCAGTTAACTTAATTAATACATGGGTTCCTGTAACGACCCAGAATTTTGAACAAATTAAATTGAAATATTTAATTAATTTTAAATATTTGAACGACGATTTAATTTGAATCCCGAAATATAACTTGGAATTTGACAATTAAACTTTAAAATTTAATCTAGTGAATGCTGAATAAAAATTTAAATCTTCAATTTTAAGCTGAAGAAAAATATTTTGAAAGCTTTTAAAATTCGTATTGATGATACCGAAGATAATAGAAGCTTCAGAATCGAATTTAAAACTGTTTTGTTCAGTTTAGAAATTCATATCGTTCAACCGAATTTAAAAATAGCCGTCCGAGGCACAGTCTCAGAATTCGACGAAACCAGTTCCATTGGGTCCGTAATATTGAATTATTACCGGATTCCAAATTTCGTATTTTTTGGGATTGTTATATGAACGTACGACACATAAACACATTGAATCTTTGTCGAATTCAATTTGAATTTAAATCTATAATTGGTCAACATCAGCATCCTAAAATGCTGCCTAGAATCGCGCCTAATATCATGAAATGGTCGTGCAACATGCCTCCTTCCATTATTAAAGTAACCCCTCCCTCCCCAGTTCAAAGAAATCAAAATAACTTCTCGTTCAAATCAAAAACAATGGCCGAAGCCTCTTCAAGTAAAATAGAAGCAGTAATTTCAAAATTTAAAACTTAGTCCTCCCTCTAATCAAATTTAAATCGAACGAAACCTCGTTCGTTTCCCCTCTCGAAAAAAAATCGAAGTATTCAATGGGAAATCGGGGCGCGCAGTTGAAGTGTTCACGAATTTTGTCGAAGCGAGATTTCTAGGGCTCGCGATGGTCTCGCGTGAGACTGAAGATCAATTGGGGCGACTCGCGTAGGGGCGGCAACTGGAAGGTGTTCGAAGTTGTGGCGTTGGGTAGCTCGAGCGATGACGGCATGTCAGAGAGGATGGCGACGAACTGGGGCGGCGCGTAGGCAAGTCGCGTGTAGGCAACAGAGGAAGAAGCTCGCGATCGATTTTTGGGGCCGACTGTAGCTGGAATTTGTTTGCATGGTCGCGCAGTCAAATGGCGATAGTCGTGGGGATGGCGTCGTCGAGGCGATGTCGGGACTGTGGCAGCGTGGTCGCGACTGCGACTCGAGATAATGTCCAGTTCTCTTCGATTTTTCCAGCAAGGTATAAAAACAATTTAAATTCTTCAATTTAAAATTTTAAATTTTGTAATATGTTTTGTCAGTTTTATAGACTGCAAGGTGGAGTTTTTATTAAACTATTTTAAAAATTCTAGTTTACAGTAAAATATATAAATACATACAGACAGTTTTTCTTTTACTTTTAAACTTATTAAATATATATATAAAAACAGCAAAGTTAGAAATAGAAAATTGATTTGAATTAAAGATATTTATTTTAAGTAAAAGTTTGGTTGGATGGATTTATTTAAAAGGAACCAGTTCGAATTTTAAATTTTTATTTTAAAAAGAAAGAAAAAAAACATTGGTTAATTTAAAATTATCAAATAGAAGTTTGTTTTAAATTAAAGGTGTTATTTTAAAATTAAAAACCATGGGTTAATTAAAGTATTTTTATTTACTAAAAATATATATATATATATATTTTTAAGGGAATTCAGTTTAATTAAATAAATTGGTGAGAGAAGGTTGTTAATAAAATACTTTAGCTAATTTAATTTATCTAATAGAAAATAAATTATTAGATTAGTTCAAATTAAAAGTGTTGATTTATTTAATCTATTGAAAAGAAATTAAAATGTTCGATTTGTTCGAATATTAATAAAATTGTGTAAATATTTATACAAGGTTAAAAATCAAGAAGAAATGGTCAAAATGGAAATGGATGGAAAATAAAGCTAAGGTGAGATTTTTCTCACTCAAAAATAATTTTGTATTGCAGTTATTTATTGACTGATTGATTGCTATTGGATGTGATATTAGATATAGTAGGATATATCTATATATATAGCAATATATACATATTGGCATATGTATATATTGGATTGATTGATTTCCCGCCTCGTATAGCGGATGAGACCCTATTGCGCCGTTAGTAAGCGGATGATTTTTATAAAACCCATATACCGCGATATTCCACCTCGAAGTGGAATTGGTATTGTGCTAACGTCTGTGGATGCAGGGAAACAGGTTGGAGATCTCCAACTGGATTCCTCACCAGTAGTTATTTATTTACAGATATTGATGTATATTCTGTTATCATATTGATATATGATGTTTGTTGTTGTGATTGACTAATTGGTGTTGTTGCATCATCGGATTCAGTTTTGAAGTTTAAAAATAACGACTTTTACTTTAAAAGGATTTTAAAGGGATTTTTGGAAGTAGACGTTTTATTTAAATTTTGAATTAAAAAATAAACGTTCAAACTTTAAAGTTATAAAAGTTAAGATTTGTGAATTATAACCAAAAGGTAATTTCTTTTGAAATAAATAGTTAAGAAATTTATAAAATGGTTTTAATTGGAATTTTTGAATTATTAAAACGACGTATGTAAAAGATGTACAAGATTGATATTTATAACTTTAAAATGTTGGTATTATAAAACGAGTTTTTATAAGCGTTAAAATGAATTTTTAAGAATTTATAAATAAATGAAATTTATAAATTGTGAACTTATAAATGGAAATGTTTTGGTAAAATAAAGGAATTATAAGTATTTAACTTATAATATGGATTGTTGGTATAAGATTTGAGTTATGAATCGAATTGTTAATAAAGGAGATTTATTAAATTGAAGTTGTTAGAAAATAGAAATAGAATTTATAAACGTTGTTTTATAAATTCGAAATCAATTGGATTTGATAAATTAAATATAGAAGGTTGTTAAAGGAGATATATTCGCGATTTTGGATAGCGAATTATTATTGAAATAAAATGTGTAGAAAATAGTGAAATGTAATTAGTGAAGTATATTCACGATTTTGGATAGTGAATATATCGTTAAGTAAAATGGATAGTTTTGGAAAAGTGATATTTGAAATGAAGTTAATTGTTTTAAAGATGTTTTCAAATATAATGAATATCGAAATCATAGATTTCAACATTCATTGTTGAAATAGACGTTTTCGAGGAATAAGGAAATGATGAACTATAACACTGTTGTTATAGTAAATGATTTTCGAAAGAAAATATTTTATGTAGTATTGGGATTTACATATATCTATCTTAAAATCCGAATCCCTATACTAGTGATTTCGAGTCGTCGTAACGATGTTTTACGCAACATTCGTTTTGACTAAGATAAATGTGTTATAGAAATGATTTCCTTAAAGAATGAAATATATACTTAACATTTATTTAAGTATATCGAATATTTTTCAAATGTTGAAAATAAATAGATTTGTGAATTACTTATTTTTAAATAAGTATGGAATTGCTTTTCCAAAAATGAAATGAAATGTTTTTGAGAATTTATCTTCTTAAAGATAAATCGAAAGTGAATATGTGAAATCGATTGAAAATCGTATATCAGTAGATATTTTGAAAGATATAAATTCAATATGGAATTTATAAAAGAAAAGGGAATCTGTTTAAAAATAAATATTGATTTATTTTTGAAGTGTGGAAATTTTATATCTAGTAAAGATATTTTTGGAAAATAAATAATTTGGAAAATTATTTGGAATCTGATGATGTTGCGCATCTTTATTGATAGTTAAATAACCGACTATCAATAATTACCTTGAATAGGTATTTGTTGTGAATTGGATGAATTTGAATGCCACACTTATTTTTGAATAAGCGCTCACTATTCGGGTTAGCCGGGAAAGGACCATGGGGTCATATAACCCATTCCGAATATGTGATACGTCGTTATGAATTGCATTCGAAGACCGGTGTTGAAGACCGGATATTTTTGAAAACGGAAGGATTACCGTCGAGTTACTCTACATCGGCTGATCTCCGATTTAGAGGTTTTTATCACCCTTAGTGACGGGAAGTCCGGACGTGATTAGAAAATTATCCGGATGTGCAAGGGCTTCGTGAGAAGTGCCTTCGGTTCTGTTCGATCCCGGAACAGACTTGTATGGATTGTGTGTCTGACGTTACAATTTGAGATATAAAGCTGATTTCTTTCAAATACATTTCTGTTGGTGGCGGAGAATTTATTCTCCTTAACACCCTTCTCTGAGACGTACGAGCTCAGGGTTATGTAGTTGAAATTTATCAGCGATATATTTCCAATTTGGTAACGTGGCATACTGAGTGTTGCTGTGAAATGATCAGTGTTTGATCATTTGCGATATGATCATTTGTTTGATCTTATATCTTTGTGATCATAGGTTGATCATTTGTTTGACCCGAAGCATGGCTTTGTAGAAAGCGTAGCTTTGTGGACGAGACTTCGTCGAGCCTCACACCCCGGAAATGGTCAAAACAGGAAGGATGCGGCAAGGTTCTAGGGAGTAGCGCCCCTTAGTGTATGTCATTCCTTCTGGATAGAGGTGGTATCATGGTATGGAGCCCAGATACTTAACCTATGTGGTTGCTGCATTATTTTTATGTGGTTTGTTGCGAATCGGGGATCCTCGGGAAGATCGGTTACGATCGGGGGATGGCATACGCATGTCAGTAGTTACCTATTTTTTCAGAGGTAACCCGGCCTTGTGTTGGCAGAGATCTAACCGTAATATTTGGTTATTTCTCGGAACGTCATTCCAGAGGCGTTCTGTTCGTGGAATAGGAAGTTCCTTAGCCTGACCATTTGTTGGAAATCCAAAGAAACAATACGTGACGTGTACGGTTTTAGTTGTATTACCTGCTATGGAATGTGGCGGTAACCTGCTATTGAACATAGTAGCTATAGTAGGCATAAGTGCGGAATGCCTATGCTGGCTAAGATTTATATTATACTTTCGAAATGTTTTCTACACTATGCACTAATAATAATATCAAAAATGATTTGATTTTGCGTAGTAAGCATCTTTGACTATCATAAGAAGAAATCTCCTCCAATTCTGCGTTTGCATTGTGTGTGTGGCGGGAGGTCTTATGGTAGTTTCATTTTCCAAAAGCATTGCGAATTTGTTTTATTTTCTTTGTGAAAAATAACTGTTTTACGATCTCACACCAGTCACCATGACTGACTCGGAGTTTATTGTTTCCCTTCTAAACTCTGGGTGCCCACCAAATTTCCACACGGGCAGACTAGAGTTATGTTATCAGGATATTCTGGATATTCTGGAGCTTTGGAAGCAAGCTGGATGGCGAGACGTAGTATTTGTATCTGATATGATTTATTCCGCTGTGTATTCTGTATGAGGACAAGTTTATAAAACTGTCCATTATTGTATATTGACTCTGATTGATGTATGTATAAACTGATATAGTTCTTTGTTTTAAAAGACTAGTGTTTATCTATTATATATTGTTCCGCTGTGATATGTGAGATTCTGATATTGTTTCTTCTTCTGATGTTGTTCTGTTGTTCTTCTCTATTTTCTTCTTCTCTTCTTCTTTCTTCTTCCTCCTTCTTCTGTTTTCTTCTACTTCTGCCTTTTTCTTCTTTCTTAAACCATCACTATTGGAGTTTTCGGCACTCGATTGCTCGACAGTCGATAAAGCGAGTATCGATGTCGAATTTTCGAAAGTCGAAAATTCCGGTACGTGACAGCGTGGTATCAGAGCATATGGTTAAGCGACAACCCTGCTCTGTTGGGTGTTACTCATTAGAGATAGAGTCAGCAGTACTCTAGAATGAGTTTGAGTGTAATAATAGATACGAGTGCGTATTTGTTAGTGAATATAAAATTGTTTTATATTGTGATGATTGGTTTATTGAGTGGTATATGAACCTTCGTCGGCACAGTCTGCAAAACTGTATCGAAGGGGTTTCTAAACACTCGAATAGAACAATTCGGCACAGTATTGTTTTAAAATAGGGTAAATGAAATAATTTTACCCAAGACTATTTTTGTATATAAAAGAAATGATTTTCTGTAAATTATTACAGTATATGGTTGCATGGTTGCTAGAAGTAATAATATTAAACTATTATCATTGAAATTAAATGAGAAATTGGAATTATAACTCCAAAGTTAAGAAATAAATTCATATACAAATGAAATTAAAGAATGTAAATTATAAATGTGAATTGTGATTTAAAATGGAATTCCAGAGAAGTTTTTGGAAATGTTTTTGAAAGAATTTGAAAATTTTGGAGATTTGGAAAGTTTAAATTCTTTTGATTTGAAAATGATTTTCAAAAGATTTTGGAAAAATGTTTTGAAGGAATGAAAAGCTCTAAACCTTTTTCGGTCGCTGGAAAATAACTTCGATGATGACTGCGGCATCATTGGTGTTCATTTTCGGGTTTCCAAAAGAGGAATTGCTGCCAAATTGTTTTAAATGGAAGTTGTTTTGAAAATTTGGGTTTTTGTTTTGGAAATTCAAAGGATAATTTGAATTGTTTTCAAAATGGTTTTGAAAAGGTTGAAAAGACTCTGGAACACTATATAAAAATATTTATGAAATATTATTAAGTTGATAACTTATACAATTTGAAGTTTGATAGAATAAATTTAACTTAAAGAATGGAGTTAAATTAAAGTAAGTATAAGTGAATAAATTTGAATGAAGTGAAATTGAAAGTTGAAATTCATTTTGAATTTGTAAGTGAATAGAACTAGAATTGAATTTGATTTATGATGTATTAAACTGAAAGTTAGTAAGTAAAGCTAATTGATTATTGACCAAATGAATAAGGTTTGAACGAATTAAATTCAATGATTATAAATGAAGATAAATTGAATTCCAATAGAATTAAAATTGCGAATTGAATTCAAATAGAAATTTGAAATGCAAAATTGAATGAAAATGAATATGTAACTTCAATAGTAAGCTAAAAATGTATAAGTAGTTTATATTGAAAATTTTGTAATAGAATTTGCAAAATGGTTTGAATGTGTAACTAGATATTATGGCTAGTAGGACATACAGGTGTTATAAAAGGAATTGGAATTTTGATTTCAAAGATAATTTGAATTGCTCGACAAAAGGTAAGTATTTAAATTTCTATATGAGATTTGCTGATTTCTTGTCTAGCCGCTTGGCATTTTTCCTTTCTTTTTGAAATCTGAGAGTCCGTAGGGACGTTTTGTAGTCGTACCGTATTAGCCGCGCAAAGGAGACGCTGGCGAAATTTTTCGAAAATTTCGAGTGTTAGAAAATTTTTGAGAAAATTTTGAAAGTTTAAATTTGAATTTGAAATATAAATTTGAATTGTTAAGGAAACAATGTTGTTTCAAACTTAAAATTGAAGTTGGAAAAGCTAGATGAATTGATAATGAATCTCTAGTAAATAGATTTAGGTTAGTGAATTGATAAAACTATTGGATTGTGAAAAATGATAGACGAGTTAAGGACATTTTTTCCTAACTTGTAATTTCGGGACGAAATTCTTTTAAGGAGGGAAGTTTTTAACGACCCAGAATTTTGAACAAATTAAATTGAAATATTTAATTAATTTTAAATATTTGAACGACGATTTAATTTGAATCCCGAAATATAACTTGAAATTTGACAATTAAACTTTAAAATTTAATCTAGTGAATGCTGAATAAAAATTTAAATCTTCAATTTTAAGCTGAAGAAAAATATTTCGAAAGCTTTTAAAATTCGTATTGATGATACCGAAGATAATAGAAGCTTCAGAATCGAATTTAAAACTGTTTTGTTCAGTTTAGAAATTCATATCGTTCAACCGAATTTAAAAATAGCCGTCCGAGGCACAGTCTCGGAATTCGACGAAACCAGTTCCATTTGGTCCGTAATATTGAATTATTACCGGATTCCAAATTTCGTATTTTTTGGGATTGTTATATGAACGTACGACACATAAACGCATTGAATCTTTGTCGAATTCAATTTGAATTTAAATCTATAATTGGTCAACATCAGCATCCTAAAATGCTGCCTAGAATCGCGCCTAATATCACGAAATGGTCGTGCAACATGCCTCCTTCCATTATTAAAGTAACCCCTCCCTCCCCAGTTCAAAGAAATCAAAATAACTTCTCGTTCAAATCAAAAACAATGGCCGAAGCCTCTTCAAGTAAAATAGAAGCAGTAATTTCAAAATTTAAAACTTAGTCCTCCCTCTAATCAAATTTAAATCGAACGAATCCTCGTTCGTTTCCCCTCTCGAAAAAAAAAATCGAAGTATTCAATGGGAAATCGGGGCGCGCAGTTGAAGTGTTCACGAATTTTGTCGAAGCGAGATTTCTAGGGCTCGCGATGGTCTCGCGTGAGACTGAAGATCGATTGGGGCGACTCGCGTAGGGGCGGCAACTGGAAGGTGTTCGAAGTTGTGGCGTTGGGTAGCTCGAGCGATGACGGCATGTCAGAGAGGATGGCGACGAACTGGGGCGGCGCGTAGGCAAGTCGCGTGTAGGCGACAGAGGAAGAAGCTCGCGATCGATTTTTGGGGCCGACTGTAGCTGGAATTTGTTTGCATGGTCGTGCAGTCAGATGGCGATAGTCGTGGGGATGGCGTCGTCGAGGCGATGTCGGGACTGTGGCAGCGTGGTCGCGACTGCGACTCGAGATAATGTCCAGTTCTCTTCGATTTTTCCAGCAAGGTATAAAAACAATTTAAATTCTTCAATTTAAAATTTTAAATTTTGTAATATGTTTTGTCAGTTTTATAGACTGCAAGGTGGAGTTTTTATTAAACTATTTTAAAAATTCTAGTTTACAGTAAAATATATAAATACATACAGACAGTTTTTCTTTTACTTTTAAACTTATTAAATATATATATAAAAACAGCAAAGTTAGAAATAGAAAATTGATTTGAATTAAAGATATTTATTTTAAGTAAAAGTTTGGTTGGATGGATTTATTTAAAAGGAACCAGTTCGAATTTTAAATTTTTATTTTAAAAAGAAAGAAAAAAAAACATTGGTTAATTTAAAATTATCAAATAGAAGTTTGTTTTAAATTAAAGGTGTTATTTTAAAATTAAAAACCATGGGTTAATTAAAGTATTTTTATTTACTAAAAATATATATATATATATATATATATTTTTAAGGGAATTCAGTTTAATTAAATAAATTGGTGAGAGAAGGTTGTTAATAAAATACTTTAGCTAATTTAATTTATCTAATAGAAAATAAATTATTAGATTAGTTCAAATTAAAAGTGTTGATTTATTTAATCTATTGAAAAGAAATTAAAATGTTCGATTTGTTCGAATATTAATAAAATTGTGTAAATATTTATACAAGGTTAAAAATCAAGAAGAAATGGTCAAAATGGAAATGGATGGAAAATAAAGCTAAGGTGAGATTTTTCTCACTCAAAAATAATTTTGTATTGCAGTTATTTATTGACTGATTGATTGCTATTGGATGTGATATTAGATATAGTAGGATATATCTATATATATAGCAATATATACATATTGGCATATGTATATATTGGATTGATTGATTTCCCGCCTCGTATAGCGGATGAGACCCTATTGCGCCGTTAGTAAGCGGATGATTTTTATAAAACCCATATACCGCGATATTCCACCTCGAAGTGGAATTGGTATTGTGCTAACGTCTGTGGATGCAGGGAAACAGGTTGGAGGGATCCAACTGGATTCCTCACCAGTAGTTATTTATTTACAGATATTGATGTATATTCTGTTATCATATTGATATATGATGTTTGTTGTTGTGATTGACTAATTGGTGCTGTTGCATCATCGGATTCAGTTTTGAAGTTTAAAAATAACGAATTTTACTTTAAAAGGATTTTAAAGGGATTTTTGGAAGTAGACGTTTTATTTAAATTTTGAATTAATAAATAAACGTTCAAACTTTAAAGTTATAAAAGTTAAGATTTGTGAATTATAACCAAAAGGTAATTTCTTTTGAAATAAATAGTTAAGAAATTTATAAAATGGTTTTAATTGGAATTTTTGAATTATTAAAACGACGTATGTAAAAGATGTACAAGATTGATATTTATAACTTTAAAATGTTGGTATTATAAAACGAGTTTTTATAAGCGTTAAAATGAATTTTTAAGAATTTATAAATAAATGAAATTTATAAATTGTGAACTTATAAATGGAAATGTTTTGGTAAAATAAAGGAATTATAAGTATTTAACTTATAATATGGATTGTTGGTATAAGATTTGAGTTATGAATCGAATTGTTAATAAAGGAGATTTATTAAATTGAAGTTGTTAGAAAATAGAAATAGAATTTATAAACGTTGTTTTATAAATTCGAAATCAATTGGATTTGATAAATTAAATATAGAAGGTTGTTAAAGGAGATATATTCGCGATTTTGGATAGCGAATTATTATTGAAATAAAATGTGTAGAAAATAGTGAAATGTAATTAGTGAAGTATATTCACGATTTTGGATAGTGAATATATCGTTAAGTAAAATGGATAGTTTTGGAAAAGTGATATTTGAAATGAAGTTAATTGTTTTAAAGATGTTTTCAAATATAATGAATATCGAAATCATAGATTTCAACATTCATTGTTGAAATAGACGTTTTCGAGGAATAAGGAAATGATGAACTATAACACTGTTGTTATAGTAAATGATTTTCGAAAGAAAATATTTTATGTAGTATTGGGATTTACATATATCTATCTTAAAATCCGAATCCCTATACTAGTGATTTCGAGTCGTCGTAACGATGTTTTACGCAACATTCGTTTTGACTAAGATAAATGTGTTATAGAAATGATTTCCTTAAAGAATGAAATATATACTTAACATTTATTTAAGTATATCGAATATTTTTCAAATGTTGAAAATAAATAGATTTGTGAATTACTTATTTTTAAATAAGTATGGAATTGCTTTTCCAAAAATGAAATGAAATGTTTTTGAGAATTTATCTTCTTAAAGATAAATCGAAAGTGAATATGTGAAATCGATTGAAAATCGTATATCAGTAGATATTTTGAAAGATATAAATTCAATATGGAATTTATAAAAGAAAAGGGAATCTGTTTAAAAATAAATATTGATTTATTTTTGAAGTGTGGAAATTTTATATCTAGTAAAGATATTTTTGGAAAATAAATAATTTGGAAAATTATTTGGAATCTGATGATGTTGCGCATCTTTATTGATAGTTAAATAACCGACTATCAATAATTACCTTGAATAGGTATTTGTTGTGAATTGGATGAATTTGAATGCCACACTTATTTTTGAATAAGCGCTCACTATTCGGGTTAGCCGGGAAAGGACCATGGGGTCATATAACCCATTCCGAATATGTGATACGTCGTTATGAATTGCATTCGAAGACCGGTGTTGAAGACCGGATATTTTTGAAAACGGAAGGATTACCGTCGAGTTACTCTACATCGACTGATCTCCGATTTAGAGGTTTTTATCACCCTTAGTGACGGGAAGTCCGGACGTGATTAGAAAATTATCCGGATGTGCAAGGGCTTCGTGAGAAGTGCCTTCGGTTCTGTTCGATCCCGGAACAGAC
This sequence comes from Allium fistulosum, assembly GCA_030737815.1. Lineage (NCBI taxonomy): Eukaryota > Viridiplantae > Streptophyta > Magnoliopsida > Asparagales > Amaryllidaceae > Allium > Allium fistulosum. Next base: position 1,408,849,510 of record CM060903.1, read on the forward strand.
TTGTATGGATTGTGTGTCTGACGTTACAATTTGAGATATAAAGCTGATTTCTTTCAAATACATTTCTGTTGGTGGCGGAGAATTTATTCTCTTAGCTTAACACCCTTCTCTGAGACGTACGAGCTCAGGGTTATGTAGTTGAAATTTATCGGCGATATATTTCCAATTTGGTAACGTGGCATACTGAGTGTTGCTGTGAAATGATCAGTGTTTGATCATTTGCGATATGATCATTTGTTTGATCTTATATCTTTGTGATCATTTGTTTGACCCGAAGCATGGCTTTGTAGAAAGCGTAGCTTTGTGGATGAGACTTCGTCGAGCCTCACACCCCGGAAATGGTCAAAACATGAAGGATGCGGCAAGGTTCTAGGGAGTAGCGCCCCTTAGTGTATGTCATTCCTTCTGGATAGAGGTGGTATCATGGTATGGAGCCCAGATACTTAACCTATGTGGTTGCTGCATTATTTTTATGTGGTTTGTTGCGAATCGGGGATCCTCGGGAAGATCGGTTACGATCGGGGGATGGCATACGCGTGTCAGTAGTTACCTATTTTTTCAGAGGTAACCCGGCCTTGTGTTGGCAGAGATCTAACCGTAATGTTAGGTTATTTCTCGGAACGTCATTCCAGAGGCGTTCTGTTCGTGGAATAGGAAGTTCCTTAGCCTGACCATTTGTTGGAAATCCAAAGAAACAATACGTGACGTGTACGGTTTTAGTTGTATTACCTGCTATGGAATGTGGCGGTAACCTGCTATTGAACATAGTAGCTATAGTAGGCATAAGTGCGGAATGCCTATGCTGGCTAAGATTTATATTATACTTTCGAAATGTTTTCTACACTATGCACTAATAATAATATCAAAAATGATTTGATTTTGCGTAGTAAGCATCTTTGACTATCATAAGAAGAAATCTCCTCCAATTCTGCGTTTGCATTGTGTGTGTGGCGGGAGGTCTTATGGTAGTTTCATTTTCCAAAAGCATTGCGAATTTGTTTTATTTTCTTTGTGAAAAATAACTGTTTTACGATCTCACACCAGTCACCATGACTGACTCGGAGTTTATTGTTTCCCTTCTAAACTCTGGGTGCCCACCAAATTTCCACACGGGCAGACTAGAGTTATGTTATCAGGATATTCTGGATATTCTGGAGCTTTGGAAGCAAGCTGGATGGCGAGACGTAGTATTTGTATCTGATATGATTTATTCCGCTGTGTATTCTGTATGAGGACAAGTTTATAAAACTGTCCATTATTGTATATTGACTCTGATTGATGTATGTATAAACTGATATAGTTCTTTGTTTTAAAAGACTAGTGTTTATCTATTATATATTGTTCCGCTGTGATATGTGAGATTCTGATATTGTTTCAGCTTCTGATGTTGTTCTGTTGTTCTTCTCTATTTTCTTCTTCTCTTCTTCTTTCTTCTTCCTCCTTCTTCTGTTTTCTTCTACTTCTGCCTTTTTCTTCTTTCTTAAACCATCACTATTGGAGTTTTCGGCACTCGATTGCTCGACAGTCGATAAAGCGAGTATCGATGTCGAATTTTCGAAAGTCGAAAATTCCGGTACGTGACAGTTCCCCTGAACCTATTAGTCATTTCACTACCAATCACCTTATCCTAGTTTTCATAGGTTGACTAGGAACCTATGGATTTATCTAGTAACTCACTTCACATCCTAGTTTTCATGGGTTGACTAGGAACCTACTGATACTTCCAGTAGCCAATTTGTTATCCTAGTTTTCATAGGTTTACTAGGAACCTATTGAACGATGTCAATTCTTAATCCGGATATAGTTTTCTTGGGTTCACTACAAACCAATTAGCCCCTGCCAACTGTCCTTAACACATAGTTTTCATGGGTTAACTATGAACCTGTTGGTTTCCTCCAACAAATACTTAATCATAGTTTTCATGGGTTTACTATGAACCTTTTGGATTGCACCAATAACTACTTTATCATAGTTTTCATAAGTTTACTATAAACCTTTTGATTACCTTTAATAACTACAATGTTTAGGCATCCTATATTTATGTCACATTGACTCCTTGATGCAATTCTACTCATTCAGGAGTTTAAGCCATTTATATTCACTATTGAGTTAACCTAGTTAGTTCTTCTACCTTTTTTTTCCCCAAAATACAGTTATGGGTTGTCATGTGAATATATTCATAATTGAAGAAGCAAAACGATAACTTAACAATACCACTCCTGTGGGTTTAAGGTCCTTGAAATGCATTTCATAAAACATAGTTAACAGCTTTTAACTTATATTTTTGTCAAGGCAATACTTCTTCAAAATAATGTACTTAAGTCATTACAAAACTCCTTTATATAAGCCATAGGTTTTCCTTAGAAATTTAGAGTATGGGTTTTTAAAACCTTTCGAAAGCTTAAACAAAACTAAAAACCTTTTGAAACCCAACCTTTCAACCTTGTCGAAGGGACTCCTAGATCATTTCAAAACCAAACCTTTCGACCTTGTTGAAGGGTCTCCTAAATCCTTTCAAAACCAAACCTTTCGACCTTGTCAAAAGGTCTTCAAAACAACCTTTTGAATTCAAACCTTTCGAAAACTCACTGGGTTCAATTTAAAACATGTGGAAAATCCTCTTTTAAAACCTTTCAACTACATTGGAAGCAACATTTCGACTTTGTCGAAAGGTCTGCTTCGCAAGCTTTAAAACGCCACTTTAAAACTGTAAGCTTCAACCTTTAAAATACCTTCTTCGAAAGCTTTGGGTTATACTTCAACTATAAAACAAGGGTAAATCATCTAAGTCGAAAGCTTTGATACCTTTCGAAATCATGGAGAAGCGGCTGGTTTTAAAACAAGTAAACCTTTCATCATTGTCGAAAGCATCGTCCTCGAAAGGTTAGAAAAAGCGGCAATAACCTTTCGACTATGTCGGAAGGTTCAAAACAAAAATAAACTAAACAAAAACAGCAGTAACTTTCGACTTTGTCGAAAGGTTTAAAAACTTTATTTAAACATTTGACCCGGTCGAAAGCAACCAAGTGGAAAGCTCTTATTCGAAAGCAAAGCAGGCAATCTTTGGTTTATAAAACAAATATACCCCAACCTCTTTGGCAACCAACCATTCAACTTAGAACCCTTCAACTCTGTTCAATTCATTACGTACCAAATAACTTGATACAATATGCATTGGTTTGACCATGTCAAAAGCTATAACCTTTCAACTATGTCGGAAGGTCTGGGTCGGAAGGTTTGCTGCCTAAAATGGTTGAAACATGCTAAAAGCGTGATTTTCTTATTTTTAACTTAAAGAATATAACTTTTCAACTAACCTGCCTTTGTTTATCAAATTCTCATTGGTTAACAATTACTTTTCAGAATAATGCTGCAACTAATTTCAGAATTAAATAATAATATTATTTTGTGAAATGCCCCTTCTCCTTAATTAAATATATAAAACATTTAAGTCTCATATCTTAAATAATTTTATATATTCATCAAATCACTTAGGAAAAATCTAGGAAAAACCCAAAAATCTATTTTAATATCTTCTCCAACATATAAAAATTTCAAACCCAAATAATAATTATTTTAGCCGTAAATAATTTATAACCCAATAAATTCTTTTCTTCACTAGAAAATTAGTATAAAATCCACATTAATTCAGAAAATTATGGAAATTGAAACCCATCTCCAAAATCATGTTTTCTACAACATAAAATTTTCCCATGGCATTTAAAAATCATTTCATCTTGGTTTTACCCTAAAAACGTGTATATCACCTTTTTAGCAAACTTGTTTAATCCATATAAGTCATGATTCAAGTATATCATCATTCAATATATCATAGATTTACACTAAAATCCAAAACCTCATGATCATAAAACTAAAATAGAGATGTAGAAATTATTATTCACCTTAGATTGGATAAGGAAATTAATGATTGATTGAGGTTGATTTCCTCTAGCTTGATCCTAAGCTTTAGATTTATATTTTTTCCTATTCTTTGCTATCTTCTTAATGGCCGGCTCTCTTCTTTCTCACGGTTAAATTTTTTACTTGTAATAAAATAAACGTGTATGGCCTAAAGAAAATGGTATAACGGTGGAGACTGTGGGCGGCAATTACGCTATTGCCCTTTTATTTATTTTAGCAAACACATAACCATTTATAAGTTCATTAGATCTTATATAAGCACGACCATCTAATTTATTAATCAACCTCTATCTCCTTATCTACATTATTCTATTTAATTTATTCTAATTAAATCTACTGAATAATGTTAATAAAATTAGGGGTGTTATAGTTAGCTTGGTCATCGGTGCCGCTATCCGCGAAAAATCCTTAATGGATCTTTGATAATAACCAACCAACCCAAGAAACCTCTTTATCTCGATTACTATCTTGGGTCTCTTTCAACTATTCACTTCCTCGATCTTAGTCGGATCTACTGACAACCCTTTCTTTGAGTTTACAAGACCAAGAAACTTCACCTCTTTCTTCTAGAAGTGACACTTCAAAAACTTCGCTTTCAGCCGATGCCACCTCAGCGTCACAAGCACCACTCTAAGATGAACTTCATGCACTCTCTTATCCTTAGAGTAAATCAAGTTATCATATTTGAAAACAAACAGGAACCTATCCAAGTGCTCTCGAAAAATCCGGTTCATCAAATCCACAAAGAAAGCTGGCGCATTCGTCAGTCCGAACGGCATAACCAACTATTCGTACGACCCATACCTGGTCCTGAACGCCGTCAAAGGTATACTATCCTCTGCTACCCTGAGCTGATGGAAACATATTGCCAAATCCAACTAAGGAAAATACCTTTGCTCCACTCAACGGGTCGAACAAATCGTCAATCATGGGCAATGGATATTGATTCATTATCGTCCTCTCATTCAACTTACGGTAATCGATACATAGCCTCAACGATCCATCGGCTTCTTAGCAAACACTTCTGCTACACCCCAAGGTGAAATACTCGGCCTGTTAAAACTCTTGCCTTCCAAATCCACCAACTACACCTTTAACTCCCTCATCTCTGAAGGGGTCATCATACTTGGCAGCCTACTCATCGCTTCTACTCCCAAAACCAAATCTATCCGAAACTCAATGGCTTGCTTTGGTGGCAACCTACTACAGGCTAAATATATCTACAAATTCTCCAACCACGAAAACTCGACTCAACTCTCCATCTAATTCCATAGCACCCAACAAAGCAAACACCTCACCGCCAGAAACTCCTACGGTAAAAACAATATGGTCGCTACAATCAGGGTTTCTAAGAGATATCTTCCTATCTTTGCAAAATATTCTATCATCGTACTCACTCAACCAATCCATACCAAGGATAATTCCGGAACCCACACAATCAAACACATGCAAACTGCAAACAAAAGTATGACCTAACAGGACTAACTCAAACTGGTCACACCTCAACCCTAGAGTTGTATAACCTCCTATTAGATTCGCAACCTGTAAAGAAGTAACTAATTATGTGGGTTTAAGGTTAAGCTTGTCTATCAAACATCTAGATCTAAAAGAATGCGACGCACTAGTATCAAATAAAACGCTAATAAACATACCATGAATCTGAAGCATTCCTCCAAGAACCACCTTTCCCTACTCTTGGGCTATTGGCTTCGAAGTAGCATACTCCAATGCATACACCTTACCCTTACCATCTCTAACTGGCTCCTTACACCGGTTCTTATAATGGCCAATCTGGTCACAGTTGAAGCACCTGGCATTCTTCCCCTTAGCCACATCCTTTGCTTTTCCAGAACAACACTCATTACCAAAGTGCCCTTCTTGTTGCAATTATAGCAGACAATCTCAGACTTCCCTTTCTTGGCTGCTCCACCCTTCTGAGCACCTTTCATGGGAAAGAACTTCCTCTTCTAGATCTGGCCAACCTGGACCTCCTTAGCCTTGCTCTTCTCCAGAGACTCAAGAACATCCTCCTACCTCATAGCTATCTCCACTAGAATATCAAAAGGATCCCTAAGATGAGACAAAAGTAGCCCTGGCCAACTCAGGCTTCAATCCTCTGATGAACTTCTAATTACCCTTCATCACTGTATTCACTGAAACATACCCATACCGGGCCAACTCTTCAAACTTTCTGGCATACTCTGCAACCAACATATCTCCTTGCTCTAACTCAGCAAACTACCCAATCAGAGCCGACTGTGCCATAACAGACATAAACCTCTCCTGGAATCTCCTCTTGAAATCCTCCCAGGTCATTGTCTCTTTATCCACCGTCACAGTCACACTATTCCACTAATACAAAGCAGCTCCCTGAAGCTGTTTAGATGCCAACCTCCTCTTCTGCTCGTCATTAAGCCCCAAATCTACAAAATTCCTTTTGTAGTGCAATAACCAATTCTCCACCTCAATGGCATCCTTCGTTCCCATAAATGGCTTCCCTCCAAGCTTATCATAATCTCCGCTCAACTTACCAAAAGATTAACCACTGGAACTTCCAAAACCCCTGCTCCTACAGCATTTCCTCCTAACACTCCGGTTGCAACTCCCGCCTGCATCATATTCCAAAAAAACTAATACATAGCTTCCATTCCGACCTATGGGACCTCAGCACCAACATTCTCAGCTTGGGCCTGACCTTGACCTCTCCCCGCATTAGGTTTGGCATTCCCTTCGGTGCTTCCCCTTGCGGGGTTAACTCTGCTTCTTCTACCATCCATATATGTATTCAAATCTCATGAGATACAGAAAGATAAACTAATCAAAGTTAGGAGACCAGAGATAAAGCGCATACTTATATATAGAAAATACAAGTATGAAACTATAGCGTTATCCCAAACCCCAATTTTTTTCCAATTCCTTTGGATCTTGTTTTCCAAACCATTTTTAGTTAAAAATTTTCATAAACCTATGCTCTGATACCAAGTTGTAACATCTCGTATCTGGAGGCCAAAAGCTAAGCGCTACGGATGCTATAGTCATCCATAGTATTAACTTCTGGAGACGAAATACGGTAATGCTAATGGTATCCATAATATCAGAAGCATTTGAATATGAACAAAATCACAAATTTCCAAAAACAATAATTTCAGTGATTACATTTCAAATAAAATCATACCCAAGTTACAAAATCCCCAACTTATTCCCAGGCAATGATCAAATATAATTTACAACAATACGCCAAGAGCGACTTATGAAGATGCCCCTGGATGATCAAAGCAATATAGACATATCTGTCATAATACATAGCGAAAAAAAAGAATAGAATTCCTAATTTAGCTATCCGTAAGCCACATGCTCGTCTTCAGAAGCTTTATTCGCCAAAACCTGCTAAAACCTAAACCCTCAGCCTACTCAAATCAATTTTGCGCACCCGATAGTTTAAGGCGAAACAAAAACTTCGACTCGGACATAAAGCCTGGTATGAATAATTTCAGTTACATCTCTGTTTACTGATATTTAGTGAGACCATGCTACTTAGCGGAACGGGTTTCCCCTCACTAATATCCCTTTTCAAAACATATATTTTTCAAATCCTTTCCTGCAACCAAATCGGTTAATCAACTGATTATAATAATAATATAGCAAGATCCGTTATGCTAAAAACAGGAAATAAATAGACTAACTGCCGAAGTCTGGGCTAACAGCCCTCTGCTGGACTAATTTTCCTAAAACTGATTATACTAAAATAGCAATATCCTTTATGCTAAAATATGGACTATCTGTCCAAAAACAGGTAAGAAGGTGGACTAACTGTCATTAAGAAGTAGCAAGGTCCATTATGACAACAAATGAACTAACTGTTCATAATCTGGGCTAACTGCCCTTAACTGGACTAACTGTCCTCTGAGATAATTGCCCTTAAAATGGACTAACTGGCCAAAATTTTCTTGGGGTTAACAACCCTTTAAATTTTTCTTGAAAACCTTCCTCAAAATGATTTAGTCTGTCAAATCATACATATAGAAGGAAAATATACCTTTAGCTTTACTCTAAGCTATTTTTGCCATGTTATATATATTTTACTTAAAATAGTGTTGATGATGATCAATAAGGATTAACTATCCTTTTAAAATAAGTTAAAATCATTTATAACTTAGAAATACTTAGCCTTTTCTGCCCATTTAACTTGTTCAAAACCTTTGTTTAAAACCTATCGAAAACATTAAAGGTACCCCTTCGAAACCCTTGAAAGTATCCCTTTCGAAAAAGTTGATGGTAATTCCTTCGAAACTAATAAAAAAACCTTTCCTTTAAAAGCTTTAAAATATATGACATCCACTTTTAAAACCATTTAAACCTTGCATTTCAAAAACATAAGAAAAACCTTCCTTTTCATCTTTGTCGTAACCTAAGGGAACCACCCCTTTCGAAACCATCCATAAAACCTTTCAAAAGCGTCAAACTAAACTCTTTCGAAAGCACTTTGGGTTCAATTTAAAACAAGTGGAAACCTTTCGAAACCATTCAAAGTTATCTACTTCAAAACTTTTTAAAACGTTTTGATTTAAAAACGTTTGGATTATGCCTTCAAGTAGAGCAAAAGGATCATACAAACATTAGAGTCGAAAGCATCTGCTTCGAAACCCTTTGAAAGTAACTCTTTCATAACCATTTCATAAACAATGAAGTGATGGTGTCAAAACCATCCCTTCGAAAGCAATGGAGAGGTGGCAAATTTTAGAAAACAAAAGGTCCCCTTCGAAACCATCTGGATCGAAAGGTTGGAAGGGCAGCTATGGTTTCAACCAAGTTGAAAGCAATCATTTAAAACAAGAAAGCAACCCAATCAAAACCCTTCCTTTTAAACCATTTGACTTAGTCGAAAGCATTTAGGTTGAAAGCAACTTAATCGAAAGCAAGCCGGCATATTTTCCTTAAAACCGAAACAAAGCCTCAACTCTTTTGGAACCCCTTGGTTTCGACCCTATGCCTTTCGCCCTCTTTCAATTCACTACGTACCAGTTGTCTGATACCATGTGCATTGGTTTCGACCATGTCGAAAGGGGAGGAACAGAGGCGGAACCTAGGTATCGAAGGAGACGAAATAGTTAAAAGCCTGTTTATTTATACTCTAAAATAGTTCTTTTATACCTAACCTTCCTTGTTTGTCTAAATCTGATTGGTTTCCTGGTTTTTCTTTTCAAAAGTGCCGCCAACTTTCCATTTTTGGAAATTTAAACATTTTATAAAAAGCCCCTTCTCCTCTATAATTATATAAAACATTTAAGTCTCCGACCTTAAATAATTTTATATAGTTATTAAAATACTTTGGAAAAATCTGGAAAATTTCCAGAAAATCACATTATATATGTTTTCCAACATACGAAATTTTTGGACCCAAATAATAAATTATTTTCCCGTAAATAATTTTATAATCCAAAATATCATTTTCTTAGAAAATTCAAAATAAATCCACGAAAATTCAGAAAAATCTGAAAATTGAAACCCATCTCTAAATTATCATTTTAGATCTACATTAAATTTTTCAAGACAATTGGATATAATTTAATAGGGTTTTCATCTCAAAACATACCATAAAATCTATATGAACATTCGTAAATCATCAACAAGTATATATATTCATTCTATCATTCCAAAATATGGCAAATACTTGCAAAATATTCGGATTTAACCTTAAAACCGAAACCAATAAAAATTAGAGATGTAAATATTATTCACCTTAGCTTTAGAGATTAAAGGAACTTAAGACTTGAATGGATTTGATTTGAATTTGCTTTTCCTTCAGCTTTTCTTAGTTTCCTCTCCCCCTTTCCTTGTTAATGGTGGCCGACCTTATTTTATAATCATTTTGAAATGAAATGAACATGTAACATTATACGTGGCCCAAGGAATAGATATAGGAATGGCCTCTTTCCCATATTACCCCTCCTCTAATTTATTTTAAACCCTTCTTTAATTTATTTGTTTTAATGGGACGACTACCTTAATTAAATTCAAATCTCAATCCTCTAATCAAAACATTATTTTATTTAGTTTAACTAACTAAACATCCTAAATAATGTTGCCAAAAATCTGGGGTGTTACAGAAATATTAACGTTAAATCAAATCTGAGAAAATATATATGAGTGGAAACAAATTATTGCAATCGGGAATGAAACAAACGATTAAAATAAATAAATAACATAATCGTTCAAAAAAGCATAAATTAAGCAAAATCAACAATGGCAATAAATTAACGCCTAAAATAAGCCATAGATCGACCCGAAACCCCTACTAATCGACCAGTAGCAATAGACCATCGGGGAAGGACGGTCAACCCGTCCTCAGTAAATTTGAAGTGGAAAATGGTCCAAACGGCCTTGATTTAATACGATTTCATCGAACGGCTGGTATTGATTTGAACCTCTATAAATATAGACCTAGACCTTCACTTCTAAAATCATATTTTCAAATCAACATCGGAACTTTTCCATTTTCTCTTCTCCTTCAAGATTCTAAATTCTTATAAATAGTTCTACTTTATATGTATGCAAAATTTGAGAACTATAGAAGATGATTGAGGAAGAGAATAGGTTCAAATGAAATCGGCAAAGCCAAGATAAATTGTAAATTTAAACTTAAAATACAAATCAATTGTAAATCTCTTTTCTAATCTAGATCTATGATAAATCTATATACGCTTGTGGTGTATTAATCCAAAAAGGGAGAAAGAGAGTCAAACTGGAATAATAAGGATTAGATCTAGAGATTTGGGATGCTAAAAAGGTGAGGGGAAAAATTATATACTTTTGTATAATATTATATTTATATCACTGTAGATCTATTCCTATATGCCTGAAATGTAAATCGAAGTTATAGGCTAAACCTATACATATGCAATGAAATTATAAACTCTGCCTACATCATGTAATTGTTAACTTGATATACATATATGTTGAATGAATGTAAATATGGAAGGATTTAGGTATTGGCAATCACTAAATTTATTATTGAATAATAGTAAACCATGAACCTATAAATAATGAAATAATTCCAGATTTGTAAATTGAATGATTATTGGAATAATAGTGTAAACTAAGTTTCACGATAAACTATAGAGATTTAAGTAGTATGTTAATTTGTTGGAATATAAGATGTTGCATGTCATTTCTATAGATTATCAAATTTAAAACTATAAAAAAAGTGTCATTTGAAATGACAAATCTAAAAGGAAAAAGATGTATAAAATAGGATGTTTACCGTATTTTGTAATATCTATTTTAATAAATATAAAAAGAAAATTCAATGTAATTCCAAATGCGACACAATTCTTTCTTTTAGATAAGATATAGAAATTTACAATGTTAACCTTTCTATTAGGAGCGACAAATCCAATGTATTGAAATGCCAGAAATATCCAAGTGTTAAATAAAGAATTATAAATGTGATAAGATCATTTTAAAAAAAAAAGATACATAAAACGTACAAAGAAGGAAATTAAACAAAAAGAAAATGAAGAGTAGGCGTGAATAAATTAAATGTTAAAAGGGGAATAGAAATAGAAAATATGAAGAAGGGTAAATGAATAAATAACTTAGAACATTGTGTAAATCTTGTAAAAGGAAGCGGTAAATAGTCTTAAATCAAATAAGATACAAACACATAGAAAAAGTTTGCTTAATAGCAAACTGTAAAGGACAAATAATTAAGTAAGAATGAATGAGGATATATATGTATGTATGTATCCTCAGGTATGTGTTTATGACAGGAGTGAATTATTAAAGTTAATAAATAATTAAATGAATAGAGTGACATGGTCATTAGAATGGGTTGGAATGTAAGGTCAGTAATGCTACACAATAGATGTATACCCACCATAAGGGGCTACCAGCAATTGTGTATATTGTTAACCCAAAAAATGGATCAACACTCAGAAATCAGATGAAAGCACCAATTCTTTTATAATATATGTAAAAGCAGCAAAAACCCCAAATCAAGCAAGTAAAAATAACAGAAAAAGTAAAGAACATGCAAAAAAAAAATTGGTTCAACATGATCTCTGGCCTATGTTTATTTCAATCTTTTATTAGTTGTTTTCTCTGTAGATTACAACTAGTTATCTCAGATCTAACCTCGATCAAGTGGATCTCAGATTTACAATAGAGTTTCTAGGTTATTTGTGATGAAATAGTAGTCTCCGCAGTCAGAGAATCCAGATCCCGTTTTGGTTGCAGGTAGGCCTGCATTTATAGAGGAAACAATAGTGTTAGGCTAGAAATTCACCTGGAGCTGAGTCTAAACATTGGCTCGAAGTCATGTGCCAAATTGCAGAATCTCCCATGCTAACCAAACATGTCGGTACCTACTTGAACATGTCGATACCTACATATTTCCTTGATTCGAATGACTTTGAATCTTCTGGCATCCTTCTTCTCACTTCATTTTAACATGTCCATGCTGGTTTCATTGATCGTTAGTCATCCAAAACAAGTCGGTACCTACATATTGTCCAAAAACACTTGGTACCAACCTATTTGCCCAAATAGCTCGGTACCAACCTATTTCCTTAGCTCGAAATTATTTGTACTCTTTTGCAACATTCCTCTAATTCCATGTTGAGGTGTCCCAAGAAGTCGTAGCATCTACCGAGTAGTCAAAACAAGTCGGCACCTACTTGTTATCCAAAAATAAGTCGATGCCTATTTATTGTCCAAAATAAGTCAGTACCTACTTAATTCCTTAGTGTATTTTTGGTTTAAACTTTTCTAATCTATTTCCATGTTTCAACTAAGAGTGCTTGCCAATTTTCAAGTTGTTTTGTCCTCGTTTGAATTTTCTAAGTCCAGTTGATATCTGCTTTGGCCCAAAAGCGGGTTAAAATTTGCCCCCCAATGTGCACCTTTCGAATGTAAGGTATGCATGCTCAAGAACAAGTTCCAACAATCAGTCTTTGATAGTTGAGCTCTCTAGCTATCCATTGATCTTAACTGTGATGAAATATCTAGTTCCTTCGAAATCTCTAGCAAGTCAGAGGTCGCTCTTGACTTGGTTTAGCTAAGAACTGTAGCTCTTGCTTAAGTGTTCCATGTATAACATTATCATTCTAATTTCATTAGAAGTTATTACCTCAAATATCAAAATCATTGCATGTTCTTTCGGGATTTTATCTGTTTTATTCTAATTACAAGGCTTTCAAATCCTTTTATCAAATCCTTTTATCAAATCCTTTTATCAAAATCTCTCTGAATCGTTTTATATTCATTTCGAGACTTCGATCTCTCTGAATCATTTTATATTCAATCCGAGACTTCAATATCTTCGAATAATTTATCACCAAATCTAGGGTTTTGATCTTTGGATCGTTGTTGAGTTCGCTTGCTCTCTGGCAAAGGAACCCAATGACCAAGCAAGCCCATCTGCTCACTCTTCGGTGAGGGGACTTACTTTTTGTACAAGCCTATCCACTCCCTCTTCGACAAAGTGGCTTACAGTCTACACTCTAGTCCCATCTCTTCGGATGGGACTTAAAGCGATCATTATCGTATAAGTCGATCCGCTCACTCTTCGACGATGGGATTTATACCTTGCACTATGTTCCCGTCTTTCTGGATCGGAGTTAAAGCAATAAATATCAGTCATCATGTTCAATGTGGGTTTTTCAAATGCCAAATATTCAAATCAAATTAAAGAAAACATAAATCCTAAGTGTTCATCCTAAACATGCGACTCACAACAAGCCTTGAGACCAATCTAGGTCTCGTACACTTGCAAGAGGTCTGAGGTTATTATCATCTAAAGTAGTCATCTCAGGAATCCAACTTAGAGCATGCCTAGGGACCTTGAGCATCCTGATGTTATTATTGTCTTTATTGCTTAATACGAAAAGTAAAATGCAAAAAAAGTAATAAAAAAGCAAAGCTTGGGAATTGGATTGGTATCATGTTCATCCCGATCATGGGATTTTATGTCTCAGGCCAGATCCCCGGTTGTTCCTTGATGTATTTTCCACAGATGGAGGTTGCTCCAGCCGCACCATTGCATTTCGGTTCCTCATGTACTACTACAGATGGTTGCTCCGAACTAGTTCTTCTATCGGATCACGAAAGTATCATCACTCATTCGTTTCATGTCCATCTAGTTCATGGAAGATGCAAAACTTTCCAGATCTTTTCTCCTAATCGGTAGGTTCTCTTCTTGCAGGCTTTCTATTAGGGATCTTCTCCCTAGAGTCTAGATATTTCTTCTTTAGAGTCCCAGTTAAATCACTGAAGGAAGAGAATTTTAGCCCCTTCCTTTGTCGTTATAGTTTCCCGAAGTCACCGTTAGCTCTTCCTTTTCCATTGTCCTTTCCGTTTCCTACCTCGAATAGTCCTTGTCATCCACAGCATTAATTTTAACATCCATAGCTTAGGCGTCCTCCTAACGCAAATATCTCTCAGCCTCAAAGTAGAATTCTACAAGGTCCATAGGTGGATCCCTTTTCAGTGTAGCTTTGAATTCAGTTTTGCTCGTGACTCTAAATACTGCCGCCATTAGGATTAATGATGGATCCGATTTGTCAACTGCAGCTGCTGCTGCATTGAATCTTGTTAAATAGCCTCTCAAAAGTGTCTCTAGGCCTTTATTTCACGCTTGACGACATCATCACATTCTTTGGTCATGAGATACGAACTCTGAACTGTCTTAAGAACCTGTGTACCAATTCAGTCCATGTGCAAATGGAACCATTCTCCAGATGTCTGAACAACATTACCACCAGATTCGTTAAGTATAGTAGGAAGCACTGCCCCATTACCTCCTCAGAAGCACCTACCACCTCCATATTTCGGATGTATCCCGTCAGATAAACCATCGAATCCGTCTTTCTTTCATACGTTTCCAACGTCGGAAGCTTGAAATATGGAGGATTTCTTGTGTTTTGAATATTAGAAGTGAATTGATTCATATTCACATCCTCTAAACCCTGATCTGGGGTCCTCTTCTTACTATTCTTCTTACCAACACAATAATTTGGTTTTCACCGTCAAATGAAGATCTTCGTTCAAAAGCAATATTCTGCCACTTATTCCTATAAGGAAATTCCAGCACATACTCCTATGTTGCACATTTGTATTCTGATTCATGTTTCTAATTCCAGCATTATCCATTCTCGGCATCCTAGTAGCCATTTTGACATTGCCCTCGAGGACAGTTCATTATGGACTAAATAGATTCGGGTCGGTACCGAGTTGTTCTGTTTGTGGGGGCATCGTTCCAATTTCCTCTACTCAAAGTCCAAATGTTCCTGCATTAGCTCATTGTCCTTTGTTTTGAACTCCTACAGCTTTAGCAATTCCTTATTGTCCTATCCTTTGGAAGAATCCTTTAAGTATTTCATGTTGTCTAGTTATCACTTCATCCTACATCTCCTTCAACATTCTCTCCATCTCTTCTCTAGTTACATAGACGGATTGATGATAATTTGAGGATACCTCCTGACTACCCTCATGCTCTAGTTGAGTTGCTCCGATTTTATATTTAGTATTTGGTTTCTTCATCTCCCCTAAATCTCAAATTCAAGCTTCAAGTCTTCAGATCTAGCTCTAGTTCTTAGTGAAAGCACCAAAATGTTAACCCAAAAAGTTGATTAACACCTAGAAATTAGATGAAAGCACCAATTCTTTTATAATAGACATAAAAGCAGCAAAAATCCCAAACCAAGCAAGTAAGAATAACAAAAAATGTAAAGAACACACAATAATTTTTATAACGGTTCGACGTGATCTTCGACCTATGTCCACTTTAATCTTTTATTAGTTGTTTTCTCTTTAGATTGCAACTAGTTATTCTAGATCTGACCATGATCAAATGGATCTTAGATTTATAACAGAGTTTCTAGATCGTTTGTGAAGAAACAACAAAGTCTCTGCAGTCAGAGAATCTAGATCCCATTTTGGTTGCAGGTAGGCTTTTATTTATAGAGGAAGTAGTCTTATTGGGCTAGAAATCCATCTGGAGCAGAATCTAGACATCGGTCTAGAGTCACGTGCCAAATTGCAGAGTCTCCCGAGTTAACCAAACATGTTAGTACCTACTTAGACATGTCGGTACCTACATGTTTCCTTGATTTGAATCGCTTCGAATCTTATTGCATCATTCTTCATACTACAATCTAATGTGTCCTATGTTGTTTCTATCGATCGTTGGTTATCCAAAACAAGTCGATACCTACTTGTTGTCCAAAACAGCTCGGTACCAACCTATTTACCCAAATAGCTCAGCACCAACCTATTTTCTTAGCTCGAAATAACTTGTACTCTTTTGCAATATTTTTCTAATTCTATGTTGAGTTTTCCCAAGAAATCACAACATTTACCAATTTGTCAAAACAAATCGGCACCTACTTAATGTCCAAAAACAAGTCGGTACCTACTTGTTATCCAAAACAAGTCGGTACCTACTTGTATTCCAAAACAAGCCGGTACCTACTTGTAGTGCGTGGATCCGAGTCTACAAACCAGGAAGCAGACAAGTCGAAAATCCCCCAAAATGCAAGTTAGAGTACGGCTAAATTATTGAAGGGCCATTATTTGGTACTATGGAAGTTGCTTTGTATGTGCGGGGACGAGAACGTGATAGCGAGGGTGGCGGATCCTGATGGGGTTCTGATTTAGGATATTAGAAGGGAGTATCTTAGCCCAATGGGGTACCATGGTAATTATATATTTATATATTTGTATGTAGAAGTAGTCTACTATGGGTAGATGTGAAATATTATGCGCATATGTGATGTTGAGACGACTAATTGAAAATAAAAGACATAACATGTGATAGAAGAAAATCGACATAAACTAGTGTTATGTATAAACTGTATAATTTAATAGTCACTAGAACATTGTTGTGACCCATACTCATTACAACCTATAGGATAGCTTAGACAGATAGGTTCCTTTGGCTTGCTCGACATTGACAAAGACACTAGACATTTGAAGTGTCAGTCATGATCGGTAACTATATGATTTAATATTTTTTATTATTCCATTGTGAGTTATATTGTTAGTGCTCCGATATGCATTCATTTATTTTATATGTTGTATACCAAACCAATGATCCGTACTCTAGCGGACTTGGGTTTTTGATTTAGCTAAAATTCGGACCCACGGGTGCAGGTTGCTACATTTGGTATCAGAGCTTAGGTTAGTCGACCTTGAAAAATAGAAAACGTTGAGTGAATCTATTTATATTTTGATTATAAATATATCACACACTAAATTCTAAAAATTCCAACTATAGATTAGTTGCATATGGAAGGTCCCTAAAGCTGGATAGTACGTGACTTCCGAGTCAGGCCCTAATAGCCCAATGGGTTGTAGATTTGTGTATGATTACCGATTAATGATGTACAGTAGATCTAGATAAGGAAAAAGTAAGGATCCTAATGTTGTAGATATCTAGAAGCAATTGGTTTCCCGAAGGAAGGTGTGAAGTAGTCGCTCCAAGTTAGTAACCGAACTTTTAATATCTAGAAGAAGATAATTCAGCAAGTTAAAGGAAAAGATCTAAGAGAATGGATAAATAGAAATCCACTCTAAGTTCAACCCGATAGAAAATAATTTTAAATATATTTTGAAAAGTAAGCAAATCTTGGATTTAAATTTATATATACACATACATACATACATACATACATACATACATACATACATACATACATACATACATACATACATACATATATATATGAATATAATATTTAGTTAAATATAGTCACAAAAGGCAATTGTTAAAAAAAATTATAGAGCGTACATAGCTCACTAGTTTCTTTATGAAGAAAGAAAATTGTAAATATAAAGTTCTAGTAGAAACTAAAAAAATTGTTAAAATATAAAATTTCAGTAAAAGAAATTTTGTATAAAGTTATTTCTTTTGAAAGAAAAAGGGTAGAGCAACATAGCTCGTGGGTTTTTCTGTAATGAAAATTTTAAGCTGTAAAAACTTTTTTTTAGGGCTAGACAATAAAAGTGATACAAGTTTGAAATGGGAAAAATAGAATGGTAAAGAAGAATTAAAATCCAAAAACAAAGCAATGGACGAATGCACTGCAATAATCAGTAATAATGACAACAAATTGAGAGGAAAACTATTTAAATAAGAGCAGTTTAGGCCAAAAAAAAATTAATGGTAGTAAAATTTCGAAATATAAGTAGAAACAACATTAGGAATATATATTAAAATAATATTAGTAATCTAATTTGGAGCAACCTAGAAAAAAATATTCGAAATATAAATAGAAACAAGGTTAGTAATTCTTATAAAATGATGTTAGTAATTGGAAACAATAAAGAAAATTAAAAAGAAAGAAGAAAATGGATAGTTTCCATAATAGGCGCAATAATAGCACATATCTTTTAAAATTCCCTCTAATCTGCTAGTAGAGCCTCCTCTAAGAATAAAAGTGGAGATAACATGGGTGATAAGAAAATATTAGAGTGAGAGAGTTGTTATTATCTACTCTAGTTTTTATTGTTTAGAATTACAAAAGATGTTTTAGAAATACTGTAAAGTGCATTTTAGGAAAGAAATGGTTTGGTGTAACAAATGAATTTTCAAAGGGAAAACTTAATAAATAGTTTGGGTTAAAAATCCCGATTTTTAAGAAGTAAAAGTTAAAATGGTCTTTAAAAGAAAATGTTGATTTGAAGAAAAAGGAGAGAAACATTTTAAAATTAATTTTTACTAATATATTTCGGCTTAGCGAATAAGCTAAATTCAAAAAATTTAAATTATAGTTTTTAAAGTTAAGAAACCGAGTATTTTTGAATTAAATAAAAGGTTTCTAAATTGCAGTTTTAAACATAAAGCTTTTGAGGTTAAGAAATTCAAAATTTTGAAATTTTTAATTTTTGAAAAAATAGAGGGTGAAGACCAACTATAGGTTTAAATATGGAGTAGATAAGAATAACTGCGTAGGTAAGACCGAGTAAAGATAAGACTATGAAGAAGATAGCGGTGACTGCTCATAGAGTAGCAAAAAGGAATCCTTGTTGAGTGTAAAAAATATTGGTGAGAGCCTATGAATGTTTTATTAGACATGTGTGCACGCCATAAGAAGAACCCGCATAGGAATGATAAATGGTATTAAAGTACATTTGTATGAGTTATAAGATATGCCAATATGAAGTACCAAAGATAAAGGTAGTAAATATCAAGATTTGGGAGTACTATCAAGGGATTTAGATTAAAAGAAGAAGGTAGTAGAGGGTTATGAGACGACAAACACACATAGAGGATATTGGTAGACTCAAAGCTAAGAAGGGAAGATAGGGATGTAAAGTTATTTTGCCAAGCCAGTTGCCAATGAGTTATCCAAAATATGCATTTTTTGTATTTCCTAGTCACTAAAGTGTGGGGATGCACAGTGTATTCCATAATTAAGTAGGCAATGGAAGTAATGAATAGACCTTATTCATCAAAGTCGTAACAGAAAATTACGATATGTGGGTTGTAGAAGGATGGCATGCTAGAAAGTTCCATTCAATCAAAGTAAGGAGTGATAGGAACACAACATTGTTAGTGTTAGTTAATGTTGAAGGCCGACTTCCAATAGTTGTTTCTTTAAGGTTTGGGCTGTAACCGTTAGTTGTCTCTATTATCATAAAAGCACGTATGGTATTATAGAAAATGTTCATTTTTATGTGTTTTCGGTGTGGACTGCAATATTATGGGAAAACAATAAGACAAGGAAATTTCAGGAAAAACGGTCAACTAATGCAAAAGGAAAGAAAGTAGTTGAGTTTAGAAGTTAAGGAATAAATTAGGAAAATTTATTAATTAGCTACTAAGATAGAAATGAAATAAGATTGTATGCCCCGAAAAAATTAAGGACAAATTTCAAAAACCGAAAGACAGGGAAGGATTGTTGCATAGCTACAGGTTAATCTCCATGTACCTTAAAAAGCAGAAATTTATAATTAATCTTGTTTGCTGGTTACTATTATAAATAAAGAAATGTTTTAAAACTTAAAAATTACCGATGAAATTAGGTGAAGTCCACTATGGACGTTAGACTAATACTAAACCCTGATTTTATGAGATGTGGCATAAATTATTTTGAAGAAAATATATAATATGTATACATTTGAGAATTTTTTTTTCAAAATTCTATGTTTTGAAAAATAAAATACTTTTATGAAAAGTTTCAAAAAATTTTGTGATAAAATTTTTTGAAGTCTAAATTTTTTACTAATATTTTAAAAAATAGTACAAAAATATTTTTTGGGAAAAAGAAATCAAACTTTGGAAATGCTACATACTTGACATGGGGGAATAGTCGACAGGTTGGTTGGTATGGATTTTACCGTACAACAGAAGTGGTAGTAAAATTAAATATAGTTAGTGATGAGGAAGTCGTTTTAGATATGGAATCTTTTTCTATATACCTTATCGATAGGCGAACAAAAAGTTAAATTTTCAACTAAACCCTTTTTTAAAACTTTAAGGTAAAAATTAACTATGCAAATTGTACTTGAAAAAGTTGGAAAAGAATTGGCGCTGAAGAGAATGTTCCAAAGTACAGTGGGAAGTTGGGTACCCAAAAGAAAATGGATGGAAATATGGAAATTTCCATTTAAACCCTTTTTCTGACATAAAGAAAATTGGTTTATAAAATTGGATTTTCTAAATTTGGATGTTAGCAACGGTGTGCTAGGATTTTGGATTGTCGGTATTGGATGCAAAATTGGTTGAACTATACTTCTATTCATAGAAGTGTGGTTAAATTTAGATATAAAAACTAGTTTTTGGTTTTCAAGTTTCATACATATAAAACTACCAATATATTTAGGATGTCTGCACCTTATTTTCGAAATTGATTTAAAAGAATGCACTCATATAGGAGGCGCCATTTAGAATTATTCTGCATACATATAATATATATTGTGATACACCTGCACTTGTACACAATTGGTTGCAAAATTGTTTGTACACTAATTGATTTGTTAGTTTAGAATGGTTGTATGTTATGTTACGTTATTCAGTCCTTGAAGACTTTCGGGGATGAAATTCTTTTAGGGTGGAGAATATAACACCCTGTGATGTACAACAACTAATTCAAAATAAATTTAAGAAATAAATAATAATGCTAAAAAATAAATTTTTTGAAAACTTTATAATTTGGTTATGAAACTTATACTATTGTTTTTATGGCGATTTTCTGACAATTTTCATATATAAGGTTTACCGATCGAAGTTCAAACCAAAAGGTTAATAGCATTTGAAGTTTTTGAATCAAAGATAATTTGTATGTGTAACAACCATATTTCCGTACCCTTCGAGTCGACAATAAACCGCACATGTCCAACCCAAATTGAATGAAAAAATGGATCACCAAAGGTAAGAAAGAAAAATATACAGAACAGAATATCACTCGAATGGAATAACATATACTATCGAACAATAATCTTTACAATGGAAAATTTGAAAACAGATATATCAGAGTCTAAACTAAATTAATCTTGGACATTTATAATACATGTTCTTACCATTTGCTAAAAAACATCAAACCAATGCAGCGAAAATATAATATGTTCATACGTGATAAAGATCTCCAGCTCTCCATTGGAAACTCCAAGCGTCTTCAGCTAATCTTGAAACTACTCGGATCTGACCCGAGTATAAAAATATCCTGATCAGTCTGGCAAACCGGTGTGAGAAACTAAATTCATAAATGATAGTGTCATAGGTCAAATATTTGTGGAAAATACCTTTTGAAAAGAAAGAGTATCTCATAAGACCATGCCATACATAAACACAAACGGGTTTTTACCTTATGATAACCAAAACATTTTTATCAAAACATTTGATATTATTTTTAATGACATTCTTTGAAAACATTTTCAAGTAACTTATTAATCTTACCCGAAATTGTTATATTGATTAAATTCCAGCATACTAGCCACAAAGTGGTTCTACAAACAAAATGGCAGGCACTTATTGGAGAATGGATTCCCATACAAATGACAAGATGAAGGGAATACCTTCCGATAGTACATCTCTAGAGGAATGTATCGAGGCCCAACTGATGGTCCTCTACCAACACAAGACCGGCCTACCTCTTCCTTGAAAGTACCGAATATGTCATCGCCCTGGTCATTATCGACCTATCCGAGCACGCTCTAGCATACACCACATAATTTAAACCCGAACGTCGTAGCGGGTAGAAATATGTCTAGAAGGGGATGATCATACCCAAATGGTTGCGAACCACATAACCTTGCCGCATCTACCCTTTTTTGGTTATTTTCGAGTGTGAAGCTTGAGGTAACGATTAACTTTCACATAGCACATCATCTTTCTTCTTTGAATGCCACATTGCTATTCCATAATCACACAACTGATTTTTATAAACGTATAACTCTTGAGCTTGTACTTCTTAGGAAAAGTGTTAAGCGAAGAGAAGTTGACTTCTCCGCCACCAGATGATATGTTTATAAAGATCAATTAATGTGATTTTAAAATGTAACCTCAGACATTCGTCCATACAAGTTCATTTTAGGACCGAACGAAACTGAAGGCACTCCCCCTACCACATCCAGTTTTAGGAAACAGTAACACCCTATATTTTGATAAGGTAGTCGTGCCTTTTAACTAATGAATTAAAAGATGGGTTTAAAAATGAATTAGAGGAGGGGTATTATGGGAAAGAGGTCATTCCTTTATCACCTTCCTTAGGCCATGTATTTCAAAACACGTTCATTCTCATTTTTAAAAGTTGAAAAGCTTGTCGGCCACCATTAACAAGGGAAGAAGAAGAGGAAATAAAAGAAAAGCTTAAGGAAAGCAAATTCAAAACAAACTCATTCAAATGTCAAGCTCCTTAATCATTAAAGCAAAAGGTGAATAATGTTTACATCTCTAAATTTTTATGGTTTCGGTTTTAAGGTTAATTCCAAATGTTTTTGCAAAGATTTGCTATGGTTTTAAAGATAAAATGATATATATACACGTTGATGAGTTATGTATGTTCATATAGATTTTATGACATGTTTTGAGAATAAAACCCTATTAAATGAAATCCGTTAACCTTGCTAATTTTTATGATGATCTAAAAAGTTATTTTAGAGAAGGGTTTCGATTTTTAGAATTTTTGTGGAATTGTTATGAATTTCTAAGGAATAAATGTTAATTTGGATTATAAAAATATTTACGGAAACGATAATTATAGTTTGGATTCAAAAAATTTATATATAGAAGAGAGCATATTATTTGATTTTCTGGAATTTTTCTAGAATTTTTGAAGATGTTTTAATAGTTATATAAAATTATTTAAGGTATGGGACATAAATGTTTTATATAATTATAAGGAGAAAGGGGCTTTTTCAAAATTATTCTAATTTCCAAATAAGGAAAGTCGGCAGCACATTTGAATATAAAATTCTGGCAACTAATCAAATTTAGACAAACAAGGAAGGTGGGTTACAAAAGAACTGTTTTAAAGTACAAATAAATAGCTTTTCTTCTATTTCAACCCTTTCGGCAGGGCTTCCGCCTTCTTTCCATACCTTCCGACAAGGTCGAAAGGTATCAAACCCTTCGGCTAGGTCAAATACCAAGGCACAAGGTATCAGGTAACTGGTACGCAGTGAATTGAAAGAGGTCGAAAGGTTTAGGGACGAAAGGTTATAGCTTTTGAAAGAGATGAAGTTTTGTTTTGGTTTAAAGAAAATATGCCTACTAGCTTTCGACAAATAGCTTTTGAAATTGTCAAAAAAGTTTAAAAGAAAAAGGTTTCGATTTCTTGTTTTAAATGAAATCTTCCGACAAGGTCGTAAGGTATAGCTTTCGACAAGGCCGAAAGCTTAGTTGCCGCTTCCTAACCTTTCGACATAGATGAAGTCAAAGGTTATCTTTTATTTTCTAAAACTTGTCGTCTCTCTCCATTGATTTCGAAAGGTTGGTTCCAAAACCAACACTTCATTGTTTTCGAAAGGTTTCAAAAGGTTTTATAAAGGTTTCGAAGCAGTTGCTTTCGACTCCAATGTTTTTCTGATCCTTTTGCATAATCCAAATGTTTTAAGTCAAAAGGTTTTAATGGTTTCAAAGTAGTTAACTTTGAAGGGTTTCGAAAGGTTTCTACTATTTTTAAATTGAACCCAATCTCTTCGAAAGGTTTAGAGTTACATTGCTTTCAAAAGGTTTATTATATAGGAGAGGTACACCAGGTTTTCGACAAAGTCGAAAGGTGAAACCTTTCGACTAGGTCGAAAAGAAACCTTCCGACAAAGTCGAAAGATAGAACCTTTCGACAAGGTCGAAAGGTATGGTTTTGCAATGTTTTCGAAAGGCTAAGGTTTAAATGATTAAAAAGGGCGGATGTTGTATGTTTTAAGCTTGTAAAAGGAAGGCTTTTAAAAGGTTTAGAAGGAGTTACCTTCAATGATTACGAAAGGTTTATTAAAGGATATGAAGGAGTTACCTTCAATACTTTAGAAGGGTTTTATAAATGGTTTTGAGGGAGTTACCTTCTATGTTTTCAAAAGGTTGTTTAAGGGTTTTAAACAAAGGTTTCGAATATAAGAACTAGGCCGATAGCCTAAGTGTTTTAAGTTATAAAGGACTTTAACTTATTTTAAAGGATAGACAATCCTTATTGAACATCATCAACATTATATTTAGCAGTATATGTAACATGGCAAAAATAGCTTAGAGTAAAGCTGAAGATATATTTTCCTTGTATATATATGATTTGATGGATTAAATCATTTTGAAAAGGTTTCAAGGAAAATTTAAAGAGCAGTTAGCTCAGATATTTTGAAGAGCAGTTAGCTCAGTTATTTTGTAGCGCAGTTAGCGCAGATATTTGAAGGGTAGTTAACCCAAAAGAAAATTCGGGCAGTCAGCTCATTTTAAATTTGGACAGTTAGTTCATTTTGAGGCAGTTGGCCCAGAGGACAGTAAGTCCAGGACAGTTAGTCCAGAAAGAGCAGTCAGCTCTAATATGAACAGATAGTTCATTTATTAGCATAACAGATCTTGCCAAAATTTTAAGGACAGTTAGTCCACCCTTTTTACATGTTTTGGCAGATAGCTCGTTATTTAGCATAAAAGATATTACTATAATTAATTTTAGGACGACAGTCCAGAAAAGAGCAGATAGCTCAGAATTTAGAACAAATAGTTCAGGTTTTAGACCGATAGTCTATTTCATTTCATGTTTTAGCATTATGGATATTGCTATATTATTATAATAATCAGTTGATTAACCAGTTTGGTTGCAGGAAAGGATTTGCAAAATATATGTTTTGAAAAGAGATATTAGTGAGAGGAAACCCGTTCCGCTAAGCGGCGTGGTCTCACTATTTATCGGTAAACTGAGATGTAGCAGATATTATTCATACCAAGCTTTAAGTCTGACTCGAAGTTTTTGTTTCCCCTTAAACTCTTGGGTGCTCAATATTTGATTTGAGTAGGCTAAGGGTTTAGGTTTTCAGGTTTTAGCAGATTTTGGCAAATAAGGCATTCGAAAACAAGCTGGTGGCTGACAGATAGCTAATTTAGGAACTCTGTTTTAAAATTGTTTCCACCGTGTATTAAGACGGTTGTGTCTGTATTGCTTTGATCATCTAAGGGGGCATCTTCATATGTCTCTCTTGGCGTATTGTTGTAAATTATATTTGATCAATGCCTAGGATTACATTTGGTATTTTTGTAACTTGGATATGATTTATTTGAAATATAATCATTGAAATTATTGTTTTTGAAAATCTATGATTTTGTTCATATTAAGTGCTTCTGATATTATGGATACCATTAACACTGCCGTATTTCATCACTAGAAGATAATACTGTGGATGACTGCAACATCCATAGCGCTTAGATTTTGGCCTCCAGATATGGGATGTTACAGCTTGGTATCAGAGCATAGGTTTATGAAAATTTAACTAAAAATTGGTTTTGAAAACAGAATCCGAGGAAATTACAGTCAGATTTGGGGTCGGGTTAACACTGTAGTAACATACTTGTATTTGCTATATATAAGTATGCGCTTTATCTCCATTCATCAATCTTTGATTAGGTTATCTTTCTATATCTCATGAGGTTTGAATACAGATATAGATGGTAGAAGAAGAAGAGTTAACCAAGTAGGGGGAAGCACCAAAAGGAATGCCGGTCCTAATGCAGGGAGAGGCCAAGGTCAGGCAGAGAATGTTGGTGCTGAAGTCCCGTAGGTCGGAATGGAAGCCATGTATCAATTTTTCAGGAATATGGTGCAGGCAGGAATTGTAGTCGGAGTGGTAGGAGGAAATGTTGCAGGAGCAGGGGTTCCAGATGTTCCAGTAGTTAATCACTTCGCTAAGATAAACGGTGATTATGTGAAGCTAAGAGGGAAGCCGTTTATGGGAACGGAGGATGCCATTGAAGTGGAGAATGGATTGTTGCAGTGCGAAAGGGTTTTTGCACATTTAGGGCTCAATGACGAGCAGAAGAGGAGGTTGGCATCCAGGCAGCTTCAAGGGACCGCATTATTCTGGTGGAACAATGTATCAGCGACATTTGATGAGGAGACAATAACCTGGGAATATTTCAAGAGGAGATTTCAGGAGAGGTTTATGTCAGTAATGGCACAGTCAGCTTTAATTAGGCCGTTTGCTGAGCTGGTGCAGGGTGAGATGTCTATTGCTGAGTATGCCGGGTAGTTCAAATAATTGGCCCGGTATGGGTATGCTTCTGTAGATCCGTGTTGAAGCGGAATGAGAAGTTTATCAGAGGATTGAAGCTAGAATTGGCTAGTGCTGCTTTGTCTCATCTTAGAGATCCTTCTGATATTGTTATAGAGATGGCTTTGAGGCTGAAAGAAGTGACCGAGTCTATGGAGAAGAGCAAGGAAAAAGTGGTCCAGGTTGGGTAGAGCCAGAAGAGGAATTTCTTTCCCAAGAAAGGTGCTTAGAAGGGTGGAGCAGCAAAGAAAGTGAAGTCTGAAGTTGTCTGCTATAAATGAGACAAGAAAGGACACTTTCTAATGAGTGTTGTTCAGGGAAAGCAAAGGATGTGGCTAAGGGTAAGAATGTCAAGTGTTTTAACTGTGACCAAATAGGCCATTATAAGAACCAGCGCAAGGAGCCCATTAGAGATGGTAAGGGCAAGGTGTATGCATTGGAGCCTTCCGCTTCCAAGCCAACAGCCCAGGAGAAGGGAAAGTGAGTTCTTGGGGGAACGCTTCAGATTCATGGTATGTCTGTTAGCATTTTATTTGATACTGGTGCATCGCATTCTTTTATATCTAGATGTTTGATAGATAAGCTTAACCTTGAATCAACATATTTAGCTACTTCCTTATGGGTTGTGAATCCAATAGGAGGTTATGCAACTCTGGGGTTGAGGTGTGACCAGTTTGAGTTTGACTTGTTAGGTCATACTTTTGAGTGAAGTTTTGGGGGTTGGGATCATCCCAGGTACGGATTGGTTAAGCGAGTACGATGCTAAGACATCTTGCTAAGGTAGGAAGATATCTCTTAGTCACACGAATTGTAGCGATCGGATTGTTTTCACCGTAGGAGTTTCTAGCGGTGCAGTGTTTGTGTTGGGAGTGTTTTCGCCTACTACCGGACCAAACTCCCCTCTTATGCATGGCCGAACCAAACCCCTTCCTAGGCATAACCGAACCAGCCTCTGCTTCACTGCCTACCAAACCAACTACAAGGTGCCTCTACCGGACCAACCCCTAAGACCAAGGATGCCGAACCAGCCCTCTACCGGTCCAGAGCTACCGAACCAAAGCAGTCGAACCAGCCTCCCTCAGGCCTCACCGGACCAGCCATCCACCAAACCAACTCCTTCCACTCCTCCCACCGAACCAACTCCATCCACTCACAACCGGACCAAGGCGTACCGAATCAACACTGCCAGGCCAGATCGCATCAGCCCAGGCCCACCAACAGCCATATACATCCAAGACCCCTACCCCCAGCCTCACTCTATAAATAGAGGGGTAGGGGTACGACAATGGGGGACAAGTTTGAGAGCTCAAGCATAGAGAGGACTTTCAAACAACTTTCTTTTACTTATATCAAAGCTTTGTACTTGTAATCTAGACAAGAGAAGGGAAATAACATATAAAGTGGACGTAGGCACATTCTGGCTGAACCACTATAAATCTGCGTGTCTTTTTACAGTTTAGCCCCTGCTTTTCATATATTTGCATAAATCACCCAAATCACTAAGAACAACATAAGATCTACTAACTCATACGACTTTGAGGTGTTTGTCCATTTTTTGTGCAAACATTTTTGGTGCTTTCACTGAGAACTAGAAGCTCGAAGCTTCAGCTTCATTCACTTAACATTTTTCCTAACAGCATCGTTCGCCACTTAAAAAACATGCCTCCCAAACAGAGAAAAGATGTTAACAAAGGAAAAAAAATCGCATCCAACAGTCTTCCAGATCCAGCTGTCACGAATCAAGTAAATCGTCCTCCTCCAGCAGCAGTAGCAAATGAAGGACAGGCTAATCCGACCACTCCTGCCACAGAACAGCCCGCAGCAATTACTAGGGCAGATTTAGACAGGGTTGTGGTTGAAGTAACTAACCGCTTCACATCCCAGCAGGAAGCCTTGGTGGACCATCTCATGTCACGCTTAAGGGATGCTGAAGAGTCTAATCGCAACACTGAATCATGGGGCGAGTCCCAGTCTGGAGGATCTCGGAGACAACAAAGATCTTCCTTCTTCGAAGGAGCTAACGGCAGAAGTAGCCGTGGTAGGAGCCGAGATCGAGCACATCCCGAAGTTAGGCCTGAGGAAACGTTTGGTACCGAACCCAATGGGGGAGGTACCGGGCGAAGGTCAACTATATATGAGCCTGTCATACTGCCTAACCACGGAAACGCCAGTGAACGGGGCCGAGCTAGAGTCCAGCCCGAAGTTGGACCCAAGGAAGTGCTTAGATCAGAACCCAGCAGGGAAAGATCAAGGCAAGGGCCAACTGTAGCTGACCCTAGCATGCTCCCAGAAGATCAAAGGCAGCCACTGGAAAATATGAAGAATGATAGACGATACCATCCCTACAGGACATCTGGACGGAATCAATCCCACAGAACAGAACCAAACTCATTTCTATCTGCTCCAAGTTCTGATGAAAGGATGGCACGCTTATTCAGAGAGTGCGTCCAACGGGAGTAAAGAGATCGAGGGATAGGCGCTAGGGTAACCAGCCCTTTCGCCCGCAATATCGAAATTGCTATCATCCCCCGAGAATGGAAGATGCCAACAATGGAACGTTACAAAGGAACCTTCGACCCCGTTGTACACTTACAGAGATACACACAACATATGCTCATGAGTGGAGCGACAGAGGGAGTACTGTGCAAATGCTTTCTGCTCTTCTTAGTAGATCTCGCTACCTCCTGGTTCTGTCATCTACCCCAGGGATCCATCAGCTCGTGGGAAATGTTGAAAGAAAAGTTTATCAGTCAGTTTCGCATTCATGTGGAACAACCTAAGGACGCTTATTCCTTATCCAGCGTCAAACAGAAACCTGGAGAGAAACTGCAGCAATACCTAACCCGATTCAACGCCACAACAGCCGCAGTCCAAGATGCCGATGAGAAGCTTATCCTAATGGCCCTTTGTAGTGGTGTGCATCCGGACACTAAATTTGCTAGAAGATTGACAAAAGAAAAACCAGCTACTTTACTCGATTTCTTCCATGAAGCCGGGAAATATATGAGGCTTGAGGATGCTGCCGTTGAGGGGCAGTCGGGACAGCAAAATAAGGCAACTCACAGCAACACCCCTGCTGTGGCAAGGGACGTTCGAAGAAATGATTCCAGAGATAATGCTGGGGGCAAGAAGGGAGAAAAGCGCCTATATCGGCTTGGACCGAGATTCGACACTTACACTCCTTTGAACGAGACCGTCGAAAATATCTTCCTTGCCACCCAAGGCGAAGTTAGATACAAACGCCCACCATACAAGAAGGAATCAGATAACGCGCAGAAGTCTGGAAAGTTCTGCCGCTTCCACGAATCTCATGGGAATGATACCAATGAATGCCATCATCTCCGGGACTTGATTGAGGAACACATCAGAAGGAAGAAACTGGAACGTTATGTAAAAGGTCAGGACAGGACTCCAGCTCCTGCCAATGAGAACCCAGGGATACCCTCACTGGAGATCGGCAGAGGAAACCGCAACGCTAGCAGCTCTAGTCAAGAGAAGATAGTGGTCCATACCATCTCGGGAGGACCGCACATCGTAGACATAAGCTGGAAAGAGATGGAAAGATATGGAAAGTTGCTTAGAGACAATAAAGACTGTGTCAATTCGGTTATAGAAGAGCGCCACCCGAAGCGGAAAGAAAGTGATGACATCACATTCGGTAAGCGTGACCTAGAAGGAAGGCAATACCCTCACATGGATCCCATGGTTATCTCTGCCCGGCTCGGTCCCGCCGAAGTTTACCGAATTCTAGTAGACACTGGAAGATCTGTAAACATCTTGTTTAAACATGCATTCGACAAAATGAAGCTATCAATGAAGGATGTATCTCCTTGCAATAAACCACTACACGGTTTCACTGGGGATGCAAAGATGCCCCTCGGGCAACTTGACCTCTTTGTTGAGATTGGAAGTCATCCCCGTTCCGTTGTACGAAAATAGACGTTTGTGCTAATAGAAAACCATTCGGCCTACAACGCCTTCTTAGGAAGGCCAGCCTTGTCTGACTTCCAAATTGTCCTAGCCCCATGGTGCCTAAAAATGAAATTTCCAACGGACAATGGAGTAGGGGAAGTAGAAGGAGACCAGGACGTTGCTCGAGACTGCTATGTGGCTGAACTTCGCAACAACCACAGGAAGGATAAAGGGAAGGGTGTAGAGGTTGCCCTCTGCACGAAAAGTCTAGAAGCGTAGCAACTAAAGAAAGCCCCTCCTCTTCGATATACCAGCGACCCTTTCAATGAATTAGACCCTAGGGACAAAGAGGAGGAGGCCACCGCCGAGCCTGCAGAGGCTATGGAGTTTGTATCTGTAGACAAGCACGAGCTCTTATCTTTTATGGACGCATACTCAGGATATAACCAAATTCCTATGCATGCTCCCGATCAAGACCACACTAGTTTCATCACTGACCGGGGTTTATACTGCTATAAGGTAATGCCTTTCGGACTTAAAAATGTAGGAGCCACCTACCAACGCCTCGTCAACAAGATGTTTGCAGGGCTAATAGGGCAAACTATGGAAGTGTATGTGGATGACATGCTGGTAAAGTCAAGGAAAGCCAAAGACCACGTAAGCCACCTAGGCGAGATGTTTCAAATACTTCGCCAGTATGGAATGAAGTTGAATCCTCTAAAATGCTCCTTCGGAGTATCATCAGGAAAGTTCTTAGGATTCATCGTCCATGCCAGAGGGATTGAAGCAAACCCTGAACAAGTCCGAGCACTAAGGGATATCAAGATACCTTCCAATCGAAAGGAAATGCAAAGCCTGAATGGAAAAGTGGCCGCCCTAAGCCGATTCATCTCCAAAGCAACGGACAAGTGTGTCCCCTTTTTCGAAGCTCTAAAGAAAGGCAAAGGAAAGTTCGAATGGACCGACGAATGCTTGACCGCTTTCCTTAACTTAATCGAACACCCCCAGAAACCACCGGTACTCTCGACTCCAAGCGAAGGCGAAGAATTATACCTATACCTTGCTGTGTCATCTCACGCCCTAAGCGCTGCCTTGGTAAGGGATGACAACCACACGCAGCGGCCAGTTTACTTCGTAAGTAAGAGGTTTACAGGGGCAGAAGTCAGATACCCTAAACTTGAGAAACTAGCGTACTGTTTACTAATCACGTCACGGAAACTGCGTCACTACTTCCAGTCCCGTTCCATCAAAGTTCTGACCGATCAACCACTGAGGCAGGTACTCCATCGTCCCGACACTTCTGGGCGACTACTTAAATGGTGCATTGAACTAAGTCAATATGATATCACCTACCACCCTCGCACCGCCATCAAGGGACAAGCTATGGCCGATTTCATTGCAGAATTCACTACCAATGAAGGTAAGGAGCAATCGGAAATAGCAGAAGACATCAAGTGGAATCTCTTCGTGGATGGTGCGTCAAACGAACAAGGCTCGGGGCAGAATATGAAGCAGCAATAGCAGGATTAGAACTTGCCTTAGAGATTGGAGTCAGTTCTTTATGTCTTCATAGTGATTCTCAACTTGTGGTAAATCAGATACCAGGAGAATTTCAGACTCGAGGAGAACGACTCGCAATATATCTAAAGAAGACCAAGCGGCTCCTCGATCAATTGGATTACTATTTGATCAAACACATTCCTTGAGAAGAAAACCAAGAGGCCGACGAACCGGCAAAACAAGCTAGCATGAAAGACGGCGCCATTTCAGGAACAGTAACTGTCTCAAGGCAACTAACCCCGAGTTTTGAGCAAGTGAATCTGATAGCTGCAACCGAAGAAGAAACTTGGATGACTCCCATCCAAGAATACATACAAAGTGGCACACTGCCCAACGGGCGTAACGGAGTCAAGAAAGTCTTGAGGAAAGCTTCCCGCTACACAATACAAGAGGGCACCCTCTATCGACGCGGCTTCTCTAACCCCTTATTAAGGTGTGTCGCTGGAAGGTAAGCCAAGGAAATCTTATCCAACATCCATCAAGGAAGCTGCGGAGATCACACTGGAGGGCAGACTTTGGCAAGAAAGATACTCCGATATGGATATTTCTGGCCAACCTTAAGCAAGGACGCCTTAGATTTCGTCAGAAAATGTGACAGATGTCAGAAGTTTGCTAAGATTCCACGGTTACAAACAACTGAGATTACTCAAATGAACAGCCCTTGGCCCTTTGCAGTACGGGGAATTGACTTGATTGGCGAACTGCCAATGGGCCGAGGCGAGGCCAAATATGCTATAGTAGCAGTCGACTATTTCACCAAATGGGTGGAAGCAGAACCCCTAAATAAGGTATCTCCAGCAAAAGTTATTAACTTTTGATCAAAAAATGTTCTATACAGGTATGGAGTCCCATTCAAAATCATATCGGACAATGGACTTCAGTTTGACAGCGAGGAGTTCGCCAACTGGTGCCAAGGGCACGGAATTCACAAAAGCTTCTCATCCCTAGCTTATCCCCAGGCAAACGGACAAGTCGAAGCCGTCAACAAAGTTCTCAAAACTCTAATAAAAAAGAAACTCGAAAAGTCAAAAGGCGCTTGGGTGGATGAACTTCCTACGACACTGTGGGCCTATCGCACATCTTTCAGAACATCAACAGGGCATACTCCTTTCTCTTTGGCATACGGATCGGAGGCTATGCTCCCAGTTGAAACCATCGTGCCTTCCCACCGTAGGATCCGCTATAACCCAGAAGAGAATGAAGAACTCCTTTACATGTCTTTGGATCTAATTGAGGAGAGAAGAAATGATGCAGCCCTCAAAGCAGCAGCCCACAAGCAAAAAGTGGCAGCACAATACAATTCCAAAGTCAAGCATCGTACCGTACGAGAAGGGGATCTTGTCCTCAAGCGAATCTTCCCTCGCCCCGGAGCACTAGATCCAATCTGGGATGGTGTAATTCATAAAGATCTCCACAATGGAGCTTATATTTTGTCAACAGTGGACGGGGAGGTGTTCCAGAGGGCATGGAACATCCAACACCTTCGTCGATACTTTTCTTAACTTGTACTGCCCATATGAAGTGAATTAACAAAGAGAATCAGTGGACGTAGGCATTTTCGTGCCGAACCACTTTAAAAAAATTTGTCTCTTTTTAACTTGTTCCTTCATATCTTGGCTGCTTGTTAACTTTATCCTTTTCTGTTGAACAAAATCCTGTGCAAATAGCATTTTCATTCAAGGCGCTCTACAGCGCGACTTCTCCTGGACAAGACCTAACAGGTACTATACGAATCTATGCCCTCTCCAATGAGACACTTTTGCTCTGGCATCCCTCTGCTGTGGGTTAACTCATTGCTTGCGACGGCCCTCAAAGCCAACTGTAATGAGCCGATTATAAGCCACCAAGAAGGCCGACTGTAGTCGAGGCAGCTCATTACGGCGTTCGGCTCGCCGGCAACTGTGAACCGATTATAAATCCCAACATAAGGTGTGGCCAGCCAGGGGTAGTTCACGGTTGACGATCGGCACCCACACTAGCCAGCCACAGTAAATCGAATAATACCCACGAGTACGGGCCATAATGGCCCGGGTAGTTACTGTGCGCGATCTCGGCTCCGATGTGTCTTAAGTGCGGCTGTGGTAAAAAAGAATTAACTCCCCACGGAGGCGTAAGATGGGTGACAAATGTCTCCAAGACCCACAGCTAGGGAAAGTGACTACAAAGCCCGTTTTCCATGAACTTAAGCACATCGAAGGCCTTCCGTGATTGGAAGTTTTACTATTTCACATATTTCAATTCTATTTAAAGAACTTTTCTCCTATCCTCTATAACAATCCCTGAAGTACAGGACATAGAGTAGAAGATACTCACCAGCAGGAATGGGAATTCACGGTTGGATAGCAGGACATTCAACTGAGCTCCATCCTCGGTCGTACAAAAATATTCAAAACTGCCATCTACAATTAGAACATGAAAGGCGGTATTTTCTTCTTTTATACAAATTCCTGACTATAATTTATTCATACATCACACTAGCATTATAAGGCATGAAATTATGCTTTAAGCAAGAACTTGGCATTAAACACAACTGAATTACAAGCATATGCATAGCTATATTTCTCATACAACATGTGAAAATAACAAAAGCATTCAAAAAACGACGGAATCGGCTAAGTTAAAAAATTACACGTCAAGAATAGTGTTGTTTATTACAAGTAGCATAATTACTAAGAGTTACGTTACTGTTTTGAGACTAACGTATACAACAATGTCAAGCCCACCAAAAGATATCCAGGTCCAATCAAGGAGCCGACCGCGTCGGAGTTTTATCCTTGCCCTGTTGCCCACCTGTCCGGTCAAAGAAAGAATTCATTAGTGATAAGCAACCAAGTTAACGGAAAGACCAGAAAGGAGGACTTACCAGCACCTGCTTCTTGACCATCCTGGTCATCATCCTCTACTTGTACACCTGCCTCCCCCGGCAACAGCATGCGCGCTCTATCAATCCCAAAGGAGCGGGAGATAACATCAAGTTGCTCGCCTTTGAGAAAGCTTGGGAAACAGTCAGGAGTTGAGTTCAGAAGCTCCTGAGGGCCATACCCATCCACTAGTGACCTCGGGGTAGGCCCATGACGTCCCGGTTCTGACTGAGCTGGGGGCACTGCGGAAGGATCGTCTCTATCCTGGGATTTCCTCTTTTTTGATCGGGTTTCAACTTTACAAGACATTTATCTGCAAACACAAAGAAGTGCGTCGTTAGAATAAAGGAAGTAAACAAGCGAGTGTGTGCAGTTTGGAATTCCACTCATAATTCAAGTCATAAAAGTGCATTCGGTAGTTCAAGGCCGAAAGGTCATTCGGTATTCGAACTCCCCTATCTCGTTCGGCATATCCAACAAGGGACCCATTCTGCACTCGAATTCATTCGGTAGTCCAAGACCGAAAGGTCATTCGGTATTCAAACCATCAATCTCATTCGGCAATCATACTCCTCATGGTCATTCGGCATTTCAAACACGAAGTTCATTCGGCAAAGAATGTCTCACCTAGTTCGGCAATCAGAAACCGGTTCGGCACTATAATCGATTCGGCAGTCAATAATTTGGTTCGGCTATTTCAAAAGGTAAGGGACAACGAAAGCCTCAAGCCCATACTTATAGGCAAGCACCAAATAGCCGGACCAGATAATTCGGCATTCAAAACCGGATGGGGGCGTCCAGATAAACAAAGCGCGCCATACGCAAGCATATGCCCCACTTTGGGGGGCAAATGTTGGGAGTGTTTTCGCCAACTACCGGACCAAACTCCCCTCTTATGCATGGCCGAACCAAACCCCTTCCTAGGCATAACCGAACCAGCCTCTGCTTCACTGCCTACCAAACCAACTACAAGGTGCCTCTACCGGACCAACCCTTAAGACCAAGGATGCCGAACCAGCCCTCTACCGGTCTAGAGCTACCGAACCAAAGCAGCCGAACCAGCCTCCCTCAGGCCTCACCGGACCAGCCATCCACCAAACCAACTCCTTCCACTCCTCCCACCGAACCAACTCCATCCACTCACAACCGGACCAAGGCGTACCGGATCAACACTGCCAGGCCAGATCGCATCAGCCCAGGCCCACCAGCAGCCATATACATCCAAGACCCCTACCCCCAGCCCCACTCTAAAATAGAGGGGCAGGGGTACGACAATAGGGGACAAGTTTGAGAGCTCAAGCACGGAGAGGACTTTCAAACAACTTTATTTTACTTATATCAAAGCTTTGTACTTGTAATCTAGACAAGAGAAGGGAAATAACATATAAAGTGGACGTAGGCACATTCTGGCTGAACCACTATAAATCTGCGTGTCTTTTTACAGTTTAGCCCATGCTTTTCATATATTTGCATAAATCACCCAAATTACTAAGAACAACATAAGATCTACTAACTCATACGACTTTGAGGTGTTTGTCCATTTTTTGTGCAAACAGTTTGCTTTGTTGGGTGCATTGGATTCAGATGATGAGAAGAGCTGAGTTTTCGTGGTTAGAGAATTCGCAGTTGTGTTTGAGCCTGTAGTTGGATTGCCGTCGAAATGAGCCATTGAGTTTCAGATAGATTTGGTTCCGGGAGCAGAACCAGTGAGTAGACCGCCAAGCAGGATGACCCCTTTAGAGATGAGGGAGTTGAAGGTGCAATTGGTGGATTTAGAACGCAAGAGTTTTGTCAGGCCGAGCAGTTCACCGTGGGGTGCAACGGTAGTGTTTGCTTAGAAACCAGACGGATCGTTGGGGCTATGTATCGATTATCGTAAGTTGAATGAGAGGACGATAAAGAATCGATATCCATTGCCGATGATAGATGATTTGTTCAACCATCTAAGTAAAGAAAAGGTATTTTCTGAGTTGGATTTGGCAACGGGTTTCCATCAGCTTAGAGTAGCAGAGGATAGTATACATTCGACATCATTCGGGACCAGATTTGGATCATACAAATGGTTAGTTATGCCGTTCGGACTGATGAATGCTCCATCTTTCTTTGTAGATTTGATGAATCGAATTTTTCGAGAGAACTTGGATAGGTTCGTGCGGGTTTTCATAGATGATATCTTGATTTACTCTAAGGATGAAAGAGAGCATGAAGTTCATCTTAGAGTAGTGCTTGAGACGCTGAGGCAGCATCAGCTGAAAGAGAAGTTTTCGAAGTGTCACTTCTAGAAGAAGGAGGTGAAGTTTCTTGGTCATGTCGTCTCAGAGGAAGGGTTATCAGTAGACCCGACTAAGATCGAGGTAGTGAATAGTTGGAAGAGACCCGAGATAGTAACCGAGATTAAGAGTTTCCTTGGGTTGGCTAGTTATTATCGAAGATTCATCAAGGATTTCTCGCAGATAGCAGCACCGATGACCAGGCTAATGAGGAAGGATGTGAAGTTTGTGTGGACCGATAAGTGTGAGGAAGAATTCCAGAGTTTGAACCACTTATTGACCCATGCACTTGTGTTGATAGGTCCAGAGGGGAATCAGAATTTGGTAGTCTATACTGATGCATGTGGAACTAGATTACGAGCTATGTTGATGCAAAGAGGTAAAGTGATTGCTTATGCTTCAAGACAGCTTAAACAGTATGAGGTCAGATATCCAACACATGATTTAGAGTTGGATGCGGTGATTTTTGCTTTGAAGGTGTGGAGACATTACCTTTTTGGAGAAAGGTTTGAGCTATTTACAGATCATAAGTTGCTGAAGTATTTATTCTCTCAGAAGGAGCTGAACATGAGACAGTAGAGATGGTTAGAATTCATAGCCGCTTATGATTTTGGGATGGAGTAAACACTACGGAAAGGCAACCGGGTTGCATTTGCACTTAGCAGGGAGCATCAGAATGCAGTGTTGGCAATGATGGCTCAGTGGAAAGATTTAGAAGCATTAGCAGATTGCAGAGTGCAGTGGAGATCCAAGACAAGGTCTAGTGGTGATACGGTTATATTGTCTTGTTTGGATGTTCAACCAGTTTTGATCGAACGGATTGCTTCTAAGCAGATTGATGATCTAATGTTAGCTGAACAGATCAGTAAGCTAAAGGAAGGAAGCAAGAGCGATGACTAGAAGGATTTCAGTCTTGACCATAATGGGTGGTTGAGAAAGAAAGGAAGATTACGCGTTTCGAGTGTAGGAATCATAAGAAAGGAAGTCTTAGATGAATGCCATCGTTCAAAGTTCACTATACATTCCGGAGATACCAAGATGTACCAGGATATGAAGAGGAGTTTATTCTGTGAAGGAATGAAGCGGGATATTGGTTTGTGTGTAAGGCAGTGCCTGAATTGCCAGTTGGCAAAGGCCAAACACCAGAAATCGAATGGTTTGCTTCAGCCGTTAGATATTCCAGTATGGAAGCGGGATTCTATTTCTATGGACATCATAGACGGGTTGCCAAGGTCGAACAGGGGAAATGAAAGTATATGAGTTATAATGGACAGATTGACCAAGAGTGCCCATTTCATTCCAGTAAAGTCAACCAGGATGGCACCTGTTTTAGCAAAGTTGTTCATGAAGAATGCGATTAGACTACATGGAGTTCCTAGTAGCATAGTTAGTGATAGAGATTCCTTGTTCACTAGCGAGTTTTGGAAGAGTTTGGAGGAAATTTTAGGTACCAAGCTTATGATGAGTACCGCTTAACATCTGCAGACAGATGGGCAAACGAAAAGAGATAACAAGATCTTGGAAGATCTGTTGAGAGCTTGTGTTCTTGACTTTGGGGGATCGTGGAAGGACCATCTGCATCTAGTTGATTTTTCGTATAACAACAGTTATCAGACTAGTATTGGGATGGCACTATTTGAAGCTTTATATGGAAGGCTATGCAAATCTCCTGTTTGTTTGTTGGAGACCGAGGATAGGTTGATTCTTGGTCCAGATTTGGTTAGAGAAGCAGCGGAAAAGATTGAGGTCATTCGAGATAGGATGAAGGAGGCTTAGTCTAGGTAGAAAAGTTACGTAGATAAGAGACGGAAAGATTTGGAGTTCTCAGTTGGGGACCAGGTTTTCGTTAAAGTATCACCGATGAAGGGTGTGCTTAGATTTGGGAAGTCGAGGAAGTTATCTCCTAGGTTCGTAGGACCTTTTTCTATTCTTGAGAAGATCGGGAAGCTCGCGTATAGACTTGAGTTACCGAGCAGTTTGGCAAGTGTCCATAATGTTTTTCATATTTTTCATCTTAGAAAGTGTGTTAGAGACCCGGAGACTGCTATTGCACCAACAGTGCTAGATGAATTAGTGGTAGAACCGAAATTGACCATAGTAAGGAAGCCAGTTCACATTGTTGCGAGAGATGAGAAGAGGCTTTGAACCAAGACGGTCATATTAGTCAAAGTCCAATGGAGTGACGATGGAAGAGACTGTGCTTGGGTAGTTGACAGTAGGATTAGAGATACTTATCCTGACTTGTTTTGATGGTATGTTTACCTTCTTGTTTGTTTTGACCCTTATTGTAATTTCAAGGACGAAATTCTTTTAGGAGGGGAGTCTGTAACATTCCAGATTTTTGATAACATTATTTCGGATATTTAGTTAGAAAAGGTAAATAAAATAATGTGTTGATAAGGGGATTGAGATTTGATTTAATTAAGATAGCCGTGCCTTTTAACTAATGAATTAAAAGAAGGGTTTAAAAATGAATTATAGGAGGGGTATTATAGGAAAGAGGCCATTCCTTTATCATCTTCCTTAGGTCGTGTATTCAAAACAAATTCATTCTCATATTTAAAATTTGAAAAGCTTGTCGTCCACCATTAACAAAGGAAGCAGAAGAGGAAATAAAAAAAGCTTAAGGAAAGAAAATTCAAAACAAACTCATTCAAATCTCAAGCTCCTTATTCATTAAAGCAAAAGGTGAATAATGTTTAATCATTGTAACGACCCACTATTTTGGACCATTCAAATCGACAATAAATCCACACATGTCGGACTTGAATAATTCAAAATAATAGATTGTTAATTTAAATT
Source organism: Allium fistulosum (assembly GCA_030737815.1). NCBI lineage: Eukaryota > Viridiplantae > Streptophyta > Magnoliopsida > Asparagales > Amaryllidaceae > Allium > Allium fistulosum. Next base: position 1,408,889,531 of record CM060903.1, read on the forward strand.
TGGCCAACTCAGCATATACAGTAAATAAATCAATCACAGAATCACAGACACAGAGTAATACAATAATACGCAGCGGAATAGATAAAATAGTAGTTCATGAAGCTACTATATAAACATCAGAGTTAAAATAAAATACAACAGAATATCTCAAATACAGTGAAGTCTTCGGTACGAATAGATGACCTCTCTGAACAAATCAATTGGAAAAGTTGAAAACTGAATCGATAGTTGGAACTCCAAATGAAGCTCCAAACTCCAAGGGTGAGTCTCAAATGCTGTATCACTCAGTCTGACCCGAGCGTAAAGCAAAACACAAAACACTCGAGTCAGGATTAACATTCTTATACTAATAAATCCAACTCAAGTGAAATATCAACTGAAATACAAGTAACTTAAAGGATGTTTGGGATAACCATCCTCTAAGGATCTGCGGAACTATCTACAAGGTGGAAATATACACTATAACACCGTGGTCATTTTAAATAAATTTATACTTCAAAACCAAAATATCATTTTCATTTCAAAAATATCTATTTTCCAAAATAGTGTATATACATTAAATAATTTATAAAGTAAAGTATTTATAATTTCCTCAAGTCTCACAAATCGATTCAAATTAACTCAAATTCCAAATTCAAATTTATTCAAAGCTCAATTCATCAATTCAATTCAGTTCTCAATAGACTATTTAAATTTTTAATATATTCCAAGGCTTTAATATTCAATATTTTCAAAGTTAAATTTAACAGTTTCATATAGCTCTTGATTTAACTTCATTATTATTTAATCAGGGAATATTCACTTAATAAATTCAATATCATTTAACTAGCCTTAAATTTCATTTTTACTAAATATTTCCTTAAATTTATTTAAACAAGAATTATTCACTAAATTATTTAAATTAAACCCAAGTTATAAATCATATCTTAAATCTCAATTTCAATAAGTTTTAAATCGGTTTAATTAAATAAAATTCTTTACTAAATTCAAATTATCTTCCCAACCTTAACTTATTCAAATTATTACTGAAATCTATTTTGGAACATAAATTTAAATACTCAACCATATTATATGTATTTAATCAATCTTAATTAAATTAAATATCATTATTAAATCTATATAAATCATTCCCATTTATATATAATAATTTAAGGCTCAACATTTATTAAAACCATATATTTCTTTCCAAACCATAGAATTTATTTTCAAAATATTTATATATATGGACCAACGGTGTCTGTATATATATCTATCATACGGTTAAGTGATATGGATATTTATCATTTCAATCCGAAATTTAAATATATACAGGTAGATATCATTTCAACCCGTTATCCCAATTTCAATTCAAATGAAAATCGTTTGGGTTTATCATTTCAACCCATAACGATTTTCTCCTATTCTAAAGTTTGTTCGGGTATGTATCATTTCAACCCATAGTGAATTCTATACTAACAGGGAACTTGTAAAGTGATAACATATACTAATATAAAATACAACAACAGCCATATATCATCAATAACAATATAATATAAACAACAGGATATAGTGTCATATCCCACAGGTGAACAGTTACAGATAATTAGCATATATAACAATTTAAATAACTACAGCAGCATATTTCAATTGTCGTTTCAATTGAAATCAAATTTAATAAATATAAGAATGCTAAATCGTGAGTGATTACTCACCTTTCGAGGCTAGAGAGATTTGAAATGGGTTACGAATCCAAGAACGAATTTCCAAAACGAACAAGATTGACATGAATCGCGTATAAGCTGATAAATAGGAGTGGACGAATTCAAATCAAAACGGGATCGATGAAGAAGATCCATTGCATATATAATTTTCAGAAAAATCAATTTAAAACGTATATTTTCAAATCGATATTTAATGCAAACACAATAAAATTTTACATATATATATATATATTTTATACACTGAACAGTTAAAATAACTTTTAAAACTTTTTTTTAAAACTTTATTATTATAAAATAACTTTTAAAATATACGTCAATGGAATTCTTTTAACCCACACATAAAATATATGCTTCCTTATACATATTATACATATCTAATTTATTTATTTTTATTATTATATATTTTTTTTATAAAACATACGGTTTCATATAAAATAAAACATATAAATATAAACGAAAATCCAAAATCAAAAAATGAAAACAAAAGAAAAATAAGAAGAAGAAGAAGAAAAAAATTAAATAAAGGAAAAGCATGCGGCCATTTACCTGACGGCTGAAGCTCACGCGAGAGATGGAGATGAAGAAATGCAGTGAAAATTTGTGAACGCGAGTTGAAATATATATAGGGAAGTTCGCTCAAACAAGGGATGCAGGCACTGACGTGGTAAGGGAGATATTGCGTGGTTTCGAAATTTAAACAGAAGTAATTGCGTGATTTAGGCGAAAGAAAAAATATGGCAAGCAAAAATTGATTTGGAACATTTCAGTGTCAATCAAAGATTTTATTTTATTTTTATTCTAAATTTTTTTTCCTTCTCTTCTTGCCGAGTGAAATATGAAGATGGATTTTTCAAATATATTGAAAGCAGAGGACAGGAAGGGAGAAGCAAAGAAATAAAAATGGGTAAAGTGGAAAAACTGAACTGCCAAAAGTTAAAAAAAAAAGAAGAAAAAAAAAAGTTTCAGCAGTTAAAACAAGTAACGTAGGAAAAACGAATAGGCACAAATTGGGAAACGTATCCCATAAATAATAAATATAAAGTAGCAGGTGAGGATTTTAGGAAATAAATATTCACGTTGATTTATACACGTAAATAAAATATGTGCTATAGCCAAATCAAATAATGAAAAGAGGAAAAACGTACGTACGTTATACGTTTCTTCCAGTGATCATGCAGACAATAGATAAAGGGAGAACTTTGCGCTGAGGAAAGAAACAAAATGGAAGATCTCATAAATAAACGCGAATATTAAATCAAATCGAATAGTTTCAAACAATGAATAGTCAGATGAAGATAAACAAATAGCAACCGTCAAATCCCTTGATTTGCTGAAGGTTAATTAAAGCAACAAACAATGCTTTTATCAATTAATATTTTTAAGGAATGAACTGATTAAACAGCGCAGAGGAGAGAACGACCGTATATGAATTGAACAAGGGTAAAAGTTGCACGAAAATTTTTAGAGCAATGAAACTAAACGTTTGATTTTGTACTGTTGGCAATAAAATAAATGAAAAGTAACAGAAAACACTTGATTGACGCAGATAATTAAATCAATTAATATGTGTGCAGCACGTTTCAAAATTTGAAACGGAAGGAGAATTAACTGTCACAATTAAAGGTACTGATATAAATGTAAAGTCATGTGATTAGAAACTATTCGTTTCTTATTTATTTATTTCAAATATAGTTTGTACAATATACGCTAAATTTATAACAAAAGTAACGTATCTAAATTTATACATTACTTATTTATTCTCTACCTATTTTTAGTAAAATATAGGTTTTAGAGAATCTTCATTAGCTACGAACCATTTATATGCTAACTAAATAAATCAAAACGTATATAACGTACAAATTAAAACGTGTATTTTAAATAGCCTATTTATACTCTATTAACTTTAAAATTTATTACTTAATTCACTTTTGATTTGTTTACATTGGTTTGATTTACTTAACATTTAACAAATAACTGATGTATATACGAAAAAAGAAAACGTAAAATTTATTTCCTATATATTATTCAATTTAAAAATTTATTTATTAATCGATTAACTAAGAAACAAATGTGTATACATATAAAGTTTATTTCTTTTACAGAATATTAATTACTTGATTTAAAGGTGTATAACCAAAAAAAGAACAAAAGTGGAAATAAAATGTTGTTACTAATATATTCAGTTAAATTAAAAGATTTGGAAGTTAGAATTTAAAAGATTTAAATTCCAATAAATTTTAAACTTTAACCAAAAATAAGAATTTATAGAATTGGCTTATATTAATAAAATTTTGGTGACTATTTATAAAAAGAATTCAATTTTTTTTTGTAAATTAAAACCCCAAAGTATATAAATAAAAGAAAAAAATACTTCTTAAAATTTTTTTGGGTTGTTACAATCATTAATCATTAAATCTCAAATCTCTAAATTTTTATGGTTTCGGTTTTAAGGTTAATTCCGAATGATTTTGCAAAGTTTGCCATGTTTTTGAAAGATAAAATGATATATATACACGTTGATGAGTTATGTATGTTCATATAGATTTTATGACATGTTTTGAGAAGAAAACCCTATTAAATGACATCTGTTAGCCTTGCGAATTTTTATGATGATCTAAAAAGTTATTTTAGAGATGGGCTTCGATTTTCAGAATTTTTTGAATTTTTGTGGAATTGTTATGAATTTTCTAAGGAAGAAAAGGTTAATTGGGATTATAAAATTATTTACTAGAAAAATAATTATAGTTTGGATTTGAAAATTTTATATGTTGAAGAGAGCATATTATTTGATTTTCTGAAATTTTTCTAGAATTTTTGAAAATGTTTTAATAGTTATATAAAATTATTTAAGGTATGGGACTTAAATGTTTTATATAATTATAAGGATAAAGGGGCTTTTTCAAAATTATTCAAATTTCCAAATAAGGAAAGTCAGCAGCACTTTTGAATATTAAATTCTGGAAAACAATCAAATTTAGACTAACAAGGCAGGTGGGGTACAAAAGAACCGTTTTAAAGGACAAATAAATAGTTTTTCTTCTATTTCAACCCTTTCGGCAGAGCTTCCGCCTTCTTTCCAGACATTCCGACAAGGTTGAAAGGTATCACACCCGTCGGTTAGGTCAAATACCAAGGCACAAGGTATCAGGCAACTGGGACGTGGTGAATTAAAAGAGGCCGAAAGGTTTAGGGACGAAAGGTTATAGCTTTCGAAAGAGATGAAGTTTTGTTTTGGTTTAAAGAAAATACGCCTGCTAGCTTTCGAGAAAGAGCTTTTGAAATTGTCAAAAAGGTTTAGAAGAAAAAGGTTTCGATTGGTTTGCTTTCTTTTTTTAAATGAAACCTTCCGACAAGGTCGAAAGGTATAGCTTTCGACAAGGTCGAAAGCTTAGTTGCCGCTTCCTAACCATTCGACACAGATGGAGTCAAAGGTTATCTTTTTTTTTTCTAAAACTTGCCATCTCTCTCCATTGATTTCGAAGGGGTGGTTCGAACACCAACACTTCATTGTTTTCGAAAGTTATTGAAAGGTTTTATAAACGTTTCGAAGCAGTTCTTTCGACTCCAATGTTTTTCTGATCCTTTTGCACAATCCAAATGTTTTAAGTCGAAACATTTTAAAGGTTTCAAAGTAGTTAACATTGTAGGGTTTCGAAAGGTTTCCACTGTTTTTAAATTGAACCCAATGTCTTCGAAAGGGTTTGAGTTCATTGCTTTCAAAAGGGTTATTATATAGGGGAGGTACCTCAGGCTTTCGACAAGTCGAAAGGTGAAACCTTTCGACTAGGTCGAAAAGAAACCTTCCAACAAAGTCGAAAGATATAAACATTCGACAAGGTTGAATTGTATGGTTTTGTAATGTTTTCGAAAGGATAAGGTTTAAAGGATTAAAAAGGGCGGATGTCATATTTTTTAAAGCTTGTAAAAGGAAGGCTTTTAAAAGGTTTAGAAGGAATTACCTTCAATGATTTCGAAAGATTTATTAAAGGATATGAAGGAGTTACCTTCAATACTTTTGGAGGGTTTTATAAATGGTTTTGAAGGAGTTACCTTCTATGTTTTTGAAAGGTTGTTTAAGGGTTTTAAACAAGGGTTTCGAATATAAGAACTAGGCAGATAGCTTAAGTGTTTTAAGTTATAAAAGACTTTAACTTATTTTAAAGGATAGACATCATCAACGTTATTTTGAGTAAATTATATATAACATGGCAAAAATAGCTTAGATTAAAGCTAAATCGTCTAATCACCTAATCACAATCGCTGATTACCCATTCCGACAACCCAAACATCTTCAAACTTTCACACTGCAAATTCGCAACAAAACCAAGCACCACCCTTGGCTGATAGCAAACAACATTGCTTCTCACTGCAAGCTATATATCTACAGATTTGGACCATCAACTCTAAGCAGACTGCTTCGCCTTTCATCATATTGGGACCATCATTAGCCTACAAAAGAAAAACCAAACTCGTTTACTCAAGCATTACAATTCATATAAATTCAATTCAATTCAATTACAATTCATACCCATCATACAACGGTGATTTCAAGCTTCAGATCTACTTCATTCACCCAATGATAGCATCGACTCTGCATCATACCATTAACTGGAACAACCATAGCCCACTACATCACTTCACCGACCGCATCCAGACACATTGCCACTGCCTATCTTCTCACCGCATCCAAATACCCTAACACAGCATAGACCCTATCCTCAAATGCTATAGACTTATTGTACGCAGGGCAAAACAGATCTGGACAAGTCCAGTTGCCATTTTTCGACTTCTCCACCTGCCCAAAAGTAGACGGCCACAGGAAGTCCGTGGTTCGCGACGGTCTCCCAGATGGGTTCGCCGAGCCATCCTTTGGGGTCGTGGTCGCTTTTGTCGAAGGTTTTGGACGTATCGGGATCAGTGAACTTATTGTTGATGATGCCGTGGTGAGGGGGGTAGAGGCCGGTGGCGATGGAATAGTGATTGGGGAAGGTGAGGGAAGGGAAGACAGGAATCAGGCCGAGAAAGGCTTCGGTGCCATTAGAGATTGAATAGAAATGTAATGGAAAACGAAATTAGGGATTTGGAAATGGGGGGAGAACGAAAATGGTATGAAAAGTAAAGCGGGAAAACGAAAATTTGGGGCAAATTGTAGCGGTGATCCAGTTTAACAATCGGATTAAATGTAAACCGTTGGATCGTATTCACGCGAATTGCTAATTTTATTAATTTTTTAATCTGAATACATCTATAGCAACACTGTGTAAAAATGTTGCATCGTGTTACACTTTTTTAGCTAGAGCAACACATTTTTATGGCTAAGGTAACACCATAAATACAACGTTGCAGTAGGACCAAAATTTTATATCTATCGCAACATTTTAGCTGGCAACACCTTGCAAAAATGTTGCAGAAGGTCATTTATGGCGTAGTGGGTCTAGTGGTGATACAGTTGTATTGTCTTGTTTGGAAGTTCGACCATTTATGTTCGAACGGATCACTTCTAAGCAGATTGAGGAACTAGTGTTAGCTGAACGGATCGGTAAGCTAAAGGAAGGAACCAAGAGTGATGACTTGAAAGATTCCAGTCTTGACCAGAATGGGTGGTTGAGAAAGAAAGGAAGATTATGCGTTCCGAGTGTAGGAAACATAAGAAAGGAAGTCTTAGATAAATGCCATCGTTTGAAGTTCACTATACATCCCGGAGGTACCAAGATGTACCAGGATATGAAGAGGAGTTTCTTCTGGGAAGGAATGAAGCGGGATATTGGTTTGTGTGTAAGGATGTGCTTGAATTGCTAGCAAGCAAAGGCCGAACACCAGAAACCGAGTGGTTTTCTTTAGCCGTTAGATATTCCAGTATAGAAGTGGGATTCTATTTCTATGGACTACATAGACGGGTTGCCAAGGTCAAACAGGGGAAAATGAAAGTATATGGGTTATAGTGGACAGATTGACCAAGAGAGCCCATTTCATTCCAGTAAAGTCAACCAGGACGGCACCTGTTTTTACAAGGTTGTTCATGAAGAATGAGATTAGACTGCATGGAGTTCATAGCAGCATAGTTAGTGATAGAGATTCCTTGTTCACTAGCGAGTTTTGGAAGAGTCTGGAGGAAATTTTGGGAACCAAGTTTATGATGAGTACCGCTTACCATCCGTAGACAGATGGGCAAACGGAAAGAGTTAACAAGGTCTTGGAAGATCTGTTCAGAGCTTGTGTTCTTAACTTTGGGGGATCATGGGAGGACCATCTGCATCTAGTTGAGTTTTTGTATAGCAACAGTTATCAGACTAGTATTGGGATGGCACTATTTGAAGCTTTATATGGAAGGCTATGCAAATCTCCTGTTTTTTTGTTGGAGACCGGGGATAGGTTGATTCTTGGTCTAGATTTGGTTAGAGAAGTAGCGGAAAAGATTTAGGTCATTCGAGATAGGATGAAGGAGGATTATTCTAGGTAGAAAAGTTATGCAGATAAGAGACGGAAAGATTTGGAGTTCTCAGTTGGGGACCAGGTTTTCATCAAAGTATCACCGATGAAGGGTGTGCTTAGATTTGGGAAGTTGAGGAAGTAATCTCCTAGGTTCGTAGGACCTTTTCCTATTCTTGAAAGGATCAGGAAGCTCGCATATAGACTTGAGTTACCGAGCAGTTTGGCAAGTGCCCATAATGTTTTCCATATTTTTCATCTTAGAAAGTGTGTTAGAGACCCGAAGACTGCTATTGCACCAACAGTGCTAGATGATTTAGTGGTAGAACCGGACTTGACCATAGTAAGGAAGCCAGTTCGCATTGTTGCGAGAGATGAGAAGAGGCTTAGAACCAAGACGGTCAGATTAGTCAAAGTCCAGTGGAGTGACGATGACAAAGACAGTACTTGGGAAGTTGAGAGCGGGATTAGAGATATTTATCCTGACTTTTTATAATGGTATGTTTACCTTCTTGTTTGTTTTGAGCATTATTGTAATTTCAGGGATGAAATTCTTTAAGGAGGGGAGTCTGTAACACCCAAGATTTTTGATAACATTGTTTAGAAGATTTAGTTAGATAAACTAAATAAAATAATGTGTTGATAAGGGGATTGAGATTTGATTTAATTAATGTAGCCGTGCCCTTTAACTAATGAATTAAAAAAGGGTTTAAATATGAATTAGAGGAGGGGTATTATGGGAAAGAGGCCATTCCTTTATCATCTTCCTTAGGCCGTGTATTTCTAAACACATCCATTCTCATTTGTAAAATTTGAAAAGCTTGCCGGCCACCATTAGCAAAGGAAGAAGAAGAGGAAATAAAATAAAAGCTTAAGGAAAGCAAATTCAAAACAAACTCATTCAAATCTCAAGCTCCTTCATCATTAACGTAAAAGGTGAATAATGTTTACATCTCTAAATTTTTATGGTTTTGGTTTTAATGTTAATTCCGAATAATTTTGCAAAGGTTGGCCATGTTTTTGAAAGATAAAATGATATATATACACGTTGATGAGTTATGTATGTTCATATAGATTTTATGACATGTTTTGAGAAGAAAACCCTATTAAATGGCATCCGTTGGCCTTGCGAATTTTTATGATGATCTAAAAAGTTATTTTAGAGATGGTTTTCAATTTTCAGAATTTTTTTAATTTTTGTGGAATTGATATGAATTTTCTAAGGAAGAAAAGGTTAATTTGGATTATAAAATTATTTACAAGAAAAATAATTATAGTTTGGATTCAAAAATTATATATGTTGAAGAGAATATATTATTTGATTTTCTGGAATTTTTCTAAAATTTTTAAAGATGTTTTAATAGTTATATAAAATTATTTAAGGTACGGGACTTAAATGTTTTATATAATTATAAGGAGAAAGGGGATTTTTCAAAATTATTCAAATTTCCAAATAAGGAAAGTCGGCAGCACTTTAGAATATAAAATTCTGGCAATCAATCAAATTTAGACAAATAAGGCAGGTGGGGTACAAAAGAACTGTTTTAAAGTACAAATAAATAGTTTTTCTTCTATTTCAACACTTTTGGCAGAGCTTCTGCCTTCTTTCCAGACCTTTCGACAAGGTTGAAAGGTATCAAACCTTTTGGCTAGGTCAAATACCAAGGCACAATGTATCAAGCAACTAGTATGTAGTGAATTAAAAGAGGTCGAAAGGTTTAAGGACGAAAGGTAATAGCTTTCGAAAGAGATGAAGTTTTGTTTTGGTTTAAAGAAAATACGCCTACTAGCTTTCGACAAAGAGCTTTGGAAATTGTCAAAATGGTTTAAAAGAAAAAGGTTTCGATTGGTTTGCTTTCTTGTTTTAAGTGAAACCTTCCAACAAGGTCGAAAGATATAGCTTTCGACAAAGCTGAAAGCTTAGTTACCGCTTCCTAACCTTTCGACACTGATGGAGTCAAAGGCTATATTTTGTTTCTAAAACTTAACGTCTCTATCCATTGATTTCGAAGGTTGATTCCAACACCAACACTTCATTGTTTTCGAAAGGTTTCGATAGGTTTTATAATGGTTTCGAAGCAGTTGCTTTCGACTCTAATGTTTATTTGATCCTTTTGCATAATCCAAATGTTTTAAGTCGGAACGTTTTAAAGGTTCCAAAGTAGTTAACTTTGAAGGGTTTCGAAAAGTTTCCGCTGTTTTTAAACTGAATCCAATGTCTTCGAAAGGTTTTGAGTTACATTGCTTTCAAAAGTTTTATTATATAGGGGAGATACCCCGGGCTTTCGATAAAGTCGAAAGGTGTAACCTTTCGACTAGGTCGAAAAGAAACCTTCCGACAAAGTCGAAAGATAGAACCTTTTGACAAGGTAGAAAGTTATGGTTTTGCAATGTTTTAGAAAGGCTAAAGGTTTAAAGGATTAAAAAGGGTGGGTGTCATATGTTTTAAAGCTTGTAAAAGAATTTAGAAGGAGTTACCTTCAATGATTTCGAAAGGTTTATTAAAGGATATGAAGGAGTTTCCTTCAATACTTTCGAAGAGTTTTATAAATGGTTTTGAGGGAGTTACCTTCTATGTTTCTGAAAGGTTGTTTAAGGGTTTTAAACAAAGGTTTCGAATATAAGAACTAGGCCGATAGCCTTAGTGTTTTAAGTTATAAAGGACTTTAACTTATTTTAATGGATAGACATCATCAACGTTATTTTGAGTAAATTATATATAACATGGCAAAAATAGCTTAGATTAAAGCTAAAGATATATTTTCCTTGTATATATATGATTTGACGGATTAAATCATTTTGAAAAGGTTTCACGGAAAATTTAAAGAGCAGTTAGCTCAGATATTTTGAAGAGCAGTTAACTCAGTTATTTTGTAGAGCAGTTAGCGCAGATATTTGAAGGGTAGTTAACCCAAAAGAAAATTCGGCCAGTCAGCTCATTTTAAATTTGGACAGTTAGTCCATTTTGAGGCAGTTGACCCAGAGGACAGTAAGTCTAGGACAGTTAGTCCAGAAAGAGCAGTCAGCTCTGATATGAATAGATAGTTCATTTATTAGCATAACGGATCTTACTAAATTTTTAAGGACGGTTAGTTCATACTTTTTACCTGTTTGGGAAAATGGCCCATTATTTAGCATAAAAGATATTGCTATAATTAATTTTAGGACAAACAGTCCAGAGAAGAGCAGATAGCTCAGAATTTAGAACAGATAGTTCAGATTTTAGATAGATAGTCTATTTCATTTCCTATTTTAGCATAATGGATATTGCTATAGTATTATTATAATCAGTTGATTAACCAATTTGGTTGTAGGAAAGGATTTGCAAAATATATGTTTTGAAAAGAGATATTAGTGAGAGGAAACCCGTTCCGCTAAGCGGCATAGTCTGACTATTTATCAGTAAACTGAGATGTAACGGATATTATTCATACCATGCTTTAAGTCTGACTCGAAGTTTTTGTTTCCCCTTAAACTTTCAGGTGCTCAAAATTTGATTTGAGTAGGCTGAGGGTTTAGGTTTTCAGGTTTTAGCAGATTTTGGCGAATAAGGCATCTGAAGACGAACGGGTGGTTGACAGATATCTAAATTAGAAATTCTGTTTTGAAATTGTTTCCGCTGTGTACTAAGACAATTATGTTTGTATTGCTTTAATCATCCAAGGGGCATCTTCATATGTCGCTCTTGGTGTATTTTTGTAAATTATATTTGATCAATGCTTAAGATTACGTTTTGGATTTTTGTAACTTGGATATGATTTATTTGAAATATAATCATTGAAATTATTGTTTTTTTGAAATCTGTGATTTTGTTCATATTCAAGTGCTTTTGATATTATGGATACCATTAACAATGCCGTATTTCGTCACCAGAAGTTAATACTGTGGATGACTGTAGCATCCATAGCGCTTAGCTTCTGGCCTCCTGATATAAGATGTTACAGAAACACCCCTAGGATCAGTTGCGATTAGTCCTTGCAATTCGAAGATATTCATAACGGAGCACTACTATTAAATATATGATATGGTAAATTTCCCCGAGGGTCTAGTGGCAAGTAGCCCTACATCATGAATATCCTCATCTTTAGTGGTCTTATCATCTACATGTTTTCCTTCGAAACGTAAATTGGTTTGAAGTGGTTTTCGGATAAGAATAACACAAATCTGACCCCGGTTTCTTCGAAATCAAATGACGATAAAAATGTGAATATCAGGATTTGTCAAGCCTTTTTTATTTTAACTTTGGAAATTTTCACGTTATTTACTTTCTAATCAAATAAAATTCCGTCTCTCAAAAACATGTCTTAACTGGGTCAAAAAATATATTAATTAAGACATCGTTTACTATAAACCCAAGACTGGTTACATTGAGTAAAAGGTTAGACTAATTATACCTAGATTAATTTCCGTATTCAACTCATACTATTTATAGAATAACGGTGGAAAATCACTTCTTTTAAATTTATGTTGATAGTTCAAATTTCTCTTCTCATAACTTAAATACAGAATTTGAGTAGAACATCCTTTACATTACTGAAAAACCATGCTCAATCGTTTTTATTTTGAAAAAACTTAAATCTAATCTTTTCATTTAGAGCATCCGGGCTTTCCCTTCGATCTGTTTCACCCCTCGCCTAGAAAGAGAAAACAGAGGCTAGGTACGTTTAGGGCACTGGTTTCTCCATTCCTAACCTTAGTTACACACCTGGTTTTATCTTCCTAGATCTCATGGGCGGGATAAATGTACTAGTCATTTCCGCATACTAATTCGGTTATCACATTCCATGATTCGATTTCAATTATATTGTTTAAGCGTTATAAACAATTTCTCTAAACCATTTATTTTAAACTCTTATAAAAACTTCCAAATCATCATTTTCACTAATTTATTTATTTAAAGGCATTTATAAATGATTCAGGAAAAAATCGCTAAATTAAACTTCATTTCTAAAGTTATTGAAATGGCAGCAAAAAAGTGCCGCGGAAAGTGCTTAAAAGCTTATTCGATTTAAAATAACTTTATAATATTTGAAAATCTAGATTTTTCAATTCAAATCTGTTTTAAAACATTTAAAAATATTTATCAAATTTATTCCATATTTTTAAACATCTAAAAATATTCATTTTAAAGAATTTATACTTTGGTCGCTTTAGTGCAAAAGCGCGATTTCTCTGAAAACTTGATTTGGTCATAATTTAAAATTCACAAGATGAAATATTGATTTTCATTCTTCATTTACAAACTATAGATAAAATAATTCCAAAAATTCTTATCTCAAATAATTCCAAGTTATAACCCATTCTCTACACTCATCTAAAATTTTCGGCGCAAAATCGCGAACTACGGTTGCACGACGCGCCAAATTTTGACTTATTTTTTGATACTTGTAATACTTCCAAATTATCTTTTCTTGCTTATAAACCATTTATAAATTATTTAAAATCATTAATTTATTATTTTGACTATTTAATATCTATTTTTTACTTATTTTAAAATATGTCATATTATATTACTAAAATTTTCTATCTTTTAAACTTTTTAAACCATATAGTATTTATTTTGAAACTTTAAATTTTTAAAATTAATAATCTTTAAATTCTCAAATATGAACTTTCATATTCCAAAATAATTTCAACCTTTTTTTTCTTTGATTTTCCAAATCAATTTCTATCATTTTCAAATTTAATTTCCTTTGATTTTCCAAATCAGTGTCTATTTTTCCCAAATTTAATTTCTTTTGATCTTCCAAATCAATTTCTATCTTTTCCAAATTTAATTTCTTTTCCAAAATTTATTTTTGAAAAGTGACTCACTTTTCCAAATATACTGTATAAATGGTCTTTACTTAAAAAAGGGAATAGTAAACCATTTCACATAAGTAAATAAAACCAAATTAGCTAAGATGTCAAATTATTATCAACAATCATCCATATAACAAATTCAACCAAACATTCATATTAACACTAAATGGTGTTAATTATCATAATCATCATAAGGGTGTAAACACGATCATTATAACATAACAATAATTATGATTTTAAAAGAGATAAGAGTTGACTCACTTTCATTTTCCTTTGCAATTCTTTTTCTACAATTAGCATGCTTCTTTTCCTTTGCCAAACTCAACACGACTTATCTCGAACGACTTTTTTTAAAACGGTGTAACAAATGGACTAATATTTGACAGAAGGTGGGTATGGCTTGTTTATGTAGTGTGTGTGGGGTGTGGTCTTGGTCGTGGGTAGGTGGGGGTGTGCGTGCTTTCTGGAGGTCGGTAGGGGTGGGTGTGTCGGTTTGGACATGTGTATGAGGTGGCAGGGCTTAGGTTTGGGAGTGTGGGGCTCGGGTTGGTGGTGAGGAGGGTGTGTACAGTAGTAGTGAGCGGTGGTGGGGGTATGGCCGTGGGTAGAGATGGTGTGGGTGTGTGGGGTTTTGGAGGTGGAGTTTTTTTATAAAGAAAGCAATGGAGGAGGAGATAGCCATGAAAACGAAGGTGGAGAAGTTGAAGAAAGTGAAGAAAGAAGTAAGGAATGAAGTGTGCAAAAAAATGGTGAAAATATGATGTATTTATAGTTGAAGCTTTCCACTCAAATTACCATACTAACCTTAACCCAAAAGACCAAAATACCCTTCATATCAAACCAACTTTTGTCTCCCTAAGCACACTTTTCAATGCATGATTTAACTTGCCATTAAGGTGAAAAAGAAGTGAAGAGATGGATGGATTTGATCTTGTACAAAATGTAATGATTTTTCTTTTTCCATTTTTTATTAAATATGAATTAATAATAAAAGTATTCCTTTTCCATGCATGATGTAACACTCAACCATTTAATATAAATGTGGATGGGATGTTGATTTGCATTTGGTAATTATGATATTTATTAAAGAATCTTTATCAAATTAAAAGATGAAATCAAAATCATTTTATTTTATTCACTTTCCAAAAATAATCTTTAAATGTTAAAAATGTGAATATGTAAGTTTAAAGGAAACCACGTTGCAACAACATTGAAAACAATTTATGTTTGGTTATTGGTCCCAAATCCGAAATTACATTTTTGGTCATATTTACTGTTTTCATTTAAACTATTTATCCATGTAAACAAAACTAAAAAATAGATTTTCTATCACCATTCAAAAATCAAATAAAGTTTATTAGGGCTATAAAAATTATATTTATACCATTTAACAAATTCTCGGAACTTATATTTTCAAACTACAAATACGCGACGTCGAACCGCAAAAGCACGATGTCGTTAAATCTTTTGTTTTTAAACCATGACACAAATCAAATCAATAATATTTCTTTTTATAAAATATTATATCCACATCACCTCATTTCATTTCGTACATTAATGTATATCAAATCCATATCAAATCTTACTTTATGTCTTTTCAAATCTTTTTATAACATCACATCAAATCTTTTTACATATTAAATGTCAAAATTGTATTATATAAATATGTCACATGAAATTATATAAAAAGGTGATTAGATGTTTGCTTTTAATTGCTTATCCTTTAAGTTTTCTTAATTTATTTATTTATAGTTTGATTTGACTTGATTTGATATGTGTTGGATTTGGTGAAAATACCTTCTTTAAGTAATTTATAAATCACTTAGTTTAAAATCCTTAGTTAATAACAATTCAAGTTGCAAAACGTTTACAAAACTCATATTGAACATAACGTTGATTTTAACAAAACGTTCTTCTCTCACATCTTCTATAATTTTAATCAAACTATTTATTAGTGTTTGAAAATTATATATATGAATATAAAAAAATAGTTAAATATCTTATTTTCAAAGTGGTAAAATTACAGGTCGTTACATTCTCCCCTCCTTAAAAGAATTTCATCCCCGAAACTAAACCGAATCTAAAACGTAGAAGATTTTGCATAAAGAATTTCTTTTAAACTTAAATTCATATGATATACATAGATCATTCATAGGAGATATTTGATTCGATCTATTATTCGAATGCAGAACTTTACTTCCGAACTAGTATCGATCCCTCGATCCTCTAGTGCAGACTCTGATCAGACTTCTTTATCAGAAACCCTTGCTTTCCTCGCATAGCTCTATACTATGATAGAAAGCTTGAGTTCCTAACCATAAACCCTCATTAATGTTCGTCGTCAAGAATCTGGTGAAAAATTCTTTTCCGAATCGATGTAAACACCTCAAAGTTCTATACTTGAATCATAGATCAAATTCGTGTAACAAAATAATTCATTTATAGCATACTTATTAAAAACCATTTCACATGATATTTGAAAGTGTATTATTGTTTATTTCAATTTTTTATATAATTTTTTTTTATTATTTTTATTCGTGCAAAATAGTATTTAGATTCCTAAGTGTTGAAACCTCAAAAACATTATTAAATAATATGGGTTAAAATTTCTCTTATTAAAATATTTCCAATTTTAAATTTCATCTTCATTTCTTAAGTTAGCCTTTAATCAAAATACCTTATTGGGACTAATCTTAGTTTATCTATAGGCTAAGAGAGGTGATTCAAAACTAATCATCAAACAAAGGATAAATGGAAGTACCGGTAAAAATATCCACCCATACATTAAGTGGCTCCATGCTGGATGCGAAGTACACTGCAAAAGGTTAAAAATAACCAAAGATATTAAACCTAGGATAGCACTTTCTAATACTTACTCATGGTAAACTAATTCTCCATAACTCCTTTTCCTCTCTCTGCAAAAGTAGATGGTTTTGTGATGATAACAAAAGGTCTAGCTGCTCCTCTATCTTGAGCATTGGACAGTCTTTGATGAAATGACCCTTTAGGTTGAAGTAATAGAAGTCTTTTAGTGTAGTTCATTTTCCAAGATTTTGTCTCTTAAATGCCTTTGTCTTCTCTCCCAACTTACATTCCCTCACATAATGATCCTTTTCCCCACATCTAAAGCAACCATGTTTGGGCAACTTTGTCTTGAATTTGTTCTTCTTCTCTTCAGTTGGTACTGTAGTAGTTGGCTATGGAATGAAATCTTCAAATTTCAGGGCATTGCTTATCATCTTTTGAATGATCCATGGATATACCTTACCATGTTATTTTGTAGCTTGTCACATTCGCTTAACCAGTTCCTAACTTCCATGATCGTTTCTAAACCCAAAAACTTCTTTTGACTTAAGATCTCAAATTCACGGCATAACGAAGCAAAGTTCGTTGGGTTTTGTTCTTCCTTAACATCATATCCCTTAGTTTCACAACTTCTTGTATTCATTCTTCCTGAATTTCCTGAATCTACATTAACATTTGATTTTAACTTAACTAAAATATAACGCTATTTCTATTTTTGTATTATCACATCTTTTAGTCAAACCGTGAAATTATAATCATAGAAAATTCTTTTACAAATTTGTTTGTTTCTGCTTTTTTTTCTAATATATATTTCAAACAATCATTCATTTCTAACTGTATATCTTTACAAAATAATTTTTTTCAAAAAAAATCATTTTATATAACATTAACAAATACGCACTCATATATATATAGTACTCTCAACTCATTCTATGGTGTCCCTTTCCCTATCTCTAATGAGTTACTTATCCTAGGGTATTACTAACCCTATCTCTGATGAGTCTTTTACCCCTATCAGGCTCAGGTGTTCGCTCAACCTAAGCTCTGATACCAAATGTAACAACCTAAATTTCCGTACCCTTCGAGTCCACAATAAACCGCACATGTCCAACCCAAACTGAACGAAAAATGGATCATTAAAGGTAAGAAAGAAAAATAGACAGAACATAATCTCACTCAAATGGAATAACATATATTATCGATAATAATCTTTACAGTAGAAAATATAAAAATACATATATCATAGTCTAACCTATATTCAGCTTGGACACTTATAACACCTGTCCTTATAATTTGCGGAAAAACATCAAACCAATGCGGTGGAAATATAATACATTCATACCTGATGAAGAT
Organism: Allium fistulosum; assembly: GCA_030737815.1. Taxonomy (NCBI): domain Eukaryota; kingdom Viridiplantae; phylum Streptophyta; class Magnoliopsida; order Asparagales; family Amaryllidaceae; genus Allium; species Allium fistulosum. The sequence goes on from CM060903.1 coordinate 1,408,907,620, forward strand.
CTCCAGCTCTTATCTGGAAACTCAAAGCGTCTTTAGCTAATCCTGAAACTACTCGGATCCAACCCGAGTATAAAAGTACCTGGATCAGTCTGCCAAACAAGTGTGAGAAACTCAATTCATAAATGACTATCATAGATCAAAAATTTGTACCAAAAACCTTTTAAAAAGAAAGATTATCTCATAAGATCGCGCCGCACATAAACACGGACAGGTTTTTACCTTATGATAACCAAAACATTTTTATCATAACATTTGATATTATTTTTAATGACATTCTTTGAAAACATTTGCAAGTAACTTATTTATCTTAGCCGAAATTGTTACATTGATTAAATTCCAGCATTATAGCCACAAAGTGTGTTCTACAAACAAAATGGCAAGCACTTATTGGAGAATGGATTTCCATACAAATGACCTGGTGAAGGGACTACTTTTCAGCAGTACATCTCTAGATTAATGTACCGAGGCCCAATTGATTGTCCTCTACCAACACAAGACCAGCCTACCTCTTCCTAGATACCGAATATGTCATCACCCCGGTCGTTACCGACCTATCCGAGCGGGCTCTAGCATACACCACATTAATCTAAACTCGAACGTCATAGCGGGTAGAAATATATCTATAAGGGGATGATCATACCCTAATGGTTGCTAACCACATAGCCTTGCCGCATCTACCCTATTTTGGTCATTTACGGGTGTGAGGCTTGAGGTAACGATTACCTTTCACATAGCACATCATCTTTCTTGTTTGAAGGCCACATTGTCATTCTATAATAACACAACTGATTTCTATAAACGTATAACTCCTGAGCTCGTACGTCTTAGGAAACAGTGTTAAGCTAAGAGAAGTTGCCTTCTTCGCCACCAGATGATATGTTTATAGAGATCAATTAATGTGATTTTAAAATACGATGTTAGACATTTGTCCATACAAGTTCATTCTGAGATTGAACGAAACCGAAGGCTCTCCTCCTACCACATCTTGTTTTGGGAATCACCAATAGGATCAGTAGCGATTAGTCCTTGCAATTTTAAGATTTTCATAATGGAGCATTATTGCCAAATATATGATATGGCAAATTTCCCCGAGGGTCTAGTGGCAAGTAGCCCTACATCATGAATATCCTCGTCTTCAATGATCTTATCTTCAACATGTTTTCCTTACAACATAAATTGGTTCGAATTGGTTTTCGGATAGGAATCATCCAAATCCGACCCTGGTTTTTCGAAATCCAATTATCGATAAAAATGTGAATATGTGTATACATGATTTGTTAAGCCTTTTTTTATTTTAACTTTTGATCGATAAATCAAAATTCTTTTAACTTTGGAAATCTTCATGTTATTTACTTTCTAATCAAATAAAATTCCGTCTCTCAAAAACATGTCTTAACTAGGTCAATAGGAATGTTAATTAAGACATCGTTTACTGTAAACCCAAGACTGGTTACATTGAGTAAAAGGTTAGACTAATTTTACCTAGATTAATTTCCATATTCAACTCGTGCTATTTATAGAATAACAATGGAAAATCACTTCTTTTAAATTTACGTGGATAGTTCCAGTTTCTCTTATCATAACTTAAATACAGAGTTTGGCTAGAACAACTTTTACATTACTGAAAAACCATGCTCAATCGTTTTTATTTTGAAAAAAACTTAAATATAATCTTTTCATTTAGAGCATCCGGGCTTTCCCTTCGATCTGTATCACCTCTCGCCTAGAAAGAGAAAACATAGGCCAGATAAGTTCAAGGCATTGGTTTCTCCATTCCTAACCTTAGTTACACACCTTGTATTATCTTCCCAGATCTCATGGGCGGGATAAATGTACTAGTCATTTTTGCATACTAATTCGGTTATCACATTCCAAGAATCGATTTCAATTATATTGTTTAAGCATTATAAACAATTTCTCTTAACCATTTATTTTAAACTATTATAAAAATTTCCAAATCATCATTTTTCACTTATTTATTTATTTAAAAGTATTTACAAATGATTTAGGAAAGAATCGCTAAATTAAACTTCATTTCTAAAGTTATTGAAATGGCAGCAGAAAATTGCTACGGAAAGTGCTTAAAAGCTGATTCGATTTAAAACAACTTTTATAATATTTGAAAATCTATATTTTTCAATTCAAATCTCTTTTAAAATATTTATCAAATTTATTCCATATTTTTAAACACCTAAAAATATTCATTTTAAAGAATTTATACTTTGGTCGCTTTAGTGCAAAAGCGCGATTTCTTTGAAAACTTGACTTGGTCATAATTTAAAATTTACAAGATGAAATATTAATTTTCTTTCTTCATTTACAAACTGTGGATAAAATAATTCCAAAAATTCTTATCTCGAAGAATTCCGAGTTATAACCCATTCTCTATACTCATCTGAAATTTTCGGCGTAAAATCGCGAACTATCGTTGCGCGACGCGCCAAATTTTGACTTATTTTTCAATATATGTCATAACGCTTCCAAATCATCTTTTCTTGCTTATAAACCATTTATAAACCATTTAAAATTAATAATTTATTATTTGGACTATTTAATATCTATTTTTCACTTATTTCAAAATATCTCATATTATACTATTACAATATTAAAATTTTCTATCTTTTAAACTTTTTAAACCATATAGTATTTATTTTGAAACTTTAAACTTTTAAAATTTATTGTCTTTAAATTCTCAGATATAAACTTCCGCCTTCCAAAATAATTTCAACCTTTTATTTTTTTTCTTTGATTTTCCAAATCAATTTCCATCTTTTCTAAATTTAGTTTCTTTTGATTTTCCAAATCAATTTCTATCTTTCCCAAATTCAATTTCTTTTGATCTTCCAAATCAATTTCTATCTTTTCCAAATTTAATTTCTTTTCCAAAATTGATATTTGAAAAGAGGCTCACTTTTCCAAATATACCATATAAATGGTCTTTACTTAACAAAGGGAATAGTAAATCATTTCACATAAGTAAATAAAACCAAATTAGCTAAGGTGTCAAATTATTATCAACAATCATCCATTCAACCAAACTCATCCATATAACAAATTCATCCAAACATTCATATTAACACTAAATGGTGTTAATTATCATAGTAATCGTAAGGGTGTACACATGATCATCATAGCATAATTATAATTATGATTTTAAAAGAGATAAGAGTTTACTCACTTTCAATTTCCTTTCCAAATCTTTTTCTACAACTAGCGTGCTCCTTTTCCTTTGCTAAACTCAACACGACTTATCTCGAATTACATTTTTTTAACAGTGAAATGGATGGACTAATATTTGATAGAAGGTGGGTATGGCTTGTACACGTGGTGTGTGTGTGTGGGGTGTGGGCTCGGCCATGGGTAGGTGGGGGCGTGCGTGGCTTTTGGAGGTCAGTAGGAGCGGGTGTGTGCGTTTGCACATGTGTATGAGGGGGGTAGGGCTCGGGTTTGAGTGTGTGGGGCTCGGGTTGGTGGTGTAGAGGGTGTGTACGCTGGTGGTGATTGGTGGTGTGGGTATGGCCGTGGGTAGAGGGGTGTGGGTGTGTGGAGTTTTGGAGGTGGAGTTTTCTTTTTAAAAGAAACTAATGGAGGAGGAGATAGCCGTGGAAACGAAGGTGGAGAAGATGAAGAAAGTAAAGAAGGAAGTAAGGAATGAAGTGTGCAAAAAAATGGTGAAAGTGTGTTGTATTTATTGTTGAAAATTTCCACTCAAATTTTCATACTAACCTTAACCCAAAAGACCAAAATACCCTTCATATCAAATCAACTTTTGTCTCCCTTAGCACACTTTTCAAGGCATGATTTAACTTGTCATTAATATGGAAAAGAAGTGAAGAGATGGATGGATTTTATCTTGTACAAAATGTAATGATTTTTCTTTTTTCGTTTTTATTAAATATGAATTAATAATAGAAGTGTTCCTTTTCCATGCATGATGTAACACTTAACCACTTAGTATAAATGTGGATGGGATGTTGATTTGCATCTGGTAACTATGATATTTATTAAACAATCTTTATCGAATCAATAGATCAAATCAAAATATTTTTATGTTATTTTATTTACTTTCCAAAAATAAACTTTTTTTTATTTTCTAAATGTTAAAAATGTGAATATGTAAGTTTAAAAGAAATCACGTTGCAACAATGTTGAAAACAACTTTCGTTCGTTGATCAATCACAAATCCGAAATTACATTTCTGGTCATATTTACCGTTTTTACTTAAACTATTTATCTATGTAAACAAAACTTAAAATTAGATTTCTATCGTCATTCAAAAATCAAATAAAGTTTAGTAGGGCTATAAAAATTATATTTGTACCATTTAACATATTCCTGGAACTTATATTTTCAAACAACAAATACGCGATGTCGAACCGCAAAAGCATGATGCCGTTAAATCTTTTGTTTTTAAACCGTGACATAAATCAAATCAACAATATTTCTTTTTATAAAATATTATATCCATATCATCTCATTTCATTTCAAACATTAATATATGTCAAATCCACATCAAATCTATCTTTTCAAATCTTTTTATAACATAACATTAAATCTTTTTACATATGTCACATCAAAACTTTATTATATAAATATGTCTTATAAAATTAGATAAAAATAGTGATTAGATGTTTTCTTTTTCATTACTTATCCTTTAAGTTTTCTTAATTTATTTATAGTTTGATTTGGATTAGATTTGATATGTGTTGGATTTGGTGAAAATACCTTCTTTAAGTATTTTATAAATCACTTAGTTTAAATAAATCCTTAGTTAATAACAATTCAAGTTGCAAAACATTGACACAACTCATATTAAATATAACGTTGATTTTAACAAAACGTTTTTTGGTCACATCTTGTATATTCTAATCAAACTATTTATTTGTGTTTGAAAATTCTATATCTGAATATAAAAGAATTAGTTAAATATCTCATTTTCAAAGTGGTAAAAAATTACGAGTCATTACAATATGTGAGTATGGTAATAAAAGTTAATTAGTACTAATTACTAACGTTAATGGAAACTTAAACGTTAAGAAATGTTAACGTTAAATTAAATCAGAGAAAAAATATATGGGTTGAAGAAAAATTATTGCAATGGGGAATGAAACAAACCACTAAAAGAAATAAATAACGTAATTGTTCAAAAAAGGAATAAAGTAAACACTATCAACAACGATAATTAGCTAATGCCTAAAACAAGCCAAAGGTGGTCTAAAGATCCCACTAGTCGACGAGCAATGGTCGACCATAGGGGGAGGTCGGTCGGCCCGTGCTTTGTAATTTGACTATGAAAAATCAGCCGTATGGCCCAGATTTAATATGATTTCATCGAACAACTGGCATTGATTTGAACCTCTATAAATATAGACCTAGACCCTCACTTCTAAACTCATATTTTTAGAGGGATGCCAGAGCTTTGCCGTTTTCTTTTCTCCTCCAAAATTCTAACTTCTTAGAAATAGTTCTAGTTTATATGTATAGAAAATTAGAGAATTGAAGAAGATGATTGAGGAAGAGAATAGGTTGAAATCAAATCACCAAAGTCGGCATAAATTGTAAATCTGAATCTAAAATACAAATCAATTCTAGATCTCTTTTCTAGTCTAGAACTTTGATAAATCTATATACACATGCGGTATACAAGTTCAAATAAGGAGAAAAGGGAGCCAAGTTGGAATAACAGGGGTTAGTCTAGAAATTTGGGATGTTAAAAAGGTGAGTGGAAAAAATTATATACTTTTATATAATATTATATTTATATCATTATAGATTTATTCATATATGAATGAAATGTAAATTGGAGTTGCAAACTAAACCTATACACATGCAATGAAATTATAAACTTTACCTACATATTCTTTAATTGTAAACTTGATATACATATATGTCAAATGATTCAAATTTGGAATGGAGTTGTGTCTTAGCAATCCCTAAATTTATTATTGAATAATAGTAGACCATGAACCTGTAAACGATTTAATAATTCCGGATTTGTAAATTGAATGTTCATTGAAAATAAAAGTGTAAACTAAGTTATGATAAATTATAGGGATTTAAGAAATATTTTAATTCGTTGGAATATAAGTTGTTGCAATGTAAATTTCTATTTTAAAACTATAAATAAAAGTGTGTCATTTGAAATGATAAGGAATACACCCAAAAAGATAGAGATATATAAAATAGAGATGTTTATCGTATTTTGTACAATCTATTTCAATAACTATAAAAAAAAATTTTATAATTCCAAATGCAATACTATTCTTTCTTTTAGATAAGATATATAAATTTAAAGTGTTAACATTTCCACTAGGAGAAATGTAATTCCAATGTATTAAAATGCAAGAATTACACAAGTGTTAAATAAAGAATTTTAAATGTGATAAGAACATTCTAAAAAACACACATTAAATAATAAGACCGAAATTAAATAAAAAAAACGAGTAAGCACGATTAAATTAAAGGTTAAAATAGGAATAGAAATAGAAAATGGGAAAAGGGTAAATGAATAAATAATTTAAGACGTTTTAAATCTTTTAAAAGGGAAGCGGTAAATAGTCTTAAATCAAATAAGATATAAATGCATAAAAGAAGTATAGAAGTATGGTTAACAATAAACTGTAAAGGCCAAATATTAAGTAAGAATGAATGAAGATATAAATATATATACATATATATATGTATGTATGTATGTATGTATGTATGAAGCCTCAAATATCCGTTTATGACGGGTATGAATTATTAAAGTTAATAAATAATTAAATGCATAGAATGATATGGTCATTAGAATGGGTTGGAATGTGAGGTCAATAGTGTTACACAATAGAGTCAGCCCACCGCAAGGGGCTACCAGCAATTGTGTACAGATTATACTGAAGTTATACATATCCAGTTGTAGAACTTGTAGAGTGTATACTCTTGTAGATTGATGAAGGAATACCCAATAGAAAGTGAAGTCTGCTTCAAAAATAGGAAAGGGGGTATAACCTTGATTGTAATAGGAAATCTAAATCAAATGGTAAGAGAAGAACGATGCTATGATAGTATGTATTAGTACCAAAGTAAGGAGTATGTGTTGTGTTAGTGCAAATTTTTGTCCACGCTAACATCCCGAGGTCCGAATGTATAGCCTTGAAAGCTGAATGAAATATTAAACCTGATGAAAGAGATTATCGAGAAGTGATTTAATCAGGTTTTGGTCTTGAAATGTTGGACCATAAGGTCTCAATAGCAAATGCAGAGAAGGTAAAGTGCAAAAAGTAAATAACACCGAGACTTTTATAGTGGTTCGGGCCAAAAATCTCTACATCCACTATTCTTTCCTTATTTAGTCACTCTTATCTGCCTAAGAGGCGTACTACATTGAGTTTAGGCATTTCTGCCATTAATGGATTTGTAAATAGAGCTTGATATAGGAAAGTGCAATATTAATTTATATCTGAATTCTTTATTGTGCCAGAAGATCCCTAGGCCTTGGGGTTGTCGCCTATTTATAGCCAATATGCCATAACGCCATTAGTGGAGAACCTTCCCCTTGGATTGATGACTTGGCTTGCTATATGCGGCTTAGATTTGAACACTTGCCATCATCTGGTTGAGTGCATTTTAACACGGATTGCTGACATGATGCTTTTATATATAGCTTCTTTAATACCTTCCATCTATCCTAACCATTGGTCTCGGCCTAGGCTATCTGAGCCATTGATTGTTGGTACTTGCTAAAAAAAATTGATTTTGACAACTACTGCATTTGGTTAAGCTTCTTTTCTTAGCTAGACAATGATCTTGATCCCAATAGACTCTTCGATTCATGTTCTCAGATCACATGCTCTTGGATACTCAATCTGGTACTTATGCTCTCATTAGAAACCAAACAATTGGTCTTAGAATTACAAGCCATGGTACTTTCCTTTCGAATGTTCGTAATTTTTTACTTTGTTGAAATTATGGTGTAACAGGCTTTACATAGGTCCAAAACATCATCAATCCTTGGTGATCAATGGGAAAGATAGATGTTACATTTAACAGGCTATACTCCCTATTAGTGTACAGTCCACGTTAGGTTATGCATTTCTATACGTTTGTTTGCTAGCTTGTTTGTAAGGAGGCAAGGCTAGCTAACCCTTTCAGAGAAGCCTTTCAAATGCATGGGGTAGTCCATGGAGTTGAGTCCACAACCGGTGGTGCTGAGGCTATAGTTCGTATAGCTGTGTCTACAAACTAGGAAGCAAACAAGTTGAAGATCCCCAAAAATGCAAGTTAGATTAAAGTTAAATTATTAAAAAGCCATTATTAGGCACACCAGGAGTTCCTCCGTATGCACAGCGAGGAGAATGTGATATAGCGGGGGTGGCTGATCCAAATGGGATGCTGATTTAGGGATACTATGGGGATTGTGTCTTGGTCCAATGGGGAACCATGGTACTTATATATTTATATATTTGTAAGTAGCTATAGTTTACTACGGTTTGATGTGACGTATTATGTGCATACGTAAAGTCGGGATGACAATTTAAAATAAAAGATATAACATGTGATATAAGACAATCGGCATAAACTAGTGTTATGTATAAAGTGTATAATTTACCAGTCACCAGAACGTTTTTCTGATCCCCTCCTCATTACACCCTAAATGATAGCTTAGATGGATAGGTTCCTTTGGCATGCTCGACAATGACAAAGACACTAGACATTCAAAGTGTCAGTCTTGGTCGGTAACTATGTAACTTTTTATATTTTACTATTTCACTGTGAGTTATATTGTCGGTACTTTGATATGCATTCGTTTAATTTATATGTAGGATACCAAGCCAATGATCCGTACTTTGGTGGACTTGGGTTTACGATTGAGCAAAAATTCCAACCCACTAGGGTGAAGGTTATCACAGTGTCCCTTAGCCATCCTCTAAAGTTCCTTCATCTGACTAGTAGTCACCTACTTTACATCTCGAAGTATAGCTATCCTTCATCGAAACCATCACTTTCCATCACAAAATCATCATCATTGAATCATGCATCATCGTTATCAAAAATTGCCACTATACCTTATGGTTTGGTACCGACCCCGCCCTTCACTCGAAGTAAAAGCACTTAGGGCTAGAAGTAGGTATAAATGTGAAGGCTCAAAGCATTGGCTCCTGGAACTCGAAGCAAGCACATAAAGTCTCAAAGCTGCCTCACAAACTTTCATCTCCAAACCATGCAACCCCGAACCATCACCACCAATCCATTACATCATCGATCCCACACTTCAATGAAATAATCCATGTCCCCTATGTGGAACTCTCCTTAACTGATCTTTCATCATCACCGAGCGACACCCAATGGATTGCTACTGATCAACGACCACCGATCCAACACTTAGAAAAATCCTTCCAAAGTGCAACCTTATGCAAGCCCATGCCTAACTCGAAGCAAACACACTATCAATCCTTTAATTAGGATTTTCTCACCCTATCACGTGACCCATCCATCTTCACTCACAACCTAAAGTAAATCCCTCTAAGACTCCAAGCAATCCATCCTATGACATGAGCACGCCTCAAAGCCATTCTCCACCGATCCATAGTCTTCAAATGGCTATCAATCCATCTTCAGTCGACTATAACTTGAGCAAATGAACTCCGAACGACTTGAAACATATAATGTAACCTTATAAGGCCTTCCTTATTGCCTCGTATAGATCACATCAAATTTGGGCCAAGTTGACTTCATGGATTGCCATTGATGCATGACTTATTCCTAGAATTGAATCGCCATTCAATCAGCGTTTTCAACTAAAAAACATTATACATTCAAGCATACATTACATACAATACATCCTAACAATCGTACATCCACACATATCAAAGTGATGTCTAAATCGAAAGATGAGAATCCATATGAACACGAATTTCATAAATATTTTCCAAATCATTTGAAATTTACATATGTGATTAAAAAGGGTTTAAAACATATTTTATAGTTTAAAAATCATTTTAAAAACATCGTTTTATGGTGTATAATGACTAATTAGTGAGTGAGAGGTCCTAACTACTCACCTTAATCCAAAGAAAGTCCAAAGGTGCATGAAATCCAAGAAGAACAGCAGCTCCAAGTGATCTCCAATAGCAAATCTCCAAATCCAAGTGCTAATTACGCTAGTCTCTTTCTAATGACAAGATTTGGTTGATTAAAGTAGGGTTTAGGATAACTTTTTAGGCTAGAGTGTAACGACCCGATATTTTGGACCATTCAAATCGACAATAAATCCACACATGTCTGACTTGAATAATTCAAAACAATAGATTGTTAATTAAAAGTTGGCAAAACTCAACATATACAGTAAATAAATCAATCACAGAATCACAGACACAGAGTAATACAATAATACGCAGCGGAATAGATAAAATAGTAGTTCATGAAGCTACTATAAAAACATCAGAGTTAAAAATAAAATACAACAGAATATCTCAAATACAGTGAAGTCTTCAGTACGAATAGATGACCTCTTTGAACAAATCAACTGGAAAAGCTGAAAGCTGAAACGATAGTTGGATCTCCAAATGAAGCTCCAAACTCCAAGAGTGAGTCTCAAATGCTGTATCACTCGGTCTGACCCGAGCGTAAATCAAAACACAAAACACTCGAGTCGGGATTAACATTCTTATATCAATAAATCCAACTCAAGTGAAATATCAACTGAAATACAAGTAACTTAAAGGATGTTTGGGATAACCATCCTCTAAGGATCTGCGGAACTATCTACAAGGTAGAAATATACACTATAACACCGTGGTCATTTCAAATAAATTTATACTTCAAAACCAAAATATCATTTTCATTTCAAAAATATCTATTTTCCAAATTGTGTATATACATTAAATAATTTATAAAGTAAAGTATTTATAATTTCCTCAAGTCTCACAAATCGATTCAAATTAACTCAAATTCCAAATTCAAATTTATTCAAAGCTCAATTCATCAATTCAATTCAGTTCTCAATAGACCATTTATTTTTTTAATATATTTCAAGGCTTTAATATTCAATATTTTCAAAGTTAAATTTAACAGTTTCATATAGCTCTTGATTTAACTTCATTATTATTTAATCAGGGAATATTCACTTAATAAATTCAATATCATTTAACTAGCCTTAATTTCATTTTTACTAAATATTTCCTTAAATTTATTTAAACAAGAATTTATTCATTAAATTATTTAAATCAAACCCGAGTTATAAATCCTATCTTAAATCTCAATTTCAATAAGTTTCAAATTGGTTTAATTAAATAAAATTCTTTAATGAATACAATTTCAACTAAACTAAAATTATCTTCCCAACCTTAACTTATTCAAATTATTGCCAAAATCTATTTTGAAATATAATTTTTTTTACTTAACATATTATATGTATTAAATCCATCTTAATTAAATTAAATATCATTATTAAATCTATATATATCATTACCATTTATATATAAAAATTTAAGAATCAACATTTATTAAAACCATATATTTCTTTCCAAAACCATAGAATTTATTTTCAAAATATTTATATATGGACCAATGGTGTCTGTATATAATTTCCTATCTATGGTCAAGTGATACAGATATTTATCATTTCAATCCATAAATTTAAATACATACGGGTAGATATCATTTCGACCCGTAATCCCAAATTCAATTCAAATAAAAATCGCTTGGGTCTATCATTTCAACCCATAACGAAATTCTCCTATTCTAAAGTCCGTTCGGGTATGTATCATTTCTACCCATAGTGAATTCTAAACTACAGGGAACTTGCAGAGTGATAACAGATAATAATAATAATATAACAGGATATGATAATAATATAACAACAGGCATATATCAACAGTAATTAAATAAAGTATAAACAATAGGATATGGTGTCATATCCCATAGGTGAACAGTTTATAGATAATAGCATATATAACAGATTTACTAACTTCAGTAGTATATTTCAATTGTCGTTTCAATTGAAACCAAATTTAATAAATAAAAGAACGTTAATCGTAAGTGATTGCTCACCTTTCGAGGCTAGAGAAGAACGATAATGAGGTCAGTTATGGATCCCAACACGAACTTTGAAGCAAAGCAAAATTGGCACGAATTTGATGACAAAGCTGATAGATAGAAATCGATGAGAAAAAAAAATCAATCGGTTTGATATAAACAGAGTACATATTATATGTGTTTTTTAAATTTCCTTAAAATCTCAATAAATTTAATTTAAGACAGATATTCAAATAAAATATTCACATTGTTTGAAACTGATATTAAATTTAAAATACATATTAAAACAAAACATCATCATATTATTGAAAAATCAATACTTAAATTTAAACACATAAACGTTTTTCCTCTTAAATCAATATTACATTTAAACACACACACAAAATAAAATATAGGCATAATATATATAAAAATCATCACTTATTTAAAAACACGCATTTTAAAATAACATATTTATATATAGTTTACTCAAAATTCAAAGCATATACTGAGAAAATCAATCTATATATATAGACCATACATTATGAAAGCACTACAGAAAAGACAACAAAAAAAAACATACTTTATATATATACACTAGAATTGAGATGAAAATTATACATTTAAATTTTTAGTTTTACAACATAAATCACAAATGCTTTTACAACACTCAGCTGCCATACTAATATATGTTATATTCGAACAGGAATAAAAAAAATCTAATTATATTTTCAAAATATGTATATTACTAATATTTTATAATAACAAATAAGATATAAGACTAACGTATATATACGTCTCTGAAAAGCTTGGCTTAAAATTCACATAAGCATTAAACATAAAAATATATGTAGATATAGTTTTTATGCTACATATCAATTAAATGGAGACTGTTATAATGTGAAAATTTGTGAACGCGAGTTGAAATATAAAGATGGATTTGTCAAATATATTGGAAGCAGAGGACAGGGAGGGGAGAAGAAAAGCATGGAAATATATATATATATATATATATATAATAAAAAAGAAGAAAATGGAGGCCATACCTTCAGAGCTCATGAACGCAAGAAGAAATGAAGAAAATGTTGAGATGCAATTGAAAACTATTTGTGTACGAGGCTTATATTTATACACGATTGCATTGATTGAGGTGAGAGAATATAGGCAAGAAATAAATTTAAATCAATTATACACGATTGCATTGATTGAGGTGAGAGAATATAGGCAAGAAAGATTTGAGCGAATATTTACAGTGGTATTGATTGCGTGAATTTAGCAAAAGGAAACTGCAAGAAATTTTTAGCAAACATTTTATACACGTTTAAAATTTATTAGGAAGCAAATGCGTTGATTAAAACGCAAGAAATATTTATAACATGGGAAGGTGGTGAAAATTTATTTGCGTACAAGGCTGAGTATTTAAATGAAACTAGTATTGATTGCTTGGAGAGGAAATAATTCTTGTGAGGAGGAATTTGCGTATGATATTTGATTTAGGAGATAATTGTGTTGGATAGATTAAATAAAGAAACGTACTAATTAATGGTATAGGAACATTAAGGGAATAAAAGAATTTCATTTGAATGGTAATGAAAATCAAAGGTTTTGTTCCTATTAATTGTAAAGGAGTAAATGGAAAAGAAGAGACACATATACATGTGAATTTCAAACAATCTTTGAAACGGGTTTTGAACTTCTAAAGAGAAATAAATTTGCTTGAAACTGCTACGCGAATTTTTATTCCTATTATAAAAATGAGGAAAAAGGGAAGCGTAGAAATTTACACGTAACTTATCAAAACTAGATTTAAAAGAAATTGAACGTCTAGGGAAGTGATTTCTTTCCTACTTGGAATGCAAGGCTATAGATAAATTTATTATTTAATGTCAAAATAAATATTATTCCCAATTGAAACCATATTAACTTTTAAATCATTAAATTAACATATAAAATAATAACAACTATCTACTGCTTTATAGTAAAAAAAAATTGTAAATTCACAGAATACAACCTGTTACTTTTATTTCAAAATATCTTTCTTATAATAATTATTATATTTGGAAAACATTTTGAAAAAAAAAATTCTCTTTTGAAACTTATAAATAAAATATCATTATGTTAACTACCAAATTAAATGTTCATTTTAATACATTCTCTTTCCTTAATGGAAAGATTTCAACAAATACAAATATAAATTTCATTTTAAAATCAAATAAAAATCTAATTCAACTACTTATATTTAATTATATGTAATCCAAACATTAAATTTTTATTTCAAAATATTATTATTTAAAATTTCTTACAAATTCAATTAAATACGTTATTCAAACCGTTTAAAATTTATGGGTTGTTACATAGAGAATGTTAATGGTAGTTTTCTCTCTATTTTGAAGTATGTAACAATGTAGAGAAGTCCCATCAGCCCCAACATGGTGCTAATCCTGAGCTTTAGGCCTAACCATTAACTCACTAATTACCTATTAAGCTATTCAAAATCCAGTAAAACTTATAAACCCCCTAACGATAAGTCCATTTTCCTACTATGTCCACTCTACGGAAAGATAAACCATCATCCCGACCTAATGAAAGTGGTTTCAGATCCTAATTCTGCTCCTATCAGAAGTTATAGGCCATGCAAAAATTTATGGTCAAAATCGTCCGATAAAAATTCTACGGATGGAAAATGTCTCTTGTAGTTATCTCCCAAAGTTATAGATTCGGATGACCCTAAACAAAAATAATACTATTATTCTGTGATTCTCCAATACTTAAAATGCAGGTCATTATATTTTCCCCCACTTTAGGAATTTTTCCCTCGAAATTCCAAACCAAATAAAAATGGTTGTCCTACATGCATAACAATGATAATGAATCATAAGCAACCATCACACATCAATCAAGCATACATAACAACAAATGAAAAGAAAACATCCAAGCCTATCTTAGCATGCAAGATAGTACACTACGGTTTACTTTATGATATCATAAGTGAAGGTCAAAGCGATAAATTCAAAATCTTACCTAGTGAAGAGCCTTGGATAAGCTATCCTCATGCTCTCCTCGGTCTCCTAAGTGCAATCACCTTCGCTTTCACCCACTAAACCTTCACTGTCTTCCTCCAGAGCTACTTCATATCACGTTCAATGATATGAATAGGCATACGAGGTCTCGAAGCATCTAGTTCAACCTCGATGTCATCTAGTTGATCCGGTGCGATAGTTACGCCTGAGTCATGCATAAATTTCTACAAGAGAGAAACCGAAACACATTGTGCACTCCCACCATTCTTTGAGGTAAGTCAAATTTATAAGTGACCTAATCTTCTCTAGTACTAGAAAAGGACCTATGATTCTCGGTGCCAAATTTCATTTACTACCGAAACGACTTACAGTCTTCAATAGAGAGACCTTGACAAATACAATATCGCTGACAGAAAACTATAATCTCTACATCACTTATCAACATAACACTATTGTCTAACTTAAGAAGCTTTCATTCGTTGCCAAATGATCTCGACCTTCTCTGGGGTTTCTCTAACCATATCGGTCCTAAGTATTCTTTTTAGCC
The DNA here is from genome assembly GCA_030737815.1 of Allium fistulosum. Lineage (NCBI taxonomy): Eukaryota > Viridiplantae > Streptophyta > Magnoliopsida > Asparagales > Amaryllidaceae > Allium > Allium fistulosum. Next base: position 1,408,923,181 of record CM060903.1, read on the forward strand.
AGCTTCCCACCAACATGAAGGAGTGTTTCATGATTGGCTATATAGTACCTCGAATGGTGCCATACCGATGTGGGACTGATAACTGTTGTTGTGTTATATTCAACGATATGTAAATGATTATCCCGCGTGCCTCAAAAGTCAAGTATACAAGGCCACAAGAGATCCTCTAAGATATGATTCACTCTCTCGGTTTGGCCATCAGTTTTGGGATGATAAGCAATGCTGAGACGTAGCTCTGTCCCTAATGCCTCCTATAAGCTCTTCCAAAACTCACTTGTGAATAATGGATCTCGGTCACTCACAATACTCTTCGACACACTATGTAATCTTATTATCCACTTCACATACAATTCGGCTAGTTTAACTACTGTTCTACTTGACTTGATAGGTATGAATATGGAACTCTTAGTCAATCGATCAACTAATGCTGTCGTACCCTGCTTGAATCCTAGCCCCATCGATTAAATCCATCAAAACTTGTTCTGATTTCCACTGGAAAACTTCTACCGGTTGTATCAAACCTTTAGGCTTCTTCTGCTCTGCCTTGACCAACTGCCCGTTCATGCACTTTGAGATGAATGTCCCAACGTTTACCTTCATTCTTATCCAATAATAGGTTTGCCTCATATCATGTTACATCATAATTCTGCTAGGATGGATAGTCAATCTCGAACGATAGCACTCTCGTAGCACGTCATCCCTCAACCCATCGACATCAGGAACGGTCCCTCATATCTATGGAGCCAATTATCTCGGTCAAAATTGTACTATCTTGTCTCTTCAGACTCTACATTAGCTTCCATCTTAGCTAGATCAGAGTTGGCCTGATAGTATAGCTCGCCAATATCTCTGGATCTAGCTCACATCTCCATTGGAAATCTTAACCAGTAACATACCCTAACTGCTTTGACTCTAAAAACTTAGCTCCCAATCCGGCATGTCTCTTACACAATGCATCAGCAAATGCATTCCCATTTCCCGATGTATAGGTGATATCAAAGTCATAGGAGGCTAGGAACTCTAACCATCACTGGTGATAAAGGTTAAGATCCTTCTACAAAAAGAGGCAGTTCAATGTTTTACGGTCGGTAAATAGCTCAAACCTCTCTCCTAAAAGACAGTGCCTCTAGATGTTTAGAGCAAACAAAATCACTGCTAATTCCAAATTATGGGTTAGGTATTTCTTCTGGTATGGCTTTAGTTGTCGACTAACATGTACAACAAGTCTGTCTCTCTACATTAATACCATGCCTAATCTAGTACTACAAGCATCAGTGTATACCGTCATCTCTTCGTTTCTGCTTCAAATGGTCAATACTGGTGCAACCGTTAAGTTCTCTTTCAAACTCACGAATGCATGCTCACATCTCGCATCCTAAGTAAATGTATGATTCTTTTTCATCAACCGAGTCAATGGTGTAGCTACCCTGGAGAAGTCCTAAATGAACCATTTGTAATATTCAGTTAACCCCAAGAAACTTCCCACATCCGTAGTGTTTTGTGTCTAGTCCAATCTTGGACAGCTGGAACTTTTGCAAGATCCACGGCGATGCCCTACTCAAAAACAATGTGACCCAAGAATCTTACTTATCACCTTTAGAAGTGACACTTTGAAAACTTTTCTTTCAGTCCATGCTCCCTCAACACCTCAAGAATGTTCCTCAAATGCATCTTTTGTTCCTCTTTTATCCATGAGTAGACGAGAATAAAATCCACGAACACAATAATAAATTTATTTAGTTGATCCCTAAAACACGGTTCATAAGATCAACAAAGTATGCTGGTGCATTTGTTAGGCCGAATGGCATAACCAACCACTTATAAAAATCAAAAGACGTACAAAACACTGCAATCGACACACTCTCCTTTGCAACCCTCAGTTGGCGAAATCCCATCGCAAGATCCAACTAAGAGAATACTCTAGCACCATGAAGCTAATCGAATATTCATCAATATGTGGGAGTGGATAGTTGTTCCTCCTCGTCACTTTATTCAGCTCACGATAATCAACACAAAATCTAAAGGAACCATCTACTTTCGTGGCGAATACTATAGGCACTCACCACTCAGAAATAGGCCTAAGAATGAACTCTCATCGTAATAAGTTATTCACCGACACCTCGAGCTCCCGCTGCTCTCTAGGTGCCATCCTCTTGAAGGACATCACTATCGGTCTAGCATCTTTAACTAAATCAGTATAAAACTCAATCCCTCTTAGTAACAAAAGTCTGGTCACCTCCGTAAAAAATTCTGGATACTCCCTAGTAATAAGCATTGATGATAGCTCATCAAGTGAATATAGAAAATTGACCATCATGTCATTATATGGTAGGCAACCCAATGCTACCTTTTGTCCACCGTCTATCCCTATAATCACCAATGACCTCTCGCAATCCACCATCACCGTATCTATGAAGCCGGTCCATTCCCAATATAATACCAAACCCAATGAAATTCAAAATATCAATCACAATCAAAAAAACATTCATGACTTGATAAGACCAAACCATGAAAAACCATGCAAAAGCTGGTATAACCTCTAATAAGGTTCGTCACAATCAAAGGTCGGCCAACAATTTCGAGTCTCAATCCCAATCTATCCACCAAATCACTCGATATGAAGGAATATGATGTAACGACCCTAATATTGATTAACATTATTTAGGACATATAATTAGTTAAATTAAATGAAATAATGAAATGGTTAAGTGATCGATATTTTTGTTGATAGAGGTAGCCTTGCCAATTTAACAATGAACTAAGGGAAATTAAAATGAAATAGGTAAGGAAAATAGATAAGGGGCAAAATAGGAATAAGATATGCTCTAATACCCTAAACCCTTCACACCTATTCATTTTAAATGTTCAAAACAAAATCAAATACTAAGAGAGACTGTGATATCCCGGAATTTCAAGCAATTTAAAATGTGATAATCTCCTTTATTTATTATTTAAAATTGGTAAAATTGTTATTTCAAACAATAATAATAATGTGTTGTTTTAAAATATAGATATAAATAAGATTTTAAAATAGAATTATTATTTACAAAATTTAATTTGTGTTTGTTTAAATTAATACATATATTTATTTGAGTTGATTTTAAATTGGGTTTTTAAATTAGAAATTGAATTTGAATATTGGATTTAAATTTGAATTTAAAGGATATATATTTTAAAAAATATTTTGGATATAAAAATATGAATAAGGTTTTTATTAGAATAAGATTTGTTTTATATTATTTTTTCCTTAAAGAATTTTATTTACATAAATTAAGAGAGTATTTATTTAATTGTAAATAAATACAAAAGTTTTATATTAACATTTAAAAATGAATTAAATATATCTTATATGATTATATTAGAATATAATTATTTTTATTTTATTTTCTTTTAAAGGTTTTATTTATGTAAATTTAGAAAAGCATTTATTAATTTAGAAATGTACTTATTAAATAGGAAATAAATATAAAAGCTTTTTAAATCATTTTAAAAGATAATTAAAATTCATAATTACAAGTGTTTAAATATAAAGGCTTATGATAACATGTGTAATATGATTAATAATTGTAAATGACAAATGTTGTTGAATTGAACAAGTGTTATAATTTGTTTTCATTTTCTTTAATTTTAAATAGATCATAATTTACACTATATAAACTCCTACCTTTTTTCTTAAATTATTTTCATACCTCTCTTTTCTAAAGCAAGAAACTCAACTTGTTCAATTATCTACAAACCAGAAGAACAAACCTGTAATCTTTTCAAAGCCTGTAACAAAGATCAACAGCTTCAATCTGCATCAATCAAGTCTTGAATCATCTCATCATCAAGTTTCAGTTCAACTAAGCGTTCCAGTTTCAAAAAGATCTAAACGTTTTTCTTCTGCAATTCAAGTTTTCAAAAATCAAAGCTTCTCTGTTTCAAATCTCAAGCCTCTGCCTTTTCAAAACTGGTGAGTAAACATTTTAAATTAAAAACTTAAGTAAATAATTGTTTGTTGCTTGTGGAATTTCTGAGATGAATGATGTTTGTTTGTGTATATATATAGTGATATCTTTGTGTATATGAATGTATTTAAGCATGCATGTCCGATATGTCAGAGTATACCTCTGTTCATATTACAAAGTTGAGTTTTGATAAAAAAATTGCAAATCTTTTTATCTGTTCACTATTAAACTTTGGATTTCAAACAAAGTAGTTTAGTTTAAACATCATCTAGATTTTAAAAATAAATTCAAGTATAATAAGTTTGAAAAGCCTTGGAATCTAGAGAATACAGTAGATTTTTTTTAAACATGTTAAAAACCAAACATCTTAAATTGTTGATTCAAGTATTTAACTTGAATCGATCTTGAAAAATATGATTTTTAAGAAGAAAATCACAATTTTTAATATGGTATGGAGAGAGCAGTTCGTTGATGACCGAAAATTGGTTTCTTGGGTTTTTCTAGTGATCAAAATGTTTGAGGTGGTCGAAAACTTGGCTGGAGATAGAGTGATGATGGGTTGTCTCGGCAAAAATGGTCGGAGGGGTTCTCGAGGCATGTGGTGGCCGGACGACATGGAAATAGGGTTTAAAACCTAGTTTGGTCGAGGTTGGAAACTTGGTCGCTGCATCGTCTCTGGTGCATCGGAGTTGATCGGAGGTTGGGGGATGGTAGCGTGGGTCTTCGGCGGAGCTGGTGGTCAAGGGCTCGTGACTTCTGGTGGTCGGAGCAAGGAGGACGAGGAGGATTTTGGTCGAAGTTGCCAGTTCCAGTTCATCCTAATGTCTTGATTTTTGATTGAGGGTTGGTGATGGAGTCTGGGGATCGGGATTGGAAGTGCAGGCGATCGTCGAAGTGTGGGAGGTATTGGCGATGGTTGAAGCTTCGCCGTGGATGGTGCAGGGTGCATAGGTGTCAGGGATGTCAGTTTGGTGTTATGGTTTGGGAAGAGCAGGTAGTCTCAGGGTAGAGGAGAAATTGCTCGGGTTTTTTTGTGAAAGACTCGAGTATGAACTCGAGTGGGACGTGAGTGTTAACTGTTATGGTTTTAAACTATTTATAAATTTAAAACTAAATTCAGTTTAAATATATATATATATATATATATATATAAGAAGAAGATGAAGAAAACTCAAAGCCAGTCTCGAGTAAGGATCGGGTTTGACCCAAAGCAAAGATTAAGATCATGTTTTAAAAGCAAAGTTTTGAAAATTTTAAATGGAATTTGTTTTAAATCTTTTCTTAAATAAATTCTTTTTCTTTTTGAATGTTTACTTAAACCTTGGATTAAGAAATTATATGTTTGTTAACTTAAGTTTGTTAAGTTAAACTACAAGATATTTTAAACTTAATTTTTCATAAATATAATTAAGTGATGATTAAAAGTTAAAGGTTTATTTTATTTCAAAACTTAATTAAATGATCTAATTAAGAAAGTAAAGTTAATTATTTAGATAAGATGTTTTAATGATAATTAAGGCATTAATAAGATAATGTTTTATCTTAAGATAATTAAGATTTTAATGAATTGAGATTAATTAAGTTAATTAAGAAATTAACTTAAGTATAATTAATTAATGTGATTAATTAATGATTTAGGATTTATAAATTAATAATTAAGGATTAACTAATTTATAATTGAGGTTTATACTTAATTAATTAAAGGTTAATTAATTGTAATTAAAGATTTTTAATTAAGTAATTAAGATTGATTAATTAATGATTAAAGATTAATTAATTTAATTAGATATTAATTAATTTAGTAATTAGAGATTAATTAATTAAGTAATTAGAGGTAAATTAATTGGTAATGAAGAAGTACTTAATTTGTAATTAAGTTTTATTAATTAATAATTAGGTTTTATTAATTAATAATTAAGGGATAATTAATCTGTATTTAAAGATTAATTAAGGATTGGTTAACTGTTAATTAGAGATTAATCAATTGGTAATTAAGGATTAATCAAATGGTAATTAAGGATTAACCAACTGGTAATTAAGGATTGATTAATTTGTTATTAAGGGATATTAATTAATAATTAAGGTCTATTAATTAATTATTAAAGAATAATTAATCTGTAATTAAAGATTAATTAATTGGTTTATAAGGTAACTAAGGAATGATTAATTAATTAAAAGATTGTAATTAATTAATGATTGATTAAGCAGGATTAGGTGATTAATTCTTAAGTAATTAATTTAATTTAAGTTAATTATAATATGGTTTAATAATTCTTGCTTGTGGATGATTATTTGAGTAGAATGTCTGGATTGATTGATATCTATTGAATGATAATCTATGTTATTCTGTGATGTGATATTGGATATATCTGTGATAAATGGGTGATATTTATCTGTGTTAATGCTGTGTGAATTCAAGTATTGAATTGAATTAAATTGTTTAACTTTAAAACAACTTGACCTTTAAAACAGCGTTTGGATTTCGATGAGACCGGGATCGGATATCAAATTTGATTATCCGAAAACCACATCGATCCAAGTTAAACGATAGGTCATGAAGATCGAGATGAAGTTTTAGAGTGCAAGGGTTATTATCATTAACTCTGAGGGAGATTCCAAAATGAGTGTAACGAGATAATGCCTTTGGTTTCGTTCAAACCCGGAACGGACTTGTATGGATTGAATGCTTTCAGCACATCGTCAGGTGGACGATGAGCATTCTAAGTGATGTGTTCTGATAAGGTAATCGTAGCCTCAAGCCTCATCAACTGGGAATGGCTAAAATAGGGGAGGTGCAGCAAGGCTAAGTGGGTAGCACCCAATTAGGATAAGATTTAGCCCTGTTTAGAGTCCCTTTTTATTCGGCTGTGTGGGCGGTTGAATAGCTACAACCGCTAGGGTTTTCTTATTCGGGATTGTCTAGTAAGGGATGGTTCCGGCTTTGTGTTGCAGGGGATTGGGAGTGATCCTCGGTACGTTGATCTAGGACACGTACTGTACGGGCGGTACCCCAGTAGCCCTGCCATTGTATGGAATCCAAACTCAATAAGTGATCGCGGACTTGATTGTATAACCCACTTTGTGGCTAGTATGCTGGAATTTAATCATGTAACAATTTCAGCTACTTGAATATTTATTTGAAAACCCTAGACCCTATTATAATATAACCAGATTTCCTATCAAATGTTTTGGTTATCGTAAGGTAAAAACTTACCCGTGTTTATGTGTGGGAAGTCTTACGAGATACCTTTTCTTTCCAAATGATTTTCAAAGTTAAACAACTTTAACCCGTTTACTCACACCAGACCCATGTCTGACCCAAGTGTTTATTCTGTTTTTCTTTAACTCTTGGGTACTCAAATTTTTACGGGTAGCCAAGGGATTCAGGTTAGCTTTGACGAATCTATGGAGGAGATTTGGAGCAGGAGGCTTTAGCGTTTAGATATCTGTATTTCTGCTATGTTGTATCTTTGTAGTGTCCTGAGTTGTATGAAAGACAGGTGTTTATAACTGTCTAATTTGTGATGTATAAGCTGTGTATCTCTGATGTATATGATACTATGTAATATCTATGTGATATAATATAATTTATTCGTTCCGCTGTGAGATTCTGATATTGTTTAGTTCTTTCTTTTCTATCTTTTCTTTTTTCTATCCCTTTCTTTCTTAATAATGATGCATCTTTCTTTGGAGAGAAAGGCGGGTCGTTTCATTTGGTATCAGAGCTCTAGGTTGAGTGAATACCTAGGCTTTGGAGTGATTTCTTTCTTGAGAGAGCGTATTTGTAATTTATATATATATATATGTATATATATATGTATATATATTCCTATCTATTTGTTAGGTTACCTGTTTGGGTTGCCAACATGAGTTATAGAAGTAGAAGGGGTAGTGGTGTGTGTAGCACGACTACCACTAATGGTAGAGTATATGCCGAGGCTGTAAACCCAATACCGCCTCGAGTGAGCTTTGTGACATTGTGTTAGGATAGTTAGTTAGAATTGTTTGTTTGGATGAATTAGTGGTTTGGTTGTTAGTATATGATTGATATGTATGTTTGAAATTGTTGAAATAAATTAAAAGCTTTTGGATTATCTTTTGTTTTAAATTTCGAGGACGAATTTCTTTTAAGGGGGTAGTAATGTGATATCCCGGAATTTCAAGAAATTTAAAATGTGATAATCTCCTTTATTTATTATTTAAAATTGGTAAAATTGTTATTTCAAACAATAATAATAATGTGTTGTTTTTAAATATAGATATAAATAAGATTTTAAAATAGAATTATTATTTACAAAATTTAATTTGTGTTTGTTTAAATTAATACATATATTTATTTGAGTTGATTTTAAATTGGGTTTTTAAATTTGAAATTTAATTTGAATATTGGATTTAAATTTGAATTTAAAGGATATATATTTTAAAAAATATTTTGGATATAAAAATATGAATAAGGTTTTTATTAGAATAAGATTTGTTTTATATTATTTTTTCCTTAAAGAATTTTATTTATATAAATTAAGAGAGTATTTATTTAATAGTAAATAAATACAAAAGTTTTATATTAACATTTAAAAATGAATTAAATATATCTTATATGATTATATTAGAATATAATTATTTTTATTTTATTTTCTTTTAAAGGTTTTATTTATGTAAATTTAGAAAAGCATTTATTAATTTAGAAATGTACTTATTAAATAGGAAATAAATATAAAAGCTTTTTAAATCATTTTAAAAGATAATTAAAATGCATAATTACAAGTGTTTAAATATAAAGGCTTATGATAACATGTGTAATATGATTAATAATTGTAAATGACAAATGTTGTTGAATTGAACAAGTGTCATAATTTGTTTTCATTTTCTTTAATTTTAAATAGATCATAATTTACACTATATAAACTCCTACCTTTTTTCTTAAATTATTTTCATACCTCTCTTTTCTAAAGCAAGAAACTCAACTTGTTCAATTATCTACAAACCAGAAGAACAAACCTGTAATCTTTTCAAAGCCTGTAACAAAGATCAACAGCTTCAATCTGCATCAATCAAGTCTTGAATCATCTCATCATAAAGTTTCAGTTCAACTAAGCATTCCAGTTTCAAAAAGATCTAAACATTTTTCTTCTGCAATTCAAGTTTTCAAAAATCAAAGCTTCTCTGTTTCAAATCAAAAGCCTCTGCCTTTTCAAAACTGGTGAGTAAACATTTTAAATTAAAAACTTAAGTAAATAATTGTTTGTTGCTTGTGGAATTTTCGAGATGAATGATGTTTGTTTGTGTATATATATAGTGATATCTTTGTGTATATGAATGTATTTAAGCATGCATGTCTGATATATCAGAGTATGCCTCTGTTCATATTACAGAGTTGAGTTTTGATAAAAAAATTGCAAATCTTTTTATCTGTTCACTATTAAACTTTGGATTTCAAACAAAGTAGTTTAGTTTAAACATCATCTAGATTTTAAAAATAAATTCAAGTATAATAAGTTTGAAAAGCCTTGGAATCTAGAGAATACAGTAGATTTTTTTTAAACATGTTAAAAACCAAACATCTTAAATTGCTGATTCAAGTATTTAACTTGAATCGATCTTGAAAAATATGATTTTTAAGAAGAAAATCACAATTTTTAATATGGTATGGAGAGAGCAGTTCGTTGATGACCTAAAATTGGTTTCTTGGGTTTTTCTAGTGATCAAAATGTTTGAGGTGGTCGGGAACTTGGCTGGAGACAGAGTGATGATGGGTGGTCTCGGCAAAAATGGTCGGAGGGGTTCTCGAGGCATGTGGTGGCCGGACGACATGGAAATAGGGTTTAAAACCTAGTTTGGTCGAGGTTGGAAACTTGGTCGCTGCATCGTCTCTGGTGCATCGGGGTTGATCGGAGGTTGGGGGATGGTAGCGTGGGTCTTCGGCGGAGCTGGTGGTCAAGGGCTCGTGACTTCTGGTGGTCGGAGCAAGGAGGACGAGGAGGATTTTGGTCGAAGTTGCCAGTTCCAGCTCATCCTAATGTCTTGATTTTTGATTGAGGGTTGGTGATGGAGTCTGGGGATCGGGATTGGAAGTGCAGGCGATCGTCGAAGTGTGGGAGGTATTGGCGATGGTTGAAGCTTCGCCGTGGATGGTGCAGGGTGCATAGGTGTCAGGGATGTCAGTTTGGTGTTATGGTTTGGGAAGAGCAGGTAGTCTCAGGGTAGAGGAGAAATTGCTCGGGTTTTTTTGTGAAAGACTCGAGTATGAACTCGAGTGGGACGTGAGTGTTAACTGTTATGGTTTTAAACTATTTATAAATTTAAAACTAAATTCAGTTTAAATATATATATATATATATATATATAAGAAGAAGATGAAGAAAACTCAAAGCCAGTCTCGAGTAAGGATCGGGTTTGACCCAAAGCAAAGATTAAGATCATGTTTTAAAAGCAAAGTTTTGAAAATTTTAAATGGAATTTGTTTTAAATCTTTTCTTAAATAAATTCTTTTTCTTTTTGAATGTTTACTTAAACCTTGGATTAAGAAATTATATGTTTGTTAACTTAAGTTTGTTAAGTTAAACTACAAGATATTTTAAACTTAATTTTTCATAAATATAATTAAGTGATGATTAAAAGTTAAAGGTTTATTTTATTTCAAAACTTAATTAAATGATCTAATTAAGAAAGTAAAGTTAATTATTTAGATAAGATGTTTTAATGATAATTAAGGCATTAATAAGATAATGTTTTATCTTAAGATAATTAAGATTTTAATGAATTGAGATTAATTAAGTTAATTAAGAAATTAACTTAAGTATAATTAATTAATGTGATTAATTAATGATTTAGGATTTATAAATTAATAATTAAGGATTAATTAATTTATAATTGATTTTTATACTTAATTAATTAAAGGTTAATTAATTGTAATTAAAGATTTTTAATTAACTAATTAAGATTGATAAATTAATGATTAAAGATTAATTAATTTAATTAGAGATTAATTAATTTAGTAATTAAAGATTAATTAATTAAGTAATTAGAGGTAAATTAATTGGTAATTAAGAAGTACTTAATTTTTAATTAAGTTTTATTAATTAATAATTAGGTTTTGTTAATTAATAATTAAGGGATAATTAATATGTAATTAAAGATTAATTAAGGATTGGTTAACTGTTAATTAGATATTAATCAATTGGTAATTAAGGATTAATCAAATGGTAATTAAGGATTAACGAACTGGTAATTAAGGATGGATTAATTTGTTATTAAGGGATATTAATTAATAATTAAGGTCTATTAATTAATTATTAAAGAATAATTAATCTGTAATTAAAGATTAATTAATTAGTTTATAAGGTAACTAAGGAATGATTAATTAATTAAAAGATTGTAATTAATTAATGATTGATTTAGCAGGATTAGGTGATTAATTCTTAAGTAATTAATTTAATTTAAGTTAATTATAATATGGATTAATAATTCTTGCTTGTGGATGATTGTTTGAGTAGAGTGTCTGGATTGATTGATATCTATTGAATGATAATCTATGTTATTTTGTGATGTGATATTGGATATATCTGTGATAAATGGGTGATATTTATCTGTGTTAATGCTGTGTGAATTCAAGTATTGAATTGAATTAAATTGTTTAACTTTAAAACAACCTGATCTGTAAAACGGCGTTTGGATTTCGATGAGACGGGATCGGATATCAAATTTGATTATCCGAAAACCACATCGATCCAAGTTAAACGATAGGTCGTGAAGATCGAGATGAAGTTTTAGAGTGTAAGGGTTATTGTCGTTAAATCTGAGGGTGATTCCAAAATGAGTGTAACGAGATAATGCCTTCGGTTTTGTTCGAACCCGGAACAGACTTGTATGGATTGAATGCTTTCAGCACATCGTCAGGTGGACGATGAGCATTCTAAGTGATGTGTTCTGATAAGGTAATCGTAGCCTCAAGCCTCATCAACGGGGAATGGCTAAAACATGGGAGGTGCAGCAAGGCTAAGTGGGTAGCACCCAAGTAGGATAAGATTTACCACTGTCTAGAGTCCCTTTTTATTCGACTGTGTGGGCGGTTGAATAGCTTCAACCGCTGGGGTTTTCTTATTCAGGATTGTCTAGTAAGGGATGGTTCCGGCTTTGTGCTGTAGGGGATTAGGAGTGATCCTCGGTACGTTGATCTAGGCCACGTACTGTGACGGGCGGTATCCCAGTAGCCCTGCCATTGTATGGAATCCAAACTCGAATAAGTGATCGCGGACTTGATTGTATAACCCACTTTGTGGCTAGTATGCTGGAATTTAATCATGTAACAATTTCAGCTATGTGAATATTTATTTGAAAACCCTAGACCCTATTATAATATAACCAGATTTCCTATCAAATGTTTTGGTTATCGTAAGGTAAAAACTTACCTGTGTTTATGTGTGGGAAGTCTTACGAGATACCTTTTCTTTCCAAATGATTTTCAAAGTTAAACAACTTTAACCCGTTTACTCACACCAGACCCATGTCTGACCCAAGTGTTTATTCTGTTTTTCTTAAACTCGTGGGTACTCAAATTTTTACGAGTAGCCAAGGGATTCAGGTTAGCTTTGACGAATCTATGGAGGAGATTTGGAGCAGGAGGCTTCAGCGTTTAGATATCTGTATTTCCGCTGTGTTGTATCTTTGTAGTGTCTTGAGTTGTATGAAGACAGGTGTTTATAACTGTCTAATTTGTGATGTATAAGCTGTGTATCTCTGATGTATATGACACTATGTAATATCTATGTGATATAATATAATTTATTCGTTCCGCTGTGAGATTCTGATATTGTTTAGTTCTTCCTTTTCTATCCCTTTCTTTCTTAATAATGATACGTCTTTCTTTGGAGAGAAAGGCGGGTCGTTTCAGAGGCCAACCATCATTAAGGGAAAACAAGAAGAAGATAAGAGGAAGAAGCTTAAGCAACTTAATCCAAGATCAAATCTCGACTCCTTAATCACCAGCTTAAGGTGAATAATAGGTTACATCCCATATTTTGTTATTTGGGTTTCTAGATCAGATCCGAATATTTTTGCAAAGTATATTGCTATGTTTTGATTGTTAAAATGGATATATATGCCTGTTAATGATTTATGCCATTTCATATGGATTTTATGACAAATTTTAACGTTAAAACCCTATTAAATGACATCCAAATGCCTTGTGATTTTTATATAAGGTCAGAAATAATATTTTGGAGATGGTTTTCAAATTTCATAATTTTCTAAATTAAAGTGGATTTATTATTAATTTTCTAGTGAGGAAAATGTTTGATTGGGTTTAAAATTAATTATGGCCAATTTTTATTGTTTTTGGGTCAGAAATTAATATATCTTAGAAAAATAAAAAAAATGATTTATGGGGATTTTTCTAGAATTTTTCTAAGTGTTTGATAAGTATATAAAATTATTTAAGTTATGAGACTTACATGTTTTATATATTTATAAAAGGACAAGGGGCATTTTGTAAACATTTTAAATTATTTACTTCTGAGATTTCGGCAGCACTTTTAGAAAAGAATTTAGAAAGATATTAGCAACCAATCATGTGTTGATAAACAAAGCAGGTTAGTTGAAAACGAATTACTTTTTAAAGTTAAACATCAGTTTTACCATGTTTTTCTTGTTCCACCACTTTCGACACCAACCTTTCGACTAGGTACTTCCAGCTCTATCTCCAACGAAACTAATGCGCATGGTATCAAAGACTTGGTACGTAGTGAATTGGGCATAGGCGAAGGGTATATAGTCGAAACAAGGGGTTCCGAAGCGGTCGAAGCCTTGTTTAATTTTTAAAAGGAAATGCGCCCGCTTTTCTTTCGAAAGAATGCTTTCGACTTAGATAGCTTTCGACTGGTAAATTGTTTTAAAGAATGGTTTTGGAAGAGGTTGTGCCTTCTGTTTTATAAAGAAGCTTTTGAAGGGGTCGAAAACCTTTTCTGCCGCATCCTACCTTTCAAAGCAATTCCTTCAAAAGGGTTTCATTATTTTAAAACCTAAGATGCTTCTCTAATGCTTTCGAATGGATTGGTTTCGACACCATCCACTACTTTTACTTAGGAAATTGCTTTCGAAAGAGTGCTTTCGACTTGATTGTTTTAAGACCCTTTGCTCTATTCAAAGTTAAACCCAAAGGTTTCGAAAGGAATGGTTTCGAAAGGTTGTTCCATATGTTTTACTTGAACCCAAATGCTTTCAAAAGTTTGATTTATGTAAAGAACTTAATGCTTTCGAAATATTTAAGTTAAAGGTTTTGAAGGGGTGGTTCCCCATTGTTTTGGAAAGTTTTTAAATGGAAGGTTTCCAATGGTTTCGAAATGCGTGTTTAAAGTGTTTAAAAAAGAGGGTGTCTATGCTTTTATAAAGCTTTCAAAAGAGACGATTTCAATGTTTTTGAAAGGTTTAATGTAAATGGTTTCGAAAGGTATGTTTTGCCTTCAGCATAGGTTATTAAGTAAAGTAGTTTACTTGTATTGAAAGGGGTACTTTCAATGGTTTCGAAAGGTGTACTTTCAATGGTTTTGAATGTTTTCATCAACAATGTTTTTTGTAAAGTATATATAACATGGCAAAGTGATTCGAGTAAAGCATAGTATATTTCGCTTGTTGAAGTATGATTTAAAAAGGTTAAATCATTTTGAAAGAAAGATTTTGAAAGAAAGTTTTAAGGGTAGATGACCCTAAGTAAAATGACTCGGGTATTAGAATATCATATAGGACTGGAATGGGGTCGCGCCCTATACTTTAGCTCGTAGCCCCTAGCTAATATAAGTCCAAATTCCAGTGTGTAGGGCTTTTTCATAGGTAAGACTAAAATGATGTTACACACAGAAAGGAATCTATTGCGTAGAGGGAGGTTATTGGTGAGCCCGCAAAACCATTAGAATTAGTTGAACTTAGGAGAGGTAAGTTAGGGACAGACCATCTAGAAGAGTACCTAATGGAAGTTAGACTATTTGTTTATTTTGTCTAGTAGGACCGAGTCAGCCAAAGGTTAGTAGTTAGCCACAAAACTATAATGTTTGGACAGATAGTCCATTTATTACCTGATTTGTATGTATACATGATATTGCTAATATTGTTTTAACCAGTTTGGCTGCAAGATTTTAATTTGCAAAAGATAAGTTTTTAAAAGGATATTAATGAGGAGAAACCCGTTTTGCTAAGCGGCATGGTCTCACTTAATATCAGATAATCGAGATGTATAGTATTATTCACACCAGGCTTATGTCTGACTCAAATTTATGTTTTCCCATTAAACTCTCGGGTGCTCAAAATTAATTTGAGTAGGTTGACAGTTGAGGATTTACAGGTTTAGTAGGTGGACGAATAAAGCTTCCGAAGACGAGTATGAGGTTGATGTTAGCTATATTTAGGAGTTGTTTTGGTTTATTTCTGCTGTGTTGTACTAAGTCTGATATGACTATTTAGTACTCTTGTCATCCAAGGGGGCATCTTCACATGTCTGTCTTGGCATATTTTGTAATAATTATATTTGATCTGAACCTGGGAAAACGTTTGGGATTATATAGTGGATATGAAACATGTTTTATGAAATGTAATCTGAAAAGTTATTTTTGAATCTACGATTTTGTTTCATATTCATGTGCTTTTGATATTATGGATACCAATAGCATTACTGTATTTTGTCACCGGAAGTTAATACTATAGACGACTGCATCATCTATAGCGCTTAGCATCGAGCCTCAAGATAGGGGATGTTACAACTTGGTATTAGAGCATAGGTTTATGAAAAACTTTAAACTAAAATGATTTTGAAAGCATAATCCTAAGGAATTAGAGGAAAGATCGAGGTATGGGATAACGCTATAGTAACGTACTTGTATTTGTTATATATTTGTATACGCTATATATATATATATATATTCTCTTACCTCTCTTAGGCTATTCTTATGTATCTTACGAAGGCTCGAATGCAGATATGGTTGCTAGAAGTGGAAGAGTTAATCTTGGTGGGGGAAGCACCGCAACAAATGGAAATGCCGGACCTAATAACAGGAGAAATCCAGTTCAGGCACAAGTTGGAAATGTGGGTGCTAGAGTCCTACAAGTTGACATGGGAGCGATGTATCGGTTCTTTGTAAACATAGTGCAAGCAGAAGTTGCTGCTGGAGTAGTTGGAGGAGGAATCAAGAAGCTCCGGTGGTCAGAAGCTATGCTGTTTTGAGTAAAGATTATGTTCGGCTGGGAGGAAAGTCGTTTATTGGTAATGAAGAAGCAATTGAAGTGGAGAATTGATTCCTTCATTGCGAGAGGATTTTCATTGATTTATGGCTCAATGATGAGCAGAAGAGAAGGCTCGCTTCTAGACAGCTACAAAGAGCAGTGTTGTTTTGGTGAAACAGTGTTACGACCGGAGTTAATGAGGAGACAATGACATGGGCTATGTTCAAACGGAGATTTGAGGAAAGGTTTTCTGTCGGAAATCGCTAAATCTACTCTTCTCAGGAAGTTTGCTGAGTTAGAGTAGAGAGACATGACTGTGCTGGAGTATGTAATGAGGTTTAAGGAGCTAGCGAGGTATGGTTATGCTATGGTGGATACTGTGATTAAGAGAAATGAGAAGTTCATTAGGGGGTTGAAGCCTGAGCTTGCTAAGGCCATGTTACCGCATATCAGGGATCCATGTGATATTGTAGTGGAAATGGCTTTGAGACATGAGGAGATGCTTGCTTTTCTGGAAAGGAATAAGTCAAAGGAAGTCCAAGTGGGGCAGAGTAAGAAAAGAAAGTTCTCCATAAGAAGGGTGCTCAGAAGGGTGGAGCTGCCAAGAAGGGAAAGACGAAGGTTGTCTGCTATAAGTGTGATAAGAAAGGGCATTTCGCGAATGAATGTCGCTCAGGAGATGGAAAGAAGGTGATCAGGAAGAATAATATTAGCTTCAACTGCGATCAAATTGGACATTACAAGAACCAGTGCAAAGAGCCATCTAAAGATGGCAAGGGAAAATTGTTTGCATTTGAGCCAGCTACCTCGAGGCCAATAGTAGAGGAAAAGCGAAAGGCTGTGTTGGGAGGTAGGCTTCCGATTCATGGTATGTCAATTAGCGTTCTATTTGATACCGGTGCATCACATTCTTCTATATCTCATTGTGTGGTAGATAAGCATAACCTAGAAGCCTCATACCTAGTTACTTCCTTAAGCGTTGTAAATCCAATAAGAGGGTATGCAACTCTTGGGATGAGATGTGACCACCTAGAGTTTGAATTGTTAAGTCATACATTTGTTTGCAATTTGCATGTGTTTGATTTCATAGGGTTCGGAATTATTTTGGCTATGGATTGGTTTAGTAAATACGATTCTAGGATATTTTGCCATGATAGGAAAATATCGCTTAGACACCCTGGTTGTAGTGATCAGACAATATACTCCGTAGAAGACTCTAGTTGTGAGGTTAACGCTTTGTTAGGTGTTGCGGAGGTAGAAGACGAGTTGAATCGCATTTTCTTTGTTAGGGAATTCGCAGATGTCTTTGAACCTGTAGTTGGATTGCTACCAAAACGAGCCATTGAGTTTCGGATAGATTTAGTACCAAGAGCAGAACGGGTGAGTAGACCGTCAAGCAGGATGACACCTACTATAACGATCGGATTTTTCCATCATTTGATTTTGAACATTTAAATGGTTTTAAATGTTGGATTGGGAATATAAATTGATTTTTGAATATGAAGATTTTGGTTGAAATTATAGAATGAATTTAAATTTCAAATATAGCGATTTATCGTAATGCAAAAATGGTGAATAATTGAAATTTGAGTTGAGTATGAATCAAAACGATTTCTAATGTTGATATAAATTCTATTTGAATTAGAATTCAGTTAGTAAGTTTTTAAAACTGGAATTTCAAGAAATTTCACCAATTTTTGAAATTGTCGATTTAATCGACGCGTTAAAATAGCGATCCAAGGCACAGTCCCAGAATTCGACGAAACTAGTTCTATTAGCTCTGTAATAGTGTATTATTATCGGATTTCAAATTTCATAGCGTTTGGAGTTACCGTTTGGTCATACTGGATAGAAACACGTTGAATTTATATCAGAAATTTAATATAATAATTGGGTTCAAAAAGCTATCTTCTCCATACGATCGAATTAGGTCCCGAAACCTTTTCCATTGCGTTATGGATAGGGGTATAACATTCGAAACGCCAGGCGGCACGCCTCAATAGGAGATCGAGATTTCACCGTATGTAATGCGAGATATTTTGAATAATATAAAAAAATATAAAGATTTCAAATCGTAGCCTCGAGCCACCCTAACCACGTACTAATCGCCGACTTATGCCTGACCAAAGCCGCCTTCTCCACATTTTAAATCGTGTATTGCTTCTCCTTACTCTCTCAAACAAAATCAATTCTTTTATAAAAAAACGATCGAAGACGAATCACGAATAGTGTGGAGCTCGATGGCGACTTGGTCGGCGTGGGCACTGCGCTCGACAACAATGGTAGTGGAGAGTGGATCTGCCTCTGTTCGAGCACAGCTGGGTCGTGTCTTCCTTCTCGCGCGTACGCATGCATGCATAAGTGAGGGAAGGCACGGCAATTTAGGGTGGTGGCTCGTAGGGCGGCGGCTCATGGGTGTTGATCGGCGACGGTTTGGGAATGGAGGACGAACAGTGAACACATATAATAAAAACAAACAAAAGGAATGACTCGTGAACAGTGCGTGCCAGGGTTACAAGAAAATCTACTTTTAGTTGCAAATATTGGTAGCGTTTGTTGATCAAGTGCCGCCAAAGACTCTAGGGTTAATTTTTGCTTGTCCCGCCTAAAATTTTGGTGAAAAATATTCCCAGTACCGTTCATTATTCATTTCTTTTACTTCCACTTCACAACAACGCTCTCAGAAAACCCTACATCGCCATCTCCTTACTCCACCTCCAAAAAATACTTCGTTGGTCTACTCCACCTTCGAGACACCAAGTCGTCATCAATCTACTAACACACTAGAAGCCCTAAATCATCGATCTACTAAGGCACTCAAAAACTTCACGATAATCTATCGTCGTTTATCCATCTGGCCGTAATAGACCGACTCGCCAACAGCGACAAGCATCATCTCCTTTTTAGTCACAAACCCTAAATCATCATTTCTCCAACATCGACAGGCTTCTCAATAGATGGACTCAGCCTAGGTATCCAATTTAACTTTATTTCTTATTCTTCTTGTATCAGTTCAATTGATTATAGCATCTATACATTTTTATATTGGAGCAATTCAGACTTGCACGTTTATATACGTGGAAAAAAAAAGATAACTGTAGAACTGAATTGTAAACGACTAGCATAAAGTACCAAAAAGTTTTTAAAATGTGATCTATTTTTGCTAACAGCTACAGAAATTGATTCAAGTAGAAACTTTCTACAATTACTAATGCTCTTGAGTATTTATATTTAGTGTTTGTAGGTGTCCCTTGATAATTTCTTCTCCAAATAATTCTTTTTTCTAACAGTTCCGTCTTTCATATAGCCTATGAACATGGTGTTTCTTGGAGTAGTTGGATTCAAATTACAAGGAAATCTAAAAAATGTAATTACTGCCACAGACTTAGTTTTGACAGTTACACAGATCCTTCGAAAACATGGCGGCGTTGGAAAGTTTGTCAAATTCTATGGTATGAAATTTAAATTTAAACAAGTTATTGTTCTGGTATTAATTCATGTTTTTTGGTTGCTTTAAAAAGTTACCATGATGCCTCATTCATTGCATATACAAAAGAAGGGGCGAGTGAGCTATCCCTAGAAGCCCGTGCCACTATTGCAAACATGTATTCTGAATATGGAGCAACCATGGGATTTTTTCCAGTCGATCATGTTACACCGAAGTACCTAAAGCTCACTGGTATAAGTAATGAAACCGTAAGCATGCATCTATTATCACCATAAACAAATTATATTATAAATGATGAGATATGTACTTATTGTGAATAACTATGTAGGTGCCTATGACAAAGTCCTATTTATGTGCTAATAACAAGTTCGTGGACGACAACCAGGTTATTATTTTTCAAAACCAGTACAATTTCATGGGATGGTTTTATTAGTATTGTTGTGTTAACTACCTTTTTGATGTTATTTTCAATATTAATCTCAACCCCAAATAGAAAGGGCATATTCATCCTATTTGGAGTTGAATTTGGAGGATGTCGAACCATGCCTTTCTGGACCTAAAAGGTAACGGTTTTACCATCTTTTTCTATGTCATGATTACTGCCTACATATAATCCATGCAATCAAGTATTTTTTCTTTGGCTTAGGCTTCGTGACAAGTTTGCCCTAAGGGAAATGAAAGCCGACTGGCTTGCTTGTTTAGACAACAAAGTAGGATTCAACGTGCGACAACATTTTTTTCTTCTGTTTTATTATCATGCAAGTTTAATACTTAATGACACTGTACTATCATTATATAATATATTCCTATGCGATTTAGGGGTTTGTTGTTCCCAAATAAGCTCAAAGTAAAGTTGTAGATTTCAACTTCCATGGGAAATATGCTGTGACGCCCCATCTCTATACCCACGCTAACCAAGAACACTACGATGTAGTGCTGTCAATTAGCACGGAGAATAAGGCTGTGGAGGAGCGACCATCCATGTAACTTCTTTGTGCGAGCACCGATATGTCAGATAGAATAGAATGCATATCTTTTAAGGAGGAAATTCGACATACCGATACAAACACAAAGCTATCACACGGTGGCTATTTATAATCTTCGGAAACAAACATAGAAGTAATCATAACATAAATCAGTCACAGACATCCATATCACAAAGGCGGAAGAAGATATGAATAAATATATATAACACATGAAAGTGTACATCAGAGTAGTGGTCAAAAAGATCCACGATAATACAAAAGAATAGCATCACGTGCTATACAAAAGAATAAGTACACTACATAGGGTCTATATCTCAAATGTGTACATCCAAAAGCTACTAATCTAAGTAGTTAGCCAAAAGTCAGAATAATCCTGAAGGGAAGTCAAGCAGAAGCACCTGTAACATCTCGGTCTGACCCGAGTATTATTTATAAGAAAATAATAAACGGATCAGTCTAGCTATAAATATTAGATGATAAGATAAGGATAAATAATATGGCATGAACATGTAACAACCATAACGGCATACTACTATAAGTATGTAAATGATAATCAACAAAAGATCAATCAATATCACAAGAATCTTCTCAAAGATAAAATAGGGTATCATACCCTAAACTTGTATTCATAACAAGTCAATAACACATAAATTCACCAATGCACAAAAGCTGATATCATATCAATGAAAATCATGAAAATTGGTGAAGCACAAAGTTCCAGAAATCATCACCAGAAATCCAGAAAAACACATAAAAAAAAGGGGGGGAGGCCTAACACATGAATGGGAGCATGAAAACTCACATATGCGTAAAACACATGACGAGAAGCTATCTCATGGAAGCTATCCATTAAATTTTCACACAGGAATGGCCCGAAGACCGTGGGGTGCTACCCCATATATGTGATGGCGAAACATCACAAAAAGGGGTCTAGTCTCCCTCGCAGACAAAGAGACATCGCTCAATCGCTAGTCTAAATCACAAAAATGATCGTCATGATCATAAGGAAGTGTCAATTACACTAAGCCAGTAAATATATGAGTTTAGCTTCATGTCCCATAACCACTAGCTTAACTTAAATATTTACGAACAAACTGTAGATCTTCACTAGGAAATTGTCACAAAAAGGGTTCAATCGAACAAGTCCAAGAGCTAACCGACGAAGTGAACGCAAGCGTTTCATACCACTCGTTTTACTAAGTCGTTTAAGTCGATTTCTCATCCGAGTGAAGTAAAGGCTTGTATATACTAGTAGATTGGAAATCGGTTTGAGAAAACGAACTTTTGATATTTAAAATAGTGTTGAAATCGCTTTGATGAAAGAGTTTTGATATTTACTACTAGTATTGAAACCTTCATATCTTTAAAGTGACAAGTCACAAAACGATTGTTGAAACAAATCGAATCACATCAATTCACGTTCAAAGACGTGAGTAAAGTCCAAAGAAATCAATCCCAAAACCATCTTAGTAGAAATTCTGATGAATGTTTTTCAGATAAGATCGCCTACGAAGGGGGGGTACGACCTAAGTGAAGACAAGCGGCCTATGACCTAAAGCAAAATGAGGTCTAACGACCTAAAGAGTTCGCATCCTAAGGGATACGACCTAAGTGGCGCGACCTAGTGGGGCTTAGGTCGGAGACGACCTACGAGGTAAACTAGGTCGACTTAGTAGTCGAGCGACCTAAGGTGAATGGTCCAACGGCCTAACTCGAACGACCTAGAGGGTCGAACGACTTAACTGGAGGATAGGTCGGAGACGACCTAGTGGAAATGGTCGAGCGACTTACGAGCTACGACCTAAAGTGACGAGGGACGTTAGGTCGGAGACGACCTAACACTTGACTCGCGAGCGAGTTAAGGAAAAGAAGTGGCGAGCGACTTATGGTCCAACGACCTAAGATGAAACGACCTAAGATCGAAAACAGGGTCACGCGACCTAACAGGAAACAAGGTCAGGCGACCTAAAGAAGTTCGCGACCTAAAGGTGCACGACCTAAGGTCTTACGACCTAAGGAAAAAGGACTTACGACCTAACAGTACGGTGAGTGATTAAGCCAAACGACCTAAGACCTAAGCCTTAAACGACCCAAGGAGTTAACTCGCGAACGACCTAACTCTTTAACTCACGAACGACCTAAGCCTTTAACTCGTGAACGACCTAAGCCTTTAACTCGTGAATGACCTAAGCCTTTAACTCGTGAACGACCTAAGAAGGCGGTGACTTTTCAACGCGCGTGAGCTAGCAGCTTAGACGACTTAACCTGGGCAGAACGACCTAAGGGCTGGAACTCACCAAAAATGCTAAAAATTGGAGTTTTTCGCCAATTCAATCCAAACCAAATGCAAACGAGCATGCTAAAGTGATGAGGAATCATTCCCAACAGTCCAATGACGATTATAGGCAAGATGTGAGATCAAAAATCTCACCTTTTCACGGAATTTGATGAAGATGGAGATTGAAAGCAAGGAGAAGCAATCCAAAGCTTGAATCCACTATCTTCTACTTGAATTTGGAGTTGAATCTCGGATTTGCAATAGAATTTGAGTTTGGAGTTTTAATCTCCACTTCCCACCACCATTTTTGATGAAGCTTGAATGTTAAAACAAATGGTGAATGAAGTGAGGAAGAGGGTTGGGCTGAACTAAGGAAGGTGCAGTCCAAACCAAAGTCACAAGCGGGAAAAGTGACGAAAATTTCACTATCTCCAAACATATCGAAGTTTACACTCAAAAAGATCGCAAACGTCAGTTTGAACTCAATGGGGGTGGTCTCGAGTCCTAATTTGACCGTATGCAAAAAGTAGCTTTTCGGACAAACATCCGACTAACGATAAAATATTTAAATAAAAAATTTAAATATAAAATCAATAGATATGCGGGTTGTTACATATGCTTAGTTAAGACATGGCGATGTTGTCATTGCCACAATCAGTAGTTGTACTAACACTCCAAATCCTAGTGTAATGCTTGGAGCTGCATTGGTTGCAAAAAAGGCTTGTGAGCTTGGTCTTGAGGTAGAATTAGCATCCTTTTTCTTATCATATGACATTTGGATCATCCTTTTCTGAGTGAATGTGAAAATTTAAATGCGGTTTGTAGGAAATAAAAGTTGATGATTGAACATCATGATGTTTTTATTGCCTTCCATGTCTGCAAGCTTCATGGTTGTTTAATTCACATAAATGTTGCTAAAATAATGCACACTTTATTGTCCTTATGTCATTTAACTAAAATAAAAAAGCCAAATTATTTGTATACTTTTCTCTTTTTTTAATTTTGTCCCATGCAATAGTATATAAACTAAACACAAAAGCGATATTTAATGGAAAACAAATAACTAATAATTGTTGTGTAAGAGCTATAACATTGCCGATATAACCTAAGAAGAAGTATAATGAGGCACGTGCTGAATACATAAAGGCTCACTTAATAAGTCTTTTGTGCTCCAACATATAGGGACCTGAACTAGACTTAGCAGTTAGGCAGAAACAGCGAGAATCAAAAGACTTGAACTAGACCGAAAGCTTTGTGAACTAAAACAACGTGGCTGAGGTTGATAGGTTAAGCATGGCGAATCTATTGTGCAAGTCGGTTCTGAATGGTCATGGCAGAGTGAAGTAGAGAGGACTAGCATGTTCTGGACAGAACATGTGAGCCAAAACTGAACTGCTCTCAATATCATGGCCTGGTATGAGCTATTCTCATCTAAAATTTAGTTAATTACCTTCCAACTCGTACTGTAATTAGAATAAAAAAACTTAGACGATTATGACTCATCAGTTTGTTATATTTTAACTCATATTTTATAGTTTTTCATTTCATGACTATGAAGTATAAACTGCAACTCATATAGATTTTCATACTCTTGTGTAATTGCTTCTTCAATTGGATTTTCAATAATCTTCACATATACAGCATTGTTTTTCTACCGGATGTAACCACAATTTTATTTTATATTAACATTACATTTATTCTAGCACTTTAATAACCTTTTTTTCTTCAGTTTCTATAGGAAAATATATAAAGGATTACCTTCACAGTTGAACTGCAAACCATTGTGAATCACCTTAAAATATCCAGCAAGAGAAGGCAAAGGATTGTTAAATCTACAGGTTTGAGTCCTTTCCCTTTACCATCACTTATTAAGTTAATATTCATAAGACAATGACCACCCATAGAATACTATTTATTACACACACAATTGCCTAATGGATCACATGTGAGATTAACAATCATAGAATATTATTTTCATTCTTGGTAAATTTATAAGAAAACAAAACAATGTAACTTGCTTTAGTGGCCTGTAACTTGCTACAGCTCTTTATTTTTCGAGTTACTCCAGTTTTAGATCCATTTAAGCAAGTAGCTTCACCATAAAGGCTATGTATTTCTACGGTGATAGATGAATTAAATGAAAGCTTTCAGGTTTTATTTAATTTACTTAGTTTTTATTTTCTTTCGGAGAATTGGGTATATACTCCTTTCCAATTTATGAAAGAAATAGCCTCGAGACTATCAACTTCTAAAGGAAAGTTGTACCACTAATTTATGATATGTTGATCCACTTTTAATTGTATATTGATGTATAATATTTGTTTATTAACACAACTAACAAAAATAAATGTCAGATAAGGAAATTCAGGTATAAAGATACGTGGATTGGACTGATTGTTGATACATATCCGTGCAGCGATCTACCAATTGTATAGTAAACATCATGGTTTTGAGAGTATATCATGATTTCATTGACCAAGTGCATTGAGTGTGAGTACAACTTCATGAACATATATTGCATTCACCTTAGATATTTCTACTCTGTATCGCAGAAGTAAACAGCCTATTCAATATGTACATATCGATGGTATTTTATCTTATTATTAAAAGTCCAAAGATTATACTTGACACTAGATTTGTTTTGGATTGTTGGAGATATTCGACGTCAACTTATCGTGTAAATAAGTAATTTTCAGTTTTAATAGTAAATTGGGATAGAATTGATAATATTCTATAAAACTATTCAACTGACAACAACTACACCTTGTATATTTTATTTTGTTGTTCTGGATCCATGAGAGTAAATATGCAGACTCAAAATGAATCCAAAAATGGAGAAAGAATTGTCAATAGACCGCTTGATTGACACGGACTGAACCTTAATAGCAATATTAACATAGGTTGGATCACTCTCTTCCATATTCATTAATTACATTTTTGCAGTTGATAGTAGGCAATATTTATTCATCACTGGAATCAAAGTTATGTAAAGATAGGTAAAAGGAAATAGCTTCCTATTGTAGTTTTCTATTTCACACAGCATCTCTCCATTGGCTAATATTAATGTTTTTATATTACTTCTATGCTTTCTCATTGTCATTCCTGCATAATTTTTTTAGATCAAGCGTCTCCTTCCAACAGCCAATTAACTTTAGCTTTTTGTTTACATTGCTGGTGATGTGTCCTTAATTTTCCTTAATCTATGCTCTAAATTTCATGACCCACAGCTTTAGACAAGGATTCTAAGGCTTTGCAGCAAAGAGTGGAGAATCACAAGAAAACTATACTAAATTTTTGTGAATAAATTTTCATTAAGTAGAATTCAGAACTGCCTTATGTACATGTAACTAAACAAATACCAAACGTACATAAAAGTAGTTCAAATACCGGCTGAAAATGAAAAGTGGCAGTACGAAGATAGTTAGACATTGGTTTACTGAAAATGAAAATTCAATGTTTGTTGCTGCCTAATGACATAGATCTTGCATTGACTACAGTCACTTCCATTATTGCAGTCTAATTGGAAATCTCTGCAAGTCGTCTTCAACGGCCTGTTGATTATTAATCGAAAATCTGCATAAGCTATCGATCTTGATTCTGGAAAAAGACCTATGATGAGTCAGGTTGTTAGAATGCTGGAAATTGAAGATGAACTATATCTCGAGGTTTGATTATTCATATTTACTTATCATAATTTTGTTGTGGTTACAACACATGTATTTGTACAGAGATTTATATAAATATATATTGTTGATTGTTAAACTCGTTTGCAGGTAATTAGCTATTTCGAAGCGAAGACTGTCGACAACAAAGAACTATTGGTAATCAAGCAACGAACATGAATTTAATTGTTATATATGTTGTCGTATTTTGTTAGTACCATTTGTGGAAACTTGTCTGTGAATGTTTGTAGTATGTGATTTGTTGAAAAGCTACTATCGAATTGATTATGGATATTATATTTGATTGTGAGATTAGCATGTTTTTGCAATTATTTGAATATGATGATCATATGATTGATTGTTTGTATATGCTAATTATGTGATTTAATTGTTTGTTTGAATATATGAAAATTATGCGATTGATCGTTCGTTTTAATATGAATAGTATATAAGCGATTGTTGGAAATGGTATAAACCATTAATGGTATAAGACTTATGGTAGCGTTTTTTTAACCCTACAGAAAAAACCTATAGCTGCATTTAAAAGTGACTTTTGGTAGCGTTTTTTAAATCCTACAGAAAATACCTATAGTTGCATTTAAAAGTGACTTTTGGTAGCGTTTACTACAACGCAACAAAAAGTTTTAGACTTTTAGTTGCATGTCATATAGCAGCGTTCTCTAAAACGCTACCATAAGTTATGGTAGCGTTTTTTCAACGCTACCAAAAGTCTTTTCTGGTGTAGTGGATTAGTTTGTAAGTATAGGTTACTTAATAAAGTTTTATTAATTAAGTTTTTAAATTCCAATCCTTATAAAATCCGTATTTTGTTCATACAAGGTCCATTTCAGATGGAACGAATCACGTTGGAATCATATTAACGAGTGCTACACAACAAAATTGGTTTGGAATTTTTTTGAGTCAGTTGGAATTTTAGATTAAATTGAACGTTGTTCGATTTAATTCAAAATTTGGATGTGTGGCAAGTTAAAAATCAAGGTGAGTAAATCTCACTCTTTTGGATAACCGGTTTTATTTATAATGTTAAAATTTAATTATTGGTTGATTGGATGAATTTGTAAATTATTATCAGTTGGATGTTATATTCTATATATCGTGGTATATATATTAGTAGTTGGGTATATTCTCGCCGATTGGAGCGGATGAGACACTATGCGCCCCGTATAATAGCAGATGACCCTTTTTATTGCGATATCCTGCCTCGAAGCGGTGATTATATTTTTGTGATTATATAATATCTGTGGTTGCAGGGAAACATGTTGGAGGGATCCAATTGGATTCCTCAAAAATGTTTATTTTAATTTCATATATAGTGATGTATGATGTGTGTGAATAATCTGTTATAGATTATGTTATGATTTGACTTAT
Source organism: Allium fistulosum (assembly GCA_030737815.1). Classification (NCBI taxonomy): domain Eukaryota; kingdom Viridiplantae; phylum Streptophyta; class Magnoliopsida; order Asparagales; family Amaryllidaceae; genus Allium; species Allium fistulosum. The sequence goes on from CM060903.1 coordinate 1,408,951,098, forward strand.
TGGATCCTATAGTAGCACTGGCCTTAATTTGGTATTATAAATACCATAAATAATATTTTTGAGTTTAAAAGGAATTTCAACGGTGGTTTTGGAAATAATAATATTTATATTGAATTTGGATTATTTTAAAGTGATGAATTCGAATTAAATAAAAGATTCATTTTTGGAATACTATAAGTGATATTTTGAGCTTTAAAAAGAAATGTAAAAATAAAATTTTGAAATAATAAGTGTTTTCGGGAAAATCTTGGATTATTTAAAAAGAAACTCATTGTACAAAATCAATGACCTGATTTTGGATTTTTACTTAACTATTTCCTACGGGATTTTAAATAGAGATTTTTAAGTGATGGATAAAGTATTTGTATAATGAATTTTAAGTGATATTTCTGAAAATATAGAAAAGGAGTTGAAATCGATATTAAAATAGTTTAGGAATATAATGGGATTTATAAAGGGATGAATTTATAAATGAAACTTTATAAATGAGAATATTTTATAAAACAAGTGAAACTCAAATGAGTTTGTAAATTTATAAACGATGTTTATAAATAAAATGAAATGATTATCATTTGATAAATTGGAAATATAAATTCACAATGTGAATTTATAACGAGAGGTGAAAAATCGGTTTTCGAAAGAAATAGTGGATTCTATTTTTGGAATGTGAGAAGGGTTATGAAATTGGAAAGGAAATCGATGTGTTATGAATCAAGAGAGATTTATAAATTGAAATTGGTTATATTGGAATTTTAAAAATATATTTTATCGAGAAGTTAAGTTTTGATTTAAAAAGGGGATTTTTGTTTATTAAACTATGTAATTTAAAACTGTTTTTAGTATTGAATTATTTTATAAAGATGGTTATCCAAATTTTTAATATTAGTTGAAAAGAATTTAAATTTTTATAATAAGCTTTGTGAATTGATTAGTTTTATTTAAAAATGAATTGGGAATGCGTTATCAATAATTATTTAAAAGTGTTTTGGTATTTTAAATAATTACTTAAACGGGGTTGGAAAGTAAATTATTATTCTTTAAGAAAACTTATTATTTTACATAGAACTTAAAAGTAAGTAATTGGAATTTATTTATAAATACTCTCAAGATTTGTGAACTGGGTTTTTTTGAACGAATGTGATTTTATAAGAGAAATCTTATAATTGGATTTCTGGAAACTTAAGAAATTTCCAAAATAGTTAGACTCAAAAACTTCAGAAATGACTTGAATTCACAAAAGAAGTTATAAATTGAACTAGGAAATATTTCTAAGTACTGATATAGTTTGAAATATCCTGTTATGGAAATAAGTATTCGAAATTTGTTTCAAATATTGAAATATTGAAAGAGATTTGAATATATATGTTTGTAAAGATATTTTGAAATAAATGTTTGGAAGATCTATAACATGGGCCTGCTGACTGCTTATGTGTGTAATTTTATAGTTACATAATCGACTATCAAATCTGGCCAAATTCGTTGATAGTTTCGAAGAGACCGGGATCGGATTTAATTATCCAAAAACCAATTCAATCCGATTTGAGGGTTACGAATTGTGAAATCTTGAGGATAATGAAGATGGTGATCTTTGAAGAGATTGGTTTGTTCAGACCCAGAACAACTTGTATGGAGAATGCTATCATTGCATTGTTGCCTGGAAGGCAGTGTTAGCATTACAAGTGGGATTGCTATTCAAAAAGGTAATCGTAGCCTCAAGCCTCATCAATCGAATAATGACTAAAACAGGGCATGCATAAGGGCTAAGTGGGTCGCTCCCATTAGGGTATGTCATCATCTTTATAGATTACCCTATATTTATGGATTTGGTTGTGCATGAGAGATCTCGATTAAGGTCGGAAGACTGGAATGATGACTTATTCAGTACTACTAGTCATGTGGTAGGCCGGTTCTGTGTGGTAGGGTACAAGATGTTCTTGTCAGACCTCGGTGCATTGATATTGAAATGTACCCAACGGAGGAAGTTCCTTACCTGGTCATAGTATGGAATCCATTCTCCAATACGTCCCTTTAAGGTTTTGATTGTAGAGCATAGTATGCTGGAATTTAATTATTGTAACAATTTTGGCTATTTTAATAAGTATTTGTACCTAGACATTACTATAATATCACTGGATTTTATAAAAAATGTTTTGGTTATCGTAAGGTAAAAACCCATCGTATTTATGTGTGGCGTGGTCCTACGGGTTACCTTTATTTTTCAAAGGATTTTGATAACAGTAATAATTCAAATTGAATGTGTTTTCTCACGCTGGTTTTCCAGATTGACTCGGGTGTTATTTTGTTATAATGCTCGGTTCAAAACGAGTACTGTAGATCCAGGTTAGGATGCCATGGAGCTCAGGAGATGAGCTGGAGGATTTCAGGCGTATTACACGTACTTGGTTATTTTCCGCTGTGTGTGTTAAACTGTATATTCAGTACTTGTGAGGATAAGTTATTATTACTGTCTAGATTGCTATGTTGACTGTTGTACTCTGATGATTGTATGTATATTAACGTTACAGTTCCTTTTTGTATAAAGATTTGTATTTATATATTATATATTGTTCCGCTATGATTTGTGAGATTCTATGTGTTGTTTCTATTTCTTCTATCTCTATTTCTTTCTTTCTTCTCACCCCCTCTCTTCTTTTCCATGACCTTCTGCCATTCTGTCCTTTTTGGGTCGGACATGTGTGGTTTATTGTCGATTCAAAGTGTACAGATTTGCAGGTCGTCATACTTGGTATCAGAGCTGAAGGTTGAGCGAATACCTTGGCTTCGGTAGGGATTACTCATTAGAGATAGGGTCAATAGTACCCTAGATGAGTCTGAGTGTATTATAGATTTGAGCACATATTTGTTAGTGAACATAAATTGTTTTATATTGTGTTGACTTATCGGTTGAGTGTTTATGAATTCTGGTCGGTACAGTCCGGACAACTGTATCGATAAGGGTTTCTAAACTCTAAACAAGTTAAATTGACATAGTATTGTTCTAAAGTGGGTAAATGGAATAATTTTACCCAAATTATATTATGATATAAAAGAAATAATTTTCTTAAATTATTATAGTATATTGAAATGCTTGGTTGTTATTATTATAATCAAAACAAGATTATAAATTGGAATGGTCATATAAAACCAAATTAAAAGGTATAAGTATGAATTATACAAATGAGTCAAAACTAAAATTTGATTCAAACCAGAATTTGGAAATTTAGATCCTAGAAATTTTGGAAATGTTTTCCAAGTGTTTTGAAAATAAATAATTGTAATAAATATTGTGAAAATGTATTTGAATAGAAAATGTTTTTAAATGGATTTTGAAAGTGATAAAGCACCGAACTCACTATAGCCGCTGGAAAATAATTCTAGTGATGACGGCCGCATCATCAGTCTTCATTTTCGAGGCTTTAAGTGACGGAATGCTACCGTAATAATTTGATATGGATATTTTTGTTTGAAAACAAGTGTTGTTTTGAAAATTCCAAAGGGAATTTGTTTTTGGGATAAAACCAAGTTGATTTTGGAAATTCCAAAGGAATGGTTTGTTAAACCAAAAGAGCTATATATATATAAGACTTCAAAATGATTTGAAATAAATACCGGGTGTTTGAATTCTGGAAATCCGTATTTAATGTTTTGGGAAAATATCAGGAAATAAGTTTTAAACTTAAGTTAAGGATGATATTAGTAAGGGAAGAAAGTGTAAAAATTTGATTTTGCGATTAAAATTTAACTTGGGTAAGTTTAAATGGATTGATTGAATTGAGATTTAACTTAAGATTAGTTAAATAGAATGGAAGTGGGAAGTGAGATATTATCAAATTGTATTATATATAAATTTGAGTTGTAAAATGATTATATAACTATAAGTTATAATTTTTGAATGGGATCAGCTCAAGAATAGAATTTATGAAAATGTGAAAAAAATAAGTTGTGTAACTTATAAATTAGGAAAATGGTATAGATAAGAAGAGGGAAAATGAGATATGAAATTGAATTTGACTTAAGAGAGGTTAAATGAAATTGAGTTGAATGTTTATAATAACTTAAGTAAACTTGATGGAATGGTTCCCGAGTAATTAATGAATGTGAACTAATTAGATAAATAAATTAGTGAATTAAATATTGGAAATGGAGCTTGAGTTATAAATGGAATTCGACTTATATGTAAGTGAATTAAATATATTTTGAAATGTTTTCGAATAAAATAGAAATGGATTGAAATGGTGATAACTTAAGTTATAAACAAATTCAATTTAAGTGTAAATAATTTGAATATGGTTTTAAGATGTTATGTAAACAAAATTGAGTATGGAATTAAATTTTGAAGTGGAAATGAATATAAGTGATGTATAAAGGGTTATAATACACCTTAATATTAATTTTACGAAGTGATTCATAAATAAATTGACATGGAATGAAACACTGTTAATATAAAATGAAGTGAACAAGATTTCATGAATAAACTGAATATGAATGAATAGAAATTGATAAATTGATTAGAATCAATTTAAAATGGTTATAAACTTAAGTGGCTATTTTATTAAATGAATATCACTGAATTTGCATAAAAGAAAAGTGTTGTTCGACGGAAAAGGAAATAAACAAAATAATGCAAACAGATGTAAAGTGAATAAATTGATTTAAAATTAATTTGGAAATGAATGATTAAATGTTGGAACCTTGTGTTTGCATGTACATGCTAGATATATATATTATAGCATGTTTTGTTTGTAAAATTGGTTATACATCGATATAACATGTTGGTTTATGAAAATAATGTGTTTAACTAGTAGAAATAATGTAATGCTGTTAAATTTCATATATATGAAACTAGTGGGATTTATTTAAGTAAGTACAGGTACAAGGAGGCTATTGGGCTAGATTTGGGTTGTGGAATTGCATACAAATTACGCGAGTTCGCTTAATAATGCTAAAATAAAGTACACTTATGATTTAGCACGTGAATATATATATATATATATATATATATATTGCGTTTTCTGACCTTGAGAGTCGATGTATATCTTTTTATCATATTTGTCATATTTCAAAGGGCTCTCCGTACAAGGGAGACTCTGCCAAAAAAATTCGGAAATTTAGGGTGAGAGAAAAAATTTGAAAATTTTTGGAAAATTTTTGTTAACCAAATTTGATTTCGAATTGAAATTAAAATATGGAATTTTGGTTTAGAAATGGAAACTAAATGTTTTGTATGGAACTAAGGGATTTATAAAAGTTAAATATCAAGTTTTAACTATGTGGGTTTTGATAAGTTAATGGATTTGGAGCATTTTTCCTACCTTAGCAATTTCGGGGAAGAAATTCTTTTAAGGTGGGAGGAATGTAACGACCCAGATTTTTCCATCATTTGATTTTGAACATTTAAATGGTTATAAATGTTGGATTTCTAATATAAATTGATTTTTGAATATGAAGATTTTGGTTGAAATTATAGAATGAATTTAAATTTCAAATATAGCGGTTTATCGTAATGCGGAAATGGTGAATAATTAAAATTTGAGTTGAGTATGAGTAAAAACGATTTCTAATGTTGATATACATTCTATTTGAATTAGAAATGAGTTAGAAAGTTTCTAAAATTGGAATTTCAAGAAATTTCACAAATTTTTGAAATCGTCGATTTAATCGACACGTTAAAATAGCGATCCGAGGTACAATCCCAGAATTCGATGTTCCATTGGATCTATAATAGTGTATTATTATCGGATTTCAAATTTCGTAGCATTTGGAGTTACCGTTTGGTCGTACGGGATAGAAACGCATTGAATTTATATCAGAAATTTAATATAATAATTGGGTTCAAAAAGCTATCTTCTTCATACGATCGAATTAGCAACTAAAACTTTTTCTATTGCGTTTAAGATAGGGGTGTAACATTAGGAACTCCAGGCAGCACACCTCAGTAGGAGATCAAGATTCCACCGTATGCAATGTGAGATATTTTGAATAATAAAAAAAAAATATAAAGATTTCTAATCGTAGCCTCGAGCCACCCTAACCTCATACTAATCGCCGGCCTATGCCTGACCAAAGCTGCCTTCTCCACATTTTAAATCGCATATTGCTTCTCCTTCCTCTTTCAAACGAAATCAGTTCGTTTATAAAAAAAGATCGAAGACGAATCGCAAATCGCTTGGAGCTCGATGGCGACTTGGTTGGCGTGGGCGCTACACTCGGCGGCGATGGCAATGGAGGGTGGATCTGCCTCCGTTCGAGCACAGCTGGGTCACGTCTTCGTTCATGCGCATACGCGTGCGTGCACAGGTGAGGGATGGCATGGTAGTTCAGGGTGGTGGCTCGTAGGGCGGCGGCTCATGGGTGCTAATCGGCGGCGGTTTGGGGATGGAGGACGAACAGCGAACGCGTATAGAAAACAAACAAAAGGGAAGACGCGTGAACAGTGCGTTCCAGGGAGGGGGATTAGTTTGTAAGTATGGATTAGTTAATAAAGTTTTATTAATTAAGTTTTTAAACTCCAATCCTTATAAAATCTGTATTTTGTTCATACGAGGTCCGTTTCGGATGGAACGAATCATGTTGGAATCGTATCGATGAGTGCTACACAATAAAATTGGTTTGGAATTTATCGGAGTCAGCTGTAATTTTAGATTAAATCGAATGTTGTTCGATTTAATTCAAAATTTGGATGTGTGGAAAATTAAAAATCAAGGTGAGTAAATCTCACTCATTTGGATAACTGGTTTTAATTTATAATGTTAAAATTTAATTATTGGTTGATTGGATGAATTTGTAAATTATTATCAGTTGCATGTTATATTTTATATATAGCAGTATATATTTTAGTAGTTGGGTATATTCCCGTCGATTGAAGCGGATGAGACACTATGCGCCCCGTATAATAGCGGATGACCCTTTTTATTGTGATATCCTGCCTCGAAGCGGTGATTATATTTTTGTGATTATATAAAATATATGTGGTTGCAGGGAAACAGGTTGGAGGGATCCAACTAGATTCCACAAAAATGTTGATTTTAATTTCATATATAGTGATGTATGATGTGTGTGGATAATCTGTTATAGATTATGTTATGATTTGACTTATTGGATCCTATAGTAGACTAGCCTTAATTTGGTATTATAAATACCATAAATAATATTTTTGAGTTTAAAAAGAATTTCAACGGTGGTTTTAGAAATAATAATATTTATATTGAATTTGGATTATTTTAAAGTGACGAATTCGAATTAAATAAAAGATTCATTTTTGGAATACTATAAGTGATATTTTGAGCTTTAAAAAGAAATGTAAAAATAAAATTTTGAAATAATAAGTGTTTTCGGGAAAATCTTGGATTATTTAAAAAGAAACTCATTGTACAAAATCAATGACCTGATTTTGGATTTTTACTTAACTATTTCCTACGGGATTTTAAATAGAGATTTTTAAGTGATGGATAAAGTTTTTGTATAATGAATTTTAAGTGATATTTCTAAAAATATAGAAAAGGAGTTGAAATCGATATTAAAATAGTTTAGAAATATAATGGGATTTATAAAGGGATGAATTTATAAATGAAACTTTATAAATGAGAATATTTTATAAAACAAGTGAAACTCGAATGAGTTTGTAAATTTATAAACGATGTTTATAAATAAAATGAAATGATTATCATTTGATAAATTGGAAATATAAATTCAAAGTGTGAATTTATAACGAGAGGTGAAAAATCGGTTTTTGAAAGAAATAGTGGATTCTATTTTTGGAAGGTGAGAAGGGTTATGAAATTGGAAATGTTATCAATGTTTTATGTATCGAGAGAGATTTATAAATTGAAATTGGTTATAATGGAATTTTAAAAATATATTTTTATTAAGAAGTAAGTTTTGTTTTAAAAAGGGGATTTTTATTTGTTAAACTATGTAATTTAAAACTGTTTTTAGTATTGAAATATTTCATAAAGATGGTTATTCAAATATTTAATATTAGTTGAAAAGAATTTAAATTTTTATAATAAGCTTTGTAAATTGATTAGTTTTATTTAAAAATGAATTGGGAATGAGTTATCAATATTATTTAAAAGTGTTTTGGTATTTTCAATAATTATTTAAATGGGTTTGGAAAGTAAATTATTATTCTTTAAGAATACTTATTATTTTACATAGAATTTAAAAGTAAGTAATTGAAATTTATTTATAAATACCCTCGAGATTTGTAAAGCGAATTTTTATTGAACGGATGTGATTTTATAAGAGAAATCTTATAATGGGATTTCTGGAAACTTAAGAAATTTCCAAAATAGTTAGAATCAGAAACTTCAGAAATGAGTTGAATTCATAAAAGAAGTTATAAATTGAACTGGGAAATATTTCTAAGTACTAATATGGTTTGAAATATCCTGTTATGGATATAAGTGTTCGAAATTTGTTTCAATTATTGAAATATTTAAAGAGATTTGAATATACATCTTTGTAAAGATATTTTGAAATAAATGTTTGGAAGATCTATAATGTAGGCCTAGTGACTACTTATGTGTGTAATTTGATAGTTAAATAACGGACTATCAAATCTGGCCAAATTCATTGATCGTTTCGAAGAGACCGAGATCAGATTTAATTATCCAAAAACCACTTCGGTCTGATTTGAGCGTTACGAATTGTGAAATATTAAGGATAATGAAGATGGTGATCTTTGAAGAGATTGGTTTGTTCAGACCCAGAACAACTTGTATGGATGAATGTTGTTGTCTGGAAGGCAGTGTTAGAATTCCAAGTGGGATTGCTATTCAAAAAGGTAATCGTAGCCTCAAGCCTCATCAACCGGGAAATGACTAAAATAGGGCATGTAGCAGGGCTAAGTCGGTTGCTCCCATTAGGGTATGTCATCATCTTTCTAGATTACCCTATATTTATGGCTTTGGTTGTGCATGAGAGATCTCGATTTAGGTCGGAAGTTCGAGATGATGACATATTCGGTACTACTAGTCAAGCGGTAGGCCAGTTCTGTGTGGTAGGGTACAAGATGTTCTTGTCAGACCCGGATGCATTGATCTAGAAATGTAGCCATCGGAGGTAGTTCCTTACCTGGTCATAGTATGGAATCCATTCTCCAATACAGTTTTGATTGTAGAGCATAGTATGTTGGAATTTATTTAATGTAACAATTTCGGCTATTTTAATAAGTATTTGTACTTTGACATTACTATAATATCACTGGATTTTATATAAATATGTTTTGGTTATCGTAAGGTAAAAACACATCGTATTTATGTGTGGCGTGGTCTTACAAGATACCTTTGCTTTTCAAAGGATTTTGATAATAGTAATAATTCGAATTGAGTGTGTTTACTCACGCTGGTTTTCCAGACTGACTCGGGTGTTATTTTATTATAATGCTCCGGTCAGACCGGGTATTGCAGATCCACGTTAGGATGCTATGGAGCTCAGGAGACGAGCTGGAGGATTTCAGGCATATTACACGTACTTGATTATTTTCCACTGTGTGTGTTAAACTGTATATTCAGTACTTTAGAGGAAAAGTTATTATAACTGTCCAGATTGCTATGTTGACTGTTGTACTCTGATGATTGTATGTATATTAACAGTTACAGTTCCTTTTTTATAAAGATATGTATTTATCTATTATATATTATTCCATTGCGATTTGTGAGATTCTATGTGTTGTTTCTATTTCTTCTATCTCTTCTTCTTCTTCTCACCCTCTCTCTTCTTTTCCATGACCTTTCGTCATTTTATACTTTTTGGGTCGGACATGTGTGATTTATTGTCAATTCAAAGTGTATAGATTTGCAGGTCGTAACACCTATTGAGATGAGGGAGTTAAAGGTGCAGTTGGTTGGTTTGGAAAGTAAGAATATTATCAGACCAAGCAGTTATTTGCCTTGGGGAGCAGCCGCTGTGTTTACTAAGAAGCTGGATGGATCATTAAAGCTGTGCGTCAATTATCGTAAGTTGAATGAGAAGACGATAAAGAATCGATATCTATTACCTAGAATAGACGATTTGTTCGAGCAGTTGAGTGGAGCCAAGGTATTTTCCTAGTTTGATTTAGCAACAGGGTTCCATCGGCTTAGGGTAGAAGAGGATAGTATTCCTTTGTCGGCGTTTAGAACCGGATATGGATCGTACGAATGGTCAGTAATCCTGTTTGGACTAAATAATGCGCCAACATTCTTTATAGATCTGATGAACCAAATTTTTCGAGAGCATTGTATAGGTTTGTATTGGTTTTCTTAGTCGATATTCTGATATACTCTAAGGATGAAAGAGAGCTGGAAGTTCATCTTAGAGTGGTGCTTGAGACATTGAGGCAACATCAAGCAAAAGAAATTTTTTCAAAGTGTCATTTCTAGAAGAAGGAAGTGAAGTTTCTTGGTCATGTAGTCTCAGAGAAAGGGTTGCCTGTAGATCCAACGAAGATTGAAGCGGTGAATAATTGGAAGAGACCCGAGACAGTGACTGAGATAAAGAGTTTTCTTGGATTAGTGGGGTATTATCGGAGATTCATAAAAGATTTTTCATGGATAGCAGCACCGATGACCAAGCTAACGGAATGGATGTGAAGTTCGTTTGGACTGATAACTGTTAGGAGGCATTCTAGAAGCTGAAACACTTATTGAGTAATGCACCTATGTTGGTTGTTCCAGAGGGGAATCAGGACTTGGTGGTGTACACGGATGCATGTGGAACATGATTAGGAGCTGTGTTAATGCAAAGAGGAAAAGTGATTGCCTATGTATCTCGACAGCTTAGACAAATGAGGTTAGGTACCCGACTCACAATTTGGAATTAACTGCTGTAATTTTTGTATTGAAGGTGTAGAGACATTACCTTATGGGAGACAGATTTGAATTTTATACGGATCATAGGTCGCTAAAGTATTTATTCTCTCAAAAGGAGTTGATTATGAGATAGCAGAGTTGGTTAGAGTTTTTAGCCACTTATGACTTCGGTATTGAGTACCCACCAAGAAAAGGCAACAAGGTTGTGAATGCACTTACCAAGAAACATTAGAATGCAGTGTTGGCAATGATAGCTGAGTGGAAAGATTTAGAAGCGTTGATGACGTGTGTAGTACAATGGAGATCTAAAGCTAGGTCTACTAAGGAGGCTACTATGTTTTCATGTTTAGAAGCGAATGGTAATAATCGAAAAGATTGCTTCTAAATAGAATGATGATCCAGTATTAGTTGAACGGATCAGAAGGTTAAGGGATGGAACAGAGAGCGATGACTTGAAAGGTTTTAGTCTTGACTAGAATAGGTGGTTAAGGAAGAAAGAAGGTTATGCGTTTCGAATGTGGGAGACATTAAGAAGGAAGTTCTTGAGGAATGCCATCATTCAAAGTTCACTATTCATCCAGGAGGAACTCGGATGTATGAGGACATGAAGAGAAGTTTCTTCTGCATAGGTATGAAGAGGAATGTAGGCTTATGGGTGAAGTAGTGTCTGAACTATCAACGGGTGAAAGTCGAACATCAGAAACCAAGTGGGTTACTTCATCCTTTAGATACTCTAGTATGGAAGTGGGATTCGATCTCAATGGATTTTATAGACGGTTTCAAAGATCTAATAGAGGAAATGAAAGCATATGGTTCATAGTGGACGGGTTAACCAAGAGTGCCCATTTCATTCTAATTAAGTCAACCAGGACGGCACATGTTTTAGCCAAGTTGTTTATGAAGAACGTAGTTAGACTGCATGGAATTCCTAGTAGTATAGTAAGTGATAGAGATTCCTTATTCATTAGCGATTTCTGGAAGAGTCTACATGATACTTTAGGTGCCAAGCTCAAGATGAGTACCGCTTACCATCCACAGACCGATAGGCAAACAGAAAGAGTTAACAAAGTCTTAGAAGATTTGTTACGAGCTTGTATGCTAGGTTTGGGGGATCATGGGAAGACCATCTACACTTAGTCGAGTTTTCATATAACAACAGTTATCAGGCTAGTATAGGAATGGCACCATTTGAAACTTTATATGGAAGGCCATGCAAATCTCCAGTTTGTTAGTTAGAGACCGGGGATAGGTTAGTTCTTGGTTTGGATTTAGCTAGAGAAGCTGCAGAGAAGATTGAGCTAATTCAAGCTAGAATGAAGGAAGCTCGATCTAGGTAGAAGAGTTATGCTGATAGAAGATGGAAGGACTTAGAGTTCTCAGTTGGAGATCATGTTTTCGTCAAGGTATCACCGATGAAAGGTGTATTTCGATTCGGGAAATCAGGGAAATTGGCACTGAGCTTCGTTAAACCATTTCCTATTGTAGACAAGATCGGGAAACTCGCATATAGAGTAGAGTTACTAAATAGTTTAGCAAGAGTCCACGATGTGTTTCATATTTCTCATCTGAGAAAGTGTATTTAAGATCCGAAAACTACTATAGCACCGATTGTGTTAAAGGACCTAGTAGTGGAACTGAACTTGACTATAGCTAGGAAGCCAGTTCGTATAGTCACGAGAGATGAGAAGAGGCTAAGGAACAAGAAAGTCAAATTAGCTAAGGTTCAGTGGAGCGACAATGAGAGAGACTGTACTTGGGAAATTTAGAGCAGGATTAGAGACACTTATCCTGATTTATTTCATGGTATGTTTTACCTTTATGATTGATTTGTTGTGTATCTTATCGTAATTTCAAGAATGAAATTCTTTAAGAAGAGGAGTCTGTAATGACCTTAATTTTGATTAACATTATTTAGGACATTTAATTAGTTAAATTCAATGAAATAATGAAATGGTTAAGTAATCAGATTTTTGTTAATAGAGGTAGCCGTGCCAATTTAAAATAATGAACTAAGGGAAACTAAAATGAAATAGGTAAGGTAAATAGATAAGGGGCAAAGTAGGAAGAAGATGTTCTAATACCCTAAACCCTTCATGCCCATTCATTTTACACGCTCAAAAAAAAATCAAATACTAAGAGAGGTTGGCCACCATTATGGAAAAACAAGAAGAAGATAAGAGGAAGAAGCTTAAACATCATAATCCACGATCAAATTTCAACTCCTTAATCACAAGTTTACGGTGAATAATAGATTACATCTCATATTTTGATGTTTTGATTTCTAGATCAGATCCGAATATTTTTGCAAAGTATATTGCCATGTTTTGATTGTTAAAATGGATATATATGCTTGTTGATGATTTATGCTATTTCATATGGATTTTATGACAATTTTTAATGTGAAAACCCTATTAAATGGCATCTAAATGCCTTGTGTTTTTTATATAAGGTCAGAAATAATATTTTGAAGATGGGTTTCAAATTTCATAATTTTCTGAATTAATGTGAATTTATTTTTAATTTTCTAGTGAGGAAATTTTTTAATTGGGTTTAAAATTTATTAAGGCTAATTTATATTGTTTTTGGGTCAGAAATTAATATATGTTAGAAAACATATAAAAAAATTATTTACGGGAATTTTTGTAGAATTTTCCTAAGTGTTTAATAAGTATATAAAATTGTTTAAGGTATGGAACTTAAATGTTTTATAAATTTATAAAAGAAGAATGGGCATTTTGTAATTATTTTAAATTATTTACTTCTGAAATTTTGGCGGCACTTTTAGAAAAGAAATTAGCAACCAATCATGTGTTGATAAACAAAACTGGTTAGTTGAAAAGGAATTACTTTTTAAAGTTCAAATTAAGTTTTACCATGTTTTTCTTGTTTTGCCACTTTCGGCACCAACCTTTCGACTAGGTACATCCACCTCCATCTCCATCGAAACCAATGCGCATGGTATCAAAGACTTGGTACGTCGTGAATTGGACATAGGCGTAAGGTATATAGTCAAAATTAGGGGTTCCAAAGGAGGCGAAGCCTTGTTTTGTTTTTAAAAGGAAATGCACCTACTTTTCTTTCGAAAAGAATGCTTTAGACTTGGATAGCTTTCGATTTGATCAAATGTTTTTAAAGAATGGTTTCGGAAGAGGTTGCACCTTTTGTTTTATAAAGATGCCTTCGAAGGGATCGAAACCCCTTGCTACCGCATCCTACCTTTCGAAGCAATGCCTTCGAAAGTGTTTCATTATTTTAAAACCTAAGTTTCTTCTCTAATGCTTTCGAAGGGATTGGTTCGACACCATCCACTTCTTTTACTTAGGAAATTGCTTTTGAAAGAGTGCTTTCAACATAATTGTTTTAAGACCCTTTGTTCTATTGAAAGTTAAACCCAAAGGTTTCGAACAGAATGGTTTTAAATGGCTTTGAAAGGTTGTTCCACATATTTTACTTGAACCCAAATGCTTTTGAAAGGTTTGACTTATGTAAAGAACTTAATGCTTTCGAAAAGTTTAAGTTAAAGGTTTCGAAGGGGTGGTTCCCCATTGTTTTCGAAAGGTTTTAAATGGATGGTTTCCAATGGTTTTGAATGGCCTGTTTAAAGTGTTTTAAAAGGAGGGTGTCTATGGTTTTATAAAGCTTTCGAAACAGATGATTTCAATGTTGAGACAACCCACATTTCGAAAGGTTTAAATTGACAATAATCCACACATATCCAACTTAAACAATCCGAAACACAGATAATTAATGGGTTAATTAAGAAAAATAAGAAAAGAAGAACAAAAATATAGAATCTCACAGTGGAATGACAAAATATAATAATCAAATAAACAGTTCATGAAGCAGTTTATACTATACATTTGATTATAATTTTACAACATCCATCAGAGTTATGCATACTACAGAACTAAATAAAACAATACAGCAGAACAACATGATGTACAGAATAATACTAGTAATATAATATACCAAATCTTCATCTTCGTCCTCAAGAAAATAACCTTCAATGCGCTGAAAACTTAGGGCTGACCAGAGCATAATGAAAAGACAAAACACTCGAGTTAGGACTAAAACATCCTTATGTGAGTCAAATTAATATCACATATAACATGAGTGTAATAGCATCAGAGATGTTTATGGGGTTTTACATCTCCATCCAGTGTATAATGTGCATGCAATAATTCAAGAGATGTTACGGGAATTTCCATCTCTCAAGGATCCGTCAAAATATGTATATATAGTAGAATACGCTATATATGTAATGTATAATCAGTAAAATAAATATTTTTCTTCACGTTAAGGCTTTATATTAACCTCATTAACGCATTTTAAAGCATTGGCGTACAGTTTGCATATAACGCCCCAGTAGCACGTCGGGGGAGAGGGATGTGCCGTGATGCGACAACACTAAACCGAACTCGTAGTGGTCTCATATAAGGATAAAAGTATGACAAGAAACGTGAGGCAATGCCCAAGGTAGGATACTACCAGTTTAGGTCGCAAGGTTGGTGGTAACGCATCGTAGCCACGACCGCCCACCGCGTCCATCCATCCTATATCGAGTCAAAGGGAAGTATCCCAAATCAAGGTGCACCAATCGAAACCAACATCAAAAGTAATAGTATGGACCAAGTCCAAAAAGAAAACTGAAGAACGGACGTCCGCTAGGGGTAGCTAGCCCATTTGGCCTTGTCAAGCCATCCTATTTTAGTCATTTCAAATTGGCACAAGTGACGGGGTCTATCCATCATCGTTCTCTTTCTTCAAATTAGTAAATGTACACCAAATCCAACCACTTCAATCTGGAGTCTCCTCCGCATACACAGTTGTTAAAGTGGTTCCAATATTGACAGAGAGTATGCCAATAAGAGGCCCCGGTCTCTTTAACAACCAAACGTCATTTTACACATCGGTTTGTACATTTACATTTAGAAAATGATTCATACTTGATATCAAAATATCATATTCACTTCAAAAATATCATTCATTTCAAAATATCATATTTACTTAAAATATGTCAATTTCACTTTGAAAATATTTTCGCTCCAATATCTCAATTTCGCTTCCAAAATCGTTTCGAATTTCAACTTAGGTTATAACTTCACTCTATCCCAAATTGCATTTAAATCAACGATTTAAATATAAACATTCCAACCTTGACAAGTTTGAATTTTTTTTGAAAATAGTTTAAATAGTTAATATAGTTTGATATAAAATGGTTTGAGTATTAAAATGGTTTATATTGTAGAATAGTTTGGAAAATCAAAATAATTTGAATATTTAAAAAGATAGTTTTGAAACAGTTTATATTAAAATAATGTACTTGAAAATATTTTCAAGTCAAACTGATTCAATTCCAAATCTTTCAATTCAAATCATCTTTAATCTCAATTCAATTCAAATCGACTCACTTTTGATTTCAATTCAAATCAATTTCAATTTCCACTTCAATCCAAGTCAACTTCAGTTCGATTTCGATTTCGATTTGGATTTCAGTTCGATTCGATTCAATTGTTATAGTTTCAATTCAATTCTCAATTTTAAACCATTTCAGTTTATATAAATTTCGAGTTCAATTTTAGAATATCGATTTAAATCATTTAAATCAAATTAAACTTCATTATTCAATTTAAGGTTCAAATCTTTTAAAATAATTCAATTTCGAGCCAAAGTTTGAAATATCAATTTAATTCCCTTTTTCAAAGAAAAATCTCTAAGTTCGAATAAAGTTCAACCTTCAAACAAATTTGATTTCCATGATTCAATTATAACTTCAAATTCCAAATTGAATTCTTTGAACGATTCCTTTTACAAATTTTAAATTCAACATTTCAAAATTCGAACTCGTAATTAATTCAATCTTTATAAATTAGATTTTTTTTTTATTTCTTTAAGTCAAAATCATTTAAATATATTCAAATTCAAGAATGTAAAACCATTTAATTTAACCAATCTGGTGTCCTTATATAATTTTCTATCCAATGGCCAAGTGATCATTTATTTCGATTTTAATTTCAAGGATGGATATTAATCATTTCAATCCAAAATAAATGTCAGGTATTTATATTTTCAACATATTTCTTAATTTATTCGAAATAATTCAAATAACAGTTATATACTATCAAATAATATACATAATGATAACAGGATATATATAAAATAAATAAACATCCAATCATCTAAAATATCAACCAAAAGCCATCCATCAAAATCAACATCTAAATCAGCCAATAAATCATGGCAGTTAACTAGTTATCAATATTGAGTGTCTAAATAGCAATTCAATTTCAATTTCGATTTAACTGTTAATTATAACTCTAACAGTTCAACTCCTTTGTCACAATTAAATGTCAATTCATTTACCAAACATCAATCATTAAAATTAAATCACTTCATGATTTTGATTTAACTAACCTAAAAATATTTTAGTCTTCGTGAGCGGTTTAATATACTTACCTTTATTTAAAATTGAAAATTTTCCAGATTCAAATCAATTCCAATTCGATTCCATGTCGTAGATAATATTGATATGAATCCAATGCAACTCGTTTCGCTCGAATCGGACCTTGTACGAGAAAGTTACGAATAAGTTAGCATAACGATAATTATAACATAATTAAGTAAACTAGTTATCATAATAATATAATTAATCATTTGTGACGACCCACCCTTTCGACCCTCGAAAATCGACATAAATACGCTCATTATATAACATGCCAAACGATCGAGTGCCGGAAAGTCAGATTGTTGAGGGAAAGAAAATAGGTAGAAGAAAGAAGAAAAAGCTAAACAAAATAGAATCTCATAGCGGACTAAATAACATATAATATAAATAGTTCTTTACACAAATCAAAACTGTGATATACATATCTCACATCAGAGTACACAAATCAACAATTAACAGCCTTGACAGTTATAACAGCATGCCCTAACAATTGCTGGTAATTTCAACAAACACTGCAGCGGAATAAAGTCAAATACGAGTAATACGTCTTAGCCATCCAGCTCATCTCCTGAGCTCCATAGCATCCTAACATGAACCTGTAATACTCAGTCCGACCCCAGCATTATAATAAAATAACACCCGAGTCAGTCTGGAAAACCAGCGTGAGAAAACACACTCAATTTGGATTATTAAAGTTTTCAAAAATCCTTTGAAAATCAAAGGTATCTCGTAAGACCACGCCACACATAAACACGATGGGTTTTTACCTTACGATAACCAAACCATTTCATATCAAAATCATCCGATATTATAATAGTGTCTAAGTACAAATACTTATTCAAATAGCTGAAATGCTTGCATCTCACGTTTCAGCATAGTTGGGCACAATCAAAACCGTACGTCGCTTATTGGAGAATGGATTCCATCCGAATGACTAGGCACTGGGGTATCGTCTGTCACAGTACACGTCTAGAACAGCGTACGGAGGACCACGCCTGGATCCCCTGCTACACAAGACCGGACTATCCCTGACCTGGATAGACCGAGTATGCTATCACACCGGGTGTTCCCACCCTTTATCGAGCTCTTTCGATAAATCATAGTAATAATAATATCCGTGGGTATCTAGAAAGGTGATAAACATACCCTAATTAGGTGCTACCCACTTAGCCTTGCTGCATCTCCCCTGCTTTTCAGTCATTCTCGGTTGATGAGGCTAGAGGCTATGATTGCCTTTTTAAGGAATTTCACTTAGAATGCTCATTGTCCTCCAATGACAATGTTCTGATAGCATTCATCCATACAAGTCCATTCCGGGTCCGAACGGAACCGAAGGCACTATTCCTAATACATCCATTTTGGAATCACCCTCAGGATTAGTAGCGATTAGCCCTTGCACTTCACTGCTCCATCTTTGACTCCATGCTCTTGTCTTCATATCGAAAACGTTCTCATTAGATCGAAGTGGTTTTCGGATAACTTATCCGATCTCGGTCTCTTCGAACCAATGTTCGCTATTTCCGGTAAACTCAACCCCGGTTCTTTAAGAAATAAATAGACGAAATAAGGTCGGATATCACCTCCTAACCGTTAGTGGACGGATTTCCTTATCATCATCCTAGAAGAACGAACGAGTTTATACGTACAGTATAGCACCTCGAACGGTAACTGTACCATATAATTTCCGTGCTTCTTCTAGATATTTCCAAAGTTATATTTTGGTGCATATTTTGATAGTTGGTTATTTAACTATCAAATAAACAATCAATTCAACCAAATACTTCATTTGCACTAAAAAACACCAAGTCTTATAAAATTTAAATTTTAAATAAATCAAAGTCTCATATCAAGGTCATGTATTTATCTTATCGAATTCAGTATATTCACAAAGTATCTTTTCCAAAAATATTTGAAAACCCTTTTAAAATAATGCGGAAAGTACCACTACGGTATCGAACATGGATTACAGCTCAATGGTTACGTCTCTATCCCAGAGAAATCCAAAACTTAACTACAGACACTCACTGCCTCCGATTTACACCAGCGAGTATACCATTTACTTCTCGAAAACTTTATTTAAAAATTATCTCAAATAATGCTTGTAAATTATAAAATAAATTTCAAGCTTAATCTAGGCAAATATACTTAAATAAAAGCTATTATACAAAGCCATATTAAAATTTAACAATTATCTTTTAAAAACAAAAATGCCGATTAGCTCTTGTTTGTACCAAAATTGGGCACAACACTCTTCGGAAGGGTTTGAAGAGATAAAATGAAGAAATAAATGTAAAAAGAGGATTATCTAACAAACACTTCACACAATAATCAGAAAAAACAGTAAAGAACGCAGAGATTTAGAGTGCTTCGGCGTGTTGCCTACGTCCACTATGAAATGATTGATCTTGATTAACTTTTTCTTGCTGGTTACAGCGGATTACAACAGTGAATCTCGAGTATGACAGTGAAATTCGAATACAATAGTGAATTCGGCAGAGTCTGGACGTCAGAGAGTAAAAAGATCCCTTTTCTGTAGGCTCTAGGATGCAGTTTATAGGCATAGGCTGCAAATATCTCGCCCAGATCTCGGGAGACCTCTTTTGGCACGAGGGTGGGCCCACGTGATCGATCCCACGTGATTTGCACTCGGTTCATGATCGATATGAACGAATTTCGTATTGATCAAGATTTGGTCCAATCGAGTCGAAATTGGGCATGAACATTCTTTAGGTTGTACGTAAGCTCCTGTGAAAATTTGGTGGCATTTGGACTTGTAGATTGTGAGTTATGATCGATGCAAACTTGTGTTTTCTCTAGGCTGTTGAATTTGTATCGATACCCTTCGTATCGATCAGTTCGTATCACTCTGTGGGCACGTGCTTGCAAGTTGACGTGGTGCTAACTCCTCGGATCGATCCACATTTCATGCTGAGTTGACTGCTTCCCCCTTCGTATCCATTGAGCGCTATGTCCTTTGAATCGATGCCGGCGTGTATCCTTCGTATCGATCGACTGAGGCTTTCTTCGTATCGATACTCGCAGGTCATTTCGTATCGATGGCGTGTTGCTACTTCGCATCGATTGTTTCGTACCAATTGCTTTTAGTAGTGTGTTTTGTATCGATCAATGGCCGATCGATACGAATTGAGTTGTAGGAGGGACCGGTACGAATCACATATGAATGAGATCGATGCGAAGTGTTGTTTGTTGATGGATACGAAATGAAGCAAATATGATCGATACGAAATGACAACTCTCTATAGATATGAAGTAGCCTGGCTTTGATGGACATGAAGTTAGGTGTATGCAATGGATACGAACAGATGGATAATCGATGGATACGAACAGAAGGAGGCGAACAGATGGATACGAACGAATTGATTCCCTTGGTTTGCATCGATCATATCTTGAGCATACAAACACGGATTGATTTGAAATTTGGAACGTTTTCTTTCGTTGCTTTGCTTGTCTTGTCATATCAACTATAGCTTGATCCGGACTCGGACAAAATTTATTGACATCCATAGTGAGCCTGCATATAACCGATCTTCGAGACGGACTGTCCTCGGTTTCCAATTAAGTTCGTAGTGTCACGACCTTGCTAAAAGGCGGGATAACATTTGCCCCCTAAAGTACGTCTTGTGAATACATGACGTGCTTTGAAAAGTTGCACTCTTCATCCTGAATTGCTTGACTTGTCTGAATGGTTGTCTTCTTTTTCGTCGAAATCTATTACCTTCGATTGATCCACAGAAACATAAATCATGAACTGCTGACTGCCAATTGTTGCACCATGTACTGTTGTAATTGATTGCTATATGATAGCGATCTGTTGTTTGTTGTTGTAATCGTCACCAGACGAGTATTCAATTACTGTGAATTTTAAAAATTGGATGTCAGTCCATTATATAGGAATGTATGTTAGCCTGACTCCCGTTAACGTTCACACATTCACGAGTTGTTGTCAGTTTTTTAGTTTTTTTTTTAATCGAGTTTCATATCGATCCTCTCCTGAATCGATGTGAAATTCAAGTTGCAATGACGCTTGATGGTCATTTTGAAATGTCCCGTCGTATCGATCCTCTCCTAGATCGGTTCGGGATGAATGAAAGTAAATTTCATATTGATGGACTTAGGAGGGATACGAATAGAGCAGTTGGTCCTCTAGGTTCTATTCGTATCGTTGGATACGAGTCTTCATGGGCTGTGTGTTGATTGATATGAATAGAGCAATTCGTATCGATGCGTTTCATGTGGATTTGAATTTCTACAGGCTCGAAAGTGGTGGATACGAAGTACGTGTTTCGTATCTGTATGATCTAGTGATTCGGATAAGTAATTATTGCAGGTTTTGTATCGATAGGACCTGAGTCGATGGATACGAATAACTCCTTCGTATCGCTTTGAGGAGAAACCTGTCGAAACCGGTTGCAATGAATGGGATACGAATCGTTTTTCTTCTTTCCTTGGGTCCATATAAATACCGTTTCGTACTTAGAAATTTTTTTACTTGCCCATTATTCTTATAGCCTTCATATCGACTGAAAAACTCGAAGATAGAATCTTGCCTTCGGCTCGAACTAGGCCCTTAGTCACTGTCTTCGAATCGCTCAAGTGTTCGAGAAAAGAAAACGCTCGTCTCCGAACATATCAACCCATTAATTCCCTGAATCACTTGTTCTAATTAAGTAATTAACCTATATCAATCGACTTTGAACGATTAGACTCGAATTCTTATGCCATTTGATATGCCTTTGTGACTGATTTTGGTGATGCGGTGGTCGTGGGTAGCCGGAGCGAGGTCAAAGAAAACTGCCATGGTGTTTGAGCAGTTTGGGGAAGAAGAAAGGTAGAGGGATATGAAGGATCTGCATGGATATGGATGAGTTCTGCTTTCGTATCGATGATGGAGGGGTGATGGATCGTTCGAATCGATCTAGATCATAGGACTTTGAGATGATGAAATGGAAGTGTTCGTATCGACTGATGATGGAGCTTCATACCGACTCGAGGTGATCGATATGAATGCTTCGGACTTGATGATCGATACGAAGGGGTTGCATTTGATCGATATGAAAGCCGACGTTCCCGATCGATACGAACTATGTGCTAGGAGATCGATACGACGGCAACTCACTTGATCGATGCGAACTCGTATCCCGATGGACATGAAAATGATCGTTATGAACTAAGGTTTTTGCGACCGATACAAGTTGAACCTTAATGAACCCGAAATCTCTTGCAAATTTGAACACCTGACTCCAATGAGCTTCATCCTAGACTTGACCATTTCTCTGCATACTTGATTGCTTTTCGAAGCTCGTCGATGGAACCCTAACTTAACAAAACTTTAATAAACTTTAGCTCGGATTGGTCTCTAAAGCCTGGATGACACGGTTGTGACAGTCAGCGATGACGGTCACTCCCATCGAATTCTGAAGTCTCGTCGTTTGAATATTTACTCAATCTCTGTAGAATTTCACAAGTATTATGTAGCACTGCACTACACAGCACATTCACAGACTTCACACTGGGGAACACACGGGCTTATTATCATCTAATGATGGTTTTTAATAAGTTGATTAGCTATGGAATCCACAGGTTCTAAACAGCAAGAGCTTCAGAGTTCATCCCCTTTTGTCCTTGAGATACCGGCCATCGCAGCCAAAGTTCTAGATCCAGCTCCGGACGAACTGCCTGGTGCCAGGTTTATCATGAATACACAAGACTCTGTGCCATCTAATGTCTCCCAAGATATGCTAGGACGAATATGTCTAAGGCATGGTCTACCGTTGAACGACGTATTATTACCCGGACCGAATGATAGACCGCATGCTCCCCCAGAGGGGTTTACGGCCTTTAATCGCCATGCATGTACAGCGGGAACACTTCCTCCGTTTAATCAGTACATTAGAGAAGTGTTGTCTTTTCTTGGAATCCCCCAATCACAGTTACACCCGAACGGATATGCTCTGCTTAACAGTCTATTCATTGTATTTATGGAGCACCTTTTCCGACCTCCGATCCCGATCAAAATTAGATACTTATTCAACGCTAAGAGTCGGGGAGATAGTCCCTCATTCACATTCCTAGAGGCAGTCAGGAATTGTCAAGTTGTGACTGGCTCTTGGACCAGATTGGGTTACTTTAAAACCGCGTGGTTCTATGTCCGATGTCCTCCAGGATTTGCTAGCCGGTGGTTAGTCAGACGTAAGTGTTGTAATCTTTTCCAGTAGTTAACGAGATAATCATAGCTGATATTAAAACTAATGTCTTCTTTCCTTTACAGCTGTAATTCCATGACCTGAGGGTGTGCATTTTAAAGAAATTGTGTGGGTCCTCCAAGAAGTTCCAGGCGAGATGAGAGAAATCGAGTCGGTGCTCATCGATAGGAACTTAAGAATTATTGGATTAATCGAACGAAACCAAAGTATCGGACTGGAGGGAATGCTTAGGGCAGTCCCGACGAAGCGGGTAAAGCGCAAAGCGCCAGGAGTCGTAATTGCTGAGGAAGGCGGTGAAGAACACACACCTACAAACGATGAACTCGTGGCTGGGCCTTCTGACAGTTTTCAGGGTTCAGAGGGAAGGAGAAAAGGCATGGCAACTGCATACAAACGTCACAAATCCACAAGATGGAAATCCGTAATAGTGTCCCTGCCAGCCTCCGGTGTTAGAATTTCGGAGGCTCCTCCCTCGCCAGTAGAGAATCCTTTTAAAGGACTTGCTGATATTCCGATTCCGGACTATGTGTCACTTCAACAAGACACTGGATTGGAAGGGCTTCAAAGTGCTCTAGATTGAAGCGAGTCTCTACCCATTAGTGCAGCCGACATTACCAGTTGGTCGGGGGGTTGCACACACATACACACTTCATGGCACTACACGATTTCCAGCTTTAAGTTGCCTGTTTCAAGAATTCACTAACTTCGTTCTTCTTTTACTTTACAAATACGATGAATAGGTGGGATTCAATGCTTGGCAGTCTCCGTTCAGCACGCCAATCATCGAGCTCATATCATGAGTCCCGTCGGAGGGAGGATTATAGAAACCGCGATCGTGGTTATTCTAGTCAGGAGCGCTACGAGAGAGATAGAGACAGAGATTACAGAGAACAGAGATATCGATCTCGATCGCGTTCTCCACCCCCTCGACTCCCCACACAACCTTCAGGCCAGGGAAAACAACCGGTAGAGCCCTCTCGTCACAAACCATCTTCGCAAACTTATCGGCATGAGCCGCAACGCCACAAAACTGAGGTTGAGCCTCTAGTAGTCACTGAATAAGCTATCACTGAGCCTACCGTGGAAGAGGCTATTAGAATTGCTCAGCTAAAGAAAGATTTCCAAATATATGCTTTGACGGCTACATCTTCTCTCCTCACTTAAAGAGAATTCCGTCGGATGCAGAGAACACAATGCATGATTACATTCATGACATCTATACCCAGTACAAAGAGTGGGTGAAAGCTGCAGAAAAAACATCAAAGTTGGCCTTTGAGCGGGCAAAAACGATCGAGAAACTAGAAACTGAACTCGCTCAAAAAGATCGATTCATTCAAGTGATCAACAATGAAACTGAGTCCTCTCGGAAATCAGAGTAGAGGCCACCAAAAAGGCCGACGAGGCGAACTTGGCTATGGAGAGGGTGAGGCAGACACACTTCGCTTTGGTGGAGCAGATGGGCCACCGGAACACCACTGTCACAGCTGAACGAGATGCTGCTTTGAAAGAACTCGCTGAGCTTAAAGCTAAATTTTCCGAAATCATCAAGGAGAAGGATGATGCGAAAAGAGCAGCTCAGGAAGCATGTGACAGGCCGTAGTGCTTCGGGGCGAACGGGATGCGGTAACGGCTAAGGTTCGGGAGGTGGAGACTAAGGTCGAGGAGGAAGTCCAAATGGCGGAGTCTAGGCTAGAAGCTGATATTGAAGATCTCCTCATTGTTTATAATGTTAACGTCTTGAAGCATAGAAATCTATCATGGCCCGATAATTATCCGACACATCTACACAACGCCTGGGGCCGATTAGTAGAAGATGAAAAGGCTACGCGTCCGGGTGAATCGGTTGATAAATTTGAGATTGAAAACCGAATGTTGAATGAAGACGAGCGAAAAGTTCTCCACGATGCAATAATTTCATATGAGAAGGAGAAGCTCGGTGCTCAGCATTTGGAAGTTGGAGAAGGTTCCGGTGTCGAGCACCGCGATACAAGTCCCAAAACTCTTGTGCCGACCCAGTGTGAACCGACTTCCGCGACTGATTCTCAATCCATTCCTGCTTACAACCCGGATCAGCCGCAGTTATCTCAAGCTAGCAAGAAAATCTCTGAGGCTGTTCAGCTGCCCACAAGTCAAACTGAGGAAGGTACTCTGAACATTCTCTATGCTTATCCAAAATCGGAATCGTCACTTGAAGTAGTTATTAACAGTTCTTCTTTTGTTTTATCCAGTGATTGATGCTACACCGGTCGTGCCTCCTACCACTCAAGAACCACATCATATGCAGGAGACCATTATAACTGAAGCAACCACCACAACGACCATGGCACCGACCGATGGAGCGCAGGGGAGCACACTTATTTTTGATGAGCAGATGATGGAGGAACTCCTCGGTCATCAAAGTGACCCCTTTGCAGGCTTGCCATTCGTTATGGGTGGAAGCGTTCCAATGACAAGCTCTTCGGCTCCAACTACGGGAGTTACTGGGGATGCACAAAAGCTTCATGAGGAGGAAATCATAGATGAAATCAATGTTGAAATGGAGGCAGCCGCACGAGGCAGTGGTTTTGGCGGTGGAATAGCTGGACCTGGTCCAGCCCCTTTGCGGATGTTATCTCCGGGAGGAACGGTCATTGAGACGAGCGCACCTGCCCCACCTCCTTCTGTTGATCTTGTCCCTGCGACTCTGCCTGCAGGAAGCGTTTCAATACACACGAGTTCGGAGGAGGATGTTGATATAATGCCCCCGACTGGAGATCGGCTGCCAAAACGCAAAGGCTCAAAGAGAAAACCGAGTGACAGCTCCAGCGGGTCCACACTGAAGAGGAAATCAAAGAAGAAAAAAGAATAGACACATCTCTTCGGTTCATTTTTGAGTAGATAGGAATTTCTTTAGCTTTTATTGGCCGTGTATAGATGCAGGTTCGACCCCTGCTAGTAGAATTTTTTTGGGTAAACTTGTACTTAGTTTTCTTCTACAAACAGTTGAAATGAAATTCCATTTTGTCTTTAACTCAACTTTCGCTTATTTGCTTAAGTGTTCCATCATTTGAACTCCAGTCCATTGTACTTGTTGAGTTTCGACCTTTGGATTGGACCCAAGTTTAGTCGTTAAGTCCTGAAATCATGACTATGAGTGATAAATGAATGTTAAACTGGACTCGATGCTGCACTGTCTCAATCAGTGATCGACGCTTAAGTTTTGCCCCCAGTTTCAAGGACAAATTGTAGAGATCAGGTGGCAATTGCGCTCCGTCTTCAACTCATCGAGCTTAATGTCGTTGAATTGATGGTGAAACATGGAAATTCGAGTGGTCGAATCGCACTCGCTCATTTATCATCGATAGCATCCACACTCCGGGGATTTGCATTCGTACGTCGGCGGTCGGGCATGCCTGCTTGAGTTTCAAGGATACGTCCATGCTCCGGGGACTTAAGTCATTTTCATGGGTGGTTAGTCACACCCACTTAATGTTTGTAATGATGTCCACACTCTGCGGACTTTGGACGGATTCGTAGGTGGTCAGTCACACCCGATTTACATTTACACTCTAACCACGCTCCGGGGACTTAGAGTTGACGTTTATACTCCAATTCGCACTCTGGAAATTTGGAGTTGGTGTTTATGTTAACACTCCGGTTCACTTTGGGAATCCGGAGTTAGTTGACATTTATACTCCAGTTCGCGCTCTGGGAACGTGGAGTTGGTTGATGTTGATACTCTGATTCGCGCTCTGGGAATTTGGAGTTAGCCGAAATATGGTCAGTCACATCTGTTTAGGCTTTTAGGATTTCATTCGCACTCCGGGAACGACGAACTTATTAGGATCGTGGATGGTCGGTTCACATCCACCCTGAATTAACAAGCGAGGTCGTTAGATGGACGGATCCATTTTCCTCAAACTTAGTCAATGTATGGGCGAAGTCGTTAGGTGGATGGATCTACCTTCTTCGAAACCGTATTCGTAAGTTTATACTCCAGTTCACACTTTGGGAATCTGGAGTTGGTTAAAGGATTGTCGTGTATCAACCCTTTTTTGACTCCAGTGTGATGACTTTCCCCCGAGCTTGGGTATCATCTAGCGAGTGACCGGTCATGTCACAGTCACTCCTTATTTGAATAAATTCCACCATCGGGTGGAATTTAGCTCTCCATGCATAGTGATAGTTGTATGATGCATTCAATAAATCACAGCTCTGGCTTGAAGAGATTGCATTTTATTACTGAAATAAGAAAATATGGAAAAAATCAGTTGCCTTATTACAAATTCAAATTTCGAAATGCAGAAACAAATTGCAAATGAAAAACAGAAAGAATAAATAAACAGAGCCTGTCATGTGTAGTAGCAACGAAGACTTTCACTGTTTTAGGTTCTCGAAAGAGTGAGACCGTCAACGGTTGATAATTTGAATGTACCATCTCCGAGCTTTCGTTCGATAACATATGGCCCTTCCCAAGTTGGCTTCATATGCGAAGGGAATGGATAAATTCTCTTAAGGACGAGATCGCCGAGTTCAAAGGTTCGGGGTCGGACCTTGGCATTATATAATCGGGTGACTCGACTTCGGTATGCGGCTGCCCTCAAATCATCCTCTTCATGCTTCTCATCCAATAAATCTATGGATTCGGCAAGTAATATAGCATTTGTCTTCGGATCATAGTAAGTCACGCGATGAGAAGGCACTTCTAACTCGACTGGAATAACAGCTTCTGAGCCATAAGAGAGAGAAAACGGAGTGTGGCCGGTTGCGGACTTGTGGGTTGTTCGATAAGCCCATAAGGCCATAGGAAGTTCATCGACCCATTTGCCCCCGGCCTTTTCCAGTCGTTTCTTCAGAATAGACTTTATAACTTTATTAACAGCTTCGACTTATCCATTCGCTTGAGGGTGTGTAACTGCGGAGAATTTCTTCTGAATGTGGAATCGTTGATAGAAATCTTTAAATTCAACGCTATTGAATTGGGTCTCATTATCAGTGATGATAGTATGTGGGAGACCAAATCGGCAGATGATGTAGCGCACTACAATGTTAATCACCTTCTTTGTTGTAATTGTAGCAAGGGGTTCAGCTTCCGCCCACTTGGTAAAGTAATCAACGGCTACGATGGTGTACTTTGCACCACCTTTGGCTAGAGGTAGAGAGCCAATAATGTCAATGCCCCATACTGCAAACGGCCATGGACTGACCATTGAGTTATTTCGGTAGGTGGGGCCCGTGGAATTCGAGCATGCTTTTGGCATTTGTCACACTTTCTAGCGTAGTCCGACGCATCGCGATTTACGGTTGGCCAATAGTATCCATATCTGAGCACTTTCTTGGCAAGAGCTTGCCCCCCGGTGTGATCGCCACATTCTCCTTCGTGCATGTCATGTAGCACTCATTTGACTTCATCGTGAGTGATACACCGGAGTAAAGGAACAGAGTATCCTCTTCTATACATGACTCCATTCTAAATGGTGAACTGTGATGCTTTTCGAAGAATCTGTCTCCTCTCACTCCTGCGCTCTGGTAGGGTTCCATGCTTGAGATAATTTTTGAACGGAGTCATCCATGATTCCTTATCGCGAACAACCTTGAATATCCAATCTGTCTCCATTCGGTCGATGCTTGGGGAAGCTAATGTCTCCATGGGAACGAGTCCCATTTGTTTTGCCTCACCTGTGCTGGCTAACTTTTCTAATGAATTGGTTTTTTGATTGCGCTCTCGGGGAATGCAGTATATGGCATAGTAATCAAACTGATTTAATATTTCCTGAACCCGAGCAAGGTAAGCAGTCAGTCTTCGATCCTTGGCCTGGTATTCCCCCAGAACTTGACACATGACCAATTGCGAATCACAATAAATCTCCACAGCAATGATTTTCAAATCCCTGGCAAGCCTCAATCCGGCAATTAGGGCTTCATACTTAACTTTATTGTTGGTCGCGCGAAAATCAAACTTTAAAGAATAGCATATAGATCGACCTTAGGAGTTTCAAGCACAACCCTTGCACCGGAGCAACGGTCATTAGATGCACCATCAGTATGTAGCTCCCAGATATACTCGGGAGATTCACTAGTTTCGGGCAAGTCTTCTGGGATGGTAAATTCAGCTATGAAATCTGCCAGGACTTGTCCTTGAATGGCTCGCCTTGGAGTGTAAGTAATGTCAAACTGACTTAACTCAATGTTCCATTTGAGTAACCTACCAGACGTCTCAGGTCGCGTACGGACCTGTCGTAATGGCTGGTCGGTGTAAACGGTGATAGGATGGGCCTGGAAATATGGACGGAGCTTCCTCGAGACAATAACAAGACAATAAGCCAACCTCTCTAGCTTCGGATAATTACTCTCAGCTTCGGTCAGTTGTTTGGTTATATAATAGACCGGCTTTTGTATTCGGTCTTCCTCCCGAATTAGGGCAGCACTGATTGCGTTTTCTGATATCGCCAAATAAATGTACAATTTCTCGTGATCGATAGGCTTCGAAAAAATTGGCGGTGTGGAGAGATGTTGAATTAATGCTCGGAATGCGCCCTCACATTCCGTAGTCCATTAAAAGTTTCGTTTCCCTTTTCAGATTAGATCGAAGAAGGGAATGCATTTGTCAGTAGATTTTGAAATAAACCTGCTCAGTGCTGCTACTTTCCTGTTGAGACTCTAGACTTGCTTTATAGTTCTCAGAGTTTCAAGGTTTCTAATCGCCCAGATCTTTTCGAGATTGGCTTTGATTCCTCGAGCGTTGACGATAAACCCAAGGAATTTTCCTAATGCGACCCCAAAACGACATTTCAGTGGATTAAGCTTCATTTTGTATTCTCGAAGAATATTAAACATTTACTCCAGGTCTTTGATGTGGTCAGTGGAGAATCGTGACTTAACTAGCATGTCGTCCACGTATACCTCCATGGTTTTCCCAATATGATTATCAAACATTCGATTAACTAATCGTTGATAAGTTGAGCCAGCATTCTTGAGTCCAAAAGGCATAACCTTGTAGTAATCTGTGCAGTTAATGCCCAGCTACTACCCCGCTATAACCTTGCTATATCCCGTAGCGGATTTCTACCGCTACGATTTTTTCATATAGCCCCAAATATAGCCTTTCCGCTTTAATCCCCGCTATTTCCGCTATATCCCGTTATTCCCGCTATATTCCGCTATATCTTCTTTAAAAGAAATGAATTGAAAAATGACATTTATACATTATAAAAATTATGAAATTAATTTATTTAATTGAATTTTTGATACATTTTCAGAAATGAAAATATTCTAATATTCTACTAAATTCAATTGCTTTATATAATAGTTTTACGTTTATTTATAGTACATTCGCACATGTTTTTATTTAAAATTATATATGTATTAATTATGATTCAATTAAATGTTAATTTTTCATTTAATTAACATTTATATATCTGTAAAAACATTAAATACGAGTTTTATATGCTATTTTAGAGTCATCCGCTATATCCCGCTATATCCTCGCTTTATCCCCGCTATGACTTTTTATACCTCCGCCGCATTGAATCTGCTGGGCGCTTTAACTGCACAGGTAGTAATAAAGTCCCATGTTGGTTACGAAGCTGGTATGCTCCTGGTCGGGTAAGTGCATTGGTATTTGATTGTAGCTAGAATACGCATCCATGAAGGATAAGAGTTCATGCCCGGCCGTTGAATTTACGAGTTGATCAATTCGAGGAAGTGGAAAACTGTCTTTAGGGCAGGCTTTATTCAGATCAAAGTAATCGATGCATGTTCTCCATTTCCCCTTTGGCTTTCGGACAAGTACAGGATTGGATAACCATTCCGGGTACAACGCATCTCGAATAAATCCATTCGATTTAAGCTTGTCTACTTCTTCCTTAAGGGTGGCAGATCTCTCTGGTTCCATACCACACCTTTTTTGTTTGACCGGGACGTGCCGCGGGTCAATGTTTAATGCGTGGCTCGCGATGTCCGGCGAAATCCCACACATGTCAGAATGCGTCCAGGCAAATACGTCAAGGTTTGCCCGGAGAAATTCAATCAATTCCTCTTGAATTTGTTGGCTTAACTGAGATCCATTCTTTATCATTCTAGAACCATCGCAGTCATCCATCGGAACATCAATCGTCAGTTTGGCCGGAGAAGCTTGACCGTCTTTACTTTCGTCTTCACTATCGGTGTCTATTGGGTCAAGATCTCTTTGGAATTGGTTGGGGTGCCCAGGCCTAGGCCCAGGCGTCAATTGTCAATTATCAACAAAACGGACGCAGAGAGATTCCTCTACGCCCTTTCCATTCTCTTTTCGCTGCGCCTCGCGCAGCTCAGCAACATAACAGGCTCGTCCAATAGCCCGATCTCCTTGAACGACTCCAACTCCACGATCGGTGGGGAACTTTAGAGTCAAACACCATGGGGCAATAGCAGCCCAGAACTCAGCTAGGGTCGGTCGGCCCAAGAAAGAATTATAGGGTGAGTCTATATTCAAAACAACAAACTGCACTATCCGGACTCTCCGGCGTTCTCCAATACCTTACTCCACTGGAAATTTCATCACTCCAGTGGGTATAGTTGCACTCCCATTGAAACCATGGATACGGTACTGACAAGGTTTCAAATCTTTAGTCTTCATTTTCATCTGGTCATAGGCTCGCTTGAACAATATATTCATAGAACTTCCACTGTCTACCAAGATCATCTTCATCCAAGCAGGACCTACTTGAGCTGATATGACAAGTGGATCGATGGTTGGGGCTTCGATCCTATCGGTATCTCTGTCTCGAAAGACGATGTCGTTAGTCATCGTCTTCTGTTGCTTGGCCGGAGCCCCCTCTTCCAAACTACTACAACACTCGAAGCTCGCATATCTGATAGAACTGGCATACGACTCAATTTCCTTCCAACTTCGGTCTGCTGGATGAGGACCACCACTAATGGTATTTATCACCAACATCCCGCCAGTACGAGCGGGTTCCTCCTGTCTTGCCTGATTCGGTGTATGGTTCTGATTCGATTGGCCTGCACCTCTAGATTGCGGCGCCCGCACAAACTGTTCCAACTTTCTCTCTCTTATCAACTTTTCGATGAGGTCCTGCAAGTGATGGCATTCATTTGTGTTATGGCCTTAGCTTTCATGGAATCTACAAAACTTCCATGTCTGAATCTGTTTCTCCGATGACTGTTTCGGAGAAGGCTTCTCATATTGAATAGTATTACAGGTTTGTAGATAAACGTTTTCTAGCGACGTATTCAGAGGAGTATAATTATCAACCATAGAAGCCCTACGTCGTGGACCACGATTCTGATCCCGTTTTCTATTTTGGTTACCATTGCCTTTCTGCTGATTTTGTTTATTCTGAATGTTCAATTGCACTTTCCCAGAGCTCTCCCCGGATTGTTTAATAGCAATATTACTCTGAATTCCTTCCATGCTAGGCCTCGCATCATCCTTCTTCCTAGACTGTTTCACATCCTCCCTTCTCAAGAATTGGGCTACCTTGGAATAGAAACGGTCCAATGATGCAGGGGGTTTTCTGGATAACCAGTTGCCGAACTCAGAATCGGGATCAATCCCCTTAGTCAATGCCATTAGGATGGAGTTATCATTAGGGTTGCTGATCTCAGCGTATGTAGCATGAAATCTCTCTAAATAACGCCTAAGTGTCTCTCCAGGAGCTTAAGTGACACTAGATAAAGTATTAACATCCTTCGGTCTTGCGACATGCATACGGAATTGCTCGATAAACTTTGTTGCCAGCTGATCAAAACATGAGATAGATCGAGGTGGAAGTCGGGTAAACCACATAGTCGCTATGCCCCCTAGAGAGATCGAGAAGCTTCGGCACTTAACTGCATCATCAGCTCGTGCAGCATTCATCAACCATTCATATTTCAAGTTATGTTGATTAGGATCTGAGCTCCCTTCATAAACGGGTAAAGTCGGCATCTTGAATCGCCGAGGTGGTTCAGCATAAAGTATCTCATCAGTAAAAGGGGTATGACTCTGTGAGATTCCCTAGTCATCATTGCTAAGACCCTAACTTTCACGGATCATTTGACGGATCATTGTCGGCAGGTCGGGCATTTGGAAATTTTGAGCATGTTGGGCCAAGGTGTGGTCGGGCTCCACAATGCGAGGAAGGGTCGGTCGCTGTCGACGGTCCATGTCTCGTCTCCTTGGTTCTACGTCCTCGGCACGTAAGGCTCAGGAGTATGGTTGCGTTGATGGTGGGTCGAATCCATTCGGTTCTGAGTGTCAATTCCCAAATCCGTAGCTATTACAGTACAGTTATCAGTAATATGGTGTGGGGTAGCGCCTCCTCGGGAGGAGAGTCCAGTCTGATGGCTGGTTGATGGGCCAACTCTCGGTTGCCCAAGACTCAATGTATGCTGATGCCCAGTGGCCCGTGTGTAACTTTCGTCCAGTCACGGGCGTGTGGATCTATGATGGTAATCAGAAGAGGCTGAACTCTCGATGGATGAATAGGAAGCCTGATCCTTTCTTGATCTCCTTCGTCTTTGACGGTTTAGGTGGTTGGTTAATTCCGCATTAGCACGCAGCTGTTGAGTGAGCTACTGGCGGCTCTAAGTCAGTTCTTGCATTAGCATATGAAATTCTTCCCTGGTAACAGGGCCTTATGGATCTGATGGTTTGGAAGCATTCTGGTCAGTCGGAGGTAGTTGTACGGGATTCTGTCTGTCCCGTCCTTCTGGATCTGTAGCTGTAGAAGTAGTCCTTGTGTTAACCATGGTGGATGGCGAAGCTCTTTCCTAGATTTGATGCAAATCTGAATAGGATGGAAGAACTTTAATCTTTGAGATCTGGATCTTCTTCTTAGATTTGTGCAATCCAATATCGATAGTAGATCCAACGAACAGGAGAAAAAACCGAGTTTATTTCTTAGTGAAAGTACCAAAGTGTTTGTACCAAAATTGGGCACAACACTCTTCGTAAGGGTTTGAAGAGATAAAATGAAGAAATAAATGTAAAAAGAGGATTATCTAACAAACACTTCACACAATAATCAGAAAAAACATTAAAGAACGTAGAGATTTAGAGTGGTTCAGCGTGTTTCCTACGTCCACTATGAAATGATTGATCTTTATTAACTTTTTCTTGCTGGTTGCAGCGGATTACAACAGTGAATCTCGAGTATGACAGTGAAATTCGAGTACAACAGTGAATTCGGCAGAGTCTGGACGTCAAAGAGCAAAAAGATCCCTTTTCTGTAGGCTCTGGGATGCTATTTATAGGCGTAGGCTGCAAATATCTCGCTTAGATCTCGGGAGACCTCTTCTGGCACGTGGATGGGCCCACGCGATCGATCCCACGTGATTTGCACTCTGTCCATGATCAATACGAACGAATTTCGTATCGATCAAGATTTGGTCCAATCGAGTCGAAATTGGGCATGAACATTCTTTAGGTTGTACGTAAGATCTTGTGAAAATTTGGTGGCATTTGGATTTGTAGATTGTGAGTTATGATCGATGCAAACTTGCATTTTCTCTAGGCTGTTGAATTCGTATTGATACCCTTCGTATTGATCCGTTCGTATCGCTCTGTGGGCACGTGCTTGCAAGTTCATGTGGTGCTAACTCCTTGGATCGATCCACTTTTCGTGCCGAGTTGACGGCTTCCCCCTTCGTATCCATTGAGCGCTATGTCCTTCGAATCGTTGCCGATGTGTATCCTTCGTATCGATCGACTGAGGCTTTCTTCGTATCGATACTCACAGGTCATTTCGTATTGATGGTGTGTTGCTACTTCGCATCGATTGTTTCGTACCGATTGCTTTTAGTGGTGTGTTTCGTATCGATCAATGGTCGATCGATACGAACTGAGTTGTTGGAGGGACTGGTACGAATCACGTATGAACGAGATCAATGCGAAGTGTTGTTTGTTGATGGATACGAAATGAAGCAAATATGATCGATACGAAATGACAACTCTCTGTGGATACGAAGTAGCCTGGCTTTGATGGACACGAAGTTAGGTGTACGCGATGGATACGAACAGATGGATACTCGATGGATACGAACAGAAGGAGGCAAACAGATGGATACGAACGAATTGATTCCCTTGGTTTGCATCGATCTTATCTTGAGCATACAAACTCGAAACGATTTGAAATTTGGAACGTTGACTTTCGTTGCTTTGCTTGTCTTGTCATATCAACGTAGCTTGATCCGGACTCGGACAAAATTTATTGACATCCATTGTGAGCCTGCGTATAACCGATCTTCGAGACGGACTGTCCTCGGTTTCCAATTAAGTTCTTGGTGTCATGGCCTTGCCAAAATGCGGGATAACAGCTCTTAAATAATAATAAATCTTTAACAATCATGATAAAGTGACTAATTAATAATTAAATATGTTTTAACAATTTGAAATAATTACATAACTAGTTTCTAGAATATCTTTATACCTTTAAAACTTCTATATTAATAATTAAAATTCCTCCTTTTTAAAACAAGCCCAATTTTCTCGATTCTAATTTCACTTCGTAAATTTGAAAATCTTACTTGAGTCCAGTATAACCAATTTATACTTATTTCCAAATTTACTTCTATCCCTCAAAAATATTTAAAATCTCGATTTTAAAAACCTTTTATATTTGACAAAGTACCATTTTAGGATTTGTTATTTAAAAATCCTTTTATATACTTTTATTCCCAAATCCTATCCACAATATCCTGAAATAGCTAAATACAATTCCAAAACCTTTTATTTTATCCAATTAATTTATCCAAAAACACTATGTAATTATTTCACTTCAAAATCCCTATTTACAATTCTTTTTACCAATTTTAAACCATATTTTATTGGTATTTAAAAATACCAAAATCCGGTTAAAACTGCATATCATTCAATCAATTTAAGTCACACAACAACCTGTCATAGATTATCCAACCAAAACATATATCACTATATATGAAATTAAATTTTACATTTTTGAGGAATCCAGTTGGATCCCTCCAACCTGTTTCCCTGCATCCACAGATGTAAGCACAACATAAAAATACCAATTCCGCTTCGAGGCGGAATATCGCGGTATATAGGGTCATCCGCTATTATGTGGGCGCATATGGTCTCATCCGCTATATATATGCTGGAATATCAATCACTCTAATATATATATATACTACTATATATAATATCACATCCAACTGATAAAAATGCATAAATTTAACCAATCAAACATTTATTAATTTTAACTATTTAAAATTAAAGCCAGCAGTCCAAAATTGAGTGAGATTAACTCACCTTGAGTTTTTAATTCGCCGAACATTCAAATTTTAAATTAAATCGAACACGTTCGATTTAACCTAAAATTTTAACTCGCTCCAATCACCTCCAAATCTGTTCCAGAGCGTAGTGCTCGTCGCCACTATCCCGTCGCCGCTTGTATCGTTCAATTCCGACCTCGTACGGAGAAGATATGCATTTTATAAGTTTTGAATATAATTTATAACAATAAATTCTTTTTTTTAAAAAACAAATACCCAGATCAACATCTGGCCGTTCATTTCGAAATAGAGGATCTTGGCCGCAGAATCTTTTTCCCCCTCTTCTTTGTTCACACGTAAGCCTCAGGTCGAAAACCCATAGCCGCCTTCCATCATTCGATCCCGCACCCACCTCGTTCGCCTAGAAGATAATCGGCGACCACCGAGCGCCGCGCCCCACCTGGCTCCCCTTATGACTAAGACCTGGTCCAACTCAATGCTGCATAGGCTGGGAAAACCATGCTTGAACGCTACGATTTTGAACGAGCTTCGCCGCCGATCTACCACTCCGTTTACGATCGTGACCGTTTGATCTGTGGATCCCTTCGTGCTCTACGCTTTTTGTAGTTGAAGATTTTTGACAATATTGTGTGGATCGAGAGAAATCGAGGAGGAAAACACTAAAGTTTTCAACCATTGAATTGTAAAACTGGCGACTGTGAATATTTTCCTAGGATTTTTCTATGCGTTTGTTTATATAGGGTTATATTTATATTATTTTTAATTTCAACGTGCTTTTTCAAACGAACTCCAAACAAGATCATATTAAATTTCAATTTTTAAAACTTACTAACTCCATTATAAATCACATAGAATTTATATCCATATAAGAAATCATTTTGATTCATATTAAATCAAAATTCCATTATTTACACTATTACCATATATTAAATTTCACTATTGAATTAATATAAAAATTTCTGATTTTAACTTATCGACTTCTTAATCCCATTCAAAAGTCCAACATCATAATTCTAATCCAAATAAATTTTAAATCAACTTAGAAATCATTTATATTCATATCTAATCCCAGATTCCCATTTTTACCCAATTTCCAATATCAATTTACTATTTTACCAAATCAAATAAATCGCTATATTTGGGATTTTAAACCATTTCAAAAATTCTTCCATATTCAAAATCAATTAATAATTCAAATTCAACATTTAAAATAAATTAAATGTTCAAAAACGAACGACCAAAATTCCGGGTCGTTACATTCCTCCCCCTTATAAAAATTACGTCCCTGAAATTGCTAAGGTAGGAAAAATGCTCCTAAACCCATTTACTTTTCTAAAACCCACTCAGTTAAAATCCTACATTCACTTCTCTAAACCATTTTAGTCTTTATCCAGAACAATTAGCTTTCATTTCTAATTCAAAAGCCTTGATTTTTAATACAATTTAAAAATCAACCTTTCTAGTTAACAAAAATTTCCCAAAAATTTTCAAATTTTTTCTAACACCCTAAATTCCCGAAATTTTTTGACAGCATCTCCTCTTTATGGAGAGCATTTTAAAATATCACAAGAGAGATAAATATATATACATCGACCCACACGGTCAGAAAAACAAAAGATATATCAATATATATCATTTCTTTATTTATTGCATAGGCGTACCTCATATTAGCGTTTTTAAGCAAGCGGCTTATTTTATATGCATTTACGTAACCCAAAATCTATCCAAACAGCTCCCTATACCTGTACTTACTCAAAATAAGCACATAAGTTTTCATAAACATGAAATTTTATAATATTTCATTTATTTAACTAGCCAAACACATAAACTTCATAACTCGAATGTGCCAATCATAAATTACAAGTAGTTATAAGGTTCCAACACTAATTAAATTTCTTTCCATGGATCCATATATCATTTCATTCAATTCGAAATGATTTGCAACCAAATTTATCTCATTCAATTTATATTTAAAATAAACAAACTCATATCCATTCCAAATTGATTTGTATGCGCCTTACTTGCATAAATTCATTTCTATTCAATTTTAAATTGATTCACAACCAATTTATTTGCATTCCATTTATATTCACTTCCATTATACACAAATCCATTCTATTAATTTCAATTTATTCCTTTTTAAATTGACTCTATATCAAATTTTATAATTTCCATTTGATTCCCATTTATGTTATTCACCAAACTTTGTTTCGCTACATGTTGTATTAAACAACTTTTCAATCTATGTTAATTTTATTTATGAATTCATTTCATAAATAATCACTTAAGTTAAGTTTCCATTGCAACCAAGTTCTAATTTATTTTAAATTGATCTCATTCAATTTATTCGTTTTCATTTACTTAGTATATCCAATTTATACTATATCATTGGGGAATCATTTCATATAAATCGATTCTCGAACAATTTAGTTCAGGTTCCTGCACTTGCATTTCTATTAACTTTACTTCCAACTTATTTTACATTTTTCCATTCACTTTCATTTTATTCACATAGATTTATTCGCTTCATTTTATAGTGAACGACATTTCATTTCATGCTAATTAATTTATAGGCCACTTCACAAAATTATTTCTAAGGTTTACTTTAGACATTCCATATCACTGCTTAAGTTATATTCAGCTTTAAAACTTAAGTTCACACTTAACTTACCCAATCCATATCCGAAAATCATATTCAATTCATTTACTCTTAAATTGAATTCATTTTCTTGGTTATCAATTTCTTATCCTTTTAACTTGGTCACAATTTTTCACTCTTTTCCAGTTTAATAAGTTATACCACTTATTATTCACAATTCCCTGAATTTCCTACTTAAGTTCACTCACATTCAACATTTATAACATATAGTTACACAACCACTTCACAATTCATGTTTATATTCAATTTGCTTAATTTCAATTCACCCTTCATTTAAAATTCATTTTTTATGAATTTCCATTCTTTTACCATAATATAAACCCATTTTCATTTAGGTTTTACCATTTTATTTCTCAATTCATAAGTTCAAAAACTTATTTACTTAAAATCTTATATTGCTCACATGAATCCTTCTTACATTTTATAATCACAACTCTGGATTACATACATCACTCAATAGCTTAAGTTTATCCATTTCATTCAATAATTATAACTTACAGTTATACAATCATCGTACATTTCAACTTTATATTCCATTTAATTCAAATCCAACTTCAATTTTATTTAACTTATCTTAAGTTAAATTTCAATGCTTAATACTCATTTTAACTTCCTCAAGTTAAATTTTAATTCCAGGATTAAAATTCACATTTTCCTTTCTTATCTATATAAACTTCACATTATAAGTTTAGTAACGAATTTTATCCTGACTTCACAAATCATTTAAATGGAAATCCCAGAATTCAATTACCCGATTTATTTCAAAACATTTTGAAATCATAAATATACGTATATTCCCTTGGTATATCAAATCATACTTTTGAAATCTCAAAACCACTTGGTTTTCCCCCAAACAGTTCCCTTCGGAACTTCTAAAACAAAACTTGTTTACCAAACATGTCCAAAATAAATAATCATAGTCAACCCACCACGGTAGCAATCCATTACTTAGAAACTCGAAAATGAATACTGATGATGTGGCCATCATCACCATGATTATTTTCCAACGATTGAAGTGAGTTTAGTGCTTCCTTGCTTCCAAAAATCATTTTAAAACAATTTCTATTCCAAAAACATTTTCAAATAATACTCCATTATTCCCTTCAACCACCTTTGGAAACATTTCCAAATTTTCCAAGATTTAAAAAAATTCCAAACACTTGGTTCAAATTCATTTTAACCCATTTCCCAAAATTTCCGGGATTTAAATTCTGGTTTAAATCAAATTTTAGTTATACTCCTTTGTATAAATCATTCTTATACAATTTTTATTTGGTTATATATATACATATATAACCATTCCAAATTTTAAAACCTTATTTGATTATAATATTAACAACCAAACACCCAAATATATATAATAATTTCAAAAATATTATTTCTTTTATATCAAAATATAATTTTGGGTAAAATTATTTCATTTACCCACTTCAAAACAATACTATGTCGGTTTACCTTGTTTAAGAGTTTAGAAACCCATACCGATACGGTTGTACTTCTCATACCGACTAGAATTCATAAACACTCAACCGATAAGTCAACACAATACAAAAACATTTTATATTCACTAACAATTACGCGCTCATAGCTATTAATACACTCAACTCATTCTAGAGTACTACTGACCCAATTTCTAATGAGTAATCCCCACCAAAGCCTAGGTATATCTCCAACCTAAGCTCTAATACCAACTGTGACGACCCGCCCTTTCGACCTTTGAAAATCAACATAAGTACGCTCATTGTATAACATGTCGAACGATCGAGTGCCGGAAAGACAGATTGTTGAGGGAAAGAAAATAGGTAGAAGAAAGAAGAAAAAGCTAAACAAAATAGAATCTCACAGCGGACTGAATAACATATAATATAAATAGTTCTTTACACAAATCAAAACTGTGATATACATATCTCACATCAGAGTACACAAATCAATAATTAGCAGCCTGGACAGTTATAACAACCTGCCCTCACAATTGCTGGTAATTTCAACAAACACTACAGCGGAATAAAGTCAAATACGAGTAATAAGTCTTCGCCATCTAGCTCGTCTCCTGAGCTCCATAGCATCCTAACCTGAACCTGTAATACTCAGTCTGACCCCAGCATTATAATAAAATAACACCCGAGTCAGTTTGGAAAACCAGCATGAGAAAACACACTCAATTTGGATTATTAAAGTTTTCAAAAATCCTTTGAAAATCAAAGGTATCTCGTAAGACCACGCCACACATAAACACGATGGGTTTTTACCTTATGATAACCAAACCATTTCATATCAAAATCGTCTGATATTATAATAGTGTCTAAGTACAAATACTTTTCAAATAGCTGAAATGCTTGCATCTAACGTTTCAGCATAGTTGGGCACAATCAAAATCATACTTCGCTTATTGGAGAATGGATTCCATCCGAATGTCTAGGCACTGGGGTATCGCCTGTCACAGTACACATCTAGAACAGCGTATCGAGGACCACGCCGAGATCCCCTGCTACACAAGACTAAACTATCCTTGACCTGGATAGACCGAGTATGCTATAACCCCGGGTGTTCCCACCCTTTATCGAGCTCCTTCCATAAATCGTAGTAATAATAATATTCGAGGGTATCTAGAAAGGTGATAAACATACCCTAATTAGGTGCTACCTACTTAGCCTTGCTACATCTCCCCTGCTTTTCAGTCATTCCCGGTTGATGAGGCAAGAGGCTACGATTACCTTTTTAAGGAATTTCACTTAGAATGCTCATTGTCCTCCAATGATAATGTTCTGATAGCATTCATCCATACAAGTCCGTTCCGAGTCTGAACGGAACCGAAGGCACTATCCCTACTACATCCATTTTTGAATCACCCTCAGGATTAGTAGCGATTAGCCCTTGCACTTCACTGCTCCATCTTCGACTCCATGCTTTTGTCTTCATATCGAAAACGTTCTCGTTGGATCAAAGTGGTTTTCAGATAACTTATCTGATCCCAGTCTCTTCGAACCAACATTCGCTATTTCTGGTAAACTCAACCCTAGTTCTTTAGGAAATAAACAGACGAAATAAGATCGAAGATCACCTCCTAACCGTTAGTGGACGATTTTCCTTATCATCGTCCTAGAAGAACGAACGAGTTTATACGTACTGTATAGTACCTCGAATGGTAACTGTACCGTATAATTCCCGTGCTTCTTCTAGATATTTCCAAAGTTATATTTAGGTCCTGATTTTGATAGTCGATTGTTTAACTATCAAATAAACAATCAATTCAACCAAATACTTCATTTTCACAGAAATACACCAAGTATTATTAAAGTTAAATTTTAAATAAATTAAAGTCTCTTATCAAGGTCATGTACTTATCTTATCGAATTCAGTATATCCACAAAGTAACTTTTCCAAAAATATTTGAAAACCCTTTTAAAATAATATGGAAAGTACCACTGTGGTATCAAACCATGAATCACAAATCAATGGTTACATCTCTATCCCAGAGAAATCCAAAACTTAACTGCTGGCACTCACTGCCTCTGATTTACGCCATGCGAGTATACCATTTACTTCCCGAAAACTTTATTTAAAAATTATCTTAAATAATGCTTGTAAATTCTAAAATAAATTTCAAGTTTAATCTAGGCAAATATACTTAAATAAAAGCTATTATACAAAGCCATATTAAAATTTAACAATTATCTTTTAAAAAATGCTGATTAGCTCTTAAATAATAATAAATCTTTAACAATCATGATAAAGTGACTAATTAATAATTAAATATGTTTTAAAAATTTAAAATAATTAAATAACCAGTTTCTAAAATATCTTTAACACCTTTAAAACTTCCGTATTAATAATTAAAAATCCTCCTTTTTAAAACAAGCCCAATTTTCTCGATTCTAATATCACTTTGTAAATTTGGATATCTTACTTGAGTCTAGTATAACCAATTTATACTTATTTCCAAATTTACCTCTATCCCTCAAAAATATTTAAAATCTCAATTTTAAAAACCTTTTATATTTGACAAAGTACCATTTTAGGATTTATTATTTAAATATCCTTTTATATACTTTTATTCCCAAAATCATATCCACAATATCTTGAAATAGCTTAATACAATTCCAAAACCTTTTATCCTATCCAATTAATTTATCGAAAAACTCTATGTAATTATTTCACTTCAAAATCCGTGTTTATGATTATTTTTACCAATTTTAAACCATATTTTATTGGTATTTAAAAATACTAAAATCCAGCAAAAACTGTCATATCATTCAATCAATTTAAATCACACAACAACCTGTCATAGATTATCGAAAGAAAACATATATCACTATATATGAAATTAAATTTTGCATTTTTGAGGAATCCAGTTGGATCCCTCCAACCTGTTTCCCTCCATCCACAGATGTTAGCACAACATAAAAATACCAATTCCCTTCAAGGCGGAATATCGCGGTATATATGGTCATCCGCTATTATACGGGCGCATAGGGTCTCATCCGCTATATATATGCGGGAATATCAATCACTCCAATATATATACTACTATATATAATATCACATCCAACTGATAAAAATGCATAAATTTAACCAATCAATCATTTATTAATTTTAACTATTTAAAATTAAAGCCAGCAGTCCAAAATTGAGTGAGATTAACTCACCTTGAGTTTTTAATTCG
Source organism: Allium fistulosum (assembly GCA_030737815.1). Classification (NCBI taxonomy): domain Eukaryota; kingdom Viridiplantae; phylum Streptophyta; class Magnoliopsida; order Asparagales; family Amaryllidaceae; genus Allium; species Allium fistulosum. Next base: position 1,408,995,097 of record CM060903.1, read on the forward strand.
CCGAACGTTCAAATTTTAAATTAAATCGAACACATTCGATTTAACCTAAAATTTTAACTTGCTCCAATCGCCTCCAAATCTATTCCAGAGCGTAGTGCTCATCGCCACGATCCCGTCGCTGCTTGTTTCGTTCAATTCCGACCTTTTACGAAGAAGATATGCCTTTTATAAGTCTTGAATATAATTTATAACAATAAATTCTTTTTTTTTAAATACCCAGATCAACATCTAGCTGTTCATTTCGAAATAGAGGATACTGACCGCGAATCTTTTTCCCCCTCCTTCTTTGTTCGCATGCAAGCCCCAGGTCGAAAACCCATAGCCGCCTTCCATCATTCGATCGCCGCACCCACCTCGTTCGCCTAGAAGACAATCGGCGACCACCGAGAGCCGCGCCCCACCTGGCTCCCCTTACGACCAAGACCTGGTCTAACTCGATGCTACATAGCCTGGGAAAACCATGCTTGAACGCTACAATTTTAAACGAGCTTCGCCGCCGATCTACCCCTCCGTTTACGATCGTGACCGTTGGATCTGTGGATCCCTTCGTGCTCTACGTTTTTTGCAGTTGAAGATTTTTGACGATATTGTGTGGATCGAGAGAAATCGAGGAGGAAAACATGAAAGTTTTCGGCCATTGAATTGAAAAAGTGGCGGCCGTGAATATTGGCCTAGATTTTTCTGTGCGTTTGTTTATATAGGGTTATATTTATATTATTTTAATATTACTTTCAATTTCAACGTGCTTTTTCAAACGAACTCCAAACAAAACGTGCCGCCTAGTGTTTATAATGTTTTACCCCTATTTCGAACACAATGGAACATGTTTTGGGGCCTAATTCGATCGTATGTCTAGCTTTTCGATTTAAAATATTAAATTTTCTATATTTATTTCAACGTGTTTCTATCCCGTACGACCAAACGGTAACTCCAAACGCTATGAAATTTGAAATTCGATAATAATAAACTATTACGGATCCAATGGAACAGGTATCGTCAAATTCTGAGACTGTGCCCCAAAAGGTTATTTTAACTCGTCGATTAAATCGAGCGATTTTCAAAATAGTCGAAATCGTTTAAATTTTCAATTTTAAAAACTTACTAACTCCATTATAAATCACATAGAATTTATATCCATATAAGAAATCATTTCGATTTATATTAAATCAAAATTCCATTATTTACACTATTACCATATATATTAAATTTCACTATTGAATTAATATAAAAATTTCTGATTTTAACTTATCGACTTCTTAATCCCATTCAAAAGTCCAACATCATAATTCTAATCCAAATAAAATTTTAAATCAACTTAGAAATCATTTCTATTTATATCTAACCCCAGATTCCCATTTTTACCCAATTTCCAATATCAACTTACTATTTTACCAAATCAAATAAATCGCTATATTTGGGATTTTAAACCATTTCAGAAATTCTTCCATATTCAAATTCAATTAATAATTCAAATTCAACATTTAAAATAAATTAAATGCTAAAAAACGAACGACCAAAATTCCGGGTCCTTACACTGTTACCCTATCTTCCTTGTTCACGCGATATCTCTAGGCCGACCTAAACATCGCGACCAACATGGATTTGCGCACTGCCTCCAGGGATGACCAGACTTTGATTTAATGACACGACACCATGCGCCATAGCCCACTCTACCACCGCCCCAAGTTTCATTGACCCTGCCTCCGCCGTTCGTCCCATAAAACCCAAAACCGTCGCCACTCTCGAGCTCGATTCTAGCGAATACAAGCCATTTCTCCTCAATCCAATAGCATGTCTTGTAGATCTCAACGTGCTCTTCCTTTCTCTAATTGAGGTCAAGAACAAAAACGCATGGATTTGTAGAAATCAAGGGGAGAAAGATTTTGAATTTCGGCCATAGAAATGGTTTAAAAGAAGCGGCCAATGTTTTCTTTTAGGGATAGCGAAAATGAACGTCGCCTTATATAAGTTTCCGACCTGATCTGTCCGTGAAAATTCTGAACTCAAAACGAAGCATGCCGCTTGGCGTTTTATATGTTATACCCCTATTCTGAACACAATGGAATAAGTATCGGGAGCCAATTCCATCATATTCAGAAGATAGCTTTTCAAACTCAAATTATTTTAATTAAATTCCTTTAACTAATTTCTATGCATTTAAACTCGCATGGCCAAACGATAAGTCTGATCGCTACGAAACTTAAAATCCTATAATAATTCACTATTATGGATCCGATGAAACTAGTTTCATCAAAATCCAAGACAGTGCCTAAAAAGATGATTTTTACACGTTAATTAAGACAAGTAATTTCCAAAATTAATTTAATCACTTTTAAATTCAAATTTAAAAGCTAACAATTTTCATTTTCATTTAAATAAAATTTAAATCAACTTCCGACATCATTCTCATTCATATAAAATTTACGATTCAATTATTTAAAAAATTTCAATATTAAATTTTAACAATTTAATTATCCAATAAATTACATTAATAAACCATAAAATTTCCAATGAAGTTTAACTTCTAACAATTATTTTATTTCCATCTAAATAATTCAACATTTATTATTCAATTTCAGCTATTGACTATAAACACATTATATACATAAAATTTCATTTCAATACTTGTTATTGCCAAAAAATTTGAAATTGTTTATTTAAATTTTTTATTCAAGTACATATTCAATAAATTATATTAATAAATCATTAAATTTTTATTTCTAACCATTTTTATTCAATAATCATATTAAATTCAATAATTATATTAAATTTAATAATTTAAAATAGTTAAAATTATTGGTCATTAGAATCTTCCCCACTCAAAACTTTTCGTCCTCGAAAAGGGGTTAAGTAAGGAATTTAACTTACGATATATTTTACACAAAATAATTAACATATAAAACATAGAAATCCTATTAGAAAACCTTTACTACGTTTCTACTACGCCACTTTGATAACGGCATTACGGATATTGCACTTATTTATAAAAACAAGATATAAACTTTTAAAATCTCAAAAAAATTTCTAACACCCGAATTTACGGAAAATTTTGGCAACGTCTCCTTTGCGCAGCTCGATCAGAAAAATTTACAGTATACAAATATATACCAAATATACATCTCATCTCAATGATGAGGCATCCTATAGGGAAAAAAATGTGAAGTATGTAATCAAAGATATGTACCTTATTATTATTAATACGAGCGAGTTCGCTCATATTAAACAAGAAAAAGCAAATCAAACCGCATATACATCCAAACAGTCTTCGTATGTACCTATCTCAACTCAAATTTGAATATTAGTTGCATATAAAAGATATAGAAACATGTATGAGTTTAATAGACTATATAACATGAAATAGACTATATAACATGAATTCTGAATCCAAACCATAAGCACAAGCACGAATACACAACAAAATAGTCGTATGCAATCAAAAGCAGTTATAACAATAATTTGCAACAAAAGAAACCATTCAACAATTATTAATATTCATCTAATGAATCCAAACTATCCAATGTCAATATTTAATTTAAACACTATCATTCTTATTAACATTCATTCTTTATTAACATCCAATTTTTGTTAGTCCCTGAGGAGTTAGTTTTGATGACAACAACCTTAGAATAGAGTATAAAATATAAATACTAACATTACAAGTTTATATATATATATATATATGTATATGTATATGCAGGATCTAACCATGCAGGTATCATGAATGAAGACTGTACAGTATAGAGATTCAAGATATAGAGATAGAAGACTCATGAGTATCAAGATTATCAAGACTATCAAGAGTTCAAGATTTCAAGGTTAAGTTTGTTTTATTAGGAATATTTGTTAAAACTCATAGAAAGGCACTGACATCTTAATATCCAATTTATTCGTGGAATGGAATCCACTTCGAGCCCGTTAAAGGGATGGAACCCTAAGTAGGATGGAACCTACGAAAATCTAGTGGGACATTGTTTTGTATCCACTAATTTTAATTCAAATGATTTTTCAAAATTATCTTGTTTTCAAAATGATTTCAAAACTTTCCTTTTAAAAAGATTCAAAACCTTTGATTCCGTTTTTAAATAATTTTAGCTTCAAAAACATCTTTATTTTCAGAGTCAAAATTACTCCTGATTTTAAACTATTTTTTCAAATAATATATTTAACTTTTAAATATTTATACTTAGATTTAGATATAAAATTATAGTTAAATTATGTATATATTGTTCTTTATATTTACTTATGTATTTTAACTATAGTTTAGTATATTTATAAAGTTTAAAATAATTTTAATATAAGATAGAGGTTATTTTCAAAGAAAATCAAAACACCAAAAATCCCTTTGGGATGTCGACATACCCATATACCCCATGTCGACATAGTGTCAGTTGGCTTCAAAATTCAAATTTGAAAAGAAGTGTCTATTCGCCATAACTCTTCACGAATGGACATGACTGTTGTTCTTCTATAAATAGGGGTCAGTTTCAACGAATTTTAATCATATTTTTCTGTTTTACACTCCTCTTCTTCTTCCACATTTCTTAATACAAAATCATACCATTACTCTGCCGAAATCAGCATCGAATCATACTCGATTATTTCTAGTGTGATTCTCCATCACTATCTCTACAAGATCCAAGTGCTAATCTGAGTTATAGACTTCTTTGGAAATCAATTGAGCGAGAAAAGGTGTGATTGTAGCCTTGGAAATCAATTGAGTGAACTTGTTGCCCCGGAAATCAAGTATCTCTACCTAGAGGATTGTTATTCTGGAGGGTGTACCTCGTAGCCTTGAAACCGAGGGTTGTAATTGTTGAATTGGCTTTGAAAGGAAATCCGTACTTAGTTGTGCGAGACTGGATGTAGGGTAACTCCGAACCAGTATAAAATCCGGTGTGTTCTTTCCTTTACTGCTTTTACTTTATATTTGCATCTGTGTTTGGTTCCGTGTTCATATCTGTGTCTGATTAGTGCATACATTGTTAACAAATTAAGATAAACTCAAAAAGATTAACATATTTCTTTAAACACTATTCACCCCCCTCTAGTGTTAATTCTAGCCTTAAGATCCTTAATCCGCATTTCTCACATTTGGTATCAGAGCAAGGTTTTCAAAAGTTTCATAATCTGAATTTTGAAAAGTTTTAAAATGGCTATTTTTGAAAAATCTGTTAAAACTAGTTTAGAATTGTTTAAATCATCATTGTTCCATGAGTCTGCATATGAATGTTATTCAAATCCTAGTTGTCTACCCAAATTTTATAATGTGCAGGAAAGATGCTTTATGGGTATCAAGGAATCAATCCACAATGGACAAACTATGCAGATCAAAAGGAATAAGTGGATACTTGATAGTGGTTGCTCTAGACACATGACTGGTAATCCGGATACGCTGAATAATATTATATACAAAGACGGAGGACTGGTTAACTTTGGAGACAACTCGGAAGGATACGTGATTGGCATCGGCAATGTCGGTAACTCTGAAACTCCTATTATTACTAATGTTTTGCTAGTTAAGAATCTGAAACACAATCTGCTAATTATAAGTCAACTATGTGATAAAGGATATAAAATTAAATTTGAAAAAGATAAATATCATATTGAAGATAATAACTCAACCATAATATTTGAGGGAACTAGGAAAAAGAATATTTATATTCTTAGTATGAAAGTTTCAAATGATAACCTATGTCTTCTGGCAAATACAAGTGACCCTTGGATTTGGCATAAGAGATTTGGACATTTGAATTTCAAACTCTTATCTAGACTGTCAAAACATGATCTAGTAAGAGGTCTCCCTAAAATGAATTTTAAAGTAGATAGTTTATGTGATGCATGTCAATTAGGAAAGCTTAGAAAAAGTTCCTTTAAATTAAAAGATATGATTTCAACTTCAAAACCCCTTGAGTTACTTCACCTTGATTTATTTGGTCCATCTCAAATTCTGTCAATAAATCATAGTAAATATGTTTTTGTAATTGTAGATGATTATTCTAGATTTACATGGACAATATTTTTGAAACATAAAAGTGATACTTTTGAATGTTTTAAGAACTTTACAAAAAGGATTCAAAATCAATTATCTTTAAAAATTATAACTATTCGTAGTGATCACGGTGGTGAATTTGAAAATGAAAAATTTAAGGAATTCTGCAATAAGAAGGGAATAACTCACAATTTCTCATTTCCAAGAACTCCACAACAAAACGGAGTAGTTGAACGTAAAAATAGAATGATACAAGAGTGTGCGAGAACTATGCTTTCAGATAGTAATCTACCAAAACACTTTTGGGCAAAAGCTGTTGCTACCGCCTGTTATATTTTGAATAGAATTTTGATTAGACCTTTAACTGATAAGACATCTTATGAACTTCTTCATGGAAAGAAACCTAAGGTATCATATTTCATAATTTTTGGAAGTAAATGCTTTATTTTAAATACAAAAGATAATTTGGATAAATTTGATCCTAAATCCGACAAAGGAATCTTTATTGGATATTCTAACAGAAGTAAAGCTTATAGAGTTTTTAATTTAAGATCTAACACCATCGAAGAAACAATGCATGTTTCTTTTGATGAAAATTTAAAAGATTTTGAAATTATAAATGATGAAGAAGATTTAGTTACTCAAAATCAAGAATCAACCGAAACTAATAATGAATTAAATCATCCTAATAAAAGGATTGAACTTTTAAAAGATCATCCTATTGAAAATATAATAGGAGATGTGCAATCTATTGTTACAGCTAGAAATCAACTAAGTAAAATGAGTAATGTAGCATTTATATCAACTATTGAACCCAAAAATCCTAAAGAAGCATCAACTGATGATTCATGGATTTTGGCTATGCAAGAAGAATTAAATCAATTCACTAAAAATGAAGTTTGGGAACTTGTTCCTAGACCTGAAGATAAAACTATAATTGGAACTAAATGGGTTTATAAAAATAAAATGAATGAACAAGGTGAGGTCATTAGAAATAAAGCACAATTAGTCGCCCAAGGTTTTTGTCAAGAATAAGGTATAGATTGTGACGAAACCTTTGCTCCTGTAGCAAGATTGGAAGCCATTAGGATTCTACTTGCTTTCGCAAATCATAATAATTTCAAATTATTTCAAATGGATGTTAAAAGTGCATTTTTAAATGGTTTTGTAAAAGAAGAAGTATATGTTGAACAACCACCACTTTTTGAAGATGAAAATTTACCAAACCATGTGTACAAACTTAAGAAAGCTTTATATGGTTTAAGACAAGCTCCTAGAGCCTGGTATGATAGACTAAGATCTTATTTATTACAATCAAATTTGGAAATTGGTAAAATAGATAATACTCTTTTTATTAAAAGAAATAATAATGATATTCAACTAGTACAAGTTTACGTAGATGATATCATTTTTGGATCAACTAATTTTGAAATGAATAAAGAATTTTCTGAAATAATGACAAAAGAGTTTGAGATGAGTCATATGGGTGAATTAAACTTCTTTCTAGGATTGCAAATAAAACAGTTAGATAATCGTATTTTTATTAGTCAAGAAAAATATGCTAAAGACCTAGTTAGTAAATTTGGTTTGACTACTGCGAGTGGAAAACCCACTCTCATGGCAACCAATGAGTACCTTAGTAAAGAAGATCTCTCGAAAGAGGTAGATCAAAAGTTATATAGAGGAATGATTGGATCACTACATTATATCACTGCTAGTAGACCTGATATCATGCATAGTGTTTGTCTTTGTGCAAGATATCAATCTCATCCTAAAGAAACTCACTTAAAAGCTGTAAAACGTATCATAAGATATATTAAACACACCTCTGATTATGGCTTATTTTATCCTAAAAATGATTCATTTGATTTAATATCATACTGTGATGCTGACTCTGCTGGATGTAAATCAGACCGAAAAAGTACAAGTGGAACTTGTCACTTTTTGGGACATTCTCTGGTTTCCTGGTTTAGTAAAAAGCAAAATACAGTTTCTTTATCAACAACTGAAGCAGAGTATATTTCTGCTGCTTTGGCTTGTTCTCAAGTAATATATATGCAACAAACTCTAAGAGATTTTGGATAAAATATCTCAAAATCGCCAATTTATTATGATAATACTAGTGCAATAAATTTATCTAAAAATCCTACTCATCATGCTCGAATTAAACATATTGATATCATACACCATTTTCTCAGAGATAATATAAGTAGAGAAGTAATTACTCTCAAATATATAAATTCTGAGAATCAAATCGCTGATATCTTAACAAAACCATTAAATGAATCTATATTTACTAAATTAAGAAGAGAATTAGGTATTTGTTCTATAATTGAAATATAAAATATAAATAACAAGTATAATTAATAATTAATATTAAAATAAATCATATAGTTAAAATATAAGGACCATGTCGACATCCCCTAGGAAGACATGTCGACATATAACGTTTTTTTTTTTAAAAAAAAATTTCCAACCAAATTTCAAAAATTTAGTTATATATTCTTCTCTATTTCGAATTCTTATTCATTCTCTCTGTTTTCTCTTCATTTTCTATTCTGAAATATATATAATAATGGCATCTTCCTCTAAATCAAACTTAAAACCATCTTTCTTATTCCCCTCTCCTACTTCTGGTCCATTCCATTGCTCTACTCTCACACGTGTAACTAAATTGGAGGAGTCTATGAAGGATACTCTTCAGATGTTGACTGAAATTCAAGTGACTCAACTTCGTATGGCGAAAGAGCAAGAAAAGCAAGGCAAGATTCTTAGGAATTTACAAAAATTCCTAATGGATAACCAGGCCAACCCTATCTTGATCGATGAAGACTCTTCACTCAATCAAGAACATGAGGTCAGGGACGAAGAAGAAGAAGAACCTATGGAAGAAGCACACGAGGAGGGTGATGACCAAGTAGTATGCGTTGGAGAAGTGTGTTTCGACAAAAATGGGAATCTTGTTGAACAACGTGGAAATTTCTGTTTCCACTATCCAAACTGTTCAATTCATAAATCTCCTATGTCCAGAAACACACATTAGTTTCTTCTCTTTCTTTCCGTTGTTATTTGTGTTTTTAAGTTTTTCAATCGCAAATGTAAATACAACCATATTCATAATAATTAAACTCGTGTTCTTATATGTGTTAGTATTATTGTGAATTCTTAGTTAGGATAGTTGATAGTTTAGGATTATATTTTAGTTAAGTACTGATTATATATGATAACACTATCATTATAATCACAAAGTAATGTAGTCTTAGTTTCAGGGGAGTTATATAGAGTTATATAGAGTTATATGGTTTTTTTTGATGACAAAGGAGGAGAAGTATAAAACAAGATAGTTAGGCATAAATTAAGGGGGAGTTGTTAGTTTTACGAGGAGTTATTAGGATAGAAGGAATATTTTATAAACAAAGGTTATCATCATCAAAAAGGGGGAGATTGTTAGTCCCTGAGGAGTTAGTTTTGATGACAACAACCTAATAATAGATTATAAAATATAAATACTAACATTACAAGTTTATATATATATGTATATGCAGGTCTAACCATGCAGGTATCATGAATGAAGACTGTACAGTATAGAGATTCAAGGTATAGAGATAGAAGACTCATGAGTATCAAGATTATCAAGACTATCAAGAGTTCAAGATTTCAAGGTTAAGTTTGTTTTTTTAGGAATATTTGTTAAAACTCATAGAAAGGCACTGACATCTTAATATCCAATTTATTCGTGGAATGGAATCCACTTTGAGCCCGTTAAAGGGATGGAACCTACGAAAATCTAGTGGGACATTGTTTTGTATCCACTAATTTTAATTCAAATGATTTTTCAAAATTATCTTGTTTTCAAAATGATTTCAAAACTTTCCTTTTAAAAAGATTCAAAACCCTCGATTCCGTTTTTAAATAATTTTAGCTTCAAAAACATCTTTATTTTCAGAGTCAAAATTACTCCTGATTTTAAACTATTTTTTCAAATAATATATTTAACTTTTAAATATTTATACTTAGATTTAGATATAAAATTATAGTTAAATTATGTATATATTGTTCTTTATATTTACTTATGTATTTTAACTATAGTTAAGTATATTTATAAAGTTTAAAATAATTTTAATATAAGATAGAGGTTATTTTCAAAGAAAATCAAAACACCAAAAATCCCTTTGGGATGTCGACATACCCATATACCCCATGTCGACATAGTGTCAGTTGGCTTCAAAATTCAAATTTCAAATTTCAAATTTCAAAAGAAGTGTCTATTCGCCATAACTCTTCACGAATGGACATGACTGTTGTTCTTCTATAAATAGGGGTCAGTTTCAATGAATTTTTAATCATATTTTTCTGTTTTTCACCCCTCTTCTTCTTCCACATTTCTTCATACAAAATCATACCATTACTCTACCGAAATCAACATCGAATCATACTCGATTATTTCTAGTGTGATTCTCCATCACTATCTCTACAAGATCCAAGTGCTAATCTGAGTTATAGACTTCTTTGGAAATCAATTGAGCGAGAAAAGGTGTGATTGTAGCCTTGGAAATCAATTGGGTGAACTTTTTGCCCCGGAAATCAAGTATCTCTACCCAGAGGATTTTATTCTAGAGGGTGTACCTCGTAGCCTTGAAACCGAGGGTTGTAATTGTTGAATTGGCTTTGAAAGGAAATCCGTACTTAGTTGTGCGGGACTTGATGTAGGGTAACTCTGAACCAGTATAAAATCCGGTGTGTTCTTTCCTTTACTGCTTTTACTTTATATTTGCATCTGTGTTTGATTCTGTGTTCATATCTGTGTCTGATTAGTGCATACATTGTTAACAAATTAAGATAAACTCAAAAAGATTACAGATTTCTTTAAACACTATTCACCCCCCTCTAGTGTTAATTCTAGCCTTAAGATCCTTAATCCGCATTTCTCACAATTTTTATTAACATTTAATTGGTTTACTTCCAATTTATTCACATCTATTTCAATTACATTCAATTTATTCAAATTTCAATTATTTCACTTTTTTTTAATATTTCTTATCAAATCATTTCTTGATCATTTTATAAATCATTTCATTTAACCTTATTTAAGTTAGATTTTATTTCATTACCACTTAGTATATTCTCTTTAATACTAATATCATTTATAAACCATTTCATAAAACCATTTAAGTTTATTATAAACATTTTATAAAACGCAACTCATGTTTATTATTACTTCATAACTTAAGTTCATATCAATTAATTGATTCACTTCATTAGTTCATTTCATTAATTCATATCATTAACTTTACTTAAGTAAATTTTATTTTATAACTCAAGTTCATATTATTAAATTTTTCTTTCTATCACAACCAATTTCATTCAACTTTTCTTAAGTTAACTTTCATCTTATAATTCATTCCATTCAGCTTAACTTAAGTAAAATTTCATTTCATAATTTAAATTTCAACTTTCTTATTTCATTAATCATTTCTTAAGTTTATAATCATTTTACACAAATGTATCTTCTTTTACACAATATTATTCAAATTATAATTATCCCAAAAAGCTACAAATAAATCTTAAAACATCCTTGCAAATTTTATTTATTTATTTTACAAACAATTTACAAAGATATGATTTAATTTATTATTTGTTTACCTTCTCTTAAGTTCATATCTAAATAGTATTTTCTTTTTACTACTCAAATTATTTATTTAACATTTCTCAGAACATAATTTTAATTTGAAACATTTTTATTACTTAAGTTCAAACTTGTATAATATTCTATTACATATTCATATTTAACATTTCAACTTTTTAAACATTTCTCGTAAGTTTTATATAGGTTTTTAGATAATTGAGTATTATACAAATTTATCTTATTCATTTTAGTAAACAAGATTGTTGAATAATTTACACAAGTTTAAATTTCCATTATCTTGAAATTTAAGAGTTATAATTTAACTTCTCATATTTCATTTAAACACTTAGCTTCAATTTCTTATTTCTCATTTTAGAAGTTTCCAACTATTCAAAAAAATTCACTTTATTCCAACAACTGAAAATCATTAATTAATAAGAACTTAAGAATTCAAATACCAGGTTCATTTCAAATCATTTTGAAATAATATATACACTCATATCTTTTATATATCAAATCATATTTAGAAATTTTAAATCAAAATCTGTTTATCAAACCAAATGTGTAGCCAAGCTATTAAGTGGCCTCCCCCACTTTGAGACTCGAAAATTAATGTCGATGATGCGGCTATCATCACCGAAATTATTTTCCAGCAACAGAAGTGGGGAGTACAGGACTTGTTTCCTTCTAATTCCTTTTGAAACACTTCTATTCGTAAATATTTTTTAAATAATACTAATTATTATATCACAATCTTAGAAAACAATTTCTAAAGCACCCGGATTTAAGTTCTCAAATTCTCAGCTTTTAAATTCTTTCTATTTACATGCTATATTATAAATATACTTATAAAATTCCATTACCTTATTATGAAAACATTTCGTTAATTTACATATTTGTTATTGCAAACAATTCTTATTATAATTAGATTTCAGTTCAATCAAATTATCGAACGCTTCGTGAAATAGAGTTCACAAAGTATTCGTTTTTAATTTAATTCAACTTATAATCGATGATAACGAAATATTATCATCTCCTAACAACTAACATCCATAAATAATCATCCATGTTTATGAGGGTTATCATTTTATATATAAAAAATAATTTAGGTAAAATTATTTCATTTGCCCTATTAAAAAAAATATTATGTCGACTTGTCTCGTTTAAGTGTTTAGAAACCCCTACCGATAACATGGCATCCCACGCACCAACCAGAATTCATAAACAACTCAACAGAGAAGTAAACACAATATAAAATATTTTATAACATTAACAAGTACACGCTCTCATATATATACACACTCGAACAACTCATTCTAGGGTATTACTACCTTATCTATAATGATTCAAACCCCACAAAGCTAAGGCTATCGCTAAACCAAAGCTCTGATACCAACCGAGACGACCCACATTTCGGAAGGTTTAAATCGACAATAATCTACACATGTCCAACTCAAACAATCCGAAACACAGATAATCAATGGGGCTAATTAAGAAAAATAAGAAAAGTAGAACACAAATACAGAATCCCGCAGCGAAACGACAACATATAATAATCAAATAAATAGTTCATGAAGTTGTTTGTATTATACATTTGATTATAATTTTACAACATCTATCAGAGTTATGCATACTACATAACTAAATAAAATAATGTAGCAGAACAACATGATGTAGGGAATAATACTAGTAATATAATATACCAAATCTTCACCTTCGTCCTCCAGAAAATAACCTTCAATGCGCTGAAAACTCAGGGCTGGCCCGAGCGTAATGAAAAGATAAAACACTCGAGTCAGGACTAAAATATCCTTATGTGAGTCAAACCAATATCACATATAACATGAGTGCAATAGCATCAGAGATGTTTACGGGGTTTTACATCTCCTATCCAGTGTATAACGTGCGTGCAATAACTCAAGAGATGTTATGGGATTTTCCATCTCTTAAGGATCCATCAAAATATTTATATATATTAGAATACGCTATATATGTAATGTCTAATCAGTAAAATAAATATTTTTCTTAGCATTAAGGCTTTACATTAATCCCTCTTAACACGTTTTTAAGCATCGTCGTACAGTTTGCATATAACACCCCAATAGCACGTCGGGAGATAGGGATGCTCTATAACAACTTTAAACTAAACTTGTAGTGGTCTAGTATAAGGATAAAATTATGAAAAGGCACATGAGCAATGCCCAAGGTAGGATACTACCAGTTTGGGTCGTAGAGCTGGTTAAAACGGATCGTAGCCAAGACCGCCACCGCGTATATCCATCCCATATCAAGTCAAAAGGAGGTTATAAAAAATCAAGGTGCACCAATCGAAACAAACATCAAAAGTAATAGTATAGACCAAGTCCATGAAGAAAGCTGAAGAATGGATGTCCACTAGGGGTAGCTAGCCCATTTGGCCCTATCAAGCCGTCCTGTTTTAGTCATTTCAAATTGGCACAAGTGCTAGGGTCTATCCATCATTGTTCTCTTTCTTCAAATCAGCAAATGTACACCAAATCCAATCACTTAAACTTGGAGTCTCCTCCACGTACACAGTTGTTAAAGTGGTTCCAATATTGACAAAGAGTATGCCAATAAAAGGCCCCGGTCTCTTTAACAACCAAACGTCGTTTTACACATCGGTTTGTACATTTACATTTCGAAAATGATTCATACTTGATATCAAAATAACATATTCGCTTCAAAAATATCCTTCATTTCAAAATATCATATTTACTTAAAATATGTCAATTTCACTTTGAAAATATTTTCGCTCCAATATCTCAATTTCGCTTCCAAAATGGTTTCGAATTTCAACTTAGGTTATAACTTTATTTTAACCCAATTCGCATTTAAATCAACTATTTAAATATAAACATTCCAACCTTAACCAATTTGAATTTTTTTGAAAATAGTTTGAGGATTTTTAAATAGTTTAAAAATAGCTTAAATAGTTAAAATAGTTTGATATAAAAAGATTTGAGTATTAAAGTGGTTTATATCGTAAAATAGTTTAGAAAATCAAAATAATTTGAATATTTAAAAAGATAGATTTTAAACAGTTTATAATAAAATAATTTACTTGAAAATAGTTTCAAGTCAAACTGATTTAATTCCAAATCATTCAATTCAAATCATCTTCAATCTCAATTCAAATCGAATCACTTTTGATTTCAATTCAAATCAATTTAAATTTCCACTTCAATCCAAATCAACTTCAAATTCGATTTCAATTTCAATTCGAAATAATTTCAATTTCAATTTCAATTCGAAATAATTTCAATTTTGATTTTCATTGATTTGATTCAATGGTTTAAGTTTCAATTTAATTCCCAATTTTAAACTATTTCAGTTTATATAAATTTCGAGTTTAATTTCAGAATATCAATTTAAACCACTTAAATCAAATTAAACTTCAATATATTCAACTTAAGGTTCAAATCTTTTAAAATAATTCAATTTCGAGCCAAAGTTTGAAATATAAATTTTGAATCCCTTTTTCTAAGACAAATTTCAAAGTTCGAATAAAGTTCAACCTTCAAACAAATTTGATTTCAATAATTCAATTATAACTTCAAATTCCAAATTGAATTCTTCAACCGATTTCTTTTACGAATTTTAAATTCAACAATTTAAAATTTGAATTCTTAATTAATTCAATCTTTATAAATTTGTTTTTTTTCTTTAAATCAAAATATTTGAAATAGATTCAAATTCAAGAATTTGAAACCATTTAGTTTAACCAATCCAGTGTCCGTATATAATTTTCTATCCTATGGCCAAGTGATCAGTTATTCGATTTTAATTTCAGGGATGGATATATCATTTTAATCAAAAATAAATGTAAAATAAATGTCATAGGTATATATCATTTCAACCTATTTCTTAATTTATACGAAATAATTCAAATAAAAGTTTATACTATCAAATAATATACAGGGTGATAACGAGATATATATAAAATAAATAAACATCCAATTATCCAAAATATCAACCAAAAGCCATTCATTACAATCAATATCTAAATCTGCCAATAAATCATGACAGTTAACTACTTATCAATATCGGGTGTCTAACTAGCAATTCAATTTCAATTTCGATTTAACTATTAATTCTAACTCTAGCAGTTCAACTACTGTGTCATAATTAAATGTCAGTTCATTTACCAAACATCAATCATTAAAATTAAATCACTTCATGATTTCGATTTAACTAGCATAAAAATATTTTTTTCTTCGTGAGTGGTTTAAAACACTCACCTTTCTTTGAAACTAAAAATTTTCCAGATTCAAATCAATTCCAATTTGAATATATGTCGTAGATGATGTCGATACAAGTCCAATGCAACTCGTTTCGCTCGAATCGGATCTCGTACGAGAAAGTTACGAATGAATTGGCATAACGATAATTAAAACATAATTAACTAAACTAATTATCGTAATAATATAATTAAATGTTACCCTATCTTCCTCGTTCACGCGATATCTCCAGGCCGACACAAACATCGCGACTAACATCGATGTGCGCGCTGCCTCCAGGGTTGACCAAACTCTGATCCAACGACACCACAGCATGCGCCACCACCCACTCTACCACCGCCCCAAGGTTCGTTGACCCCGCCGCCGCCATTCGTCCTAGAAAACCCAAAAACCACCGCCCCTCTCGAGCTCAATTCTGGCGAACATGCGCCATTTCGCCTCAATCCAACAACACATCTTGTAGATCTCAACGTGCTCTTCCTTTCTCTAGTTGAGGTCGAGACGTAAAAACATGTGGATTTGGAGAAATCATGTAACGACCCACTATTTTGGACCATTCAAATCGACAATAATCCACACATGTCAGACTTGAATAATGCAAAATAACAGATTGTAATAAAATTTGGAGCAAATAAAATCATTCACAGAATCACAGACACGGAAATATCAGAATAACTCGCAGCGGAAAATAAAATAAATAGTGGTTCATGAAGCCACTACAATACAGAGTCTCAAAAGAAGATACGAAATACATAGTCTAAAAACAAATATAGTTCTGAAACAAGTACAGTAGAAATCCCAAATACGTAAGTCTCTAATACAAAAGCTGAAGTAGAACAACTGAAACCGAAATAGATAAATAACAAGATAAGCAGAATCTCCAGCGATTCCTAGCTCCAAAAAGTGAAGTCCAAAGCTGCGAATACTCAGGCTGACCCGAGCGTAAATAAAACACAAACACTCGAGTCAGGACATACATACTTATACAATGTAAACCAACTCAAGTGAACTGTAATAAAGGGTACAAGTAACTTAAAGAATGCCTGGGATCGCCCATTCTTTAAGGATCCGTTAAACTATCTACTATGTAGTAATATTCGCTATTATAATAATGTTTAATCATAAAATAAACATACTTTTAAATAGCGTTAAGGGGTTACCCATATAGCCCTTAACACATAATAGTGCCAATAGTCTATACAGTACCTGCATACCTCGAAAAGCTATGAGAAGATACTCCATAGGTATGAAACAAATAGAAACTCGTAGTAAAGCTTGATATGTTAGGTGACACGGCACAACAAGGCAATGCCAGGGTAGATATACCAATTACGCATCCGGGCTAGTGGAAACGCATAGCAGCCACTACCGACTACCTCGAACAACACTCCCAAATCAAGGGGTGCACCCATTCAATCACAAAGTAATAGAATGGTATCGAAGAAGTGTGTCCGATCAGAGGTGCTACCTCATTGGCCAGAGAATCGCTCCTGTTTTAGCCACCTTATGCCAACTCGCGGGAGTTGGGTCCATGCATATACCTTTAGGATCGTCGCCACCATCCTACTTCATTCTGAAAACTCCACCGCGTACACAGTTGTTAAAGTGGTTTTCGGTATCGACAGAGAGTATGTCCATATCCGATCCCGGTCTCTTTAACAACCAATCATTATTATAACCCGTGGTTATAAATTTAAAACAGTTTATATTTCAAATCAAATACTTCATTTAAGCCATTTAAAAGTGAATTCATTATAATTTTAAATCAAATATTAAATTCCCAAAAATTTAGCCTTTTCTGAGTTCATTTATTCACTTAAATACATTAAACATTAAAATTCCAGCTTTCACAGCATTTAGAAAGTGCTGCGGTAAGTTATATTTGAAGCCAATTCAATTCAGCAAAGACAGCATTTATAAACTGCTGTAATAGTTCAGTTTTAGTGGAAAAATAATTCAATTCAGAAAAGACAGCATTTACAAAACTGCTGTAATAGTTCAGGGTTCAAATTATATTCAAAAATCACATTTCAGCCAACTACAGCACTTAACAAGTGCTACAATAGCTCTTTCATTAGTTTCAGTTTCAAGTTTAGTTCCTGCCACTACAGCACTTACAAAGTAATGATATAGCCCTTAGTTAAATTTAGTCTTTAATTCACTTCTGCAACTACAGCACTTACAAAGTGCTGCAGATTCTATTTAGTTCAGATTTTAGGTCATTTCAAGAAACGATAGCATTTCTGAATTGCTACTAAATGAATTTCCAGATTTTAAATAGAATTCCAGCCATAAATAAACTTCAATTTAAATCAATTTAACTTATAAAAATCACATTTTTCCACATCAAAAATGTTCATTTAAATACCCTTTTACATATGATTTTTATAAAGAAATTTTTTTACAATAAAAACCAATTTTCCAAAAATTAATTCAAGTGTACCATTTTCTTATTCTTTTCATTTTTAACAATTTCTCTTTACACTTAAATTTAAATTTCATAAATAAATAAAACTTAATTTCCATTTTTATTTAATTAACTTAAACTTTCATTAAAAATCCAATCACAAATTTCCAAAGTAAGTTATGTTTTAAATCACAATTTTCCATTCATTTATTTACATTTTTAATACATAGAAAAATCATTATTTCTTTATTTAATCATTTTAAATTCAATTTAAATCAAATTATCATATTTTTACACTTTAAAAATACTTATAAATTTCCAGAAAATTTTATAAAACAACCACGGGTCTGTATAATATTTTCTAGCCTAAGTAAAGTGATACGGATAATATATCATTTCAATCCGTAATTTACAAAGAAAATCCGGGTTTTATCATTTCAAACTCGCAATCCCAAGTAAATAAAATTTAGTAAAAATCGCTCAGGCTTATCATTTCAACCCATAACGATCTTTCCCTATTCTAAAGTCCGTTCGGGTATGTATCATTTCAACCCATAGTGATTCTATTCTACAGGGAACTTGCAGTGTGGTAAACAGAATAGAATAAATAGAAAAATAGAATATAGCATAACAAATGATGTGACAAGTTTATAACAGGGTTTAACATTATATAATTTACATCACAGGCAGGTATAACATGAGATAATAGTTTATACATATTCACTTGTTGTCACTTCACAATTTATATAAGTATAGATGTCGTGTGTGAATACTCACCTTTCTACGCTGGAGTTTGCAAATAAAACACACAAATGAAAATCTAGAAAGCACGATAGCACGACTTGATTCGAATGGAGAGAGAGCCAAGATGTTAATCTTGTATTCACAAAATAAACAAAGCAATATATAAATATAAATACAGTACCAAAGTTTATTGAAACAATTTGAAAATAGAATTAGACAAATGACTTCACAAAACTTTTAAACAATTTTTGCTTGATCTCCACTCAACTTTGCTCGACCACACATGTTATTTCGCTCAGCCACAACATGATTTCAGGTGGTAAGGATCTGGTTTGGGTTCACAATTTCATGGTTAGGCAAGAGAAGAGGAAGGGGTAGGGGTTACAAGGTAGAGAAGGAAAATAGACAAGGCAAAGTGGAGTTTGGTTCAACGATTAGGTTCGGCCTATGGCATATTTGGCTTAACCATGGTCGGGTATAGGTCAGGTCAGAGGGTAGGGTGGTGTTCAGAGGTGGAAAACAAACTAGTGGTGGTGGCTAAAGGGGTGGACGAAGTCAAAAATGAAGGGGTTGTTGAAAATAAGGCTCGGCTATGAAGTATTTTGGAGTTTATGACATTGTTTTGTGGAATTTTGCATCATAGGGTGTCACGGCCATCTATGGTCAGAGGAGGAGGAGGTTTAGGTTGTGGATGATGTGTGAAGGAGGTGGTGTGGTGGTTGGTGGTGATGGTGAGGTCTATGGCCGAGCAAAGCTATGGGAAGGTCAAGGCAAAAACATAGAAAAAATCAATAGAAAAATGGGAAGAAAAGTAGAAAAAAAAGAAGGAAGCCATTACCAATTTTTTCAGAAGTGTTTGGCCGAAAATAGATGATGGAAGTGAGATGTTTTCACGTGAAAAAGGAATTAAAACTCACGGCCACAAATAAAGTTTTGAACGGCCAAGAAATTGTAAGGTCTAGAAAGTGAAAAGTCAATGTTTTAAAGCTTTAGTCTCTTCAAATTGCCACTTTCTTTTTAATTCAATATAAACAAATAAAAGTCAGTAAATAAAATAAAAAGACAACAAAAATAAAGTGAAAATGAAAATAAATAATTATTCATAGGAAAAATAAAAAGAAAATAAAAGTAAATAAAGAAAATAGCTTATTATATTGAAACTAGCATTAAAAATTGCAAACAAAAATGCAATTAACTTTAGAAAATTATAACTACACTTTTGAAAATTATAACTATACTTCTAAAATGTTTTAAAAATAAAATATTGACATAAAATTTAATTTAAAATAATTTAAAAATAATTGCAAAAATATAGGGTTGTTACACTCTCCCCCACTCAAATCTTTTCGTCCTCGAAAAGAACGAAACAAGGAAAAATAAGGAAAAAGCAAGATAGAAAAGCAAATAGTACCTGAAATAAACAATTCCAGATTCGAAGCACGAATGCTCTCCTCCGTCTCCCAGGTATAGTCTCGATCATCAGTGCTCCACTGTACTTTGACCAGACTAACATATTTCCTTCTTAGCTGCTTCGTACCTCTGTCGACAATACGAAGTGGCTTCCTCTCGACAGTTAGATTAGGCTTAATATCCAAACTATCAAGAGCAGAAGGCTAAACAATAAGAGATGGATCATGTAGATAGCGACGAAGATGAGAAACGTGAAATACATTATGCACTCCAGAGAACTTCTCGGGCAAATCCAGACGATAAGCCAAAGAACCAACTCTTTCCACAAAGCGGAAAGGACCAACAAACCTAGAGAAAGCTTCCCTCTACGACCAAAACGAATGACATTCCTCAAAGGAGAGACCTTAAGGAAAACCAAATCACCAACAGAAAACTCCAAACTCTGCCTACGACGATCAGCATACTTCTTATGCCTATCCTGAGCAATCCTCATCTTCCTCCTAATCTCCTCAACTCTCTCAGAAGCCTCTAAAATCATCTCAGGACCAAGAACCAAACGATTACCAGATTCAATCCAGCAAGATGGAGATCTATAAGGTCGTCCGTAAAGAGCAGCAAACAGAGACGTTTTAATACTGGCCTGAATTTGAAGATAGAAATGAGATAGATAAAAGATTAAGATAAGATTTAAAACAAAGATGGAAATTATACCTGATAACTATTGTTATAGGTGAATTCGACAAGATGGAGATGATCTTCCCAAGATCCTCCATAATCAAGCACACAAGCACAAAGAAGATCTTCTAGAATCTGATTCACCCTTTCCGTTTGACCGTTGGTCTGTGGATGGTAAGCAGTGCTCAGATTCAGACGAGTACCCAAAGAATCCTAAAAAGCTTTCCAAAACTGACTAGTAAAGATAGGATCACGATCACAAACAATACCGAGAGGAACACCATGGAGACGAACAATCTCCCCCATGTAGATCTCAGACAAGCTAGAAGCAGAACGGGTAGACTTGACCGGAATGAAATGAGCTGATTTGGTCAATCTATCCACAATAACCCGATACTCTCATTACCCTTCCTAGTCCTCGGTAATCCCTCAATGAAATCCATAGAAACCTGTTCCTACTTCCAATTGGGAATCTCAAGAGGCTGCAACAAACTAGGGGTCTTCTGATGGTCTGCCTTGACTTGCTGACAAGTCGCACACCTACTAACAAAAATGGAGATATCACGCCTCATACCCTTCCACCAGTACAACTTCTTTATATCCTGATACATCTTGGTCACTCCCGGATGAATAGAAAGTCTGGACTGATGATTCTCCCGAAGTAACTCCTGCCTCAATCCATTAACATTCGGGACACAAATCCTATTATTAATCCTCAAAATACCTTTATCATCTATCTGAGCTCCACTGCCATAAAGACTACTACTACCAACTCTGCTACGAACACTCTCCTTCATTAATCTAAGCATCTCATCCTCATCTTGCTTAGCCATGATATGATCCAACAGAGGAGAAGAAACAACAAGCTGACACAACATAGCTTTCTTCCGACTCAAAGCATCTGCCACAACATTAGCTTTCCCAGGGGTATAGTTGATGTCGAGGTCATAAGAAGCAAGAAACTCTAACCACCTAACTTGTCTCTGATTCAAATCCTTCTGAGTGAAAATATATCTCAAAGTCTGATGATCTTTGAAGATCTCAAACTTAGTACCCAAAAGATGATGCCTCCAAAGCTTCAAGGAAAAAACAACAGCAAGCAACTCAAAATCATGAGCAGCATAATTGGCTTCATGGGTCTTCAACTGACGACTAGCATAAGCAATCACCTTCCCATCCTGCATTAGAACAGCTCCCAAACCTTCACGACAAGGATCAGTGTATACCGTTAATCCCTCATTTCCATTTGGAACGATAAGAACTAGCGCGGAAGTAAGCTTGTGCTTTAACTCACTGAATGCAGCCTTACACTCATCACTCTAAATAAACTTAGCATTCTTCTAAGTCAAAGCGGTGAGAGGTTCAGCAATCCGAGAAAAATTCTCAATGAATCTCCGGTAATAACCGGCATGGCCCAGAAAACTACGGATATCAGTAGGAGTCTTTGGAGTTTCCCAATCATTGATCGCAGCGATCTTGACTGGATCAATAGAAACTCCATTACCCGAAACAATATGCCCGAGGAATCGGACTTCATCCTTCCAGAAATGGCATTTAGAAAATTTAGCCTTCAACTGATGATTTCTAAGAGCTTCAAGAACAAATTTCAAATGTGACTCATGCTCTTTTTTGGACTTAGAGAAGATAAGGATATCATCAACAAAGACTAGAACAAATTTATTAAGCACATCACGAAAAACACGATTCATCAAATCAACAAAGAAAGCAGGAGCATTAGTCAAACCGAAAGGCATGACTAACCATTCAAAGAATCCATTCTCAGTATGGAAAGCAGTCTTGGGAATACTTTCCTCAGTAACTCCGAGCTGGTGAAAACCTGTGGCAAGATCAAGCTGAGAGAAAACAGTAGCACCATAAAGCTGATCAAACATATCATTGATGCGAGGTATTGGATATCTATTTTTCATAGTGAGCTTGTTCAACTCCCTATAATCAACACACATCCGTAGAGAACCATCGGACTTAGTGACAAAAACCACCGCTGCTCCCCATTCTGAATAGCTAGGTCTGATCAGATCCTTGGAAGACAAGTCCTCAAATTGCTTCCTCAACTCAACCTTCTCGCGGGGTGCCATTCTTCTAGGAGGAAGAACTACAGGTCGAGCTCCAGGAATAAGATCAATACAGAAATTAATTTCCCGCTTAGGAGGTAAAGCAGTGACTTCACCAAATACATCAAGATAGAGTTTTACTACACGAGTCGACTGAAGATCAACAGGAGAAGCATCCAGAGAATAGATAAAGCTACCAGCATAATCATGACGCATACGACACTGAATAACCAAAGAATTACCCCGATCATCCTCAAGAGAAACAGTTCGGGATTTACAAGAGATGTGAGCATCATGATTCCTTAACCAATCATCTCCAAGCAATAAATCAAAAGTATCAAAACCAAGAATATAGAAATCACCACTAAAGCAATGATCAGAATGGAGGAGTTTCATTCCTCTACAAATCCTACTAAGGTTCGCGGGACCCCCAATAGGATTAGAAACCCATAAAGGAACAGAAGCATACTCATGAGAAAGGAGATGCTCAAACTTATCACAAATAGCCATAGAAATAAAACTATGCGAAGCTCTAGTATCAAATAAAACACGAACGGGATGCTGAAATAAATAAAAGGTGCCCTGAAGAGTACCTTGATCATCACTAGGAGCAGGAGCAGGTGCAAGTGGGGCAGATGAAGAAGCAGAGGTAACAGAAAAAACACCAGATGGCTTGCCCTTCTGATACAAAGTACAATCATTCTTAAAATGACCAGGCTGAAGACAGACATGACAGAGATTGTTCCTGGTAACCTGAGGTGGAGGAAGAGCAGTACCAACTGAAGTAGGGCAACCATTAGCATAGTGTCCCTTCTGATCACACTTGAAGCAGGTAATGGTAGATAAGTCAATAGGGTGCCTCTGAGAAGGAAAAGATGATGAAGATCCCAAACCCGGATTCTTGAGACAATTCTTCTTCTGCTGATGGAAATTGGGCTTTCTCTTCTTAGAGTTAGCAGAGGAAGACTAAGATGCAGGAGCACTAGCAACAGCAGGACCCTTGGAAGTAGGGTTCTCATAACGAATAACCATATCCATAAGCTCTGTGAAAGTGCCAGGAACATGAGAAATAAGACGATCGTAGAACTCTGTGCGAGCTCCAGCTATGAACTTCTCATTTTTCTTAAGCTGTGTGTCAATAAGACCAGGACCAAACTTGGAAAGTTCGTTGAACTTCCACTCATACTCAGAAAAAGACATGGTACCCTGCTTGAGATCCATGAACTCACGATAAAGCTGAGATTTCCCGGCTTCGGGCATCCATTTTGCCACAAAAGCCTCCCTGAAAAAAAAGACACAGAAACAAAACTTAAGATAGATTCAAAAGAAAAGAAATGGGGAAAAATTCAAGATAACACAAAGGATACCTGAACTGCTCCCACGAAATATCACCCTCGTTAGTGTGAGCTGTAACATACTCCCACCAATCTAAGGCTGACTCTTGCAGTTGCCAAGCTGCTAACTGACGCTTCTGGGCATCAGTAATCTCAAGACTAGTAAAGATCCTCTCTAAACTCCGTAACCATTGCTGGGCTTCGATAATGCTCTCTGAACCGGTGAACTTAGTTCCACCAAGTTGAGAGAATTCCTTACAGAGAACAGTAAACCTAACAGGTACAGCAGGTTGAGGAGCTGGGGCAGTACCACGACCCCTACCTCTAGCATTTCTACGATTCATCCTGAAAATATCAAGAATGAATTTTAGGACAAAGGTACAGAGAAGACAAAGATAAGATAAGACAAGACAAGACAAAATCACTTGGATGAATATCCTAATTAAAGAAATTTCTAACAAGATAGATACGAAAAGAAGGACGTTTAGAAAAATTTGCTTCTAAAAACAAGAAAATTTTATATCAAAATAATCTTTGAAAAAAATCCTTTGAAAAATCATTTTAAAATCATTTTATACTTTGAAAATACGTTCTCTCACAAAGAAATGATTATGAGGTTGATTTCACTCATTCTAGGGTATTTCTATCCTATCTCTATTGAGTTTTTGCTTTATAGGCTAAGGTTTGCCTAAAACCAAAGCTCTGATACCAAATGTAACGACCCACTATTTTGGACCATTCAAATCAACAATAATCCACACATGTCAGACTTGAATAATGCAAAATAACAGATTGTAATAAAATTTGAAGCAAATAAAATCATTCACAGAATCACAGACACAGAAATATCAGAATAACTCGCTGCGGAAAATAAAATAAATAGTGGTTCATGAAGCCACTACAATACAGAGTCTCAAAAGCAGATACAAAATACATAGTCTAAAAACAAATATAGTTCTGAAACAAGTACAGTAGAAATCCCAAATACATAAGCCTCTAATACAAAAGCTGAAGTATAACAACTGAAACTGAAATAGATAAATAACTAGATAAGCAGAATCTCCAGCGATTCCTAGCTCCAAAAAGTGAAGTCCAAAGCTGTGAATACTCAGGCTGACCCGAGTGTAAATAAAACACAAACACTCGAGTCAGGACATACATACTTATACAATGTAAACCAACTCAAGTGAACTGTAATAAAGGGTACAAGTAACTTAAAGAATGCCTGAGATCGCCCATTCTTTAAGGATCCGTTAAACTATCTACTATGTAGTAATATTCGCTATTATAATAATGTCTAATCATAAAATAAACATACTTTTAAATAGCTTTAAGGGGTTACCCATATTACCCTTAACACATAATAGTGCCAATAGTCTATACAGTACCTGCATACCTCGAAAGGCTATGAGAAGATACTCCATAGGTACGACACAAATAGAAACTCGTAGTAAAGCTCGATATGGTAGGTGACACGGCCCAACAAGGAAATGCTAGGGTAGATATACCAATTACGCATCCGGGATGGTGGAAACGCATAGCAGCCACTACCGCCCACCTCGAACAACACTCCCAAATCAAGGGGTGCACCCAATCAATCACAAAGTAATAGAATGGTATCAAAGAAATGTGTCCGATCAGAGGTGCTGCCTCATTGGCCCGAGAATCGCTCATGTTTTAGCCACCTTATGCCAACTCGCGGGAGTTGGGTCCACGCATATACCTTTAGGATCGTCTCCAACATCCTACTTCATTCTGGAAACTCCACCGCGTACACAATTGTTAAAGTGGTTTTCAGTATCGATAGAGAGTATGTCCATATCCGATCCCGGTCTCTTTAACAACCAATCGTTATTATAACCCATGGTTATAAATTTAAAATAGTTTATATTTCAAATCAAATACTTCATTTAAGCCATTTAAAAGTGAAGTCATTATACTT
The DNA here is from genome assembly GCA_030737815.1 of Allium fistulosum. NCBI lineage: Eukaryota > Viridiplantae > Streptophyta > Magnoliopsida > Asparagales > Amaryllidaceae > Allium > Allium fistulosum. Next base: position 1,409,021,555 of record CM060903.1, read on the forward strand.
TTAAATCAAATATTAAATTCCCAAAAATTTAACCTTTTCTGAGTTCACTTATTCACTTAAATACATTAAACATTAAAATTCCAGCTTTCACAGCATTTAGAAAGTGCTGCGGTAAGTTATATTTGAAGACAATTCAATTCAGCAAAGACAGCATTTATAAACTGCTGTAATAGTTCAGTTTTAGTGGAAAATTAGTTCAATTCAGAAAAGACAGCATTTATAGAACTGCTGTAATAGTTCAGGGTTCAAATTATATTCAAAAATCACATTTCAACCAACTGCAGCACTTAACAAGTGCTACAATAGCTCTTTCATTAGTTTCAGTTCCAAGTTTAGTTCCTGCCACTACAACACTTACAAAGTGCTGTCATAGCCCTTAGTTAAATTTAGTCTTTAGTTCACTTCTGCAACTACAGCACTTACAAAGTGCTGCAGATTCTATTTAGTTCAGATTTAAGTTCATTTACAGAAACGATAGCATTTCTGAAGTGCTACTAAATGAATTTCCAGATTTTAAAAAGAATTCTAGCCATAAATAAACTTCAATTTAAATCAATTTAACTTATAAAAATCACATTTTTCCACATCAAAAATGTTCATTTAAATACCCTTTTACATATGATTTTTATAAAGAATTTTTTTACAATAAAAACCAATTTTCCAAAAATTAATTCAAGTGTACCATTTTCTTATTCTTTTCATTTTTAACAATTTCTCTTTACACTTAAACTTAAATTTCATTTCATAAATAAAACTTAATTTCCATTTTTATTTAATTAACTTAAACTTTCATTAAAAATCCAATCACAAATTTCCAAATTAAGTTATGTTTTAAATCACAATTTTCCATTCATTTATTTACATTTTTAATACATAGAAAAATCATTATTTCTTTATTTAATCATTTTAAATTCAATTTAAATCAAATTATCATATTTTTACACTTTAAAAATACTTAAAAATTTCTAGAAAATTTTATAAAACAACCACGGGTCTGTATAATATTTTCTAGCCTAAGTCAAGTGATACTGATAATATATCATTTCAATTCGTAATTTACAAAGAAAATCCGGGTTTTATCATTTCAAACCCGCAATCCTAAGTAAAAAAATAATAATAAAAATTGCCCAGTCTTATCATTTCAGCCCATAACGATCTTTCCATATTCTAAAGTCCGTTCGGGTATGTATCATTTCAACCCATAGTGATTCTATTCTACAGGGAACTTGCAGTGTGATAAACAGAATAGAATAAACAGAAAAATAGAATATAGCATAACAAATGATGTGACAAGTTTATAACAGGGTTTAACATCATATAATTTACATCACAGGTAGGTATAACATGAGATAATAGTTTATACATATTCCCTTGTTGTCACTTCACAATTTATATAAGTATAGATGTCGTGTGTGAATACTCACCTTTCTACGCTGGAGTTTGCAAATAATACACACAAATGAAAATCCAGAAAGCACGATAGCACGACTTGATTTGAATGGAGAGAGAGCCAAGATGTTAATCTTGTATTCACAAAATAAACAAAGCAATATGTAAATATAAATACAATACCAAAGTTTATTGAAACAATTTGAAAATAGAATTAGACAAATGACTTCACAAAGCTTTTAAACAATTTTTGCTTGATCTCCACTCAACTTTGCTCGACCACACTTGTTATTTGGCTCGGCCACAACATGATTTCAGGTGGTAAGGGTCTGGTTTGGGTTCACAATTGCATGGTTAGGAAAGAGAAGAGGAAGGGGTTACAAGGTAGAGAAGGCAAATAGACAAGGCAAAGTGGAGTTTGGTTCAACAATTAGGTTCGGACTATGGCATATTTCGCTCAACCATGGTCGGGTATAGGTCAGGTCAGAGGGTAGGGTGGTGTTAAAAGGTGGTAAATAAACTGGTGGTGGTGGCTAAAGAGGTGGCTGAAGTCAAAAATGAAGGGGTTGTTGAAAACAAGGCTCGGCTATGAATTATTTTGGAGTTTATGACATTGTTTTATGGAATTTTGCATCATAGGGTGTCACGGCCATCTATGGTCAGAGGAGGAGGAGGGTTAGGTCGTGGATGATGTGGGAAGGAGGTGGTGTGGTGGTCGGTGGTGATGGTGAGGTCTATGGCCGAGCAAAGCTATGGGAAGGTCAAGGCAAAAACATAGAAAAAATCAATAGAAAAATGGGAAGAAAAGTAGAAAAAAAAGAAGGAAGCCATTACCAATTTTTTCAGAAGTGTTTGGCCGAAAATAGATGATGGAAGTGAGATGTTTTCACGTGAAAAAGGAATTAAAACTCACGGCCACAAATAAAGTTTTGAACGACCAAGAAATTGAAAGGTCTAGAAAGTGAAAAGTCAATGTTTTAAAGCTTTAGTCTCTTCAAATTTCCACTTTCTTTTTAATTCAATATAAACAAATAAAAATCAGTAAATAAAATAAAAAGACAACAAAAATAAAGTGAAAATGAAAATAAATAATTATTCATAGGAAAAATAAAAAGAAAATAAAAGTAAATAAAGAAAATAGCTTATTATATTGAAACTAGCATTAAAAATTGCAAACAAAAATGCAATTAACTTTAGAAAATTATAACTACACTTTTGAAAATTATAACTATACTTCTAAAATGTTTTAAAAATAAAATATTGACATAAAATTTAATTTAAAATAATTTAAAAATAATTGCAAAAATATAGGGTTGTTACAAATCAAGGAGAGAAAGATTTTGAATTTCGGCCATAGAAATCGTTTAAAAGAAGCGGCCGATGTTTTCTTTTAGGGTTAGCGAAAATGAACGTGGCTATATAAGTTTCTGACCTGATTTCTCCATGAAAATTCCGCACTCCAAACGAAGCGTGCCGCCTGGCGTTCTATATGTTATACCCCTATTCCAAACACAATGGAATAGGTATCGGGAGGCAATTCCAACATATTTAGAAGATTGCTTTTCAAACTCAAATTATTTTAATTAAATTCCTTTAATTAATTTCTATGTGTTTCAAACTCGCACGGCCAAACGATAAGTCCGATTGCTACGAAACTTGAAATCCTATAATAATTCACTATTATGGATCCTATGAAACTAGTTTCGTTGAAATCCGAGAGAGTGCCCAAAAAGACTATTTGTACACGTTAATTAAGACAAGTAATATCCAAAATCAATTTAATCACTTTTAAATTCAAATTTAAAAGCTAACAATTTTCATTCTTGTTTAGATAAAATTTAAATCAACTTCCGACATCATTCTCATTCATATTAAATCCGGATTCGATTATTTAAATAATTTTCAATATTAAATTTTAACGATTTAATTATCTAACAATTTACATTAATAAATCATAAAATTTCAAATGAATTTTAATTATCAACAATTATTTTATTTCCATCTAAATAATTCAACATTTATTATTCAATTTCAGCTATTGATTATAAATACATTCAATACACAAAATTTCATTTCAATACATTTAGTGCCTAAATTTTCGAAATAGTTTATTTCAAAATTTTATTCAAGTTCATATTCAATGAACTATATTAATAAATCATTAAATTTTTATTTCTAACCATTTTTATTCAATAATCATATTAAGTTCAATAATTATATTAAATTTAATAAATTAAGATAGTTAAAATATGGGTCGTTACAAATGTTTTCGATAGGTTTAATGTAAATGGTTTTGAAAGGTATGTTTTGGCCTTTGGCCTAGGTTATAAAGTAAAGTAGTTTACTTGTATCGAAGGGGTACTTTCAATGGTTTCGAAAGAGGTGCTTTCAAAGGTTTTGAATGTTTCCATCAACAATGTTTTGTGTAAAGTACATATAACATGGCAAAGTGATTCAAGTAAAGCATAGAATATTTTCCTTGTTTAAGTATGATTTAAAAAGGGTTAAATAATTTTGAAAGAAAGGTTTTCAAGGACATTTTTAAGGGTAGATAACCTTAAGTAAAATGACTCAGATATTAGAATACCAAATGGGATTGGTATGGGGTCATGCCCTATATTTTAGCTAGTAGCCCTAACTAATATAAGTCAAAAATTCCAGTGTGTAGGGCTTTATCATAGGTAAGACTAAAATGATTTTACACAAAGAAAGGAATCTATAGAGTAGAAGTAGTTATTGGTGAGCCCGCAAAACCGTTAGGATCAGTTGACCGTGGGAGAGGTTAGTTAGGGACAGACCATCTAGAAGAGTATCTAATAGAAGTTAGACTATTTGTTTATTTTGTCTGGTACGCCTGAGTCGGCCAAAGGTTAGTAGTTAGCTAAACAAAACTATAGTGTTCGGATAGATAGTCCATTTATTACCTGATTTGTATGCATACATGATATTGCTAATATTGTTTTAACCAGTTTGGTTGCAGTATTTTGATTTGCAAAAGACAAGTTTTTAAAAGGATATTAGTGAGGGGAAACCCGATCCGCTAAGTGGCGTGCTCTCAAATAATATCAAATAACTGAGATGTATAGTTTTATTCACACCAGGCTTATCTCTGACTCGAAGTTCATGTTTTTCCCCTTAAACTCTTGGGTGCTCAAAATTGATTTGAGTAGGTTGAGAGTTGAGGATTTACAAGTTTAGTAGGTGGATGAATATAGCTTCCAAAGACCAACAGGTGGCTGTTGCTAGCTATATTTAGGAGTTGTTTTGTTTTATTTCCGTTGTGTTGTATTAAGTCTGATATGACTATTTAGTATTCTGGTCATCCAAGGGGGCATCTTCATATGTCGCTTTTGGCGTATTTTGTAATAATTATATTTGATTTGAACCTGGGAAAATGTTTGGGATTATGTAATTGGATATGAAACATGTTTTGTGAAATGTAATCAAAAAAGTTATTTTTGAATCTGCAATTTTGTTTCATATTCATGTGCTTCTGATATTATGGATACCATTAGCATTACCATTTTTTTGTCGCTAGCAGTTAATACTATAAATGACTGTAGCATTTGTAGCTCTTAGCTTCGGGCCTCAAGATAGTGGATGTTACATGTGAAGCCCCGGTATCAGTCAAAACTTGTATGGGAACATCATAAATGGAAAGCATACCTTAAATAATTATGCACTTTCCCTTCACTTTAGTCGATGGAGCACTCGTCAAAGTCCGAATAACATTTATAGTGTATGGTTTCACCATCTTCTTTTGCTTCAATGGATTTGGACAATCCTTGCAAATATCCCTAAGCATGTTGCAATTATAGCATTTCTTCCCCTTAGTTTTGAAATCTCTACTGTAATGACCTTTATTACCATACTGGTGGCAGACCACCATAATTTTGCTCTTCTTCTGGCCATCTTACCATGAAATTGCTTTCTCTTTTTATTATTCCACTTCTTCTTGCCTCCCTAACTGAATTACAGCTTCGTTTTGGATGGAGACTTTCATGCCTTAGGGCCTTTCCAACTATCATCTTAAAAGGATCATCAACGTGACCCACTAGTTTCTCTCCCAAGTACTCATTCAATCCAATGATGAACTTCTCGTTCTTCTTTAATGGAGTGTCAATGAAGGAAATCCTATACTTCGACAAGGCATTAAATTTAGCAACCTAATCAGAGGCAGACAAGCCATTTGCTTCAGATTGGCAAACTATCGGAACAAAACTAACATCTGAGCTACGGGATAAACTTTTCTTCAAATCTGGCTTTGAACCAGTCCCATGTGAATTAGTCTTCAAGACCAATGACCTTCACAGCATTCCACCAGTTCATGTCTCACCCTTGAAGTTGTTGGGAAGACAATCGCCTTTTCATAGCATCATTCAGTTCGACGTCATCGAAATCCTTTCGTAGGTGTTATTACAATCTTGCACTTCCATCACCGACTCCATTTTTTGGAGCGGTTTGCCACCTGGACTAGCAAAATATTCGTTTGGCTTAGTGAAATTGGCTCTTGGTGCCTCCTTTAGAGCACCACCACCAATTGCAACATTTAGAGCGTCTACTTGGGTATTCTACAACATGTTCTGCATTATGGTATGGAAATTCATCTGTAAGTTGGGATTAGCAGCTCCAGAGCCATCTCCTTCTTCGACTATATAGAGATGGAGTTTCCAGCAACATTCCTTGTTAAATGACTCATCCTTCAATCTATAATAAGGACAATCAATCTCTCTAAAAGGAATTCTGCTTAAGTAGTACTCGTGTGCAGTGCGACTTCGTACTATATATATATATACACACTATTATATAGCTTTGAAAACAAAAATATATAACAAGTACGTGCTCTCGTATATATAAACTCGTCTAGTTCTCGTATATATAAACTCATCCAATCTATGGCGAGAACTCCTACACTATCTCCACTGGACCATGGTATCCCTTAGGTTATAGCACACAATCTAAGCTCTGATACCAAATGTGATTATTGCCCTACACCGCCGGCACCCAATAATACCTGAATACCGCATTGCAAGTGAATGATCGATGTAAGATGATAGTCAATGTTGTAAAATAAATCAATAACTAAACCTGTCCTCTATCCCACAATGCATTAAAAAAATATAATAGTAAACATCTCAAATAAAAAACAGAAAAGATAGTGATGATTGAACGAAACACATAAATAAGAGTACTTAGATCCATAAAGCTATACAACATAAGTGATAGAGTTTATAAAACTAAATAAACTCAAAATAGATAATTTCACTAGTAAACTCCATAGTGCTGCATAGTGGAATGATAAGAAATAACTGCTAAATATAGTAATACGAAAGTACAACCTCCTGCTCACCTCATGTCCAGCTCCACGTGCTCGCTAGACTTGATATCCTTAATCTAATCATTAAATTATATCCAAAATAATAGAAAGTAAAGCATAAAATCTCGAGTTAGACAACAGTCTGGTATGAGCGGTAGAAAATCTCAAATAATCTAAAATCAATATACTAGGACAAATAGTATGGAAATCATACCCGACATGTCCCTGCATCCACATAGTAAGCACATACACAAGATATATGCTACTCTACATCATAGTCATCATGGGTGTACTATACATCAAAGTACTAAAGGGTGTCAAGTATCTACATGAATAGAATCTAAATTGTGTGGCATCCCTAAGGTGATAAGCAATCAAGCAAACATAGCATCCATCATCCATCCTCACATTCACTCACTCGGTGCATTGGATGTTTGACAACTCGACTAAGCCATCAATCTTAGGGAATTAACTACCCATCATGATAGTCAACATCCTGGTTACACGATACTCAAATCCATGCCATTCAGTAGGCCAAGAACTAGACTAACCATCATGTTAATCCAGGGTAACAAACCTCTCATCTAAAAACAAGAAGCCATCATGCTCCAGGATCCATCACACCCTAAGTGCATACCTCGATCTACGAGTACTCTAGAAACACTTAAGTATCAACAATCCTTTACACACATCGTCCATAGTAGAACTCATCCTCGAACTGTTCTTATAACGCCCATCTGAAGTCATCATGGTTAGGAACTATTCTCGATAGCCATCATTAGCTACGGAATGTCATCATGTGTTTCATAGACTTCCTTCAACCGTTCCTTCATCCAAGTCATAGTTACCTACTATGCATCTCGAAATACAACTATCCATCATCGATACAATCACTTCCAATCATGGAATCATCATCATCGAATCACGCATAATTGTCATCGAAAATCGCCACCTAACCTTATGATTCACTACCGACCCCACCCTTAGCCCAAAGTAGAAGCACTCAGGGCTCGAAGTAGGTATGAATGTTAAGACTCAAAGCATTAGCTCTTAGAACTTGAAGCTGCCTCATAAACTTCCATCATCGAACCATCACCACTGAACCATCCCATCACCAATCCATCCCATTACCAATCCCACACATTGATATGACAAGCCATGTTCCCCAACATGGAACTCTCCTTCATCGATCCATCAGCATCACCGATCAATACCCCATGGACCGGTTCTAATCCATAGCCACCAATCGAACACTTAGGGAAATCCTTCCAAAGTACAACCCTAAGTAAGACCATGCCTAACTCGAAGCAAGTCCCGATCCATCCTCTCCATGACATAAAGAAAATGCACTACCAATCCCTTAGGATTTTCTCACCACCATCATTCAATGCATCCATCTTCGCTTGCGACATGAAGTAAATCCCTCCAAGACTTGAGGTGATCCATATCATGACAAGAGAATGCCTCGAAGCCAATCTCCACTGATATATAGTTTTCAAATGACCACCGATCCATCTTCAATCGACTATAACTTGAGAAAACGAACTCCAAACAACTTAAAACTTGGAATGTAGCCTTATTTGGCCTTACTTATTTCCTCATATGGATCACATCAAATTTGGGCCAAGTTGACTACAAGGATCACCATTGATCCATGACATTTCCTACAAAAAAATTGCCATTCGATCAGTGTTCTTAACCAAACAAATGTCATACATTCAAGCATACATTACATTTAATACATCCTAACAAGCATGCATCCATCCACATCAAAGTGAAGCCTAAATCTAAAGAAGAAATCCATAAGAACAAGAAGATCCATTAGAACATGAATTTCATAAATCTTTTCCAAATCGTAAATTTACATACGTTATTAAAGATGGTTTAAAACATATTTTAGAATTAAAAATCATTTTAGAAACATCAATTTAGGGTGTATAAAGACTAATTAGTTAGTGAGAGGTCCTAACAACTCACCTTAATCCAAAGCAAGTCTAAAGGTGCATGAAATCTAAAATGAACAATAGGTCCAAGTGATCTCCAACAAAAAATCTCCAAATCCAAGTATAAGTTTTCTAATCTCCTTCTATAGACAAGATTTGGCTAATTCAAGTAGGATTTAGTGTAACTTTTTAGGCTAGAAATGTTAATGGTGGTTTTCTCTCTATTTATTGGGAAGTGTGTTATGATGGAGAGAAGTCCCATCAGTCCCAACATGATGCTAATCCCATAATGGGCTTTGGGTCTAACCATTAACTCACTAATTACCTATTAATCATTTCAAAATCTAATAAAATTTCAAACAGCCATAACTTGATAATGGTAAGTCCATTTTCCTATTATACCATTCTATAGAAAGAGAAACCATCATCCTGACCTAATGGAAGTGCTTTTACACTGTAATTCAACTTCTATAAAAAGTTATAAACCATAAAAGATTTTCAAGATCTAAATCATCCGATAAAAAATCTAAAGATGGAAAATTTCTTTAGTAGTCATTTTGCAATGCTACAGTTTCATACGACCGTGAAGAAAAATAATATTAATATTTTATAATCCTACAATGCTTAAAATATGGGTCGTTACACAAATTCTAAATTTTTTTATCTAAAGGTTCGAAGAAATTTTATATTGGAAGTATTTGCACCAGTAAGGAAGTCTGTAGGCCTGGAGCAGTTGTTAGTAGAGAAGACGGAGCTTCCCACCATGATGGGGTGACTAACCAACTAGTAGCAGCATTGCCAGGACCATCTGCCCCTTAAGAGATGGTCATGAGAGTGGAATTTGATAAGATGATGGCAGAGTTGAATCAAAAGATGGCAGATAGTTAGAATGCTTTTCTTGATAAGATGGATGCTTTCATAGCCTTGTTGACCCAGCAATCGCAAAAGACTAGGGGAAGTAAGAGAGAAGCATCACCTATTTGATCTAAAGAGGAAAACTCATCTTCTTTTGGTCAGAACAGAAGGGATAGAAAGAAAAGTAGATGAAACAGAATACTGGAGTACCAGGAAGGAGTGCTGGAGGAAGTGGAAGGGCCCCTGCTAAGGGAATTCACATTGGTATCGATTAGAACTAGATCGATACCGATCGAAATTAGAGGACCCTAGAGAGGAAAAAGCCCAAGTCCATCAACTTGTCTGATTCTGAGGATGAATTACAAGATGCTAGTGGTGAGGATGGTCTGAATGATAAAGCTTAGGATACGAGTGTTCAAATGACCACTGTAGAGTCAATTAGGCATGAAATAAGAACTGAAGGAGTGGTTCTCCCAGAGACCGAAGAACCTAGACATTAATGAGTAAACTAAAACCGTTTGCGGAGTCAAACACTTAATGTCACTCGCTCTTGATAGTTATTATTTGGATTACCAGGCTAATGAGGAACATATTGTTGGGATGATCAAATAGTAGCTGGATGAAAAATATGGAGAAAGAATGAAGATTTGGGTTCCACGCCTAGAAGAACTCCATTCAAGTAGAATATATTAAGAGAAGAGTATCCTAGGTGTTAGTCCATGAGATGATGGTTTTGATGACAACAACCTTAGAATAGGTTATAAAATATAAATACTAACATTACAAGTTTAGATATATATGTATATGCAGGATCTAACCATGCAGGTATCAAGAATGAAGACTGTACAGTATAGAGATTCAAGATATAGAGATAGAAGACTCATGAGTATCAAGATTATCAAGAGTTCAAGAGTTCAAGGTTAAGTTTGTTTTATTAGGAATATTTGTTAAAACTCGTAGAAAAGCACTGGCATCTTAATATCCAATTTATTCGTGGAATGGAAACCACTTCGAGCTCGTTAAAGGGATGGAACCCTAAGTAGGATGGAACCTACGAAAATCTAGTGGGACATTGTTTTGTATCCACTAATTTTAATTCAAATGATTTTACAAAATTTTCTTGTTTTCAAAATGATTTCAAAACTTTCCTTTTAAAAGATTCAAAACTCTCTATCCTGATTTTAAATAATTTTAGCCTCAAAACATCTTTAATTTCAAAGTCAAATTACTCCTGATTTTAAATGTCTTTTCAAATAATATATTTAACTTTTAATATTTATACTTAGATTTAAATATAAAATTATAGTTAAATTATGTATATTGTTCTTTATATTTACTTATGAATTTCAACTATATATTTATAAAGTTTTAAATAGTTTTTATATAAGATAAATATTATTTTTATAGAAATTCAAAATATCAATTTTGGCTGAGGGATGTCGACATGCCCCTAGGCACTATGTCGACATAGTGACAGTTGAAGTTCAAATTCAAATTTCAAAAGAAGTGTCTATTCGCCATAACTCTTCATGAATGGTCATGGCTGTTGATCTTCTATAAATAGGGGTCAGTTTCAACGAATTTTTAATCACTTTTTTCTGGTTTTCACTCCTCTTCTTCTTCCACATTTCTTAATATAAAATCATACCATTACTCTGCCGAAATCAACATCGAATCATACTCGATTACTTCTAGTTTGATTCTCCATCACTATCTCTACAAGGTTCTCAGTGCTATTCGGAGTTATAAACTTCTTTGTAATATATTAGCGAGAAAATGTGTGATTGTAGCCTTGGAAATCAATTAAGCAAGAAAAGGTGTGATTGTAGCCCTGGAAATCAATTGGGTGAACTTGTTGCCCCGGAAATCAAGTATCTCTACCCAGAGGATTGTCATTCTGGAGGGTGTACCTTGTAGCCTTGAAACCGAGGGTTGTAATTGTTGAATTGTTGTTGAAAGGAAATCCGTACTTGTGTTGCGGGACTAGATGTAGGATAACTCCGAACCAGTATAAAATCCGGTATGTTCTTTCCTTTACTACTTTTACTTTATATTTGCATCTGTGTTTGATTCTGTGTTCATATCTGTGTTTGATTAGTGTATACATTGTTAACAAATTAAGATAAAACTCAAAAAGATTAACAAATTTCTTAAAACACTATTCACCCCCCCCCCTCTAGTGTTAATTCTAGCCTTAAGATCCTTAATCCGCATTTCTCACACTAGGTTGTTTACGATGCCTTCAATGTCATTATATAACCAGACTACTGACCTCAGGCAATATTTAATTAAGTATGAGTGGCACATGCATGGTGCTAGAGTAATGGATGTAGTTTGATGTAGTTGTTTTCCCACTTTCCTAAATGGAGTCACGTCGATGTGGTTCACTCGACTTGTACCAAAGTCCATCTCAACTTTTGATGAGTTGGTTAAGAAGTTCTTGGAGTAGTGAGGACTCCATGCTACCTGAACTAAGGATGTTATGCCCTTATCGAGCCTTTTTCATGGACTTGAAGAGACATTGAAGGGTTTCTTGAACATATTCAATGTTGTAGTTATTGAAGTTAACAATCCAAACGAAAATACTATGTTGGTGACTTTAGTCTGCGGGACAAATTTGAATATGGATTTTGGAAAGTAGCTAAAGATGAACCAACCGACTACTGTGGAGTAGTTCCACCGAAAAGCTACCTATTCTTACTCTTAGAAGAGGCAAGGCAAGTTGCTAGAAAGATTACTGGTGGACAGTCGAAGGAAGTAATTCAGAGTAATGTAGCATTTAATTGAACAGATTGGTGAGAGCATCGGTAATGTAGTCATGAATTTGGGGATTTCTAGTAACTAAAGAAAGAGGAATCAGAGCAATGGAAACAGCAGAATGATGCCAAAAGTCATCTGTGGAATATGAAATTGGAGGATTACACACCTTTGAACAATACGCTTAAAAGTATACACCTTGCCTTATAAGGCACAGAAAGGTATGAGAAACCGCCTGGACGAGAGATGAATAAAGCAGAAAAGTGCTCTAGGAGGTATTATCACTTCCACGAGTACATAGGCAAAAAAATGAGTGTAGGCATCTTAGGATTTAATTGAAGAGATGATACAAAAAAAGAAATTACAGTGATATGTAAAAGAGTCATAAGATGGCATACCAAATGCTGGACCCTGAGGGCCGAATGCCGAAGGGAAAGAATAAAGACATAGCGGAGAAAGGCCCAGGTGGATAGATAAAAGGATTGTTATATACAAGATAACTAGAGGACCTCATCTAGCGGAGAAAAGAAGGAATAAGATGAAGCGGTATGTGAGTTCATTGAGGCACTTACAACAGGAGAGTTGCTTAACCATTGAGGATGACGCATCAGCTAAGAAGAAAAGGTTAATCACTAATGACATAGTCTTTCAGAATAGGGATTCATATAGGGTTGAAGCACTAAAATTTGATCCCATGGTGATAACAGCCACTGTAGGTCCTACTACTGTGCACAAAGTCTTAGTAGATAGTGGAAGCTTAGTGAATATTCCATTCAAAAGAACATTTGATTAAATGAGGATAAGTATAAAGGATGTCAAGACTTAATAGTCGAGGATTCAAGGATTTATCGGCAAGGCAAAGCAACCTACGAGGACTGTTCATTTTCTATGGAATTAGAAGATGGAAACCACAAGATTATGCAAGTTTTGAAGTTCGTGATTATGGATGAGTATTTAGCATATATTGCCTTTTTGGGTCTACCGGCCCTTGTTAATTTCATAATACCACCAGCTCCTTGGTTCTTAATGATGAAGTTCCATGTGGAAAATGGGGCTGGATCGATTACAGGCGACTGGAACGTTGGTCGGGAGTGTTATGTTATTGGGCTTAGTAAGGAGAAACGATGGGAAAAAGGAAAGAATACAGAGAGAGCTTTCTACGTCAAAATTTTGAAAGCATAGCAGTTAATGCCCTTGCCCTGGCTTAGGAACCGTAGAAAATTTTATATAAGTCTATGGATCACAGGAAGCAACCACAAAAATTGTGGTCGGCACCATTTGAGTTGAAGACCAACGTGTCGGCCGATATGTATGATTCTACTCGCTTCTTAAGATTGGATCTTAGCTCAAGGATAGATTGAGGAAGGAATTGGTTGGATTTCTATGAGCATAGCTGGATGTGTTCGCTTGGATGCATTCGAATATGGGTGGGATATCACTGGAGATAACATGTTGCACGCTAAATATAGACCCAAAGTACCCTCCGGTAAAACAGAAAAGACACGGTCTGGGTTCGAAGTGATCCGATGCATTAAAGGAGAAAGTGGATAAGGAAAAGGCTAACGACTTCATCTACAGTGCTTTATACCCTGAATATGTATCAAACCCTATTTTGGTCAAGATACCAATCGGGAAGTGGCAGACATGTATGAATTACTCAGACCGGAATAAAGCATGCCTGAAGGAAAACTTCCTATTGCCCAAGATTGACCAATTGGTAGATATGACCATCGTACATGATTACTTTCTTTCGTTGATACCTTGGCTATAATCAAATAGCAATGCATGTTGCAGATAAGAAGCACATATGCTCTATAACATATTTGGACCTGTACTACTACCAAGTGATGTCATTCGATTTCAATAACACTGGAGCTACTTACTAGAGATTGGTGAATTCCATATTCATGGATTAGATCGGATGAACGATGGAAGTTTATGTGGATGATATGCTCTTTAAGTCCTGACTATCAATGAACCATATGGATGACATCTCAAAAATGTTTGAAGTTTTGTGAAGGTACTTAATGAAGTTAAATTTGTTGAAGTGTACTTTTGGAGTTGCATTGGGGAAGTTCCTAGGATTTATCATGAATTCAAGGAGCATTGAGGCTAATCCGGAGCAAATTTACGTTTTGAGTAACGTACCAGCCCCACCCATAAGGGGAGAGATACAAAGCTTGAATAGGAAGGTTGCCGCATTGAGTCGATTCATCTCAAAGGAAAATAATAAGTGTATACCATTCTTCGATGCCCTAGAGAAGTAAAGAGGAAAGTTCGTATGGATGAAAGAATGCTAAGAAGCTTTTAAAGAATTACTAAGTCATATGGAAAGACCATTAATCCTATCCAAGCCATTCGATAAAGAGGATCTATTCATCTATTTGGTCGTGTCTGCTCACACGGTGAGTGCAGCATTGGTACATTAGGAGGTGAAGGTTCAGATTTTAGCGTATTATATCAGCAAGTGGTTTACCAGAGCTGAAAAGAACTATTTGAAGCTAGAAAAGGTCTCATGTTGCTTGTTAATTGCATCGAGGAACTTGTGACCGTACTTTTAGGCATACCCAATAAAGACACTTATGGATTAGCCCTTGAAGCAAGTATTGCGCCGACCCAAGACTATAGGAAGGTAATCGAAGTGGATATCGAACTGAGCTAATTTGACATCACTTACTTTCAACGAAGGCGATAAGAGGACAAGCAATGGCAGATTTAATCTCTTAATTTACCGTTTGGGATGGAAAAGAGGAAGACATATGGTCATACTTCCTTAATGGAAACTATTTGTAGACGGAGCTTGTAATGAACATAGTTCTAAGGCAAGAGTGGTACTCATAACTCCAAAAGGATGATCATATTTGTGCTCATTGAACCTAGAGTACCTCATGACGAATAATGAATTTGAATACGAAGTGTTGATAGTGGCAATATGGATAGCAAAGGAGTATGGGTTAAGGATGCTGCATATATTTAGTGACTCTCATTTGGTGGTCTATCGGGTAAAAAAGGAATTCCTGGCTAATGGTGCGAGAGTTTCCCCTTAATTAATGAAGACATTGGAACTATCAAATGACCTAGAACATTACATAATTACTCACATCTCTAGAGAGGAGAATACGAAAGTACTTCATTAGCCAAGCTAGTTAGCTCTAGAGATGCGTAGTTGTTAGGATTGGTTCATTTGAAGTTTTATCGGCTTCAAGCATCAACCAAATGGATATCAACTGAATTTTGGAGGCAATTGAGGGGATAGTCATGGATGACCCTAATCAAGGACTATTTGCTTAAGTGTACTCTCACAAATGGAAAGAATGAATGATGAAAACTCCTTCATTAAATGCGACGATACATAATGTAAGGAGTGCTACATAGGAGAGCCTTCTCAACCCCCATGCTTCAATGTGTAACCAAGGATGACTAGGAAAATTCTCATGGAAATTCATGAGAGTATCTATGGTGCCCGTACTGGGGGTAAACAATAGCAAAGAAGATACTTTACTATTGATATTTTTGGTTAACAATAAATCAAGATAATACTGATTACACCAAATGTTGCAACCAATGCCAGAGGTTTGCAAAGATTTCTAGAGCCCCATCCACATAGCTTATGCAAACTTTTAACCTATGGTCGTATGTAGTTTGGGGAATTAATATAATCAATGTGCTAAAATGTCAATATGAGGAGCTAGTATGCTATCGTTGTGGTGGATTACTTCCAAAATTGGGCTGAATCGAAACCGATTGCCACGGTCACAACATAAAATGTGATCAACTCTATGATGAAGCATATAATCTGTAGATTTGGAGTACCCTAGAAAATCATAACGGATAATGGAACTCAGTTCGAAAGTATTGAGTTCAAGGATTTCTAAAAACGATACAAGATCTAGAAAAGCTTTTTAGCAGTAGTACATCTATTGGCGAATGGTCAAGTGGAGGCGGTGAATAAAATCATCAAATCCATCTTGAAGAAATGGTCAACTAAAGTCAAGGAAAACTGGGTCGATGAGCTTTCACTTGCGTTGTGGGCTTATAGGACGACCCACAAGTCTATGACTAGGCATGCACCATTCGCTTTGGCCTACCGATTAGAGCCATAGTTCCAATTGAACTAGAAGTCCTACTCACCAAAAAAAACACTATGACCCCAACATCAATGGATAACTCTTGTTTGAGTACCTTGATTTTATTAATGAAAAACGAGAAGATGTTGAATTAAGGGTAGCTACTCATAAGAAAATAGTAGCATGACATTTTAACATCAAGGTCAAGAGTCGTGCCTTCGTACTGGGGGACCTCATTTTGAAATGATTTCTCCTAGGTATAGGGGTACTTGGTTTGAATTTGGGATGTCCTTATGCAATCGAACAAAAGCTTGGGAACGAAACTTTCAAGATAACCATTGTCGATGGATTCATGATTCCACTGGTGTGGAACAACGACCTTTTGCAACGCTATATCACTTAGATTTACTGAGTTTATTTATGCAAATAAGCCACCATACTTTAACTGGGGGCAATGTAATAAGGCAGGACTTGCCATATCTTTCATATATAAATAAATTTAGCTTCTTGAACCAATGTAACTGCATTCTTGTAAGCAAAGCCTATGCTAAGCGATTAGCAGTACAATTAGATGCTCGGAGATTGTACCGCTCAAGTTCTATGATCTAGGATCATGACAGAGGAGTATAATCATGTGGGTCGATCAGATAATTTGACCCCTTCACTCCGATATTGATTAAAGCCCACAGATAGGCAAAGTCAACAAGGGATGCCCAAAACGAAGCAACTAAAGCACTGATTTCTAAAGATAGAAACTATTGCACGGTTGAAATTTTAATGAGCATGCTTGCCACTTGGTAGGACGTGATTGGTCGAGGATATGCAAAGACAGTCAAAGGATACTCTTAGAAAACACACAAACATGGGTGAGACTGAAAGTGGATGCCCAAAGTTAGGTGTCTGAGGTAACGATTCTAGAGATAGGACTTGTAACATCCCCGAAATTTAACAGAAATTTACACAGAAATTTAATAAAAAAATTAAATTGAACGAAAACAAGGACTTAAAAGCAAAATTTTCACAAATTTCTGAATTTGGCTATGAAACTTGCCATATTGCATTCGTAGCGATTTTCCAAACAATTTTCCTATATGTAACTTTGAAATCCAAGCTATTATGGAGAAGTTATAGTGTTAGATTAAATTAAAAATTCATAAAAATACATTGCCACCAGTTGACCCTTAGGGGTTCATGGGCAACCGGTAGTAGTTTCATGGTCGACCGGTAGCGGTCGACCCGGACGGCGGCGGTCGACCATGGTTCGAGTACAATCGAGCATACCAATTTTCAAGGACACGAGATGAATGAGCGTGATTCATTGCTTGAGAATGAAGGATGAGATGTGCCAGCCAGATTTTATAAAATTATTCCATAAGCTAAGCTAATGGCCTAAACTAAAACCTTACACCTATAAATACTAAGCTAATGAAACCCTAATTTTCCATTAAAAACTTACAATAACTAAACTCTGCCCGATATTTTCTCTAAAACCCTAATTTCTAAAATTCCAAAAAATTAAATCTATTCAACCTAAGAGGTTAAAGCAGGCAAATAAAAGCATATCAAGGTGATCTAAGGAGGAGCTACCGATTTATGGGCAAAATTCTGGAGTGCAAGCATTAGTAAAAGCTTAAGCTAGAGGTGAGCAGGCACAAATTTGATAAGTTGATTATTGTAGTTAATTTAAACTATTGTAATTGATTAGGATGTTAGCAAACCTTAAATTGAACATGTTAATATGTTAAACCCTATGTTTGAATCTAAAACCTTAGTTTTAAAATGTCAGTTAACTATTAATTAGAATTATGCACATACCCCTATTTTTCCTTTAGGAATTGGAAACCCTAAATTTAATTGCAAACTGTTGATTAGACTGTAATTAGGGTTTACAAATCACTATAAGACTTGATGATTAACCTACATAAAAAATTGACATAAGAAAATCACGAAACCCCTAAGTTCTAATCGCGACAGATCGACCATTGGGTATAGGCGGTCGACTGTTCATATTAAAAACTTTCAACCTAAACCTTGACCTAAGGCCTAAAATTTCTAAATAAAAATTATATAAAACGGGAATTGTTGTGGGCCTATTTAAGGGTAATTAAATGCATGTTAGGACTTGTAGGGATGTTATTTCCCTAAAAGCGGACAACAGGTTAAGGCAATGTTGGGTAAATGTTACTTACTCAATTGTGGATAGTAATCGATTTGAGGCGATGTATTTTCACGATTGGCACTCACAAGATGTTCGAATAGTGGGTGTGTAGCTAGCGTGGTTGCTTGATGGAGTGGGTCCGGCACAATAGGATGTCCTAGTATTCACAAATTCCGGACACACATGATATAAATAGAGAAGAGGACGTGGAGTATGCAATAAGAGGCCAACGAAATGATCGAGAGTTGGAAGCAAATGGAGATGATGAGAACTTGCAATAAGTCGGCATTTCGGGTTCTTTCACTCCAGGCGTAGTGAGGGGGAATATTCCCAGTAGCCTAGTGACAATGATAGTAGTGGAACTTTATGTCCATAATAGCCTGGTGGTGGTGTCTTTCATTGTTAGTAGCCAAGAGAGTGATGTCTTATACATTGAGTAGCTCTAGAAGTGGTGGCCGATCGTTAGATATGAAATTCCATCCTTAGTTCGATCCATTGAATTAGCGTATACAATTTGAAGTGTAGAAATGTACTAGAAAAGAACCCTTAGATAACAGACCTTAGGAATTCATGGACACTTGAATCAGACCCTATATCATTTAGAGTAGTATTAAACTTGTACTCGTTCACTTTTTGTTGGACATGTTCTCTTTCCTTCCTTTTCCCCACCATAAGAGAACATGGCAACAGGTGACTGGCCCATTCTATATACTTAGAACCAAGCTTATATTCAGAGTCTTCTTTTATCCTATTTTACTCTCTATTCACTATTCTAGTTTATCAGTATATTTTGCTTCTTGCATCAGATATTGGGAGATAATTTATTACGTAATATGTACTGGATCATGTACTGATATTTTTCTAAGACTATGAGTTGATTTTGTCTAGGATTTGTGTTTTTCTGTAATATATACTTGTTTATTTCCTTCCGTGGTCAGATTTGAAAGTGTAGTATATCTTAGATTATATCTGCTTGTATTAGTCTCTGTGATGTGAAACGTTTAACCCCGATGATCTACATTTCTCGGCATGACGCAAGTCTAAAAGTCACACAAGGCTTTGGATCAGCATGTCGGAAGGTGCTGGTTGTCATAGTTGGTATCAAAATGAGGTTTAAAGTTCCGTAAGAATTAGGACCATATTAAGAGAACATATTTGAAAGGTTTTCGAAAAAATGGATTTTTCAAAGGTTTTCCGAAAAAATGTATTTTTCAAAATAGACTTTAATTATTTAAATAAAATTAATAATTTTTCGTAGAGCTTTTCCCAAAAGATTTTATACAAATCATAATCTCTCTTTTTCATGCATATGTTATCTTCTTGTCTATGTTATCCCTCTCATTCATGCATATAATATCTGTGAAAAATTGCCACTACACCAGAAAAGACTTTTGGTAGCGTTGAAATAACGCTACCATAACTTAAGGTAGCGTTTTAGAGAACGCTGCTATACGACATGCAACTAAAAGTCTAAAACTTTTTGTTGCGTTGTAGTAAACGCTACCAAAAGTCACTTTTAAATGCAACTATAGGTATTTTCTGTAGGGTTTAAAAAACGCTACCAAAAGTCACTTTTAAATGCAGCTATAGGTTTTTTCTGTAGGGTTAAAAAAACGCTACCATAAGCCTTCATTTTTTGGTTGCATTTTTTGTTTATATGCTTTTTTTGATTTTCAGTAGCGTTTTTAAAATGCAACTATATAATTTTTATATTAGTTTACATTTGTTTCTGTAGCATTTCTGAAACGCTACTAAAAGTTATTGGTTGTTTGGTAGCATATTTTAAATGCTACTATTTACGGTCGATAGTTTATACCATTTCCAGCAATCGCTTATATACTATTCATATTAAAACGAACGATCAATCGTATAATTTTCATATATTCAAACAAACAATTAAATCACATAATTAGCATATACAAATAATCAATCATACGATCATCATATTCAAATAATCGCAAAAACATGCTAATCTCACAATCAAATATAATATCCATAATCAATTCGATAGTAGTTTTTCAACAAAATAAGTCACATACTACAAGCATTCACAGACAAGTTTCCACAAATGGTACTAACAAAATACGACAACAGCTATGTTAAACGAAATATATTAACTTGTTAAAAAGTGTATATGAGCAAAAGCTACTAACCAGGGTATCATATCTTAAGGGCAACTAAGATACGAAATTTTGTGGATTTGAAGCCTTGGCAGCAGCTTCCCTTCCATTGTGGCATTTCTTTACTAAACAATATATTCTCCTTTATCAACGCTACAAATAAGGCTGGTTCTTGACTGATCGACCCCATTTGTGACCTCAGCCAGTTCAACTGCAGCTTCGTAATGTCAACACCATCAAGCAATGTCTCACCTGAACTAGGATCATAAGATCTTTCAAGCAAAGCAATCATAATTGATTGCTCTTGATAGTACATATAGGCAGCCTGTGGAAACATGAATCAACCAACTGTGAATTACAGAGATGATTAAAAAAGAATTGAGCTAACCAAACATAGTATATATATCTAATCAGTCAAGTACCAAACTGCATTGCCTTATCATAATGTCACAGTTACCACTTGGGCATTCATCACTGCAGGTGAGTTTTGCCAGAGATAAACTTAATGGAAAGCTAAACAATAATATGTGTGATAGTGCCCAAATATCTTTTGCTTATTTGTGTAAAAAACAAAATCTAGTAAAGTAAAGGCAATGCAGCAATTCAAGCACATGATACGTAATAAAATATATTATTTAAAATCAAGCCTTAGGTATGAATAGAAAATAACAATTACCAGCACAATTACATTTTACCTCCTGAGACACTTTATTTCAGCACATATGCATTCACTTATTCATGACATATTTATTTGAATACTTTTGTAACAAGTTATTTACTCAATACATATCAAGAGGTGGTAACTCACTTGGTTCTGGACTAACATGACAACATGCCCAAACAACAATTATTAACTGTAGAGAATTTCTTGAATTAATGATATTTATGGCACTTAATATCAAGCTTAATCGATAATATTAGTTGTTTGCAACCAAAAAATGAAGATAAACTGATCATACTCATAACAGGTGCTTGAGGTCCCAGTTGTGAAGAATCTGAAGCAAGTGATCTTGAATCAACAGAAATAGAATCTTGAGGTTTTATGCTCGAGCCCTGAAATTAAATATGTAATGATAATCAATCTTTCTTGTGCGTTAATGGTTGATTGTTTTATGATGTATTAAAATATCAACGGCAATCTTAATATTCATAAAAGATTGATTTCAGTAAATTTTGTCTGCTTTTTGCTTTAAAGTTTGACTCCAAACACCCTCTCAAGCTTGGTGATTATTAGCTGATTTGGTATGATCTTCACCAACTCATATTCTTCTACGATCTGAGGCTTTTCATCGATAAGTCGTGGTAGTGATAAGTGAACATCAATATGTAATTTGCACGGATGGGTTGCTAAAAAAACAGTATGGGTAAATCACCTCAGCAAGCTGTGCCTGAGTGAGCTATTTATTCATATGAGCTTGCACTATGATTGTCTTTAACTCAGCTGGGACTCTCTCATTTGACAAAAATTTGCATATAAATTGAACTAATATATGCATTTGTTATCGTAGATAAAGTTAAGCAAGTTCAGAAGAAAAAAAACAACACTGAATGTCTGGTGATTGGATATTGTTATAAAACTCGGATTGGATTAAATGACAAAAGCTAGAAATGTGTATAACAAATAGCAAAAGCTTGGAACACGTAAATGATCTTGAAATAATACAATATATTCATGATACAAAAATTAGTAATTAAAAAAACATCTTTCAAAAAAATCCCTACTCAACATCAGAGTATTGACCAAAAATTATAGACCATGGCATGAGTTATTTTCATGAATTATTATGGTTTCCAAGGTCAGCCTATTATAAATTTGGGCCCAAGGATGAAAAAGTAGAAAAGTAATTTAGTGTAAACCACATTGGCTTACTGAATAACAAATGAGGCTGCACAAATAGTACTGAAGTACAGGTGGAATAAATTAAACTGAAGAAATTGTACAAAAACGAAAATGCATACTAATTTTCTATCAAACACAAATTGATATAATTTAATATCAGTACAAAAGGCTCTCAAATATACATGAATAGTACACTATCAAAAATACTAAACGTACAATCAAAAAATATTCAATGGATATAATACCATGCTAAATTAAGGATCCGAGTGTTGTGCATGCTGATCAAATTTGTTTACTCAACTATGAAATGGAGTTCCATATGCGGAAATTTTGAATAGAACATGATTTTGACTGCATAACCTGATTGCAGCCAACAAGTATCTTAGAGATGAACAAATTTGTCTACTCAACCTATCACTAATTCGACTGCATAACCTGATTGCTTATAATTTCTTAATTCAACATGCACACATTTTAAAACTACAGATATAAGCTAACCTATGATTACAAGGTGAAACACTGAACACGATTAAAACTGCAGACACAAACTTTGCAGATATAAGTAACATATAAATCCAAGTGTTCCAACGCTTCGAATGAGTTTACCAACACTCCATCCGTGTTCTGAATCATTGCGATGTTATCAATGAACTGGATAAGTATGCATGTGGGATAGGTAAGTTCAAAAATAAAAGTGTAGTTTGTACCACTAGTACAAATTCATGTACTCTAGAGTTTGTTTGGCAACTTTATATATGTTACTTATATAGTCAAAACTACTTACAAGCAAGTAACTTATTTTAATTGCATTGTTTGGAAACTCCTTGTATAAATAACTAGAAAAATTAACTTAGAAGTATCGAGTATATTATTTCTACCTCTGTTGTTAGAATGAACGCACAAAAGCAAACAAATAATGAAAAATGCAAACAACTATTGAACACCATACCAACTACCCTCTGTACAATGACAAAACTAAAAATGAAATAATCAAAACTTTTAAATTCAAAAACTTATAGGTTTAAATCCAAAGCTGAATAATGTTTTGCTTGGTTTTTTAAATCGAATCCCTATTTTTTCCAACTCACTAAACTGTAAGCATCATGATTTGTAACCTTGTTTCTCCTAGTTGTGTAATTTATATAGAGTACAGAACATGGGCTGAGAGAACTAAGGCCCAGGCCCAAATATAAACAATACAGATTGCTTAATATCTTCAGTAATACAAACGAAGCCATATCATATTCTAACTCGCCCCCTCAAACCAATATTAGGGTTTCCATGGCTGCCTCTCCTTGCGCCGCCTCGAGAAAAATAATGATAATCAGATCTGAGGTAAAATACGAGGAGTCGATAACATCTGTCATGGAGTTTCCTTTAATCTCGATGCTTCAACAATGGTGTCGATAACATCTGTCATGGATTTGCTGGTAAATGAGCGGAAGTTTCTGACTTTCGTTCATAAGCCTTCGATGTATCCTCAGATTCAGTTATATTTGTGGAAGCCGAAGTTACACTGAGATCTTCCCTGAATCTGATGAAGCTTTGCTTTGTTAAGGCCTTGGTAAGTGTGTCAGCCCTTTGGTAAGCTGATGGTAAGTGATTTACTTGCAAATTCCCCTTTTGTATCTGTTCTCTTACGAAGTATAGATCTATTTCTATATGCTTTGTCCTTGAGTGTAAGATAGGGTTTGCTGACATATATACTGTGCTTTGGTTATCACACCATAATATTGGTTTGGATTGCAATTTGATGTTTAGCTCGTGTAATAATGACTGTATCCACATGATTTCAGCGGTTGCGCTTGCAACGCTTCGGTATTCAGCCTCAGTGCTGGACCGTGAGATTGCAGCTTGTTTCTTTGAGCACCATGAAACAGGGTTGTCTCCTATATATATACAATATCCAGTGGTTGATCTGCGATCATCTGGATCAGTTCCCCAATCTGCATCAGTGTAGCCAGTTATATTTAGATTGTTGCTTTTCTTCATTAGCAGTCCATAGTCAGCAGTTCCTTTTATGTATCTCAGTATCCTTTTAACTGCTTTCCAGTGATCCTCTTTTGGTTCCTGCATAAATTGACAAACTTTGTTAACGCTAAAAGATATGTCTGGCCTTGTAATAGTTAAGTATTGTAAAGCACCAACAATACTTCTGTATTGTTTGGTGTTTGTTATGTTTTCTCCCCTGTTTTTAGATAAGTATTGATGGCTTATCATGGGAGTGGGCTGAGACTTGGCATTATCCATCTTGGCCTTCTCTAGCAGCTCTAGTATATATTTTCTCTGACTGAGGATGATCTCTGATTTTGATTTCATCTTGACTTCTATACCTAGAAAGTAGTTTAGTGAGCCCAAATCTTTGATGGAGAATTCTTTGTCAAGATGCTGAGCAAGTTTTTTAATTTCATCTTCATTATTCCCTGTAACAACTAAATCATCAACATATATTAGGATATATACACTTGTCTTATTGTTGTTTTTAACAAATAAAGAGTTGTCAGATTTTGTAGACTGATAGCCAAGATAAGTTAGTGTAGCCTTCAGTTTATCAAACCAGACTCTTGGAGCCTGCTTAAGACCATATATGGCCTTTTTTAGTTTGCATACATGACTTGTTTTATCTTTATACCCTTGTGGTTGCTCCATGTATATTTCTTCCTGTAAAGTACCATTCAGGAAGGCATTGTTAACATCATATTGTCTGATGTTCCACTGATTATACAGAGCAATACTTAGAATAATTCTTATAGTGGTTGGTTTGACAACAGGAGAGAAGGTCTCATTAAAGTCAAACCCATATTGCTGTGTGTAGCCTTTTGCTACCAGTCTAGCTTTATATCTTGATACAGATCCATCAGGATTCCTTTTTAATTTGTATGTCCACCTGCATCCTATGATGTTTTTGTTATCTGGTGGATGTACAAGTTCCCATGTGTTGTTTCTTTGCAAAGCATTGAATTCCTCATCCATTGTTGTCTTCCAGTTGTTGTCTTTTGCAGCCTGCTCAAAATTTTCTGGCTCATCTAGACTTGATGCTGCTGTATACAGCTTTGGTTTAAAGATTCCACTTTTTGATCTTGTAGTCATTGGATGCCCAGTTCTGTTCTGTGGTGAATTATCTATACTAGTCTGATTATTTCCTGATTGTACTTGTATGCTTTCTGCTTCTCTTTCACCATCTGACTCTGTTTGATGTCTTGAATTTTCAGGGATTTGACTGAGATAGCTGGGTGAGCTTGATGATTCATGACCTTGTCTGCTTGACATAGTATGTTGTGGATCTTGACCCTCAGCAGTCCTTTCAATCACTTCAGAATGGAAGTCATCACTGTAGACAGGTATACTGGGTACAGGATTCTTTGGGTTCTGTATCTTTTGAGTTGTTTTTATGCCAGTATTTCTAAAAGGAAAGATATTCTCATTGAACACAACATGTCTACTAATTATAATTTTCCCACTTTCATCCAGACATTTATATCCTTTTTGATTTGAGCTATATCCTATAAAGGTACATGGTTTAGCCCTGTAGGACAGTTTGTTGGTGTTGTATGGTCTTATGTAGGGAAAGCACAAACACCCAAACATTTTCAAATTTTGATAGTCTGGTTTAACCCCTAATAACATTTCTACTGGACTGATTCCTTTAAGAACTTTTGTAGGTAGTCTATTGATTAAGTATACAGCAGTGTTAAAGGAATCAGGCCAGAATTTTAGAGGTAATGATGCTTGTGCAAGCAGTGTTAGTCCAGTTTCGACAATGTGTCTGTGCTTTCTTTCTATAAGACCATTTTGTTCAGATGTATAGGGACATGTGATTCTGTGTACAATTCCCTTCTTAGCAAAATAATCTCTAAGGGATTTGTACTCAGTACCACCATCTGACTGAACAATTTTGACTTGATTGCCAGTTTGTTTTTCAGCTAAGGATATGAACTGTATCACAGCATTATAAGCTTCTGACTTGGCCTTTAAAAAATAAATCCATGTGTATCTAGAATAAGCATCAATAAAGGATATGTAATATTTATAACCATAGTCAGAAAAGATTAGGGCAGGACCCCATAAGTCAGTGGCAACAAATTCTAAGGGTTTTGAATACTTGGTTAGAGAGTCATTAAAAGGTAACTTATGACTTTTCCCCATTTGACAATATGTACATATATATGGTAAAGAAATGTCATCAAACACAATATTATTTTTCACAAGAACTTGTTTTACAACATTTGTGTTTGGGTGACCAAGTTTGTAGTGCCACAAGTCAAACACATTTCTCTTTTCCTTTGACTGTTCCATTTCACCTATATTACAACACCTCTGATTACTCTCCCATTTGTTACTGTTATTGAGATTAAATCTGTATAGACCTTTGATTGCTTCACCCTGCAAAAGATTTTCATTAGTCAGTATGTCTTTAACTAAGCAATACTCAGGATAAAATTCAAAATATACATTATTGTCTTTTGCAAATTGTGACACACTCATAAGGTTTTTCTTTATTTTTGGTACTCTCAATAAGTTGTTTAAATAAAGTTGTCTTTTCCCATCAATACTGGTTCTTCCAGTATGAGTGATGTTGACAGACTCACCATTCCCCATGCATATGGACTGTTTACCTCTATATTCCTTATTGCCAAGGTTTAAGTTGTCAAGATTATTTGTTATGTGATTGGTTGCTCCTGAGTCTGGATACCAGCTTTCATCATGTATGTGATCTGATGTTGTAATAGTGCTTTGGTTGACTTCACCATTGTTATTAGTGTCAGTCTGAATTTGAGCCACATTAGCACCAGATTTTCCATTTCCTTGATTGTTTTGATTCTGATTTGGTACATAGTTGGCATTGAATCTAAAGTAGCACTTAACAGCTGTATGACCAATTTTCTCACAGATCTGACATTTGGGTCTGTTGTTGTTGTTATTCCACCTGCCTCTACCTCTAGATCTGTTTGATCCTCCTCCTCTTTGATAAGGTTGACTTTGCTTATTTTGATTTTGCCCTTTGTTTCTTGAATTGGAGGCATAATTGACAGACAGATCTATTTCTTGGGGTCTTTTATGGTCAATTCTTGCTTCATGTGCAAGAAGTGTGGCATGTACAAATTGTACAGATGGTAAACTTGGTTGTGAGGACACAACTGCAACAACTGCCTCATATTCCTCACTGAGCCCATTCAGGATACTTAGAACTTGTTCTGTTTCTGACACTTTGTGTCCTGCTGCTTCAAGCATATTGCAGATATTGTTAACTTGTGAAAGATAGTCTCTCATTTGTTGATTTCCTTTAGTAATATTTTGTAACTGTCTTTTATAGTGCATAATCTTGGTAGCAGACTGAGTATTGAATATCCTTTCAACTGTGATCCATATATCATTTGCTGATTTACATCCTATGACTTGTGACAATAACTTTGTGTCAATTGAGGATAGAAGCCAGGAACTTATTAATCTATCTTGTCTGTAAAACTTTGTGTATTCTTCATTACTGACCATTTTGTTTTGTGAATCAGTGATGAATTTTGGAGGAGTCGGAATTGAGCCAAGAATAAAGCCTTCTAATCCATATCCTTGCATGGCAGTTTCAACTTGTAACTTCCATAAGAGATAGTTGTCTTCTTCAAGATGCACAGTGATTAGCTGGCCTTGAGGACTGATGACAGTCTTGATCAACTTTTCGGTTGCATCATTGAATTGCTGTGGGTTGTTGGTGTTGTCAGAGGTTGCTGAAGTATTATCTCCTTCAGCCATGATTAAGGATCTCAAAGATAGATGCAAGAAACTTACTAATTCAGAAAAGATTACTGATTCAAGATTTACACAATAACAGACAGGAACAGGTTTGTTGCAGCCAAGATTCAAATGATGAGAATATTCTGATGAATCTTGGCACGGCAATTACTTTCTTTGAGACTTTGATTGCTTTCTTGAATTGGTTTTCTGAATTTTCTTGAATTTTCTTGCAAGAATTTGCTTGCTTTTGATGAAAAACTTGTTGCAACCAGAAGTCTACGTGATTTTCTGGTATGGTACCTGTTTTTCACAAATATTGCAAATTCTATAATTAACCCAAGTGATGAGATATAACCTGATGGGTTAAGATGCCTTCAAATGATGATATCTATCTGATGAGGAGATGAGTGTTGATCTTGCAATGAGATCGCTGCTGTTAGGCTTCAGAGATAGCTCTGAGTTCCTTGAATTCACTTTCTGAGATTTATTGCCGTGAGGCTTGTAATTGCTCTGATACCATATTAGATTTGTATAATAACAGAGTATTGTAATATGAATATGATTTAAGATCAGAAAAGAATTGAATGATATTGTATTTGATATGAGAAAATGAATTGATTACATTTACAAGTCTCTATAGTCTAATTTATATAGAGTACAGAACATGGGCTGAGAGAACTAAGGCCCAGGCCCAAATATAAACAATACAGATTGCTTAATATCTTCAGTAATACAAACGAAGCCATATCATATTCTAACTTAACTGCAACAAAAAAATGTTAAAATGGTACAAAATTATTATGTTGCACCCCATCAGAGAATTTTTTTTTTGATTGTACCACAACATCCATACTAGCATGCAATCCTCAGATCGCTGCATATAGCCCTTGTCTAAAAAAAATAAGATAACTTTTATAATAGCAAATTATCAAACATTATGTTAGCTATGAGTGAAAGATGATCTACATACCACACTTAGTACCCGATCATGGAGTAAAAGAGTATAAGATTTTAAGTAATATTTATTATAACGGTATGAATATGTTATCAGTCACGTACGATTTACAAAATCTAATATAAACTATAGCAAGTGCTACAAAATTTATAAAATCACATGAAAAAGTCGAGTATAAAGGGAGAAATAACTACGTTGATCTAAGGACCTGATACTGCAGCAGTAGAAGCATAGGGAAAAAAACTACGTTAAATTCTATGAGAAGGTATAAAACCAAAACATTACTTATTATATGTACACATTTGGATTTAAAGAACTTGATGCCTGATTCTACCTTCTAATTCGTAGATGATTTCAATTCACTCAGTGAAGTACTTTACTCTTGCTCAGAAAATCTAACAGTTCAATGGTAAGACCACATGTATAAAGTAAGAAAATGAAGAAACACAAAGTGAGATTGGCATTTATTTGAAATAGGTGATTAAACACATCTGTAGAGGCCATATTCAATGTTTTGGTACCTTTTTTCCAAGGAATTACTAAAATCTGAATAGTGGATTCAGCATGGCCAGGCTGATGCAATGTTACCTGAAGTAAGAGCATTCAAAAGAACTAAAATAGGCAAGGGTTATGTTTGTTTGTAAGCTTATACAAGACCAAGATCGAAATTGCAGAAAATATATACATTGATCTGATATCATGCTGTTTTAAATTTCTAAGAAATGCAGAATAATTTAAATTTGTTTGTGGTAATAAACGAAATCTGCTATATATAAAGTACTCAATTTTCCATATTGTGATATGAGTAATCTTCTTTTTTTCAAAAACAATATATCATGTTGGAAATGATCCTAACATTTAATAGACTTCTAAGTACAGAAGTATAAAAAATTCAGTTTTGGCGGACCATATATTTGAATTTCAATTCAGTACAACAGTATAGGAATCACTTATAGGAAGCATAGGCTGTTAAAACTTGCACTACATCCTCTTCTCACATCATTTCACCTATAACAACTAAAATGGGCTTTCACAATTACATA
Organism: Allium fistulosum; assembly: GCA_030737815.1. Taxonomy (NCBI): domain Eukaryota; kingdom Viridiplantae; phylum Streptophyta; class Magnoliopsida; order Asparagales; family Amaryllidaceae; genus Allium; species Allium fistulosum. The sequence goes on from CM060903.1 coordinate 1,409,051,729, forward strand.
TTACATTTGCAAAGATCAAAGTCCCTATTTATTTAATTCTATTTATTGTATAAGTTCGTAAGTGTAGCTAGTTATTACTGGGCAAGGCATCACACATCCTCTACTGTATTGGCCAAATCTGAACATATTATACAACATATGTTGTAGTTTACACATTGTCGGAAGGTAGGAGAAGTATTCAACTAAACTGTATATGAACAAGATTATAATAAGAGTTCAAAGAAAGACAATGACCACACTATTTTTGAAATGTTCCAAACCAATTCAGATTGAACTCGCAATAGGATAAGTTTGTTAGGTTACATCCTAGTTATCAGACTTTTAAACTTACTGCCCGCATATATGAGATTAAAAAGTAAGGAAATATTGTATGTATGTAATAGTTAATAGTACAAACGGTTGGAACTAGGTGTCCAGAAACAACATTAAAAGAAGTTTTTTCTTTAAAAGCGACACAATCATTAATTCTAGGGGTGAACTTGCATAATAAACATGGGGAGGAGGGGGGTTGGAGGGGAATGTAAATAGTCTGCTAAATGAATACCTCACTGTCTTTGCAAGTAATCCATGAAATAAATGTATGTGTCATGTGGAACAGTCTGTCTAGCACTCCAAAATGATTGTTCTAGTTCAGCCGCATGTGGATGCATGGATTTTCTAAAACACATGCTGGTGGAAGCTCGACTTCTGTGTGGAGCTCAGCTATTATATTTTGAACAATTAGTCTGAGAAGGTTTAGACCCAAAATTATGTATTCTTGAGGCGAAGGTGGAATTACACTGCTAATTGAGGAAGGTAAAAAAAAAGTAAGTAGTCGTAAAAAATAACTGACAGTGTGAGCGAGTGTGTGTATGTGTGTGTGAATTGAAGCTGCTACACTAACAACATCAAACTTGACAAATGAATGAAAATAAAATTTTTGAAAAGATGCAAGGGAACTAAACAAAATGAACTGCTTCATATTTAGTGAAATATTTGATTATGTTGGCCTAGGTTGAGTCAATAAGAATAGCACGATAAGTAAGACATGGATTAAATAGTTTGATGGCCAATTGACTGATAACCTAACTAAAATTTAGATCAACGTAAACAAAACGAAGGATACATATGACCATGAATACAATTATAAAATATTAGCTAGTGCATCTGAATAATGCAGCACTCACGCAACATATCAAAAAAGATAAAGGATAGGTGTTTTATTACATGTGATTAGAGCAACATACATGATCAACTTTACCATTATGGAAATTTTCTTATTTAGTTTTCAAGCTTCAGCTCCAGTAATACCAAAGGGAGGTATTAGGGCTGTCAAAAGTGTATCCAGCCCATTTACCCAATCCACCTACCCAAAGAACAAATGGACTGGGTTATACCCATTAAATTGGGTGGGCTAAATGGTCTTACCCATTTAAACTCAAGAATAACCGGTCCAAACCCATCTTACTACCTTCTAACCGTTTAACCCAATTACCCAGACAATTATCCTCGCATCCTTCCCTAAAATTTTAGGGTTTTTCTAATCAATCCCAATTTTCTGTGATACCTTTTCTTTCGCTTATGTTTTTCTTCCATTTTCGAGCCCTAGCCCGTTGTTATCCTGGGTGTGTTCGTCTTGATTCCCCAAGTTTGAAGATCTACACTTGCTTTGAGATTTTGAAGGTGAGCTTCTTCATTAATTATCATTTTCTCTTTTTATTGTCTTTACTTGCCGATTTGTAAACTGGATCTGTATCTTCCGTGCAGATTTTACATTCCACACCTACGTGCTTTTACCATCGACGTTTATCAAAGGTAATCTTCATACGGATGTTTCAGCACTCTGAACTATAAATTTAGAATTTGAAGGATGAGCGTACAGATGTGTTGGAGGCTTTGACTTCCAAAGTAAGGAAGCGGGTTGAGGTTTTGAGGGTGATTTAGGTAATTTACTATTTTTATTTATTTATTATGTTACAATTTGATTTCATGTGTACATAGATTACTAGTACTGATGGTTGAATATATTGTTCTGTGTCTTAATTTGTTTGTAACTTTGATTGCAGTTACGAATTTTAATACTCAATAGCATTTTGATTAGTGAACGTTTTGGTACAATTAAAGACGTGAAGTTGGAATTTGATTTATTATTTTATTTTAGACTACGTGTTCATTAGCACTTCTGTTTCTTTTTTTATTATTTGATTGAGCCGAAACCATTGATAAAATAATGAATTGGGATTTTAATATAAACTCCATCTAACATTAGTTTTCTAGTCTTTCCGAAAGTTACTGCTAATTACTAGTTGAGCTTCACTAGGCATTGGTTGATCACTTGTACTGATAAGCATTATGCTAATACAACTAGGTTCATTACAAAAATTGTATTGTACTTGCACATTTTTCTGAAAGATTATTATCAATATCCACTTTACAAGTATCCACTTTATTGATATTGTGGGAGATTAAAAGATTTTTTTTTTAGTGTATATGATGCTATTGAACCAAGTTCGTTAACCCCATTTATAGAAATATGTACCATGTCTAACAATATTTTCATTTTTATTTATTATTTATTTTATACTTAACTATTTAAAATCTATTACACTGGGATTATAAATAGCTATACTGATAACTCTAGCCTATTCAAACCTGTCAAATTTATCATGATGTATAAATTGGCATGTTTATTTAACTGCATGTTTGCTCAAGCTCAATGTTTATATTTATCAGTTGGCCAACATATGTTGTGTGTGGCAGCATTGTTAATTTCACGATCTGGTTCATTGTTACCGGTCGTTTAACAAATTTGTTTGCATGATTTTACTTTACAGTTTTTTATGTGCAACAGTTTGGTTAAATTTTCTCATTTGTGTTTCTTTATATTAGTATCTTATCTTTGCTCTAGATTGACTGTAGAAGTAAATATGCTGGACACACAATATAAGGTATTATCACTGCATGTATTTCCAATCACGATGTTTGTTCTTAATAATAAATCAACGATCACTAATTCTGGTAGGCAAGTCTAGTGAGTTGTAGAAATTAACAATCCAACTTAATTAAAAAACAAAGGTGATTATGGCATTGTGCCAAATCAGATAAGTCAAAATGTAATTCGTAACTACAACATCCTAGCATTATGCACTAATAGTTTGGAAAAAGCAACAGACATCTGGATAAAAATATACCCCTGGCTTGGGCAAAAAGCTAATTGAACCCAAGCTTGGATAGTTGATGAAGAATACACTGGCTCTCTTTTTTGCATTCTAATTCTGACATTCTTCTCGGCTCCCCAAAAAATGATAATATGGGTACAAATTTCAAACTCTTATAGGACATACCTTTGGTCTTACACAATTTTTTTTGCTCTGATTTGTTGTTGTGTACCAGGCACGCGTTTCAACTAGCTGAACTGGTCAGTAGACCAAGTTAATGCATTCATACTAGCAGCGATGTCAGACATCGGTACACTTTGAAATTCGAAGAAAAACAAAAAGAAGTTCAAACTGCACAGTTTATACTTTCAAATCTGATATTTTCTAAACTCAGATTTAAATTTACCATTTTAGTACATTATCTATTCTAGAAATAAAGGCCAGATTGGATTATTTACCATTTTAGTACACACACTAACTGATTGTTTGTCCCATGCTTAATCATTATCTTTATGATTTTGATTAACAGATTTCGTATGAATTTTCAGATGTATGTTACAGGTTTTGTAAAAATAAATTTTCATGTGTATAATCTTGCAAGTATAAAGTTTTGTATACGCTCAAATTTTCAAATCTACATGTTTGATTCTGAAAATATTAAAGTTCAAGTATATACAAATTTCAAGCATGTGTTTAAGGGTTCGAAAACCATGTCTTGTCCAATTCTAAGTTTATATTGTTTCCTAAGTGTATAGATTTCTAGAATTTATGAATTTCAGTACATATCAGTTTCAAGCATGTATGAAATTTAGTACACAAGGAAATAAATGCATATAGTTTTCAAAATACATTGATTTGAAATATGCATATAAGCTTCAAATAAATACAAACTCAAAGCATAGTAGGCTTCAGATGTGAGCATTAAGTTTTCAGAGCTATATTAATATTGATTATACATATATATAAGCATAGTTTTCTGGGATTATGAGGTTTCTTGAAATATATTGAAGCCTGGAACGTCATTGGGCTGTAGAGAAATTTGCTAGTGTGTTGCATAAGTCATGTGTACTTGTCTAATTTTGGTTGTGCATTTGTATGTGAATTTGTTTGCTGTTATCATGCTTCTTAGTTGTTGATGCATAGACAGAGAGTTGATAATGTCCTCTTCAGTATTTTAGCTTTTATATATATAAACATAAAACTTAATATAATAACAAAATAAATTGAATTATAATACTCCCAAATTCTTTAACTTTCATTTATAAAAGTATGTATATTATATGAGAGCAACCTGTTAGTATGAATCTAAACATATATATGAAATCTGCTATCACCTGTACTTATGCAAGCTATATATATACAACAAATAATTTGACTTCCATGTCGCTACAATCACATTTATACAACAAATAATTTTTCTTGTTCAGTTAAACCTTACCTTTTGTAATGTAGGAAACAAACTCATTTATACCTCAGCTGTGATTAACATTACAGAAAAAGTAATAAAACAGTTGGATCTATTATTATGTTTGCATATTTATACTCACAGCATGTTATCATTTTGCTGCTGTATTGATAATTTTCAAGCAAAAGAATTACAAACTGTAATGCTTCATATATTCATGGATGTTGCCTTTGTTGTGCGGAAATTTCAATTAATCTACACCAACTCCAAAAACGCAGCGGAATGCTAAAGTGCAGAAATAATCAAAATAAGGATCTAGCTTGTCGATTAATTATCAACCGCCAATTCAATGAAAAATAATCACCAAAGAAAGAGAAACAGTAGAGTAGAGAACACAAAGATTTAACGTGGTTCGGCTAGATTGCCTACATCCACGGACCCAACAACTATTCTATATTTCATTGAAGAAAGAGAGTACAAAAGGAGAGAGATTACAAAATTATAGGTAGTAGAGGAGAGACTAACCTATAATTAAAAATTGAATAATCAATTTATCCAAAGACTTGTTTACGCTCAAAACCCCTAATTGATTGACTGCAGAAATTAGGGTTTACTGAAGATGAGGATAATGGTGGATGCTCTCACACATTTATGAAGAAGGACTTCCATCATTTAAATAGGCTCAATGAAGGAGTTGCTTAGGGATTAAGAAAAAATAATTTACAGATTATGTTTTGAAACCTTTCCAAATATCCATGATTTAATTTCTACGTAAATGGATAATGGTGATTGGTTTCCATAATTTTACTTGATTGAATCTCCATCAGCAATTTCTTTCTTCATATAACAAATTGACTAATTAATTGATTTCCTTCAAAATATCCTTCCATATACCAACTAAATTAATTGATTTGATTGAATCAATTAATCAATTTCTTTCCTCTTTAACAGATATTTGAATCATCCAAATTCAACACTCCACCTTGATTCAAATATAACAATCTCTCTGCATCACCATATCTCGACAAACTGTTGGGTCTACGTCAATAAGCTCAATGTGAACTATTTTGGGCAATATTGCCCAAACAGAGCTTCCAAATCTTTCCCAAGCACAAGAAAGATAGTATGCACATCAACAAACAAAATGCATACGAGCAAATACCAAAATTCTTCAACAAATCCAACGTTGGAGATGAACATGTAGATACTAAGCTTCGAGAGACCAATGGAGATTTAACAGCGCGCTTCACCTTCTCCATTCCAAATTGAGTGAGGACATACTCAATATTATCTACTCCAATCTCCTCCATAAGAATTTTGCTAGACTTTCCTAAGTCAACATCAGCAGACTCACCAACAAGCTCCACAACATTTAAAGCATAAGATGAAGAATCATCACTACAAATATGCTTACAAATAGGGCCAACTGAACTAAAAAGCCTTTCCAGCAAGTGAGCTCCACCTAGAGTCTGAACCTCTGTATTCTTCTCATCAACCATGGTATCATCGGAAATACCAATATCTCTCCGAATATGGAAATAGTCTGATGACTCTAAATGTGTTTGGCAATTTTCTGTCCTCCCAATGTCATCACTTGATAGAGGCTCCACCTTCAACAAAGACCTCTCATCAAATATCACATGCCTGCTAGTCACAATTCTCCTAGTTGTTTTACACCACAACTGATACCTCTTCACTCCTTCTCTATAGCCTAACAAAATGTGCTTGCTTTCTCTAGGCTTCAACTTATCATATCTCTCATCTTCTAAATAAGCTGAACAACCAAACACTTTAAGGAATGAATAATCAACAGGCTCTCTTTTCCATATCTCTTCCGGGATCTTCATATCTATGGCAATAGAAGGTGTGCGGTTGATGAGAAATACTGTCATAGATATCGCTTCTGCCCAAAATCCCTCTTCTAGACCAGCAGTCATTCTCAAGCTCATAGCTCTCTCCCTCAATATCCGACACATGCTCTCCGCCACTTCATAACAATGTGACTCAACAGAAATAGAAAAATCTCTAATTACATGCTCGGACGCACAATAGTTAGTGAATTCTTGTGACATAAATTCACTACTATTTCCAACTTTGAGAACCTTCAAACGCTTCCTCGACTGCTTCTCTACCAAGGTCTTCCACTTACAAAATTGGGCAAATATTTCGTCTTTGGCCTTTAAAAAATAGACCCAGACCTTACGTGAGAAATCATCCACAAATAAGACGAAGTAACTGGCTCCACCAAAAGATGCAATTGGGGTGGGTCCCCACACATAAGAATGAACATACTCTAGAAACTCTGTAGCTCTAGGTCTTCCAACATCAAATGTGACATGCTTCTTCTTTCCAAAAGAACAATCTCCACAAAAGCTAGGCTTCAACTGACAAACATCATCAATCAACCTACGCTTCTTTAATACTTCAAGACTTTCCTCATCAACATGACCTAAACGAAGATGCCATAACTGAGTAGAATCTGAAATACTAGAATCAGTAGAAACTACCGACTCTTCTAAGACTGTCTCTCCATGAAGCACATAAATATCATTAACTCGCACCCCTTTCATCACAACCAAGGAACCCTTCGCCACTTTCAAATTCTCTCTATCTATTATTATCCTCATACCAAGTCTACTCAAAGCTCGAACTGATAACAAACTTTTACGCAGCATCGGAACATGTTTAACATCTGTGATAGTCCTAACAACACCATCATGCATCCTAAACCTCACACTTCCAACGCCCACAACATGACAAGATGTGTCATTCCCCATATGAACTGCTTCACCATCAATCTTCTTGTAACTGACAAAACAGCTCCTATCTGGCGTCATATGACAAGAGGCTCCAGAATCAATCACCCAACTTGTATGCTCTAAAGGTGAAAAACTGGCTGAAAATAATGATGTATTACTATCATTTCTATCTGCATCCGATCTAACTGCTGCCGCAACTGAAGCTTTCTCCTTCTTCTCTCTCTTCTTTCTAAGAGCTGGACAATCCCGTATGAAATGTCCATTCTTCTTACAATAATAGCAAGCACCTCTTCTAGGACCCTTGAAATGGGACCTATGCATATCTCTACCTCCAAGGTGCTTTTGGCTTTTATCTCCTCCTTTAGATGAATGAAGTTGTTGCTGAAGAACACCGTCATTAGTCTTCACTTTCTATGTCCCTAAAACTCCTTTTCTAACATATTTGGTGATGCCATAATTTTTCATACCACCACTAAAAGAATTTGCCATTGACAACTAATCTAGAACAAGACAGCTAGCTCTGATACCAAACTGTTGTGCGGAAATTTCAATTAATCTACACCAACTCCAAAAACGCAGCGGAATGCTAAAGTGCAGAAATAATCAAAATAAGGATCTAGCTTGTCGATTAATTATCAACCGCCAATTCAATGAAAAATAATCACCAAAGAAAGAGAAACAGAAGAGTAGAGAACACAAAGATTTAACGTGGTTCGGCTAGATTGCCTACATCCACGGACCCAACAACTATTCTATATTTCATTGAAGAAAGAGAGTACAAAAGGAGAGAGATTACAAAATTATAGGTAGTAGAGGAGAGACTAACCTATAATTAAAAATTGAATAATCAATTTATCCAAAGACTTGTTTACGCTCAAAACCCCTAATTGATTGACTGCAGAAATTAGGGTTTACTGAAGATGAGGATAATGGTGGATGCTCTCACACATTTATGAAGAAGGACTTCCATCATTTAAATAGGCTCAATGAAGGAGTTGCTTAGGGATTAAGAAAAAATAATTTACAGATTATGTTTTGAAACCTTTCCAAATATCCATGATTTAATTTCTACGTAAATGGATAATGGTGATTGGTTTCCATAATTTTACTTGATTGAATCTCCATCAGCAATTTCTTTCTTCATATAACAAATTGACTAATTAATTGATTTCCTTCAAAATATCCTTCCATATACCAACTAAATTAATTGATTTGATTGAATCAATTAATCAATTTCTTTCCTCTTTAACAGATATTTGAATCATCCAAATTCAACAGCCTTCTGTGGTTCTCCAATATAGTCTGACACACACACTGTTGCTAGATGTAAACCGAGAGTGATGATTGCAGCATTTAAATGTAACACTATTGTTTGATTTGAATTCAATTATGTACCATATAGCTCATCAAGACATACACCAAATTGTATTAACACTCTATCAAATCAAACTGAAGAAGATGAGAAACACATCAGATATATCTCTACTCATGATTAACTACACTAATTCAGGTTTGAAATTTTAGATAAATTGCTTACATGATGAATGATTTGCATCTTTCAAGAAGAATGTGTGTGCAGTACATAGGAATGGTTGATTTGCTTTTATTACTGTCAGCAATTTCATTTTTAACTTTGAATTATATACCTCATTCTGCATGTTACTGATTCAAAAAATACATGCAGGTTGGACACTACATGCAGTTGCAGGTTGGACACTAGAGATGCAAAGGAAGGAAAAAAAATAGATTTAGTGCTTTCATTGAACTACTTCATGTTTCATGCATTTTTATGCTATGTAGTTTTGAATTATATGTTGATTAATATTGCATTAAATTCTACAAAATGATGCAGTATGGGATACTTTGCTTGCTGCAGATTTGAAATGTCACTTTATATGATGTTTTTGTATTTGAAAACTGAACTGGTCTTGAATGATACTCGCTATCTTTGTACTAATTTAAATCTGGAATGGTCTTGTACTAATGTTGAATGTTTTTATATTGATCTTCAATTATACAAACTGAATTGATAAGAATGATTGTACATGTTTTTATGTAATTTTATTCAAATTGGGTTAAACGGGTTGGGTTCGGTTGACCCGTTAAATTAGTGGGTTTGGGTTGGGTTTATCCATTTAATAAATGGGTCTAATGGATTGGGTCTATTTTTTTTAAAATGGGTTGGACTGATTTTTAAACCAACCCATTTATATCCAACTCAACCCATTTGACACCCCTAGGAGGTAATATGTATAATAGCTCGTTACTTCTGTTATAAATACCACACTAGCAACTCTTACAAATATCACTAAGATAACCGAACAGTATCCAGCCATCGCAACATTAAAATCCCCAAATATTGTATAAAAAATGACAACATGCAATAAACAAAGGACTGTGTCAATGTGCATTATACTTTCAAATTTTTTAGTATACATTGCTATGAAAATCAAACTTCCAAAAAAGAAAATCAAACATTTCTAAGAACATTTATACGCTAAAGCACATCGATAATTCAAAATTCCAAAAAAAAGTAATGCATAAATTATCTTCAGAAAAAAGCACCAAGCTCAGAACACAAAGAACGCACTTTATTAGCTGCAACCTTACATTGTCGCTCCCAAATTGCATCTTGCTTATTCACGTCGTTCTCAAGTTTCAGTCTCAAGTGATTAACCTGTATAAAAAATGGAAATCCTCAAAGATCGATTAGAGAAAGAGAATGATTAAAAGTGAATTAAATGTGCAAAGAAGCAACTTGTTGCTTCCATAAATGTCTGCAGCACAAAACTAAAACTTAAAAGGCAGCAAATGGAAAGCCACTTTCTCTTTTAAATCATCGGATTTGTTAGAAACGGGGAAAGCCATTAAATTAATTAGACGAAGCAGATAAATATGTTGTGTTTGGGTCAGGAGCTTTGGCTAATTTCTCTTGCTATTTCATACCCATAAGATTTTAGCGAAATCAAATAAAAACCAATTAAATTGCATACCTAGACTATTAAATAACAGTTAAATAGATAAATAGACTACAAAATTATTTACCATTTTTAGGTACAACACACCTGCAGTTTAGGGTTTGTATTCCTTTTGAACAAATTGATTCAGAGGGAGGACTGGTGAAAAACAACGGATGTGGAGACTGAGATTGAGATAGGCAGAAAGGGGGAGATGAGGACAGATGTGGTTGTTGAGATAGAGACATGTATAAAGTTGTAGATGATTATGAAGGTGGTGATAGTGGAGGAAACATAGATAGGACAAATGTCGAGATAGGGGAAAGCAACGATGGGGTGGAAGAAGCGACGCGGTAGAAGAGAGAGATGGGGAAGGAGGTGGAGGTGGATGTGGCTGTAGATGAGAACTAGGTTATGGAAGAAAAACGAGAAGAGGGAAATGAAAATTTGATAGAGTGGAAACCAAAAAAATGCGGGCAATTGAAATAGTAAGGGAAAAGTTAAATGCGAAACTTAAATCTTTTTTTTATCAGCGTATCTTGTACGAAGAAAGCGTGAGAAATGCCAATAGTTGCATCTTGGTAACAAACGCTGCCATATTGTGCTACTAATAACTGCTTTTCTTGTAGTGTGCTAATATAGTTCTTAAAATTCACAAATAGAAGACGAATGATCCTATAAGTTCAGGCTTGGCGATGCAGCCAAAATCGAAGACCTGAACATCTCTATATGGTTCCACCGATACCTTCAGGTTAGGGGGCAGGCCAAGCTCAATCCAATTAGAGGACCTATGGAGGAATCGACATGTGCAGCACCTGCCTACCCACCTACCACTATAGACTTTTTTAAGCTTTGCAAAGACTTCTCAAATCATAGAGAAAAGCCATATTCGTGGACAGAGTCTTATGTGGATTTGAGGTTATGGATCCGTATTTGAGCGAGGATCTTTGGTTTGATGGGTTTGATCGATGAGGCAAGGATGCAGTTGGCTACCTGCAGATATAGGGTGAAGCATTGAGCTGGTGGGATGTAGTTAAGGCTGAGACTGAGGGTGAGGTGATTACTTGGGATGAGTTTCGTAGGTGATTTGAGGTGAAGTTTCTTTCTAGGGAAGAGGAGGGTTGTAGTTAGAGAAGTTCCTTCACTTGAAGCAAGGAAATCTATATTCAAGAGTATGTCAACCAGTTCAATGAGATAGGTAGATTCGGTATGAGATTGGTTGACACACCACAAAAGAAGGCTCTCAAATTTGCTAAAGGGCTAAGCCAACCTCTTCAGGACTTAGCTCTGTGTCATATTCCTATGGGTGCTACGTATGAGGGTCTAGTGGAAATGGCTTTTCTAAACACTGTCTCTAAGGGTGAAGCTAAAGGAGAGGAACCCAAGAATTTCGAAGGAAAAGCATAGCACAACCAGGAGAAAGGTGGAGGTGGACCCAAGAGAAAGTTATAGAAGAAGGATGTGCACTGTAGGAAGTGTGGTTGGAAGGAACATTTTATGAGTAGTGTAGGGCAGATCTTTCTGAGGTTAAGTGTTATAACTGTAATCGGTTTGGACATCTAAAACAAGCTTGCATAGCACCACCGAGTGCTTCCACTTGGACTCCTACTCAAGTGGTTTCGGCTTATGCATTAGAGGCAGTCCCTAGCTCTAGTGCACATCTAGTGGAAGACAAGGGTAAGAAAATGGTGATTAAAGGTGTGTTGACTCTTTCCGGTTTATCCTTTCGCACTTTATTTGATATTGGGCTTCACATTCTTTCATTGCTAGTAGACTTGTTGATGACTTACACTTACACACTAGTATGATCATGAACTCTATAGTTGTGTCAAATCCTATAAGAGGATGTCCTATTTGTCTGTGTTGTGTAGGGGTTTGAAGTTGTTTATTTTAAGGGTCGAATCTGAATGTGATGCCTTCATACTAGGATTTTGTTGGTTTGGACTGATATTAGGCATTGGTTTGATGACCATGTATGGGGTTATTTTAGACTGTGATATGAAGGTCGATAGATTGAACACGTGTAGTAGACATAGCTTAGAGGTTTACTACGATCCTCGAGGATCTATTATGTTGAACTACTTATATTCATTAGACCTATCACATGATGAGCTTAGTGCAGTAACTGTATTTAGCGATTTTCCCAGATGTTTTTGCTAATGGTACCGATCTCTCGTCCTAATGGGAGATCAAGTTAAGGATCTATCTTGTCGAGACCGCTTGACCTGTTGCCTTACCACTAAGGCATATGGCTCCAAAGGAAAGACGCAAGTTGAATAATTAAGTGAATAAGCTGTGGAGAAGGGTTTTTTCAAAAGGAGTATTTTTGAGTAGGGAGCACCAGCCGTCTTTGCCACCAAAGTGGATGGTTCTCTGAGACTCTGCGTCGATTATAGGAAGCTGAATAAACCGACGAAGAAGAATCATTGTCCACTGCCCTGCATAAAAGATCTCTTTGATCAGTTAGTTAGAGATAGAGTACTCTCACAGCTAGACTTGGCTATCGAATAACATCAGTTATATCTAGTCGAGGACAGTATTCGCAAGACAATATTCTATACACCCAATGAACTCTATGAGTGTTTAGTCATGCCCTTCAAACTGACCAATGCACCCACCTACTTTGTTGATCTAATAAGCCGGGTATTTAAGGGGTTGCTTAACAAATTCATTGTGATATTTTTAGATAATATTCTAGTGTACTCAAGGAGTAAGGAAAAGCATGTGTTGCATTTGGGAAAGTGCTCAGTACACTCCATGTACCTAAGTTTTAGGCAAAGTTTTCTAAATGCCACTTTTAGAGAGAGGAGGTACACTTTTGGGACACATCTTCATAGAAAGTCGCTTAGCCGTCGTCCCCAGTAAAGTAGCGTAGTTCAAGATTGGTATGTTTTGAAAAATGCCATAGAGGAGAGAAGTTTCTTTGATATGGTAGGCTACTATTGCAAGTTCACTAAGGACTACGTGAATATCTCTACCCATTAGCCCTTCTTATCAAGAAGAATCTAGTTTTCTCATAGGATGTGATGTGTGAAGGTGCTTTTGTAAAGTTGAAGGAGGCATTGACTGGTGCGCTAGTTTTGGTGCTACCAGATGGGTTAAATCCATTTATAGTTTATATCGTTGTCGGTGGAATGGATTTAGGTGCGATATTGATGCAAGAAAGAAGGGTGGTGAGTTATGCACGTAGGTAGTTAAAGACCCATGAGTGGAACTACCCAACTCATAATCTTGAGTTGACAACCATTGTCTTTGCACTCAAGTTATGGGGACATTATCTTTTAGGGGAGCGGTTTGTGCTATTTATGGATCACAAGTCCTTGAAGTACCTGTTGTCCCAAAAGGACTTGAACTTGAGACAGTAGAGATGGATGAAGTTTTTGGCATCATATGACTTTGATATCACTTATACCCTAAGGGTAATGTAGTGGTAGGCATTTTGAGTAGACAACGTGTAATGTTGAGTCCCTTGTTCTTGGAGTGGAGACATTTGGAGTATATTTCTACCTTTGATTTCGACCATCATCACATATTGCCCCAGCACTACTAGCACTTTAAATATTCAGCCTACATTGATGGAGCGTACTTGATCTAGGAAAAACGAGGATAAGGAGCTAGTAGATATTTTGGAGAGGATTAGAAGAGGAGAATCATTGAGTCATTTGAAGTGTTATGCCATTGACTCGAAAGGATGGTTACAGAGAGATGATAGGTTTTGTGTTCCCCGTAGTATGGATTTGATAGATGCGGCACTAGTGGAGTTACACCATTCTATGATGAAAATTAATCTCGTTGAAGACAAGATGCAATGCGATATGAAGCGCGTTTTCTATTGGCTCGGTATGAAAAAGCAAGTAGCGAAGTATGTAGCTAGATGTATGACTTTCCAAAGGGTAAAGGCAGAGTAGAAGAAGCCGGGAGGATTGTTGTAGCCATTGGAGCTCGAGGAAAAAAATCCGAACTACCCACCTACAACTCTTTTCTGGTACGTTTCCAATTTAATTCATATAACTACAAATTACTTATATGTAGGACTTGGGTGGTATACCCTTTAGGAAGAGACCATTGGATGTTAGGAATTTTTTTAACATGTCGATAGGACGTGTTGTGAATGATTGATGCTAATGGTTGTATATGGATGTATAGTTCACATTTTCCTCCTTTACACAATATATCCTCTAGGTACACACACGCACACTTATACCCACTTGCATGTTATTTCATGATTATCATTATGTTAGCGGATAGTATGCATGTGGTGTTGCATATGAATTACATGATTATGCACCATATAGAATTGTAAGTAAACATTTACTTAGAATGTTGCATACATTTGGATGCATGACATAAGCATTTGCATTACATTAGGTTGACTGGATCAGTAGACCGCTAATGTTTGCACTACAAATTCACGTGCGTTTCATATTGCATATATATGTACATGTTACATTGGAAAATTTCTAATAACACTAATTGCTCATGGATGATGGATGACTAGATGATTTTTTCTATTGATTGTTGTGTGTATGAGTTACGTTTTTCCATCCTTAAATATTTCGGGAACGAAATCTTTTTAGGGGGGAGAATGTAAGACCCCGGAAATGTATATAAATTTAGATGAAAATTTAATAAGATTATTAATTAAATGAAAACAAGGGCATAAAAAGCAAATTTTCACAAATGTTTGAATTTGGCAACGAAACTTGCACAGTTGCATTCGTAACGAATTTTCGGATGATTTTCATATATAATACTACAAAATCTAAGATACTATGGAGAATTAACGGGCGTTAAATTTAATTAAAAATTTATAAAATTACATTGCCACTGGTCGACCGTTTGGGGTTCATGGTCGATCGGTTACGACCAACCTAGGCACGGAAGAGGTCGACCATGGTTCAAGTAAAATTGAGCATATTGATTTTAAGGGACTCAAAACTAACGAGCATGATTCCTTGCTTGGGAATGAAGGATGAGATGTGCGAACTAGATTTTATAAAATTATTCACTAAGCTAATCTAATGGCCCTAACTAAAACCCTACCCCAATAAATACTAAGCTAATGAATCCCTAATTTTTCATTAAAAACATATAGTAACTAAACCGTGCCTATTTTTCTAAAACTCTAATATCTAAAATTCTAAAAACCAAATATATTTAACTTAAGAGATTAAAGCAAGAAAATAAAGGCGAATCAAGGCGTTTTAACGAGGTGTCATCGATTTGGGGGCCAAATTCTCGGGTGCAAGCATTAGTAAGAGCTTAAGCTAGAGGCGAGTAAGCACAAATTTGATAAATTGATTATTATAGTTAATTTAAACTATTGTAATTGTTTAGGATGTTAGCAAACCCTAAATTGAACAAGTTAATATGTTAAACCTTAAGTTTGAATCTAAAACCCTAGTTTTAAATGGTCAGTTAACTGTTAAATGGAATTATGCATATACCCTATTTTCTCTTTTGAAATTGGAAACCCTAAATCAATAGACCCGAAATTCAATTGCAAACTGTTGATTACACTATAATTATGGTTCACAAATTATTGTATGACTTAATGATTAACCTATATAAATAATCAACATATGAAATCGTGAAACCCTAATTTTTACATGCGACCGGTCGACCTGGAAACCCTAGCGGTTGACCGGTAGCAGACGACCATTAGGTATAGGCAGTCAACCTTTCGTATTAAAAGCTGACAACTTGAAACTCAGCCTAAGGCCCAAAATTTATAAATAAAAACTATATAAAATATGAATTATTGTAAGCCTATCTAAGAGCAATTAGACCCATGTTAGGACTTGTAGGGAAGTTATTTCCCTAGGAGCAGACACTAGGTTAACGCGATGTAGGGTAAATGTTGTTTACCCAATTTAGTATAGTAATCGATTCGAGGCGATGTATTTTCATGATTGGCTCTCGCATGAGGTTCCAACTGTGGGCATGCAGCTAGCGTGGATGCCTGATGGTGTGGGTCCAACACAACAGGTGGTCCTAGTATTCGCAAATTCCTAACACACATGATACAATTAGAGAGGAGGACTTGGAGCATGCAATAAGAGGCCAACGCTACAATCGAGAGGTTGAAGAAATGCAGACGATGAGACCTTGCGATAAGTCGACATTTCGGTTCTTCCTCTCCAGGCGCAATGAGGAGGAACGTTCCCAGTAGCCTAGTAGCAATGATAGTAGTGGAAGTTTATGTCCACAGTAGCTTAGTGGCGGTATCATCTATTGTTAGTAGCTAAGAGGGTGGTGTCTTATACATTGAGTAGCTATAGGAGTGGTGGCCGATTACTAGAAATGAAATTCGATACTTAGTTTAATCCATTGAATTAGCCTACACAATTTGAAGTGTAGGAATGCACTAGATAAGAAACTTTAGATAGTAGACCTTAGGAATTCACAAACACTTGTACCATACCTTATATCATTTAGAGTAGTATTGAAGTAACTGCATATGATAATCATATTAAACTTTTACTCATTCACCATACTTTATATCTGATCCATTTTCTTTTTTTTTCCTTTTTCTCGACTACAGGCGGACAGGGCAGTAGGTGACTAGCCCATTCTAGATACTTGGAGAGCTGAGCTTATATTCAAGGTCTGCTTTTATCCTATTTTACTCTCCATGTGTAATTCTAGCTGAAGGAAAGAATGGGAGTGATTAGTCTCATGGTAACATAAGTAGATTTAGTAAAGATAGCAATTGGGCCCAAGTTTTGTGTACGTGGAGGTGGAGGAGGTGGAAGATATGGATGACTTGTGAGTTCACAAAAGGTTAGTAAAGGTTATTTACATTCTTGGGCGAAAACTAAAGCTTCTCGAACACTAGAGAGATGAGGAGACACCTTTATAAGGCTAGATTATTGGACAGTAGACTTAGTAATTTCCCCATTTTCTATTTTAGACTGTAGTGGCTCAGTGATGAAGGAGGAATTGTAGGACGCATTGGATGTGATCGCTGCAAAAGCTGAAATGATAGTTTGGGTGGACACGGAGCTAGCCCCCTCGAATGTTGGGATGTTGACTACAAGCACTTGGATTTTAAGAGGCGATGAATCTACATGGCCCCATGCACTTGGACCAGCAAGAGCTCGGGTGGTAGTTTCAACCGTAGCGATGTCCTATTCAACTAGGATCACTTTTACCTCTTCTAGCTTCTCAATGTTGTCGGCGTCGCGGTACTTATCTGTAACAAACCTATTTTCTACGTCGTATAAATAAATAAATTTAAATTTAAATAAAACTGTTGAAATACGATATTTGTTAATTATTATTTTTAAAAGAAAATATTTATTTAATTCAAGGCTATTAATAAAAGATTTTGTTTAAATAAATCGAAGTAAACTACTAAATTTCTATCAAATAATATATTGAAATTGAATAAAGTTGCACAATTATCAAAATGTAGTTTGTAGATTGAAATGCTAATCAAATTATATTGGATGGAAATTTGCTTATAAATAAATACTAGAATTAATTAAAAAAAAAGAAGTGAATATAGTTAAAATTAATAGGCCGAAATCAATTAAAAAGCCTAAGCTCGTTTCCTTTATTTTCGAAAATCTCGCCTCTATTCTTGAATAAGCCCAATCCCACCAAAATAGCTTTGCCTTAATTCTTCAATGGAGGAAATTGCTCACATTAAGAAACGAAAAAGAAAAAATAATACGAAAGGCACGCTTGTGATTTGGGGTGGCATCTGGCACTGGGCGGCAACCTTTCTCGTGTGAGACTGAAGATGGAAGGCTGGGACTTGGTCGAGGATGTTACAAAGCACGAGACATGGCGACTGGAAATTACGTATGACCTTATGGCGATCTGGTGATGAAGCAGCAACGTCAGATGGTGACGCAAGGCAGTGGGAAGCTATTTTGGGATTGGTGTGCGTACGTGTCATGAGGAGGATGTGCTTAAGAGCTTGTTGTTGGTTGTGGTGGTTATAATTCTGGGCAGCGTTGATGATGAATTGGCAGCGGCTGCAAAGAAGGGCACGTCAACTTTTCTGGATTATATTTCACTTGAAATTCTGGTGAGTTTTCTACCTCACAATCTGTATCTAAAACTCATTATCCATTAAATATACTCATATGATCGTTATTGTAACGACCCTGGATTTTATATATATTTAAATTGATAATTAAATTAATTTTTTAAATAAAAATTGTGAATTAATCGATAAATTAATTGCGAGTTTCCCCGAATTCAAATAAATTCTGTATAAATCATTTAAATTAAAATATTGTACATGTGTGTATATATGTGAATATATGTATGTATATGTAATATATGAGTAAATTTGAAATTATATATATATATATATTGAATTTGATTTTAAAATCTCAAGTAAATGGTTTAATAATAATTTGAGTTTATAAAATAAATATATATAGAGAAATACAAGACAATAAATATTAAAGTAAAATTAATGATAATAATTTAAGCTAGAAATAAATATATAAAAGGGTAAACTATAAAATCCGAAGTAAACAATTGCTAGAAATTTAACAACATATTAAAAATAGAAAATTATTTATATTATAAAATAATAAGATTTAGTGAAAAATAAAATACACTTAAATATGAAAATAAATATATGTATAAACTTGTAAAAGAAAAAAAACTAACATATTCAAGAATGAAACAAGTAAACAAACAAATGAAGATAAGTATGAATCAACTTGTAAAAGGAAACAAAAAAATATATACATAAGTATGTAAACAAGTAGAGGCTTCCAATACAAGCCAAGTAATAAATGCAAATATCTTTAGTACATAAGATAAATACCATCATCCACTGAAATGAAGAAAAGAAAATATAGTTTTGTACAAACTAATTAATGCTAGCACAAAAGCAAGATCATATCAGCCGAGTCAAACCAGTAAAGCATAGAAAAATCTCTGATCCTATTTGTACTAAAAAGAAAAATATGTCATCTATTGTACAAGCAAAATATAATCACCTGTACAACTCTTTTCATTTATATAAACTTCCTCATCACAGTTTCGTCCATCAAAAACTAAAAAAAAATTAACTGAAGTAAACACCATATCAAACATAAACAAACTTCAATTTAAACAATAATACAACTCAAACCAGAGAAGTGAATCTAAGAAGGAAGTTTCAGCTTGTAAAAATTCCAATCTGTGCCACAAAGAAGCAACTCTGTCATTTTTCTTCAAAACACTGTGAGTAAACATTTTATATTAAAGCTTAAGTAAATTAAGTCTTGTTGCTTGTGAAAATTCTGAGTTGAATGATGCTTTCTTGTGTATATATATATATATAGTGAAATCTCTGTATATAAGTTGTGTTGAACTGTGCATATTTGAGTTTGGTTGATTCTTCTCTGTTTCAAAATATACAGTGTGGAAAATTTAATCAAAATCCAAGATTTCCTAAACTAATCACTGATAAGCTTTGAGTTTCAAACAAAAGTTGTTTGTTAAATCACAAATTAGTTTTTAAAATTTAAATTATGTGAATTAAGTTTGAAATTCTCTGGGGAAAAGAAAACAACAGTAAAATTCTTGTTTTGGGTTAAAAATCAAGTATTATAATTTATTGTTTCAATTATATAATTTGAATCAGCTCTGGAAAATAGGATTTTTGAAATAAAAATCTCGATTTTTAATCGAGTATCGAAGGTGCAGTTCAAAGTTGAACTGGAAATGGCTTTTGACCATATCCTAGCGATCGACGATCACTTGGCCTTCGGGGTCTTTTCTGAAGGGGGAGTAGGGTCTAGCGAGGTTGGGAAAAATGGTGGTTGTGGTGATCGATTGCCGTGGTGTTGGATTTTGGATGAACTAGGGTTTTAAACCCAGAAGTGAACGAGGTCGGAAATGAGTTCGCTGTATCGTTTCTGGTGATGTGAGTCTCTCGAGGTTTTGGGAAATGGCAGTGTGGAGGATCGACAAGGTGTGGCCAGAGTTGTAGCATCGCCGGTCAGCGTGGGTGGTTCGAGGGGATTTTTCTGGTGATGTCGAGTTCCAGGTTTGAACTCGATTGCTCGATTTCAATTTTGGCTATGTGTTTTGGAATCGATGACTTGAATCCATTGCTGAGTCGTTTCGCAACTTGCCGAAAGGGCTGAAGGTCGCCGGAGTGCTGGCAAACGTTGGTGCACGTGCACCAGTTCAGTACACGGCATCAGTTTGTGTCAGGGAGGGGACGAGTTCGTGTGCAACACGAAGTGATGATCGAGTAGGATGAAGTTTTTCTTGGGTGGAACTCGGGTTCGAGGGTTTTGTTGTTTCCAGTTTGTTAAGTTTAAATGCTAAAATAAAATAAAAAAGAAAATAAAAAGAAAGAAGAAATATAACAGGGGAAGGAGATGATAACTCGAAGCATGGTCGGGTTATTAACGGGTTTGACCCGAAGCCTGAGGTAACTAAAGTTTGAAACCTGTTTTAATAAAGATCTTTGGAAATGTAATTGTTTTAATCCTTTATAAATTCTTTCAGTTAAATATCCTTTAAAACTTTAATTAGGAAATGGTTTGTTTGTTAAAATAAGTATGTTAAAAACTTAAAGATATTTTAAATTTAATTATTTTATGAATAAAGTTAAATGTTAATTAAAGGTAAATGTTTTAATAATGTGATTTAGTAATTAACAAAGAGGATGTGTGTCTTAAGTATAATTAAGATTTTGATAATTAATGAAATGAATTAAAGATTAATTAAGTTATTAAGATTTAATTAATTGATTTATAAAGGTAATTAAGAAATGATTGGTTAATTATATGGTTTGTAATTAATTAATTAATGATAGGTGATTAATTTGAGGTTAGTCAATTTAAGTTAAAGGTAAATTAACTAATGAAAATGATTGAAGGTTAAATTTTTCAAAATAATTAATTAAGGGGTTAATTAATTATGTAATTGGCTTAAAGGTTAATTTAATTAATAAGGTTAATTAAAAATAATTTAATCAATTAAGGTAATTGATTAATTAATCTATATCAGATGATTTGTCATCAATTAATCAGGATTGGATAACAAATTCAAAGCAATTAATTTAATTGGAAATTAATTGAATTAATTATGATTAAATAATTAATTAATCCTATCTATGAGTAATTTTTGAATGCTTGACCTCACTTATGAATGATTATATTGTATGAGATGCCTTGAATTGATTGTCCTATCTGATTTGTGATATTTTGTTCTGTGAATTGAGCTGTGTATAATTTATTCATTTTGTGATTCATTTGTATATTATCTGTGATCTGTTAATGAACGATAAGCATTATAGTTTATACCGCTTATCAACTATACCTCTGTATTCTAATCTGTGATGATTGAATGATGTTGCACTATTGTGTTAAAACCCCTCGACCACACCCTTACACACATAGATATGGATTTCACGTGGAAATCAGTTAAGTCATAGATGATTTAAATTTAATATTTTTGAAATTGAATTTTTAATTTCAATTGATTTTGGAAATGGATTTGGGTTAAATGTTAAAGCTTTTGAAAAGGAGTTTTGAGAATAAATTTATTTTAAATAACTTGGTAAAGTTTCCAATTTAAATAGTTTAATTTGAATTTGAATTAAAAATTTGAAATTGAATTCTATGATTGGAAATTATGGTTAAAGATGTTATAACACTACGCCATAAATGGCCTTCTGCAACACAAAAAAAATGTTGGCTCAGGCCCGAAAAATGTTGCCATAGGTCTATGGCAACACTTTTAGGGTGATGCAATTTTTGCCGTTGCCTTAGACCTCAAAGGTAACATTTTGACTATCTAAGGCAACATAAGTAATATTGTTGCAATAGAACCCTATTTGGGTCTATGGCAACACCCATAGGTGTCTGTAGCAACATTCCAAAAATGTTGCTATAGATATTAACTTTCTGAAGTTGTGGGACCCACATCTTGTGAGGCTCGCAATGTAGAGCATATTTCATTTTTTAATAGAAATAAATATTTATTTAATAAAATGCTATTGCACAGAATTTGATATTCAAACAGTATTTTATTTAAATGAATATTTTATTTCAACATTTGAAACAGTGCAAATTCCTGACTCCGCTATTTTACAATTCAATGATATATAACACTGATATTCACATATACAGATATTCCTCACTACATCACTCAGTTCACTCATTACATATACAGTTTCATACCGACTCATACACTGAATCTTCAACTACTTCCATAGCATTTGTAATGTACATCTCTAATCGCCTTCCGATGGAGAAAGTTTACAACGTTTCCGAATCGAAAGGTCTCGTTTATCACCTATTTCAGAATAATACAAAAATCTTCTTATTATTTTTGTGAATAATACAAGATTTTCATGTTGTAACTCAATGTCAATAACAAAAAATGAAATAGAGATGACAAGATAATTGAAATTTGCTTACAGATTCTATCTATACCTGATTATGTAATAATAAAAGAAATCAGCATAAAGAAGAGTCTGTACAAGTCCAGATATCCAAGCTGAAATTGGAAATAGGTAAAACATATGTTAATACTACAAAAGGAACAATACTTATATTTGGAATGTAAGCAAGGAATTTGTGGAAGTTTCATACCTATCCAATGCACATAATGTGGTTCAGTGAAGTAGCGGTAAATCCAATTGAGGATGTACAGCAATCTGTATGCACTATAGATACAACATTTTGATTTCAGTAGGCAATCCTACAAGTGCTCCTCTTAATGAGCTCAGTTCTACTAACTCCATCACCTCTTCAACAAACATCTGCATTTGTCACAAACTTAGAACAGAGATATCACAAATATATCATCTTCTAAATTTGAACATTTTACTCGATTAGACCACTTTCAAAGACATATCTAAGCAACTTTTTAGGGAAACCGGGTCATTTTCTACATTATCGAATGAGATTGAATCTTGAAGATCCAACTACCAGAATTCATGCATACATTTGCGAACAAGATGGGGTATACGCTATGTTATACATATCATCCAACCTATTGTTTACAGCATACTACAGACATAATGATGATAAAATAAGTCAACATAATGCAGACGCAAGCATGTACAGACACTACCTAGAAGACCAAAGGCAAAAAAGCCCAGGGGTGACGGACTGAAGTCCTACCATTTTTTCACAAACAAGATTGAACCAAAAATAAAATAAAAGAATAGCTCTAGCCAAGAAGTAAAATAGCTGCAAGTTGTTTCCATTCACTCTCAAGAAGAAGAAAAAAATAAGCAACTTATAAGCTTTAGCTTGACTATCCTATACACTTAAATTTCAAGTATCAAAGTTGCATAATGTTTAGTATTGATGCCCCATTTATAGGGCAAGGATGAAACAACAAGAGAAAATTGACTTAAGCTGAGGTTATCAATCTATTTATCTGACATAAACTAAGGCTGTCAATACTTAAGGAGCGATGATAAGAACAACTGTCAAAGTTAATAAGTATTCCAAAATTATAAAGATGGGATCATGCAACTAAGGTTATGAACCGATTTATCTAACATAAAATTACATTTATATCCAATATTAGTTTTCCAAAATAGTCAAGGACAGTTAAAGAGCATGATTTGTATGCTTGCATAATCAA
The DNA here is from genome assembly GCA_030737815.1 of Allium fistulosum. Lineage (NCBI taxonomy): Eukaryota > Viridiplantae > Streptophyta > Magnoliopsida > Asparagales > Amaryllidaceae > Allium > Allium fistulosum. The sequence goes on from CM060903.1 coordinate 1,409,075,559, forward strand.
TGAGAGAAATGAGAGAATTGACATATGGTGCATGTTTGCGATCCATACCAACACAATAAAAGAAAATAATACTGGTATATCACCTGTTCTCCTTGAGGATACATCTCTTCTAAAGCTTTCACGTCATCATCCAAAAGAAGTAATTCCTGCAATAATTAACAGTTATAATGTTAATCAATACCAGGAAGGCTTCAAAATATTATATTACATGCTAACTCAAGGTGAGTAAATTTATTAATAAACAGTCTAATAAAAACATCTTCAATGAATGGAAAGACTATTGAAGCCTAAAAGAAATTAAAAGGTAATGGAAATAAGGTCCACATAAGGAAATATTGAAAGCAATTGACAGACATATTTTTGATACACAAGTTAATGAGTATCACGGTTTTGACTGTTACAAGGAAAAAAAGGTGCAAAGAGCTTAGGCTAAGCCAGAAAATTGCAGTTGGGTCTGTCATAGTTCAGTAAGAAATGATGTATCTATACATAGTATAGAAATGAAAACGTAAAAGATAAAAACGCAAAATAGTTTGGACAGTAAAGCATCGTAAATGAATCAGTGCTGAAACAAACTAGTGTTCTGAAAACATGTACAATATGCAAAAGTTGTGAAAAATTACTTGCAGTTTAGAGCTCAAAGAAACGCCTTGGATAGAATATACCCTGCTTCGCCGTTTACTTGATTATTGCACATTGATAGAAAGAGTGAGCGTTCGGACTTCAGAGTTCAAAGTTCAAAGTTCAACCTCAAATACCATATCATGCCAAACCGTGGCAAAAACCAAACTTTCATGGAATATTTGGAGCTAAGATTAATTTTATTAAGAATTGAAATACACAATGAAAATACATGTTACTGAACTGACAAGAGGTTATACAAGTCTAGTTTCACACTAGAGTATTCATATTAACACATGTAAACGTGTTTAATTATTAACTAAGGTACTGTGAACAAGGAAATAAATATCGTAGATCCATCATTGTTATTGAAAAAGACAAAAACAAATGACCAAATACAGAAATTTCAAACACTTGAACTGATAATGATTTATCTTAACTCATTCTGCAGCCTAAACTACCCAAGTGCAGAGAACATAGGAAAAAAATTAAAACCTGTCATATGGATGATTTAGTATTTTAATCACATAATTCTGAAAACAAAATATCTCTAGAAACTTTTCCAGACAAACTAGAATTCAAATATAGTTTAAATGACACTAATAAGATAGTAAATGAATTTGTGGAGGCATGCAATGATGAGAAATAAAAAGAAATGCATGTCATTACTCATTAGATAGTCTATGAGAAAAAGAAACAAATCCAAGTAACATATCATGCAGCGATTAAGTTACTCATTACTCAACAGTAAACATGTTTATATACATTGACCAGATGTTCAGTAACTGGAAATATGTATTACAATAAATTCAGTCAAGATATGTACTTACAATTCAGAGGTGAAAGAAGTTTCTCTAATAAGCCCTAATTTAACATGTTTAAAAAAATTAACAGTTGCTGTCAATGGATACAGATTGCGAAAATTCGCATACCGTGGCCGTCTGCTAATTGGCTATCGAAAGTCCCAAACATCGATGATTTAGCAAGTACAGATCTTTTCGGAAGTAGCTGTAGATTTGGCTGGGGAAGATGTGGATTGGAGTTGCGATTACAGGCTCTGCTGGAGGAATAGGAAATTAAGGCAAAAAGGAATAGATCGGGGTAGAACAAAAATCCCTAATTTTTGTTTATACGATTTGGGGGAGAACGAAATGAAAAGGAAGCGGGAATGAAAAGGTCAGCGAAAAATAAAGGAAACGTAGTAGACAGTGGATGAACGGTTGAGATTTTGTTTTAACTAATGGTGTGGATCGCTGAGGTGTAATTTTTTTTTAATTTTTTTAATTAGAATATATCTATAGCAACACTATACAAAAATGTTGCATCGTGTTACGCTTGTTTGGCTAGAGCAACACATTTTTATGGCTAAGGTAACACCAAAAATACAACGTTGCAGTAGGACCAAAATTTTATAGCTGTCGCAACATTTTAGCTGGCAACACCTTGCAAAAATGTTGCAGAAGGTCATCTATGGCGTAGTGTAAATGTGTTATATGAATTTAAACCATTTTAAAGGTATGGTTTTGAGAATTTGAATTTAACCCAAAAAAACTTTTACTCGTATAAATGAATCAAATTTTCTGAAATGAAAACTATTTGTTTTCAAATGATAAAAGTTTTCATATATGAAATGAATTTCCAAATTGAATTAAAGGAATTTCAAGTTTGAATTGAAAATGGTTTTCCAAATTACGAATAAATCTTTGGAAACGTGTTTTGAAAGCTATGAATTAAATCTTTGATTTAAAGATTGGACGAGTTAAATCCAAATTGAAATGGAAATCGATTTGGAAATCTATGAATGAATCTTTGTGAAACTGGGTGAACTTTGTGAGATGAATCTTTTTATGTAAAAGATTAAAATGGTAATGTGTTTAAACCATTTGAATGAAAAGTTTTGGATAATAAGTTGTGACTTAATTAAAACCCCAATGTCCATATGTTTTTAAATATTACGCTCATTATTCGGTTTAGCCGGGAGAGGACTTTGTGTCATATAACCCATTCCGAATAATGATACGACTTATATGGATTGCATTTGGAGACCGGTGGTGAAGACCGGATATTTTCGAAAATGAAAGGACAACTCGTCGAATGTCTCTGCACCGACTGGTCCCCGGTATAGAGATTTTATCACCCTTTGTGATGGGAAGTCCGAACGTGATTAGAAATTATCCGGATTTGCAAGGGCTTCTTTGGAAGTGCCTTCGGTTCTGTTCGAACCCAGAACAAACTTGTATGGATGTGTGTCTGACGTTACACTTTGAGATGAAAGCTGGTTTCTATCAAATACATTTATGTTTGGTGGCGGAGATTTATTCTCTTAGCTTAACACCCTTCTTTGAGACGTACGAGCTCAGAGGTTATGTAGTTGATGGTTACTAGTGATACATTCCCAATTTGGTAATGTGGCATGCTAAGTGTTGTTGTGTGTTCCTGATCATTTGTTGATCAAAGCATGGCTTTGTGAAAAAGCGTAGCTTTATGGACGAGACCTCATCGGACCTCATAGACCGGAAATGGTCGAAACAGGGAAGATGCGGCAAGGTTTCAGGGGTAGCTCCCCTAGGGTATGACCATTCCTTCTGGAAAAAGGTGGTATCATGGTATGGAGCCCAGATATTTACCTGTGTGGTTGCTCCAATATCATTCTCTGTGTGGTTGTTGCTTTGTGATCGAGGATCCTCGGATAAAGGTCCCAAAGGACCGGGGGTGGCATATCTCAGGTTTACTACCCGGGAAGGGGGGTAACCGACCTTGTGTTGGCAGAGAGCCAGGTGGTTCTCGGGGCATCCCTCCAGAGGCGTTCCTACGTGGCATAGGAAGTTCCTTAGCCTGACCATTTGTTGGAATATCCAAAGAAACAATACAACCCTGTACGGTTTTAGTTGTATAACCTGCTATGGAATGTGGCGGTAACTTGCTATTGAACATAGTAGCTATAGTAGGCATAAGTGTGAAATGCCTATGCTGGCTAAGATTAATATTATATTTTCGAAATGTTTCCTACACTATGCACTAGTAATAATATCAAAAGAGCTTTCTTGCGTAGTAAGCATGTTTGACTATCATAAGGAGAAATCTCCTCCAATTCTGCGTTTGCATTGTGTGTGTGGCAGGAGGCCTTATGGTAGTTTCATTTTCCGAAAAGCATTGCGGGTTTCAATGTTTAAAATTCTTTTGTTATTTGTTTTAAAGATAAACTGTTTTGTTTGCTCATACCAGTCCCATGACTGACCCGGAGTTTATTGTTCCCTTCCTAAACTCTGGGTGCTCATAATTTTCCACACGGGTAGTCTTGAGTTGGGTTTTTCAGATAGTCAGGTTTAGCAGATTATCAGGAACTAGTTCAGTTTTTGGAAGTTCACGGACGACTGACCTTGCTTCTCTTTGTGCATCGTGATGGAGATTCGTGCTTGGAGTTTTTAATTAGGGTTGTAGTATTGGATTCTGTGAAGACACATCTTATATTGTGTCGTATTCCGCTGTATTTTGTGTTGTATATTATCTGATGTTGATGATTATCATTGTATCAAATTGAAGTATCAGATATTGTATTCATGTTGTATCAATGATATCATCTTTTATTTCCGCTGTGTTATCTATCATCTAATGTTGTTGCAAGCTCCCGCGATACGAATTTGATGTTATTTATCGAACATCGAGTTTGGGTCGTGACAAGTGGTATCAGAGCTAAGGTTAAACTTTAGCTATGGAGTGTAACACATTAGATGGCTCATTAGAGATAGGGTGAAGTATACCCTAGAATGAGTACAACCAGTGGAACCGATACCCAAATTACTTAGTCCATTCTCTTCATCTGTTGTTATTCTCTAAGATATTTCGTCCGAATGCCTAAATTGGTCTTCTTACTATTTACAGATAGTAAGAATGAGTGAAAGAAGAGGACGAGATTTCGGACAGGGAAGTACCACTTCAGCTGGTCAAAGCCCTACAAAGATAGATATTCCCATTCGATCTCAACCAAATCTGGTTGATCTATACCGAAGCTTTTCTAAACTGGGTGGAAAGCCATTCACAGGCAAGGAAATTATTATCGAAGCACAAGCCTGGATTCGATCGTGCGAAAGGATTTTCAAAGGACTAAAATTGGAAGATGATCAGATGCGATTGATAGCTTCCTGGCAACTCCAGGAAAAGGCTTTAGCTTGGTGGGAAACAGTTATATTGGATGAGCCGGCGGATGAATTTACTTGTAGTCGTTTCAAGGAAGTGTTTGAGCAGCGATATATTCCGTCTGCTGGTATTTCTAGAATGTACCAGGAGTTCATGGATTTGAAGCAAGGAAGTTTATCATTTGAGGAATACTTGAACAAATTCAATGAATTGTCTCGATTTGGTCCAGATTTGGTGAATACACCTTTGAAGAAGAATGAAAAGTTTATTCGAGGGATGAACAAGGAATTTCAGGAAAGGATGACTGCTCATATAAAGGAATCTTTTTCTGACCTTATCGATATGGGTTATAGATACGATACTCTGGATAAACAAGAAGTTTTAGAGGAGAAAGAAAATAATAGTAATATGAATTAGAGGAAAAGGAAGTTTGGTGGAAAGAAACCGAGGAAACATAAAGGAAAGAAGAAGAAGGTGAAAGATGTTACTTGTCTCAATTGTTTGGAGAAAGGCCACTACTCGGATAAATGCAAGAATCCTTGGAAGCCAGGAATGAGAGAGCCATTTATGAGGCCAGATCAAGAATCTACGGGATGCTATTACTGCCGTAAGTCAGGACATAGGATCATAGATTGTCCAGCAAAGAAGCAAGCTCTAGTAGCAAAGGTGTATGCAGTCAGAGATGATTCTTCAACCTCAAAAGCCGATTAGGGAAAATAAAATTTATAAGGTAACCTTCTCGTTTACGATTAAATTGTTCGAATTTTGTTTGACATAGGAATTACCCATAGTTTATTCCTCAGCAAATCGTAAATGAGTTAAATCTTGAATCTGAAATAGTAATCGAATCTATTGTTGTCTATTTCATTGGGTGTCGATAGAATTCTATGAACGGTTAGTTATCCCTTCGAACTAACCAATGCCACAGCACATTTCGTAGATCTGGAAAACCTGAGTATCTTGTAAAACATTAAAAAATTCATTCTTGTATCTATTATTGATATTCTGATTTGGTAAGCCAAATGCAGAATAGATGTTCAGTTAATTTGATGAAATATTCTTCATATATCTTTGTGTCTCCCTCGCAAATTTCGGGGATGAAATTTCTTAAGGGGGGAAGGTTGTAACGACCCTGGATTTTATATTTATTTAAATTGATAATTAAATTAATTTTTTGAATAAAAATTGTGAGATTAATCGATAAATTGATTGCGAGTTTCCCCGAATTCAAATAAATTCTGTATAAATCATTTAAATTGAAATATTGTACATGTATGTATATATGTGAATATATGTATGTATATGTAATATATGAGTAAATTTGAAATTATATATATATATATATTGAATTTGAGTTTAAAATCTCAAGTAAATGGGTTAATAATAATTTGAGTTTATAAAATAAATATATATAGAGAAATACAAGACAATAAATATTAAAGTAAAATTAATAATAATAATTTAAGCTAGAAATAAATATATAAAAGGGTAAACAATAAAATACAAAGTAAACAATTGCTAGAAATTTAACAACATATTAAAAATAGAAAATTATTTATATTATAAAATAATAAGATTTAGAGAAAAATAAAATACACTTAATTATGAAAATAAATATATGTATACACTTGTAAAAGAAAAAACTAACATATTCAAGAATGAAACAAGTAAACAAACAAATTAAGATAAGTATGAATCAACTTGTAAAAGGAAAAAAAATAAATACACATAAGTATGTAAACAAGTAGAGGCTTCCAATACAAGCCAAGTAATAAATGCAAATATCTTTAGTACATAAGATAAATACCATCAGCCACCGAAATGAAGAAAAGAAAATATAGTTTTGTACAAACTAATTAATGCTAGCACAAAAGCAAGATCATATCAGCCGAGTCAAACCAGCAAAGCATAGAAAAATCTCTGATCCTATTTGTACTAAAAAGAAAAATATGTCATGTATTGTACAAGCAAAATATAATCACCTGTACAACTCTTTTCATTTATATCAACTTCCTCATCACAGTTTCGTCCATCAAAAACTAAAAAGAAATAACTGAAGTAAACACCATATCAAACATAAACAAACTTCAATTTAAACAATAATACAACTCAAACCAGAGAAGTGAATCAAAGAAGGAAGTTTCAGCTTGCAAAAATTCCAATATGTGTCACAAAGAAGCAACTCTGTCATTTTTCTTCAAAACACTGTGAGTAAACATTTTATATTAAAGCTTAAGTAAATTAAGTCCTGTTGCTTGTGAAAATTATGAGTTGAATGATACTTTCTTGTATATATATATATATATATATATATATGGTGAAATCTCTGTATATAAGTTGTGTTGAACTGTGCATGTTTGAGTTTGGTTGATTCTTCTTTGTTTCAAAATTTACAGTATGGAAAATTTAATCAAAATCCAAGATTTCCTAAACTAATCACTGATAAGCTTTGAGTTTCAAACAAAAGTTGTTTGTTAAATCACAAATTAGTTTTTAAAATTTAAATTATGTGAATTAAGTTTGAAATTCTCTGGGGAAAAGAAAACAACAGTAAAATTCTTGTTTTGGGTTAAAAATCAAGTATTATAATTTATTGTTTCAATTATATAATTTGAATCAGCTCTGGAAAATAGGATTTTTGAAATAAAAATCTCGATTTTTAATCGAGTATCGAAGGTGCAGTTCAAAGTTGAACTGGAAATGGCTTTTGACCATTTCCTGGCGATCGACGATCACTTGGCCTTCGGGGTTTTGTCTGAAGGTGGAGTAGGGTGTGGCGAGGTTGGGAAAAATGGTGGTTGTGGTGATCGATTGCCGTGGTGTTGGAATTTGGATGAACTAGGGTTTTAAACCCAGAAGTGAACGAGGTCGGAAATGAGGTCGCTGTATCATTTCTGGTGATGCGAGTCTCTCGAGGTTTTGGGAAATGGCAGTGTGGAGGATCGACAAGGTGTGACCAGAGTTGTAGCATCGCCGGTGGTCAGCGTGGGTGGTTCGAGGGGATTTTTCTGGTGATGTCGAGTTCCAGGTTTGAACTGGATTGCTCGATTTCGATTTTGGCTATGTGTTTTGGAATCGATGACTAGAATCCATTGCTGAGTCGTTTCGCAACTTGCCGAAAGGGGTGAAGGTCGCCGGAGTGCTGGCAAACATTGGTGCACGTGCACCAGTTTAGTACACGGCATCAGTTTGTGTCAGGGAGGGGAGGAGTTCGTGTGCAACACGAAGTGATGATCGAGTAGGATGAAGTTTTTCTTGGGTGGAACTCGGGTTCGAGGGTTTTGTTGTTTCCAGTTTGTTAAGTTTAAATGCTAAAATAAAATAAAAAAGAAAAAAAAGAAAGAAGAAATATAACAGGGGAAGGAGATGATAACTCGAAGCATGGTCGGGTTAATAACGGGTCTGACCCGAAGCCTGAAGTAACTAAAGTTTGAAACCTGTTTTAATAAAGATCTTTGGAAATGTAATTGTTTTAATCCTTTATAAATTCTTTCAGTTAAATATCCTTTAAAACTTTAATTAGGAAATGGTTTGTTTGTTAAAATAAGTATGTTAAAAACTTAAAGATATTTTAAATTTAATTATTTTATGAATAAAGTTATATGTTAATTAAAGGTAAATGTTTTAATATTGTGATTTAGTAATTAACAAAGAGGATGTGTGTCTTAAGTATAATTAAGATTTTGATAATTAATGAAATGAATTAAAGTTTAATTAAGTAATTAAAATTTAATTAATTGATTTATAAAGGTAATTAAGAAATGATTAGTTAATTATATGGTTTGTAATTAATTAATTAATTAATGATAGGTGATTAATTTGAGGTTAGTCAATTTAAGTTAAAGGTAAATTAACTAATGAAAATGATTAAAGGTTAAAATTTTCAAAATAATTAATTAAGGGGTTAATTAATTATGTAATTGGCTTAAAGGTTAATTTAATTAATAAAGTTAATTAAAAATAATTTAATCAATTAGGGTAATTGATTAATTAATCTATATTAGATGATTTGTCATCAATTAATCAGGATTGGATAACAAACTCATAAGCAATTAATTTAATTGGAAATAAATTGAATTAATTAGGATAAAACAATTAATTAATCCTATCTATAAGTAATTTTTGAATGCTTGACCTCACTTATGAATGATTATATTGTATGAGATGCCTTGAATTGATTGTCCTATCTGATCTATGATATTTTGTTCTGTGAATTGAGCTGTGTATAATTTATTCATTTTGTGATTCAGTTGTATATCATCTGTGATCCGTGAATGAACGATAAGCGTTATAATTTATACCGCTTATCAACTATACCTCTGTATTCTGATCTGTGATGATTGAATGATGTTGCACTATTGTGTTAAAACCCCTGGACCACACCCTTACACACACAGATATGGATTTCACGAGGAAATCAGTTAAGTCACAGATGATTTAAATTTAATATTTTTGAAATTGAATTTTTAATTTCAATTGATTTTGGAAATGGATTTGGGTTAAATGTTAAAGCTTTTGAAAAGGAGTTTTGAGAATAAAGTTATTTTAAATAACTTGGTAAAGTTTCCAATTTAAATAGTTTAATTTGAATTTGAATTCAAAATTTGAAATTGAATTCTATGATTGGAAATTATGGTTAAAAATGTTATAAATGTGTTATATGAATTTAAACCATTTTAAAGGTATGGTTTTGAGAATTTGAATTTAACCCAAAAAAACTTTAACTCGTATAAATGAATCAGATTTTCCGAAATGAAAACTATTTGTTTTCAAGTGATAAAAGTTTTCATATATGAAATGAATTTCCAAATTGAATTAAAGGAATTTCAAGTTTGAATTGAAAATGGTTTTCCAAATTATGAATAAATCTTTGGAAACGTGTTTTGAAAGCTATGAATTAAATCTTTGATTTAAAGATTGGACGAGTTAAATCCAAATTGAAATGGAAATCGATTTGGAAATCTGTGAATGAATCTTTGTGAAACTTGGTGAACTTTGTGAGATGAATCTTTTTATGTAAAAGATTAAAATGGTAATGTGTTTAAACCATTTGAAAGAAAAGTTTTGGATAATAAGTTGTGACTTAATTGAAACCCCAATGTCCTTATGTTTTTAAATATTACGCTCATTATTCGGTTTAGCCGGGATAGGACTTTGTGTCATATAACCCATTCCGAATAATGATACGACGTATATGGATTGCATTTGGAGACCGGTGGTGAAGACCGGATATTTTCGAAAACGAAAGGACAACTCGTCGAATGTCTCTGCACCGACTGGTCCTCGGTATAGAGATTTTATCACCCTTTGTGATGGGAAGTCCAGACGTGATTAGAAATTATCCGAATTTGCAAGGGCTTCTTTGGAAGTGCCTTCGGTTCTGTTCGAACTCGGAACAGACTTGTATGGATGTGTGTCTGACGTTACACTTTGAGATGTAAAGCTGGTTTCTATCAAATACATTTCTGTTTGGTGGCGGAGATTTATTCTCTTAGCTTAACACCCTTCTCTGAGACGTACGAGCTCAGAGGTTATGTAGTTGATGGTTACTAGTGATACATTCCCAATTTGGTATGTGGCATGCTAAGTGTTGCTGTGTGTTGCTGATCATTTGTTGATCAAAGCATGGTTTTGTGAAAAAGCGTAGCTTTGTGAACGAGACCTCATCGGACCTCACAGACCGGAAATGGTCGAAACAGGAAAGATGCGGCAAGGTTTCAGGGGTAGCTCCCCTAGGGTATGACCATTCCTTCTGGAAAAAGGTGGTATCATGGTATGGAGCCCAGATATTTACCTGTGTGGTTGCTCCAATCTCATTTTCTGTGTGGTTGTTGCTTTGTGATCGAGGATCCTTGGATAAAGGTCCCAAAGGACCGGGGTGGCATATCTCAGGTTTACTACCCGGGAAGGGGGTAACCGGCCTTTTGTTGGCAGAGAGCCAGGTGGTTCTCGGGGCGTCCCTCCAGAGGCGTTCCTACGTGGCATAGGAAGTTCCTTAGCCTGACCATTTGTTGGAAAATCCAAAGAAACAATATGAACCCTATACGGTTTTAGTTGTATAACCTGCTATGGAATGTGGTGGTAACCTGCTATTGAACATAGTAGCTATAGTAGGCATAAGTGTGAAATGCCTATGCTGGCTAAGATTAATATTATATTTTCGAAATGTTTCCTACACTATGCACTAGTAATAATATCAAAAGAGCTTTCTTGCGTAGTAAGCATGTTTGACTATCATAAGGAGAAATCTCCCCCAATTCTGCGTTTGCACTGTGTGTGTGGTGGGAGGCCTTATGGTAGTTTCATTTTCCAAAAAGCATTGCGGGTTTCAATGTTTAAAATTCTTTTGTTATTTGTTTTAAAGATAATCTGTTTTGTTTGCTCATACCAGTCCCATGACTGACCCGGAGTTTATTGTTCCCTTCCTAAACTCTGGGTGCCCACAATTTTCCATACGGGCAGTCTAGAGTTGGGTTTTTCAGATAGTCAGGTTTAGCAGATTATCAGGAGCTAGTTCAGTTTTTGGAAGTTTACGGACGACTGACCTTGCTTCTCTTTGTGCATCATGATGGAGATTCGTGCTTGGAGTTTTGGATTAGGGTTGTAGTATTGGATTCTGTGAAGACTCATCTTATATTGTGTCGTATTCCGCTATAATTTGTGTTGTATATTATCTGATGTTGATGATTATCATTGTATCAAATTGAAGTATCAGATATTGTATTCATGTTGTATCAATGATATCATCTTTTATTTCCGCTGTGTTATCTATCATCTAATGTTGTTGCAAGCTCCCGCGATACGAATTTGATGTTATTTATCGAACATCGAGTTCGGGTCGTGACAGTTATATTAGTTGAATTTCCCTGTTGAGATGTTCGTTTGGGATTTAACTGATTGTGTGATATTGGATTTTATTTAATATTTGAAAGTGGAGTTTTGTGTTTGTTAGATGTCCAAAATGCAAAGGAAATGTTGTATGTTTGCATTTTAATTTGTGTGATTTATTTATATTTTTTGTATGATGTATCGGTGGCCGAAGTTCGTGTAATTCCATATGGCAATATGATAAATATTTATATCGGTGACAGTTGTTGAGCTCAGAGAATTTTGCCTCATAATTCATATTTTTGGACGTTTAATTGATTTTCTGTTTTAAAATATTTTTGGAACTTCGAGAAATTGATTTTAAATGAACTACATCTATAAATAATTTTTGTCGAAAAATAAAATGATTTCTGGGAAATTATTTTAGATATAAAAGTTGTTTTAAAAGTGGAAAACATTTTATTTCTAATTACTAGAATATAAAGTGAAGATTTTGAATTATAAATTATAGTTTGAAATGAAAAGAATTATTTTTGAGATTTTTAAATTTATTTAAAATATTATCTAGTTATAGAAAATTATAGAATAATTTATATAATTAGTTTTTATTTGTAAAGTAAGTTTGGAAAATATGTATAAAAGGAGTTGGAAATAAATTTATGTAAGTGAATCTTATACTGGAATGATTTCAATTATAGATATTTGATTTATAAAGTGCTTTTTAAATGTTTTGAGTTATAAGTAAAGACTTGGAAATGAAATCTTGGTATTTAAATCTTTATTTTGGAATTATATTTTATAGTTAGAAATAAAATTAATTTATTTGAATGTTATATATATATATATGATTTGATTGTTAAGGAAATATTTCATCAAATTTTATTATTTTAATGTTTGAATTAAAATTGGGATTTTATGTATGATTTCTACTTTTTTTTCCCATTTTCCTATACAAATTTCTGAGTGATTCACCTTTGATATAGATTTTATTGGTGATTTGATATGATATGGTAATGACATCGTATTGGTTGATTTTGTGATATTTAATTCTAGGTGACGAGAAATTTGAATAAACTGGGTTATAATATTGTATGGTATGGGACTTTTAGTCATATTTCTACGGTTATTCTTTGGACTCGTTATATAAAATATTCGAAAATTAAGTGTAGTTTATGAGCAATGGATAAATGATTGAGCATCACTCGGTGGTATGGGACGTCGATGTGATACTTATTCGGTTGTTCATTATAAGTAAATGTCACTAAAGTGATGAGAGCTATGATTATACATACGTGAGGTAATGCTCGGTGTACAACAAGTTTATATTCTCGATGTAGAGCAGGTTTATATTCTCGGTGTGGAGCAAGTTTAGATGCTTGGTGTAGAGCAAGTATATATATGCTCGGGTTGGGCATTATAGACGATTGAGTTATAGGGGTGTACCTATATGTAAGTTATCTATCACGAAGTACTATGGGATATGATTAGGAGTTACTAAGAACCAGATGGCCAATGTCCACCCTGGCGGCCTGGCCGTCTGGTCACTCCCCTAATCCGTGACACTTTGTTTTTAAATTAGATGCGCATCATTAGATTTTAGAGTAAGGCGCAGTTGCCTTTTGGGTGGTGTAACCCTTAGGTTCGGTAGCCCTATCCCCTTTAGTCACAAGACCAGAAGTCTGTTACCTTAAGGACGTGATCCGGGTTATGATTAATACCCAGAGTAGTCTAGCAGCGTGTTTATGGCATGCGGTGGATATAGTCACGATACCAGGTAGGAACTAAAGACTGTAGGAGCATATCTAGATGGAGTAGCCTTGGGCTCCTGGAGAAGGCGGGTAGCTGCTGGTCTCCTTTCTGGTTCTAAACGAATTGGTGGATAACTACATATTATATATATACCTCACATAAGTATTAGAGCGAATTCGGGTGACAACGCAGGTGCTCTTGGAGATTGCGGGTAGCCATATTGTGATTTGATTAGGTGGCGTAACCCACTTATCATGAGATTATGGGTGGTGTAACCTATACATTATGATTTTATTCCCATCACTAGGTATTTTTATATGAGGAAATTAGATTATACATATGATATGTTAGCATCCAGAGTGTAGTGGATTCTCGTATCATTTATTGTGTACGATTTTATTGATAGGCAACCTATATTTTATATCAATGATGATGATTTTATTATTGTGATTGAGAGATATATTTGGGAAATGCCATGTGTTATCCTGACTATACTTGGTGATATCTCACTTATTATTGATTATTTTGTTTTGATTATGATTTCTGGATATGTGTGGTTCACCCATTTGATGTTGATTTTACGGTTCTTGATTTGATGTGATTTATATGGGTGATGACATTTTTTATTTGGCTTCGTGATTTTCTAATTTATATGATACTGGGATTGTTTAAGGTAACATTATTTTATTTTGCACGTAGTATATATACAGAATTCTATTTTTAACCAATATATACAGAGTTCTATTTTTTTATTGACCTTGGACTTAGACATAGTCTAACCCATTTATTATTTATATAATACTCGAGTCACTTCGAGACATTCGAGGTTCAGGTACGATGAGACCAGCTTGTATTTTCTAAGCATGAAGGAGACTAGATATTCATTATTATAGTTGATCATTATGTATTGTATAGTTTTTTGTGTGTATATCATTGTGACGTGCATTAGATATATTTTGTATGTTGTATATTATATAGCGTCGCTACGATTGATTCTATAATCTCAGATATTTACCGTATATTGTTCTATCCTAGAGGCATATATGTTTATTGCTTTTTGCCGATACTGTGTATGTTGGTGAGTTATATATGATGTTCGAATACACACCAGTGTTAGCCTAAGGGAATATTCATGTGCGTACCCCATATTTCCTTATTATCCGTTGTTTAATGGAAAACTTTCTATCAAATTAGAAAAGCGCCGAAAAATTATGTGATAAAAATAACCAAAAGCGCACGACGTACAATTTAGTACGTGGCAAGTACGGGTCGATCCACAGGGAATGGAAGTGATTTAAAAATTTTACTCAATCAAAATAACCCAAATTTGCAAGTTTACTTAAACTAGGAAAATTAGCAAAGGTTAAACTAGAACAAAAGTGATTGAAAATACGAGATTAGAAAACAATTTAGAGGCAAATCAACTCTCATATTTTTTACATAAATCAACACACAAACAATCTATGATCTCTCTATTTTGATCTTAAGTGGAATTAGTAATGTATTTATCATAAGTATGGTCTATTTATGTTATTAACTAACATAACTTAAACTATCAAACTATAATACATCAACTAAAACCACATATCAATGTAATGAAAATAAAGTCAAAGCAAAAGCAATTTTAAGTATGATTTATTTACTATTTTATTTAGTAACATAGATCATCAAATTTTGATTCTACTTTAATTTCACAATCAAAAATCAATTAGTAAAATGATGTTGTAAATTGTGTTTATATTAGAGTAAGGATAGCCTATGTGTGAATACAACATAGGCTATCAAATTCACTACTAAACTTACATCAATCATCCACATTTTCATGAAGCATAAAAGAGACCATAAATAACACAATATGTTGAATTTACATAATTTTAGAGAACTTCATTACCTCTAAATTGAAGGGGTTTGGCTACTCATTTTTTTATCATTTCAACACATGTAAATTTCAACATAGGAAATAAAAGGAAAGTGCAAGCTAATTAAAATAAAGTTGAACTAACTACTCGCATAAAAATAAAACTAAGCTACTAACATGAAATGAAAGAGAACATGTAAATAGAAAAAGAGCATAAAGTAAAATAAAAGAAAAGAAGAAATAGAAGAAGAAGAGGCTTAGGAAGCTATTTTATTTCTCATTTGATTTGAGACTACAACTTGCATAATATGATAAGTAGATAAAAGCTACATTACATGAACATAAGTGTGTTATTTATACATGCCTAAAATACTAATCCATATTTTTAGGGACTACCCA
Organism: Allium fistulosum; assembly: GCA_030737815.1. Classification (NCBI taxonomy): domain Eukaryota; kingdom Viridiplantae; phylum Streptophyta; class Magnoliopsida; order Asparagales; family Amaryllidaceae; genus Allium; species Allium fistulosum. The sequence goes on from CM060903.1 coordinate 1,409,091,151, forward strand.
AAATACCCCTTAGGAAGTGTAACCACCAAGTTATCATTAGCATGAATTAATCCTCCATTAAGTGTGCATGTGCTTTTAATCCCCACTAACTTGTGCATTAGCTCCTAATTGTAGAACATGGTAAGTGGATAGATGCGGTCCTCCATGATTTCATGAATCCGTTTATTTCCATCTTCATTTGCCTTCTTCTCTTGTGCATGCATTTCTTCATGAAGGCTTATTCAATTTTCCATCCAAATTCCTATGAATAAAATTAAAATTTGCAAATAAATATTCTCAAAATTAATATATGCACAAAATTACCATTTTGGCACTAAATTGAAGATGAATGAATGATGATTTATGACATTTGGATTTTGGTAAAAAAACATGTAAAAATAACCAAATATGACATTTATTTAAATAAAAGTAGATTAAATATGGAAGTAAAAATATGCACATTTACATGCACATCAAATACCCCCACACTTATCTTTTTATTTGTCCTCGAATAAACTAAAACTAAGATAAACCCATTTTCGTAGGAAACATGATTGCATTGAGTGTATGCAACAAGCCATTAAACCTCTAGGTGCCCCTAGTAGGACGAGTGTTTTCTCATGAGGGTTTTCAATGGACCCACAAAATCGAAATGCAATATGAAAAATTCCTAAATGCAAGATTTATTTACAAAGATATGAATGTCAGTTTTCAAAAATATTTACAAATGAAGAATTTACTTTTAATTGACACAAATAAGTTAAATATAAGTTTTGGTCATTATCAAGAAATTTAATTCCTTTTACTTGCCAAAACATTCAATAAAAATTAAGTTAACATCACAATTAGGCTCGAGTTTGGCTAGTTGTTTCGGTTGATAACATAATGCAACTATGAAATGGATCCTTAGTTGATTATCAAAGTTTTTCAAAGTGGTATTTTTATTTCTTTTGAATAACAAATCGAATCAAATAAGTGCAAATAGTGCTTGGATTTCAATTGCTTACTCTCTCTATTTTTGAAAAGTATTAACATTACTAATATTTTCACAACTAACTCGGATAAACTGAGGCCAGATATATCGATCCTGCAATGCCTTTCGGACTTACGTGAGAAGAGTACAGAGCGTCGCGAGTGTACACACTTGTGTATGAACATTTGACTCTAGATGGTAATTTTTATTAAATCTATTTATATACACCTAACTCAGATAAAATGAGGCCAGATATATAGATCATGCACTACCTTTCGGGCTTACGTGAGAAGGATACAGAGCATGGCGAGTGTACACACTTGTGTGTGAACATATGACTCTAGGTGTTTCTTATTTTCACAAAAACCATTTTGTTCTTTTTTTTATGTTTTTTTATGAAGAGAGAGTTTTGCAAAATCATCTTAGCACCACTTAACTTAGAAGATCAAAAACGTTATCGCCTTTACTTTAAACTTACCACTCTTTTAAACAAAGATTTATATTAGGATATACTTTATAGTTAACACCCATGAACCTTCCTATATACTAGTTAAACCATAGTTACTTGTAATCAAATTTTATTTTTATTTTTGTTGAGACAAATAAATTCTCAAAAATTTCAATTTAATAACCAAAACATATATTATCCTATAGTGTTTATTTTCAAAAGTAAATCAAAATGCTAAAAAGAAAACTTGTTTTGAGTTTTTGTTTAAGTTTTGAGTTTTGGAAAGAAGATGCAAGAAAAAAATAAACCATGAAAAATCAAAAATGAAGATGACACTCCCCCCACACTTAATTTTGATTGTGTCCCCACAGTCAATGCATGATATAATGAGTGTAATGGGCGAAAGAATATGTACATATTTACAAAAGATGGTTAACATTTCTTACTAGAGTAGTATGGCTCATGAAGAATCTTGAGGTCCTTCTCTTGATTACTTGGAAATTCCAAGTATGGTTTCCAGTGATGACCATCGACTTTAAAAATTATTCCATCCTGGGGTTTTGTATTTCTATGGCACCGTGTGGAAAAACAGTTCATACCACGAATGATCTGGTCCATCTCGATTTTAGTTTCCTAGGGAATAAGTGAAGTCTAGACTTATACAAAAGAACTTTTTGGTTTGGTGAAAATGTTTTTCTTAGGATTGACTTGTCATGAAAAAGTTTTGTTCTTTCTTTGTAATCCTTTTCGTTTTTGTGTGCATCATTCTTAAGTTCTTCTGATTCGTTGACTTGCAATTTTCTGTTTTCGCCAGCTTTTCAGGATAAAAGTTTTAAGTTCTTAATTGCCCACAATGCTTTGTGTTCGATTTCAACTAGTAAATGGCACGCTTTCTCGTAAACTAAATGAAATGGAGATATCCCAAGGTTAGTTCTGAAAGCGGTACGGTAGGCCCAATGCACGTCAGTTAATTTTTGAGGCCAATCTTTATGATTTTTATTAATGGTTTTCTCCAAAATTTGTTTGATTTTTCGATTTGAATCTTCAACTTTACCACAAGTTTGAGGATGATATGGAGTGGATAACTTGTGGGCTATCGAGTATTTTCTCATTAGAGTTACAAATGATTGATTACAAAAATGGGTTCCGTTATCACTTATTACTGTGCGAGGTGTTCCAAACCTTAAAAGGATGTTTTCTTTAAGGAATTTCACAACAATTCTATGGTCGTTGGTTTTACACGGAATGGCTTCAATCCATGTGGATACTTAATCGGCAGCAAGGAGATTGTACAGATTTCCAAAGGAGTTTGGGAATGTTCCCATAAAGTCAATACCCTAAACATCAAAGATTTCGATTGTAAGAATGGGGTTCAAAGGCATCATATTTCGTCGAGAGATTCTTACTATCATTTGGCAGCGATCATAAGTTTTACAAAAGTCGAATAAGTCTTTGAAAAGAGTGGGCCAGTAAAAGCCACATTGAAATACTTTTTCAACAGTTTTCTTCGGACCGAAGTGACTGCCACATGCTTGGTCATGACAAAACGAAAGAATACTTTTGATTTCGCAATCTGGAATGCAACGTCGAATAATTTGGTCAGAACAGTATTTAAACAAATATGGATCATCCCAATGGAAGTACTTGACTTAGGAAAGGAATTTATATTTATCTTATTTCGACCAAAATGGAGTTTCCTTAGTGACTAAATAGTTCGCTATGTCGGCATACCAGGGATCGAAAGAAATAGAAAGAAGTTATTCATTGGGAAAGTTCTCATTAATCGGTAAAGACGATGGTGCTTTTAGAAGACGCAACCGATGATCGGCGATGACATTGTTGGATCCTTTTTTATCTTTGATCATAAGATCGAATTCTTAGAGTAGAAGGATCCAACTAATCAAACAAGACTTAGCGTCCTTTTTAGCGAAAAGGTACCTAAGAGCAGAATGGTCAATGTAAACAGTAATGTGTGAGCCAATCAGATAAGGTCGAAATTTTTCGAGCCCAGAGACTACTACTAGAAGCTCTTTTTTGGTGGTCGTGTAATTGAGTTGAGCATCGTTTAGAGTCATACTAGAGTAGTAGATTACATGAAGGATTTTTTTGATGCGTTGTCCTAAAACAAAACCAACTACAAAGTTAGAAGCGTCACACATTATTTCGAAAGGAAGATCCCAATTAGGAGAGCAAATGATGGGAGAAGAAATGAGTTAGTTTTTGAGAAATTCGAAAGCAGAAACACGATCAGAATTGAAATCAAACGGAATGTCCATTCCAAGAAGAGTCATAAGCGGTCGATCAATTTTACCGAAGTCTTTCACAAAACGTCGATAGAAGCCAGCGTGTCAAAGGAATGTACGAATGTCTTTGACAGATTTGGAAATGGATAGATTTGCAGTTACGTCAACTTTCGCTTTATCTACCTCAATGCCTTTATTTGAAATTACATGCCAAAGGACAATGCCGTGTTTGACTATAAAATGGAATTTTTCCTAATTTAACGTTAAGTATTTGTCCTTGCATCGTTTAAGAACCAATTCAAGGTAGCGTAAGCACTCGGAAAAAGAGTTTCCAAAGATAGAAAAATCGTCCATAAATACTTCAAGAAAGCGTTCAAGCATGTCATAAAAGATGCCGACCATGCATTTTTAAAACGTAGCAGGAGCGTTGCAAAGGCCAAAAGGCATACATCAATATGCAAAAGTGCCAAAGGGACACATGAAAGTTGTTTTCTCTTGATCTTCGGGAGCAATTAGAATTTGGTTATAACCAGAATAACCATCAAGAAAGAAATAAAATTCATGGCCAGCTAAACATTCAAGCATTTGATCGATGAAAGGAGGAGGGAAATGAGACTTACATGTTACATCATTTAGTTTTTGATAATCAATGCAAACATGCAAACCCGTTTGAGCACGAGTTGGAATGAGCTTGTTAGAATCATTCTTGATAACGGTAAGTCCAGACTTTTTAGGCACGACATGAATTAGGCTAACCCATGAACTATCGAAGATTGGGTATATGATTCCATTATCGAGAAGTTTAAGAATTTCATCACGAGTCGCATCCTTCATTTTTGGGTTAAGCCTTTGTTGCGCGTCAAGAACAGGCTTGGCATCGTCAACTAAGTGGATGCGATGTTGAACAAGAGCGGACTAATTCCCTTTATATTGGTGATCGACCATCCAATTGCTTCTTTGTTTTTCGATAGAATTGAAAATAGGGAAACTTCTTGATCAAGAAGAGATTATGGTGGGAAACATTTGGTTGTCACCTAAGTATGTGTACTTAAGTTAATCGGGAAAGGGTTTAAGGTCCAACCTTGGAGGTTGCTCAATCAAAGAATTCGGTGGAAGTTCTGATTCAATGGTAAGGGGTTCAAATGGAAGCACAATTTCGATTTCGTTAGGCTCGTTTTGAAACAGTTGTCCATATTCGGTCTCGCTTACGTGGTTTAAGTCAACTGTTTCGTTATCAAAATTTTCTTAAATGAAGCTAACTTTCAATGTCTGGTCAAGTGGTTTGTTTGATTGATTTTCAAGATTGAAAATGTTAAGATCCAAAGTCATGTTTCCAAAAGAAATTTTCATCGAACCATTTTCGACAATTGATGAGTGTTGACCCAAAAAATGGACCAACACCCTGGTTTGAATTTGAAAGCGCCAGCTCTGTTCTAACAGAACAATATCACATATCACAGATATAAAGAAAGAACAGTAAAAGAAAGTAGATAGAGAATTTTTATAGTGCTTCGGCTGTTAATGAAGCCTACGTCCACTTTATAGCTTTAAGAGTTGTTTGATTACAAGACTTTGATTGTTTTTTAGTTAGATTGAAACTCCAAAGTTAGAATTCACTGGAGAATCATAGTGTATTCCTTTGGAGAATGTTGTGAGGGAGGTAGAGAGTGAAGAATAATTCCAGGAAAGCTTTAGCAACTAGTCCGATGAAGATTCTATTTAGGTTGCTGGTAGGGTGCTATTTATACAGATTGGAGAGCTTATGGGCCAGGCCTGTCTTCGTCGGCTCGTAGGTGGGTAACATACGACCTAGAGGGACCTTGGCTCACAAAACGAGCCAAAACTGTGGGTCGCTGGCGACCCATGGTCCATGGGTCATTGGCGACCCATAGACTTGGTTCGTTTTGTGGGCCAACGTCTTGTCTTTCTTGTAGTGTTTCATAGTAGGTTTGCTTGAAGGGTTGAGGAGAGGCATGGGTCACTGATGATCCGACCACTTAGGAATTTTCTGGAGTCTGGAATTGGAGATGTTCCTATATCGTTGTTGTCACGTTTTAATGGCAACTCACTAGCTACTTACGTTCAACTACCGATTGAACTAAAGGAGTGCTCCGTTGATCCCGGTCGTCGCCTCAGTCGTAAGGCTTGACCCTTGTCGGTCCCTTGTCTTAGCTTTTCTAGTTAAGTCCTGAACCATCCTGTCTACACAAGGTTGTCCTATTTTCTATTGGTTTCTGCTAGGTTAAAAACCCAAATAACATTTTCCCCCCAGAGTACGCCTTCGTTGTATACAAGGCATGCTCTGGAAGTTATCGTTTCCAATATCCATTTGTTGATTACCAAGTGATTGCATTAGAGCTCTATGAATATGTTAGCCCAACTTCATCGGTCACCTTTATTTGGTTCTGACTACTATTACTTGTCACAATATATCACATTTCCGCTCATAGCTTCCCGGCATGCCCTGGAATGTTGAACAGTTGTAATCGATCGAGTTTGAGAGGAATAGACGAAGCTTTCTTTCTTCTTTTCCTTTGAACGTATTATTTGCATCTTTCATCATCATCATTTTTTTAATGGGTCGCTAGCGACCTATGTGAGATGGGTCATTAGCGACCTACCTGCATGAAAAACTTTTGATTATAAGGCTTGGTCAGGTCGCTGGCGACCCATGATGGGTCGGGTCGTAAGCGACCCGAACACTTAGCAAAATTTTTGCCCCTCTCTTCCTGCCTACTTATACTTGAGCCGACCCCATTTCCTTCATTACACCCATACATCCACTTCTTCCTGTGATCAATCCTTCTAGTGATTCAACTTGAAGCGATCAAGCAGCCTTTTGACCTGATTCCTTGCTTCGTTTGGATCCACTTGCCGTTGATCCATCCACGTCTTTGCCTATCTCACGAAACCCTAGCCATCCATCATCTTGCTCGAATCTGAACCCTAGCACACTGTTGAAATGTAGCCGATCCATCATTAGCTCACCCGCAATCCAATACATAGCTCGTTGAGTTTGATTCGTGATTCTTCTTATGCCTTTAAATTAGTTTGAGGTGGGTTCGCTTGGTTGATTCGCTTATTGTCATGTTGGTACAATGATTTGATGACTGGCTTTTGCTTGCGACGTTGATTATGAGAATTTTGAGTCCATTATGATTTAAAGGAGGAAGGTAGTAAATTGGGTCTTGAGTTTCTCCCAGAATGACATTCGGGCTTCGGCCTAATGCATGACAGGTTTTGCTATCTTCATCCTTTAGACTAGAATCGACTTGTGCCGAGTTTCACAGACACCACCGTATGACATATCAATGGTCGATTTAGAGAATCTGGTCTTATCCAGCTTGATTATTCTACATTCGGTGCTCCTGCAGTGAGAAGAGTTTTCTGTGTCGCTTCGGACAACGGATCCGTTATCGACCATTGATCGATAATGGTAAGTGTACAAGAAGTAAACAAAAAAAATGAAAAACGAACTGACTCGGGAAGTTCTTCTCTTTTTCCACTATAAGCGGACTATCTACATAGGATAGAGCATTTGTAGTGCATTGAGCATTGAATTTATCCAATATAGACAATACACTGCACTTGCCCCAGTTCGCACTTGAAGTCCGACGTGTCGATTACAAGTCAAAGTTTCTTTGGAATTCAAGTGTGATAGGGGAAATTTATGAAATTAGGATAGATTTACCTGACCGTTTTCGGACGCGATTTCTGTTATATAGAATTAAGCAGCCATACACATGTCGTAAGTCAAGTAGACAAAGCCTGGTGCTCTCCGAAGCTGAATCATCATCTACCTTGCAAGCCTAGTATGGTCAATTAGTTCCGGTTGGGCCGATCGTGGATTGCACGCCTCCTAAATTTCGAGTCCTACTTAATCCTCCCGAAAGAGCATCGTCAGTGATTTCCGCCAAGGCTCTTCACAATATATGCACACAGCATGGAATTTCCGAAGAGGACATGCGTCTGCCGGCAAAAGATGAATTCGCTCATATGCCCCCGCCGGGGTACACTACTTGCCATAGATACATGTGTTTGAATGGAGCCATGCCTCCCTTCAACGATTTTCTGCATGAGACGCTCTCAAACTTGGGAATCGTCCTATTCTAGCTTCATCTGAATGGTTACAGCATTCTTACTTGCTTGCATGTCCTTTTTATGCAGACGTTCAACCGTGCCCCAAGCTTCGATGAGTTGCGGTATCTTCTAGCGTTCAAGAGGAGAGACAGTTATCCCTCTTTGATTATAATCGAGGGCTATAGGAATCGAAAGATTTCTTCCACTTACAAAGCAACTTATCATAGTTCAAGATGTAGTATTTTTTGTTAGATGCCCTGAGGGGTTCAACCGTCGATGGACAACAGGGGGTAGGCTTCTCTTTCCTATTTGTCGAGCTCTGAATCATTGTTATGGAGTTTCTAATTAATAGTGTTCCCTTTGTAGTTATACCAAGGCCGAACAAAGATATAACTCTCGATGAAGTTTGCCAAACTTTAAAGGTTATCGACGTCGAGGAGAGGTGCGTTAGAGTTCTACAAACTGATGAGAATCTACGCCGATACGGACTGTTGGCTCCGGGTAGATCCGTCACTCAGATTGAAGCTCCCTCTCTTATTCGAGCCAGAGTTCTCACAAGATCCTCTTCTTCGTCCTATGTTTCCGAGGAAGGTCAGAAGATAGGTAGCTCGTCCAGAGGATCACACGATGAGGCCCATGAGGAGGAAGAAGCCGCTGCAACTGGTCTGAGCGGTTCAGTTAGAATACCCCCAATCCCAGAGGAAGGGGAAGATGAGTTCGCATACAGAGAAGGCAAAGTCGCGATGGACTCAGATAAAGAGGAAGGAGAGTTCGAGAGCAGCAGCGACGAGTCTACCACTAGTGATTACTTTTCATCAGCATCCGATGGTGATGACACAGAGTCCTGCGATGAGACCTCGGGAATGAGTCCCGAACTCCCGAGTCCACCTCCTTCCGCAACAAGTGGCAAAGTCAAAGCCCTCGAAACTAGAAGATACCAAGATTCTTCGAGTAAGGATGTCGGAGCAGGGCTCGGAGATTTCAGCGATGTTTTTGTCGACTTCGACAAGCTCATGAAAGGAGACTTCAAATTTGATCCAACGCCTTCCTATTCGGGTGATATTGCACCAATAGTTAGATCAGTCCCGCTTACAACAACCAAAGACAATCTGATCCCACCTTCGACAGCCGTTTGATTATGTTTGTGATGATGCTTTAGGCAATATTAGAGACACATCACATTGCACTAGGATTACAATTGTTTCCATTTTTTCGCTTCTTCATATATTTGCTTAACTTATGTTATGTTTCTACAACTTTTCATGTATGCCTTCTTCCAGGTATAACGAGAGGATAAGGCTTCTATGACGACTATACCAATTCATAGCGGTACCCCAAGCATTCCTACAGCCGCCATCAAGTCTGGGAGACAGAAGAAGTGTACTGGCGGAGGAAAGAACTCGAAGCTGAAGCCCGTCGCCAAGAGGAGAGAGATAAAGCTCATTCACACAAAGGCGAATATGAGAAAATAAGATCTCATGAGGTTAAAAATGATTCGTCAAAGAAGTAAAGATTCAACTATCGCTCCCATCCTTCAAAGCAAGCTTCGAAACACACTTCCATGGGCCAAGAAATTCCTATCACTTCTGCCGCGATTCCGCCCCTAACTCACATTTCATCTTCTTCCATCATTACTGCTGCCCCTAAGGCATCTCATCCCTAATGGAGGCCGGCTTACACTCTTCCTTCGGCCCCCATTAAGCTTGAGGCGACGCTTCCGGGTTGGTTCTTGAGAGGGGTTAAGTTCGATATGGACCTTCATCCCATCCGTAGGGATTCCTTTGTGCCGCATCTCCAAGCTATCCAAAATGACCTAGAGCAGGTCGAGAAATGGGAGAAGCTCTGCAAGCAGTTGGCAGACACTAATAGAAATAATTACTAAGAGATCCTCTCCTTTGAAAATGAAAAGGATAGTTTTGAAAGGGCGTTGGCCGATCGGGATGCTAAAATTAAACAATTGGAGGAGGAGAGGGAGACGGTGCTCCAGGAAAGTAGGAAAGTCGCTAGCCTGATAAAGGAGTTGAAGGATGCGCATGAGAAGGTTAAGATTGTCTAGAGAGATGAAATTAAAAAGACTCATGCGAAAGAGGCTAAATTGAAAGAAGAAGTGGTTGTTAGTAATGCCATCATTAAAGCTCAACGGAAAACAATCGCCGACCACAATTTAATTGTTGAAAGGCACAACAAGACATTGCCGACCAAGCCGAGACCATTGCTAAATTACAGGCTCAGGTTGCGCAGCTTAGTGCCGACAAAACTGTCATTGAAGTTGAAAAGGCTGCGGTGACAGTGGACTACTTGGACCTTCGAAATGCCTTAGAGAGGAAGATGGAGATGATGGACTCAACTATTTTGAATTTCTACATCAACTCCTTGTTGCATCAAGGAAGCCTCAGCTACCTCGGCCCGAAGTTTCCACGCACTCTTTCCCTTGTTTGGGAGGAAATCCTAGCTCGTTCTGTCGCCAGCTGCGACGTTTATTCCGATCAAGAGTTGCGAGACTCCTACCTTGATGATGAATCCAAGAAAGCACTACTTAAGGGGTAGGAGATTCTCCGAGTCGAATGAGAGAAGGAAGCCGCCGATGCTGTCTTGATGACTCCATCGACGTGCCCGCCGGGCCTTCTATTTCTGGTTTGGGTGAACCATCGGAGTAGCTCCATGACCTGCCAATGAGTTCAGGGCTCAGTGTTATTCCTCGTGTGATGGAGCCCTCAAAAGATAGTGATAGCGGTGAGTTCGAAGTCGCTATTCATGATCTTTTCCTTGGTGCAGGTAACGCCCATGCTTCTCCCGAATTCGGGAGTCTCCATCTTACACCACAGGAGCAAGAAGAGTTTAATGCTTTCCTTTTTTATCTTATAGGTCCGTCCACTTTCCCAATTGATGCGCCAACTACCTCGGTGTCTATGCATGCTGCCATTTTCACAACATCTTAGATTGTATCCGTTCCGGCTCCATTTCCCACATCCATGCCTAGTTCACAACCGTGGCCAGAGGCCAAGAAAATAGCAACCCTCCATGGCCTGGATGACCCTTCAGCGCTTTGGAAGGTGATATAACTGCGGTGGAAGCCAAGGAGCAGGGGATCCAGATAGAGCAGCCGAGAAGATTTAGCATGGGATGGTTGCCATCAAGAAGGAAAAGGTGGAGGCAATCTAGGCTTCGAAGAGTTCCCAAAAATCGAAGAAACGCAAGGGGAAGGGAGGCTCTTATGAGAAGATTTCTAAGGAAGATGAGGGAATAGCCACCGAAGTGCACGTTGACATTACTGGCAGCGACACCTCTCCTAAAAAGAAGAAGAAGCTGCCAACTAGAGGTGGAAAGGGAAGCGGTGGCGAGAAGCGTTGAGTGGCCGGTATGAGGATGGACTTGATTTTGGCCAGTAGCTTGCAAGAAGACTGACTTGTTTTTCTACTTGTTTTTGTTTCATTTTGAACCATTTTGTTCAAGTGTAGAGCCTGCACTTTGCGTTCGTACTGTAGAGTCTGTATCTTCTCTTTGTTGGCCGTTGTTGTTTAGGTACGACCCCTATATTTTGATCCTATGTACATAAAATCATAAGCAATACAATGATGTTTCAGCTGTATTTTTATTTATCTATTCATATATGCTCTGTGTACTTATGCTTATTTCATTTCATACTTGCTAGTTCTGCGATTATAGCCAAAGTCCTTCATTCGAAGTAATAGAACTTAGAAATTAACAGCACTTAGAGAGTTTCTGTTTGGAAATTAACAAAACTTTAGGAAAATTCTAAGTTTTAGAAATCTTTGTTTGGAATTAACTTTTGTTTAGAAATTTCTAAGTTTTAGAAATTCACAAAACTTTAGAGATTCACAAAACTTTAGAAAAAGTTTCTAAAACATAGAAACTTTTGTTTGGAACTTTTGTTTGGAAGTTGATAAAACTTGTGAACTTGTTATCGTTTGGAGTGACAGAACCTGTGAACTTATTTTATTTGTTTAGTTCTGTCTCAATTCAGGTGTATGCCCCCAGTTCATAGGGTTGTTCACATCAAACCATTTTCAAGTTGCTGATAACTTACGGTTTAACTAATCTTTATTAAAAAATTGGCTAAGTTACAACTCGACTCTACTTTTGTTAGAGATATTGCAATTTTAGCATGTAATCTCATTTTTTGGCGACATTCAAGTGAATATGCAATCTGCTAATGGGTATGTGTTGTCGATCATTGAGTGCCCTCCTTCTAGCACCAATTTGATCTGGGTTGCACTCATTATTCCTGACTATTTGTGTGCAGATTCTTATGCTCCTTAGCGTTGCCTATCTTCAGGCAACACGAGGAGTTAGAATTTTGGTGCGCGGCTCATGAGATGTGCGGCTTTTGTTTTTCCTCGGTGTTGCCTATCTTTGAGCAACATGGGGAGTTGTTATTTCGGTTCCCCTCGGGGTTGCCTATCTTCGGGCAACACGAGGAGTTGTTATTTTGAGGCTCTTCGATGTTGCCTATCTTCGGGCAACACGAGGAGTTTTAGTTTTGGGGTTCCTCGGTGTTGCCTATCTTCGGGCAACATGAGGAGTTTTGGTTTTGGTGCTCCTCTATGTTGCCTATCTTCGAGCAACACGAGGAGTTTTGGTTTTCCTGCCTATCTTCGGGAAACATGAGGAGTTTTTATTTTGGAGCTCCTCGTTATTGCCTATCTTGGGCAACACGAAGAGTTTTTATTTTGGGGCTCCTCGATGTTGCCTATCTTTGGGCAACAGGAGGAGTTTTTGTTTTGGGGCTCCTCGATGTTGCCTATCTTTGGGCAACATGAGGAGTTTTTGTTTTGGGGCTCCTTGATGTTGCATATCTTCGGGCAACATGAGGAGTTTTATTTTTTTCTTAGCCCTCTCGATGCTGCCAGAGCAGTTTAATTGTTAGAGGGCAAGAATCGGTTTGAGTCGATTAGCATCCGTCGACTCTACGAGTAATTATTATGAACAAATTTTGGTTGGTTCAAGAAGCAAACTTTATTAAGGAAAGCAAGGAAAATTCTTTGCCTATTTGCAATGCCACCGGAATTTCCGGGATGGCTTATTTGCTGAAGAAATAGAAAATACATGAAATAGTTTTTTAGATGAAATAATGCCGGAGCGATTCGCTATTCCATGCTTTGGGAACTGTGACCTCGTCGATGGTTGTCAACTTGAAAGTCCAGTCGATGGGCTTTTGATTAACGACATACAGTCCTTCCCAGTTTGGTCTGAAGGATTCCGATACAAGGTAAACTCGTTTGAGCACAAGATCTCCAACTTCGAAGGTCTGAATATGAACTTTGGAGTTGTAGTACCGCGCAACCCTTTTCTGGTGGGCAGCTGTTCTCAACTCTGCCTCTTCTCTTTTTCCATCGACCATGTCTAGAGATTTGATTAGGAGTTGCTCGTTTTGTGCTTGATTAAAATTCTGCCTTCGGTGCGAGGGCACTTCTAACTCAACATGAATCATTAATTCCGAACCATATGTTAATGCGAATGGAGTGTGGCCAGTTGCTGCTTTGTGTGTTGTCCTGTATGCTCATAGTGCGAGTGGAAGTTCATCAACCCAATTTCCTTTTGCTTTTGTTAATCGATTTTTAATGGTGGATTTGATGATCTTGTTTAATGCTTCCACTTGCCCGTTTGCTTGCGGATGAGCTGCTGTAGAAAATCTTTTTTCGATTCGGAAGCTCCTGCAGAAGTCTTTGAACTCGGCACTTTCGAATTAGGTTCCATTGTTAGTGATGATTTTTTGTGGCTCACCAAACCTACAAATGATGTTTTTAGTGACAAAGTTAATAATTTATTTGTGGTTATGGTGGCCAGCGGTTCCGCTTCGGCCCATTTTGTGAAATAATCTATGGCAACTATAGCATATTTGGCTCCTCCTTTAGCTATTGGAAGGACACCAATCAGATCGATCCCTCATATCGAAAATGGACATGGGTTGACCATTTGTGTCAGTTCCGTCAAAAGGAGTTCTTTTGATTTTGCTGAATCTTTGATAGCGATCGCATCTTCTGGCGTGATCTGCAACGTCACAATTTATTGTTGGCCAAAAATATTCATATCGAAGGACTTTCTTTGCCAACGTCTGCACCCTAGTGTGGTCTCCATATTCGCCTTCATGTACTTCCTTTAGAATTTGTCGTGCTTCATGATCGGTCACACACCTAAGAAGAGGGGTTGAGAATCCCCTTCAATAGAGTATCCCATCCTAAACCATGAACCTGGGCGCCTTGTGGAGGAACTTCTTCCATTGGTTTCGATCAGTTGGTAGGGTTCCTGCAAGAAGATAGTTCTTTATCGGCGTCATCCATGTATCTGGCTCGACGGTGGTCTCTAAAACCAGTCCATTTCATCTATGCTCGGGTTGGTTAGCGTTTCAACCGGAACTAATCCCAATGACTAGGCTTCTCCGGAGCTTGCCAGCTTGGCCAAATAGTCTGCCTTGGTGTTTTGCTCTAGTGGGATGTGAGTTATGGTGTAGTGCTTGATATCATTTAGCAGCTCTTGAACTTTGGACAAGTATGGGGTGAGATTTTCTCCACTCACTTGGTACTCCCCTTTCACTTGACAGACGACCAGCTGGGAATCGCTGTATATGTGTATAGATTTTATCCCGAGTTCCTTCACAACCTTTTGTCCGGCGATTAAGGCTTCATACTCTACTTTGTTATTTGTGGCTGGGAATTCCAAGCATAAAGCATGGCTAATGGCTCGCCCCTTAGGGGGGTTCAAGCACTACCCCTGCTCCCAAACAGAGGTTGTTTGATGCACCGTCGACGAAGAGCTTCCATTGTGTGCCTGCTTCCGACTGAACTTCCTCCTCGTCGTCCCTTACGGTAAATTCGGCAATGAAGTCGGCCAATGCTTGCCCGTTAATTGCTTTCCTTGGATGGTATGTGATGTCGTATTGGCTTAACTCTATATTCCACTTGAGTAGCCGTTCGGAAGTTTCTGACCAGTATAAAATTTGCTTCAGGGGCTGGTCAGTCAATACTTTAATCGGATAGACCTGGAAGTACGGTCATAATTTCTGGGATGCGATCAAAAGGCAATACGCTAGCTTTTCCAGCTTTGGGTAATTCTTCTCAGCTCCGGTGAATCGCTTGCTAATGTAGTACACAGTTTTCTGAATTCTCGCTTCTTCCCGCACGAGAGCCTTGCTAAGTGCGTGTAGGGAAACCGCTAAATAGATGAATAGGTCTTCTCCATCCACTGGTTTTGATAAGATCGGAGGAGTTTCCATGTGTTGTAGCAATTCCTTGAAATCTGTTTGACAAGCTTCACTCCATTCGAAGTTTTTCTTTCCTTTCTTCAGTGCATCGAAGAACGATATGCACTTGTCTGTAGCTTTAGAGGCGAACTGACTCAGTGCTGCGACCTTCCCATTCAAGCTTTGAAGTTCTTGCTTATTTTTAGGGGCTTGGACTTCCCATAATGTTGTTATTTGCTCTCAATTTGCTTCGATGCCCCAGGCACTAACTATGAATCCCAGGAATTTTTAGAGGCTACTCTGAAGTGACATTTAAGCGGGTTGAGCTTCATTCCGTATTTGCAGAGTATTTTGAACATTTTAGCGAGATTATCTAGATGGTTAGCAGCTACTCTGGATGTGACTAACATATCTTCCACTTAAACTTCCATAGTCTTCTCAATCTGGAATTTGAACATACTATTCATTAGCCTTCGGTACTTTTCCCCTGCATTTTTCAAACCGAATGGCATTACTCGGCAGTAGTACTGTCCTAAATCGGTGATGAAGCTGGTGGTCTCTTGGTCCGGTGCATGCATCAGGATTTGGTTATAGCCCGAGTATGCATCCATAAATGACAGCAGTTCGTGTCCCACCGTTCCATCCACCCGTTGATCAATCCTAGGGAGCGGGAAGCTATCCTTCGGACAAGCTTTGTTGAGGTCCGAGAAATCAATATAAGTTTGCCATTTTCCATTGGACTTCTTGTCTAGGACTGGGTTCAATACCCATTCAAGGTAGGTTGCATCTCGAATGAAGCCGTTAGCCATCAGTTTATCCACTTCCTCTCTCAATGCCTTGGATCGTTCGGGGCCTAAGCTGTGCCTTTTTTGCTTTACCGGTGTGAATTTGGGTTCAATATTGAGAGCATGGTAGGAAATTTCAGGTCATATCCCACACATATTGGAGTGTGTCCATGCAAATACGTCCAAATTGCGCGAAGGAATTTAGTTAGTTCTGACCGCATCTTATTTCCAAGCTGCGACCCAATTTTCAGGACCCGTGTTGGGTCATCCATATAGACTTGGACAGACACCGTCAATTCAGCCGGTACTACCCGATCCTCCCCTAAGCTCTTATTTCTATGGTCCAAAGTCTTATCGAATTGGCTATGATCCCCAAGCCAGGGGCGGTTCTGTAGTTGCTATTCGGAGGGTTCACGAATGTGGAGGGTTTTCCCCACATCCTTTCATTTTTCCTTTCTTCTTGACTCATGCAATTTTGCTATATAGCATTCAAGGGTGGTGCTTTGGTCTCCTTTCACAATTCTGACTTCGTGTTCTGTAGGGAACTTCATTGTAAGGCATCATTGGGCCAGTGCTATTCTGAAGTCGGCTAACGCGAGCCGTCCCAAGAAGGCGTTGTATGTCGACATTTCATCCACGATCATAGAAGTCTGAATGAGGGTGACCCTTCGCTCACCTTCTCCGAGCTCCATGGGTAGGTCAATTGTTCCCACCAGTTGCTTGTTCACCAGTAAACCCTTGAATCTTTGTTTGGCACACAGACCCACTTTTCATGCCAACCTTCATTTGATCGAAAGTGTGTTTAAAGAGAATGTTAACGGAGCTACTGCTGTCAACCAACACCTGCCAAACTACAACAGGCCTAATTCCTACCGTCACCACCATTGGATCGAGAGTTGGAACTTTGATCCCTTTGTTGTCTCAATTTCGAAACACAATACCATCATTCAAGATCCTTTGCATCTTAACTGGAGTTCCTAGCCAAACATGATTCCTTCAGAGTGTGCTTCAACAAACTCGCATATCGCTCTATTACTCCCCAACTTCTTTGTGCAGGATGTGGTCCCCTAGATATTGTTCTGATGATGAGTCTCTAGTCAGTTCGTTCGACACTTCTTCGCTGGTTCCTACTTGATTCCTTCATTCTCTTGGGTGTTGAGGAGTTGTAGATTGATCGGGGTTTTGTGGTTGTCTTACGTACTGCTGGAGTTTGTTGTTCTAGATCAATTCCTCAATGAGATTCTTTAGGTGGCGGCATTCGTTCGTATTGTGGCCGTGTGTCGTGGAAGTGGCATAATTTCCTTGAGCGCTTCTACTACTCGGTCGCCTCGTTTCTGGGTGGCTTTTTGCATTCCTCGGTTCCTTGAATTGCAAGAAAAATGTTTTACAGTGTGTCGCTCAAGGGAGTGTAGCCTTCGGGCCTAAACCCTTTGATCTTTTTATTGCTACCATTACCATTCTTCTTATTGGAGTTTTGACCTTTCCTCTTCGAATTCCCATCTTTTCCAGTGGTTCCTTCAACAATTCGAGAAGTGTGCGCATTTTGATTCATTGCTACATCGCTTTGCCCGACATTTTCCGGTTGCACACTATTAGACTTCCCTTCCAATTCATGCGCTTCCTCAAAGCTTAAGTACTGACTTGCTTTGCGATTGAAATCTTTCCTGGTGGTAGGTTGCTTCATTTTAATCAACTTTTCGAATTCAATTTTCGGGTGAATGGCACGAACTAATGCCATAAAAACCATGTCTTCGTTGGGGTTGCTTAATTTCGTCACTGCAGCATTAAACCTATTCATGAAAGACTTCAGTGATTCGCTATGCCCTTGGAACATCCGGGATAGGGACATGACATCTTTTGGCTGCGCAATATGGAGTTTGAACTGATGAAGGAACCTTGTCGCTAGTTGGTCAAAAGTAGATATGGATCTTGGTGGAAGCCTAGTGAACCACATTGATGCAACCTCTTCGAGAAAGATAGGGAAGCATCTGCATCGAACAGCTTCAGTGGCATTCTCTCCATCCATATACCAACTTATTTGTACAAGTGAGGCTTCGGGTCCTTTGTTCCGTCATAGGGCGGACTAGTTGGCATTGTGAACTTTTCTAGATATCTCTCGTTCAAGATTTCATCGGTGAAGGGAATCCGGCTTGGTGCAGATCCCCACTCATCATCTTTTTAATCTTTACTCTCCTCCATTAATCGTTTAACCATATCTGTTATGTATGCCCCTAATGTCCGGTAGTCCTGAGGACAGCGATCAATCACTGCGCTAGTGTTTGACTTTGCAAATGATCTTGGTGAGCGGGCTGAGGCCTAGGCTCTCATGTCTTTGTGAGAGCCACTCCTGCAGGGTCCCGTTGGCTTGCGGTTGGTCTCACTGGAGCAGTTTGGGTATTCCTAGCATTATCGAATGCATTGGCATCTTCTTCCAATTTGTCGTCTGGCTCTCCGTCCTCCGAGTCTTAAAGATCCACACATATGTATTCTACCGGGATCTTTGCCCCCTGATTCAAATTCAGAATAGGTTGCCTTGTGGCATACGGAGCACTTGCATTTTCGTCCATGTTAAGTCCTGTTTTCACTCTTTTTGTGGCTGTTTTCCATTTCTTCTATGTAGACCAAAAACGGAGAATTCTCTTGTTCCATAGCAGCCGCGGGTTCGGGCATAGTCTTTGGAGTGGGATTTGACTGTAGGGTTAGGTGAGCATTAAGCTTATCCATTAGAGCCTTTTATCCATTCTCCGTTTTTTGGTTGATCTCATCAACCATCTTATTTAACTCATCCCTGGTAACAACTTCATGCTGACTGGAGGAGGCTGGCGCCTGATTCCCTAACTTAGCGCCATTCACTTCAGTTTGTTGGGGACTAACATCTTCTCCAGCTACTACTGCCTCTATAGACCTTCCAGAGGCAGTTCTTCTTCTTCTAGGAGCCATTCATTCCAAACGGCGAATTATTCAAGCAAGGATTGGGGATCTAACTTTTGGACCTATGGGATCCAAAGTAGATAGCTAGATCTGAATCCTGAGTTGGGTTCTTAGTGAAAGCACCGAAATGTTGACCCAAAAAATGGACCAACACCTTGGTTTTAATTTGAAAACACCACCCCTGTTCCAACAGAGCAATATCACAGATCAAAGATACAAAGAAAGAACAGTAAAAGAAAGTAAATAGAGAATTTTTATAGTGGTTCGGCTGTTAATGAAGCCTATGTCCACATTATTGCTTTACTATAGACTAATTGTTGTTACAAGAGTTGTCTGATTACAAGGCTTTGATTGTTTTCTAGTTGGATTGAATCTCCAGAGTTAGAATTCACTGGAGAATCACAGTATATTCCTTTGGAGATTATTGTGAGGAAGGTAGAGAGTGAAGAATAATTCAAACAGAGCTTTAGCAACCAATCCGGAGAAGATCCTATATAAGTTGCAGGTAGGATGCTATGTATAGAGATCGGAGAGCTTTTGGGCTAGGCCTATCTTCATCAGCTTGCAGGTGGGTAACATACAACCTAGGGGGACCTCGGCTTGCCAAACGAGCCAAAACAATGGGTCGCTGGTGACCCATGACCCATGGGTCGCTGGTGACCCATGGACTTGGTTTGTTTTGCAGGCCAATGTCTTGCCTTTCTTGTAGTGTTTCATAGCTGGTTTGTTTGAAGGGTTGAGGAGAGGCATGGGTCACTGATGATCTGACCCTTAGTAATTTTCTGGAGTGTGGAATTGGAGATGTTCCCATAGCCTTTTATCGTTGTTGTCACGTTTGATGGCAAGTCACTGGCTACTTACGTTCAACTACTGATCATTCTTAAACTTATTGAAGACATTGAGTTGTTCGATAGAATTAGGGCATTGATCGGCTATGTGATTTGGATCGTTACATTTATAATAGATGGTTTGGGAAGCTTGATTCAATTGATTGGATGAGAAAACGTTGTCGAATTTATTAATCATTGCGTCGATTTTAGCTTCCAAAGGCAAAATGACCCTATCGAGTGTGCGCTCAATTGTGAGTAAATTGATTTTCTGTTGGAACGTTCCCATTGGGATGATTTTTTGGCTAGGTTTTCAAGAAATTGCCAAGCATCATCGTGATGTTGGGCAAGAAAATTGCCTTGGCACATCGATTCAAGAATGGTTCGTGAGTTGTTTTCAAGACCATCGTATAAGATTTGGCACGGGTTCCATTTTTCGAAATTATGGTGTGGACATTTTATCAAAAGCTTTTTCAATCTTTCAAAATATTTTCCAAACGGTTCACCCCTGAATTGATGAAAATTTATGATTTCATTTTGGATTTTTGTTATTTTTTCCAAGGGGTAGAACTTTTTCAAGAAAACTTTAATGAATTCTTCCCAAGTTTTAATCGAGTTTGATGGGAAGTTATACAACCATTTTTCAGCGTAATCGGTGAGAGTAAATGGAATTAATCTGAGT
This sequence comes from Allium fistulosum, assembly GCA_030737815.1. Classification (NCBI taxonomy): domain Eukaryota; kingdom Viridiplantae; phylum Streptophyta; class Magnoliopsida; order Asparagales; family Amaryllidaceae; genus Allium; species Allium fistulosum. The sequence goes on from CM060903.1 coordinate 1,409,111,300, forward strand.
TTGATTCCGTCATCACTAAGTTGTTGGAGTTTAATGGTTGCGCAAACTTGTTCAAATTTCATCAAGAAAATGTATGAGTCATCGTGTTCGAAGTTGCCAAATTTTGGGAGTATGGCAATATGATTTGAGTGAATTTCGAAATGGTTACCTGTAGGGGCAGGTAAGTGATACAAGAAGGAATAGAAACTCTATCAGGAAAGATTCCATCCATAAGAGTTCGAGGGGTGTTCTCGTTTGCCATTTCAGGAGGATCGTTTGTTCAAGTTAAACGATTAGTTGTTGTGTCACGTCTCCAATGATTTGTTATTGTGTCACGAGTCCAAGCACTCATGCACTAGTGAGAGTCGAGAAGAGAAAGATGTGAGGATCGAGTTTAAGAGAATGAAAAAAGGTTTAGAAAAATGAAGTAAGAAATTTTTGTTTTTTATATATATTTTTTTAAAAAAGGAGGAAAAATATTTACCAAAAAAGGAGTTATTTTTCAAAAAGAAGATTGATTTTTGTTTAGTTTTTTGGATTTTCCAAAAAATATTTTTATATGTTTTTATTTTTTTGAAAAGATTATATTTTTTATAATTTTTTTTTTCTAAAAATAACTAACTCAAAATTTTCTTTTGGATCTTTGATTTTGATTGAAAATTTTCGAAGGAAAATATTTAAAAGGATTTTTTTTGGATTTTGAATTAAGCAAGAACTAAGTTAGGTAAAATGTACAATTTTTTTTGTTTTTGATTTTGATTTTTTTGAAATATGCATGAATTAATGCATCTAAATGAATTCAATGACTTAATTACAAATTTTCAATCCTTAGTAGCTCCTAATCCAAAATTGTATAATCACACTTTTTCTTAATCCAACAAAATATTTCTTAGTCCGGTAATAGACAGGAGTTATCTGTGCACCATAAATCATAGTAGCAATGCAGCCGAAGGTTAAGTACCTTCAGAGAAGCAATCACTATAATATTTAGGAATCACCGTAATATTTATAAATGATTATTGCTCTGCCAAAGCCTAGACACCAAGAAAATAAATTGTTCAGAGAAGAAAACTTATCAAGATATAATTAAACCCTAGGTGAGCTAGTGACATCCTTAAGTCTGATGTCTAACTATTATTATTAGTTAAATTCTACAATGAAATGCAATTTGTGGGCCAAGGAAGGGGTGATGAAATCCCCCACCCTACGTGGATTTGGGTGTTGCCCTAAGAAAAGAAAAACACGATGATATGAATGCAAAACAGAAATTAAACGTGTATTAACGATGCAACTACGAATGAAATTTTTTTTTGAATTTTTTTTAAAATGCAAGCAACCAACAATGCAAAAAAAACTGAAAACAATATATATAGGCACGATACCAGAGCGTGTAGAATTATTAGCAATTTTTTTTAAAACGACAAGTTTTTTTTATAAGCAAGCAAGAAAAGCAATTATTTTTAGCGAGCAAGTCTTCTCCTTCTGAATTTCTGCTTATGCAACCTGAAAACTTGAACAAGATTTTATACAACGTTTTTTTTTAAAAGCGTCGATTTTTTTGTAAGAGATTTAAACAAACAAAATAAAAAAAATTTAACAAACTAACTTCTACAAAACAAATAAAAGAATTTAACTCAAGCCCGGACCCGATAAGAAGCCCAAGACCCCTCTTTCACTTCTTTAAGAAACATGATTCTATCTTTTCTTCAAAACAAAAATAAAATAAAAATGAGAACGCCCCGCAAAATACAAATTAAAAAAAGGAAGTTGTGCGGTGATTGGTTGGTCGGGTTTTAGGTTGCGATGATGGTTTCGGGTTAAAGGCGGATGATTGCAGTGGTGAAGAGGGGCGATGGAGGCATTTCGGTTATTCGACTATTGATTTGGATTCGTGGTGTTTGGAGTTGATCGAGGCAGTGTTGGGTTAGGTTATGGCAATTGATGATTTGCCGAGGGGTTGGGATTAGTGAGCTTTAGGTGTTTTGATGTTTGATTCAGGCGAGTGGGTGAATTAGGGAAAGCGTATCGGCAGGCAAAATTAGAGGAAGTGGAGGGAGGAAGTGATTGTGGTGTCCGAAGGTGAACTGCAGTAGAGGAGAGCGTATCGGGCTTCTGTTGTGATTGGTGAAGAAGTGCGGTGGTGCTTGAATGCTGGAGGATGTGGCAATGCAAAGGCGAGGCAGATGGTGTTACCGTGGAGGAAGTGTGCAGTTTTGTTGATGGATTTGATGGAGTGAGGAGTGGAGCAAATAAGAGGATGGTTATGGTTGCAGAAGTGGTTCAGGCAAGGCAGTGGCTGAAATGTAGTTAAATGATGTGGTTGCAGAAGTGGTTAAATGAATGATGTGGAGTATTGTTTGTATGAGGTGGGTTGAAATGGCTGATGGCGGTGAGTTGAGGCAGTAAAGTAGATTGTGGATGGTGTGCAGCAGTTTGACAAGGATGGAGGAGATGCAGGTTGTAGCAATATTGATGATGGTGATGTTTGCAGAAGTGGTATAGTATGCCATAGAAGTGACTATTTCCAAAAAAGTATCTGATGATATAGCTGTGTGTTTTTATGCACAGTTTTGTTGTGATTAGGGAGTTGTTGTGATCAGAGAATTCTTTACAATGAGGCTTGAGGAAGGTTATGTAGACATCAGTGAAAGTTAAGGCAGTGACAAGTGGAGAGGGATGGAAGTGCTGTAGATGACTCGGGTTGTTGGGAAAGGGATTTGTAGAGGAGGAGCAGTGAATGTATGAGGTTGTGCAAATAAATGATGGTTATATAGAAGGAGTTTGTAGGAGTTGTTCACTGTGATGTTGAAGTGGTTGTAACCGATATGGAAGAGGATGTTTTTGTGATGATTATTGACTGTTAATAGAGGTGCTTGATGTCATGAGAGAGTGAAGAGTAGAGGAGCAATGGGTATTTGATGATGTGCACAGAGTTGCTTAGTTGGGTTGGGGACAATGGAGGCACAGCAGTGTTGTATGGTAGGGTAGAGATTGTCAGGTGATGATGTTTCCAGCTGGTTGGAAGGGTATGTTGTGTGCAGGTTGTTTGATGTGCACTATTGGATTTGGTGCAACAGTGTGACAATATTGTTGTATATGATGTTGATGCACTGTGTTGAATGAATGAAGGTTTGATGTGTCTGGTATGTGATGTTTCTAGTATTGAATCAAAGCAGAGGGACAGAGGATTGGTATTTTATGTTTCTGGTGATGTTTGTAGGAGATAGCAGAGAAGAGGGAGGTGGCAGAGGAGATGGCAGAGGAGAAGGAGATGGCAGAAATGTATAAGGCAGAGGCAAAATGGTTGTTAAATGTAGATGGTATGTGACCGTTGTGTCACAGAGGTTGTTTAGGAGGTGAACAGAGAAGCAACAGTACAATGTAACAGTGCTTTTTAAAAAAAATTGTAAAAAGAAAAGTTGTAAATGTATTGCAAAATGAAATGGAATATATATTTTTTTAGAAATGAAATTGTGTATTTTTTTAATAGAAACGCAAAATGTAAAGCAACAAGCACACAATCAAAATGCAAACAAAAATCACAGAAACACACAAAAAAAAATTTCCTATTTTTAAAAAATGCAAATTAACACACAAAATGAAAATACACAAAAATCAAACAAAAATTAATTCAAAGATTAAAGATTAAAATCAAATCGATTCTCTGGAAACGGCGCCAAAAACTTGTTTAACGGCAAACTTTATATCAAATTAGAAAAGCGTCGAAAAATTATGTGATAAAAATAACCGCAAGCACACGGCATATAATTTTAGTACGTGGCGAGTACGGGTCAATTCGTAGGGAATTGAAGTGATGTAAAAATATTACTCAATCAAATTAATCTAAATTTGCAAGTTTGTTCAAACTAGGAAAATTAGAAAATTTTAAACTAGAACAAAAGCTGTTGAAAATATGAGATTAGAAAACAATTTAGAGGCAAATTCACTATCATATTTTTACATAAATCAACACACAAACAATCTATGATCTCTCTATTTTGATCTTAAATGGAATTAATGATATATTTATCATAAATATGGTCTATTTATGTTATTAACTAACATAACTTATACCATTAAACAATAATACAACAACTAAAACCACTTATCAATTATAATGAAAATGAAGTCAAAGCAAAAGCTATTTTAAGTATGAAACATAGATCATCAAATTTTGTTTCTACTTTAATTTCATAATCAAATATCAATTAGTAAAATTATGATGTAAATTGCATTTATATTTGAGTAAGAATAGCCAATTTGTGAATACAACATAGGCTATCAAATTCACTAGTAAACTGACATCAATCATACATATTTTCATGAAGCATAAAAGAGACCATAAATCACACAATATGTTGAATTTACATAATTTTAGAGAGCTTCAATACCCCTAAATTGAAGGGGTTTAGCTACTCATTTGTGTTATCATTTCAACACATATAAATTTCAACATAAGAAATAAAAGAAAAGTGCAAGCTAATTAAAATAAAATTGAATTGAACTAACTGCTGGCATAAAAATAAAACTAAGCTACTTACATGAAATGAAAGAGAGTATGTAAACAGAAAATGAGCATAAAATAAAATAAAAGCTAAGAAGAAATAGAAGAAGAAGAGGCTTAGGAAGCCATTTTATTTCTTATTTTACTTGAGGCTACAACTTGCATAATATGATAAGTAGATAAAAGTATCATTACATGAACTTAAGAGGGTTATTTATACATGCCTAAAACCCTAACCTACATTTTAGGAGACTACCCAGAATACCCCTTAGGAAGTGTGGCCACCAAGTTATCATTAGCATGAATTAATCCTCCATTAAGTATGCATGTGCTTTTAATCCCCACTAACTTGTGCGTTAGCTCCTAATTGTAGATTATGGTAAGTGGGTAGGAGGGGTCCTCCATGATTTCATGAATCCATTTATTTCCATCTTCATTTGCCTTTTGCTCTTGTTCATGCATATCTTCATGAAGGCTTCTTCCATTTTCCATCCAAATTCCTACAAATAAAACTAAAATGTGCAAATAAATATTCTGAAAATTAATACATGCACAAAATTACCATTTTGCCCCTAAATTGAAGATGAATGAGTGATGATTTAATGGCATTTGGATTTTGGTAAAAACATGTAAAAATACCCAAATATGACATTTATTTAAGATTAAATATGGAAGTAAAAATATGCAAATTTATGTGCACGTCATCTGTATTATCCAACAATGTTATTCTATAGTACTCTTGGATAATATGAGTATAGAGGTGAGGGTGCTGCATTAGTTTCAATTCGTCTTTGGTGAGCCTTCACCAACCATAGCCATGTGATGTACTACCTCTTCCCATGCATCAGCAAGAGTAACGGAATAAGTACTTCCTAACCACTTAAGGTTCTTATATTGGATGGTTAGCAAAGAACTACTGAAGGGTGAAATTCAAGTCTTCCTTTTCCTTTGCCACTTGTTCTTTCAACTCAATCAGCTCGCTCGTTGTCGTAGCATGGTCAACCAGAGCCTCTGGTTTTTATGTTTTTTCCAACAGCAAGGTAGACTCAAGCTTCTCGATTTCGGCCTAGAGTTTCTAAATGTCGGCTTCCTTGTCATTAAAGGCATTATTTTTTCTAGGAGGACCAAGTCCATGGTTGCAAGCTATGTCTTAAGTTGGGCATTTTCTTCATTAGCAGTTTTGACTTGGTCTTTCATTATGATCGTAGCCTGGTTGCGAGTGTTTCTCATCTCTTCAACTGAGTCTTTGGCATTCTTCATCGAGTTTTGAGCTTCGTTGTTTTTATCTATAGCTTTGGCCAACTCCTTCTTGTATTCATCCAGTATTCTATCGTGGCTCTTCTTCTCTGACTCAAGTGATTGGATATCAGTTAGATGAATTCTATTAACGTCGAAGAGGGAAAAGGCGAGTTTCTACCATTAGAACCCTTGGTATATTAGCTATTGGTTCCATTCAACCCTATGGTTGGCCTCTTTCCTAGAAATTTCTTTAAGGTCACAGTCAAATATGACCCTGGTTAGGAAAAGGTTTAGGAAGGCAACTTGCATTCTGCTTGATCGGGTGGAGGTGGAACTAGGAAAGTAGAGACTTCTTTGGATTAATGGGCTAAAGGAACTGTAGTGGTCAGAGAAAGCAATGCTAGAGGTTGTTATGGTGAAGGAAGATATGGTTAAGATCGGAGTTAGGAAAAACAAAAGGAAGGACCATGGCAGTCGCACGAGTCTTTGTGCCTTTTCCCTTGGTTATAAGTTTCTTTTTCCTTCGCATGCCTCTTTTTTCTATGTCCATCCACCCGGCGGTCTCTTTCTGCATGTCGGTCTCTTTCTGCCTAGGATTCTTGTTCTTTCCTCTGTGCTCTATTTTCATCTATTTCTCTTTCTCTATAAAAGCTGGAGCAAGGCGGATATGATACAGAAGTTTGTTTCCTTTGTTCTGAAACGCCAGTGTTAAGGTAGCTAAATCATCTCTCCCATTATACCAAAGATGAAAGAAAGGATCGTATCAGTTTCAGAACATTGAACTAAGGGTGAATGCAAGGTGTGAGTGTTCATGATCTTAGAGGTGTTTGGAGTGCTAGTGTTGCCCTAAGTACTTACAGACCGTGTTCTGTAGATAATAAAGATGGAGTCTCGCCTCCCTCGGCTAGGATGCCTTCAAATAGGAAACTGAATCCTGGAGAGCTACTCCTTAAAATGTTCCCTGATTGGAATATTGAGATCACTTAGCAACTCGAAGATGTTTTCTGAGTAACTGAATAAAGGAGTTGCCTCAATTGTTGGCATCATGCTCGGTTCCGCAGACTATTGGGAGGTCTTGATGACTATTCTCTTCGGATGTGATGAAGCTAAATTATCGGTACCATCTGGAGATGTCTCTCTATATGACTCATCATTGTTGTCTTCATCATCATCACCTTCTTCACCACTCTCTTCTTCTCTCTCTTATCTTCATCTGCTCCCGCTTCCTCCTTCTTGGGGATCACTTCCAATTTTCCTCTCTCCACTCTTCCTTCTTCCACTACTCTCCCAATGCTTCCTTTGACATTCACCATTCAAGACGAGCCTTCAATACTACTTGGATATCTTCGCTAGAGTTTTGAATGGGGGAAGAAGACCTGGTGGACATCCTAGACCCTCTTGGTGGAACTTCTGTGAAAACAACAAAGCATTTAGGATGTAGTAGGCCGCACCAGCGAAGATTCTCATTTTGTCAATGGGTAAGTAGTAGTGTAGAATCAAATGCTAACTCTTTTGAGGCTTTTAAGAGTATCAGAGTGCACTTTACCCTTATCTTAAGCAGGAATATCTATGAAGAGAGTAGGAAAGTAGTTAGACACTTGGGTGATAAGAGTCCAGATATAGGAAGAACGGAAAGGAAGAAGTCTTACTTCTAGACACCTACAGCCGGATGAAGTCGTAGGGCCATCGAACGAAGAAGTAATATTCTTGAAGTATTAGCACTTGTTATGGAGTGCTTCGATGACCTTATAAAAACATCAGGATTTGACGATCATGAAAGAGGGCGACTCGCTCTGTTGTTTGAAGCTTAAAATGTGTGTTAGTGCCCCCAAAGGTTAAAGGTCATAAAAATAGATTCATAAATAGAAAGTATTAGGAACTCAGTAAGACGTAACCATTGAGGTGGACTAGAGTATGAGCGAGCCTAAGCTCTAAAAGGAACAAACGAAGGAATGGATTGAAGGGTAGTACAACATCGCCTAAGTACATGTACTTATTGCAAGCTGTGTAGCCCAGTGGAGGATTGTGCACCCATTGGTTAATTGTCGAAAGCAGAATGTCACTCTTTGGTATTTTGTGTAGTTAGAATTAATAGCATTTTTCAGGAGGATTGTCTATAAATCTTAGGCCATCTCGTTAATTTAGAAGAGGGGGTTAGTCCTACACTGGATTTGTTGATACTACCATCCTCTGTAATTCAGCAATGATTAAGCGTCTGCGTCCGACAACTACGGATGTCGAGGCTTAAGCTATGGTAGGCCTAGCATCAAGAAGGGCTGACATCCTAGCACTAACATTGAAGCGAGGTGAATGACATGTTATTTTGGATAGGAAAACTTAATAATGAACACGAGCATCTATGTTTTACTTTGCTATTTCACATTATTATAAACTTATGTGACTGATGCCTAGAATTCAATCGACGTCGATGTGTGTTGACCAATCGGATTCTGAACATCAACTGGGACAAATTGGATATGCCCATTTATACAGTGCAAGTCTTGTATTCCATACACGAAGAACGGACCATTCTGTGTAGTTAACCCACTCATGCTAGAAAGCAAGCCCGTTACACGATGGAAATGCACGTCAAATCTTACTGGTAATTGTTGGATAGTCGATAACTGAATTGTTTTTTAAAGAGACATAGAGTGTTCTTTTCCAGGAACATAGGTTAGCACAGTGATTAGAAGTGCTATATGATGGAACTTTTCGAATGTTGGAATACATTATATGTGATTGTTCTTTGGAGGATAGCCATCTCATTAGAAATCGAAGTGACAATTAACGATCAATTAAGCTTCAATCGAAATTTTTCAAGCACTTGGAAGTGCATTGATTTCAGGCCATAGCAAGATACATATGTCTCAAGAAGGACTCAAAAAAGGCATTGGGATGGCTTAAATTTTGCAACCAAGTCAACATGGTTAAATATTATAGCGCAAGGATTGAGTCAGTTTTGATTCAGGCCTTAAGCCATTCCATGCCTTACCATAGCCAGAGTTTTGTAAGGAGTTTGACCACTATTTAAGCCTTAGTTGATATTGGGCTAAAGGTGGTGTTTGCACAAAAAATGGACAAACACCTCGAAGTTGTATGATTTAGTAGATCTTATGTGATTCTTAGTGATTCGAGTGATTTATGCAAATATGTAAAAAAAACAGGGGCTAAACTGTAAAAAGACACGCAGATTTATAGTGGTTCAGCCAGAATGTGCCTACGTCCACTTTATATGTTATTTCTCTTCAGTTATTCCGATTACAAGTACAAAGCTTTGATATAAGTAAAAGAAAGTTGTTTGAAAGTTCCTTCCGTGCTTGAGCTCTCCAACTTGTCCCCATTGTTGTGCCCCTGCCCCTCTATTTATAGAGTGAGGCTGGGGGCAGGGGTCTTGGATGTATACAGCTGTTGATGGGCCCGGGCTGGTACAATCTGGCCTAGTAAATCCGGTTCTGCATCGTCTTGGTCCGGTGGCAAGTATGGTTCGGTGGGAAGCTTGATTCGGTAGGAAGTATGGTTCGGTGGGAAGTATGGTTCGGTGGGAAGTATGGTTCGGTGGGAAGTATGGTTCGGTGGGAAGCTTGATTCGGTGAGAAGCTTGATTCGGTGGGAAGCTTGATTCGGTAGGAAGTATGGTTCGGATGTGGTGAGGATACCGAATGAAGTTTAGCTCTCCATGGTCTAGAGATCTCCTGGGTGAGAAATTTACCCAACATTTGCCCCCCAAAGTAGGACGTGCGTGCGCGCATGTCCTGCTTTGTTTGAGTTTGAGCAATCACATCCGGCTCTGGGAACGAACCAGGTGGTCCGGTGAGTCAACCTCCTCCTATAAATGGGAGGCTTAGGCCATTGCATTTCTTCACCGAACATCGCTTGTAACCGAATCACTTGCAGCCGAATTAACACGCGCCGAATCATTGTAGCCGAATCACGTGTTGCCGAATCACGTATCGCCGAATCACGTGTGCCGAATCGCTGTAGCCGAATCACGTGTTGCCGAATCACGTGTGCCGAATCACTATAGCCGAATCACGTGTTGCCGAATTACGTGAGTTGCTTTATCACCGAATGAAAGCTTATACTACATATTACCGAATGGGCTACCGACGTTTATTTGTTTACATCCTCCGTTCTAACAGCACGCTTTTCTATGTTGCAGATAATGTCTCGCAAAGCGGAAACTCGATCGGACAAGAAGAAATCCGGGGGCGAAGGAGGTTCCTCTGCCGTGCCCCCAGCTCAGCCGAATCCAGAACGTCACGGACCAATCCCGAGATCACTAGTGGACGGGTACGGCCCTCAGGAACTTCTGAACTCCCCGCCTGATTGCTTTCCTAGCTCCCTCAAGGAGGAGCAGCTTGATGTCATTTCCCGGTCTTTTGGAATCGATAGGGCGCGCTTGCTATTGCCTGGGAGAGATGTTATGCCGTATGATCCTCCTGAAGGATACTTCGCCTACAGCAGATACCACTGCATGTGTGGTGCCATCCCTCCTCTGAACGCTTGGATAGCCAGCTTTCTTACATACCTTAAGGTGGCCCCGTTCCAGCTTCAACCCAACTCCTATGCTATACTGGTGAGCCTCTTCGTCATTTTCCGGAGGAAGTATGGTCGTGCTCCTTCCAACCGAGAGATCCGGTATCTATATAACCTGAGGGGCTATAAGAAGGGGTCCCCATACATTAGCTTGGAGTCAGCTGTGACCTTCAAGCCGGTCTTCGATCTGTATTCCAAATTCAGCATGTTCAAGAGGGAATGGTTCTTTGTTAGGGACGACTCTGTTTCAATTCGGCGCTTTACTTCGGGATGTAAGTTGAATGCTTTTACTTATAATTTCCATTACGATTGCGATGCTTTTTCTCATACTTCCTCATTTTTGCTAGCGACAGGTGGCTTTGCGGTTGTGGAGACTGACCGCCTGGTTCAGACGGCGGCTGAGATAGAAGCTATTCTTGGGAAATATAGATCATCTGCCTTCTTGATCAGAAATGCGATTCTTCTGGAGTATAACTTAATCCTTCCACAGCACTCAGTAGTTAAGCTGAGGGAAACGGCGGAGGAGAGGGCGGCTGCTCAGACCAAGGAAGGTGTTACGGTAGAGAATAGAAAGAGGAAACCTTTCACAAAACCTCCAGCTGTCGGAGGTAAGAAACTCAAGAAGTCGGACGGTCCCTCCCCCAGCAATTGTCCACTTACCCGTGAGGAGGAAGACATAGAGGAGGAAAGAGGCGAGGGTGGAGATGGTCGGGAAGGTGATAAAGGTGGCGATGGCATCGGGGCCCTTCTTCCTGGGCAAGCGGGCGAGATTCAGGAGTGGACGGACGATGCGTTCCACTAGGCTTTCGAGGGGCTGGACGAAGATCCGGCTTTGGTAGAGAAAACCGGGAAAGCGGACAAGGCCGGGACTGGTGCAAGCGAGTCTTCCCAGACCATTCCAGCCAGGGTGGCTCCGACGACTCAAGGTGAACTCTTGAATCCTGGAATGAAATCCAGGACCTATTGCAGTATCCTACTCCTCCCCAGGGTTTGTACAACCACAGATGTGTTTCAATTCTTTTAACTTGCCGTGTTTTCTCGAAGTATAGAACAATATATGCTTGTGACACTTTTTTCTTCATATCAGGAGCAGGTAAAACGGTCAAAGCCTCAGATTTTCGGCACAGGCTTGAACAGTACAAGCTTTCCAAAACTTCTGTCAAGCCGAAGCCTTCGACCCACCGCTCCGGGGATGTAGTCGGCTACCGTCCTCTTCTCGGGGTTATCGAAGAGGGTATTCAGCAGAGAAAGAGGAGTCGTCCTTTATCCGAACCTTCGCCTGGTCCTCAGTTCCCGGCTCAGCCTCTTCATGATATCACGGAGGAGGATAGCGAGTTTGCACCTTCTCCGCACCCGTCCGGAAACCCTTCTGTTACTCATATCGACCGTCCTGACTTCACTCGTAATCCATTTGCGGGTCATCCTGATCTGGATCCAAGCTCTCATGATATTACCTTTGACGAAGTCACCGGTGAACACCTTCTCCCCCGCAACCCCATGGTACGAGTACTTGATGAAGCTAAGTCCTTAGATCTCGATTTACTTACTACTCGTATAATCACTATGGGAGACGAGGCCAAAGCTAATATTGATCGGGTGGCGGAGGAGACTAAGAAGCTGATGGGGCATCATGCCCGGCTGGTTAAGGCCGGAGAGGAGATTGGGAGCGCCAATATCCGACTTCGATTGGTGGTTTCGGATCAAGCCAAACAGCTTGCGGATCAGGCTATTCAGATTTCTCAGCATGAGGCTGCTACTGGACGATTAAGGAAAACCATGGAAGAGGCCAGTCGGGCCGAATTGCGGAAAATGGAAGCTACTTGCAAAGAACGGATTGACATGGCTATTGCCACGGTGGACGAGGTTCGGAAAGCGGATCTTGAGCAGGTGGAGGAATTGTCCGGGAAACTTGGGGCTGCAGAGCTTGCTCAAGCCAAGTTGAGGGAGGAGATGGAGGCAATGCGGGGATCCCTTCTAGCCGACTGCTCGAGATACCGGTCGGAGAGAGATGCTGCCGTTGGGAGGTTGTTGGCTTCCGAAGCCCGGATGAGGGAGTTTGAGGAGAATGAGGGGATGATGGACGAAATGCTTCAGGACATGTACTTCCGAACCTGGAAGCAGGGCAACCTATCCTGGATGGATGATTATCCCAGGATCATGGCTAAGATCTATCTTCGGGCTCTGGAGGAGGCTAAGGCCGATGCGGATAAAGATGGTGGCGTGGCCTTCAGCATGGATGCGGTCACTGCCCAGTTTGCCAAGGAGGAGAAGGTGGCGGTGAAGGAAGGTATGCGGTTGCTTGCCGCTGAGGAGGTAGGCGTGCAGGTAGAGGATGACGATCAGGATAGTCAGGAAGCAGGTGCTGGTAAGTCTCCCTTTTTAGTTTCTCCATCAACTTGGTTGCTTATTGCTAATGAGTCCCTCCTTTTTTTTGACTGGACAGGGGGTCAACAGGGCAAGGATAAAGCTCCACTGCAGCCGGCCCCTTGATTATACCTGGAAAAATTCCTTTTGTGGATTCGACAGTGTTGTATATGTTAGTCGAAAAACAGTAACGTAGCCTTTAGGTTGTAATATTTTGCCACTTGTAATAAATAGTCTTATTTTTAACGTGTAATTCTTTAACTTAAGCTGATTTTGTCGTCTTTTGAATGTTTGCTGTTATTTTTGGCATATCGCATGAGAAATATAGCTATGTATATTCTTGTAATTAAATTGTGTTTGATGTCAGATTCTGGTTCTAAATCATAATTGCATGACTTGCAATATTAGCGTGTGGTGTGAACAAACTATAGTCATGAATTGGTACATAAAAGAAGAAAATACCGCCTTTCATGTTTTAATCGTAGATGGCAGTCTTGAATATCTTGTACGACCGAGCATGGAATGCAGTCGAATGTCCTGCCACTGTGAGTCCCTACACCCATTGGCGAGTATCTCCTACTCTGTATCATGTACTTTAGGGATTGTTATAGAGGATAGGGAAAAGCTTTTTAAGTGAAATTGAAATACGTGAAAAGGTAAAACTTCCAATCACGGAAGGCCTTCGATGTGCTTAAGTTCGTGGCAAACGGGTTTTGTAGTCACTTTCCCTAGCTGTGGGTCTTGGAGACATTCGTCACCCATCTTACGCCTCCGCGGGGAGTTAATTCTTTTTTACCACAGCCGCACTTAAGACACATCGGAGCCGAGATCGCGCACAGTAACTACCCGAACCATTATGGCCCGTAGTCGTGGGCAGTGTTTTAAATCTCGGATTTTGGCCAATATCTCAGGAAAATATCTCGGCTATCTCGGGCGATATTTAAAACACTTATAACTAAATAGGCTGCTAAATCTCGGATTTTGGCTGATATCTCGGATTTTTCATCTCGGCCATCTCGGGGAGATTTAAAAGCCTGGTCGTGGGTATTATTCGATTTACTGTGGCCGGCTAGCGTGGGTGCCGATCGTCAACTATGAACTGCCCCTGGCTGGCCACACCTTATGTTGGGGCTTATAGTCGGTTCACAGTTGCCAGCGAGCCTAACACCGTAATGAGCTGCCTCGGCTATAGTCGGCCTTCTCGGTGGCTTATAATCGGCTCATTACAGTTGGCTTTGAGGGCCGTCGCGAGCAATGAGTTAACCCGCAGCAGAGGGATGTCGGAGCAAAAGTGTCTCATTGGCGAGGGCATAGATTCGCATAGTACCTGCTAAGTCTTGTCCAGGAGAAGTTGCGTTGTGGAGTGCTTTGAATGGAAATGCTATATACTCGGGATTTTGTTCAACAGAAAAGGATAAAGTTAACAGGCAGCCAAGATACAAAGGAACAAGTTAAAAAAAAGAGACAAGGTTTTTTAAAGTGGTTCGGCACGAAAATGCCTACGTCCACTGATTCTCTTTGTTAATTCACTTCGTATGGGCAATACAAGTTAAGAAAAGTATCGACGGAGGTGTTGGATGTTCCATGCCCTCTGGAACACCTCTCCGTCCACTGTTGACAAAATATAGGCTCCGTTGTGGAGATCTTTATGAATTACATATGGCCCATCCCAGATTGGGTCTAGTGCTCCGGGGCGAGGGAAGATTCGCTTGAGGACAAGATCCCCTTCTCGTAAGGTACGATGCTTGACTTTGGAGTTGTATTGTGCCGCCACTTTCTGCTTGTGGGCTGCTGCTTTAAGGACTGCATCATTCCTTCTCTCCTCAACTAGATCCAAAGACATGTTGAGGAGTTCTTCATTCTCTTCTGTGTTATAGTGGATCCTACGGTGGGAAGGCACAATGGTTTCAACTGGGAGCATAGCCTCCGATCCGTAAGCCAAAGAGAAAGGAGTGTGCCCCGTTGATGTTCTGAAAGATGTGCGGTAGGCCCATAGTGCCGTAGGGAGTTCATCCACCCAAGCGCCCTTTGACTTTTCGAGCTTCTTTTTGATCAGAGTTTTCAGAATTTTGTTGACTGCTTCGACTTGTCCGTTTGCCTGGGGATATGCTACGGATGAGAAGCTTTTATGAATTCTATGTTCTTGGCACCAGTTGGCGAATTCCTCGCTGTCAAACTGAAGTCCATTGTCTGATATGATTTTGAGTGGGACTCCGTACCTGCACAGAACATTTTTAATTAAGAAGTTAATAACTTTTGCTGAAGATACTTTATTTAGAGGTTCCGCTTCCACCCATTTGGTGAAATAATCAACTGCCACTATAGCATATTTGGCCCCGCCTCGGCCCATTGGTAGCTCGCCGATTAAGTCAATTCCCCATATTGCGAAGGGCCAAGGGCTGGTCATCTGAGTAATCTCGGTTGTCGGTAGCCGAGGAATCTTAGCAAATTTTTGGCACCTGTCACACTTCTTGACGAAATCTAAGGCGTCCTTGCTTAAGGTGGGCCAGAAATATCCGTATCGGAGTATCTTTTTTGCTAACGTTTGCCCTCCGGTGTGATCTCCGCAGCTTCCTTGATGAATGTTGGATAAGATTTCCTTGGCTTCCCTTCCGGCGACACACCTTAATAATGGATTAGAGAACCCGCGCCGATAGAGGATGTCTTCTTGTATTGTATAGCGGGACGCTTTCCTCAAGACTTTCTTGACTTCATTACGCCTGTCGGGTAGTGTGCCACTTTGTAGGTAGTCTCGGATGGGAGTCATCCAAGTTGCTTCTTCGGTTGCAGTTATCAGATTTACTTGTTCAAAACTTGGGGCCATTTGCTTTGAGATGGTCACTGCCCCGAAGATGGTGATGTCTCTCACACTTGCTTGCTTTGCTAATTCGTCGGCCTCTCGGTTCTCCTCCCGAGGGATGTGTTTGACTATGTAGTGGTCCAATCGGCTGAGAAGTAACCTGGTCTTCTTTAGATATGCTATGAGTCGTTCTTCTCGAGCTTGGAATTCTCCTAGTATTTGGTTAACAATAAGTTGAGAATCGCTGTGAATACACAAAGAATTGGCCCCGATTTCTATGGCAATTTCTAGCCCAGCTATCACCGCTTCATATTCTGCATCGTTGTTGGTGGCAGCGAACTCCAACCTTATAGCATAGTGCAGTTTGTTTCCCCTGGGAGTGATTATTACTACACCTGCCCCCGAGCCTTGTTCGTTTGATGCACCATCCACAAAGAGATTCCACTTGATATCTCCTGTTATTTCCAATTGCTCCTGATCTTCGTTGGTAGTGAACTCTGCAATGAAATTAGCCATGGCCTGTCCCTTGATGGCGGTGTGAGGGTGATAGGTGATATCATACTGACTCAGTTCAATACACCATTTAAGTAATCGCCCAGAAGTGTCGGGACGATGGAGTACCTGCCTCAGTGGTTGATCGGTCAGAACTTTGATGGAATGGGATTGGAAGTAATGACGTAGTTTTCGTGAAGTGATTAGTAGACAGTATGCTAATTTCTCAAGTTTAGGGTATCTAACTTCTGCCCCAGTAAACCTTTTGTTGACGAAGTAAACCGGCCGTTGCGTGCGGTTGTCTTCCCTTACCAAGGCAGCACTTAGGGCGTGGGATGACACAGCGAGGTATAGGTATAATTCTTCTCCTTCGCTTGGAGTTGAGAGCACCGGTGGTTTCTGGAGGTGTTCGATTAAGTGAAGGAAAGCGGTCAGGCATTCGTCAGTCCATTCGAACTTTCCCTTGTCTTTCTTTAGAGCCTCAAAAAAAGGGGACACACTTGTCCGTCGCCTTGGAGATGAATCGTCTTAGAGCGGCCACTTTTCCATTCAAACTTTGCATTTCCTTCCGAGTGGAAGGTATCTTGATATCCCTTAGCGTTCGGACTTGTTCAGGGTTTGCTTCTATTCCTCTGGCATGAACGATGAATCCTAAGAACTTTCCAGATGACACTCCAAAGGAGAATTTTAGCGGATTCAACTTCATTCCATATTGTCGAAGTACTTGAAACATCTTGCCTAGGTGGCTCACGTGATCTTTGGCTTTCCTTGACTTTACTAGCATGTCATCCACATATACTTCCATAGTTTTCCTATCAGCCCCGCAAACATCTTGTTGACGAGGCGCTGGTAGGTGGCTCCTGCATTTTTAAGTCCGAAAGGCATTACCTTATAGCAGTATAAACCTCGATCGGTGATGAAACTAGTGTGGTCTTGGTCGGGAGCATGCATAGGAATTTGGTTATATCCTGAGTATGCATCCATAAAAGATAGGAGTTCGTGCCCGGCTGTGCTGTCTACAAGTTGGTCGATTCTGGGAAGTGGGAAGCAATCCTTTGGGCAGGCGTCGTTTAGGTTGGAAAAGTCAATGCAGGTTCACCACTTCCCATTAGCCTTTTTTACCAGCACCGGGTTGGCGATCCATTCCGGGTAGATAGCTTCTCGTATGAAGTCATTGGCGAGTAGGTTTTTTACTTCTTCATCGAGGGCTGCTGATCGCTCTGCCCCCATGCTTCTCTTTCTTTGTTTTACAGGCGCCTTGGTAGGATCAATGTTTAATACATGGCATGCTATGTCGGGGGAGATTCCAGTCATGTCAGCGTGTGACCAAGCAAATACATCCAAGTTGTGGCGGAGAAAATCGATGAGTTGTTCTTTCAATTCGGCTTTTAGTTGGGACCCAATTTTCAATAGTCTACTCGAGTCATGCTTGTCTACAGATATAAACTCCATAGCCTCTGCAGGCTCGGCGGTGGCCTCCTCCTCTTTGTCCCTAGGATCTAATTCATTGAAAGGGTCGCTGGTATATCGAAGAGGAGGGGCTTTCTTTAATTGCTACGCTTCTAGACTTTTTGTGCAGAGGGCAATCTCTACACCCTTCCCTTTATCCTTCCTGTGGTTGTTGCGAAGTTCAGTCACATAGCAGTCTCGAGCAACGTCCTGATCTCCTTCCACTTCCCCTACTCCATTGTCCGTTGGGAATTTCATCTTTAGGCACCATGGGGCTAAGACAATTTGGAAGTCAGACAAGGATGGCCTTCCCAAGAAGGCGTTGTAGGCCGACTGGTTTTCTATTAGCACAAACGTTTGTTTCCGTACAGCAGAGCGGGGATGGCTTCCAATCTCAACAAAAAGGTCCAGTTGCCCGAGGGGCATCTTCGCGTCTCCAGTGAAGCTGTGTAATGGTTTATCGCAGGGGGATACATCCTTCATTGATAGCTTCATTTTGTCGAATGCGTGTTTGAACAGGATGTTTACCGAGCTTCCAGTGTCTACCAGGATTCGGTAGACTTCGGCGGGACCAAGTCGGGCAGAGATGACCATGGGATCCATGTGAGGGTACTGCCTTCCTTCTAGGTCACGCTTACCGAACGTGATGTCATTACTTTCTTTCCGCTTCGGGTGGCGCTCTTCTATAACCGAATTGACATAGTCTTTATTGTCTCTAAGCGACTTTCCGTATCTTTCCATCTCTTTCCAGCTTCTATCTGCGATGTGTGGCCCTCCTGAGATGGTATGGACCACTATCTTTTCCTGACTAGAGCTGCTAGCGTTGCGGTTTCCTCTGTCGGCCCCCGGGGAGGGTAGCCTTGGGTTTTCATTGGCAGGAGCTGGGGTCCTGTCCTGACCTTTTACATAACGTTCCAGTTTCTTTCTTCTGATGTGTTCCTCAATCAGATCTCGGAGATGATGGCATTCGTTGGTATCATGCCCGTGAGATTCGTGGAAGCGGCAGAATTTTCCAAACTTCTGTGCGTTATCTGATTCCTTCTTGTATGGTGGGCGTTTGTACCTAACTTCGCCTTGGGTGGCAAGGAAGATATTTTCGACGGTCTCGTTCAAAGGAGTGTAAGTGTCGAATCTTGGTCCTGGCCGATATAGGCGCTTTTCTCCCTTCTTGCCCCCAGCATTGTCTCTGGAATTAGTTCTTCGAACGTCCCTTGCCACAGCAGGGGCGTTGCCATGGGTTGTCTTATTTTGCTGTCCTGACTGCCCCTCAACGGCAGCATCCTCAAGCCTCATGTACTTCCCGGCTTCATGGAAGAAATCGGGTAAAGTAGCTGGCTTTTCTTTTGTCAACCTTCTAGCAAATTTAGTGTCCGGATGCACACCACTGCAGAGGGCCATTAGGATAAGCTTCTCATCGGCGTCTTGGACTGCGGCTGCTGCGGCGTTGAATCTGGTTAGGTATTGCTGCAGCTTTTCTCCATGTTTCTGTTTGACGCTGGATAAGGAATAAGCGTCCTTAGGTTGCTCCACATGAATGCGGAACTGACTGATAAATTTTTCTTTCAACATTTCCCACGAGCTGATGGATCCTTGGGGTAGATGACAGAACCAGGAGGTAGCAAGATCTGCTAAGAAGAGCGGAAAGCATTTGCACAGTACTCCCTCTGTTGCTCCACTCATGAGCATATGCTGCGTGTACCTTTGTAAGTGTACAACGGGATCGGAGGTTCCTTTGTAGGGTTCCATTGTTGGCATCTTCCATTCTCGAGGGGTGATAGCAATTTCGATATTGCGGGCGAAAGGGCTGGTTACCCTAGCGCCTATCCCTCGATCTCTTTGCTCCCGTTGGACACACTCTCTGAATAAGCGTGCCATCCTTTCATCAGAACTTGGAGTAGATAGAAATGAGTTTGGTTCTGTTCTGTGGGATTGATTCCGTCTAGATGACCTGTAGGGATGGTATCGTCTATCATTCCTCATATTTTCCAGTGGCTGCCTTTGATCTTCTGGGAGCATGCTTGGGTCAGCTACAGTTGGCCCTTGCCTTGATCTCCCCCTGTTGGGTTCTGATCTAAGCACTTCCTCGGGTCCAACTTCGGGCTGGACTCTAGCTCAGCCCCGTTCACTGGCGTTTCTGTGGTTAGGCAGCACGACAGGCTCAGCTACAGTTGACCTTCGCCCGGTACCTTCCCTGTTGGGTTCGGTACCAAACGTTTCCTCAGGCCTAACTTCGGGTTGTGCTTGGTCTCGGCTCCTACCATGGCTACTTCTGCCGTTAGCTCCTTCGAAGAAGGGAGATCTTTGTTGTCTCTGAGATCCTCCAGACTGGGACTCGCCCCATGATTCAGTGTTGCGGTTGGATTCCTCAGCGTCCCTTAAGCGTGACATGAGATGGTCCACCAAGGCTTCCTGCTGGGACGTGAAGCGATTAGTTACTTCAACCACAACTCTGTCCAGATTTGCTCTAGTAATTGCGGCAGGCTGTTCTGTGGCAGGAGTAGTTGGGTTAGCCTGTTCTTCATTTGTTACTGTTGCTGGAGGAGGACGATTTACTTGATTCGTGACAGCTGGATCTGGAAGACTGCTGGATGCGATGTTTTTTCCTTTGTTAACATCTTTTCTCTGTTTGGGAGGCATGTTTTCCAAGTGGCGGACAATGCTGTTAGGAAAACTTGTTAAGCGGATGAAGCTGAAGCTTCGAGCTTCTAGCTCTCAATGAAAGCACCAAAAATGTTTGCACAAAAAATGGACAAACACCTCGAAGTTGTATGATTTAGTAGATCTTAAGTGATTCTTAGTGATTCGAGTGATTTATGCAAATATGTAAAAAAACAGGGGCTAAACTATAAAAAGACACGCAGATTTATAGTGGTTCAGCCAGAATGTGCCTACGTCCACTTTATATGTTATTTCTCTTCAGTTATTCCGATTACAAGTACAAAGCTTTGATATAAGTAAAAGAAAGTTGTTTGAAAGTTCCTTCCGTGCTTGAGCTCTCCAACTTGTCCCCATTGTTGTGCCCCTGCCCCTCTATTTATAGAGTGAGGCTGGGGGCAGGGGTCTTGGATGTATACAGCTGTTGATGGGCCCGGGCTGGTACAATCTGGCCTAGTAAATCCGGTTCTGCATCATCTTGGTCCGGTGGCAAGTATGGTTCGGTGGGAAGCTTGATTCGGTAGGAAGTATGGTTCGGTGGGAAGTATGGTTCGGTGGGAAGTATGGTTCGGTGGGAAGTATGGTTCGGTGGGAAGTATGGTTCGGTGGGAAGCTTGATTCGGTGGGAAGCTTGATTCGGTGGGAAGCTTGATTCGGTAGGAAGTATGGTTCGGATGTAGTGAGGATGCCGAATGAAGTTTAGCTCTCAATGGTCTAGAGATCTCCTGGGTGAGAAATTTACCCAACAGGTGGCCATCAACTGATGTCAGTAGCGACCCAACAACCGCAACCATCGCGTTGGATAATGACAATCCACCTTGATGTTTTTAGATCTGGATTTAGGAGTGAAAGTAATCGGGGGCGAGCTCTTTAAGAAAAGCTACGGTTGTCGGCTTTGATATTTGACAATAATATTGACTTGAGAGTGGTTACGGTTGTGTCAAGGAGTCGACGTTGGCGGTTTGGGTCATGAGGCTTAGGTTGCAAGAAATCAACATCAGGGTCTTAAAGAAGCAAGGGAAAAAATATGAGAGCATGGAATGGAATTTGCCTAAGTGTTCGACACTTATAGGAGATTTTTTGACTTAGCAAAACAGATCGGTACCGACTTGATCGGCTCGGTACCAACTTGAAAATTTAACCTAAAATAAAGAGGAAAAGAGAGTAAGGGAATAGGAAAGTAGTATGTACCCGTTTGAGGTGTAGAACGATCTTTATAGTATGGATCTTGACCTTAATACAGAGAGTGTCACTATTGCTATTTAAGGCAATGGAACAAATGTGCCTTGAATAGAAGCAACGTTTTAATGCAACTTTTAAATGACCAATAGACTTATATAGATAGTGACATGCACTCATCTTGATCCAAAGCACACTTTGCTTCTAATAGAAGCATACTTTGGAGTGCAAGTGTTATCTGGCTTTTAGACCAAGTGGCTTACAAATGAATTTAGACATCAAGATAAAGACTAAGTGGTTCAAGAACTTGAAGGCATGGTTGGAAGGACAGTGGAACAAGCTTCAAAGGTTTAGAGTTCCCAAAAAAAGCCAAGAAATAGATTGGTACTGACCACTTTTGTACCAATTGATTTTGGGCATTATATGGGACTTCTGGTGCTATGGTCAACAAGTAGCTGGCTAGAGTGATCGTCTTGGGGTCTATTGCTGAAGATTTAGGTGAAAAATTCTAAGAAGCATTATAGAAAAGGATAAGTACTAGACCTGTCAGAAGCTCTCAGTAACAACCTTATTTCTAAGGAAAAAGTGCTCGAAGCTTAGTGGATTGAAGTTTGAAGACCAAGTAGAAGAAGATGGTATAGTTGATGCTCAAGAATTCAGATTGGTACTGATCACATATGATCGGTACCAACGTGATTTTATGAATTTGAGGACTTCATCTCCACTTCTACTATCTTGGATCTGGATTTTGAACTGGTATTCGTGATCCCACGACTTCATTGGATGATTTCTCTATAAATATAGGTGTATAGCAACTTAGAGTGGACTTTTGGCACTTCATCTTCTCTACCCTCTCCCTACTCAACCTTGTCACAAAGGCAGTTATTTTTTGTTGTTCTAGGCTATTTAGAACTCGAAAACCCTTTTACTTGTGACAAAATCTCTATATAATAACATGAAATTGGATGAAGGCCTTAGATTCCCCGAACTACTATAAAAATTCGCGTGTCTCTTGCTTAGTTTTACTCATCATAGCTAGATCCCTTTACTCTAATTTAGATTTGGGGTGTCATGTCACTTTTTGGCCCAATAGATATGAAAGTGTTACTTGGTAAGCATTAGAGTTAAGTGACTATTTTTATATAGAAATCAAGTAATCCGAATTTCAACCAAAATGTAGAGGAAGCATGTGTCTTTAAGAAAGAATATTACTAGGTACTAAAATATATTTCTAAAACTATAGGTAAACAATAAACTTGTGATTGTGAATGATGTATTCATATTAAAATCATTTCAATTTGGTTGTTTGAAACTCAACATTGGTTTTGAAAATAATATCTTTTATAATCGGTATAAAAGGATAAGGGGATTGTCCCATATGATATACGCAGGCACGATATTATAATTATTTAATATGGAGCAAGTAAGATGGGTTCATTATGCATTTGCAATATGAATTATCAACATGTTATATTATCTACAATATCTCACTTCACTCATGTATTTGATACATAGAGCAAGTAACAAATCCGAATTAAGATCACTTAATGACAGTTTAGACTGTTCTCGAATATTTATGAAATACTAGACAATTGATTATAAAAAATGAACTCCTTATGTAGAAGTGCACAGAATTGAACTTCATCAATGATATCGAGTATAATATGTCAATTCTAAATTTATGTTCAAACTTAAGTTCATAACTTTAAGTTGAAATTATTCTAAACAATAAGTAGTAGCAGATTCAACTAAAGGTTACTACAATATAAGAGGTATAAATAAATGCATAAGTTTACAACCGAGTTGAGGGTAATTCCAAATGTTGAGAATCTCATGACATTGTTATATGATAACAATGTCACAATATAGTTCGTAAAAGAACCTAGAGCTCACTTTAAGTCAAGAGAGATACTTTGAATACTTCCACATAATAAAGGTAGTTTATCAACATCGGAGAGAGCTGGTTGGCATGGTATATTATTGAAAAGAATAGCGTACCCATTCACAAAGGGATAGACCCTATTAGCTTTTGAGGAAATCGATCGATGAAGTTAGAATAATATTCCATAATTGACCCATAGTGCAAGTGGGAGATTGATAGAGTTAGGGGTATGCCCTACGGGTAACTATGTAATTTGTTATATATATCTAACTGTATGACCAATCTTGTTCAAAATAAAAGGTGTTTTTTTCACTGTATACTTTTTGTATAGTGATATAAATATTTAATTAATTAAATTAAATTATATAGATCGAAAATCCTCAAATGATATATTATATGATAGTAACTACAAAGTGTCATAATCATGAGAATTTTATCACATTCAAAATAACATATTGCTTTAAATATTCCTAATGAAAATGTATTGAGAAAATGTATAAATTCATCCGTTGGGACTAGATTATGTAACGTTTCCCAAATGTTGGGTAGTGTATTTCCCATGGCTGTTGGGAGCACCAAAGGTTACGTACTGATATTTATTGGATAACTATGGAATGACTCACTCGAGAGTTCTCTGTTGGTTAATATAACTAAGTTAAACAGACAATCCAAAAGTAACTATGCTACACAATTCCCTTGTCTTGAGAATACAGTGGAAGAAACACTATTCAATAGATAATTCATCTCCTCGGTTATATGGGGTTGGTATCACAGTTATTTGTAACCAACTCAAAATTAAAGTCGTTGGACAGAGCAGTACAGTTAATAATAATTGTTATTATTGAACCAAGGATTTTTTGTTTTGAATTATAAATTTGAATGCGGATGATATTGGTGTGTTTTGACTAAAACAAATTTCCATAAATCCTAATGTGATATAGTTTTAACGAATAGAATTGGTGCTAATAATCGTTACTACTAGGTATCGTTTATAATAAGTAAATTTGGATTTTATCAAAGGATGTGTAAGCAATGTGTGAACCGCTAGCTAAAGTGATGT
The DNA here is from genome assembly GCA_030737815.1 of Allium fistulosum. Lineage (NCBI taxonomy): Eukaryota > Viridiplantae > Streptophyta > Magnoliopsida > Asparagales > Amaryllidaceae > Allium > Allium fistulosum. Next base: position 1,409,135,439 of record CM060903.1, read on the forward strand.
GTGAACGTCAACATTCGAATTGTTCGATATTAATCGTTGACTGAATTTAAACATTTGAGTCGCACAGCCGCAATGATGAATTCTTCGAAAAACAATATGATTTAATTAATTTATAAAATATTGTACACCAATTAAATTAATTAATATTTAGCAAATATTAATTATTATTAGCTTTAGTTGATGTTCAGGAGTTTTTGTAATTATTTGAATGCATTTATAAAAGTTATATTTGCATGCATCGATATACGATGTCGGTGTAATTTTAAATGGTTCAAATAAAAGATAATTACATGAAGTGATTGATGGAAATTTTATGCCATCTGATGGCTTGTAATTTCTACCATACCATGTGAAAAGAAAGGTGTGGAGAAAGAAAGGCAATTAAGTGAATTGATTAGAGAAGTTTTAATTAAAGAATGATAAAGATTTCATTTTTTTCAATTAATAACAAATCCACTAATTCATTTTCTATGGATATTCGGTTTTTTCCATTCACTTTTATTTCTCTCCTCATAACCTTCCATGGTTGATAAACAAAGTATAGATTTTTAGAAATTTTATAAGCCCAAAATCAAATGCAAATATAAAAAATAATGAAATATAAGTGGTTCAGCCATCTCTTGCAAAAATTAGGTATGGAAATTGAAGATATGAGGAGATATCTCATTCCAAATGCAAATCATTGGCTTTATTTTTGGGTAATTCTAATTTTATTTAATTATATATCCATCATGTATACATAGTTTAGAATCTATTCATGTTACGTCTCTTCTATTTTGTGTGTTCATATTGTAATATAACTCAGATCCTCTTTTCATCCACCTCAATTAATTGTATCATCATCATCTTGATTTAATTTAGATCTCCTTTTGTTCTACATCTCCATTGACATTTGTTTATTATGATTGACATTCTTCAAATCCTTCATCTCATTTAATTATATGTCCATGTTTTTTGTATAGTTAGATCTGAATTATCTTATAACGAATTTATATGTGCCTAAGTTGTCCGGCTACTTTTGTTGTTGTTTTGGAATTATTTTTTATAAAATTTTTAAAACTATTTTACTATGTTATATAGAATTATGTAAAAGCAGTATACATAAAATGCAAATAAACGATATTTATTTGTTTATTGTTTAAACTTTTATTGAAAATTGATTTCCTATGTTATATGGTTATTTTATAGAAAATAATTCATTTGGTTATAATATTCATAAAAGTAAAAGTTTCTTTTTGTTCTAGAATTCATAGGTGTCTTTTATGTAAAGGTATAAACTTTTATGTTTCCTACCTAACTTGAAAGATTGAATTAAATTTGTTAACATTATATTTTAACACATATTTACATAACAAAATCATTTTATATACATATATTATTATAATCTTAAACCGTAACTTGGAATCATATATATATATATATATCTGTGTGTGTGTGTGTGTGTGTGTATGTGAGTGTGTGTGTATATAGCCACACACATGCATATTTCAGTGTTATTTTTAAATAAATCAGAATGGACTTTTATGTAAAACTGTTAGATCTATTTTCAAACTCCTCCTTAATAAAAATCATGTTATAATTGTTAATTCTTTATTTGAAAACATATAATATAGGGAAACTTATTTTTAACATGTATATATGTAAACTTATCTATTATTATTCATATATATTTTAAAGTCAAAACTTTAGACAACAAATGGATATACAAAGAGATAAATTGGTTCATTGCGGTGTAAATCCCAACACCTATACATGCTCACATTAACCATGCGCACTACTTATTTATTGCACTCACACAATATTCACTAGAGTATATTTGGATATTGTTAACCCACCTTTTGGAAAGGCAGCGTACAGGCGGATTCAACCCAATCGACTGCACGGTTGTCGAGGTTGGAATACTATGGGTTCGACTCGACTGGATGGATAGACGATCAATCACGGATGATAAACATAATTATGAAACCGGGATTCGGTATAGTCGATGAACAAAAGGCGCGGGATACTTGAAATATGAGTTTCGACAAAAATCGAGTCATTTCGGGTTGTTTGGATTTTGCTTCGAGTCATCATTAGGTTTACTTCGGGTTTTCACCTAGTTTGCTTCGAGTTAGATGAGGCTTTGCTTCGGGTCACATGGGATCAGTAAGTTTTGGAGGGGTCGGTATTTACTTTGGGTCACTACTCGGGTCACTTGGGGTCGGCATATTATTATGGGGTCGCCAAGTACAAAGGGATCGGCATCCTCAAAGAACTCGGGTCGACACTGGGAGAAACTCGGGTCGGCATCAAGGTGGGATCGGCACAAAGCTTGGAAGATGGGGCCGGCAATATCTTGCTTCGATTCACAAGTCAACTTGCTTCGGGTCATGACTCGGGTCACTTGGGGTCGGTTGTGAGGAGTTGGGATCGGCATGTTATCGGTTTCTTTGGGTCGGTAATGGTAATACTTTGGGTCAGCCTTGGGGAAATCAGGTCGGCATAAAGCAAAGGGTCGGTATGTTTTTGCTTGGAGTCACACTACAATCTGCTTTGAGTCGTAAGTCAACTTGCTTCGGGTCATGACTTGGGTCACTTGGGGTCGGCTGTGAGGAGTTGGGATCGGCATGTTTTTGGTTGCTTTGGGTCGGTAATGGAAATACTCCGGGTCGGCCTTGGGGAAATCAGGTCGGCATAAAGGAAGGGGTCAGTATGCTTTTGCTTGGAGTGATATTGCAATATGCTTTGGGTCAAAATGGAGGTTGCTTCGGGTCACTACCTGGGTCTCTTAGGGTCGGTATATTTTATACTCTAGGAAATCAGTGGTCGACAGTATGGACTCGACTATGATTTTGGTGGGCCCGTATCGCCCAGGAAGCCCAGTAACTTGGATTTCGTCTATAAATACGGCAGGCGGGGCTTCGGAAAAGAAATTCTCATTCTGTTCTTCCATAACTTCTTCTACAAAAGCTGTAAAAGTTACTCTACCATTTTTTGTTTTAAAAACTTGGGATTGTAACTGTAATCAATTCTCTATCGATAAAAGGAAGTCTCTGGAGTGGATGTAGGCCGGAATTAGCCGAACCACTATAAATCCTGTGTTATTACTGCTTTCTTTTTAATTTTTTATTGTTCTTCATATTTATACTCTCTACATACACTCTATCTGTTATCTGTGACTGTTAGTTGGTGCTTTCATCTGCGTTTGTGTGTTAGTGATAATTTTTGGTGCTAATAGATATCAATTTATGCTACATATAAATTTCTCATTAATGACATTTAATAAATCTAATAATTTAATAAAAATAGAGTAAAGTGAAAGGTTTCTCTCTCTAAATGAAACAAAATCTTCCTTAATTCATTGCATAGCGTTTAGAGAAAGAAACGGAAGGTTTCCTTCTCTAAATTAACTTTAACAAGTAATTGTCACACATATGGGTGTATTTGATATACTCATACAATTAAATTTAAATCAAATTCAAAATATATTTTAAAAAACCTAAATAAAGTAAGATTTTATTTAAAAACTTTATTAGGTTGGATCTAATATTCTTTGGACTTCGTAAGCCCAAAAGATCAAAAATAGGAAAATTTTGAAATCTACCCATTTCACCTACTTCCGACTGGCCCGACTCCTTTAGAAAACCCACGTTTATTTTTGTTAAATTATGGCATGTTGTCCATAGAGTGACTATATTTGGATCTGAGTTGAAGCGTTGGTAGTGAAGTACTATTCGGTAGAGAATCTATCTCCTCAATTGTATAAGGTTAGTATCATGGTCATTTGTAATCAACTCAAAGTCAAAATTTCTAGCCAAAGTAGTACTGTTAATAATAAATGTTATTACTGACCCAAGAAATTTGTTTTTGGACTAACCGAGTTGAGTATGGGTGACATTGGAATTTTAACCAAAACCAAATTCTATAAATCCAAAAGTGATATAGTGTCGACGAAAAGAATTTGTGTAAATTATTTTTACTAATGGGTACTGCTTAAGAAAAAGTAAAACTGGATTTTACTAGAAAGATTCATAAGCAACGAATTCGGTCATACTATCATGACACTAACTAAGGATATGTGTGAACATTAATATTAAATTGTTTAGTATTAATCTCAGACTAAATTCACACCTTTGAGTTGCACAATTGCAGTGAATCTCCCAAAAACCACATGATTTAACTAGTTTACAAAACGTTATAAATTGTTTCAGTTAATTATAGAAATATTGATTATTGTTAAAAAAAATTTGAATGTTGTTTGTAATTATTTGAATGCATGTATAAAAGTTATATTTGCATATAGATGTATGATATTTGATATACTTCATAAGTAGGGTTTAAATAATAAATAATTACTTGAAGGGTTTTTCTAGGGACTTTTCTCCATAAAGAGAGAAAGATAGGGACGGTCAAATAGAGTGATAGGAGGGGTTGAAATTTTATAAAATAATTGAAAATGGAAATTTTAATGTGGATAATTGGAAAGATTCCATTTTTCCTATTGAAAACAAATCTATTTATTTCATTTCCTTTTGCAATTCCGCCTCCTCTCTCTCAAAATCTTGGCCGCCATTTACCTTAAATAAATTCGAATCAAAAACACATTAAAGGAAACTGAAAGCTAGTGGTCATCATTCTCTTGCAAAGTTGGTTGTGGATCTACTTAAAAATCTAAGGAGTGATCTCAAATTAAGGTGTTATAGACGGCAAGAGTTTTCGGTTAAATATTCTTTTTTTTACACTAATGATGTTTAACTGTAACCAAATTCACACACACACACACACACACATATACATACATATATATATATATATTTGTGTGTGTGTATGTATACGTATATGAAATCTTGACTTACTAAATTTATTTCAAAACTACTTGTTTGTTGTTATTTATTGTAAAATCAATTTGTGTTTAATTTATTTTGTGTATGGATATTAGTTAGTGGACCCAAAATCAGTAGTAAGTGTGGATTTGATTCATTTTAAAATTGTCATTTGATATCACAATTTAATTAATTAATTTTTTAGCTAATTAAAATTAATTTTATGTTGATTTATTTTGTGTATTGATATTGTTTATTAGATCTGAAATTAATAGTAAATGTAGATTTGTTTTACTATAAAATGTACATTTTTTTTCATAATTTAATTCACTTATGGTTTGCACGAAAAATGGACAAACACCTCTAATCGATTTGTGGTTTGATTAATTTTCAAAGAGTGGATGACAAATAGGTCATGTAGAAAGTAAATTGCGGTCACGTATAGAACATAAAGATTTATAGTGGTTCGGCTAGAGTGTGCCTACATCCACTGCCTATTTTCATTATCCTTCGCATAGAACACAAAGATTTCATGTAGAAACTCTGGTCCACCATTATCGGCTATAGGTTGGGGTCATTCGTCTATAATGAACACCTAGTTAGGGTTACTCTGGTTCACCATTGCCAGCCAAAGGTTGGGGACGATCATTAATGGTGAACACCCAGTTAGAGTCACTCTGGTTTACCATTTCCAGAAAAAGGTTTATCTAAGCTTTCTATAATGTTCCAAAGTTAGGTGCCCTCCATAATGTAGTGGCCTTGCACATATATACCTAGTAATCAGGGACTTTATCTGACATGGGATGGTTCTTGTAGTGGTTTGGTAGCACTGATCATATATCATAGTTTTGCATACCCTATCAATTGGGTTCGGTAAGACTGTGATGATTGACAATACACCTATCCATAATCCATGCAGTTGTAATAGTCAGTGTACAAAATAAAAACAGAGGTTATGAGCATTCCATGTTTTTAGGAATATTGCTTCATCCACGATTATGAGAATGTAGGCTCCATTCCCTAGATCCCTGCAGATAAAATATAGTCTTTCCTAGACCAAGTCAGGTACCCCTAGCCAATGGGAAATTCGCTCCAGGATTAGGATACCTTCCTTGAGTGGGAAATGCTCTGTCCTAGAGTTGTATTGTTTCACCGCTTTTTGCTAGAGCGTCGCAGTTTTCAAAGCAGTCACGTCCCACTTCTCCTCGATCAGTCCAGGGACATGTTTAGCAATTCCTTGCACTCCTCTAAGTTATATTGGATTCTTCTATGAGATAAGACTATAGTTTCGATGGGAATCTTAACCTATAATTCGTAGGTCAAAGCAAAAGGAGTATCCCATCGTAGTTTTGCCTAAAGTGAAATACGTATAAAGTTCAATGGCAGCTCATCCATCCAAGCTCCCTTATCATTTTCCAAATGCTCCTTTACGAGCATTTTGAAAACCTTGTTGACTTCTTCAACCTGTCCATTTGCCTATGGGTTAGGCACTGTAGAAAAAGCTTTTCCTAATCCCGTATTGCCGATAGAAGTTAGCAAATTCCAAACTATCAAAATGCCATCCATTTTTTGAGGTATCTGGACTGGAGCTCCATACTCGATAAAGTTATCTAGAGCCACTATTGTAAAATATGCTCCACTCATAGCTATTTGAAATTCTCCATTCAGATCGATGCCAATGAGATTTCCTTTTCTAGGGTTTTCCCCTCCAGTGTAGTCTCCTTGATTGCATTAATGTACGTTATCCAAAATTTCTTTAGTCTCTCTTGCAACCATGCACCTTAGAATATGGTGAGTGAAAACTCTTTTATATAGGATTCCATCTAGTATAGTGTAGTGAGTTGCCTTGTGCATCACCTTTCTTGCTTCATTCTATTTTAGAGGTGAAGATTTTACCAGGACCAACAAATAAAGTGAACCCAAAGGGATGTGCTTTACCACATAGCATTCTTCCACATTAAGCAAAGCCTTTGCTCTTTTTTATTTTCAGTAGGATGCCAACTTTTCCACTTTGACTTAGAACTTCCAAAATGCTTGATTCACAGCCATTTGCAAGTTGCTATGGATATGTAGTGCCATAATTCCTAGTTCCTTTGATATCTGCAACCTGGCTATTAGCATATTGTACTGTCGTGCAACCTAGCCTTCAAGTTAAGCGGTCTATTCAACCCATAGGAGTTAAGGACATATGTTCTTGCCTATTCATTAGTATTTTCTCTTTCTTTCAAGGGTGTCACATAATCATGTGGCATGATGTTATTATGCCTTAAGTATTTCTATCAAATATCATTCGAAATTCATTCATAAAAGTAAGTCATACCTTTGCATTGTTGTTCCTAGATTCTATGAGGGTATTTGGTCTACGGAGTATCTTACTTCATATTTAAATGAAGTTAACTCTATTCTAGGTCTTTTTGGAAAGATTGTATTCCATTATCTCTAGCGATGTCCAGTCCTACCTCTGGAACGGGTAAGAATTACACTCCACTATCTTTGGAGGAGCTAAACCTAGTCCCTAGGGGGAAATGCTATCTGCTTACTCCATTCTATACAATTTTTATGCACATTATCTCTTGATATCTAGTAGGAGGATATGCATTGATGTCCGTAGGGGAATGTAACACTATGCCCCGAGTGTGGTTTATATTCTTTCTCTGCAAGGACTCAGTTCCATCAAGGGACTATGATCATGAGTTTGTGGCCCTCTCATTGAAGTGACCTTAGGTTTCATCCCAGAGTATACTTGCGAGATTTATCCACATTCATTGGTCTCAGGACCAGAAATCTAATGGAATGTATGGTATTAGCCATTTCCTATCTTTGTAGTTGTTGACTCTTTGGTCCTTGATTTACCATATTCCATGGTTTTCTAGTAGCGAGATAGATTTTTTCAGGAATCTCTGTAAGTTGTGAACATGGAAAGTTGTAACAACCCGAGATTTCGTACCAATTAATTTTCGTCTCTAGACGATTAAATCGATTGTTAAGTGCTATTGCAGTTTTGAATCAATTTAAATCATTTTTAGATTTGTGAAATTCTTTAATAAAAGGCTGCTTGGATGTTGATGGCATTTGAAATGGAGCCTAACCCTAGTTTTATTTTGATGCCGTGGTAAATTAGACCCGTTCCCCCATTTTCATTTGCCTAGCCCTAAATCAAACGCGATCGAACAAAAAAGGAAATGGCGGCCTCGTTATACTTCTTCGTCCCCAGATTCAGCTAGGGCTTCGCGAAATGAGGGCTGCCGCCTTCAACGTCTCGATCTATTGAAAAGGTGAGTGGCTCTTTCCACTCACATCTTATTCGAACGTGTTGGTCTACTTGGGGTCTTTGCGATTTTTCCTTTGAACAGTTCGTTTTTGTTCTAGTTGACATCGATGTTGTTGGCTTTGTTTTCAACTTGTTTTGTTGTGAGAATTTCGACTTTGGCACTGTCTTGTTTAATGTCGGCTTTAACGTGAATTTAATTTCAGTGTTTGAGTGGATATTCCCTCACATCTAATTCACTCGAACTTTGTGATTTTCGTTCGTTCCTGTTCGTGGTTAGCTTGGCTTCGCTTTCACTGTTTGATTTTCTGACTCGTTCCATTTTTGGATACCATGACGTCGATTTTTGCTGTTTGAATTTTGTGGCTTGCTCGCTTCAGCCTGGTCACTGATTCGACCTGTGAATTGTTTGATTTCGGTGAAACTCGACTTGAACTATTTTGATCTTTGGTACTGTTTCATTTGAGATAAGTATGTATGTGTATGCATATATATATATATATATATATATATGCATACATGTATAATTGTATTAGCTCGACTTTGGGGAAACTGGATTTTGAATTTTGTCGACTTTGGTTTGGTTGACCATACTATACTGTGACGGTCAATTTTGCTTTGAATTTGATGATTTATTTTGATCGTCGTTCGATTTTATTTCATTGATTGATGATTTCACTGACTGATTCAATTCATTTATTTTCGGGCCGCTTGATTTGTCCCTGTTTTCATGGGTTTATATTGTAACTGTTAGCTTTGAGACAGTTTGCCAACTTGTTTATTATAGTTGGTCTTTACCATGCTTTATTGAGTTGTTGGAGGTTATTTACCTCGAGACAGTATCACTGTGTACTGTCAGGTCCATATTGCATTTGCACTTGGGCATATGTTTGAAACTGATACATTGCATTATTCATTTGCAATTGGTCTTGATGTTATACATCACTGTGCATTAGTTCACTTGAAGTTGCAGCCTTTGTCCATTGTTCACTTAACTGCAGTATACTCGAGTTGCATTGTCCAGTATTTCCTTTTCGCTTCGGCACTATCTGCATATATGAATACACTTAAACTTGCACCTGGTTTTGATACATGTGCTTAGCTTGGTCTTATTCATTACTGTATTTGAATGTGTTTGCAGCATTGTAATAAGTGTTCATGCATGCATTGATTCTGATCATTGTTGTTGCTTTGCACTTGTAGTCTTCACTTCCATACTGCTGTGTTGTATCTTGACTGATCGATATTGCCCTGTTTCTTTATCTTTGGTGCACTGTCCAGTTTCATGTTGCATTTTTCCCTGTAGTCCCCAACAAGCACTGAGTCAATTCTCATGTGCACTGAATGCATTTATTTTTGGTTTGCATTGTATATTTTAGTGAGCTTCTGCATCACTGTATCTCGTGCATTGTCACTAGTATCATGTTTGGGATTGCTCATTTGAGCTGTTGTGGTCTTTACTAGATATCTTTCCAGACCTGTACACTTCTTGTTGTTTAATAAATTCTGGTAGCTCTTGAGTTTGTTGAAGTTTGCATTGCATTATGTGTTTCATTTGTTGGTTGTTTGATCTGTTGTACTGTGTATAGCATGAGCATTGTGGCTTGATGTCTATATACTTTTGTTCTCGAGTCATGCACACTTGAGTTGAACCCGACATGATTTGGGTTTGACCTTGCGCTGGCTCTTATTTTATCACTGTTGTGGCAAGGCAGTGCACGTGTGCGTGTACTGCAGCCACACAGTATTGACAGATTTAGTTGATATTTCGATGGTTAAATTGTTTCGTTGATTTCAATTCAATATTTCATTTTGATTTGAGTTGGATCCGTTTGCTTTTGATTCATTGATCTTCTGCATATTTCAAAGGCTGCATTGGCGAGGCAGTACACGTTAGCGTGTACTGCAGCCAATCAGCGTTGATGTTTTTAAATTGTCATTGCAATTGTTTAAATTGATTTGGATTGCTGAGGTGCTGTTTAACACTGTTTAGTGTTTTATCTGTCGTTATCCGATTTTCTTATCGAGAGGTTGGATATATGAGATTTCTGTGACTGTTGTCTATATTGTTATTTGATTATTACCGCTTCCATGCATTTATAACTGAGTTTGAATTAGACTGACCCGTGTATTATTTTCTTTTGAATTTAATACTCGGGTCAGACCCGAGTATTTCAGGTCGTAGATTTCCTGCTTTGAGTTTGTTGTTCGAGCTATGAAGACTTTTCTCACTTTTGAAGTGGTCTTCGTCTTTTTTGTAGTAGTCAGTGTTTGATATGTATTCATGTATATTAGTCAATAATGTACTTGTATACATACAACTTCCAGAGTCGACAGTTATAGTTGTATCATTTGTATTGTGTCAAATGTATTGTAACTGACATCAGTTATTATATATATGAGACTTTTTTGTTCTATCTGTGTTCCGCACTTATATTATCTGTGTTATTTATATGTTTATTGTCTTGAACTATTATAGCCACTGTGTAGTAGCTTTGAGTTTGCATCGGTATGTCGGATTTCCTCGCGAAATGAAATGCATGTTATACTATCTGACATATCGGTGCTCGCACAAAGCAATTACACGGATGGTCGCTCCTCAACAGCCTTATTCTCCGTGCTAGTTGACAGCATTACACCATAGTGTTCTTGGCTAGCGCGGGTATAGAGGTGAGGCGTCATAGCTTGGTATCAGAGACTGGAATTTAGGACAATTATAAAATATAACTTAGATGGAACATGTGTTACAACTATTTGTCGATGTTTTATCTCTCATCTTTACATATGATTATCTTAGATTGTTAGGTATGAATTCCTAACGCTTATTCATGTGCATTTGATTTTGATTTCGTGAAAGTATTTTGGCTTCTGCCTCCGTTTGCTTTGCGAACTCAAGTTGGGTTTTTGATGATGAGGATTTTGTTGTGTTTTCGGCTTTGAATTGATTTAGCCGATGTTGATTTTGTTCAAATTTGGCCAATTAAAGCTATTTTGACCTCTGGACTTTGTTCCACTTTTGTGCTATGCTATGAGTGTCATTGTGTACCTGTTACACTATGATGAAAAATGGCTCGACCGGTTGCAAATTGAGTGATTTTGATTTTCACTCATATCTAGTTCGAATCTCAGCGATTTTGAACTTGATATTTTGTGTTTTCCTCGGCTTGATTTCCATTCGACTTCGGTCACTTTGTTTTTGTGAAATTGCTAATTTCTTGATTTCCAAGACTCTGACTTTGTTTGCCGTTGGATTCTTTGATGATGATGATTGATTCATTTTGTACTCGACTGCGGCCATTAATTGTTGACTTCGACATTGACTTGATTTTTATTTTTGTTGAAGTCATTTCTGCATTTATGCTTGTTTTGCTTCGTTTTTCCAAGTGTTAATCGATTCTTCTTTTCCAATTGTTTGTTATCACTTTTGTCGACTTTGATAACTTCTACTTCCAGAATTTTTGGGTATTTCTACTTTGATGAATTTGGAATCGAATTCTTTGGATTTTATTCACGTCTTCGAATGTGAAATTTTAGTGAATTGACTTGGTTTCCAAATTTAATCGGTTCTTGATTATTTCCCCGATTTGTTGCTATCATTTATTAGCAACTTTGATGACATTTTCTTTGGGATTTTTGTGAACATACTTTTAAATGGATTCGGTATCGATTTCTTTGGATTCTATTCACATCTTTGTATGTGAATTCTTGTGATTGATTGTTTCTACAATCATTTTTATGATTTGTCACTTTAAAAATATAAAGGTTTTCTATACTAGTAGTAAATATTAAAATCCTTCTCTCCAAACAATTTCAAAACTATTTTACTACAAAGCTCTTTTTCTTAAACCGTTTTCCAATCTATTAGTATATACAAGCCTTTATTTCACTCGTATGAGAAATTGAATTAAACGGCCTAGTAAAACAAGTGGTATGAAACGCTTGCGTTTACTTCGTCGGTTAACTCCTGGACTTGTTCGATTGAACCTTTTGTGACAATTTTCTAGTGAAGATTTACAGTTTGTTCGTAAATATTTGAGTTAAGCTAGTGGTTATGGGACATGAAGCTAAACTCTTATATTCACTAACTTAATGTAATTGACACTTCTTAATGATCATGACGATCATTTTTGTGATTTAGACTAGGAAATGTGCGATGTCTCTTTCTCTGCACGGTTAGACTAGACCTCATCGGTGTGATTTCATCTCACACATATTTCTTTGTTGCACGGTTAGACTAGACCTCATCGGTGTGATTTCATCTCACACATGTCTCTTGGGCTTTGAGGATTGTCTAGACACCATTTGTGTGATTTCGTCTCACACATATTTCTTTGTTGCATGGTTAGACTAGACCTCATCGGTGTGATTTCGTCTCACACATATCTCTTGGGCTTTGAGGATTGTCTAGACACCATTTATGTGATTTCGTCTCACACATATTTCTTTGTTGCACGGTTAGACTAGACCTCATCGGTGTGATTTCGTCTCACACATATCTCTTGGGCTTTGAGGATTGTCTAGACACCATTTGTGTGATTTCGCCTCACACATATTTCTTTGTTGCACGGTTAGACTAGACCTCATCGGTGTGATTTCGTCTCACACATATCTCTTGGGCTTTGAGGATTGTCTAGACACCATTTGTGTGATTTCGTCTCACACATATTTCTTTGTTGCACGGTTAGACTAGACCTCATCGGTGTGATTTCGTCTCACACATATCTCTTGGGCTTTGAGGATTGTCTAGACACCATTTGTGTGATTTCGTCTCACACATATTTCTTTGTTGCACGGTTAGACTAGACCTCATCGGTGTGATTTCGTCTCACATATATCTCTTGGGCTTTGAGGATTGTCTAGACACCATTTGTGTGATTTCGTCTCACACATATTTCTTTGTTGCACGGTTAGACTAGACCTCATCGGTGTGATTTCGTCTCACACATATCTCTTGGGCTTTGAGGATTGTCTAGACACTATTTGTGTGATTTCGTCTCACACATCTTGTGTGATGTTTCACCATCACATAGAAGTGGGATAGCGACCCACGGTCTTCAGTACATTCGTGTGTCAAAATTTAATGGTTAGCCACCAGGAGATAGCGTCTCATTTTGTGATACCGGTGTTTTTGAGTTTTCATACTCACGTTTTGTGATAGGCCTCCCCCCCTCTTTGTGATTTCTGGATTTCTTGTGATGATTTCTAGAATTTGTGCTTCACCAATTTTCGTGATTTTTATTGATAAGTTTTATCAATTTTTGTGCATTGGTGAATTCGTGTGTCATTGACTTGTTATGAATACAAGTTTAGGGTATTGTATCCCTTTCTATCTTTGAGAAGATTCTTGTGACATTTTTGATGAGTGAAAATTCATTGGTATTATATTTTGATGCCAATTATTTTGATGAGATTTTGACGTATCAACTTCAGTAACCGTCAATTTTAAAATGGATTTACAAGCGGTTCTTCCGCAATGCTGATTTTGTTGTCCGTTTTTACGGTATTTTGAGAAGTGCAATTTCCTTATCAAAGTTGCTACTGATGTTGCTAATTTAATCACGTGTTTTCAAAATTCGTTATTTTTAAAAGTTGTTTCAAAATATAAATTTAAATTGTTTTCAAAATTTTTACAGTTTGCATTTTCAAAAGAATGAGGAAGCGATTTAAACATTTCAGCAAAATCGAGGACTATGACCCCTTTCTTTTACTGATTCGCTTAATTCCGGACTTGTCCGTTTGAGAATGTAAAATGCTATTTTTTAAAAAAATACACAATTTTGCACTTTCAAGGAACGATGAAGAGAATTAAACGATTTAGTAAAACTCGTGGTTATGGGACATGTGCGTTTGCTATTTCGGTTAATTCCGGATTTGTTAATTGAATATTTGTGATTTCTGATTATCGTTTTTGATAATCGGATATTTGTGATTTCTGATTATCATTTTTGATAATCGAATATTTATGATTTCTGATTATCATTTTTTATAATCAGATATTTGTGAGATTTAATTATCGTTTGTGATTATTAAATATTTGTGATTTCTGATTATCGTTTTTGATAATCAGATATTTATGAGATTTGATTATCATTTGTGATAATTAAATATTTGTGATTTCTGATTATCGTTTTTTATAATCAGATATTTGTGAGATTTGATTATCATTTGAGATAATTAAATATTTGTGATTTGAAAATTCGATTATCATTTTTGATGATTGAATATTTGCGATTTGAGATCTGATTATCGTTTTGATAATTAGGTTATTGCTAATTTTGCTGACTATAAGATTTTCTAGTCTCTAATTGATTCTAGATTATGTTGATTATATTGAATTGCTGATTTCTATCTATCTTTGTTGATAGTTAGAGTTTACTGATTTTGAAGTTCGTGTTTTCTATTTATCTGTTGGATAACTAGATATTTGCAGTTTTGCGATTTGCGAATTGTTGTTTTCTAATTATCGTATCGATAATTAGATGTTGCTGTTTTGTGATTTCTGAATTCTAATTGTCTAATTGATACTTGAATATTGCTGGTAATTGCGTTCATTCAGTTTTGTGGTTTTCTGTCTATCTATTTGATAGTTAGATTTTGTTGAGAATTGTGAATTTCTTTTATGAGATTAAAAGATTTCTTTGATGTTTGAATTCTCTACCCTTATTTTTCTAGCTTAACCATTTTATGTTAGAAAATTTATTGTTAATGACGACCTTAATTATGAAAATTGCGGGGATGCAATTTCTATAAGGAGGGGAGTCTATAACAACCCGAGATTTCGTACCAATTAATTTTCGTCTCTAGACGATTAAATCGATTGTTAAGTGCTATTGCAGTTTTGAATCAATTTAAATCCTTTTTAGATTTGTGAAATTCTTTAATAAAAGACTGGTTGGATGTTGATGGCATTTGAAATGGAGCCTAACCCTAGTTTTATTTTGATGCCATGGTAAATTAGACCCGTTCCCCCATTTTCATTTGCCTAGCCCTAAATCAAACGCGATCGAACGAAAAATGAAATGGCGGCCTCGTTATACTTCTTCGTCCCTAGATTCAGCTAGGGCTTCGCGAAATGAGGGCTGTCGCCTTCAACGTCTCGATCTATTGAAAAGGTGAGTGGCTCTTTCCACTCACATCTTATTCGAACGTGTTGGTCTACTTGGGGTCTTTGCGATTTTGCCTTTGAACAGTTTGTTTTTGTTCTAGTTGACATCGATGTTGTTGGCTTTGTTTTCAACTTGTTTTGTTGTGAGAATTTCGACTTTGGCACTGTCTTGTTTAATGTCGGCTTTAACGTGAATTTAATTTCAGTGTTTGAGTGGATATTCCCTCACATCTAATTCACTCGAACTTTGTGATTTTCGTTCGTTCCTGTTCGTGGTTAGCTTGGCTTCGCTTTCACTGTTTGATTTTCTGACTCGTTCCATTTTTGGATACCATGACCTCGATTTTTGCTGTTTGAATTTTGTGGCTTGCTCGCTTCAGCCTGGTCACTGATTCGACCTGTGAATTGGTTGATTTCGGTGAAACTCGACTTGAACTATTTTGATCTTTGGTACTGTTTCATTTGAGATAAGTATGTATGTGTATGCATATATATATATATATATATATATATATATGAATACATGTATAATTGTATCAGCTCGACTTTGGGGAAACTGGATTTTGAATTTTGTCGACTTTGGTTTGGTTGACCATACTATACTGTGACGGTCAATTTTGCTTTGAATTTGATGATTTATTTTGATCGTCGTTCGATTTTATTTCATTGATTGATGATTTCACTGACTGATTCAATTCATTTCTTTTCGGGCCGCTTGATTTGTCCCTGTTTTCATGAGTTTATATTGTAACTGTTAGCTTTGAGACAGTTTGCCAACTTGTTTATTATAGTTGGTCTTTACCATGCTTTATTGAGTTGTTGGAGGTTATTTACCTCGAGACAGTATCACTGTGTACTGTCAGGTCCATATTGCATTTGCACTTGGGCATATGTTTGAAACTGATACATTGCATTATTCATTTGCAATTGGTCTTGATGTTATACATCACTGTGCATTAGTTCACTTGAAGTTGCAGCCTTTGTCCATTGTTCACTTAACTGCAGTATACTCGAGTTGCATTGTCCAGTATTTCCTTTTCACTTTGGCACTGTCTGCATATATAAATACACTTAAACTTGCACCTGGTTTTGATACATGTGCTTAGCTTGGTCTTATTCATAACTGTATTTGAATGTGTTTGCAGCATTGTAATAAGTGTTCATGCATGCATTGAGTCTGATCATTGTTGTTGCTTTGCACTTGTAGTCTTCACTTCCATACTGCTGTGTTGTATCTTGACTGATCGATATTGCCCTGTTTCCTTATCTTTGGTGCACTGTCCAGTTCATGTTGCATTTTTCCCTGTAGTCCCCAACAAGCACTGAGTCAATTCTCATGTGCACTAAATGCATTTATTTTTGGTTTGCATTGTATATTTCAGTGAGCTTCTGCATCACTGTATCTCGTGCATTGTCACTAGTATCATGTTTGGGATTGCTCATTTGAGCTGTTGTGGTCTTCACTAGATATCTTTCCAGACCTATACACTTCTTGTTGTTTAATAAATTCTGGTAGCTCTTGAGTCTGTTGAAGTTTGCAGGCTTGCATTATGTGTTTCATTTGTTGGTTGTTTGATCTGTGGTACTGTGTATAGCATGAGCATTGTGGCTTGATGTCTATATACTTTTGTTCTCGAGTCATGCACACTTGAGTTGAACCCGACATGATTTGGGTTTGACCTTGCGCTGGATCTTATTTTATCACTGTTGTGGCGAGGCAGTGCACGTGTGCGTGTACTGCAGCCACACAGTATTGACAGATTTAGTTGATATTTCGATGGTTAAATTGTTTCGTTGATTTCAATTCAATATTTCATTTTGATTTGTGTTGGATCCGTTTGCTTTTGATTCATTGATCTTCTGCATATTTCATAGGCTGCATTGGCGAGGCAGTACACGTTAGCGTGTACTACAACCAATCAGCGTTGATGTTTTTAAATTGTCATTGCAATTGTTTAAATTGATTTGGATTGCTGAGGTGCTGTTTAACACTGTTTAGTGTTTTATCTGTCGTTATCTGATTTTCTTATCGAGAGGTTGGATATACGAGATTTCTGTGACTGTTGTCTATATTGTTATTTGATTATTACCGCTTCCATGCATTTATAACTGAGTTTGAATTAGACTGACCCGTGTATTATTTTCTTTTGAATTTAATACTCGGGTCAGACCCGAGTATTTCAGGTCGTAGATTTCCTGCTTTGAGTTTTCTGTTCGAGCTATGAAGACTTTTCTCATCTTTTGAAGTGGTCTTCGTCTTTTTTGCAGTAGTCAGTGTTTGATATGTATTCATGTATATTAGTCAATAATGTACTTGTATACATACAACTTCCAGAGTCGACAGTTATAGTTGTATCATTTGTATTGTGTCAAATGTATTGTAACTGACATCAGTTATTATATATATGAGACTTTTTTGTTCTATCTGTGTTCCGCACTTATATTATCTATGTTATTTATATGTTTATTGTCCTGAACTATTATAGCCACTGTGTAGTAGCTTTGAGTTTGCATCGGTATGTCGGATTTCCTCGCGAAATGAAATGCATGTTATACTATCTGACATATCGGTGCTCGCACAAAGCAGTTACACAGATGGTCGCTCCTCAACAGCCTTATTCTCCGTGCTAGTTGACAGCATTACACCGTAGTGTTCTTGGCTAGCGCGGGTATAGAGGTGGGGCGTCACAAAAGTTGCCATGTTCTCTTAATTTTTTACTTTCTTTGGTTGTATTATCCATCTTTCACAAGTACCTTTCCCAAGGCTTTTCATCTCTGACCTGGTTGACATTTGTTAGTCCTGCCTTGATATTGGAATCATCCAAAAGCACAAATGTACATGCCCGGTAGTATATGTCCTCCAAGTTGGCAGTTGGATTCTACTTAAGTTTCGTATTTAAAACTGTTTTCCTATCAGTTCTTGAAGCAATAACCATAAGGACAATCCATTTATTAAGTTGACGCAGAGTGGCTACTATAGCGCTGAACTATGGAAGATTTTTCTGTAACTTTTATCCATCCTTTTGCATAATATCCATGTTAATAGATTAATGCTCCTGATGTGCACGTAAATGTGCATATTTTTACCACCATATTTAATCTATTTAAATTAAATAAATGATCATATTGGGTGTTTTAACTTGTTTAAACCAAAATTCAAATTATTTGAAATTGTCACATATTCATCTTCATATAGAGGAAAAATGGTCATTTTTATGCATTTATTAAATTGTGAAAATTTACTTGGAATTTTCTATGTTGTTTTGTTGGAAATTTGGTGAATTTTACAAGTGGTTACATGATGATATATGCATGCATAAGAGTGAAGAGAACAAATGAAGATGGAAATAATTCAAAGTGAAGATAATGGAGGACCCCACCTACCCACCTTCCTTCATGTAAAAATTAGAATCTAATCCACATGCTAATGGTCATCAAATCTTCATGCACACTTAAATGGATGATTATGGGAGGCTAATAATTACTTGGCCACCACACTACCTCAAGGGCAATTTGGGCATTCCCCAAAAATATGAATTAGGGTTTAACACTTGTATATATACCCCTTATGTTTCATGTAACCCTCTCCATCCCCTTAGTCTCTCTTTAGTTTAGTTTAGGCTCACAAATAAATCAAGTTTACTTAGCCATTTCTTCTCTTATGTAATTCTTTTATGCAATTTAATACATGTTCTTTTTCTTTTCTTGTTTATTTCCTTTCATGTTGTAGTGTAGATTTACATACATGCAAAGTAGATTAGTTTTAATTCTTGTTAATTAGCTTCTCTTTTCCATTAGCTTTCATTTTCCTCTTTGTTTGTTCTATGTTGCAAGCTACATTTGTTAATCAAATGGCAAATATGAGAGGCTAAACCCCTTCAATTTAGGGGTAATGAAGCTCTCTAATTATGTAGCTTCAACTATTTGTTAATTCATGCTCTCTTTTTGTACTTAATGAAGAATGATTGAAGTGGTTTCATTGTTGTTTTTGCCTTGAATTTGATAGTCTATATTGTTGACACCAAATAGGCTATACTTAAACAATCACTAACACAAATGCCTCTTCATCAAATTATGATTATGGCAAAAGAAAGTGATTATTGAAATTAAAATTTTGATCATGGTAATGGAAGTGGATTTAGAATCAAAATTTGATGGTTTATGTTTCTAATTCAATAGTTAATAAGCCATGCTTAAAATAGATTCTACTTTTAATTTCATATCATTTCATTGAAGTTAGTAAGTGGGTTAGAGGGTGCATTAAAGTTTGATGGTTTAAGTGTGTTAATTAATAACACAATTAGGCCATGCTTATGATAAATGCATCAACTAAACTCACAAATGACCAAAAAGAGATCATAATTTCAATATGTTGATTTATGTGATCATGAGAGGGGATTTACCTCTAAATTGCTCTTTAATCTCATATTTTTATTCTCTTTAGTTTTAGTTTGTTTTTACTTTTTTTTAGTTAGTTAACAACCACTCGACTTTGGTTTAATTTGATTGAATAGAATTTTAAAATCATCAATTCCCTGCGGATCGACCCGTATTCGCCACGTGCTACATTCGTACACCGTGCGCTTGCGGTTATTTTTATTTAAATTCGTTCGACGGTTTTCTAAACCGATAGAAATTCCGTCGTCGAACAAGTTTTTGGCGCCGTTGCTGGGGAGTTGCTTTGATTTTAGTTTTCTATTCTTCGAATTATTTTTGTTTTAATTTTTTTTTGTGTGTTTGTTGTGTGTGTTTGCATTTAAAAAAAAAAATATTGTGTGTTGTGTGATTCTTGATTGCATTGTCTTTTTGTGCTTTTTTTCTTTTCATTTTCCATTTTCCATTTGCATATTTATATAAAAAAAACCACACAATTTCACAACAAAAAGATAAAAAATATTTTATTTCATAGTCAATATTGCATTTACATTTTTATTGCAATTTTTCTTTTTCCATTTACATTCAAAAAAAAAGAAAAACAATTGATGTACTTTCCGCTTTCTGCTGTTCTACCACTGTTCTACCACAACTCCTGCCCAAACCAACTTCCACTTACTCCACTTCTTACCCAACATACAAACTCGATCACAATTCTCGCAACACCACCTCATCAACTCGATCACAATTCTCCAAACCCCACAACTCTATTGTGACAGTAATCAAACTCCACTGCAGCATATCTTCACTATGCTTGTGCACTTCCACCAGAAACTGCATCATTGTGCTTGTGCACTTGCAAACGAGCCACATACTTCCTCTGATCCACAACGACCTGCTACTTCCCCTATTCAAACATTGTTCATACCACATATCACATTTCTATCACCCAACCTGTTCAAGGTTCTACCATATCACATATCACATTGACCACCCACCTCAAAACTGTCATATACATCAAAACTGTCATATACAGTCATATACATCAAAACTGTCAACTCACTACCCACCTCATTCCTACAACATTTGTTTTGCATACAAATATCATCATACCATAAACATTCTTGTACATCCAAAACAATAGCAGCCACAACATTTCATACATATCTTCCTCCACTTCAACATTACTTTTGCCATCAAACTTTCACCTGACCATCCCTACAACACTTCACTAATCTGCCTTGCTACCACCAACAACTCAGCATCACTACAGTACTTCACCACTGCATACAATCATCAAACCACATATCCTATACAAACTCCGCTATCCACTTCACATAACTTCCTGTCCACCATGCCATTACCCTGCTGCCCTTACTACCACACTCCTCATCATATCACCACTGCCATTATCATTGACCTGACATTCATCATACCATTTCCCCGACCACTCTTTGCCATTCACAAACATCTAAACACTGCAACATGCTCACCTGAAAGCCCATTACTTCTACAACGACCACAACTTCCTCCAGCTACCAATACAAACAGCAATCTCCTCCTTCACACTGCATACCACATTCCCATATCCTCACTGCAACCCAACCTTACCACTGCCTTATAATCAACTGCTTACTGCTGTCTCAATCATCAGCCCCCCTAGTCTACCAGTCAACAGCTGCTGCCCCTTAATTCCATCATATCATCCACTGCAATATTAATTACCAAGTCACACTACCATAACCACCTGCAGCTGATCCACAATCAATCGCGACCTCAATCGAACCACCTCGCAACTAGTCAATAGCCAACAGAAATCAAACCTACCTCACGAACACCTCCTGAAACACTTCAACCTCAGTGCACTGAACGCCTATCTTCTCTGTTCCTCAAACTGCAACCACAGTTTATTCGAAATCAACAACCATCAATTGAACTACCTTCCAGCGACCCACTCGAACATCCCAATCGAATCACCAGCCTTCATCGAACCCCATTACGAACCAACAGCAACCAATCGTCGACGAACGCAATTACCACCGCTCAATCGAATTCCAAACGCACAATCTCCTACACTCAAGAATCACCTCTCCAAATCAATTTATAATTATTGGATTTCAAAATAACCTTGCCAATCACCTTCTCTTCGACAACCGATTCAAATCCACTTTCAACACGGCAATTGAACATCGTGACTTTTGAGAATTTGTAGCGATTTTTTGTTGAGACTGTGAAATCGTATTTGTGTTCGAAGTTCTGAAAATCGTATTTGTGTTCGAAGTTCTGAAAATCGAATTTACCTTTTGCTCTGGAAGTTGGATTTGGAACTGCGGTTATATAACCGTGAGTGTTTAATTGGGAAGAACATTTTTGTTTGTTTCTGTGTGTTTGTGTGAACCGTGTGCCCTGATTTTGAATTGCAGTGGACTTTGGGCTTTGATGTTTATTATTATTATTATTATTATTATTTTAGTTTGTGTTAGGTTATTTTACTTTTAGTTTCCAATATATATAAAAAAAGTTGTAGTGTTTGTCTTTGTTCATTTGACCTTTGTTTGTCATTTGACCTTTTTTTTTAGTTTCTTCTTTATATATATATTTTTTAAGTAAAACAGTACTTTTACGTTTCCTTTCCAAAAATAAATATAAAAAAAATTTCAAAAAAAAACAAAGATTCTCTTCCAAAAAAAGGGGGTTGTTTTGATTTAATTTGTTTTGTTTTTCGTTTATTTTAGTTTCTTCTTCGATATAAAAAAAACTGTATATATATCTTGTTTTTATTTTCAGGTTGCAAAAGCAGAAAAGGAAAGGAACTGCTTGCTAAAAATAATTGCTTCGCTTTGCTTGCCAAAAAAAAATTGCTATATATTGTTTTTATTTGCCTTGCATTGTTGTTTGCTTGCATTTTATAAAAGAAAATTTCAAAAAAAAACAACAAAATTTCATTCGTAGTTGCATTGTTAATACACGTTTAATTTTAGTTTTGCATTTCATCTTACATTTTGATTAATAATAACGGTTAGACATCGATAACACTTAATTGTATATTGACAAGTTGTCTTCTTTGAATAATTTAATTTCTTGGTGCCTAGGCTACGGCAGAGTAATAACCATTTATAAATATTACGGTGATTCGTAAATATTATAGTGGTTGTTCCTCTGAAGGTACTTAAACCTTCGGCTGTATTGCTACGGTGATTCGTGGTGCACCGATAAATCCTATCCGTTACCTGGCCGAGAACTATCTTGTTTATCTAAGACAATGTGTGATTATACAATTTTGGGTTAACTTAGGATAAATCATTTGTAATTAAACCTTGCATTCATTTAGTTGCATTAGTTCATGCATATTTAAACAAAAAACAAAAAATCCAAAAATCCAAAACTAAAAAAATTGTGAATATTCCTTTTCCCTTGAAATTTTAAAATCCTTTTACTTTTAAATTTCAAACATCCAAAAAAATTTAGAAAAACCAAAATCCAAAAAAAATTATAAAACCTTTTCAAAAACAAAAAAAAATTGAAAAACCAAAAAACAAAACAAAAATCAATTTCCCTTTTAAAAAAGAAATTTTATTTGTAAATATTTTTCCTTCATAAAAAAAACCAAAAACATTCTTGAAAATGTCTGAATTTCCATATTCACTTGAATTTTACAATAGTTGTGAAAATCAATATAATCCATATGATTTCACTCCAAATTCATATGGATATTTTAACGACAACTATTCTTTAAACAATTCGAATTTTGAACAACAAAGTTTTCAAAACGATGACCAACCCTCGAATCTCGAAAATAACATTCGTCTTTACTTGAAATCCCTACACAACAAAATCAAATGATAAATGATTTGTGTAATTCATATTTGGGCAATGATTCAAATCAAAGTTTTCAAAATAATGAAAATTTGAATTCACTTCAAAATTCAAACGATTTCGATTATAACCCATGCCAATTCAATTTCGAACTCCAAAATAAATTTCAAACTCAAAATGAAAATGGAAACTACTTTTCAAACGAATTTGGCAATGAGAATAATGTTAACCACATTACGATTGAAAATCTTTGTTCTCAACAATTTCAAAGTGAAAATCCTCATGTTAATAATTATAAATTGGATTTTGTTGAGCAAATGAACGAAATTTACGATGATCACACGGATTCGTTGTTTGAAACATATATGAAACAACGTGAAAAAGATACTCAAATCCCAACATGTGACGAGTCAAACAATAATCCAACTTTTACCCAAATCGATGATTTTCAAATAACAACTTTTGAAATTGAAAATAATAATCTTAATGAAGTTGTTGAAAACACGGTAATTGAGTTGGATTTCAATTCTTTTGAGGGTGTGGAACCAAATTTAGAATTCAATCTTCCTTTTCTCGATTTTGAAAATTTGAATACAACAACTTTGGATTTTGAACTTGAGATACGCAATGAAGTTGTTGATAATCCAACAAAGGAGGACGAATTTAATGAACACGAACTTTGTGGACTTTAGGACGACGAGTTGTTAAATTTCGACGGGGAAGATTTAAATCACCACTTTGATTTTGAAATCAATAATTTTGTAGAAGTTTTCAATGATAAGCTTGAATTTCAAATTGGTGAAAATGAACGTGAATTTCAATCAATTGTTTTATCGACCCCAAAAATCATCGAAAAGGAAACAACTCGTAAGATTTTTAATAAAACAACATTCATTTTCCCAAATCAACATTCAATTTTGAAATCTTTTACGATTTGGTTTTTCGAGCTTGAGTTGTGTCTCGTATACTTAACGAGACAAATGAATCAGTCTTTGGAAGACCGTTTCATTTACTTTTTGACGATATACTTTCTGATCTCGTGTAAATACTGTTAATTTTCATATTAAATAAAGGTCATGTTTTTATTTTTATTTTTCTTCTTCGACTTGGGTTGACTGTGGGGACATAGTCAAAATCAAGTGTGGGGGGAGACTCATCTTCATTTTTAATTTTTCATGATTTATTTTTGCATTTTCTTTTAAAAACTCAAAAAAAAATCCCAAAAATAATTTTTTTTAAGCATTTTAATTTATTTTTAAAGAAATACTATAGGATAAATATATGGTTTTGGTTTATTAAATTGAAATTTTTGAAAATTTATTTGTCTTAACAAAAATAAAAATGAAGTTTGATTACAAATAAAAATGGTTTAACTAGTATATAGGAAGATTCATATGTGATAATTATGAAATATATCCTAATTGAAAATCTTTGTTTTAAAAAGTGGTTGATTTAAAGTAAAGGATATAACATTTTTTTTGTCTTCTAAGTTAAATGATGCTAAGATGATTTTGCGAAACTCTCTCCCTAAAAAAACAAAAAAAACACAATTTTTTTTGTATATATGTATATATTTTCTTAATAAACACCTAGAGTCATGTGTTCACACTCGTGTGTTCACTCGCCATGCTCTGTACCCTTCTCACGTAAGCCCGAAAGGCAGTGCACGATCGGTATATCTGGCCTCAGTTTATCTGAGTTAGGTGTGTATATAAAAATTATTTTACTAATAACGCCTACAGTCAATAAGTGTTCACACTTGTGTGTTCACTCGCCACGCTCTGTAATCCCCTCACATCAGTCCGCAAGGCAGTGCATGGGTAATATATCTGGCCTCAGTTTATCTGTGTTAGGCATATGTAAATATTGTTAATATCAATAAAAATTTTCAAAAGAAAAAATGGAGAGAGTAAGCAAATGAAATTCAAGCACTATTTTAACTTGTTTGATTTGACTTGTTATTGAAAAGAAATGAAAATACCACTTTGATAAGCTTTGATAATTAACTAAGGATCCATTTTATAATTACACTTTGTTATCAACCGAAACAACGAGTTAAACTATAGTCTATTTGTTATGATAACTTAATTTTTGTTGGAAATTTTGACAAGTAAATGACTTAAATTTTCAAGATAATAACCAAAACCTATATTTAACTTATTTGTGTTAATTTAAAAGTAAATCCTTCATTGTAAATACTTTAAAAAACTCGCATTCATCTCTTTGTAAATAAATCTTGCATTTTGTAAATATTTTTCGTCCTGCATTTGGATTTTGTGGGTAGTATTCGCTGAAAACCCTCACGAGACAACACTCGTCCTACTGGGGATACCCAGAGGTTTAACGGCTTGTTGCATATGCTCAATGCAATCGTGCTCCCTACGAAAACGGATTTATCTTAGTTTTCCTTTATTCGAGGACGAATAAAAAGATAAGTGTGGGGGTATTTGATGTGCACGTAAATGTGCATATTTTTACCACCATATTTAATCTATTTAAATTAAATAAATGATCATATTGGGTGTTTTAACTTGTTTAAACCAAAATTCAAATTATTTGAAATTGTCACATATTCATCTTCATATAGGGGCAAAATGGTCATTTTTATGCATTTATTAAATTGTGAAAATTTACTTGGAATTTTCTATGTTGTTTTGTAGGAAATTTGGTGAATTTTACAAGTGGTTACATGATGATATATGCATGCATAAGAGTGAAGAGAACAAATGAAGATGGAAATAATTCAAAGTGAAGATAATGAAGGACCCCACCTACCCACCTTCCTTCATGTACAAATTAGAATCTAATCCACATGCTAATGGTCATCAAATCTTCATGCACACTTAAATGGATGATTATGGGAGGCTAATGATTACTTGGCCACCACACTACCTCAAGGGCAATTTGGGCATTCCCCAAAAATATGAATTAGGGCTTAACACTTGTATATATACCCCTTATGTTTCATGTAACTCTCTCCATCCCCTTAGTCTCTCTTTAGTTTAGTTTAGGCTCACAAATAAATCAAGTTTACTTAGCCATTTCTTCTCTTATGTAATTCTTTTATGCAATATAATACATGTTCTTTTTCTTTTCTTGTTTATTTCCTTTCATGTTGTAGTGTAGATTTACATACATGCAAAGTAGATTAGTTTTAATTCTTGTTAATTAGCTTCTCTTTTCCATTAGCTTTCATTTTCCTCTTTGTTTGTTCTATGTTGCAAGCTACATTTGTTAATCAAATGACAAATATGAGAGGCTAAACCCCTTCAATTTAGGGGTAATGAAGCTCTCTAATTATGTAGCTTCAACTATTTGTTAATTCATGCTCTCTTTTTGTGCTTAATGAAGAATGATTAAAGTGGTTTCATTGTTGTTTTTGCCTTGAATTTGATAGTCTATATTGTTGACACCAAATAGGCTATACTTAAACAATCACTAACACAAATGCCTCTTCATCAAAATATGATTATGGCAAAAGAAAGTGATTATTGAAATTAAAATTTTGATCATGGTAATGGAAGTGGATTTAGAATCAAAATTTGATGGTTTATGTTTCTAATTCAATAGTTAATAAGCCATGCTTAAAATAGATTCTACTTTTAATTTCATATCATTTCATTGAAGTTAGTAAGTGGGTTAGAGGGTGCATTAAATTTTGATGGTTTAAGTGTGTTAATTAATAACACAATTAGGCCATGCTTATGATAAATGCATCAACTAAACTCACAAATGACCAAAAAGAGATCATAATTTCAATATGTTGATTTATGTGATCATGAGAGGGGATTTACCTCTAAATTTCTCTTTAATCTCATATTTTTATTCTCCTTAGTTTTAGTTTGTTTTTACTTTTTTTTTAGTTAGTTAACAACCACTCGACTTTGGTTTAATTTGATTGAATAGAATTTTAAAATCATCAATTCCCTGCGGATCGACCCGTATTCGCCACGTGCTACATTCGTACACCGTGCGCTTGCGGTTATTTTTATTTAAATTCGTTCGACGGTTTTCTAAACCGATAGAAATTCCGTCGTCGAACAGCTCCAAACGACCAAACCAAATAGTCATTAAGTATGACAAGATAGAGGAAAGCAATGAAATCTTCTCCCTTCGTAGCTCAAACCACTTACATATGTTGAATGTAGTGCTTGAAATATGTTCAAGGGTTGGTTTTTCAGATGTATTATTCCATGGTTAGGTTCTTAAACATTGAGGGTTGATTGCATTTCTAATTTTCTGTATGAAATGACTATGATATATCTTGTCAAGCTCTGGTCTCATCCTTCGCTTTCCTAACAGTCAACGCATTAGTAAAGGGTCTCACTCCATTACTACTGAAATGCTTCCTTATTTTGCTTGGTCGGTCATGCCGTGCCCTCGGAAAAATGGATCAACCACTTGTGAACCTGTAGTATGAAGTATGAACTCAGATGGTTCTGTTTCGGCAGCCAAGTGTGTTGTTCCAATATCAGCATTGACATTTTTCGAGACATCCTTCCTTGTTCCGGCATGGGCTATCATTGGTCTGGTATCGATTAGTTCTACATCAGTTTGATTTGGTTCGATCCCTAGCCAGTTCGATTTGTGTAAGTCCAGAATTCCATGACTTCTTCCTGTATTACCTGCTCCCTTACATCCATTCCTGATGGGTTACCAATAGAATTTCATACTTGTTCTCTCTGATTCTGCATTGGTGTTACTTGCTCCATGAGTCTAAAGAATGCTCCATTACCTCCGAATAATTAACTAGAAAGGAGCAGCCATATCTTCCATCATCGTTTGTAGTCACTACTAAACTCTTCTCTAGTAACTCTACTGAGATGTCTTTCTAATGTAGCATATTTCAAGCTCGTATACTTTACCGCCTCATAAACGAATTCATCTGATGTGCATGGTTTCTCCACTGTCGATCTCTTAGCAAACATTGTTCTTCTGTGCACTCCACTATATAAGTCATCAAGGTGAACCTTTCATTTACATTCTGAATTCCAGTGGTTGCGACAATAAATCAGGATAGGTACTGCTATAGTGACTCGTCTTCCTTTTGCTTCATATCAGATAATGAGTATTCATTTTTCGATTGTTTAATATGTACTCGGAATTGACTAATAAATTTCTTCTTTAACATTGCACAAGAATGAATTGAAAAAGTAGTCAACCACAAAACCACATAGTAGCTAATTCTGGCAAGAATAAAGGAAAGCACTTGCATAAGGATTTATATGTAGCTCCGCTTATCATCACGAGTTGGGTATACCATTGTAAAAACTTAGGGTCGATTAGTCCTTGATAAGGTTCCATAGTAGACATCCTGAAATCACCGAGGTTCCCGGTAATCCTATCTCTAGGGAGAAGGTACTACTAAGCCTAGCTCCAATTCCTCACTCCACATGTTCACGTTGAATAATTTTTTTTAATGATTTTGGCCATTTTATCCTCCAATTCAGGTGACTGGCAATGGTAACTCGTCCTTTCCCTTTAGAGGGAATAATTTCCTTTATCATCCATATGTGTTTGCACAAAAAATGGGCAAACACCTCCAAGTCATACAATTTAGTTGATTTTATATCGTTTTTTAGTGATCTGGATGATTTATGCAAATATGTAAAAAAGCAAGGACTAAACTGTAAAAGACACACAAATTTATAGTGGTTCAGCCAGAATGGGCCTACGTCCATTTTATATATTATTTCTCCTTTCTTGTTCAGATTACAAGTACAAAGCTTTGATACAAGTATATGAAAGTTGTTTGAAAGTTCTATCCGTGCTTAAGCTCTCAAACTTGTCTCCTATTGTTGTACCCCTGCCCCTCTATTTATAGAGTGAGGCTGGGGGTAGGGGTCTTGGATGTACACAGCTGCCGGTGGGCCTGGGCTGATGCGATCTGGCCTGGTAGTGTTGGTTCGGTACTCCCTGGTCCGGTAGTACGTTGGGAAGCGAGTTGGTTCGGTGGTAGGTGGAGTAGGTTGGTTCGGTGGTAGGTGGAGTAGGCTGGTTCGGTGGTAGGTGGAGTAGGCTGGTTCGGCGGTAGGTGGAGTAGGCTGGTTCGGCTATGCATGGGAAGGAAGCTGGTCCGGCTATGCATAGGAAGGAAGTTGGTCCGGCTATGCATAGGAAGGAAGTTTGGTCCAGCTATGCATGGGAAGGAAGTTTGGTCCGGCTATGCATAGGAAGGAAGTCTGGTCCGGTAGTAGGTGGAAACACTCCCAACATTTGCCCCCCCAAAGTGGGGCATATGCTTGCGTATGGCGCGCTTTGTTTATCTGGACGCCCTCATCCGGTTCCAAATGCCGAATTATCTGGTCCGGCTATTTTGTGCTTGCCTATAAGTATGGGCTTGAGGCTTTCGTTATTCCCTACCAAGTGAGATAGCCGAATCAGATCTTTCTGCCGAATCAACCATATTGCCGAATCATACCGAATCAGGTGATTACCGAATGACCCTTATGGTTTGTACTACCGAATGAATCCGAATGCCGAATGGACCTTTGTAGGAAATACCGAATGAGATAGGGGATTTTGAATACCGAATGACCTTTCGGCCTTGGACTACCGAATGAATCCGAGCGCCGAATGAGTCCCTTGTTGGAAATGCCGAACGAGATAGGGGAGTTCGAATACCGAATGACCTTTCGGCCTTGAACTACCGAATGCACATTTATGACTTGAATTATGAGTGAAATTCCATACTGCATACACTTGCTTGTTTATATCTCTACATCCCTTGTTCTAACAATGTGCTTTCTCGTGTTGAAGATAATGTCTCATAAAGTTGAAACCCGTTCCAACAAGAAGAAATCTACGGACAGAAGAGAGTCTCCCGTCGTGCCCCCAGCCCAGCCGAATCCAGAACAACATGGGCCCACCCCGAGATCGCTAGTAGATGGGTACGGTCCTCAAGAGCTTCTGAACTCACCTCTTGATTGCTTCCCTAGCTCTCTCAAAGACGAGCAGCTTGATGTCATTTCTCGCTCTTTCGGGATTGACAGAGCGCGTATGCTGTTTCCGGGGGAAGGAGTGCTGCCATATAATCCCCCCGAAGGATATTTCGCTTATAGTAGGTACCATTGCATGTGTGGGGCCATTCCCCCGATCAATGCTTGGATACTCAGCTTCATCACCTACTTGAAGGTGGCTCCATTTCAGCTTCAGCCTAACTCCTACGCCATCCTGGTGAGCCTGTTTGTCATATTTCAAAGGAGATACGGGCGTCCTCCCTCCAACCGGGAGATCCAGTATTTGTACAATCTGAGAGGCTATAAAAAGGGGTATCCATACATTAGCCTGGAATCAGTCGTATCTTTCAAGCCAGTCCTGGACTTATATTCGAAGTTCAGCATGTTCAAGAAAGAATGGTTTTTCGTTAAGGATGACTCTGTTTCCATCCGTCGCTTCACCTCAGGCTGTAAGTTGAAGCTTATTTATGATTTCTGTTCCGACTGCAATGCTTCTTCTCATGTGTTTTTATTTCTTGCTAGCGACAGGTGGCTTTGCGGTCGTGGAAAATGATCGCCTGGTTCAGATGGCTGTGGAAATAGAAGCCATTACGGGAAGGGATAGGTCGGCTTCTTACTTGATCAGGAATGCTACACTTCTGGGGCACAACCTGATCCTTCCACATCAGTCCGTGGTTAAGCAGAGAGACACGGCGGAGGAGAGAGCTGCCAAAGCTACAGGAGGGGCCACGGCGAAGAGCAGCAAAAGGAGACCTTTCTCGATGCATCCAGTCGCCGGGGGGAAGAAACTCAAGAAGTCTGATGGACCCTCTCCCAGCACACATCCAGATGTTCAGGAGGAGGAAAAAGTGGAGGGGGGAAAGGGCGAGGACGAAGGAGGTGAGGCAGAGAGTGGAAGTGGAAGAGAAGGTGACGGTGATCGTCACGGTGATGATGGTGGCGAAGGACAGGGTGGTGATGGCACCGGGGCTTTGCCTCCTGGGCAGGCAGGCGTGTTTCAAGAGTGGACAGATGACGCTCTCCGCCAAGCCTTCGAAGAGTTGGAGGAAACGGAGAAGTCCAAGAAAGCTGATAAGGTCGGGACCGGCGCCGATTTATCTTCCGGGAGCACTTCTACTGAGGCAACTTCTGCGATTCAAGGTGAATTTCTCTTTATTCTTTTTAATTCTTGAATGATGGCTCGATGCATGCTGGTGACACTTGGTTTTCATTCCAGGAGCGGGCAAAACGGCCAAAACCTCAGATCTTCGGCACAGGCTTGAACAATACAAACTCCTCAAAGCTTCCACCAAGCCAAAGCCTCCTACTAACCGTCCTGGAGACGTAGTCGGCTATCGTCCTCTTCTTGGAGTTATTGAAGAAGATATACAAAAGAGGAAGAGGAGTCGATCTACGTTTGAATCTCTTCCTGGCCCTCCGGCCCCACTCCAGCCTATTCACGATATTACGGAGGAGGACACCGAGTTTATACCTTCCCCACATCCGTCCGAGAATCCAACCGTCACCTCGATAGATCACCCTGGCTTAGTCCGCAATCCGTTTGTGGGTCATCCAGACCTGTACCCGGCCTCTCATGACATCTCCTTCGATGAGGTTACTGGTGAGCATCTTCTCCCTCGCAATCCTATGGTACGGGTGCTTGACGAAGCTAAGTCCCTGGACCTTGACTTGCTTACTACCCGGGTTGTAACTCTAGGGGATGAAGCTAAGGCAAATATTGACCGGGTTGCTGAGGAGACCAGGAAATTGATGGGGCATCATGCCCGACTAGTCAAGGCCGGGGAGGAAATTGGGAGTGCCAACATTCGGCTACGGTTAATGGTCTCCGACCAGGCTAAGCAGCTTGCCGATCAAGCCATTCAAATTTCTCAGCACGAGGACGCATCCAGGCAACTGAAGAAGATTATGGAAGAGGCCAGCAGGGCAGAGTTTCGAAAAATGGAGGTCGCCTGCAAGGAGCGGATTGACATGGCCATTATGACGGTGGATGAGGTTCGACAAGCGGACCTCGAGCGGGCACAGGAATTGTCAGGTAGACTCGAGGCCGCAAAGCTTGCTTAGTCCAGGTTGAAGGAGGAGATGGAGGCGATGAGGATATCCCTTCAAGCGGACCGCTCACGATACCGATCGGAGAGGGATGCTGCCGTTGCTAAGCTGCGTGCTTCTGAGGCCCGAATGAGGGAGCTTGAGGAAAACGAGGGGATGGTGGATGAGATTCTCCAGGATATGTATTTCCGTACTTGGAAACAGGGTAACTTATCCTGGATGGATGATTACCCCCGAGTTATGGCCAGGATCTATCTCTGGGCTCTAGAGGAGGCTAGGGCTGATGCGGATAAAGAGGGTGGCGCGGTCTTCAGAATGGATGTGGTCACTGCCCAGTTTACCAAGGAGGAGAAGGTGGCGGTGAAGGAGGGTATGCGGCTGCTTGCTGCTGAGGAGGTAGGTGTGCAAGTAGAGGATGATGACCAGGATGGTCAAGAAGCAGGTGCTGGTAAGTCTTCCTTTCTAGTCTTTCCGTTAACTTGGTTGCTTATCACTAATGAATTCTTTCTTTGACCGGACAGGTGGGCAACAGGACAAGGACAAAACTCCGACGCAGCCGGCTCCTTGATTTGACCTGGATATCTTTTTGTGGACTTGACATTGTTGTATATTTTAGTCTCAAAACAGTAACGTAACTTTTAGGTTGTAATTATGCTACTTGTAATAAACAACATTATTCTTGACGTGTAATTTTTTAACTTAGGCTGATTCTGTCGTTTTTGAATGTTTTTGTTATTTTGACATGTTGTATGAGAAATATAGCTATGCGTATGCTTGTAATTCAATTGTGTTTGATGTCAAGTTCTTGCTTAAAACATAATTTCACGTCTTGCAATGTTGGTGTGATGTGTGAATAAATTATAGCCACGTGTTTATACATGAAGAAGAAAATACCGCCCTTCATATTTTACTTGTAGATGGCAGCTTTGAATGTCTTGCGTGACTGAGTATGGAATGCGGTCCAGTGTCTTGCTGTGAGTATCAGCTTCCATTAGCGAATGTCTCTTATTCTGTGTCCTGTACTTCAGGGATTGTTACAGAGGATAGGAGAAAAGTTTCTTAAATAAAATCGAAATATGCGAAATAGTAAAACTTCCAATCACGGAAGGCCTTCGATGTGCTTAAGTTCGTGGCAAACGGGCTTTGTAGTCACTTTCCCTAGCTGTGGGTCTTGGAGACATTTGTCACCCATCTTACGCCTCCGTGGGGAGTTAATCTTTTTTACCACAGCCATACTTAAGACACATCGGAGCCGAGATCGTGCACAGTAACTACCCGGGCCATTATGGCCCGTAATCGTAGGTATTATTCGATTTACTGTGGCCGGCTAGCGTAGGTGCCGATCGTCAACCGTGAACTACCCCTGGCTGGCCACACCTTATGTTGGGGCTTAAAGTAGGTTCACAGTTGCCGGCGAGCCGAATGCCGTAATGAGCTGCCTTGGCTATAGTCGGCCTTCTCGGTGGCTTATAATCGGCTCATTACAGTTGGCTTTAAAGGCCGTCGCGAGCAATGAGTTAACCCGCAGCAGAGGGATGCCGGAGCAAAAGTGTCTCATTGGCGAGGGCATAGATTCGCATAGTACCTGTTAGGTCTTGTCCAGGTGAAGTTGCGCTGTGGAGTGCCTTGAATGGAAATGCTATATGCACAGGATTTTGTTCAACAGAAAAGGATAAAGTTAACAAGCAGCCAAGATATAAAAGAACAAGTTAAAAAAAGAGACAAGGTTTTTTAAAGTGGTTCGGCACGAAAATGCCTACGTCCACTGATTCTCTTTGTTAATTCACTTCATATGGGCAGTACAAGTTAAGAAAAGTATCGACGGAGGTGTTGGATGTTCCATGCCCTCTGGAACACCTCTCTATCCACTGTTGACAAAATATAAGCTCCATTGTGGAGATCTTTATGAATTACATATGGTCCATCCCAGATTGGGTCTAGTGCTCCAGGGCGAGGGAAGATTCGCTTGAGGACAAGATCTCCTTCTTGTAGGGTACGACGCTTGACTTTGGAGTTGTATTGTGCTGCTGCTTTGAGGGCTGCATCATTTCTTCTCTCCTCAATTAGATCCAAAGACATGTGAAGGAGTTCTTCGTTCTCTTCTGGGTTATAGTGGATCCTACGGTGGGAAGGCACGATAGTTTCAACTGGGAGCATAGCCTCCGATCCGTATGCCAAAGAGAAAGGAGTATGCCCCGTTGATGTTCTGAAAGATGTGCAGTAGGCCCACAGTGCCGTAGGGAGTTCATCCACCCAAGCGCCCTTTGACTTTTTGAGTTTCTTTTTGATTAGAGTTTTCAGAATTTTGTTGACGGCTTCGAATTGTCCGTTTGCCTGGGGATAAGCTACGGATGAGAAGCTTTTGTGAATTCCGTGCTCTTGGCACCAGTTGGCGAACTCCTCGCTGTCAAACTGAAGTCCATTGTCCGATATAATTTTGAATGGGATTCCGTACCTGCATAGAACATTTTTGATCAAGAAGTTAATGACTTTCGCTGAAGATACTTTATTTAGGGTTCTGCTTCCACCCATTTGGTGAAATAGTCGACTGCCACTATAGCATATTTGGCCCTGCCTCGGCCCATTGACAGTTCGCTGATTAAGTCAATTCCCCATACTGCAAAGGGCCAGGGGCTGGTCATTTGATTAATTTCAGTTGTTGGTAGCCGCGGAATCTTAGCAAACTTCTAGCATCTGTCACATTTTCTGACGAAATCTAAGGCGTCCTTGCTTAAGGTGGGCCAGAAATATCCATATCGGAGTATTTTTTTGCCAAAGTCTGCCCTCCGGTGTGATCTCCACAGCTTCCTTGATGAATGTTGGATAAGATTTCCTTGGCTTCTCTTCCAGCGACACACCTTAATAAGGGGTTAGAGAAGTCGCGCCGATAGAGGGTGTCCTCTTGTATTGTGTAGCGGGAAGCTTTCCTCAAGATTTTCTTGACTTCGTTACGCCCGTTGGGTAGTGTGCCACTTTGTAAATAGTCTCAGATGGGAGTCATCCAAGTTGCTTCTTCGGTTGCAGCTATCAGATTCACTTGCTCAAAACTTGGGGTCAGTTGCTTTGAGATGGCTACTGCTCCGGAAATAGCGCCGTCTCTCATGCTAGCTTGCTTCGCCAATTCGTCGGCCTCTTGGTTCTCTTCCCGAGGGATGTGTTTGACTAAGTAGTGGTCCAATCGACTGAGAAGTAACTTGGTCTTATTTAAATATGCTATGAGTCGTTCTTTTCGAGCCTGGAATTCTCCTAGTATTTGATTAACAATAAGTTGAGAATCGCTATGAAGACACAAAAAATTGGCTCCGATTTCTAAGGCAAGTTCTAATCCAGCTATCACTGCTTCATACTCTGCATCGTTGTTGGTGGCAGCGAATTCCAACCTTATAGCATAGTGCAGCTTATTTCTCCTGGGAGTGATTATTACCACACCTGCCCCCAAGCCTTGTTCGTTTGATGCACCATCCACAGAGAGGTTCCACTTGATGCCTTCTGCTATTTCTGATTGCTCCTTACCTTCGTTGGTAGTGAATTCGGCAATGAAATCGGCCATGGCTTGCCCCTTGATGGCGGTGCGAGGATGGTAAGTAATATCATATTGACTTAGTTCAATGCACCATTTAAGTAGTCGCCCAGAAGTGTCGGGACGATGGAGTATCTGCCTCAGCGGTTGATCGGTCAGAACTCTGATGGAATGGGATTGAAAATAGTGTCGCAGTTTTCGTGATGCAATTAGTAGACAGTATGCTAGCTTCTCAAGTTTAGGATATCTGACTTCTGCCCCTGTAAACCTCTTACTTACAAAGTATACTGGCCGTTGCGTGTGGTTGTCTTCTCTTACCAAAGCAGCGCTTAGAGCATGAGATGATACAACAAGGTATAGGTATAACTCTTCTCCTTCGTTTGGAGTCGAGAGTACCGGCGGTTTCTGGAGGTGTTCGATTAAGTTAAGGAAAGCTGTTAAGCATTCGTCAGTCCATTCGAACTTTCCTTTGTCTTTCTTTAGAGCTTCGAAGAAGGGGACGCACTTGTCCGTTGCTTTGGAGATGAATCGGTTTAGGGCGGCCACTTTCCCATTCAGGCTTTGCATTTCCTTTCGAGTGGAAGGTATTTTGATATCTTTTAGGGCTCGGACTTGTTCAGGGTTTGCTTCAATCCCTCTGGCATGGACGATGAATCCCAAGAACTTTCCTGATGATACTCCGAAGGAGCATATTAGAGGATTAAGTTTCATTCCGTATTGGCGAAGTACTCGAAACATCTCTCCCAGGTGGCTTACGTGATCGTCGTCTTTCCTTGACTTTACCAGCATGTCATCCACATACACTTCCATAGTTTGTCCTATTAGCCCTGCAAACATCTTGTTGACGAGGCGCTGGTAGGTGGCTCCTGCGTTTTTTAAGTCCGAAAGGCATTACCTTATAGCAGTACAATCCCTGGTTAGTGATGAAACTAGTGTGGTCTTGGTCGGGAGCATGCATGGGAATTTGGTTGTATCCTGAGTATGCGTCCATAAAAGATAAGAGTTCGTGCCCGGTCGTGCTGTCTACAAGTTGATCGATTCGGGGAAGTGGGAAGCAATCCTTTGGGCAGGCGTCATTTAAGTTGGAGAAGTCAATGCATGTTCGCCACTTCCCATTAGCCTTCTTTACCAGCACCGGGTTGGCGATCCACTCTGGGTAGATGGCTTCTCGTATGAAGTCATGGCAAGTAGATTCTTTACTTCTTCATCGAGGGCTACTGATCGTTCTGCCCCCATACTTCTCTTTCTTTGTTTTACGGGCGCCTTGGTAGGATCAATGTTTAGTACGTGGCATGCTATGTCAGGGGAGATTCCGGTCATGTCAGCATGTGACCATGCAAATACATCCAAGTTGTGGCGGATAAAGTCAAGGAGTTGTTCCTTCAACTCTGCTTTTAGTTGGGACCCAATTTTCAAGAGTCTACTCGAGTCATGTTTGTCTACAGATACAAATTCCATAGCCTCTGCAGGCTCGGCGGTGGCCTCCTCCTCTTTGTCCCTGGGGTCTAATTCATTGAAAGGGTCGCTGGTATATCGAAGAGGAGGGGCTTTCTTTAGTTGCTATGCTTCCAAACTTTTTGTGCAGAGGGCAACCTCTACACTCTTCCCTTTATCCTTCCTGTTGTTGTTGCGAAGTTCAGTTACATAGCAGTCTCGAGCAACGTCCTGGTCTCCCTCTACTTCCCCTACTCCATTGTCCGTTGGAAATTTCATCTTTAGGCACCATGGGGCCAGGACAATTTGGAAGTCAGACAAGGCTGGCCTTCCTAAGAAGGCGTTGTAGGCCGAGTGGTTTTCTATCAGCACAAATGTCTTTTTCCGCACAACGGAGCGGGGATGACTTCCAATTTCAACAAAAAGGTCCAATTGCCCGAGGGGCATCTTCGCATCTCCAGTGAAACCGTGTAGTGATTTATTGCAGGGAGAAACGTCCTTTATTGATAGTTTCATTTTGTCGAATGCATGCTTGAATAAGATATTTACTGAGCTTCCTGTGTCTACCAGAATTCGGAAAACTTCGGCTGGACCGAGCCAGGCAGAGATAACCATGGGATCCATGTGAGGGTACTGCCTTCCCTCTAGGTCACGCCTACTGAATGTGATGTCATCACTCTCTTTCCGCTTCGGGTGGCGTTCTTCTATAACAAAATTAACGTAGTCTTCATTGTTTCTAAGTGACTTTCCATATCTTTCCATCTCTTCCCAGCTTCTGTCGGCGATGTGTGGTCCTCTCGAGATGGTATGGACCACTATCTTCTCTTGACTGGAGCCGCTAGTGTTGCGATTTCCTCCGCCTATCTCTGGGGAGGGTAGCCTTGGGTTCTCATTGGCAAGAGCTGGAGTCCTGTTCTGACCTTTTACATAACGTTCCAGCCTCTTCCTTCTGATGTGTTCTTCAATCGAGTCCCGGAGATGATGGAATTCATTGGTATCATGCCCATGAGATTCGTGGAAGCGGCAAAACTTTCCAGATTTAAGTCCGTCATCTGATTCCTTCTTGTATGGTGAGCGTTTGTATCTAACTTCGGCTTGGGTGGCAAGGAAGATGTTTTCGACGGTTTCATTCAAAGGAGTGTAAGTGTCGAATCTCGGTCCTGGCCGATATAGGCGCTTTTCTCCCTTCTTGCCCCCAGCATTGTCTCTATAATCATTTCTTCGAACGTCCTTTGCTACAGCGGGCGTGTTGTCGTGAGCTGCCTTATTTTGTTGCCCTGACTGCCCCTCGGTGGCAGCGTCTTCAAGCCTCATATATTTCCCGGCTTCATGGAAGAAATCGGGTAAAGTAGCTGGTTTTTCTTTTGTCAGTCTTCTAGCAAATTTAGTATCCGGGTGCACGCCACTACAGAGGGCCATTAAGATAAGCTTCTCATCGGCATCCTGGACTGCGGCCGCTGCGGCATTGAATCGGGTTAGATATTGCTGCAGCTTCTCTCCGGGTTTTTGTTTGATACTGGATAAGGAGTAAGCGTCCTTGGGCTGCTCCACATGAATGCGGAACTGGCTGATGAACTTTTCTTTCAACATCTCCCATGAGCTGATGGATCCTTGGGGTAGATGGCAGAACCAGGAGGTAGCTAGATCTGCTAAGAATAGCGGAAAGCATTTGCACAGCACTCCTTCTGTTGCTCCACTCATGAGCATATGCTGTGTGTATCTCTGTAAGTGTACAACGGGGTCGGAGGTTCCTTTGTAAGGTTCCATTGTTGGCATTTTCCATTCTTGGGGGGTGATGGCGATTTCGATATTGCGGGCAAAGGGGCTGGTTACTCTAGCGCCTATGCCTCGATCTCTTTGATCCCGTTTGACGCACTCTCTGAACAAGCGTGCCATCCTTTCATCAGAATTTGGAGCAGATAGAAATGAGTTCGGCTCTGCTCTGTGGGATTGATTCCGCCCAGATGACCTGTAGGGATGGTATCGTCTATCATTCCTGACATTTTCCAGTGGCTGTCTTTGGTCCTCTGGGAGCATGCTAGGGTCGGCTATAGTTGGCCCTTGCCTTGATCTTCCCCTACTGGGTTCTGATCTAAGCGCTTCCTCGGGTCCAACTTCGGGCTGAACCCTAGCTCGGCCTTGTTCACTGGTGTTTCCGTGGTTAAGCAGTACGACAGGCTCAGCTACAGTTGACCTCCGCCCGGTACCTCCCCCGTTGGGTTCGGTTCCAAGCGTTTCCTCAGGCCTAACTTCGGGCTGTGCTCGGTCTCGGCTCCTACCATGGCTGCTTTTGTTGTTAGCTCCTTCGAAGAAGGAAGATCTTTGCCATCTCTAAGATCCTCCAGACTGGGACTCACCCCATGATTCAGTGTTGCGGTTGGACTCTTCAGCATCCTTTAAGCATGACATGAGATGGTCCACCAAGGCTTCCTGCTGGGATGTGAAGCGGTTAGTCACTTCAGCCACAACCCTGTCTGGATCTGCCCTAGTAATTGCTACCGGCTATTCTGTGGCAGGGGTGGTCGGATTTGCCTGACCTTCATTTGGTACTGCCACTGGAAGGGGACGATTTACTTGATATGTGACCACTGGATCTGGAAGACTGCTAGTCGCGATGTTTTTTCCTTTGTTAACATCTTTCTTCTGCTTGGGAGGCATATTTTCCAAGCAATGAACGACGCTATTAGGAAGAAGGTTAAGTGGGAGAAGCTGAAGCTTTGAGTTTTCAGTTCTCAATGAAAGCACCAAAAATGTTTGCACAAAAAATGGGCAAACACCTCCAAGTCGTACGATTTAGTTGATTTTATATCGTTTTTTAGTGATCTAGATGATTTATGCAAATATGTAAAAAAGCAAGGACTAAACTGAAAAGACATACAGATTTATAGTGGTTCAGCCAGAATGGGCCTACGTCCACTTTATATATTATTTCTCCTTTCTTGTTCAGATTACAAGTACAAAGCTTTGATACAAGTATATGAAAGTTGTTTGAAAGTTATATCCGTGCTTAAGCTCTCAAACTTGTCTCCCATTGTTGTACCCCTGCCCCTCTATTTATAGAGTGAGGCTGGGGGCAGGAGTCTTGGATGTACACAGCTGCTGGTGGGCCTGGGCTGATGTGATCTGGCCTGGCAGTGTTGGTTCGGTACTCCCTGGTCTGGTAGTACGTTGGGAAGCGAGTTGGTTCGGTGGTAGGTGGAGTAGGTTGGTTCAGTGGTAGGTGGAGTAGGCTGGTTTGGTGGTAGGTGGAGTAGGCTGGTTTGGTGGTAGGTGGAGTAGGCTGGTTCGGTGGTAGGTGGAGTAGGCTGGTTCGGCGGTAGGTGGAGTAGGCTGGTTCGGCGGTAGGTGGAGTAGGCTGGTTCGGCTATGCATGGGAAGGAAGCTGGTCCGGCTATGCATAGGAAGGAAGTTGGTCTGGCTATGCATAGGAAGGAAGTTTGGTCCGGCTATGCATGGGAAGGAAGTCTGGTTCGGTAGTAGGTGGAAACACTACCAACAATATGATAACTTGATCTTCAATTTCGGGGGTGGTCATAGCTCTTACACCTATGCAAGTAATCATTTTGTCTTCCATTGACCATAATTTCAATGAGAGAATGAGAAGCTTTTGTTGCAGCTGCCCTTGGTTCGGCATCATCCATGTCTAGTTCGGCACCGAACTACTTCATGTGTCCAGTTTTGGGCTGAACACTTGGTCATTTCATCCCTTCAATGTTCCTTATTTTAACTTTTTGACATTGTTGATCAGATTCCTTATCATAATGTGATCTTCTTGGCCTTTTGAATCTCCTAGATTGGGATCTTCCTTTGTGTTCCAATGTTGTATCCAATAGTTTGCAGTTACCCCAAGAGTGCCATGAGTTGGTCTACCATTTCTTGCTATTGAGCAATGAAACATTCGTTTTGCTTGGCAACAGCTCAATCCGGGTCATCTTTGGTAATTATGTCTGCTAGTATGGAGTGCTTGCTGAATGATCATTCTGATTGGCAGCTGTTTTTTAGGTGCGTTGGTGTTCTCTACATTCCCGCTAGTAGCAACAACCTTATTTTTTGATCTCAAAGTCATGTTGAGAATCAGATCTCTATGAAAGCACCAAAAATATTTACACAAAAAGTGGACAAACACCTCCAATTGATTTGTGGTAAATTGTGTATACGAGATGTATAACACAACTGTTGTATTTGTAATTTGATTGATTTTTAGAGAGTAGATTGCAGATAGGTTGTGTAGAAGGTAAATTGTAGTAAAGTGAAGAGCATAAAGATGTATAGTGGTCTAACCAGAATGTGCCTACATCTATTTTCTATTTTCATTATCCTTCATATAGTTCTTTGATAGAACACTTGGTGTACATAATATGATGGTCTATTGCTTAATAGAAAGTATATAGACCCAAAGAAATCTATTTGGAAACTATTGTACGCCTATCCCGGTTCAGTTTTTCCTATTAGGCTATGCCTTTTAGACTGTTCTTATAAGGATGTCCCTGTTAAACTATTCCTGTTAGGCTTTCGTTGTTAGGTTTTTCCTGTTAGGTTATCTTTGTTAGGCTGTCCCTGTTAGGCTCTTTCTAGTTTTTCTAACTTGTTTGACATTACTTTTTAAGCTTGTCTCCCCAAAGTTTACCCTATTATTATTGGATGCTTTAGTATTTATAGCAGTAAAGTTATAGGGAGGTCAAGCTGATAAAATAGGCAGTTTTCCTGTATAACATGCCCTGTTTGGTTATTTAAATATATTGAAGATCATTTCAAAACTTCCATATATTCAAGATTGATTTTCCATATATGCTCTGTTCAGTCAAGTGGGAACTGACCAGTTTGATGGTGGTTGGTTCGGTAACGCCTAGGTCAATCGTCATCACATGTTTCGGCAGTGCTCCAGTTCATTTGTCAAGACATGGTTTGGCAGTACTTCAGTGCGACGACCAGAATTTTTGACCGTAAAAAATCAACACTAATACGTCCACTGTATTATGTGCTGAGCATTTGAGTGCCGAAAAAACTGATTGTTAAAGGTAAAAGAAAAGGAAGCCATAACAAAATCTAAAACGAATAGAATAAAATATATTATTTTAGCAATCTTTGTAGCTGAAAACTTTTAAATACATATATCAGTGTCTATCATAAGCTCAGCCAGGACAGTTATAAATAACGGCCTTACAAATACTGGAAAACAACAAACACAATGGAAAAGTAAACTACATACATATGTTGATGAATATCTCTAGCTCTCCTCTAGAAACTCTAAGCATCTTCAACTAATCCTGAAACTACTCAGATCTGACCTAAGTATTAAAAATGCCCATATCAGTATGGCAAACCATCGTGAGAAATGCAAATCATAAATACATATGACAATGTCATAGATCAGCTTTGATGTCAAACAAAACCTTTAAAAAGAAGTGTATCTCATAAGACCACGCCGCACATAAACACGAACAGGATTTTACCTTATGATAACTAAAACATTTCTATCAAATCATTTAATATTATTTATAATGACATTCTTTGAAAACCCTTTCAAATAACATATTAATCATAGCCGAAATTGATACATTAATTAAATTCCACCATACTAGGTTCCACAATGAAAACCGTAAATTGGAGAATGGATTTTGAACAATAACAAGGTAAGGGACTACCTTCCGATAGTACATCTCTGGAGGAATGTATCGAGGCATATCCCCGCTGCCCTCTACCAACACAAAACCGGCCTACCTCTACCATAGATAATACTGAATATCCGGTCACCCCGGTCGTTCCCGACCTATCTGTGGCCACAGTATACACTATAAACCTAAAATATAGAGGATAGTCTAAAAAGGTAATGAACATATCCTAATGGGCGCGACCCACTTATCCCTCACACTACCTTATTTTGCCCATTACCGATATGTAAGGCTTGAGGTAAAGTTTTACCTTTTACATGACAAATCCCATATTGAATGAAACATTGCCATTTCAATAACACACTAATTGGTTTCCACAAATGTACACTCCAAGTTCATACGCCTCAAGAAAGGGTGTTAAGTATAAGAGGGGTTAACTCCTACACCACCAAACAGATGTACATTTGTAAAAACCAATGTACATGGTCTTATAAATGCAATGTCAGACATTCGTCCATACAACTTATCCAGGAACAGGACAAATCGAAGGAACTTCTACTACCTCATGTTTGGGAATCACCCCTAGGATTAATAGCGACCAGTCTTATATTGGAGATTTCAAAATAAAGGTACTACTGCCACCATATTTATATAGTATGGGAATCACGAGGTTAGGGGCAAGAATCCCTACATTATGAAGATCTCCGTCTTAAAAATTATTGTCTTCTACATGTTTAAACTTTCGAACGCGTATACTGGTTCAAAGTGGTTTTTGGATAGGAATCACCCAAATCCGACCCCGGTCTCTCCGAACCAATTATCGATAAAAAGATATGTATAGTGTATACAGAAACATTAAGCCTCTTTCGTTAAATCCTCTTTTCTTCTTTTACAAAAAACATTATTAACTTTGAAGATATCTTTTTATCTAATAAAATATCTTTTAGAGATATATATCTTTAAACCATTTCTAGTTCGAGATATACAGAATTATTAAATCTCTTTTTAACTTTGGAAATACCAAATCATTTCCTTTTAATTACTTAGGAAAATATTTCCATATTATATTATTAGTATAATTCCAATCTTCATGGAGATTAGGTATTTCCAAAACATATCTTCTATTGGGTTAACAATGTTATTTAAAACATCGTTTATCGTAAACTCAAATCACTTAATATTGAGAAAAAAGGTTTCATAGATTTTAGATTAATTATACTCAATGCTAATTTCCATATTCAACTCGACTATTCATCGAATAATGGTGAAATCACCTTTTAAATTCACACGAATAGTATGGGTTCTCTCCTCGGAATTTAATACAGAGTTTAACTAGAATGTTCTCTTTACCATCAAAATCCTATTTTAAATCTTGTTAACCTTTTTGGAAAACTACAAATCTCTTTTCTTTTATTTTAAGAAAATACTATCCAAGTAAATCAAATTAACTTTCCCTTCCGTCGGGCCAGTCCGGATAGCTAGAAGGAGCAGGCAATTGATTTCCCAAACTCCATTCTACAGACTATCTCTCTGTCACCTATAAGGCGGTCAAGTTATTTAATCGACTCCAAACCTTTTAAAATACTTGTGTAATTATT
This sequence comes from Allium fistulosum, assembly GCA_030737815.1. NCBI lineage: Eukaryota > Viridiplantae > Streptophyta > Magnoliopsida > Asparagales > Amaryllidaceae > Allium > Allium fistulosum. Next base: position 1,409,179,973 of record CM060903.1, read on the forward strand.
TTAAAAACATTTCTAGAAGATTCAGGAAAAAACATAAGTTGTCAAATTTCATTGCTAAATTGCCGTTGAATAGTGGTTTTAAAGCTTTATAGATCAAAACACCAATTTCATTACATATATGTCCATTTTTATAACTAAAATTCCCTTTTAAAACAATTTTACATATTTATGGAATTTATTTAATATTTTTAAAGATTAAAAGTATCCATTTTTAAAGAGTCAAAAATAATATTTTAAAACTGCCAAAACACGACGATTTTGAAAACTTGATTTGGACATATTTCAAACTTTACTAAATGAATTCTTGATTTTTTTTTTCATTTGAAAACTATGATCATTAAGTCCAACAATTTTTTATTCCAAATAATTCTGACTTATATTTTATCCTACACATCTTATTAACTTTTCAGGTCGGGAAATCGCGAACTGCCGAAACGCGACGGCTTATTTTTCCCATTTTAGTCAAATCTTTCAAAACTTGTCCGAAACATTTTTAAATCATTTCAATACTATATTAATTAATTAAACCAATTTTCCACTATTTTACTTTATTAAAATCTCATTTTCACTTTATTCCATATCTTTAATATTATATTATTATAATATTAAATTTCCATCTTTTTAGTTATTTCTTTTACATTAAACCATATAATATTTTATAATGTATCTTCCACCTTTTAAACTATTATTTTCAAAATCAAACCATAGGATTTGCTTTTTCCTAAATAAATTAAATACTCCTCTTTACTTTTCCAAAGTAAATTCCAATATTATAAAATGATATTTCTTTTGGTTTTAAAAACAAAGAGGCCAAATATATGTTGTATATATATTATTTTTGAGTATAATGTGAATAATTTTTCACAAGATATGTACTGTTAATTCACATAGCTATCATTTCTCATCATATATGATTTTAAACTTATAAATCATAATAATCATATCTATCACAACCAAACTTTTATGTAATCAACCAATCATTATCCAAACATATTAAACAACCATATAAGTAATCATTTTAGCATATGATCAAGGGTATAACTTTAAGTAGTTAATGTCTATTGTTATCACTAATGACATGCAATATTAAGTGATTAATAAGTAATATAAACAAGTGTTATCAAGTGACTCAAAGTGAGATTAACTCACTTTTATTTAACCCATTTACTTCCTACCAACATTCACTCAATCAACACTTCTACTATCACTTCCTACTCAAATGAAAACATCACTACAACCTTCCTTCTCTTCCTTAAAGCACACGTTCACCATCATTTCTCCCTCCTTGGCTCACGTCCACTATCTCCATCACTCTTCTAGCTCACAGCATAGCGTCCCCCTTCACCATAGCTCACGGCCTTAGCCTTCATCCTCCATCATAGCACACGGCCTAAGGCCTAAAATACATAAAGAGGAGAGAATGAAGTAAAGAAGAAGTGGATATGTTGTAGGAAATGAAATGAGTGTGAGTGTATTTATAGTGTTAGGAAATGTGGCAAATAACCAAGAATACCCTCCCACATCATGACACATTTCACCTCACCCGTGTGCCTAACCCGCTCCCCCTCCATGTGCCATGTGTAAGTGATGTATAGTTTATTTTAAGTTTTCTTTTTCAAGTTGCATTTATTTATACATAAAGATTATATATGCATATATGTTATATTTCTTTTGGCAATTTTTGCAAAGCCAGCCAGTTTTATAGTGAGCTGTCCACTTTTTATTAACAACATAATAAAATACAGATACAGAATAGGAGTAAGGCAAAAGGACCTTAACTACTATAAGAAATAGAAATAACATGACTTGAGTTAGGCATGGTGCCTAAGCTACTATAAATGACGTAAAAGTTATTCCTCCTCCGAAGAGGAGGGGCTACTTCCACCAACAGAAGATTGGAGACGACCCTCACTAGGATCATCGCCTATGGCATGAGTAAATGGACCAAAATGAATCGTAAGAGATGGCTTATAGTCAACAGAGTCCGAAGAGAAGATGAAAGACCTATCCCAAGTGGCATCAGTTAACAAAGCCTCATTCCTTTTCGCAAGTTGGCCATCCGTAGTAAGAACCAACGAATCTACTAATATGCAATAAAATATTTGAGGTCCAACTCATCATCTAACACAAAGCGGAAGGAATAATCCTAAATAGGGCTATATCTCATGGAAGTCTGAACATGGATCCAAGCCTTTTCATGTGCATCCCAATAAAAGGCATAGTAACTGTAAAAACAGAGGTTGGGTCATGGATAGCCTGAGTGACTCAATAGGAGCAACAACAGGCTTTACAATAGACTAAAAAATAATAGAATCAGGGGACCACCGACAATAACAATTGCACCTACAGTATCAATCACAATAGCAACAGTATCTACAAAGGTAGAGGTGGCATGAGGAGACAACATCATGGGAGACTGGACAATAACCACATCAACAGCCGGATACTTGCCAAAAGACTCCAAGATAGTAGTAGCAGCCGTAGAAAAAGGCGCTATGGGCACAACAAGCAGAACAACAAACTGAGAGGCATCGTTCCTAACCTTAGGAACCCATTTCTAAATAGGGGACAAATGAGCAGAATCTTGGGCGGAGGGAGGCCTCCAAGGACGTGACCGGATGCTTGCAAGAGACGGCAAGGTAGCCAAATGAATGACAAGCGTCATCCATAACAAACATGGATCTCCTCAACATGTCCAACAGCAAGTTGAACACGGATCGATGAAGGAAGAGACTTATCAGAGGATATTTCAATTAGAGCCTTAGCATAAACCAATTTTTCACGGGCCATTGTATTTGAGTCAAAACATTTCAATTTACCAGTATTACAAGCTAACCAATTCAAGCCAAGCAACGGCTATAAAGTAGACGGGATGTGTGAAAAATAAGTCTAAACAAGAATAGACAAAACCTGTTCAAGTGCACTAGCCACCGTAGGAGACCAAGGGGCTATGATGAACCGTTTACCATCGATAAAAGATGGTTCAGCCACAAGAACACGCTAACGTTCCTCATTGGAAGAAAACTTGAGAAAGTACATAGAGTCAACATATATTACACGAAGATCACCTCGGAGTTTCCATAATCGGCGGCATAAATTTCTAGCGTCTTGAATCAAATGATTAGGATCCAAGAAGAAACCAACCATAAAACCCGACCAGTATTAAGCACCTGCTTGCATAACAATATATGGCGGAATCATAACACCATTCTCCTCCATAATATCAAAATCAATAGGAGAATATACACCCGCATTTCAGAGCAGGGAATGAAATAAAGAAGACCAAGACTTTTGACAATCAGAAACATTCACTGCGGTAGGGTAGACAAGCGCAGCAGACATGGATTTGATTTCAAGCACATGACCATTAGTTCCTGAACGGCTAGCAAAATCAATAATTATAGCAGTATTAGACATAGAAACATTGGGGTACCATAACTGGATCGGAGCTGTTAGTAGTAGGAATAAAGGAATTGTCATATACATAAGCACCATCAGTGCTAATATTATTTCCTTCAGTTAACACATTTGGAATATAACCATGGGCACCTAACACAATATCATCTGATGCCACAACACTATGATTATCACCAACTACGGGCAATTCAATCTCAGTCCACTTACCAACTTGACCACCCACATTTTTTTGTATATTTCTTTTGGCCCTGATTTGACTATTTGTGGTACATATTTATATGTGTATGTGCATGTATATGTTTGTGTGTGCATGTTCAAACATGGTTTCTATAACTTAAAATAATTTCAATTCGTCAAACTGTTGTAAATTCGAAATCCGATTTCCGATCATATTTTCAGTTTTTTAATCAAACTAATTATTTATGTAAGAAAAACTTGAAAATAAATTTCTTGTTATATTTAAATAATTAAAACAAAATTATTTAAGTTATAAAACCATATTTCCTAATACAAAAATCCAGTTGTAAAATTACGACGTCGATTTGCCAAAATGCGACGATGATTGTATATTTTTACAAAGCAAGTATATATATTATAAAATCATTATAAATCACTTATTATAATTATATAAAAATTATATGAAATTTATTAAGGATATTATATTTGTAATATTTAATCGATTTTCGGCAACTTATATTTTCAAATTGCAAAAACGCGACGTCGAAATGCAAAAACGCGACGAAGCTAATTTCTTTCTAAAACATAGTTTATATTTATAAAACCTTTCGAAATGAATTATTACTATTATATAATTAATCAAAATGTATCATTTTAACATTTAAAATCAATTATTTGAATATTTAAAATTAATTAAATATTCCAGATTTCTGTGATAAAATTCCGAGTCGTTACATTATTCCCGCCATAAAAGAATTTCGTCCTCGAAATTTAAACCCAACCCAAAACCCAAAAGAGTTTGCCAAAAACATTATTTTATAAACTTAAATCTGTATGATGTATATAGATCATCTGTATGCAATATCTGATTCGATATTATATTTGAATCCATAACTTTACTTCCAAACCAGTATTGATCCATCAATCCTCTAGTGCGGACTCTGATCAGGCTTCTTGACCGGAAACCCTCGCTTTCCTCTCATAGCTTTCAACTATGATAGAAAATGTAAGTACCTAAGCATAAACCCTCATCAATGTTCCTCGTCATGAATCAAGTGATAATCCTTATTCGGATCAGTGTAAACACCTCAAAGTTCTGTACTGAATCTTATATCAGAATCATGTGACGAAATAATCTACGTATCTCATACGTACTTAGTTATATCAAATTACTTTTTCAAAATTATTTATTAAAACATTTCATAAAATTCCATCCAAATGTTTTAAACCTTTTCGTGCATCCCAAATATTTTTAACCCTCGTTTAGAAGATATCTTTTAAAGATATTCTTCTTATTTAAATACTCTTTTTTTAAAAGTTTCACAAAAACATGGCTTTTAATAAAAACATGCTTTACCAACATTTTCTACCAAGTTTAACTTTTCAAAATCTCATTTATCAAAAAACTTATTTGTCAAAACACTCATTTTTCAAAGTAACTTTTATTTTGAATCAACTTTCTTAAGAATTCAAATACCAATTTTATTATTTCAAAATATCACTATATATCTTTTATTCAAACATTTTTATAAAGATGCTTCTTTATATATAATCACTTCAAAAAAAATATTCACCAAACTTTTTATCTTCTTTCCAAAGAAACCATTTCAGTTTAAAAGATAAATTATCTTTTATTTCTAAAATTATAATAAATTCCTTTTATTATAATAAACTCCCTTTAACCAATATTAGATGCAAACACCTTGATAAAAATTAACAACCACTAATTAATCTATCAATTAATGATTCACATTATGTTATTTACTTTAGAAATTATAGATCGAGTAACTCAAAATTGATACCAAGGAACTAGGTATTACCAATAGTACCATATATTCCCTTAACAAGAAGAGGAATACTTAAGAGAAATGTTTACCATCCGAACACATCTCCTGTCCATTTTTAGTTACTTTCGTGCCGCTTGAACTAGTTAATCATCAGATTCTTTTTAGAAATACCGGGATTTAAATCCTCAAAAATCTCTTTATAAAATACGTTTTATAAATCCAATTTTTAAAACCACTTACTTTTATAAAACATTCATAAAATCATTTTTCTTGAATAAATTTCTTTAACCTTAAACCAATATTATTTATCGAACACCACATAGTCAAATTATGGAACTAAATTCATAAGGTGTTCGTATTTAAACTTTTAAATCAAACAACCAATTAATTAATGATAATAACTGAATATATCATCCGCTTAACAACCAAACTCTACGTAAATAACTATATCATATTTTAACAAGTTTCTTACTAACTTTACTTCTTAAACTATCATCTTTATGAAACGTCTTATAGTCCAACTGTGAAATTCTAATCACAAGATGTTCCTATAATAATTTATGTCCTTTAACCAACCCATGGTAAAAACTGAATATTATTATCCCACAATTTACTATATCTTTTGAAAAGATGACCATTTTATATTAGAAATATAATCCTAAGTAAAATTATTTAATTTACCAATTTTCCAAATTAAAAATCATTTTATATAACATTAGCAAATATGCACTCATATAAAATACGCTCAAACTCATTCTAGGGTGTCGTTTACCCTACCTCTAATGGTTACTCATCCTAAAGTGTTATTAACCCTATCTCTGATGAGACTTTACCCCTACTAGGCTCAGATGTTCGCTCAACCTAGGCTCAGGTGTTCGCTTAACCTTAGCTCTGATACCAAATGTGATGACCGGAATTTTTGACCCATGAAACTCGATACTGATACATCCACTGTATTGCTTGCGAAGCATTCAAGTGCTTGAAAAACTGATTGTTAAGGGTAAAAGAAAAAGAAGATATAATAGAATCTTACACGAATGGAATAACATATATTATTTAAATAATATTTACAGTGGAAAACTTTTAAATACATATATCAGAATCTATCCTAAGCTCACCCTGGACAGTTATAAATACATGTCCTTACAAATGCTAAAAATTATAAATACAATGGAAAAATAACTACGTCCATATGTTGATGAAGATCTCCAGCTCTCCTCTGTAAACTTCAAACGTCTTCAGCTAATCTTGGAACAACTCGGATCTTACCCGAGTATTAAAAATACCCAAATCAGTCTGGCAAACCAGCGTGAGAAACGCAAGTCATAAATATATATGACAATGTCATAGATCAATTTTGATGTTAAACAAAACCTTTGAAAAGAAGAGTAACACATAAGACCACGCCGTACATAAACACAGATGGGTTATTACCTTATGATAACTAATAGGTTTTATCAAATTATTTGATATTATTTCTAATAATACTCTTTGAAAACACTTTCAAATAACATATTAATCATAACCCAAATTGTTACATTAATTAAATTCCAACATACTAGGTTCTATAATCAAAACCCTAAATTCACATATTGGGGAATGGATTTCCAACAATGATAAGGTAATGGACTAACTTCTGACAGTACATCTCTAGAGGAATGTACCGAGGCATAGCCCTGCTGCCCTCTACTAACACAGAACTGGCCTACATCTACCATAGATAATATGGAATATCCCATCACCCCGGTTGTTCCCGACCTATCCATAGCCACAGCATACACAACAAACCCAATATATAGAGGGTAATCTAGAAAGGTTATGAACATATTCTAATGGGTGTGACTTACTTAGCCCTACCACAACTACCCTGTTTTTGCCATTACCGATGTGTGAGGCTTGAGGTAACGTTTTACCTTTCACATGAAAAATCCCACTTTGAATGCCACATTTCCATTTCTGACTACACACTAAATGGTTTCCACAAAAGTACAAACTCAAGTTCATATGCCCTAGGAAAGGGTGTTAAGTATAAGAGGGGTTACCTTCTACACCACCAAACAGATGTACGTTTGTAAAAACCAATATACGTGGTCTTAGAAATGCAATGTCAAACATTCGTCCATACAAGTTGTCTAGGAACAGGACAAATCGAAGGTACTCCTACTACATCCTATTTGGGAATCACCTCTAGGATTAGTAGCGAGCGGTCTTTGTACTGAAGATTTCAAAATGAAGGTACTACAACCACCATATGTATATAATATGGGAATCACGAGGTTTGTGGCAAGCATCCCTACATTATGAAGATCTCCATCTTCAAAATTGTTGTCTTCTACATGTCTTCACCTTCTTACAATTATATAGGTTCGAAGTGGTTTTCAAATAGGAATCACCAAAATCCGATCCTGGTCTCTCCGAACCAAGTATCAATAAAAGGATGTGTTTATGTGTATACTGAAATGTTAAGGCTTCTTTCGTTAAATCCTTTTTCTTCTTTTACTCAAAATATTATTGAACATTGAAGAAATCTTTTATCCAATAAAATATCTTTTAGAGATATATATCTTTAAACCACTTCTGTTTCGAGATACACAGAATTATTATACCTCTTTTTAACTTTGGAAATACCAAATCATTTCCTTTTAATCACTTACGAAAATATTTCCATATTCTATTATTAGTATAATTCCAATCTTAATAGAGATTGCTTATTACCAAAACATATCTTTTAATAGGTAAAGAATAATGTTATTTAATACATTGTTTACTATAAACTCAAAACACTTAGTATTGAGTAAAAAGGATTCCTAGATTTTATATTAATTATACTCAATGCTAATTTACGTATTTAACCAGTACTATTCATCGAATAACGATGAAATCACCTTTTAAATTCACACGGATAGTATGGGTTTCCTCCTCGGAGTTTAATGCAGAGTTTAACTAGAATCTTCTCTTTACCATCAGAGTCCTATTTTAAATCTTGTTTAACCTTCTTGGAAAACTCAAAATCTCTTTTCTTTTAACTTAATAAAATACGATCCTAGTAAATCAAATTAACTATCTCCTTCATCGGGCCAGTCCGGATAGCTAGAGGGAGCAAACAACTGGTTTGCCAAACTCGAGCCTAGAGACTATCTCTCTATCACCATAAGGCTGTCAAATTATTTGATCGACTCTAAACCTTTTAAAATACTTGTGCAATTATTTGAAAAACATTTTCAAAAGATTCAAGAAAAAACCCAAGTTTAAAACATTTATTTAAAAATTCTCAAATTTCATTGCTAAATTGCCAATGAATAGTGATTTTAAAGCTTTATAGATCAAAACACCAATTTCATTACTTATATGCCCATTTTTATAACTCAAATCCCTTTTAAAACATTTTAACATATTTATGGAATTTATTCATATTTTTAAAGATTAAAAATATCCATTTTCAAAGAGTCAAAAATAATATTTTACGAACTGCCAAAACGCGACGATTTTGAAAACTTGATTTAGACATATTTCAAACTATACTAAATGAAATCTTGATTTTTCTTTTTCATTTTAAAACTATGATCATAAGGGTCCGGAAAATTCTTATTTCAAAGAATTCCAACTCATATTTTATCCTACACATCCGTTTAACTTTTCAAGTCGCGAAATTGTGAATTACCGAAACACAACGGCTTACTTTTCATCTTTTAGTCAAAATTCTCAAAACTTATCCAAAACACTTTTAAATCATTTAAGTACCATATTAAACTTTATTAAACCAATTTTTCACTATTTAACTTTATTAAAATCACATTTCCACTTTATTCCATATCTTTAATATTATATTATTATAATATTCAATTTCCATCTTTTTAATTCAAAGTACTCTTATATTAAACCATATGATATTTTTCCATGTATTTTTCACCTTTTAAACTATTATTTTCAAAGTCAAACCATTTGATTTGTTTTTTCCAAATAAATTAAATACTCCTCTCTACTTTTTCGAAGTAAATTTCAATATTATAATATGACATTTCTTTTGGTTTTAAAAACAAAGAGGCCTAACATATGTTGTATACATATTATTTTTGGGTATAGTATGAATAATTTTTCATAAGATAGTATTGTTAATTCACATAGCTATCATTTCTCATCATATATGAGTTTCAACTTATAAATCATAATAATCATATCTATTACATCCAAATTTTTATATAATCAACCACTCATCATCCAAACATATTAAACAATCATATAAACAATCATTTTAGCATATTATCAAGGGTATAACTTTAAGTAGTTAATGTCTATTATTATTACTAATAGCATGCAATATTAAGTGATTAATAAGTAATATAAAAAAGTGATTATCAAGTGATTCAAAGTGAGATTAACTCACTTTTATTTAACCCATTTACTTCCTACCAACATTCAATCAATCAACACTCCTACTATCACTTCCTACTCAAACCAAAACATCACTACAACCTTCCTTCTCTTCCCTAAAGTAGATGTTCACCATCATTTCCCCCTCCTTGGCTCACATACACCACATCCATCATGCTCTGCTCACGGCTTAGCATCCCCCTCCACCATAGCTTACGGCCTTGGGCTTCCTCCTCCACCATAGCACACGGCCTAAGGCCTAAAAGACATGAAGAGGAGAGAAAGAATTGTTGAAGAAGTAGATATGTTATAGGAAATGAAGTGATTATGAGTGTATTTATAGTGTTAGGAAATATGGCAAATGACCAAGAATACCCTCCCACATCATGACATGTTTCACCTCATCCGTGTGCCTAACCCACTTCCCCTTCATCCGCGATGTGTAAGTGATCTGTAGTTGGTTTTATGTTTGCCTTTTCATGTTGCATTTATTTATACATAAGGAGTTTATATGTATATATGTTTAGATATTTCTTTTGGCTTAGATTTGACTAATTGTGATACACATTTATATGTATATGTGCATGTATATGCTTGTGTGTGCATGTTCAAACAAGGTTTCTATAACTTAAAATAATTTCAATTCGTCAAACCGTTGTAACTCCGGAATCCGATTTCGGGTCATATTTTCAGTTTTTAATCAAACTATTTATTTATGTAAAAAAAGCTTGAAAATAAATTTCATATCATCTTTAAATAATTAAAACAAGATTATTTAATTTTTAAAACCATATTTACTAATATAAAAATCCAATTGTAAAAATATGACGCCAATCTGCCAAAATACGACGAAGTTTGTATATTTCTATTAAAACAAGTATTATATTATCAAATCATTATTATCATTATAGAACAATTATATAAAGTTTATTAAGGCTATTATATTTATAACATTTAATAAATTTCCAGCAACTTATATTTTCAAATTGCAAAGATGCGACGTCCAGCTGCAAAAGCACGATGAAGCTAATTTCTTTCTAAAATGAGTTCATATATTTATAAAAGCTTTAAAATAAATTATTATTACTATATAATTAATTGATGTGCACGTAAATGTGCATATATTTATATCCATATTTTATCTATTTTTATTTAAATAAATGTCATATTTGGGTATTTTAACATGTTTAAAACCAAAATTCAATTATTTTCAAATCATCATATATTCATCTACATATAGTGTCAAAATAGTCATTTTTATGCATGTGTTAATTTGGACTTTTTACTTGGACAGTTTTCATAATTTTTATAGGAATTTGAATGCATATGGAATAGGGTTTCATGAAGATATATGCATGCACAAGGGAATACAAAGGAATGAAGAGGAAATAATTCAAGCTCATGATCATGGAGGACCCCACCCACTTAGCTAAATCCACAATTAGAAGCTAATGGACAACTAACTGGAGGTTAAAGCTTCATGCATATTTAATGATGGACTAATTAGAGGCTAATGGTTATTTGGAGGCCACATTTCCTAAAGGGCATTTTAGGAAGCACCCTAAAAATTGAATTAGGGTTTTATGAATGTATAAATAGCCCTCTTATGTACATGTAAATAGCTTCTTACTCTCTTATTTTACTTAGGAAAATTAGCAAGAAAGTTGTAAACACAATGTTTCATGAAATAAAAATGGCTTCCAAGCCTCTTTCTCTTTTCTTTTCTACATGCTTTTATTTACTTTTATGTTAATGTTTATTTCTATGCTTTCTTTCATTTCATGTTTATAGCTTAGATTTACATTCATGCAAGTAGTGTAGCTTTATTTTTTATGCAAGTAGTTAGTAGTTAATCTCTTTTTCTTCCTTTGTTACTTTCTATTTCTTTGCTTTTTAATGTTGAAATTTACAAGTGTTGATTTGATAACACAAATGAGTAGCTAAACCCCTTTGATTTAGGGGTAATGAAGCTCTCTAACTTTATGTAAATTCAACATTTCTGTGATTTATGGTCTCTTATATTTGTGCTTCATGAAAGTGGATTTTGATGTAAGTTTATACAAGTGGGTTTGATAGCTTATGTTGCATTTGCAAATGAGCTATTCTTATTCAACGTAAACACAAATTACATCATCATTTGCTAATTGGTTTTTTATTTGAAATTAAAAGTAAAAACAAAATTTGATGATCTATATTACTAATTACAATAGTAAATCGATCATACTTAAAATAGCTTTTGCTTTGACTTCATTTTCATGAGAGTTGATAAGTGGGTTAGTTGTTGTATTATAGTTTGATGGTTTAAGTTATGTTAATTAATAACATAAATAAACCATACTTATGATAAATACAACAGTTATTTCACTTAAGATCAAAAATAGAGATCATAAATTATTTGTTTGTTAATTTACAAAAATATGAGAGTGGATTTGCCTCTAAATTGTTCTCTAATCTCATATTATTTTATCTCATTTTCATTCTAGTTTTAGCTTCATTTTGTTGTTAGTTAACAATCCTCTCTCATTTTGGTCTAATTTGATTGATTAGAAAGTTTTAAAATCTTAACAATTCCCTACGGATCGACCCGTACTCGCCACGTACAAACTTTTGTACGCCATGCGCTTACGGTTATTTTTTTTCAAAATTTGTCGACGTTTTTCTAATTCGATAGAAATTCCGTCGTTAAACAAGTTTTTGGCGCCATTGCCGCAGAGTTTGCTTTGACTTTATTTTCTATTCTTCGAATTATGATTTTTGTTTGATTTTAGTGTGTTTATTTTGTGTGTGTTTGCATTAAAAAAAATATTGTGAGTTTGTGTGATTTTTGTTTGCATTTGTTTGTGTGCGTGTTGTTCTAGTTTTCTAGTGGCATTTGCATTTCTATTTTTAAAAAAATATTAAACATACACACAATTTCATTTGGAAAGAAAGAAAATTTTCATTTCATTTTTTTCAATTTACATTTCCATTTTCAATTACAATTTACAATTCAATTTACTGTTTTCACTGTCTATTGTTGCATTGCCCTTCTTCAAAACTACAGCAGTTACCAACCAAACACCACATCTTCATATACCCCTGCTTGCTACCCATCTCCACCACCACTGTCTTCCATAAACACTTCAAACTCCTCTCTGCAACCATATTCAACAAGACTACTGCACAAACCCATACAGACTCCACCTCCTTGTGCACATCATCACTGTGACATTACTCCACCATCCCCTGTCACCACTAAACTTAAACATACATCTGCAATCACACTTTGATTCCCACCATCTCACTTCTACATCATCAATCATCTGCCTCTTACATATCTCAAACTTCAACCCACCACTGCTCACTGCTTCTCCAACCACATTGCATGACCACAATACAACCACTTCCCTTATATAAACAACTTTATACATATCGACCACTACATCAATCCATCTTCCCACAGCCCCACTTCCCCACTACCCCACAACTTCAACTTATCAGTCAACACTACAATCCACATCAGTTCACCTGCCTGAACACTGCTACACCTCCGCCTCGGTAAACGACTGTGCACTACATTCAAGTGCACTGCAATACTGCACCATCAACTCAATCCCTACTTGCCTTCATTAGCAAAACTGACAGCAGCTCCTCGACATCAAACCACCCTTATCACTTCACCATAACCTCCAGACCCCCTTCAACATCACACAGCACATAACACTTCATACCACTGCAAAAAAAATTCACCACTACAACTGCACATTAACTACCCACAGCAACAATTGCACTGCCTCAATTACAACTCTGTTCACTGTGCATATCACTTCTTCGTGCACATCTATTGCAACAGACCTGCACCCATACACATCTGCTCATCTGCTCATCTATTCCACATTATATCACAACATCACTTGCTTTGCATTCAAACAAACAACCATCTACCCGCTTCAACTCGACAACACTACTTCACAAACTTCCCCAATATCAAACTTCCAAAGACCAATCACTGCCCTATATCACTGCCGTCTTATACCACCTGCCTCGACATCCTGCTATACAACAGTATCATTTCGACCAATCAACTTCACAAGCAACTCCGACATCCTCATCACAAACAGTCATCTACATCCCTCTGCCATCCACTCACTTCATCATCACCCACTCTCATATGCCTTGCAATTTCCTACCATACTGCACTGCGAATCAACTCAAAACTGTCGCCACCCTAGACAACCCAGACTTGGTCCCCACCCAACCTTCCACTGTTCTAACAGGCGAACAGTTTATGCCATTACCATCCCCCTACAACACACGCGACATCCACTAATATTCCATCACTTGCTACTTCCGCGACCTCACCTGAAAGCACCGAACCAAATCGACACTACACCTACCTCTCAAATTTCCACCGCAATTCAAATCAGCCTGCCATTGACTTCCTAAATCATAACTGCAACAACACGACACCATGACATAACCAAATACGCCAGCCTTCTCCTGAAAATTTGTACAATGAAATTCTGATTTTGGATTTCGACTAGTGCGTTTGAAATGAGATTTTGGTTTGGGGATTCTCGTCGCCATTTTGATTTTGGGGATTTTGACTTTGAATTTGTTTGGGCCAGGTTATATGTTTTGTGGTGGCATTCTTTTAGTTTGAAACGCGATTCGGTTCTCAGTAGCGGGTTGATTTTTTTTTGGGTCGGGTTGAAAGTTTGAGTTTGTTTTCATTTTTTTATTTTTTCCTTTTTATTTTGTCTGCTTTTTGTTCTTTTAGTTTAAGTTTAAAAAAATATATTTCAAACTTTGTTTTAGTTTTAGTTTTAGTTTATATTAAATAAAAGGTTTTCGGTTTGTTTTGTTTTCATCTATTTTGTTTGTTTTTGTTTGTTGTGCTTCTTTGTTGAAAAAAACAAAATTTTGTATATATTTTGTTTTTATTTTTAGGTTGCCAAAGCAGAGAATCTAGAAGAATTGATTGCTTTGCTAAAAAAATCATAGCTAAAACAAATTTGCTAATAACCTGCACGCTCTGGTATCATGCCCTTCTCCCTTGTTTTTATTTGAATTGCATTGTTGGTTGTTTGCATTTGCATTTATATATAAAAAAAATCTCAAAATCGAAAAACAAAAACAAACTTCATGTTAGTTGCATTGTAAATTCACGTTTAATTTTTGTTTTGCATTCATCTCATCTTGTTTTATTTTCTAAGGGAAATACCCCAATTCACATAAGGTGAGGGATTTTATCACCCTTTCCTTAGCCCACAAAACACATTTCATCGTAGAATTTGACTAATAATAAAGGTTAGACATTCGACTTAAGGGTGTCGCAAGATCACCTAGAGCTTAATTGTATCTTCATAATTATTTTCTTTGAACAATTTTATTTCTTGGTGTCTAGGCTACGGAAGAGTAATGACCATTTATAAATATTAGGTGATTCGTAAATTTTATAGTGGTTGTTCCTCTGTAGGTACTTAAACCTTTGGTTGCATTGCTACGGTGATTCGTGGTGCACCGATAACCCCTGCCCGTTACCTGGCTAAGAAATATATTTTTTGATTTAAGACAAAGTGTGATTATACAATTTTGGGTTAGGAGCTACTAAGGACAGAAAATGGTAATTAAGTCCTTTGCATTCATTTAGTTACATTAGTTCATGCATATTTAAAAAAAATCCAAAATCCAAAATCCAAAAAAAAAAATTTGTAAATTTTACTTAACTTAGTTTTTAATCCTAAAAAATATCTTTTTTCTTTTCCTTTGAAAATTTTCAATCAAAAACAAAAATGTAAAAAAAATATATAAAATCATTTCAAAAAGAAAAAAAAATTTAAAAATTCAAAAAAATAAATCAAATTCCCATTTTGTAAAAACTAAAACATATAAAAATTTGAAAAGCCAAAAAAACAAAAATAAATTCCACTTAGTAAATACTTTCCTTTCTTTTAAAAAAAACAAAAACAAAAACAATTCTTCACTTCATTTTCCAAATCTTGTTTCATTCTCTAAACTCGTTTCTAACTTCTTTCTCTTCTCGACTTTCACTTGTGCATGAGTACTTGGACTCGTGACATAACAACAAATCGTTGGACTCGCGACTCAGCAACTAATCGTTTAACTCGAACAAACGATCTTCCCGAAATGGCGAACGAAAACGCCCCTCGAACTCTTATGGATAGAATCTTTCCCGATAGTGTTTCTATTCCATCTTGCATCACGTTACCTGCCCCTACGGGTAACCATTTCGAAATTCACTCGAACCATATTGCCACGCTTCCAAAATTTGGTAATTTCGAGCACGATGACCCATACATTTTCTTGACTAAATTCGAACAAGTTTGCGCAACCATTAAACTCCAACAACTTTCCGATGACGGAATCAAACTTCAATTAATCCCATTCACTCTTACGGATTACGTTGAAAAATGGTTTTACAGTACCATCGAACTCAATTAAAACGTGGGAAGAATTCGTAAAAGCTTTCTTAAAAAAGTTCTACCACTTGGAAAAAATGAGTAGAATCCGAAACGAAATTGTAAATTTTCATCAATTCAAGGGAGAACCATTCGGAAAATATTTTGAAAGATTCAAAGAGCTTTTGATAAAATGTCCACACTATAACTTCGAAAAATGGACGATTTGCCAAATTTTATACGATGGACTCGAAAACAGCTCACGAACCATGCTCGAATCAATATGCCAAGGCAACTTTCTTGCCCAACATCACGACGATGCTTGGCAATTTCTTGAAAACCTCACCGAAAAGTCATCCCAATGGGAACGTTCGAACGAAAAGTCAATTTACTCACGATCGAGCGCACACTCAATAGGATCTTTTTTGGCTTTGGAAGCTAAGATCGACACAATGAATAAAAAATTCGATAACGTTTTCTCATCGAATCAAACGAACCAAGCTTCCCAACCGATGTGTTATAAATGCAACGATCCTAATCATATAGCCGATAAGTGCCCCAATTCTGTCGAACAAATCAATGCTTTCAATAAAGCCAAAAATGACCCATTTTCTCCAACATACAACCCTGGTTCGAGAAATCATCCAAATTATGCTTGGAACCAAAACAATCCCAACACGAATACGATTCATCCCAATTTTCAAGCATTTCCGAATAATGCTTCGAATCCTCCCTTTCAGCCCAACCATTTTCAACCAAATTTTGCGGGTCCGTCTCATAATCAACCGCAATAATCAAATTTTCAACCAAATTCTGCTCATCCTCCCCAAGACGATAATTCACTTAAGAAAACTCTTGAAACGTTGGCTAAAGCAACTACTCAAAGCCTTCAATCAAACAGCAATTTGCAAAATTTATTGACCTCATATATGCAAAACACAAACCAATCGATTGCAAAACTTGAAATGCAAATGAGTCAATTAGCCACATCTATAAGTGAACACGAATGAAGAACATTCCCAAGGCATCCCATTCCAAATCCCAGAAATCAAAACGCAAATTCAAATCAAGCCCATGTTGTTCAAGATAGCAACATCACCCAATTGAATGCTATCACAACTTTACGTTCCGGTAAACAAATCGATAATCAATTCGTTAATCCCAATGATTTACCGGAAACCTCTCTCGACACTTCTAAAACAACAAACGAATCAGAACAAAATGTGGATCCAAACGTTGAATCGAAGGCCAATCAAAATTCTTCTTCTACTACTCAAGTAGACCCGCCTATTGAGTATCGCGTTCCATTTCCACATCGTCTTCGACTAAAGAAACACTCGGACCAAATGGAAAAGATGTTGGAAATTTTTAAATAAGTGAAAGTTAACATCCCGCTTCTTGACATCGTTCAGCAAGTCCCCACATACTCAAAATTTCTTAAGGAATTATGCACCCAAAAGCAACACACTCAAGTGCCCAAAAAATTCTTCTTAGCTGCCAGTTTGAGTGAAGTCTTGTCCCAATCCATGCCTGTCAAATACAAAGATCCTGGCTGCCCTACGATTTCATGTATAATTGGAGACAAGACGATTAACAAATGCTTGATAGACTTAGGTTCTAGTGTCAATTTGATTCCATACTCCATGTACGAACAATTAGGCTTAGGTGAGCTCAAACCCACAAAGGTAATGCTTCAATTCGCCGATCGTTCCATTAAGAAGCCCGTGGGAGAAATCGAGGACGTGCTCATTCGAGTAGGGCAATTCATATTCCCCGTTGATTTTATCGTTCTCGAAACACAACCCGTGACAAATCCCGCGAGTCAAATTCCATTGATTTTAGGCCCACCATTCATAGCCACCTCAAATGCCTTAATCAATTGTCGCAACGGTTTAATGAAAATTCTTTTGGAAACATGACTTTAGAACTTAACATTTTAAATCTTGAAAGCCAACTGAATGAACCTCACGACCAAACGTTGGAAGTTAGTGCCATTCATGAAAACGAGATGATTGACCTTAACGATGAACGCGAGGCCGAGTACGAAAAATTGTTTCACGAAATTCCCAACGAGATTGAATACACTCTTCCCTTTGAATCGCTTCCAGTTGAGTCCGAATCTCAACCCAATTCTTTAATTGAGCAACTCCCGAAGTTGGACCTCAAACCACTTCCCGATCACCTTAAGTTTGCATACTTAGGTGATAACGAAACATTTCCCGTCATAATTTCTGCCACTCTCTCTCAATCAAGAAACTTCTTTACTTTCAATCATGTCCAAAAATAAGGAAGCGATTGGATGGTCGATCTCCGATATAAAGGGAATTAGTCCCGCTCTAGTTCAACATCGCATCCATTTAATCGACGATGCCAAGCCTATTCGTGACGTGCAACGAACACTACAAGAAAAACTATTTTTAGTTGCATATATTAGTTGCGTTTAAGGCTATATGCAACCGGTAATCATTTTAATGTAATAGAATGAAAAATTACACGCGACCAAATATATCCCGCCAACAATTCACTAAAAGTTTGCCAAAAATTTTCGCGGCCGCTCATGTTTGTTTCTCACTTATGCTTTTACTTCCTCCTCTCACTAGAACTACGATGAAAAGCCCCAGAAAAAGACTTTTTTCGATTTGATTTAATGCCTTTTGTTTCTCTTCTTCTTTTACCAATCATCAATCAAATCCCTCATCTTCACCTTCCAAAATCGCCACTTTTCTGGCTTCACCTAAAATCGATTAATGAAGACATTACGGGAAAATGAGCGGAGGAGAAAGCATGCAATGTAGTTTGCTAGCGGTGACAATTTGGCGGATTCGCGGGCCTAGCAGTGGCGATTTGGGGGATTTGCAGTGACGATTATAGCTTCTCCTTTATGTTGGCAAGTTCATTTCTCTACTTTGCTTTCCTTCTTCTATTATAATCTATTTGTACACTTGCAAATTACAAAAGGAGTAAAAAAGCAATCCATTCTTCCTTCTTTTTTTAGAGACGTTTATTACCAATTTCATAAGATGGGTTGAGATTGGATTCTTCACTGCAACAAAGGGAATTTGTAATGACCCGATATTTTGGACCATTCGCATCCATTATAAGTGTATAGGTAGACACTCATGCCGGAATTGAATTGCTCAAAATACCGCGTTGTTAATTTAAATTTGGCAAAACTGAACATACACAGTAAATAAATAATCACAGATCACAGACACAGAGTAATAAATGCAGCGGAAATAAAAGAGATAGTAGTTCATGAAGCTACTATATAAATGTATAAGTTACATCAGAGTTAGAACAGATACAACAGAAGAGTAATACGATACATCAGATACAAATCAGAATACATCACTGGAATCATCGAATGCTGAAAGCAGAATAGATGGCTGGATCTTCAAGCAAAGCTCCAACTCCAAAGGTGAGTCACGAATACTGGTACACTCGGTCTGACCCGAGCGTAAAGCAAAACACAAAACACTCGAGTCAGGATTAGCATTCTTATATTAATAAATCCAACTCAAGTGAAATAGCAATTGAAATACAAGTAACTCAAAGGATGTTTGGAATAACCATCCTTTAAGGATCCGTTAAACTATCTACTATGTAGTAGTGTACGATAAGTAGATAATGTCTATCAGTAATATAAGGTATCAAAATAGTGTTAAGTCATGGCCCATTCCACCCTTAACACATTTTTATTCCCAAAAGCATATACAAGACCGTAGTTTCCCCAAAACCGGAAGTCACCAGAGGGCAATCCATATACTAAAGGTACAAATCAAAATCGTAGTGGTCGTGAATAAATGGAATACAAGTATGACAAGGCACATGAGGCAATACCCAAGGTAGTGATACTACCGTTCGCCTGATCCGGACTGGTGAGAACGCAACGCCGCAGCGCCCGCAACACCGTGAAACAACACTCCCAAAATCAAGGGTGCACCAATCGACAACAAGTAATGAGTAGTTCGAAGAAGTGTGTCCACTTGAGGTAGCTAATCCTCCATTGGCCCGGCACGGCTCCTGTTTTAGTCATTTCCAATTTGACGCAAGTGTCAAGGCTATCCATTATCGTTCACTTTCTTCAGTCATCACGTACACCATTCCAACCACTTCATTCTGGATCATCACTCCGCGTATAGTTATTAAAGTGGTTTCGGTTTAGATAGAGAGTATATCCATTACCGATTCCGGTCTCTTTAATAACTTTCGTAGTTATTACACCGATTGGTTGTTTAATAAATTTCAAAACCAAATCAATTTCAATTCCAATTAGAATTTGTAAATCAACATTTCATTTGTCTTTCCAAATCAATTTCCATAATTTACGTTTCAAAACTTCCAAATTACCATTTCAAAATCTTATAATTCAATTTCAATCTTTATGTAAAACAATTCAATATTGATTCAAATTCGTATATCAGTTTCATTCCGAAATCATTTAAATTAATTTAATTTAACATTCAAATCAATTTAAATCCATTTATCGATTTCATTCCATATTCATTAAGTAAATTTGCCATTCAAAACAATTTCTATTAAATTTCCAATTCATTAAATCCCTTATTTAAATTCAACTTCATTATATCAAAACTTACAAATTTAATTAAATTAAATTTAATTCATCAAACCAAATTCTTTAAATTTCAAGTCTTTCGTACATTTATTTCAAATAATCACATTTTCATTTCTTGTTAAAGAAATTCAATTTCACTTATTTACTTACTTAAATAATTTCCCAACTTAATTAATAAAGAAAACTCAATTTCAATTATTTACAAAGTAAATTTCACTTATTTCAAAAGTTCAATTTTTACTTATTAAAGAATTAAATTCAATTTAATCATTAAATCATTCAATCTCATTTAATTATTAAATTATTCAAAACTTAATTATTAAATAATTTCAAGGTTTTATAATTTCAAACTTAATTATAATTTCAAACTTAATTATTAAATCATTTCAAAGTTTAATAATTTCAAACTTAATTATAATTTCAAACTTAATTATTAAATCATTTCAAAGTTTAATAATTTCAAACTTAATTATTAAATCATTTCAAAGTTTAATAATTTCAAACTTAATTATTAAATCATTTCAAAGTTTAATTATTTCAAACTTAGTTATTAAATCATTTCAAAGTTTAATAATTTCAAACTTAATTTAATCATTTCTCAAATTAAAACATCGTTCTTTCATCAATTACATTGTTAATATTCTGTTTTCAGATTATTAAATATTAACACTTTCCTTTCAATAAAAATTCAAATTTCAACTTCATTTCAAAACCATCTTATTTATTCAAATAAAATCTTCATTTTATTTTTAAATTAAATTATTGACCAATCGGGTTTTATTTAATTTCCTATCCTAGGTCAAAGTTCAATTTGGGTATTTATCATTTCAACCCGATTCCAATTCAATTCAAAATCAAAGCATAACAAAGGGAACTTGCAGTGTGATAACTGGGATGGTGTCAAAGTAAATAAACAAGCAATAACAATAAACAATAACAATCCAATAATCAATTTAAATAATCCCGAAATAATCGTATTAATTCGCATTGTTATTTGTACGAATTAATATAATTATTTCTAGAATCTACACTATCATTTCATATAGATTAAAGATTATTACATTACGGTTTTCACTTGTCATCTATTTCAATTTCATCCATCATCAATTTAACAACATACATTCAGTGGTTCAAAGTGTAATTAAACAAATCCTATGTGTCGATAAATTTAACAGTTAAAGGGGTCATATTATACAAATGTCATTTAATCAAATTTAACACATATGTCAAATCTAATTATCCTACGTCAATTTCAATTTCAAATTATTTATCACTTACATCATTAACAATTTAACGTCCAATATAAACATCAACAATCAATCAATTATCAACCAAACTGCATTATCATCGCATAAATAATTAACAGAAATGGTGTCAAATGTCACAGGTGAACTGATACAGGCAATAGCATATATAACAGTGTAATTAACTAACAGCAGCATATTTCAATTGTCGTTTCAATTGAAATCAAATCTAATAAATAAAAGAACGTTAATCGTGAGTGAGTGCTCACCTTTCGAGGCTAGAGAGGTTCGACAAATGAAATGGATTACGAATCCAAAGCAAAGCAAGATTGAACGCGAATTCGGTGAAGGAAACAGGCACGACGGGCCAGAAGCTGATAATGGAAGATCAATTGAACGATTAGAATCTATGGATATAAATTGAAATAAATATATATTATTTTCAAAAATCAATTTAAGACATGTATTTATTTTCAAATTATATAAATCTCATACTTATAAAGTAGAATATATACATTAATACAACTAAAATTTGACTGGCTCACACTTTTGATCGTACATATATATCCATGTAAACTACTTAAAACCTATACAACTGTATACTAATATAAATGGTTCGGCAGCAGTCTACCATCTATAACAGAAAATGTATAACTATATACAAAATTAGATACTGATTTTTTTTTAAAGAAACCATATTCAAAAATCCATATCTTTTATAATACAGAATTATATACATATATTTATTGTATATTTTAAAATTTTCAAACTCTATGTATATACTAAAATACTAACATGTAGCTGATGAGACTCAAGTACACCAAGTTTATTACACTGTCACCTAAATATGCAATATTTGTAGGAAATGAACCCAGGTTGCATGGGAGGAACTGCACACCTCAATCAGTAGATTACCCTTTTAAACTACATATACTCACACCCTGACGCACTACCTAAACAAATAAGTTTATATCAACAGCCAATATTAAATCAGCTATGCACGCAAAAACCAGAAATCAAAAGGCATAGTATATACAACTTATGACACATACATCAAATAAGAAACTATTTATACTTCCTTTTTTTTCTGTAACCACACATAGCTTGCATACTACCTTAACACACATCTAATCTTATACACGGTTAACTGTTATAGCTTTATAACTAATAAATAACAACAGTTTATACTCAATAGTTTGCAAACTTCATCAAAAAAATGTACGCCTACGTTCAAACAATATACCCAATTTCTAAAATATGCATATTACGCATCTAACCAGTAAAGTATAAACAACCTGGTTCGAATACAAATTAGTATATATAAACACAGCTCAGCTATAACCATCATAAAATTTACATAAGTATACTATAGTTATCATACTTAGATATAAAGCTGGCATATATATATATATTATGTGACTCTTGTATTTATATACATAGTATGGTTTAGAGAATAAGGAATACATGTACACTCTCACAGATCAAAATCCATAGGCCAATGTATATACATATATACAATAGATTTTTTTTATTATAATAAAATATAACATACCTAAATATCAACAGATAAAGGGAAGGAGCACGAATTGAGGGTGGCGGCGAATGGTGCTAGGGTGGAACCAGTGGGCTGTTGCTCGAGTTTGGCGGCACTCGGCCTCAAGCATTCCAGGTGGAGCAGGCTGAGAAGGCGAAGAGGACCTGGCCGCTTCTCGGGTGCAAGGCGAGGGGATTTAAGGCAAAGAGGAGGCGCTCGGCCCAGGCTTGCTGTCGAGTAGGTGGGGAGTGAGTGCGCTTTATCGGGTGGACATTTCCGGCATTTGATGAGGCCGGAAGTTGCCGTCCACTTTTGATAGGCGAAACAGGTGGAGTGCGGTGAAGGTGACATGGCGTGATGAGTGGGTCCGTGCCACGTGGTGTTTGCTGACGGGTAGAAGGGTCGGAGGCAGAGGTGGCAGCGGTGGACGGGCTTGGAAACATACGGCTGTATGGGTTAGGCAGTGGGAAAAGAAAAAAAAATGGCTAAGAGAAGATGTTTGGAGCTAGGGAGGGTGTGCTGGCAAGCTTCATTAACGTTTACATAATATTTCAAGGAATGTAAATAGGCTACAGAGATGTAAATTAGTGTTGTTGGTAGGTTATAGAATGGAAGTAGACTACAGAGCAATGGAAATAAATGTTGCTTTCAAAAGCAATGTTAGAGCCAAAAAGGATGTGCCATCATGCACGTTTGAAGACGTTGAAGAAAAAGAGAAGGCAGAGAACCGTTGTTCAAATAAATGCATGCAAAAAGGAATTAAAGAACGTGCAGCAACCAAGAATACTTGTGAATCCCAAAACAAATGAATAAAACGATATACATTATAACACATATTTATTCCTTCAGTTGAATCAACAAAGAAGGTAGAACGAACCAGCACAAAATATTGGGACAAACGACGGACCGTTACGGCTAACCGTTTTGCGTGCTACACCACGTACCAGATACTGAAACACAGAATTGAATATTCCGCAGAGCTCAGCACGATGAGACGATCAAAACGATATACAGATATCAGTGGTTTGATTGAATTATAAAAATTCGAATTTTTCTACTGGTGGAAAATGCAAGAAAAACGTTGAAAAATAAGATCGACGGAGCCAAAGATGTCCGAATTTGGAAAAACGATAACTGACATCTTGCTCAGAAGATGATTTAGAATTTTTCTATGTAAAAATATTTAGGTTTCGGAAACATTTTATTTTCATTGCTTTTTAACTGATTAAATTGAAGTGAATTTACGCGCGAAATAAACTTTCATATTTTCAGACGAAAATTTACCAGTTGCTATGTTTAACTAGACGCATTCCAAATATCAAATTTATATTTCAAAATTTTATCGTTTAAAATTTCGCAAAATTTCAATTAATTACGTTATTAAAACAGTTGAAATTTACGGGTCGTTACACTCTCCCCCACTCAAAACTTTTCGTCCCCGAAAAGGAATGAGGTAGGAGAATAGAAACAACCAGAAAGAAAACAGATTTGAAATACAAAATAACAATTAATTTAAACCATATAAATTCAAATTTAAATTAATTGATATTCAATAATTGATTTAACCCATTTGATTTTACTAAAATCAATCTCAACTATTTCTAAATTCATTATCTTATTATTCCATTTCTTAAATTTTCAATTTCTAAAACCATAAATTTGAATAGTCTTTTATTATAATCATATTTTTATTTTCAACAATTTAAATTCTTCTTTATTCCAAATTATTGTTAAATTTATTCTACTTAATATATCTAATCACATATATTTAACCCATATAAATTAATTTAAACCATAAAAGTTTCGATTTAAATTAATTTACATCTACTAATTGCTTTTCAATTCAAGGTATTTTCATATGTTGATCAAATTTCAATTTATTAATTTTTTTCAAAACAAATTTATTCATTATTAACTGAGTTTACTAATTATCCTATCTAACTCTATTAACATCTTTATAATCAAAATTTAGTGTATAACATTTATTATAAACAGTCAAATTTTATTTATAAATTCAATTTATCTTATATATTATTCAATTACATATTCAACTTCTGAATGATTTAGGTAAGTTGTATTAGAATGCAGTTGAACAATATACAAATAAAATTTTCCCAATTCAATTATTCAAGTTTAAATATTTATTCCAAATTTTGGTTTTATTTATAATTAAAATCATCCTTTAACAAAATTTAAGAATTAGATTTCCGATTAACTTTAAACAATTTAGAGATATATATAATATATTTATATCAAATCAAATTAAATTTTAAAATAAGGTACTTATATATATATAAATCAAATTATACTGAAGAAATTCAAATCAAAATATTTTTTTTCAAAACAAAACCGTAGCAAAGCTATAGAATAGTATCTCCACTTCGAAACTCGAAAATGAACGTCGATGATGCGGCCGCCATCACCGAAATTTATTTTCCAGCGACAAAGAGAAGCGCACTGATTTCAACATTTTAAAATTTCTTTGAGAACGATTTCTATTCAAAAATACTTTCAATAATATATACTTTAAAATTTTAAAAACCAAAGTTCGAAATCACCGGAAACTAAATTCTCAAATTTCTGAATTAAATTCATTTCAATTTCAATTTAATTTATAAACCGTATTTATAAATTTATTTAGAACAATAAATGATAATCAAATATTATCATTTCAAACAACAATATAATTAACTTATTAAATTCCAGAAAATTTAACTTATATTTTTACAATATAATCAACAAATTTATTTCATTTACCAAATTTGAAAATAATATTGTGTCAGTTTGCTCTGTTCAAGTGTTTTGGAAATCCTATCGATAGCGTTGATCAGACGAATCGGTCGAAAACCCAAATCAACATCAACAACTCAAACAACACAATATATTTTAAAACATTTTTAAGATTAATTTACAAATACACTTCCTCGCTTGACGATACAAGAATGGATTTCAAAGCAAGGATAGAGATTCAAATTTTTGATAGACTCAAATCAAAGAGAATTTCGATTCGAAAATAAGTTTGAAACAGAAGATAAGATAATTCAATTACCACAATCGGGAGATGGATGAGTTTATTTAATTCACGGGTAACCTTAACCGGGTCGTCCGTAACTTCAAGAATAAGATCGATGCTGAATTCCGAGGTAAATCAACATCCAATCTCGAGAAATAGAATTCAGGTATAGTAGGAGATAGATAGCATCGTAAACCGAGGATACAGAAATCTCCGGTAAATCGATGCCTATTATAAAGGAGTTTTGCTCCTTTACGAATCATTCGAATATTGGCGAGACCACCGATCTATTATAGATAACATTCAGAATGGAGTTATGGGGTGCTCCATGATTGAAAGAAGACGGATAGTGAAGGACACGAATGAATTTCGGAACCGAGGGGAACGTTCCAAAATTCAAAGGAATTGAGTCAAAGGAAGAGATTGAAACTCGAATGAGAGTGATTCTGTAAATACATTTACCCTATATGTTAAGTTTTGCCTAGAGCTACCAAAGCTCTGATACCAACTGTAACGACCCGATATTTTGGACCATTCGCATCCATTATAAGTGTATAGGTAGACACTCATGCCGGAATTGAATTGCTCAAAATATCGCATTGTTAATTTAAATTTGGCAAAACTGAACATACACAGTAAATAAATAACCACAGATCACAGACACAGAGTAATAAATGCAGCGGAAATAAAAGAGATAGTAGTTCATGAAGCTACTATATAAATGTATAAGTTACATCAGAGTTAGAACAGATACAACAGAAGAGTAATACGATACATCAGATACAAATCAGAATACATCACTGGAATCATCGAATGCTGAAAGCAGAATAGATGGCTGGATCTTCAAGCAAAGCTCCAACTCCAAAGGTGAGTCACGAATACTGGTACACTCGGTCTGACCCGAGCGTAAAGCAAAACACAAAACACTCGAGTCAGGATTAACATTCTTATATTAATAAATCCAACTCAAGTGAAATAGCAATTGAAATACAAGTAACTCAAAGGATGTTTGGAATAACCATCCTTTAAGGATCCGTTAAACTATCTACTATGTAGTAGTGTACGATAAGTAGATAATGTCTATCAGTAATATAAGGTATCAAAATAGTGTTAAGTCATGGCCCATTCCACCCTTAACACATTTTTATTCCCAAAAGCATATACAAGACCGTAGTTTCCCCAAAACCGGAAGTCACCAGAGGGCAATCCATATACTAAAGGTACAAATCAAAATCGTAGTGGTCGCGAATAAATGGAATACAAGTATGACAAGGCACATGAGGCAATACCCAAGGTAGTGATACTACCGTTCGCCTGATCCGGACTGGTGAGAACGCAACGCCGCAGCGCCCGCAACACCGTGAAACAACACTCCCAAAATCAAGGGTGCACCAATCGACAACAAGTAATGAGTAGTTCGAAGAAGTGTGTCCACTTGAGGTAGCTAATCCTCCATTGGCCCGGCACGGCTCCTGTTTTAGTCATTTCCAATTTGACGCAAGTGTCAAGGCTATCCATTATCATTCACTTTCTTCAGTCATCACGTACACCATTCCAACCACTTCATTCTGGATCATCACTCCGCGTATAGTTATTAAAGTGGTTTCGGTTTAGATAGAGAGTATATCCATTACCGATTCCGGTCTCTTTAATAACTTTCGTAGTTATTACACCGATTGGTTGTTTAATAAATTTCAAAACCAAATCAATTTCAATTCCAATTAGAATTTGTAAATCAACATTTCATTTGTCTTTCCAAATCAATTTCCATAATTTACGTTTCAAAACTTCCAAATTACCATTTCAAAATCTTATAATTCAATTTCAATCTTTATGTAAAACAATTCAATATTGATTCAAATTCGTATATCAGTTTCATTCCGAAATCATTTAAATTAATTTAATTTAACATTCAAATCAATTTAAATCCATTTATCGATTTCATTCCATATTCATTAAGTAAATTTGCCATTCAAAACAATTTCTATTAAATTTCCAATTCATTAAATCCCTTATTTAAATTCAACTTCATTATATCAAAACTTACAAATTTAATTAAATTAAATTTAATTCATCAAACCAAGTTCTTTAAATTTCAAGTCTTTCGTACATTTATTTCAAATAATCACATTTTCATTTCTTGTTAAAGAAATTCAATTTCACTTATTTACTTTCTTAAATAATTTCCCAACTTAATTAATAAAGAAAACTCAATTTCAATTATTTACAAAGTAAATTTCACTTATTTCAAAAGTTCAATTTTTACTTATTAAAGAATTCAATTCAATTTAATCATTAAATCATTCAATCTCATTTAATTATTAAATTATTCAAAACTTAATTATTAAATAATTTCAAGGTTTTATAATTTCAAACTTAATTATAATTTCAAACTTAATTATTAAATCATTTCAAAGTTTAATAATTTCAAACTTAATTATAATTTCAAACTTAATTATTAAATCATTTCAAAGTTTAATAATTTCAAACTTAATTATTAAATCATTTCAAAGTTTAATAATTTCAAACTTAATTATTAAATCATTTCAAAGTTTAATAATTTCAAACTTAATTTAATCATTTCTCAAATTAAAACATCGTTCTTTCATCAATTACATTGTTAATATTCTGTTTTCAGATTATTAAATATTAACACTTTCCTTTCAATAAAAATTCAAATTTCAACTTCATTTCAAAACCATCTTATTTATTCAAATAAAATCTTCATTTTATTTTTAAATTAAATTATTGACCAATCGGGTTTTATTTAATTTCCTATCCTAGGTCAAAGTTCAATTTGGGTATTTATCATTTCAACCCGATTCCAATTCAATTCAAAATCAAAGCATAACAAAGGGAACTTGCAGTGTGATAACTGGGATGGTGTCAAAGTAAATAAACAAGCAATAACAATAAACAATAACAATCCAATAATCAATTTAAATAATCCCGAAATAATCGTATTAATTCGCATTGTTATTTGTACGAATTAATATAATTATTTCTAGAATCTACACTATCATTTCATGTAGATTAAAGATTATTACATTACGGTTTTCACTTGTCATCTATTTCAATTTCATCCATCATCAATTTAACAACATACATTCAGTGGTTCAAAGTGTAATTAAACAAATCCTACGTGTCGATAAATTTAACAGTTAAAGGGGTCATATTATACAATGTCATTTAATCAAATTTAACACATATGTCAAATCTAATTATCCTACGTCAATTTCAATTTCAAATTATTTATCACTTACATCATTAACAATTTAACGTCCAATATAAACATCAATAATCAATCAATTATCAGCCAAACTGCATTATCATCGCATAAATAATTAACAGAAATGGTGTCAAATGTCACAGGTGAACTGATACAGGCAATAGCATATATAACAGTGTAATTAACTAACAGCAACATATTTCAATTGTCGTTTCAATTGAAATCAAATCTAATAAATAAAAGAACGTTAATCGTGAGTGAGTGCTCACCTTTCGAGGCTAGAGAGGTTCGACAAATGAAATGGATTACGAATCCAAAGCAAAGCAAGATTGAACGCGAATTCGGTGAAGGAAACAGGCACTACGGGCCAGAAGCTGATAACGGAAGATCAATTGAACGATTAGAATCTATGGATATAAATTGAAAGAAATATATATTATTTTCAAAAATCAATTTAAGACATGTATTTATTTTCAAATTATATAAATCTCATACTTATAAAGTAGAATATATACATTAATACAACTTAAATTTGACTGGCTCACCCTTTTGATCGTACATATATATCCATGTAAACTACTTAAAACCTATACAACTGTATACTAATATAAATGGTTCGGCAGCAGCCTACCATCTATAACAGAAAATGTATAACTATATGCAAAATTAGATACTGATTTTTTTTAAAGAAACCATATTCAAAAATCCATATCTTTTATAATACAGAATTATATACATATATTTATTGTATATTTTAAAATTTTCAAACTCTATGTATATACTAAAATACTAACATGTAGCTGATGAGACTCAAGTACACCAAGTTTATTACACTGTCACCTAAATATGCAATATTTGTAGGAAATGAACCCAGGTTGCATGGGAGGAACTGCACACCTCAATCAGTAGATTACCCTTTTAAACTACATATACTCACACCCTGACGCACTACCTAAACAAATAAGTTTATATCAACAGCCAATATTAAATCAGCTATGCACGCAAAAACCAGAAATCAAAAGGCATAGTATATACAACTTATGACACATACATCAAATAAGAAACTATTTATACTTCCTTTTTTTTCTGTAACCACACATAGCTTGCATACTACCTTAACACACATCTAATCTTATACACGGTTAACTGTTATAGCTTTATAACTAATAAATAACAACAGTTTATACTCAATAGTTTGCAAACTTCATCAAAAAAATGTACGCCTACGTTCAAACAATATACCCAATTTCTAAAATATGCATATTACGCATCTAACCAGTAAAGTATAAACAACCTGGTTCGAATACAAATTAGTATATATAAACACAGCTCAGCTATAACCATCATAAAATTTACATAAGTATACTATAGTTATCATACTTAGATATAAAGCTGGCATATATATATATTATGTGACTCTTGTATTTATATACATAGTATGGTTTAGAGAATAAGGAATACATGTACACTCTCACAGATCAAAATCCATAGGCCAATGTATATACATGTATACAATAGATTTTTTTTATTATAATAAAATATAACATACCTAAATATCAACAGATAAAGGGAAGGAGCACGAATTGAGGGTGGCGGCGAATGGTGCTAGGGTGGAACCGGTGGGCTGTAGCTCGAGTTTGGCGGCACTCGGCCTCAAGCGTTCCAGGTGGAGCAGGCTGAGAAGGCGAAGAGGACCTGGCCGCTTCTCGGGTGCAAGGCGAGGGGATTTAAGGCAAAGAGGAGGCGCTCGGCCCAGGCTTGCTGTCGAGTAGGTGGGGAGTGAGTGCGCTTTATCGGGTGGACATTTCCGGCATTTGATGAGGCCGGAAGTTGCCGTCCACTTTTGATAGGCGAAACAGGTGGAGTGCGGTGAAGGTGACATGGCGTGATGAGTGGGTCTGTGCCACATGGTGTTTGCTGACGGGTGGAAGGGTCGGAGGCAGAGGTGGCAGCGGTGGACGGGCTTGGAAACATACGGCTGTATGGGTTAGGCAGTGGGAAAAGAAAAAAAAATGGCTGAGGGAAGATGTTTGGAGCTAGGGAGGGTGTGCTGGCAAGCTTCATTAACGTTTACATAATATTTCAAGGAATGTAAATAGGCTACAGAGATGTAAATTAGTGTTGTTGGTAGGTTATAGAATGGAAGTAGACTACATAGCAATGGAAATAAATGTTGCTTTCAAAAGCAATGTTAGAGCCAAAAAGGATGTGCCATCATGCACGTTTGAAGACGTTGAAGAAAAAGAGAAGGCAGAGAACCGTTGTTCAAATAAATGCATGCAAAAAGGAATTAAAGAACGTGCAGCAACCAAGAATACTTGTGAATCCCAAAACAAATGAATAAAACGATATACATTATAACACATATTTATTCCTTCAGTTGAATCAACAAAGAAGGTAGAACGAACCAGCACAAAATATTGGGACAAACGACGGACCGTTACGGCTAACCGTTTTGCATGCTACACCACGTACCAGATACTGAAACACAGAATTGAATATTCCACAGAGCTCAGCACGATGAGACGATCAAAACGATATACAGATATCAGTGGTTTGATTGAATTATAAAAATTCGAATTTTTCTACTGGTGGAAAATGCAAGAAAAATGCTAAAAAATAAGATCGACGGAGCCAAAGATGTCCGAATTTGGAAAAACGACAAACTGACATCTTGCTCAGAAGATGGTTTAGAATTTTTCTATGTAAAAATATTTAGGTTTCGGAAACATTTTATTTTCATTGCTTTTTAACTGATTAAATTGAAGTGAACTTACGCGCAAAATAAACTTTCATATTTTCAAACGAAAATTTACCAGTTGCTATGTTTAACTAGACGCATTCCAAATATCAAATTTATATTTCAAAATTTTATCGTTTTAAATTTCGCAAAATTTCAATTAATTACGTTATTAAAACAGTTGAAATTTACGGGTCGTTACACTCTACCCCACTCAAAACTTTTCGTCCCCGAAAAGGAACGAGGTAGGAGAATAGAAACAACCAGAAAGAAAAACAGATTTGAATTACAAAATAACAATTAATTTAAACCATATAAATTCAAATTTAAATTAATTGATATTCAATAATTGATTTAACCCATTTGATTTTACTAAAATCAATCTCAACTATTTCTAAATTCATTATCTTATTATTCCATTTCTTAAATTTTCAATTTCTAAAACCATAAATTTGAATAGTCTTTTATTATAATCATATTTTTATTTTCAACAATTTAAATTCTTCTTTATTCCAAATTATTGTTAAATTTATTCTACTTAATATATCTAATCACATATATTTAACCCATATAAATTAATTTAAACCATAAAAGTTTCGATTTAAATTAATTTACATCTACTAATTGCTTTTCAATTCAAGGTATTTTCATATGTTGATCAAATTTCAATTTATTAATTTTTTTCAAAACAAATTTATTCATTATTAACTGAGTTTACTAATTATCCTATCTAACTCTATTAACATCTTTATAATCAAAATTTAGTGTATAACATTTATTATAAACAGTCAAATTTTATTTATAAATTCAATTTATCTTATATATTATCCAATTACATATTCAACTTCTGAATGATTTAGGTAAGTTGTTTTAGAATGCAGTTGAACAATATACAAATAAAATTTTCCCAATTCAATTATTCAAGTTTAAATATTTATTCCAAATTTTGGTTTTATTTATAATTAAAATCATCCTTTAACAAAATTTAAGAATTAGATTTTCGATTAACTTTAAACAATTTAGAGATATATATAATATATTTATATCAAATAAATTAAATTTTAAAATAAGGTACTTATATATATATAAATCAAATTATACTGAAGAAATTCAAATCAAAATATTTTTTTTCAAAACAAAACCGTAGCAAAGCTACAGAATAGTATCTCCACTTCGAAACTCGAAAATGAACGTCGATGAAGCGGCCGCCATCACCGAAATTTATTTTCCAGTGACAAAGAGAAGCGCACTGATTTCAACATTTTAAAATTTCTTTGAGAACGATTTCTATTCAAAAATACTTTCAATAATATATACTTTAAAATTTTAAAAACCAAAGTTCGAAATCACCGGAAACTAAATTCTCAAATTTCTGAATTAAATTCATTTCAGTTTCAATTTAATTTATAAACCGTATTTATAAATTTATTTAGAACAATAAATGATAATCAAATATTATCATTTCAAACAACAATATAATTAACTTATTAAATTCCAGAAAATTTAACTTATATTTTTACAATATAATCAACAAATTTATTTCATTTACCAAATTTGAAAATAATATTGTGTCAGTTTGCTCTATTCAAGTGTTTTGGAAATCCTATCGATAGCGTTGATCAGACGAATCGATCGAAAACCCAAATCAACATCAACAACTCAAACAACACAATATATTTTAAAACATTTTTAAGATTAATTTACAGATACACTTCCTCGCTTGACGATACAAGAATGGATTTCAAAGCAAGGATAGAGATTCAAATTTTTGATAGACTCAAATCAAAGAGAATTTCGATTCGAAAATAAGTTTGAAACAGAAGATAAGATAATTCAATTACCACAATCGGGAGATGGATGAGTTTATTTAATTCATGGGTAACCTTAACCGGGTCGTCCGTAACTTCAAGAATAAGATCGATGCTGAATTCTGAGGTAAATCAACATCCAATCTCGAGAAATAGTGTCACGATCGGGAATTTTCGAATTTCGAAAATTCGACATCGATACTCACTTTATCGACTACCGAGGAATCGAGTGCCGGATACTCCAATAGTGAGGGTTTTAAGAAGGAAAAAGTAGAAGAACAGATAGAAGAAAAAGAGAAGAAGAAGAAAGAAGAGAACAACACATCAGAACAGAAAACAATATCAGAATCTTACACATCGCAGCGGAACAATATATAATAGATAAATCAGTAATCTTTTAAACAAAGAATTTTATCAGTTTATACATACATCAACAGAGTCAATATACAACTCAATACAACAATGGACAGTTATATAACTTGTCCTCACACAGAATACACAGCGGAATAAATACTATCAGATACAAATACTACGTCTCGTCATCCAGCTCATCTCCAAGCTCCAGAATATCCAGAATATCCTGATAATATAACTCTAGGCTGCCCGTGTGGAAATTGGTGGGCACCCAGAGTTTAGAAGGGAACAATAAACTCCGAGTCAGTCATGGTGACTGGTGTGAGATCGTAAAACAGTTATTTATCTTTAAAATAAATAGCAGAGAATTTTAAAGTCAATTCGCAATGCTTTTGGAAAATGAAACTACCATAAGACCTCCCACCATACACACAATGCAAACGCAGACTTGGAGGAGATTTCTTCTTATGATAGTCAAAGATGCTTACTACGCAAAAATCAAATTCTTTTTGATATTATTATTACTGCATAGTGGAAAACATTTCGAAAGTAGAATATAAATCTTAGCCAGCATAGGTACCATTATATTATGCCTGCTATAGCTGCCTCCTGAGGAGACAGGTTATACAATTGAAATCGTAAAGGCTCGTATTGTTTCTTTGGATTTCCAACAAATGGTCAGGCTAAGGAACTTCCTATCCACGATGGGTACGTCCCTGGAATAGACGACCCGAGAACCTAACCGGATCTCTGCCAACACAAGGCCGGGTTACCTCTGCAAAAATAGGTAACTACTGACACGCGTATGCCATCCCCCGATCGTCACCGATCTTCCCGAGGATCCCCGATTCGCAACAACCACAAAGAAATAAATTTTGCAGCAACCACAGAGGTTAAGTATCTGGGCTCCATACCATGATACCACCTTTATCCAGAAGGAATGACATACACTAAGGGGCGCTACTCCCTAGAACCTTGCCGCATTCGTCCTGTTTCGACCATTTCCGGGGTGTGAGGCTCGACGAAGTCTCGTCCACAAAGCTACGCTTTCTCAAAAAGCCCTGCTTCGGGTCAAACAAAATGATCAACCTATGATCACAAAGATATAAGATCAAACAAATGATCATATCACAAATGATCAAACATTGATCATTTCACAGCAACACTCAGTATGCCACGTTACCAAATTGGGATATATCACTGATAAATTTCAACTACATAACCTCTGAGCTCGTACGTCTCAGAGAAGGGTGTTAAGCTAAGAGAATAAATTCTCCGCCACCAACAGATATGTATTTGAAAGAAATCTGCTTTATATCTCAAATTGTAACGTTAGACACACAATCCATACAAGTCTGTTCCGGGATCGAACAGAACCGAAGGCACTTCTCACGAAGCCCTTGCAATTCCGGATAATTTTCAATCACGTCAGGATTTCCCGTCACTAAGGGTGATAAAACCTCTAAATCGGAGATCAGCCGATGTAGAGTAACTCGACGGTAACCCTTCCGTTTTCAAAAATATCCGGTCTTCAACACCGGTCTTCAAATGCGATTCATAACGACGTATCACATATTCGGAATGGGTTATACGACCCCATGGTCCTTTCCCGGCTAACCCGAATAGTGAGCGATTTATTCAAAAATAAGTGTGGCATTCAAATTCATCCAATTCACAACAAATACCTATCTAAAGGTAATTATTGATAGTCGGTTATTTAACTATCAATAAAGATGCGCGACATCATCAGATTCCAAATAATTTTCCAAATTATTTCATCTTCCAAAAATATCTTTATTAGATATAAAATTTCCACACTTCAAAAATAAATCAATATTTATTTTTCTAAACAGTTTCCCTTTCCTTTATAAATTCCATAGTGAATTTATATTTCAAAAATATCTCCTGATATACGATTTCAAATCGTTTTCAATATTCAATTTTCAATTTATCTTTTCAAAGATAAATTCTCAAAAACATTTCATTTTATTTTGGAAAAGCATTTCCATTCTTATTAATAATAAGAATTTCACAAGTCTATTTATTTTCAACATTTGAAAATATTCGATATACTTAAATCAAATTAAGTATATATTCATTCTTTAAGGAAATCATTTATTATAACAACATTTATTTGAGTCAAAACGAATGTTACGTAAAACATCGTTACGACGACTCAAAATCACTAGTATAGGGATTCGAAATTAAAATAGATATATAAATCCCAATACTATATAAAACATTTCCTTTCGGGAATCATTTACTATAACAACAGTGTTATAGTCCACCATTTCCTTATTTTTCGAAAACGTCTATTTCAACAATGAATGTTGAAATCTATGTATTCGATATCATAATACATTTTAAAAACATCTCTAAAATGTTTAACTTCATTTTCAATGTCACTTTTCCCAAAACTATCCATTTTACTTAACGATATATTCACTATCCAAAATCGTGAATATATCTCCTTTAACAACCTTCTATATTCAATTTATCAAATCCAATTGATTTCGAATTTATAAAACAACGTTTATAAATTCAACTTTATATTTTCTAACAACTTCGATTTATAAATTTCCTTTAATGACCCATTCAATTTTATAACTCAACGTATACATCAAAAATCCATATTATAAGTTAAATACTTATAATTTATTTATTTTAAAAGAAATCGTTCTTTTAAACTTTACAAACTGTAAATAAACCCATTTTAACATCATTTCCATTTTTAAATCCACATTCCCAAATATTCACTTTTAACCCCAAAATCAAATCCCAAATTGATTTCTAATTTTACTTCAATACCAAATCAATTTCAATATTGATTTCTAAATTTATTTTCAACTTTAAATAAAAGATTCCATACTGATTTCTCAAAGTTCTTCTCCAAATATTAAATCAATTACAGATTGATTTCTAATTTTATTTATCACTACTAAATAAATTCCTTATTTTTCTCAAATTACTCAACATCCTATTTTTAAATGGATTCTTTAAATTGAAATCATTTTACATTGATTTCCCAAATCGTTTCAACTTACCAATTAAATTTCTAATTGGATTTCCAACTTATCTTCTTTTAAATAAATTCCTTTTAAAGAAAATATATTTCGATTGTTTCTTTCAGTCTATTTAAAAATCCAAATTCTTAAATTAAATTCTTCAATTTATAATCACTATTTTACGAAATCCATTTATTTAACATTTTCACTTGATTCTGGAATTAATTCGATAAGATTATAAAAATTTACTTTTTATACTTTAAAAAAAATTCCTTTCTTCAAAATTTATCCAATTTCTAAAAATCAATTCACTTAAAAATTTCTATTTGAATTTCAAAAATTCAACTTTGTTTATCTTTGGAATCCAATGATATCAAACATCCATTCAGCTAAATTTTTAGCTTTCAAACAATTTCCAGATATCAATTCACTAACATCAATAATCATTCACAGATTATCACATCGCAGTAGAAATAAATTAAATCAATGTGAGGGGTCCAGTTGGATCCCTCCAACCTGTTTCCCTGCATCCAAAGACGTTAGCACAATACCAATTCCGCTCCAGTACGGAATTATCGCGGTATATGGGTTTTTTATAAAAATCCGCTTACTAACGGCGTAATAGGGTCTCATCCGCTATACGAGGCGGGAAATCATCAATCCAATATATACATATGCCAATATGTATATATTGCTATCTATAATAGATATATCCTACTATATCTAATAGCACATTCAAACAAATCAATCAATAACTGCAAATCAAAATTTTCCTTCGAGTGAGAAAATCTCACCTTAGCTTTTATTTTGCAATCCATTTTCCAATTTCCGCTTTGATTTCTCGTTTTGACCTTGTATAAATAATTTTATAAAATTTATCAATATCCGAATCAATTGACTAATTAAATTTCAATTGATAATTTAATCCATCCGTAATTTATTTTTATTGTAAATAAATACCTTTAAAGTTTTGACAAATCTCTTTTAACAATATTTTCTTAACTAAATTATTTCCAAAATAATCTTACTGTTAATGTTTGATAACTAAATAAATAAACGATTTACCTGAATTAAATTAAGGTTCACTTAATTTCATATTTTAAAATACTGAAATTTCAAAGCAAAAACTAAATTTATTTAACTCAAATTTTATATTTAAAACCAAATTCCCTTTATATAAATTTTCTTTTTCTTCAGACATATATACATTTTGAAATTTTTAAACAGAACTATTTGCTCTATTTTTTTCCTCTACATATATAAACTTTTACAATTTAACAAAATAAATTTGAAAATACCTTCACTGTTAACAGAATCACTTTAACTCGTGTATATATAGATACTTTACTGTCTTAAAAAAAAATTCGCTGTATGAAATTTTCTTCTATATATATATATACTTAACATTTTGTTAAATTGAAAATAGAAATAACATCCACATATACCTCACTGCCAGATCGTGCGTGAACTCCAGGCGATCGCCAACGTCCCCCATCACAGCTGAAACCCTAGCCGCCATCGCTACCACACGGTATCGCTCGCCACCCCTTGAACTGCAATCGCCACATGCCATCCGCCGAAGTCGCCGCTGGCCGCGACCTGATTTCCCCCCTCGAGCTCGCGTACGCACGCACGCGCCTCCCATCGATCGCGAGATCAACCACAAACGTCGATCGCTTGCCCTAAATCGCCACTCGATCCATGCTTCATCACGTCGCCGCCTGAACTCGATTGACTCCCATCCTACTCGCGACTTCGACAACTGCCATGCCCACGAATCTTCGAACGAACGAAGGTTTTCGATTTGAATTTGGAGAAGAGGGAGAGTTGCCATTAAATTGATTTTGTTTTTTTTTTTTGGTTTCGTTCGTTTGAACTACTTTTGGAACTGGGAAGGGGTTTAACAGAAGAGAAGAGAGTGGGGGAGGGGTACGAAGGTATGGGGAGGTAAGGTCGTGAACGTGGTGAGGTTAACCGATATAAATAAAATAAAATAAAAATTTCTTTTTATAATTTGAATTCGTTTAAAAATCTGAATGTGTTTATACTTCGTACGCTCACAGATTAACTCAAAAAAATACGAAATTGAAAATCCGACAATAATACAATATTACGGACCCAATGGGACTGGTTTCATCGAATTCCGAGACTGTTTGAAAAATGACTATTTTTAAATATCGATTCAAACAATAAAATTCAAAACTGAGTAAAACAGTTTAAATTTCAATTCTGAAGCTGCTGTTATCCTCAGTGTTATCAATATAAATTTTACAAGCGTCTGAAATATTTTTAAATGGCCTAAATTTGAAGATTCAAATTTTTATTCACTTTCAATAGATAAAATTTTATAATTTAAATCGTCAGTTTCAAAGTTATATTCGGGATACAAATTAAATCATCGTTCAAATATTTAAAATTAATTAAATATTCTCAATTTAATTTGTTCGAAATTCAGGGTCGTTACAAATAGAATTCAGGTATAGTAGGAGATAGATAGCATCGTAAACCGAGGATACAGAAATCTCCGGTAAATCGATGCCTATTATAAAGGAGTTTTGCTCCTTTACGAATCATTCGAATATTGGCGAGACCACCGATCTATTATAGATAAAATTCAGAATGGAGTTATAGGGTGCTCCATGATTGAAAGAAGACGGATAGTGAAGGACACGAATGAATTTCGGAACCGAGGGGAACGTTCCAAAATTCAAAGGAATTGAGTCAAAGGAAGAGATTGAAACTCGAATGAGAGTGATTCTGTAAATACATTTACCCTATATGTTAAGTTTTGCCTAGAGCTACCAAAGCTCTGATACCAACTGTAACGACCCGATATTTTGGACCATTCGCATCCATTATAAGTGTATAGGTAGACACTCATGCCGGAATTGAATTGCTCAAAATACCGCGTTGTTAATTTAAATTTGGCAAAACTAAACATACACAGTAAATAAATAATCACAGATCATAGACATAGAGTAATAAATGCAGCGGAAATAAAAGAGATAGTAGTTTATGAAGCTACTATATAAATGTATAAGTTACATCAGAGTTAGAACAGATACAACAGAAGAGTAATACGATACATCAGATACAAATCAGAATACATCACTGGAATCATCGAATGCTGAAAGCAGAATAGATGGATGGATCTTCAAGCAAAGCTCCAACTCCAAAGGTGAGTCACGAATACTGGTACACTCGGTCTGACCCGAGCATAAAGCAAAACACAAAACACTCGAGTTAGGATTAACATTCTTATATTAATAAATCCAACTCAAGTGAAATAGCAATTGAAATACAAGTAACTCAAAGGATGTTTGGAATAACCATCCTTTAAGGATCCGTTAAACTATCTACTATGTAGTAGTGTACGATAAGTAGATAATGTCTATCAGTAATATAAGGTATCAAAATAGTGTTAAGTCATGGCCCATTCCACCCTTAACACATTTTTATTCCCAAAAGCATATACAAGACCATAGTTTCCCCAAAACCGGAAGTCACCAGAGGGCAATCCATATACTAAAGGTACAAATCAAAATCGTAGTGGTCGCGAATAAATGGAATACAAGTATGACAAGGCACATGAGGCAATACCCAAGGTAGTGATACTACCGTTCGCCTAATCCGGACTGGTGAGAACGCAACGCCGCAGCGCCCGCAACACCGTGAAACAACACTCCCAAAATCAAGGGTGCACCAATCGACAACAAGTAATGAGTAGTTCGAAGAAGTGTGTCCACTTGAGGTAGCTAATCCTCCATTGACCCGGCACGGCTCCTGTTTTAGTCATTTCCAATTTGACGCAAGTGTCAAGGCTATCCATTATCGTTCACTTTCTTCAGTCATCACGTACACCATTCCAACCACTTCATTCTGGATCATCACTCCGCGTATAGTTATTAAAGTGGTTTCGGTTTAGATAAAGAGTATATCCATTACCGATTCCGGTCTCTTTAATAACTTTCGTAGTTATTACACCGATTGGTTGTTTAATAAATTTCAAAACCAAATCAATTTCAATTCCAATTAGAATTTGTAAATCAACATTTCATTTGTCTTTCCAAATCAATTTCCATAATTTACGTTTCAAAACTTCCAAATTACCATTTCAAAATCTTATAATTCAATTTCAATCTTTATGTAAAACAATTCAATATTGATTCAAATTCGTATATCAGTTTCATTCCAAATCATTTAAATTAATTTAATTTAACATTCAAATCAATTTAAATCCATTTATCGATTTCATTCCATATTCATTAAGTAAATTTGCCATTCAAAACAATTTCTATTAAATTTCCAATTCATTAAATCCCTTATTTAAATTCAACTTCATTATATCAAAACTTACAAATTTAATTAAATTAAATTTAATTCATCAAACCAAATTCTTTAAATTTCAAGTCTTTCGTACATTTATTTCAAATAATCACATTTTCATTTCTTGTTAAAGAAATTCAATTTCACTTATTTACTTTCTTAAATAATTTCCCAACTTAATTAATAAAGAAAACTCAATTTCAATTATTTACAAAGTAAATTTCACTTATTTCAAAAGTTCAATTTTTACTTATTAAAGAATTCAATTCAATTTAATCATTAAATCATTCAATCTCATTTAATTATTAAATTATTCAAAACTTAATTATTAAATAATTTCAAGGTTTTATAATTTCAAACTTAATTATAATTTCAAACTTAATTATTAAATCATTTCAAAGTTTAATAATTTCAAACTTAATTATAATTTCAAACTTAATTATAATTTCAAACTTAATTATTAAATCATTTCAAAGTTTAATAATTTCAAACTTAATTATTAAATCATTTCAAAGTTTAATAATTTCAAACTTAATTATTAAATCATTTTAAAGTTTAATAATTTCAAACTTAATTGTTAAATCATTTCAAAGTTTAATAATTTCAAACTTAATTTAATCATTTCTCAAATTAAAACATCGTTCTTTCATCAATTACATTGTTAATATTCTGTTTTCAGATTATTAAATATTAACACTTTCCTTTCAATAAAAATTCA
This sequence comes from Allium fistulosum, assembly GCA_030737815.1. Classification (NCBI taxonomy): domain Eukaryota; kingdom Viridiplantae; phylum Streptophyta; class Magnoliopsida; order Asparagales; family Amaryllidaceae; genus Allium; species Allium fistulosum. The sequence continues at coordinate 1,409,222,673 of CM060903.1, forward strand.
AATTTCAACTTCATTTCAAAACCATCTTATTTATTCAAATAAAATCTTCGTTTTATTTTTAAATTAAATTATTGACCAATCGGGTTTTATTTAATTTCCTATCCTAGGTCAAAGTTCAATTTGGGTATTTATCATTTCAACCCGATTCCAATTCAATTCAAAATCAAAGCATAACAAAGGGAACTTGCAGTGTGATAACTGGGATGGTGTCAAAGTAAATAAACAAGCAATAACAATAAACAATATCAATCCAATAATCAATTTAAATAATCCCGAAATAATCGTATTAATTCGTATTGTTATTTGTACGAATTAATATAATTATTTCTAGAATCTACACTATCATTTCATGTAGATTAAAGATTATTACATTACGGTTTTCACTTGTCATCTATTTCAATTTCATCCATCATCAATTTAACAACATACATTCAGTGGTTCAAAGTGTAATTAAACAAATCCTACGTGTCGATAAATTTAACAGTTAAAGGGGTCATATTATACAAATGTCATTTAATCAAATTTAACACATATGTCAAATCTAATTATCCTACATCAATTTCAATTTCAAATTATTTATCACTTACATCATTAACAATTTAACGTCCAATATAAACATCAACAATCAATCAATTATCAGCCAAACTGCATTATCATCGCATAAATAATTAACAGAAATGGTGTCAAATGTCACAGGTGAACTGATACAGGCAATAGCATATATAACAGTGTAATTAACTAACAGCAGCATATTTCAATTGTCGTTTCAATTGAAATCAAATCTAATAAATAAAAGAACGTTAATCGTGAGTGAGTGCTCACCTTTCGAGGCTAGAGAGGTTCGACAAATGAAATGGATTACGAATCCAAAGCAAAGCAAGATTGAACGCGAATTCGGTGAAGGAAACAGGCACGACGGGCCAGAAGCTGATAACGGAAGATCAATTGAACGATTAGAATCTATGGATATAAATTGAAAGAAATATATATTATTTTCAAAAATCAATTTAAGACATGTATTTATTTTCAAATTATATAAATCTCATACTTATAAAGTAGAATATATACATTAATACAACTTAAATTTGACTGGCTCACCCTTTTGATCGTACATATATATCCATGTAAACTACTTAAAACCTATACAACTGTATACTAATATAAATGGTTCGGCAGCAGCCTACCATCTATAACAGAAAATGTATAACTATATGCAAAATTAGATACTGATTTTTTTTTAAAGAAACCATATTCAAAAATCCATATCTTTTATAATACAGAATTATATACATATATTTATTGTATATTTTAAAATTTTCAAACTCTATGTATATACTAAAATACTAACATGTAGCTGATGAGACTCAAGTACACCAAGTTTATTACACTGTCACCTAAATATGCAATATTTGTAGGAAATGAACCCAGGTTGCATGGGAGGAACTGCACACCTCAATCAGTAGATTACCCTTTTAAACTACATATACTCACACCCTGATGCACTACCTAAACAAATAAGTTTATATCAACAGCCAATATTAAACCAGCTATGCACGCAAAAACCAGAAATCAAAAGGCATAGTATATACAACTTATGACACATACATCAAATAAGAAACTATTTATACTTCCTTTTTTTTTCCTGTAACCACACATAGCTTGCATACTACCTTAACACACATCTAATCTTATACACGGTTAACTGTTATAGCTTTATAACTAATAAATAACAACAGTTTATACTCAATAGTTTGCAAACTTCATCAAAAAAATGTACGCCTACGTTCAAACAATATACCCAATTTCTAAAATATGCATATTACGCATCTAACCAGTAAAGTATAAACAACCTGGTTCGAATACAAATTAGTATATATAAACACAGCTCAGCTATAACCATCATAAAATTTACATAAGTATACTATAGTTATCATACTTAGATATAAAGCTGGCATATATATATATATTATGTGACTCTTGTATTTATATACATAGTATGGTTTAGAGAATAAGGAATACATGTACACTCTCACAGATCAAAATCCATAGGCCAATGTATATACATGTATACAATAGATTTTTTTTATTATAATAAAATATAACATACCTAAATATCAACAGATAAAGGGAAGGAGCACGAATTGAGGGTGGCGGCGAATGGTGCTAGGGTGGAACCGGTGGGCTGTTGCTCGAGTTTGGCGGCACTCGGCCTCAAGCGTTCCAAGTGGAGCAGGCTGAGAAGGCGAAGAGGACCTGGCCGCTTCTCGGGCGCAAGGCGAGGGGATTTAAGGCAAAGAGGAGGCGCTCGGCCCAGGCTTGCTGTCGAGTAGGTGGGGAGTGAGTGCGCTTTATCGGGTGGACATTTCCGGCATTTGATGAGGCCGGAAGTTGCCGTCCACTTTTGATAGGCGAAACAGGTGGAGTGCGGTGAAGGTGACATGGCGTGATGAGTGGGTCTGTGCCACGTGGTGTTTGCTGACGGGTGGAAGGGTCGAAGGCAGAGGTGGCAGCGGTGGACGGGCTTGGAAACATACGGCTGTATGGGTTAGGCAGTGGGAAAAGAAAAAAAAATGGCTGAGGGAAGATGTTTGGAGCTAGGGAGGGTGTGCTGGCAAGCTTTATTAACGTTTACATAATATTTCAAGGAATGTAAATAGGCTACAGAGATGTAAATTATTGTTGTTGGCAGGTTATAGAATGGAAGTAGACTACAGTGCAATGGAAATAAATGTTACTTTCAAAAGCAATGTTAGAGCCAAAAAGGATGTGCCATCATGCACGTTTGAAGACGTTGAAGAAAAAGAGAAGGCAGAGAACCGTTGTTCAAATAATTGCATGCAAAAAGAAATTAAAGAACGTGCAGCAACCAAGAATACTTGTGAATCCCAAAACAAATGAATAAAACGATATACATTATAACACATATTTATTCCTTCAGTTGAATCAACAAAGAAGGTAGAACGAACCATCACAAAATATTGGGACAAACGACGGACCGTTACGGCTAACCGTTTTGCGTGCTACACCACGTACCAAATACCGAAACACAGAATTGAATATTCCGCAGAGCTCAGTACGACGAGACGATCAAAACGATATACAGATATCAGTGGTTTTATTGAATTATAAAAATTCGAATTTTTCTACTGGTGGAAAATGCAAGAAAAACGCTGAAAAATAAGATCGACGGAGCCAAAGATGTCCGAATTTGGAAAAACGACAAACTGACATCTTGCTCAGAAGATGGTTTAGAATTTTTTTATGTAAAAATATTTAGGTTTCGGAAACATTTTATTTTCATTGCTTTTTAACTGATTAAATTGAAGTGAATTTACGCGCGAAATAAACTTTCATATTTTCGGACGAAAATTTACCAGTTGCTATGTTTAACTAGACGCATTCCAAATATCAAATTTATATTTCAAAATTTTATCGTTTAAAATTTCGCAAAATTTCAATTAATTACGTTATTAAAACAGTTGAAATTTACGGGTCGTTACAGAATTATTTTTTGATTTTGAAAAGAAAACGAAGCTTTCAAATTTTAAAGTGAGTGGAACAAGGAAGAATCTCAAAATTTTGAGAGAACATGGGAAATTGTTTGGGATCAAAAGTGAAGTCTGTGAGCCCATCAAATACAACACCAAGCAGTCCAAGTACTTGTTTCAGCTGCAATTCTGTTAATTTTTGTTAACTTTGTTTGGATTCATAACTATATTAGCAATTATGTTGATTTGTTCGTAAATCATGGATTAGTCCTTTTAAAAGTTAAGGTACTTTTAAAATCATGTCTTTGGTCGTCATGTTTTAAAATTTGTGACAATTAAGTGAAATATAAGTTAATATATATTTCAGTTTGTTAATACTTTGATGCTAATATAGTAATTGGTTCCATGGTTCTAGAATTTGGTCACTTGGATTACCTAATATTTTAAGTTATATGTTTATCATTCATATTCAGAGTATAACCGTTCAGGTCTGGTTCATTAAGATATTGAAGTTGTCAGTCTTTTGTTTTAACATATATCATATTGTTCTATATTAGAGTTGATCATAACTTGCACACTTTGTTTATATGAACTAGATAACTACAGACAATGTTTTGGAAATGGAGCACAAATTGCTGTGCCAGGCAATGAAAAAAAAAGTTTACATGGTTAAACCAGTGTCATGTTTCAAAGATTTTGATAGGGCTAACTACAAAAGGTCTTGTGTAATAACCTATTTTCTTTGCATTATCTCTAGTGCAGATTACAAAAGATTTTCCTGATTACAAAAGATTTTGGTACTGCTGATTGCAAAAATGCCACTGTCCAGAACCAAAGCATATTTTGCATAAGAACGCATCCTAATATTCAAATACCATTGTCGTCCTATGAAGGAAACTGTTCAAGATCTGGCATTTTGCAGCTTACCGAGAATGCCCATGCAAAAAATTAGAGTAGTGCTTATCAGCGCATGTGTTAATCAGTTTTACCCAGAGACTAGTACATTACATGTATCCTTTTATGATATGATAACAATCGTTGATTAATGATGTTGTTTACATTACTAGCTGTCCAGCTAAAGGGAAAACTATCATGCGGAAAATTCAGAGTCATACCAGATAAGTTAACTTCCTACAATATTTTTGAACTTCTGGAAAATTGTCTTGTTGAAATAGATGAGGCTATTGTTGTGATGGGTAGTGAAAAATATCAAGTTAGGGTGCCTAATGAAAAACTATTATTCAGTATAAGATTTCTTATAGTTGATTCTAAGAGGTTTTGTGCACCGTATCTATTTTACACTATCAGTTACAAATTCAATTTCAGGAAATAAACTAGGATCCAAAATACGGATTCAATTTTTGTAGCAACTGTGTGATTTGCATCGAGTAAACACCAGCTCCACTAAGTTAATACTTTAATCACGACACCATGTTTGAGTTTAGTTATCTTAAATATGACTGAGGTCTCAGAAGATAAGTCCAACTGTTAGCCTGTTGCATTACTGTTGTTCAGGTATCATGTACTTCAAGATCCATTTTTGATATAAACTGAAAAGCTCTAATGATCATGCATGTCTTTTTTTCTGTCTTTGCATATTAGTTTTGTTATTAGTCCATATGTAGTTCATAGCATGGCATATATTAGCCATATGGTTAATTTAGAATCACACTAAATGAATTTCCTATTTTGGGGGCATGCAAATTATTAAACTGAATGTTTACTGGTCTTTGTTGATATGCAATACCGAAGTATCAACCAACCTCATATAAGCTGGGAATATGGACCATAAGGAATTGATATGAGAGAGAGAGACCATAACTGTGCAGGCAGTATACATGTGATGTTTATTATATATAACCAAATATACACTTTTGCACAAGCAGACTTCTGGTGAGTATCTTCCAACTTTTTAAATCAACATCTTCTCTATGTATGTATATTTCTTCATCACTGTCTTTTTGCTAATTAATTTTTTACTGGACACTTGTATTAGGTTAGGTTTGAACAAACTGTGACAGCACATTCGGTTAGGACAAGACTGCTAAAGTAATCACTTACTTAAGTTAGAAATATTTCCATTGACATGAGCTTTAGTTGCTAGCGAAGAATATTCTTAAGCTGGTGATCTAGTTTGGCAAAAGGAGAATCTAGAACTATGATGAGCATGAGTGCAGGGTGAAACAGTAGATAATACACTTTGATTGAAGCTGGAGTTTGAGATGTATAGCCAGGTATGAAACGAAATGAAAATCCTTTATATGAACCAATTGCACTCCAACCAAAGTAATCAATTCTGCTTGTATTTCACAGTAACTTTATTTACTAGTTCTTATGGGAAATTTGGCTTACAAATTTGAATAGCTTGCTATCAAGAATTGGCATATTACTGCAAGTGCTAATAACAGTTAGGTCATTCTACAAGTGTATTTACATGTGATACTATGCAATGTTTTCTTAGCACAAGGACAGCCGGGTTGTCCAGCACCAACCAAAAATAAAAAGATTAGGTAGTCCAGGTTAGTTGTTTTTATATACTAATAATTTATACCCAGACTTCAAATTAACAAAGCCTTCCCTCCATGATCTCATTAGGCTTAAGTCATGTATTCATATATGCAGTCCGGACTTACGGCACTTGTTTGTGATAAGGAAACTAATATAATGTGTACATGTATGTGTTACTGACATGACTTCTTCTTTTAAGATTTAAAGTGCTCCTCTATTCGATGAGAGAACTCATGTAAATTTGTTCTATATGTACTTACATGACTTCTTGTACTGAACTTCAGCGGTTTATATGCTTGTTAATATGGAATTGTTTATTCAGTATTTTTTTACGTGATAGGTTGATTTTCCTGATGAAATTTCAGATTACATTCATAGAGTTGGTCGTACAGCCTGTTTCACCTCTGAAGGGAAATCAATACTATTCCTTGACCCCACAGAGAGAGAAATGCTAAATAAATTGCAGAGCGCTGACCCTAAAATACCTATACAATTGTGGAAGGTATATCTTTATGCTCTCGTATGTCGGTTGATTATTCAAACGTTCTAATCCTTTTATTACTTTTACATTTTGATGGCTTAAGACTTATACGTGATAAGAATCGTTACATTGGTACCCGGGCTAGTGAATTGTTCCCAGCTTGCATTCGTGGTTTAGATCCTTATTACACAAGTAATTTTGCTATTTAGATGCTATGAATGAAACATAATTTTAGGGCTGAATGAAAATTCCCATCATTACCTATTTTGGGTTCATACAAACATTTACTAAACTTTGCTAGACCTATATGCCCAAAAAAAGATTTAAGCGCCTGCTGATATATTTCCACGTTACATATTTCATGGAGATGATCCTCTTATTAAATGATTGATTCTGAGTATCAATTGGTATTCTGCAGGCTGATGCTAAAAAGATGGAACAAATTTCAGGTTCATTGGCATCATTGCTGGTCAAGTATCCAAATTTGTAGAAACTTGCCGAAGCAGCATTCCGTACATATATAAGGTCTATTCATAAGATATACCTTCTTCAGTTATTGGTGATTCCAGTACTTTCGATGTTGTGACCTTTAAAGATGCAATAAAGTAAAGCATATCAAAGTCATTTTTGAGCAAATTAGCGATGGTAGCACCTTGCGACTCAATTTGCTCTCACAGTTCCAATTTGTCCAAGCATTTGTTGCTGGAGTTCAGGTAATTATGGGTAATCAAACGTTTTGTTAGCACTAGTTAGATAGAACATTTATTAGTACCCGATGTTTAAATTTGTATACAAATGGTTATTGTATGTGAGTTAGGTCATTTTGTCAAAAAACTGTTGTATTGGAATGGTTATGGATATTTTATTTGATTATATGGTTAATGTGTTTTTTAACTTATTTGAATACGATGATTATGTGAGTGATTGTTGATTGATATAATAGAATCAAAATAGACCATTAACATGAAATAATAGCATGGAAAAATGGTGTAAAATAATAAACAACTTTTAGTAGCGTTTCAAAAACGCTACCGAAATATATATAGTGGCGTTGAGTAAATGCAACCGTAAAACAGGGGTAAAGTTGGAAATTCTATTAGTAGCGCCAAAAAATCTTTTGGTGGCATTTTTTAAACGCTACAAAAAGATTTATGGTGGCGTTTGAAAAACGCTGCCAAAAATGCATTTATAGTGGCGTTAAAATAAATGCAACAAAAAATCATGGATTTTTAGTGGCATATTTTCTCGTAACAATTATTGGAACGCCACTAAAAATACGTAGTGGCGTTTTTTGGGCGCTACAAAAAATCAGTTTTCTTGTAGTGGAAGGCTTAATCCAAAAATGAAAGATGCGGTGCGTGATGAAATCCTTAAACTTCTCGACAACGGAATCATTTACCCAATCTCTGATAGTTCATGGGTTAGCCCAATTCACGTTGTACAGAAAAAGTCTGGGCTAACCGTTGTCAAGAATGATTCAAACGAACTTATTCCAACTCGTACTCAAACGGGTTGGCGTATTTGCATTGACTATCAAAAACTAAATGTCGCAACACATAAGGATCACTTCCCTCTTCCTTGTATCGACAAAATGCTCGAACGTTTAGCCGGCCACGAATTATACTGCTTCCTTGATGGTTATTCCGGTTATAACCAAATTCCAATCGCTCTCGAAGATCAAGAGAAAACTACTTTCACGTGTCCATTTGGTACCTTTTCTTATTGACGTATGCCATTCGAACTTTGTAACCCTCCTGCTACTTTCCAACGATGCATGGTGGCATCTTTTCTGACATGATTGAACGCTTTTTAGAAGTTTTCATGGACGATTTCTCTATCTTTGGTGATTCTTTTTCTGATTGTTTACATCATCTCGAGTTTGTTCTAAATCGATGTAAAGAAAAACATTTGACTTTGAATTGGGAAAAATGCCACTTTATGGTCAAATAAGACATAGTCCTTGGACGTATCATCTCAAATAAAGGCAATGAGGTAGATAAAGCGAAAATCGATGTCATTGCAAACCTACCCATTCCCAAATCTGTTAAGGACATTTGATCATTTCTAGGACACGCTGGCTTTTACCGATGCTTTGTGAAAGACTTTAGCAAAATCGCTCGTCCTTTGACTACTCTTCTAGGAAAAAACGTTCCTTTCGATTTCAAATCTGATTGTGTCTCTTCTTTTGAACGTCTTAAAAACGAACTCTTTTCTGGTCCAATCATTTGCGCACCCACTTGGGATCTTCCTTTCGAAATAATGTGTGATGGTTCTAACTTTGCAGTTGGTGCTGTCTTAGGACAACGCATCAACAAAATCCTTCATGTCATTTACTACGCGAGTATGACTTTGAACGACGCTCAACTCAACTACACAACAACCGAAAAAGAGCTTCTAGCTGTCGTTTTTGCGCTCGAAAAGTTTCGACCTTACTTAATAGGTTCACACATCACGGTCTACACTGACCATACTGCTCTCCGATACCTTTTTGCCAAAAAGGATGCTAAATCCCGTTTGGTCGTTGGATCCTTTTACTTCAAGAATTTGACCTTACAATCAAAGACAAAAAAGGATTCGATAATGTCATAGCCGATCACTTGTCTCGTCTTTCAAACACACCATCTTCTTTGCCAATCAATGAAAACTTCCCCGGTGAACAACTTCTTTCAATTTCTATAGATCCATGGTACGCTGATATAGTGAACTACTTAGTCACTAAAGAAACTCCCTCATCTTGGTCCAAACAGGACAAATGCAAATTTATGTCCCAAGTGAAATATTTCTATTGGGACAATCCATGCTTGTTCAAATATTGTCCCGACCAAATCATCCGACGTTGCATTCCGGATAATGAGATCAGGAGTGCTCTTTCGTTTTGCCACGATCAAGCATGCGGTGGACATTTCGGTCCTCGAAAAACTATGGAAATGGTGCTTCAGTGTGGTTTATATTGGCCTTTGCTTTTCAAAGACTTGTTTGAATTTTGTAAAACTTGCGAGCGATGTCAAATGCTTGGACGAATTTCTCGACGAAATACGATGCCTCTAAACCCCATTCTTACGATCGAAATATTTGATGTTTGGGGTATCGACTTTATGGGACCGTTTCCCAATTCTTTTGGAAACTTGTATATCCTTCTCACTGTCGATTACTTCTCAAAATGGGTCGAAGCCGTTCCTTGCAAAACCAACGACCATAGAATTATTGTGAAATTACTTAAAGAAAACACCTTTTCGAGGTTCGGCATCGCACAATAATCAATGATAACGGAACCCATTTTTGCAATCGATCTTTTGAAACATTAATGAAGAAATACTCGATAACCCACAAGTTATCCACTCCATATCATCCTTAAACTTGTGGGCAAGTTGAAGTTTCAAATCGTCAAATCAAACAAATCTTGGAGAAAACCGTCAACAAAAATCGAAAAGATTGGTCTCAAAAATTGATCGACGCGCTTTGGGCTTACCATACTGCTTTTAAAACTAACCTTGGAATGTCTCCATTTCGTTTGGTTTATGGGAAAGCTTGCCATTTACCGGTAGAAATCGAACACAAAGCATTGTAGGCAATAAAGAACTTAAACTTTGATCTTGAGAAAGTTGGCGAAAACCGAAAACTACAACTCAACGAACTAGAAGAACTTAAGAACGAAGCGTATGAAAATGAGAAAATTTACAAAGAAAGGAAAAAAAAATTCATGACAAGTCAATCCTAAGGAAAAAAATTTCGCCTAACCAGAAAGTTCTTTTATATGACACGAGATTTCATTTATTCCTTGGGAAACTTAAATCGAGATGGACCGAACCATTTGTGGTACGAACTGTTTTTCCACATGGTGCCGTAGAAATAGAAAACTCCAGGTATGGATTGATTTTCAAAGTCAACGGTCATCGTTTGAAACCTTTCTTGGAATTGCCAAGTAACCAAGAGGAGGAGCTCATGATTCTTCATGAGCCAAGCTACGTCTAGTAAGAATGTTAACCCACTTTTGTAAATATGTACATATTTTTCCCCGTTACACTCATTATATCATGCACTTACCGTGGGGACACAGTAAAAATTAAGTGTGGGAGGGGGAGTCTCATTTTCATATTTTTTAAGTTTCATGGCATTTTTGAATTTTCATTTTCTTTTAACTCAGAAAAAATCTCAAAATTTCTAAATCTCAAAAACATTTTCTTTTTATCATTTTGATTTATTTTTGAAGAAACACTATAGGATAAGTATAAGTTTTGGTTAATAAATTGAAATTTTTGAAAATTTATTTGTCTTAACAAAAATAAAAATGAAGTTTGATTACAAATAACAATGGTTTAACTAGTATATACAAAGGTTCATATGTGTTAATTATGAAGTATATTCTAATTGAAAATCATTGTTTAAAAAAGTGGTAAATTTAAAGTAAAGGATATAACATTTTTATCTTCTAAGTAAAATGTTGCTAAGATGATTTTTCAAAACTCTCTCTTTTTAAAAAAAACATAAAAAAAAAACAAAAAATAATATATATGTAAAAAAACATTTGTATATATGTATATATTTTTAACACCTAGAGTCATGTGTTTACACTCATGTGTTCACTCACCATGCTCTGTACCCATCTCAATCAGCCCGAAAGGCAGTGCACGATCGGTATAGCTGGCTTCTGTTTATCCGAGTTAGGTGTAAGTATATAAAAAATTCTTTTACTAATAACGCCTACAGTCAATAAGTGTTCACACTTGTGTGTCCACTCGCCACGCTCTGTATTCCCCTCACGTAAGCCCGAAAGGCAGTGCATGGGTGATATATATGGCCTTAGTTTATCTGAGTTAGGCATATGTTAATATTGTTAATATCAATAAAAAATTTAAATAAGAGAGAGTAAGCAACTGAAATCCAAACACTATTTTGACTTGTTTGATTTAATTTGTTATTGAAAAGGAATGAAAATACCACTTTGACAAACTTTGATGATCAACTAAGGATCCATTTCATAATTACATTGTGTTATCAACCGAAACAACTAGCCAAACTATAGTCTATCTGTTATGGAACTAAATTTTTGTTGGAAATTTTGATAAGTAAAAGGACTTAAATTTCTTGATAATGACCAGAACTTATATTTAACTTATTAGTGTCGATTTGAAAGTGAATCCTTCATTCGTAAATTCTTTCAAAAACTTGCATTCATCCCATTGTAAATAAATCTTGTATTTTGTAAATATTTTCACTTTGCATCTGGATTTTGTGGGTAGTATCCACTAAAACCCCTCACGAGACAACTCTTGTCCTACTAGGGACACCCAGAGGTTTAACGGCTTGTTGCATACGCTCAATGCAATCATTATCCCTATGAAAACAGATTTATCTTAGTTTTCCTTTATTCGAGGACGAATAAAAGATAAGTATAGGGGTATTTGATGTGCAGGTAAATGTGCAAATATTTACATCAATATTTTATCTATTTTTATTTAAATAATTGTCATATTTGGGTATTTTAACATGTTTAAAACCAAAATTCAATTATTTTCAAATCATCATATATTCATCTACATACAGGGTCAAAATAGTCATTTTTGTGCATGTGTTAATTTGGGACATTTTACTTGGACATTTTTCATAATTTTTATAGGAATTTGGATGCATATGGAAGAGGGTTTCATGAAGATATATGCATGCACAAGGGAATACAAAGGAATGAAAAGGAAATAATTCAAGCTCATGATCATGGAGGACCCCACCCACTTACCTAAATCTACAATTAGAAGCTAATGAACAACTAAGTGGAGGTTAAAGCTTCATGCATATTTAATGATGGATTAATTAGAGGCTAATGGTTACTTGGAGGCCACACTTCCTAAAGGGCATTTTGTGAAGCACCCTAAAAATTGAATTAGGGTTTTATACATGTATAAATAGCCCTCTTATGTACATGTAAATAGCTTCGTACTCCCTTATTTTACTTAGGAAAATTAGCAAGCAAGTTGTAAACACAATGTTTCATGAAATAAAAATGGCTTCCAAGCCTCTTTCTCTTTTCTTTTCTACATGCTTTTATTTACTTTTATGTTAATGTTTATTTCTATGCTTTCTTTCATTTCATGTTTATAGCTTAGATTTACATTCATGCAAGTAGTGTAGCTTTAGTTTTTATGCAAGTAGTTAGTAGTTAATCTCTTTTTCTTCCTTTGTTTAGTTTCTATTTCTTTGCTTTTAATGTTGAAATTTACAAGTGTTAATTTGATAACACAAATGAGTAGCTAAACCCCTTTGATTTAGGACAATGAAGCTCTCTAACTTTATATAAATTTAACATTTCTATGATTTATGGTCTCTTTTATTTGTGCTTCATGAAAGTGGATTTTGATGTAAGTTTATACAAGTGGGTTTGATAGCTTATGTTGCATTTGCAAATGAGCTATTCTTATTCAACATAAACACAAATTACATTATCATTTGCTAATTGGTTTTTGATTTTGAAATTAAAAGTAAAAACAAAATTTGTTGATCTATATTACTAATTACAATAGTAAATAGATCATACTTAAAATAGCTTTTGCATTGACTTCATTTTCATGAGAGTTGATAAGTGGGTTAGTTGTTGTATTGTAGTTTGATGGTTTAAGTTATGTTAATTAATAACATAAAAAAAACATACTTATGATAAATACAACAATTATTTCACTTAAGATAAAAAATAGAGATCATAAATTATTTGTTTGTTAATTTATAAAAATATGAGAGTGGATTTTCCTCTAAATTGTTCTCTAATCTCATTTTCATTCTAGTTTTAGCTTCATTTTGTTGTTAGTTAACAATCCTCTCTCATTTTGGTCTAATTTGATTGATTAGAAAGTTTTAAAATCTTATTCCCTGTGGATCGACCCGTACTCGCCACGTACTAACTTTTGTACGCCGTGCGCTTGCGGTTATTTTTATTTCAAAAATTTTCGACGGTTTTCTAATTCGATAGAAATTCCGTCGTCAAATATTAATCAAAATGTATTATTTAATGTTTAAAATCAATTCTTTGAATATTTAAAATTAATTTAATATTTTAGATTTAAGTGTTAAAATTCCGGTCGTTACACTTAGTTTGGTTGTTGGTTATTAGACCGAAATCTGTGTTCGGTAGATGCAGTTCGACGAAGCTTAGTTCGATAATACTCTGGTTCAGCGGGTTTGACATGGATCAATAGCCTTGAAACTGTTTGGCATGCCTTGGTTCGATGGTAAGCTACCGAACAAGAATCTCTATTCGGTTGTAGACCACTGAACAAGAAATATTGTTCACAACTTGATGTTGGATGGCGGACTGGATGATTAAAGGTAATTGGATAAGGCTTGGATGAGGTATTTATAGGCGTAAGGTTGGGCAGAGATTTGTTAGGTGATAAATGGTTAAACAGTAAATGGTTATGTTCCGTACCAGATTGTTTTTCCTATTCTATAAAAATAATGTACTTGCTAGGAATCAAACTCCCGACCTCTCTATTGGAAGCTTCATTCACAACCAGTTGAGCTACCCACATTTTTGTGTCATAACTCCTTCATTTTAAGTTTGAATTAAATGAAATTTGAACTAATAGTTTCATATTGTTGAGTAGAGTATCCTAATGCCTCTAAATGTTCCATCTGCTTGAAGTAGGTAGTAGCTCTCTAGGGCGGGGCCTAAGACAGTTAGGTGGTGGATAAATTTTAAGATAATCGTATCTTCCAATCCATAGCTTGGATTGAGATGTGAGGAATGCAGAATATGGATCTTAAGGCTAGAATGAACACTAGAGGGGGTGAATAGTGTTTATAAGAAATTACTAAATCTTTTTGAGTTATTGTTGATTTGTATACAAATGTATGCAATATTCAAACACAGATATAATCACAGAATCAAACACAGATGCAGAAATAAAGTAAATGAAGTAAAGGAAAGAACACACCAGATTTTATACTGGTTCGGAGTTACCCTACATCCAGTCCCGCACAACTAAGTACGGATTTCCTTTCAAAAGCAATTCAATAATTACACCCTCGATTTCAAGGCCACGAGGTACACCCTCCAGAATCACAATCCTCCGGGTAGAGATACTTGATTTCCGGGGCAACAAGTTCACCCAATTGATTTCCAAGGCTACAATCACACCTTTTACTCTATTGATTACAAAGAAAGCCTATAACTTTGAATAACACCGAGAATCTTGATGAGATAGTGACAGAGAATCAAACCAGAGATTATCTAGTTAGATTCAATGTTGATTTTGGCAGAATAATGGTAAGAATATGTATAAAGAAATGTGGAAGAAGAAGAGAAGTGAAAAACCAGAAAATCTGATCTGAAATTCGTTGAAACCAACCCCTATTTATAGAAGAACAACAGCCATGTCTATTCATGAAAGGTTATGGCGAATAGACACTTCTTTTGAAATTCAAATTTTTGAATCTAATTGTCACTATGTCGACATGGGTACTAGGGCATGTCGACATCCCAAAGCATTTTTTGAAGATTTGATTTTCTTTGAAAATAACCTTTATCTTATTTTAAAAACTATTTAAACTTTATAAATATACTTGACTATAGATAAAATACATAGATAAATATAGAGAATAATATATATAAAATTTTATTATAATTTTATATTTAAATCTAAGTATAAATATATTATAATTAAAAGATAGTTTAACACAAACGAAGTTTAAAACAAGAGTTTATTAAAAACAAAAACAAAGAATATTTTAAGGCTAAAACATCTTTTTGAAAATCATTTGAAAAGATAATTTTTAAGGCTAAAACATTTTGAAAAGCAGTTTTGAAAATCATTCTGAAGTAGTTTTGAAAATCATTTTGAAGTAGTTTTGCAAGCTTCTTCCTGCAGAATATCTCATCATATCAGGACTCGAGAACTTGTACAAAACCAGGATGTTCGTGGGTTTGT
This sequence comes from Allium fistulosum, assembly GCA_030737815.1. Classification (NCBI taxonomy): domain Eukaryota; kingdom Viridiplantae; phylum Streptophyta; class Magnoliopsida; order Asparagales; family Amaryllidaceae; genus Allium; species Allium fistulosum. The sequence continues at coordinate 1,409,238,065 of CM060903.1, forward strand.
AAGCCACTTGTCGTAGGTTTGTAAGCTACTTGTCGTGGGTTTGTAAGCCACTAAAACTGGGTTCCATCCCAAAAGAAAAATGGAGTGAAGATTTCAGTGCTATTATGAAGTTTAAACATAATTCTAGACTCAATACTTATCTTGAAATCTTGAACTCTTGATAATCTTGATACTCATGAGTCTTCAATCTTGATATCTTGAATCTCTATACTGTACAGTCTTCATTCTTTGTACCTGCATGGTTAAATCCTGCATATACATATATATCTAAACTATAATGTTAGTATTTATATTTTATAATCTTATTCTAAGGTTGTTGTCATTAAAACCATCATCTCAAGGACTAATAATCTCCCCCTTTTTGATGATGACAACCTTTGTTTATAAAATATTACTTCTATCCTAATAACTCCCCCTTAATCTATGCCTAACTACCCTATTTTATATTTCTCCCCCTTTGTCATCAACAAAAACAAACAAACTCTAAACTATATAACTCCCCCTCATTCTTGTACTCAAGTACCTACATTAATAAACTATATAATAGAGTATATTAAGAAATAACTATACTTATAGACATGATATTCAATCAACGATTATAAATATATCAATGTATATTTATACATTCATCAATCCACACCAAGTGTCGATCAAATCAATCAAAACAATAAAAACAAACAATTTCAATCAAAGCAATCAATTCAAACAAAGTAATCAAATTAAATAAAGCAATCAAATTAAACGTTACGAGGAACTTCCACCCATCCTTCTTCTCCGAAAATAGGGTCTGCTTTGATGGCATCCCAATTTTCATTGTCATTTGTGAGAGAGACAAGAGGATGTGCTTCGTTATCATCCTTGTGCAGTGAAGAAATCATCCATCGAATTGCCTCGAAATGCCTTTCTTGCTCCTTGATCATCTGCATTTGACTCAATTCTAAGTGTCGCTGGTTACGAAGAATGAACGACAGAATATTCTTGAATGAATTAAGAGTTTCTTCAAGATTCTCGGATAAGTTATGAATTGGATTAGCAATTTTTGAAATTGTGAGAAGAATGAGAGATAGAATAGATAAGAAATAATATTCAGTAATGAATTCTGGAAGAAATGGGTATATATAGGTGTAGAAATTCATTTGAAATGAATAGACATATGGTGGTTATTCAAATTCAAAATGAAGTGTCATTTCTGACCAGTACATGCCGACATGGTCATAGAGGGTATGTCGACATGAGGCAGTGAAATTTGATGGTAATTTTGATTTTGTGAATAATTGTGTATATATATATTTATATAATATACTAACATTTATTCAAGAGATAAGATAAGCTAGATAACATAAAAGAAATTCAATTTCATTGCATAGAAGAGTGATACAATGATTAATCATAAACAACTACATAAATACTCAAATTAAAACAAACATAAACTAATCCGACATGATATGAAAATATAGAACTAGTTAGAGGATGATGAAGATGAAGATAATCCAAGTTTCTTGCTGACTTTGGAGAAAAACTTGTTAATCTTGGATGATATTTTGTCCAACTTCTTACTAACGGATCTTTTAAGAACCCGTTGATTCTCAGCAATAATCTTTTGGTTTTTTAGAAGAGTTTTGTTGGTAGGATTGGAGGGATAATCAATACTTTCTAGGGATGTCTCACCTTCTTCTTCTTCTTCTATTTCCATTTCATCCCCTTCTTCTTCTTCCTCCTCTTCCTCCTCTTCCATTTCTTCATGAGCCAAACGCTCTTCCTTTTCGGCAAGAGTCTCATAAGGTTGAAAAACATATGGGATTTTCATGAGAGAAATGTTTGAGATATTAAAAACTTTTCTTGAAATAAATTCTTCTCCTTTGAAATTTACTCCAAAATAGTTGAAAATCCGAGTAAGGTAAATTCCATGATATAAAGTGTTTTCTCCCATTTCAAAATTTTTAGGACAAAGTTCATCCATAATAACTTGCGCCCAATTGATATCATAATTTCCGAAAATAGAAAAAAGTGCTTTGCACACTTTTGAAGTAGGATTGTTAAAATTTCACGATCTTGGGGTCAAATTATGTTGTAAAAGAAAATTGACAATTCTTGCTTTTGGACGAAAGTTTCGGTTTTTAAATTCAAAGTTTTCATCTCCTTCAAAAATATGATGAAATGTCTCACGATCATGTTCATCGATTTGAAAACTAGAAAGATCCATTCCCATGCTTTTGCAATTGAGAATGGTACCCAAAAGATCACAATTCAAAATAATTTTAGTGCCTTTGACACTACTCCAAATTTCATTATCATTTCCTTCATAAAATTCTCGATTGAGATTTGCATAGAAAATTTTAACAAAATTTGGGTAACAGACAAAATCATTTTGAGAAGAATCAACAAGACTATGAATTTGATTGTTTGCAAAAAGAGTATCAATTTCATAAGAAGAAAAATCTTGAAAAATAGCAAACTTTTCGGGATGGACTTTTCCATAGTTAGCATAATTGATGTATGCTTTTATTGCCTCCGGATTATTGAGGAGTTGCTCTTTCAAGTTTCTGGAAAGTCTCATGGTGGAGAGGTTGCTTGAAGAAGCCATAAAGTAGAGAGTAGAGAGCTTGGAGTTTTGAAGAGAGAGTTTGAATTTGAAAATGAAAGTGAAAAGTTGTGATAAAAGATAGTGAATAAATAGATTTTTGAAAGACATGTTCTCTGGTCAAAAGATGCTTTTTTAGAGTATTGAATGAAGTGAAAAGGTGGAGGGAAATTCAAGCATTTGAATTCAAATTTTGAATTTCAAAATTTGTACCCATGTCGACATCATGGTAGGGACCATGTCGACATGTGCTTGAGATATTCTATGATTTAATTTTCCTAACTACTCTAATATATATATATATATATATTTATGACTAAATATATATATATATATCTGGAATAATATTATGATTATATTATATTCCATAAAATATATATAAATAATAATAAAATAATAATAATTATTATAATAAAATAATAGAAAATAAATTTAAAATTCAATCAGCACACCAATTCAAAAAACAATCAATCAAGCAATCAATCATCTAATTCTAAGCATGCAATTTCAATCAATTGTATTGTAAATGTGTACCTTTTTCTGAGTCCGTTTCCTTGAATTTGTTGAAGTCGTGAACTGCCGTGAAACACAAATTTGAGTTATCTATCTTCTGATCATCATCGCTTAAGGACGAGTCTGAGTCATCTAGAGTAGCAGTAAATGCACGCTTCCGATTCTTTACTGATTCATTGTTTATAGGAGGATTCTGCCTTTCTGGATACGGACAGTCTCTTTTGATATGGCCTGGATCGTTACAGTTGAAACATTTGACATTATTTGTCACTACATTCTGATTTCCCGGATTCTTATAGTTGTTTCTCTTAAAATTATTCATCTTTCTGTATTTTAAGAATTTCCGAAAATTTCTGGTCATAAGAGCTATCTCTTCATCATTATCACTATTTGAGTCTGATTCATCGGTCAATGCATTGAATGCCATTGATTTCTTTTCAGATGCTTTGCTTTCTCTTCTCCCGATCATTTGGACTTCAAATGACATTAGATTTCCAATTAATTCTTCTATCTTTAAAGTACTGATGTCATTTGCCTCTTCGATTGCAAGTGTTTTTTGATCCCATTCTGGAGTGAGAGAGTTAAAAAATTTCCTGACTTGATCTTCTTCGGAAAACACTTTTCCCAAGGATATGAGAGAATGTACAATATCCTGAAATCGACTATACATATCAGAAATAGACTTATTAGAATTCATTTTAAATAACTGAAACTGATTTGTGAGCATGGAAATTTCGGTCTGTTTAACTTTGCTTGTTCCTTTATGAGTAACTTGCAAAGTTTTCCAGATTTCATATGCAGACTTACAAACTGACACTCTATTAAATTCAATCCTATCAAGTGAACAAAATAGAATATTCATTGCTTTGGAATTATTTTGTGCAACAGCCTTTTGCTCAGTGGTCCACTGTGCAAAGTCAGTTGTGGGTTCAGAATATTCATTCTGTGTGATATTCCAAGTGTCTAATCCTACAGATTGTAAATATATTTTCATCCTACATGCCCAATATGCATAGTTACTGCCATTAAAAAGTGGTGGTCTGATAGTAGACTGACCTTCTACAAATGAACTAGTGTTAGAAACAGTACCAGTGTTGGTAGTCATTTAGAAAACTTTTCAAAATTCAGATTATGAAACTTTTGCCTTGCTCTGATACCAAATGTGAGGAATGCGGAATATGGATCTTAAGGCTAGAATGAACACTAGAGGGGGGGTGAATAGTGTTTATAAGAAATTACTAAATCTTTTTGAGTTATTGTTGATTTGTACACAAATGTATGCAATATTCAAACACTGATATAATCACAGAATCAAACACAGATGCAGAAATAAAGTAAATGTAGTAAAGGAAAGAACACACTGGATTTTATACTGGTTCGGAGTTACCCTACATCCAGTCCCGCACAACTATGTACGGATTTCCTTTCAAAAGCAATTCAACAATTACAACCCTCGATTTCAAGGCCACAAGGTACACCCTCCAGAATCACAATCCTCTGGGTAGAGATACTTGATTTCCGGGGCAACAAGTTCACCCAATTGATTTCCAAGGCTACAATCACACCTTTTCTCACTTGATTGATTTCCAAGGCTACAATCACACCTTTTACTCTATTGATTACAAAGAAAGCCTATAACTCTGAATAACACTGAGGATCTTGATGAGATAGTGACAGAGAATCAAACCAGAGATTATCTAGTTAGATTCAATGTTGATTTCGGCAGAGTAATGGTAAGAATATGTATAAAGTAATGTGGAAGAAGAAGAGAAGTGAAAAACCAGAAAATCTGATCTGAAATTCGTTGAAACCAACTCCTATTTATAGAATAACAACATCCATGTCTATTCATGAAAGGTTATGGTGAATAGACACTTCTTTTGAAATTCAAATTTTTGAATCTAACTTTCACTATGTTGACATGGGGTACTAGGGCATGTCAACATCCCAAAGCATTTTTTGAAGATTTGATTTTCTTTGAAAATAACCTTTATCTTATTTTAAAAACTATTTAAACTTTATAAATATACTTGACTATAGATAAAATACATAGATAAATATAGAGAATAATATATATAAAATTTTACTATAATTTTATATTTAAATCTAAGTATAAATATATTATAATTAAAAGATAGTTTAACACAAACGAAGTTTAAAACAAGAGTTTATTAAAAACAAAAACAAAGAATATTTTAAGGCTAAAACATCTTTTTGAAAATCATTTGAAAAGATAATTTTTAAGGCTAAAACATTTTGAAAAGCGGTTTTGAAAATCATTCTGAAGTAGTTTTGAAAATCATTTTGAAGTAATTTTGCAAGCTTCTTCCTGCAGAATATCTCATCATATCAGGACTCGAGAACTTGTACAAAACCAGGATGTTCGTGGGTTTGTAAGCCACTTGTCGTAGGTTTGTAAGCTACTTGTCGTGGGTTTGTAAGCCACTTGTCGTGGGTTTGTAAGCTACTTGTCGTGGGTTTGTAAGCCACTAAAAAGGTAGAAATGAGTTCCATACCAAAAGAAAAATGGAGTGAAGATTTCAGTGCTATTATGAAGTTTTAACATAATTCTAGACTCAATACTTATCTTGAAATTTTGAACTCTTGATAATCTTGATACTCATGAGTCTTATCTTGATATCTTGAATCTCTATACTATACAGTCTTCATTCTTTGTACCTGCATGGTTAAATCCTGCATATACATATATATCTAAACTATAATGTTAGTATTTATATTTTATAATCTTATTCTAAGGTTGTTGTCATCAAAACCATCATCTCAAGGACTAACATGAGATGCGGTTTTGACCTAGGTGCATGTCCCCAACCTTAGGAATATTTTACAATGGCTTTAAGTATATTTTTAGATTATTCCAAAGTTGTCCCTAACACTTCACCTTGCCCTTATGATTACATGATGACGCCTTTATTATGCACATTTCAACCATTTCTATGCTCCTTGTCGTATTCACTATGTTATAAGCGAAAATGCCCATAACACTTATAGTTATGGATTTAATGTTTAACTAATTAAATCATGTATGTATATACTCATAAGTTTTATTTTTGCTGTTATCCAAAATTGTAAATCAATATCAAGTTGAAGCTTCTAATTAAGTTAATTTTCTTTTCAATTAATATATTCAACATTTTATTATTTAGTCAATTGTATGTATTTGAAATATAAATCTTAAACTTCAATTTTCACATGTGTGTATATGTATATACGAAAAATTAAAAATAATAATATTAATCATGTTATTGAACCAAAATATTAATTAGGACAATAATTTAAGATAATCTTCTTTTCATGTTGAATGTTTTTAGGTCTGCAATTTTTAAGGCCAAGATATTTTGTTGTAATTAAGCATAGAGTTCTTTCCATGTAGATATTTAACCTATTGGTTATTGTTTGTAAAAGAGAAAATCTAAATACCACCAATTTAGTTTTATTTTAATCCTAATTTGATTAGATCTTGATCTAACGAGAAATTTTATTACATCTTTTATTTTTCACAAGTATTCTTCTATTTTTAAAATATTTAATTCTTTTATATAGATTTGTTTATATATATATCAGTGGAAACATAAATATCAAATATATATATATATATATTTATGTCTATATATATATATATATTAGTTATTTTTTTTCTATTTTTGCATCTGTTGTTGTGTTTTGAGATATTAGTCATTTATTTGTTTTTCCTCAACATCAACATGGCCCTTTTTTATTCCCACCGCGTTAAGGTTGATTTGGATTTATTGGAAATTTTCCCAACAACTTAAACTACCAATTCAGAAAATTTTTATGTTGAGCAAGTTGAAAATAAGTGGTATAATATTGTACTCATTTTGATGAGGAGATGATGTGGGATGCGATGAAGAAGACGGTTTGCAAAAAGGAGTTCATATCTGAAAGTTACAAGCAAATTAGTCTTTTGAAATAAATAAATAAATTGATTTATTTCAAAAGTTTTTGCTACATACAAAGTCAAAGCTAATATTGGAAAATATCAAAAACTTGTGAGGTGGAGATATATTAGATATGGTAATTTAATCAAAATAAAAAGAAGCCGCATATTTTGCTTTGGAAGAAGTTTGAATATCCTAAGTATATGCTCCATCAGCACCTATATAAAAGCAGTGACAGCTCAACAATTTTATTATCATTAAAAGTTATCTCTTTTAGTTTTTTTATAAAGATTATAGTTTTATTTGCTCCACTTTGCTAGCTACAATGATGTAATAATAAAATCTCTTGTACTCTCTTCAAATTATAGTGAGATGTTGGGTCCATGGATGTAGGTCAATTAGACCGAACTACGTTAAATTTTATCGTCTCCCTTTATTTTCTATTTTGTTTATTTATTGTTGAGTAGTAAATAACTACTATTGGATTGAGAGTTGTTCAGTTGGAAAATCTAGATCTTGGCATTAGATTATTCTTCATTAGTGGAAAAAACAAAAAATTTCACTATAGATTGGTATCAGAGCTAGTCGATTTGTTTTATATTTGAGCATCTATGTCTTCAGGTAAGATAGGTAGATCCGGTAGTAATTATGCTGTTACTCATTTTGATGGAAAATGAGATTTTGGCACATGGAAGGTGAAGATGGAGGCCGTACTAAAAAAGGAGAAGACTTTTAAGATTATTTCCGAGCCGGATAAACTGAAAGATCTACAGAGCACTGTTTTGGAAGAGATGGAAGAAGAAGCTCTTACAACCATCCAGTTGAGTCTTTCAGATTAAATTCTGAGAGAATTCTCTTAGAAGAAGACGACAAAGGAATTATGGAACGCATTATCTGATGCATATCAAGACAAGTCTCTCACTAATCCAATTATTCTTCAGCAGCAACTCTATTTGTTTAAGATAAATCCTAGAGCCAATCTTATAGAGCATGTAGATGCTTTAACCACTTTGATTATGAACCTAAAGGAAAGGGAAGTTAATATTACTGATGAGGCTCAAGCAGTGATCCTCTTATGTTCATTGCCAAAGGAGTATACTGCTTTTGTTAATTCCATGATATATGGTTGCAGTAAGATCAGCCTATCTGACGTAAAGGCTGGTCTTCATAATGAAGTGTTGAGAGGTAGATTAGCGAGCACTAGTTTGGATAGAGATACAGAGGGCTTATCTGTACAGAGAGGTAGAAGCCAAAACAAGTTAAAGAATGCTGGAAGTCGAAGTAATTCAAGGTCTCAATCTAGAAGGCCTAAGCGATTGACTTGCCATTATTGTAAGAAGCCATGGAACTTTATAGTTCAATGTCCCAAGCTCGACGGAAGAAGAAAAGACCCAAAGCAAGCTTCAACATCTAATGTAGAGAAATCAGATACAGAGAGTGATACTATAACACCCCAAATTTTTAGTAACATTATATAGGATATTTAATTAGTTAAATAAAATAAGTAGTGTAAGATGATTAATGGATTGAGATTTGTGATTAAATAAGAGGTAGCCGTGCCATGTTAAATAAGTGAACTAAACAATAGAAAGAGAATAAAAAGGTTAGGAAAATATGCAAGGGCAAAATAGGAACAAGGCATATCCTTATATCTTAAACCCTTAACCCCTCAACGTTCATGCTCACTTCATTTTTCACAATTCAAAAATACAAGCTAAGGCCGACCACCATTAGAAGAGTAAAGAAGAAGAAGAATTCAAGAGGAAGAATCAAATCACTTAATCAAGAACAAATCTCACATCCTTAATCAAAAAGCTAAGGTGAATAATAACTACATCTCATATTTTTGACTGATTTCGGTTTAGATAAATTCTGAAAGTATTTGCAATTGTTTTTCCATGTTTTGAATGATAAATGGATATGTATATACCTGTTGATGATTTAGGCTATTTTATATGCATTTTATGATGAGAATTGATTTAGAAAACCTATTAAACGACATCCAATTGCCTTGCGAATTTAGATTTATATCATAAATGATAATTTAGAAATGGGTTTCAATTTTTATAATTTTCTGAATTAATGTGGATATTATATGAATTTTCTAAGTGAAGAAAATGCTAATTTGGGTTTAAAATTAATTACGGCCAAATTATATTGGCTTAGGGTCTGAAATTTATATATGTCAGAAAACATATTAAAAATGATTTTATAGAATTTTTGTAGAATTTTCCTAAGTGTTTAATAGATATATGAAATTATTTAAGGTATGGGACTTAAATGTTTTATATATTTATAAAAATGAGAAGGGGTATTTTTGTAAATAATTCAAATCTTTATTTTTGAAAATCGGCAGTACTTTTAGAAAAGAAAAATGTGCAATAAATCATAATTTGACAAACAAGGCAGGTTAGGTACAAAGAAATAGTTTAAAAAGTCAAATCTACATGCTTTTTCCTGTTTCAATACTTTCGGCACAGGCTTCCGACTTCTTACCTCCACCTCCGACTCCATCGAAACCAATGCACATGGTATCAGATACCTGGTACGTAGTGAATTAGACAAATGCGGAAGCTATTGGGTTGAAACAAGGGGTTTCGAAGGGGTAGAAGCACTACTTTGCTTTTAAATAAAAATGCGCCTACTTTGCTTTCGATTGAATAGCTTTTGACTGGGTTAGAAACTTTAAAAAGAATGGTTTTAAAGACTTGTGCCTTTGTTTTTAAATAGCTGCTTTCGGCAAGGTCAAAGTCCCTGACTACCGCTTTTTACTTTTCGACCCAGATTGGTTTCGAAAGGGTTACCTTATTTTTAAAATCAAGCCGCTTCTCCAAATGCTTTCGGAGGGATAGTTTCAACACCATCACTTCTTTACTTAGGAATGCTTTCGAAAGAGTTGCTTTCGACTTAAATGTTTTAATGACCCTTTTGCTCTATAAAAGGCAGAACCCAAATGGTTTCGAAAGAGATGGTTTTAATGGTTTCGAAAGGCCATGTTTAAGTGTTTTAAAGAGGATGTCTAAGGTTTTAAAGCTTTCGAAGGTGATATTTTTCAATGCTTTTGAAAAGGGTAAAGATGAATGGTTTCGAAAGGTATGATTTCGAAAGGTATGTTTTGGCCTTTGGCCTAAGGTTTTGCTTGTATTGAAAGGGATACTTTCAAAGGTTCCGAAAAGGGTTCTTTCAATGGTTTCGAAAGGGTTGTTTAAAGGCTTTAAACAAAGGTTTCGATGAGTTTTTTTTGCAATATAGCCTAAGTGTTTTTAAGTTAAAAAGGATTTTAACTTATTTTAGAGAGATGGGAAATCCTTAATAATTTAATCAACGTTATTTTAGGTAAAGTATATATAACATGGCAAATAGCTTAGAGTAGCAAAGAGTATATTTTCCTTATATATGTATGATTTAAAAGTTAAAATCATTTTGAAAAGGTTATAAAGGAAAAATTTAAAGGGTAGTTAACCCTAAGAAAATGACTCAGATTAGAATACCAGATGGAGTTGTGTAGGGTCGCTCCTTATACTCATTAGCTATTAGCCTCTAGCTAATTTAGTCTAAAATTCCAATGTGTAGAGCTTTGTTAGAAGTGAGACTAAAATTATGTTACACATAGAAAGGAACCTAAAAAGAAAAGACAGGTTATTGATAAGCCCGCAAAACCATGAGGATCAAATAGACCTGGATAGGTAAGTAAGGATAGACCATCCAGAAGGGGAGTATCTAACGGTTGTTAGATTTTTATGTTTTCTGGTAGGCCCGAGTCAGCCAAGAGTTAGTAGTTAGCCAAACAAAACTACAGTGTATGGATAGTTAGTCCATATGATAATTGAAATGTGCTTATACATGATATTTCTTTATAGATTTAACCAATATTGGTTGCAGTATTATAATTTGCAAAAGATATGTTTTAAAAATGATAGAGTGAAGGGAAACCCGTTCCGCTAAGCAGCGTGATCTCACTTAATATCTGATAACCGAGATGTGTAGTATTATTCACACCTGGCTTTATGCTCGACTCAAAGTTTATTTTCCTTAAACTCTCGGGTGCTCAAAAATTGATTTGAGTAGGATGGGGTTTGAGATTTACAGGTTTTAGTAGGTTGGCAAATAAAGCTTCCGGAGACGAGTAGGTGGCTGATGGATAGCTAATTAGCCGTTGTTGATATATTTTGGATTTATTCCACTGTATTGTATATATATTGTACTCTGGTCAACCAATGGGGCATCGTCATATGTCACTCTTGGCGTAATATTGTAATAACTATATTTTATCTGAACCTGGGAAAGCGATGCGATTATGTAATTTGAATGTGAAACATGTGTCTTGAAATGTAATCAGAAAAATATTTTTTGAATCTGTGATTTTATTTCATATTCATTTGCTTTTGATATTATGAATACCATTAACGTAGCCGTATTAAGTCGTCGGAAGTTAATACTATGGACTACTGTAGCATCTGTAGCGTTTAGCTTTGGGCCTCTAGATAGGGGATATTACAACTTGGTATTAGAGCATAGGTTTATGAATAACCTTAACTAAAAAGATGATTTTTGAAAACATGATCCTAAGGAATTAGAGATAAGATTGGGGTATGAGATAACGCTATAGTAACGCACTTGTATTTACCATATATAAGTATGCGCTTTATCTCTAGTCTCCTATCTCTATTAGGTTATTTTTCCTTATCTCATGAAGGTTCCAATGCAGATATGCATTCTTGAAGAGATAATGTTGGAGGAGGGAGCACCGTTGTAGATGGAAATTCCAGACCAAATACTAGAAGGAATCCAGGTCAGGCACAAGCTGGAAATACTGGTGTTGAAGCCCCACAAGTTGATATGGGATCCATGTATCAGTTTTTCGTGAATATGATCCAAGTGGGGGTTGCTGCTGGTGTAGTTGGGGGAGGAGCCCAGGAAGCTCCAGTAATCAACAATTATGCTGCTTTGAGTAAGGACTATGCTAGGTTGGGAGGAAAACCATTTGTTAGGACTGAAGATGCCATAGAAGTGGGGAACTGGTTGTTGCACTGTGAGAGGATTTTCATAGATTTAGGGCTCAGCGATGAGCAGAAAAGAAGGCTCCCTTCGAGGCAGCTTCAAGGAGTAGTTGTATAATTGTGGAATAGTGTAACAGCTGGAGTGGATGAAGGAACCATGACATGGGTTAAGTTTAAGAGGAGGTTCAAGGAGAGATTCATGTCTGTGATGGAAAAAGAAAGTTTGTAGAGTTAGATCAGGGAGAGATGACTGTGTTAGAGTATGATACAAGATCGGAGGAGTTGGCAAGATATGGTCATGCCACTGTGGATACCGTGATTAAGAGAAACGAGAAGTTCATTATGGGGTTGAACCCTAAGTTGGCCAGGGCTACATTACCTCATATTAGGGATCCTCGTGACGTTGTTGTAGAGATGGATCTAAGGCATGAGTAAATTATTGCTTCGGTGGAGAAGAATAAGACGAAGGAGGTCTAGGTAGGGCAGAGTCAGAAAAGGAAGTTCTTTCCTAAGAAGGGAGCCTAGAAGGGTGGAGCCGTGAAGAAAGGAAAGTCAGAAATTGTCTGTTTTAAGTGCGACAAAAAAGGGCATCATGCGAATGAATGTCATTCTGGAGAGGCAAAGAAAGTGACTGGGAAGAAGATTGTCAAATGCTTCAACTGCGATCAGATGGGTCATTACAAGAGCCAATGCAAGGAGCTTGCTAAGGATGGAAAGGGAAAAGTATATGCATTGGAGCCAGCTACCTCGAGACCCACGGTAGGGGAAAAAGAAAAAGCAGTGTTGGGAGGTATGCTTATGATTCTTGGTATGGCCGTTAGTGTTCTGTTTGATATTGGTACATCACATTCTTTTATATCTCATTGTTTGATAGATAAGCTTAACCTAGAACCCTCATACTTATTTACTTCCTTAAGGGTTGCTAATCTGATAGGAGGGTATGCAACACTGGGGATGAGATGTGACCACCTAAAGTTTGACTTGTTAGGTCATACTTTTGTTTGCAGTTTGCACGTGTTTGATTTCGTAGGATTCGAAATTTTTTTGGGTATGGATTGGTTAATTAAATACGATGCTAGAATATTTTGCCATGATGCGCAAATATCGTTTAGACATCTAGATTGTAAGGAGCGGATTGTATATACCGTAGAATACCCTAGTGATGAGGTAAGTGCTTTGTTGGGTGTTGTGGAAATAGAAGACGAGCTGAATCGAGTTTTTATGGTAAGAGAATTCGTGGATATTTTTGAACCCGTAGTAGGATTGCCACCGAAATGGGCCATTGAGTTTCGTATAGATTTGGTGCTTGGAGCAAAAATGGTCAGTAGACCACCAAGCAGGATGACACCTACCGAAATGAGGGAGCTCAAGGTGCAGTTGGTGGATTTGGAATGCAAGAATTTCATCAGGCCTAGTAGTTCACATTTGGGAGCAGCCATAGTGTTCACTAAGAAGCCGGATGGATTGTTAAGATTATGTATCGATTATCGTAAGTTGAATGAGATAACGATAAAGAATCGATATCCATTGCCTAGGATTGACGATTTGTTCGATCAGTTGAGTGGAGCCAAGATATTTTCACAGTTTGATTTAGCGACAGGTTTCCATCAGCTTAGAGTGGCAGAGGATAGTATTCCTTTGACAGCGTTTAGAACTAGAGATGGATCGTATGAATGGTTAGTGATGTCGTTCGGTCTGACTAATGCACTAGCTTTCTTTGTAGATTTGATGAACCGGATTTTCCGAGAGCACCTGGATAGGTTCGTATTGGTTTTCATAAATGATATTTTGGTGTACTCTAAGGATGAAAGAGAGCATGAAGTTCATCTTAGAGTAGTGCTTGAAACGCTGAGGCAGCATCAGCTAAAGGCAAAGTTCTCGAAATGTCATTTCTGGAAGAAAGAAGTGAAATTTCTTGGTCATGTAGTTTCATAGAATGGGTTATCAGTGGATCCAGCTAAGATCGAGGCCATAAATAGTTGGAAGAGACCAGAAATGGTGACTGAGATGAGAAGTTTTCTAGGATTAGCTGGTTACTATCAGAGGTTCATTAAGGATTTTTCGCGGATAGCGACACCAATGACCAAGCTAACTCAAAAAATTATGAAGTTCATTTGGACTGATAAGTGTGAGGAGGTATTCCAGAAGCTGAAACACTTATTGACTAATGCACCTATGTTGGTTATTCCAGAAGGGAATCGGGATTTTTTGGTGTACACGGATGCATGTGGGACTGGGTTAGGAGATATGTTATTGCAAAAGGGTAGAGTAATTGCCTATGCTTCTCGACAGCTTAGACCACATGAAGTTAGATACCCAACCCATGATTTTGAGTTAGCTGCGGTGATTTTTACGTTGAAGGTGTGGAGACATTATCTTTTGGGAGAAAGATTTGAATTGTATATGGATCATAAGTCATTGAAGTATCTGTTCTCTCAAAAGGAGCTGAACATGAGACATCAGAGGTGGTTAGAGTTAGCTGCTTATGATTTTGGTATTGAGTACACACCGGGTGAAGGAAACAAGGTTTCAGATGCACTTAGCAGAAAACATTAGAATGTGATGTTAGCAATGATAGCTAAGTGGAAAGATTTGGAAGCGTTAGCAACTTGCAGGGTACGGTGGAGAACTAAGAGTAGTTCAAGTACAGAAACAGCTTTATTATTATGTTTGGAAGTTCGACCAGTTATGATAGTAAAGGTTTCTTCTAAACAGCTAGAGGATCTAGTGCTGGCTGAACGGATTAGAAAGATGAGAGATGGGACAGAGAGCGACGACTTAAAGGATTTTAGTCTTGATCGGAATGGGTGGTTGAGAAAGAAAGGAAGATTGTATGTTTCGAATTTGAGAGACATTGGGAAGGAAGTTTTGGAGGAATGCCATCGCTCGAAGTTCACTATTCATTTGGGAGGAACTTATATTTATCAGGACATGAAGAAGAAGTTTCTTCTAGGATGGTATGAAGAGGGATGTAGGCTTATGGATGAAGCAGTGTCTGAACTGCCAACGGGTAAAAGCCGAACATCAGAAGCCAAGTGGGTTGCTTCAGCCTTTGGACATTCCAGTGTGGAAATGGAATTCTATTTCTATGGATTTCATTGACAGGTTGCCAAGGCCTAATAGAGGAAATGAAAGCACATGGGTCATTGTGGACAGGTTGACCAAGAGTGCCCATTTCATCCCATTAAGTCAAGCAGAATGGCACTTGTGTTAGCGAAGTTGTTTATGAAGAATGTAGTTAGACTGCATGGAATTCCTACTAGTATAGTGAGTGATAGAGATTCTTTATTCACTAGCGAGTTCTGGAAGAGTCTACAAGATACCTTAGGTACCAAGCTAAAGATGAGTACCGCTTACCATCCACGGACTGATGGGCAAACGGAGAGAGTTAACAAAGTCTTGGAAGATTTGTTACGAGCTTGTATGCTAGATTTTGGGGGATCATGGGAAGACTATCTACATCTAGTCGAGTTTTCATATAACAACAGTTATAAGGCTAGTATAGGGATAGCACCATTCGAAGCTTTATACGGAAGGCCATGCAAATCCCTAGTTTGTTGGTTAGAGAACGAGGATAGGTTGGTTCTTTGTCCGAATTTGGTTAGAGAAGTTGCAGAAAAAGTTGAGTTAATTTGAGTTAGAATGAAGGAAGCTCAATCTAGGCAGAAGAGTTGTGCGGATAAAAGATGGAAAGACTTGGAGTTTTCTGTTGGAGAGCAAGTTTTGATTAAGGTGTTACCGATGAAGGGTGTGATTCGTTTTGGAAAATCAGGGAAGTTGGTATAGAGGTTTGTTGGACCATTTCCTATTATTGAGAGGATCGGGAAACTCGCATATAGAGTAGAGTTACCGAGCAGTTTGGCAGGAGCCCACGCTGTTTCTCATCCAAGGAAGTGTATTTGAGATCCGGATACTACTATATCACCGACTGTGTTAGATGACTTAGTCGTAGAGCCGAATTTGACTATAGTTAGAAAGCCAGTTCGCATAGTTGCAAGAGATGAAAAGAGACTCAGGAACAAGACATCAGATTAGTTAAAGTCCAATGGAGCGACGATGACAGAGATTGTACTTGGAAGACTAAGAACATGGATGAGAGATACTTATCCTGATTTGTTTGATGGTATGTTTTACCTTTGGTTGTTTTGATGTGTACCTTATCGTAATTTCGAGAATGAAATTCTTTAAGGAGGGGAGTCTGTAACACCCCATATTTTTAGTAATATTATTTCGGATATTTAATTAGTTAAATTAAATAAAACAGTGTAAGATGATTAATGGATTGAGATTTGCGATTAAGTAAGGGGTAGACGTGCTATGTTAAATAAGTGAACTAAAGAATAGAAAGAGAATAAAAAGGTTAGGAAAATATGTAAGGGCAAAATAGGAACAAGGCATATCCTTATACCTTAAGCCCTTAACCCCTCAACATTCACATTCACTTCATTTTTCACAGTTCAAAAATACAAGCTAAGGCTGACCACCATTAGAAATAGTAAAGAAGAAGAAGAATTCTAGAGGAAGAATCAAATCACTTACTTAAGAACAAATCTTACATCCTTAATCAAAAAGCTAAGGTGAATAATAACTACATCTCATATTTTTGATTGACTTCGGTTTTAGATAAATTCCGAAAGTATTTGCAAATGTTTTGCCATGTTTTGAATGATAAATGGATATGTATATACTTGTTGATGATTTAGGCTATTTTATATGCATTTTATGATGAGAATTGATTTAGAAAACTTATTAAATGACATCCAACTGCCTTGCAAATTTAGATTTAGATCAGAAATGATAATTTAGAAAATGGGTTTCAATTTTTATAATTTTCTGAATTAATGTGGATTTTATATGAATTTTCTAAGTGAAGAAAATGCTATTTTTTTTAAAAATTAATTATGGCCAAATTATATTGGCTTAGGGTCTGAAATTTATATGTGTTAGAAAACATACCAATGATTTTCTAGAATTTTTGTATAATTTTCCTAAGTGTTTTAATGGACATATAAAATTATTTAAGGTATGAAACTTAAATGTTTTATATATATTTAAAAAGGAGAAGGGGTATTTTGTAAATAATATTGCAAATCTTTATTTCTAAAAATCAGCAGTACTTTTAGAAAAGAAATATGTGTAACTAATCATAATTTGACAAACAAGGTAGGTTAGGTACAAAAAATATTTTAAAAAGTCAAATATACATGCTTTTTCCCTTTTCAATTCTTTCGGCACAGGCTTTTGACTCCTTACCTCCGCCTCCGCCTCTGACTCCATTGAAACCAATGCACATGGTATTAGATCCTGGTACGTAGTGAATTGGAGAAAGGCGAAAGGTATTGTGTCGAAACAAGGGGTTCCAAAGGGGTAGAAGCACTACTTTGCTTTTAAATAAAAATGGATCGGCTTTGCTTTTGACTGAAGAGCTTTCAACTTGATCTGTGGGTCAATAACTTTAAAAGAATGGTTTTAAGAGGTTGCACCTTTGTTTTTAAATAACTTCTTTCGACTAGGTCGAAGCCACTAACTGTCGCTTTTTACCTTTCGACCAAGATTGGTTTCGAAAGGGTTATCTTGTTTTTAAAACCAAGCCGCTTCTCCAATGCTTTCGAAGGGATGGTTTCGACACCATCACTTTTTTACTTAGGAATGCTTTCGAAAGAGATGCTTTCGACTTAAATGTCTTAATGACCCTTTTGCTCTATAAAAGGCAGAACCCAAATGGTTTCGAAAGAGATGGTTTTATTAGTTCCGAAAGGCAATGTTTAAGTGTTTTAAAGAGGATGTCTAAGGTTTTAAAGCTTTCGAATGTGATGTTTTTCAATGCTTTCGAAAGGATAAAGATGAATGGTTTCGAAAGGTATGATTTCGAAAGGTATGTTTTGGCCTTTGGCCTAAGGTTTTGCTTGTATTGAAAGGGATACTTTCAAAAGTTTCGAAAGTGGTTCTTTCAATGGTTTCGAAAGGGTTGTTTAAAAGTTTTAAACAAAGGTTTCGAATCAGTTGTTTTAGAAATATAGCCTAAGTGTTTTTAAGTTAAAATGGGTTAGCTTATTTTGGAGGGATGAGAAATCCTTAATAATTTCATCAACATTGTTTTGGGTAAAGTATATATAACACGGAAATAGATTAGAGTAAAGCAAAGAGTATATTTTCCTTGTATATGTATGATTTAAAGGTTTAAATCATTTTGAAAAGGATTTCAAGGAAAAATTGAAAGCGTAGTTAACCCTAAGAAAATGACTCAGATTAGAATACCAGATGGGACTTGTGTAGAATCGCCCTATACTCATTAGCTATTAGCCCCTAGCTAATTTAGTCTAAAATTTCATTGTGTAGGGCTTTGTTAGAAGTGAGACTAAAATTATGTTACACACATAAAGAAATCTAAAAAGGAAACACAGGTTATTGGTAAGCTCACAAAACCATTAGGATCAGATAGACTTGGAGAAGTATGTAAGGACAGACCATCCCGAAGGGGAGTATCTAATAGTTGTTAGACCTTTTATGTTTTCTGGTAGGCCCGAGTCAGCCAAGGGTTAGTAGTTAGCCAAATAAAACTACAGTGTATGGACAGTTAGTCCATATGATAATTGAAATGTGCTTATACATGATATTGCTTTATATATTTAACCACTTTTGGCTGCGGGATTATAATTTGCAAAAGATATGTTTTAAAAAGGATATTAATGAGGGGAAACCCGTTCCGCTAAGCGGCATGGTCTTACTTAATATTAGATAACCGAGATGTAAAGTATTATTCACAACAGGCTTTATGCCTGACTCAAAGTTTATTTTCCTAAACTCTCGGTTGCTCAAATATTGATTTGAGTAGGCTGAGAGTTGAGGTTTACAGGTTTTAGTAGGTTGGCGAATAAAGCTTCCGGAGACGAGCAGGTGGCTGACGGATAGCTAATTAGCAGTTGCTGATATATTTTGGATTGATTCCGCTGTATTGTGTATATATATATATATATATTACTCTAGTAAACCAAGGAGGCATTGTCATATGTCGCTCTTGGCGTAATATTGTAATAACTATCTTTTATCTGAACCTGGGAAAGCAATGGAATTATGTTATTTGAATGTGAAACATGTGTCTTGAAAGTAATCAGAAAAATATTTTTTGAATCTGTGATTTTGTTTCATATTCATTTTCTTCTGATATTATAAATACCATTAATATAGCTGTATTTAGTCATCGGAAGTTCATACTATGGATGATTGCATGATCTGTAGTGCATAGCTTTGGGCCTCTAAATAGGGGATGTTACAGATACTGATGTATTTAAAGCTTATGGCTCTTCAAGGAAGAGCAACTTATGGCCGATTGATTCTGGCGCATCCTATCATATGACACCTGATAAGAACTGCTTTTCCACTTACCGTGAGATTGATGGAGGAGAAGTTCAGATGGGCAATGATGCTTCTTGTCGTATGGTCGGTGTTGGTAGTGTGAAGGTCAGGATGTTTGACAGTGTTGTTCATACTATTACTGATGTTATGAATGTACCTGATTTGAGAAGGAGCTTGATTTCTGTTGGGGCTTTGAGTAGGCTTGGTTTGAGGTTTGTAGTTGAGAGAGAGCAAATGAAGATATCGAAGGGTTTCATGATTGTTATGAAAGGAGTGAGGGTATGAAATCTTTACCTATTGAAGGACACTACTGTAGTTGGTGAATCAGTTTCGGTTACTTATGTTGATTTAGATTCTTCAAGATTGTGGCACTTGCAGATGGGTTACATCGACGAACGCAGTTTGAATGAATTGAGAAAGTGAGGTTTGATTGATGGAGTACAACATTCAAGGCTTGGATTTTGTGAAAAGCGTGTTCTTGGAAAGCCGACAAAGATTTCTTTTTGTACATAAGAGCATAAAGCAAAGGTTGTCTTGGAGTATGTTCACACAGATGCGTGGGGTCCCTCCCCTTGTCCATCCTTAGGTGGAGCTAGGTATTTCATTTCATTTATAGATAATTTCTCTCGCAAAGTATCGGTATACTTCCTACAGTCTAAGAGTGAAACCTTTACCAGGTTTCGAGTGGAAATCAATGGTTGAGAAGTAGTCAGGGAAGAAGTTGAAAGTTCTCCGTTCGGATAATGGCGATGAATTTATATCACAGGAACTCATCGATTATCGTGAGTCCGAAGGCATTAAGTGGCATTACACCACACTTGGAGACTCTCGGTCAAACGGAGTTGCTGAAAGGATGAATCGGACATTGTTGGAGAGAACACGCTGCCTCAGATTGACTGCTAAGTTGAAGAAGGGATTATGAGCTGAAGCCTTATCTATAGTGGTTTTCTTCATCAACTGCACATCTTCTACTGCCATAGATATGAAAATTCCTTAAGAAGTATGAAAATGATAGCTTGTTAGCTATTCATTTCTCAAAGTGTTTTGATGTCCAGCTTATCTACATAAGACCATAGAAAAGTTGGAACCTAGAGCTCGCAAGTGTATCTTTCTAGGTTATAAAAGAGGAGTGAAGGGATATATGTTGTGGCGTTCTATCAGCAAGAAGATTATTATAACCAGGCATGTAAATTTTGATGAGAAGGCTACGTTGAAGGTGGAGCCTTCCTCGTCCAATGATAATGTGAGGACAAATTCAGAATACCAAACACAAGGCAAGTCATCTTCAGACTCTTTTCATAGAGGTTCAGATGATGTTTTCGATGGCACCGTGATTGATGAGGATAGTACCGATGTTAGTACATAGGATCAGACTCAAGGTGGGGCTCGATCAGAGACTAGGCCTATTAGACTGAGAAGGAAGCCTAAGTGGCTTGATGAGATTGAGCATCAAAGACATTGACTTCGATGACATGGCAACATACACACCGAATGTTGTCCACGATGAGCCCAGTGATTATAGAGAAGCTATTGCATCAGTTCACAGTTCCAGTTGGTTAATTACTACGGAGGAGAAGATTGAATCTTTGCTGAAAAATCATATTTGGGATTTTGTGCCTCTTCCCACCAACAAGAGAGCTATTGGATGTAACTGGACCTATAAAGTGAAAGGTGGCGGCAATGGAGATTTCAAATATAAAGAAAGGTTAGTAGCAAAGGGGTATGTCCACAAGAAAGAGGTAAAGTATCATGATATTTTTCCTTCAGTTGTTAGGCATACTTCCATTCGTATTCTCTTAGCATTAGTTGCTCATTATGATATGGAACTTGAGCAGCTAGATGTCAAAACTACATTCTTACATGGTGATCTGGATGAGGAGATTTATTTAAAGCAGCCGGAGAGATTCATTGATAGTAGCAAGCCAAATTATGTTTATAAACTTAAAAATCTCTATTATGGACTGAAACAGTCTCCCAGACTATGGTATAAGAGATTTGGTATGTTTATGCTTTCATAGAGATATTCTAGAAGCTTCAAAGACCAATGTGTTTATTTCAGGAGGTATGATGGAGATATGATATATCTTTTGTAATATGTTGATGATATGTTGATTGCATCTCGAAGTATGGTCAGTATTAAGGAGTTGAAAGCAGAGCTCGGCAAGGAGTTTGATATGAAGGATTTGGGAAAAGCACAAAGAATTTTAGAAATGGAGATATTCAAAGATAGGAAGAGGAGAGAGTTGAGACTCACTTAGGGGCAGTACATTGAGAAGGTCCTTGCTCGATTTGGTATACAAAAAGCTAAATCGGTTGGCACTCCATTAGGCTTTCATTTTAAGTTATCGAAAGACTTATCTCCTTCATCAGATGAAGACAAGAGGTATATGATTGATATACCTTATTCTAGTGTTGTTGGTAGTCTCATGTATGCTATGGTGTGCACGAGACCAAATTTGGCACATGTAGTGGGTGTTGTGAGTCGATATATGTCTAACCCAGACAAAAAACATTGGCAAGTAGTGAAGATGATTCTCGAATATCTTAGTGGCACTTCTTCAGTTTGCTTGTTGTATGGTGGAGTAGATGGTGGTTTTTTCTTAGAGGCTACTTTGATTCAGATTATGCTGGGGATAGAGACGGGCGGAAGTCGGTGTTGGGCTATGTGTTTACACTTGGTATAGGCTTGATTTCATGGAAATCAAAGCTGCAATCTATAGTAGCTTTGTCGACTACCGATGCCTAGATGATATCAATTGTGTAAGCGACTAAGGAGGGATTGTATTTACTTTAGTTTTTGGATGATCTTTCGATGGTGCAGCAGACAGTAGAGCTATTTTCAGGCAGTCAGAACGCGATTCATCTTGTAGAAAATCAAGCCTATAGTTCTCGGACGAAGCACATTGATGTTAAAGGATTCTTTCTTATGCTGGAGGAAGAACAAAGCAAGATCAAGTTGGTGAAGGTGAGTACTATAGATAATCCTTCAGATATACAGCTACTTAGCGTCATGGGGCGCTGACTTAACAACTAATAGTCACTAGTTGATTCGAGATAAACAAAGATGTAGTAATATTGTATCGAGGTGGAGTGTTGAAAATAAATGATAGGATATTATTATTTTATTTCAATGGAGACGGTTTGCAAAAAGGAGTTCATATGTGAAAGTTACAAGCAAATTAGTGTTTTGAAATAAATAAATAAATAAATTTATTTCAAAAGTTGCTACTGCATACAAAGTCAAAGCTAATATTGAAAAATATCAAAAGCTTGTAATGTGGAGATACATTAGATATGGTAATTCAATCAAAATCAAAAGCAGCCATGTATTTTACTTTGGAAGAAGTTTGAATATCCTAAATATATGCTCCATCTGCACCTATATAAAAGCAGTGGAATCTCAAAAAATCTATTATCATCAAAAATTATCTCTTCTACTTTTTTTATAGAGATTATAGTTTTGTATGCTCCACTTTGGTAGTTATAATAATGTAATGAGAAAATCTTCTATACTCTCTTCAAATTATTGTGAGTTGTTGGGTCCGTAGATGTTGGTCAATTAAACTGAACCACGTTAAATTTTATCATCTTCCTTTATTTTCTGTTTTGTTTATTTGTTGTTGAGTAATAAATAATTGTTATTGGATTGAGACGTATTCAATTGGTAAATCGAGATCTTGGCGTTAGATTTTTTCCGCATTAGTTAAAAAAATGAATTTTTTCACTACAGAGCATTAATGATTATGGTTAACTCATTATCTGAAACAGAAAGAAAACATGAAACAAATTCTGCGATTATGTGGAAGTTCATCAGATATGGCTATCATTTAAGTTGTTGCTTTATGTCATTGCTATTAGAGAGCAAGTGGATAGCATAAACTATAATTCAGTCAACCCAGTTGCAATATGTACTTCAGATGAGTTTGCACTAGTATTGTTTTTCTTTATTTCCTAAAGCTTGAGCATTCATCCACTGTTCAGCATTTACTGTAGCTAATGTGTTAGAAATTAGTTTTTTTATATTATATTATTCAAATATGTGTGATTTTAAATGAGAAACAAGTAAATATTCGCAGTTCAAATATCCACACTGCAAACGTTGGTACAAATATTCAACTTGACGGTATATTTTTTTCGAAATATCTGACACGAATAAAACATTAGTATACTCGTTTCAATAATGGCTGATTTTCATTTAAATAACATCAGCTTTAACATCATTTTCAACAATAACTTTACAAAAGTAAAATCATAGATGTGGGTTATATTGTTTTAATGAGAGATGGGAGTTTAGTTTTTCTCAACTAACAGGGATGTGAACCAAAATATCACTAGTTGTAAGTTAAATGAAGTGTGTTTCTCATCTCCAGGTTATTAATCCGCATCAAGTTCATCCCTTCATCCTGGCCATTCATTCCATCCAACGGCAGATCATCATCTCAGATTTATTTTAGATTACGGGCTGATATATTTAGGCCCAATACACTTGTATATAAATGTTGCTTTCTGTTTAGACATTGTATTCTGAATCATTCTCTTGTATCTGATTATAAAGCAATATACATTCTCTCTACAAAATATTACAAATCAAAACATTCATATAATTTCACTTTTCCAACTTGGTATCAGAGCAGTATATACGCTAACTGCATCGATCATATTAGTGAGTCCATCAGAAAAACTTCATCACGTGGACTCCTCTCATCAAGAATTCAGAATTCCTTCATTTGAGAGTTGTAGCTGCTCTCTAATAAACAGTGCCTCGCCAGAATCTTAGTCTGGCTGCATCAGTTTATCAAAGAAAGCAAAATTCCATACTTTAAAGAGCAAACTGATCAAGAACATCAAGAAATTTTTCAGTTGAATCAAGGGCACAGTGAAAACTCATCAGAAAGCAACACAGTCACAAGAAATCAAATAAATCATCATTCAAGTCCTCAGAATACCATCAAGATTCAACACAGGGAAATTTCTTGAAAATTCTCAATTCAAAGAAAGCTCCAGTTAGGAATTTACATACCCTTTTCTTCAGATTTTGCAATCGGTGTGTTCATCATGGACAATCAAGACGATGCTGCAAGCCCACAATTCTCTAGCTCAAGAGTTTCTCAAAGCCAGCCACAATCTGATCCAGTGAATGATCTGATGAAGGCAATCATCAAACCCCAAAGCCAGATGATATCCATTCAGCTGGATGAATCAAATTTCCTGCTCTGGAAATTGCAAGTAGAAACATCAATTAGAGGATATGGGTTAGAAGATTACATTCTTGGTACAAGAATAACACCACCAAAATTTGTTAAAAATAAT
This sequence comes from Allium fistulosum, assembly GCA_030737815.1. Taxonomy (NCBI): domain Eukaryota; kingdom Viridiplantae; phylum Streptophyta; class Magnoliopsida; order Asparagales; family Amaryllidaceae; genus Allium; species Allium fistulosum. The sequence continues at coordinate 1,409,262,742 of CM060903.1, forward strand.
GAAGACAAACTGGTGCCTAATCAAGAATATACTGCACATCAAAGGCAAGATAGCCTTGTATGTGCATGGATGATGTCATCCATAAGTGCATCTATTCTGCCTCAACTCATCGGATGCAAAACAGCCCAAGAAGTTTGGACAACAATTGAAAGAAATTTCACTTCACAATCATCTGCAAGGATCATGCATCACAAAAGACAATTGCAGAGTATCAGAAAGAATGACATGACAATGAATGAATATCTGTTTAAAATCAAAAACCTATGTGATCAATTAGCTTCTGCTGGGCACAAGGTTCCTAAATCTGAACAAGTACTACATATAATCAGTGGTTTAGACAATGAATATGAAGCTGTTGTGGCTATCATCTCCACTATGGAACCAACACCACCCTTACAGTTTGTATACTCTACCCTTCTCTCTCATGAAGGAAGGATAGAACACAACAAAAGTATGAGTTCAGATATCTTTGTCAACTACACTTTCAACAAAGGTAAACAAAATTCAAATACAAAAGGACAATACAATAACTTTCAAAGAGGTGGATCAACAGGCAGAGGAAGAAGAGGAGGCAGAAGCAACAACAGCAACAAAATAAGGTGCCAGATATGTGAGAAGTATGGTCATGGGGCAAATAAAGGCTATTTTAGATTCAACAAAAACTACACTCCCTCTCAACAAGGTAGCAGTTCAAATGTAAATCTTGTCACTACACCAAAAGACAGCAGCTCAACTCAAACAGAAATTCTAAATACTGAAACTACAACAAATAATGATGCTGGTGATGACTGCTGGTACCCAGACTCAGGGGCAACTAATCATGTGACCAACAATCTCAACTTGGGAAACAAAGAGTACAAAGGTACACAAAATCTTTTTGTTGGTAATGGTAAAACAGTTCACATTACACACACTGGAAATGCTAGTTTACATGGACCCAAACAACAACTTCTGTTGAAAAACTTGCTAAGGGTTCCCTCAATTTAAAAAAATCTAATGAGTGTTTCCCAATTTGCAAAGGATAATAAAGTCTACTTTGAATTTTATCCTGACACATGCATAGTTAAAGATATACTAACACAAGAAATTATCTTGCAGGGTAAAGAAAACAATGGATTATACAGATTTGATTTGTCAAATTCACAAATTTCTGAGAATAGGGAAAATACTCATGTATTGAATGCTGCTAGTGATACTAAAAACTGTAGTAAGTTTGAATTGTGGCACCGCAAACTGGGACATCCCAGCATAAAAATTGTAAAACATGTCATGAGTAGTAATAAAATTTCTTCTAGTGATAATCCTGATTCATATTTTTGCACCTCTTGCCAATTGGGAAAGAGTCATAAATTAGCATTTCCAGATTCTCACACATGTTATACAAGACCCCTTGAATTAATTGCTAGTGATCTATGGGGACCAGCACCTATCAGTTCAGATTATGGTTACAAGTATTACATATCTTTTATAGATGATTATTCAAGATTTGTTTGGATATACATGCTAAAGTCTAAGTCTGAAACTAGTAATATAACAATACAATTTATCAACAAGGTTGAAAACATGACTGGAAATAAGGTGTGTACATTTCAGTCAGATGGTGGAAAAGAATTTTTACCTTTAAAAAATTATTTTGAAAAGAAAGGTATTAATCATAGGACCACATGTCCATACACCTCTGAACAAAATGGAATTATTGAGAGAAAACATAGACATATTGTAGAAACTGGATTAACTTTACTAGCACAAGCTTCTATGCCTCTAAAGTTTTGGCCAGAAGCATTTAACACTGCTGTGCACTTAATAAATATACAACCTACAAAGATTCTTCAATTCAAGTGTCCTCAAGAAGTGCTAACTAAAGTTAAACCAGATTATGAGCACTTAAAAATATTTGGATGTCAATGTTTTCCTTATTTAAGGCCTTATAACACACACAAATTAGACTTCAGATCTACTCCCTGCACATTCTTAGGATATAGTAACAAACAGAAGGGGTATAGGTGCTTAGATAACAAAGGAAAAATATATATCCAAACATGTAAGATTCAATGAGCAGATATTCCTATACAGTAGTACAGAAATTAAAACTATTGAAAAGGTAAGGAATCCAAGATTCATGATTCCTGATCTACCTGAAGAAATTGAGATACAGCCCTCAGCTCAGCCCCTAAGGGATGTGACCATCACAAATTCTCAACACATCATGGCTGGCAGAGAATCAGGTCAAGAGCAGGCTGCAAATGAAGATATTAGCAACAATCAGGATGATCAAAGTCAAGGAACTTGCAGCTCAAGTCATGATCAAGTCATCAGTGATGATACTATGAGCTGCAGTAACAACAACTCTGACAGCATTGTCAGAGATAACATCAATGTTCACCCAATGTTAACTAGAGCAAAGTGTGGTATCTATAAACCAAAAATTGTGAACAACACTGTTGTTCACGAAGAACCCTCTTCCTACATAGAAGCAGCTAAAAATAATAATTGGAGAGCAGCTATGCAGGAAGAGTACAATGCTCTAATCAACAAAAAAAACTTGGGATCTGGTTGAGAGACCAGAAAACAAAAATATAATTGGGTGCAGATGGAATTTTAAATTAAAGAAAAATGCAGATGGTTCAATTTCTAAATATAAAGCAAGGTTAGTTGCTAAGGGGTATTCACAATAGCATGGATTTGATTTTTCAGAAACGTTTTCTCCTGTTGTGAAACCATCCTCGATTAGAGTTATTCTAACCATTGCTTTAAGTAGAAATTGGAGCATCAAACAATTAGATGTTAATAATGCTTTTCTCAATGGTGTTTTGCAGGAAGAAGTATTTATGGAGCAACCAGAAGGGTTCACACAGAAATCTGACAAACAACAAGTGTGCAAACTTAATAAAGCTATCTATGGCTTAAAACAAGCTCCAAGAGTTTGGTTTGATAAGCTCAAGTCAACTCTGATGAAATTTAGCTACAAATCATTAAAATCTGACAACTCCATATTTACTAAGATTAATGATATTGCTACCACTTATATCCTAATTTACGTTGATGATTTTGTGATTACAGGAAGTAGTGTGCAGGAAATTGAAAAAATCACTACAATGCTCAACTCAGAATTCTCAATCAAAGATCTGGGTGATCTAAATTACTTTCTAGGAATTGAAGTTCAAAGAACTTCAAAATCAGAAATACATCTTAATCAAAGGAAGTACATTTCAGAAATATTAACAAGAGCTAAAATGGACAAAGCAAATCCCTTACCAACATCAATGATTACAAATCATCAACTATCAAGATATAAGGGTGAAGCAATTCAAAATCAAAAGCAATACAGGAGTATAGTGGGTGCACTTCAATATGTGACTATAACAAGGCCAGACATATCATTTTGTGTTAATAAAGTCAGCCAGTACATGCAAAACCCATTAGATAATCATTGGAAAGCTGTCAAGAGAATACTCAGATATCTCAAAGGAACTATAAATCAAGGTCTCATCTTAAAATCAAGTCACACACTCAATATAAATGCTTATGCAGATGCTGACTGGGGTACATATACTGATGATAGAAAATCAACATCAGGTTATTGCATTTATCTAGGGAAAAATCCTGTATCATGGAGTGCAAGAAAACAAAGCATGGTGTCAAGATCAAGTACAGAAGCAGAATTTAGGTGTGTGGCAAGTGCGGCAGCTGAAGTTATATGGTTAGAGTCATTGTTAAGTGAACTTAATATCAAGTAAAACAAAAAGGCAACAATTTGGTACGATAACGTTAGTGCTATATCTCTAACTTCCAATCCAGTTCTTCATTCAAAGACCAAGCATATAGAATTAGATCTCTACTTTATCAGAGAACAAGTAATCAAAGAGAAGTTAGGGATTGGATACATACCAACGCAGCACCAAAAAGCAGATATACTTACAAAGCCACTGTCAAAGCCAAGCTTCACAAAGTTAAGAGAAGAGCTCAACGTTGACGAAGCCGATCCTAGTCAGAGATCTCAAAGAGCTATCTTCATTCCAGAATGATTAGAATGAATATGTATTTTACAAATGGATATCGAATTGCAATCTGGAGAAAAAGGAAAGAGGAGCCGCCATTTTTCTTTCTTTCTTAAGCAAACCCTAGCTCGGGTTTGAAGGGGGGAGTTAAATGAAGTGTGTTTCTCATCTCCAGGTTATTAATCCGCATCAAGTTCATCCCTTCATCCTGGCCATTCATTCCATCCAACGGCAGATCATCATCTCAGATTTATTTTAGATTACGGGCTGATATATTTAGGCCCAATACACTTGTATATAAATGTTGCTTTCTGTTTAGACATTGTATTCTGAATCATTCTCTTGTATCTGATTATAAAGCAATATACATTCTCTCTACAAAATATTACAAATCAAAACATTCATATAATTTCACTTTTCCAACTTTGTATCAGTTTTAGAAGGTTTCAGCTGATTGTGGAATGAAAAATAAAGGAAAAGTAAATGAAAATAGATTTCTATACTGGGATTCTACACCTCCACAGCATTGAGGTTGAAAAATACAATTTATGCACCCATGGTAAGATAATCAATTAATGAAAATATTCTCCTAGAAAGGAAAATGCTTGTAATATTTTATTTTTTAATAATAACTTTCTAGAACTTTTATCATTGCTTCAATTTAGTTAAGCTCCATGCATTATATTCTTTGGTTCTGGCAAATGATAATAATTGAAAAAGAAAGCAATCAAGACTACTTTAGAGAGGTGATAGAGATATGCAGATTGTAGATGTCGAATCAAATCAAGTACATATGGCATTCATTCTGAATCAAAGTTAGATTATCCGAACATGCACTTATGCGGCCACTACTACAACCTATTGTATGGCTGGTAGTTGAAATTGTTGACATTCAAAGTTGATGGTGGAATCGATGGAATATATAAAATTTCAGCATATGTTGGCAAATTGAAATTCTGAAAAATTCCAACATGTGATTGCAAGTAGAAGGCATATATTGTTAAGAATCAATTGGAAAATGAATTTATCAACAGTTTAAAGTTCAATCTCGAACTATTTTTCCTGTTTTCTTGTACTGAATTCTTGACCATATGAATGCAAAGACACGTAAATAAATAATTAAATAGTAACTTCTGCCCAAATACAATAAAAAGAAGGTAGATATATATAACTTTGAAAGGGATAGGTTTATAGGTCAATATGTTCCATCAATTATCATACTTGTATTAAGACAAACAAAACAAAATTCGCTCGAATATATTTGATATAATAGCCGAATCACATTGACAGTAGTAATGTTCCTCTCTCTCCAAAATAGAAACTTCTTCCGGCAATTCTCACACGTAAGACAATAAAATTTTCTTTCTCCGTTGCATGATTCCTAAAGCATGATGAGAAAATAAAGAGAACCATGACTCGTGCCAAGCCTCAAAGATTAACAGGTCAAAAGATGGCTAATTACTGTCCACCATATATGATACAAGACGATATTATAAGAATATTAAGATGAGGAAGAGAATAACCTACTTATGATTATATTGGCTAACTTATGACCGAATCATGACTTAGAAAAAAACAAATTACGTCCATGTACAATGAGGTGTATGTAGTAAGGTTCTATTATACTTCCTATGATGTATGGTCGCTCTTAAACATTCTCCATGCTTCAAAAGTAGATTCCAAATTTCCACTATATATACCCACTCATTTAGAATGTCATTGCACCTGAGCTCAAATACTTGAGGCATTATTTGTGAGTACTTACTCTAAAATGTCGAGAGATCCTCTAGTTGTGGGGAATGTTGTAGGCGACGTTTTGGATCCATTTCACAAAACCGCTTCACTAAGGGTTATTTACAACAATAAGGAAGTTACTAACGGGTGTGAACTTAAACCATCAATGGTGATGCATGAGCCAATAATTGACATTGGAGGGAATGAATCTAGAGCACTTTACACCATTGTAAGGTTTAGATTATTTTTATTATCTTCGATCATTTTTTACCGTGTCATGCACTATATTCTTGTTGTGGTAAAATTATATAGATTAGAATGTCCCTTGAATAAAACATATGTGTGCGCGCGTCTATGGATTTAAGCATAAGAAAAGTAAAGTGCTGATACTTTATACTTTGTCTTTCTTTGTTATCATTTACTATATTCTGTTGTGGCATAAGGCTTAAAATGTTCTTTTAGTATAAAGCATAAACCATATACAAATAGGTTTTTTTCAAACTGAGCTCTACAGAAATTAAAGGGAAGTATCCCAATCCTGTTAGAGAATATAACAGATACATCTCAGTAAACTCGACAAAGTTTTATAAGAAAGGGATGGGATAAAATAAACTTCCAGTGCTAAAAATCAGATGTCATAAGGATCAAACGGCCTACACATTAAGATGCTACATTTGATTGGCTTTCCACTTGAGACAAAGGGAGAGTGATGGGAGAGGAATCATACAACTCCACACTTGACCTAGATTAACAGCCCATATCAACAATGTTACTTAAAGTTCATTATAAATACATCTAAGATTTTTCTTTTGGACGGAATCAATGTTACTAATGTCAAAAGTGCCAATATTTCGTTGTAAGGATTGCTTTTTTTTTGGTGTGAATGTGATGCAGGCAAATTAATATATTTACCAGAATAAAAAAGTTTGCAGCTATACCCCAGTGTTATTTCATATAATTGCTAATGGCAATCATTTGTTTTAATCTACAAAAGGTCATGGTAGACCCAGATTCGCCTAGCCCAAGCAATCCAACTAAAAAGGAGTACTTGCACTGGTGAGAATCATGGTTCTTTAACTTTTCAATCAACGTACTCAGTTTACACTATACTAATATCTGATACAATATCTGACGCAAATGGTATTCGTATATAGATACCATGTAAATATATTATCATGAATTCATTTTTATTTTCTTTTAAGATAAAAAAACATCCTGATTGCTTTTATATTGCATTAAATGTCGACCGAATGATTAAACTAACAGTTACCGAGTAAATACTTTATATTTAAGGTGATTGTTCAGAAAAAAATTTCATCCATATCTCAGAAATAGTCATGATAAAATCTGAGTAAAAACTGAAAACATACAACATTTTTATCATTTGAGACCCACACTCCCACTCAAAAAGTAAACAATGATATGTTGATAGATAAGTTCAGAATGTCCTTTGAAAAGAAAAAAAGTATAATAAACTGTTTGCATTTTAACATAACCGGAGACCAGTTTATTGATACATTAGATAAGACCGATCTTACATGTTTTATGTAAGACTTTATGAATGTCGCAAAGAAACAATCTCAGTAAAGTATATACTTTTATCTTTATACTATAGTATCTGATCAAACTTTTCTGGTAGCATATATACATCCATTACATATGATAATTTTTCATAATTTCGTTGATCTTACCATTTGGAAAAAAGTTGTTGGAAAGATGTCAGAAGTTAGGCATCCTAAAATGTCATAGTAAAAGAAATTTTTTGAATTAACAGCAAATATGATGAAGTCATGAAACAGTATATATGAGACACCAATGTGACGCAATGGGTCTACTGCTAGTCTGCTATATATACGTTTCATGGATTTTATGTCTAAGCTATCTATTAATTTTTTAGAATACACAAGGAAAAACTAATATTTATAAGAACTTACAGGATGGTGACAGACATCCCAGGGTCAAAAGATGCAAGCTTTGGTAAGTCGTGTCAACAGGGGTTAGATTTCCAAATAAGTCCATAAGTGTTGAGTAAATTGTGATCAAATAATTTCAGGAAATGAGATTGTATCATATGAAAACCCACAACCAACAGCTGGGATACATCGTTTTGTGTTTGTGCTGTTCAAGCAAACTGTAAGGCAAACTGTGTATGCACCAGGGTGGCGTCAGAATTTCAGCTCTAGAGATTTTTCAGCATATTATAACTTTGGACCCCCTGTTGCTGCTGTTTTCTTTAATTGTCAGAGAGAGAATGGTTGTGGTGGTAGAAGGTAATTTTTACTTTATATACGTCTTCCCTTGAAATAAGTTGTAAAGAACAAATTGAACTTGGAATCTTATGGCTTACCTGTATGGATTTAAGCAAAACCTGAGAGAACTACTTGCCAATAATGCACAAAGACTAATCATTGAAAAGATAAAGTTAAAACATGTGTACATTTAACTTGTAAACGAAGTGTCATATTCAAGAATAAAGATTGCTGCACTTCACTGCATGTTCTTCCCATACCTACTAACAAATAAAATGTTTCCCTAACATAAATGTAACAACGAAAGTCACGTACTTATTTTTTCTACACTTAATATCATATATATTCTAAAATGAATGTTTGATGAGATAATTTTCATCAACACTGATTTATTTTATTTGACAGGTATCGACCAGGAAGCGGCTGACTCTGACTGTGATCTACGGGGTTTTAATTCAGATGTGGTGAACTAGAATTTCATTGGCAGTAATTTTCTATTTGGTCTATCATATTTGATGTGCCTAAAAGCATGCATATTCTCTTAACAAAGTTTTCAGTTGAGATGAAATGGTCATGTAATTGTACTCCTTTAGGGCAGCAGCAATGCAAAAGCTGATTTCAGGCATCTAACACAAAGGCAACACAACCCACACACAACAACAAACCACCCCACCCTCTCCCCCTCCCCCCCCCCCCCTCACACACACACAACACAACACCCCACACCCCCCCCCCACACACACACAAAAAAAGACTTCTAGAATAATATGTTATGACTTCTGGTATTCCTAAGAATAAAGCCACTGCTAGAAAAAAGTTCATAGAAAAAATAAACTAAGAACTATTAATTCTGTCCTCAATTCATGAAGTATATGTTTCGTTGTTAAAATATTTCATATGCTCTCCTAAAGAAGCATTTCTTAAATCACATGTGTAATTCTAACTCTCACACGACTAATACACTACGGCTGAGATTGGTATGTTAGAAATTGCTACCTCAATTCCATGTCACAGTAGTAGATAGAGGAGGCAGAAGCTCATCGTCTGGTGAAGGAGGAGGAGGAAGAAGCCCTAGAATCGGAGCTAGGTTTTGCGGAACCAAATACTTGGTTCGTGAGGTAGTGGCCGTACCAATTGGTCCGGTGGAGGAGGACGCCGGACGAGATTTCTCATCCGGTGCTGGCCATGATTGTCGCTCCACTTGGAGCGGTGACGGTAGGTTGTGGTAGAGAGAAATTATTTCATTTGGTGTTGAATTTCGAGTCTCGTTTGGGAAGAAGTATGTGTAGGAAGCTGTTTTGGTTCGGGGATGTTGGCTTATTCATGCCGCTCCAGAATTTTAGTTCGTGAGGAATGCCGAACCAAATTACTCGCTCGGTGTTGATGCCGAACCAGATGAGTGTTTTGCTGAACCGATTGTATGCACCGAACCAAATGCCAAGCTTTGCCAGACCGAACATGTTGGTCTATGCCAGACCAAAAGTTGACCGAACCAAAGTGATGTCGAACTAGATGTGCCGAACCAAACCTCAAGGCTGCTATATAGAAGCTGCCCCTCCTCATAACTTCACTCTATAAATAGTAGAGCTTCTGCACAACAATGACAGCCTTTCTAGAGAGCTGAAACTCTGCAGAATTTTATTTGTATTGTTAATTCCTCTTATGTATAGCCTCCAAAAGTGAATCAATCTTGTAACTCTAATCTTTCAGTGATTAATAAAATCTCCTCTCCCCTAATAGACGTACACTGCCTCGCGATAGTCGAACTACTATAAATACTGGTGTTATTTATTTTTCTACATTGCATAGATCTGTGACTGTCGGTTCTGGTGCTTATCTTTGTTTGTTTCATCTCACTACAATCACGATTCAGTTATTTTCCCATGCGTTGGGTTTTTATTCCCTTAGACTGATCATTTGAAGGGATTTTTCCCAACAGTTTGGTATCAGAGCCGCAAGTTTGATTGAGGAGTGTTAGACGCTATGGTGGGAGATAAAGCGACTCCAGTTGTTACAAGACCTTATACTAGAGGAATGTATATCGTGTCAGGATCATAGTTGGCAATTGAGAAATGAAATGAGGATAAAGACTTCGAGAAGTGGCAATGGAGGATGAAAACTGTTCTAATGAGGAATGAAGTCCATCCAGTAGTGTTTGCCCCTGAGGAGATGACGGCTGACATCTCAGTCGTGGAAAGGAAGGAGATGTAGAAATGGGTGTTCACTACTTTACAACTAGTTATGGAAGAGAATGTCATCTCAGAGATTAACAATGAAACCACTGCTAGGGTCATTTGGACCAAGCTCGAAAATCTCTACTTGAAGAAATCTTTGACTAACCGTCTGATATTGCTGAAGACATTTTTCACCATGAGGATGAGAGAGGGTACTTTAGTGAAGGAATATCTTAATTTCTTTAATGATCTCATCATGAAGATGAAGACTGTTGACTTGAAGATGGATGAGGAGCAAATGACAATGATTCTTTTGTGTTCCCTTCCGGAGCGATACATAGCTTTTGCTAAAACTTTATCTTCGCTAGAGACACATTGACAGTGGAAGATATGAAGTCGGGCCTTCTATCTGAGGGCTTGGGAAATCAAATGATGGAGATAAGTGAAGGAAGTAGAGGTGGAAGTAGTTGTCATGGCCTGTTTGTTGAAAGAGGAAGAGATGATAAGAAGAATTGGCACTCTAGAAGGCGTTTCAAGTCTAGGAAGCCCAGTAATGGCAGGAGAGGAAAGTCTAAAGAAAGGAAGTGCTTTATCTGCAAGAAACCTGGTCATTGGAAAATGAATTGTCCAGATTCGAAGAAGAAGGAAGAAGTCGGATCTTCAACATTTGCGGTGGAGAAGTCTGTATCTAACGATGTGTTGTCTGTAGCAGTGTCGGATGTCTCAGACCATTGGGTGCTGCGGGGGGTGTCTTTCCATATGACGCCTAATAAGGATTACTTCAGTTCTTTCGTTGGACGAGAGTGAAGCTCTATTCTTATGGGTAATGATGCTAGCTGTAGAGAAATAGGTGAAGGTACAGGGATGATCAGGATGTTTGACGGAGTGATACGCACTTTGACAGTTGTTCGGTATGTTTCAGGTCTTCGAAAGTTCTTGATTTTTTTAGGACAATTGGCATCTTTGGAATGCAAGGTAACTATCGAGAAGGATAGTCTGAAGGTTTCGAGAGGTACACTAGTTCTTATGAAAGAAGATGTGTTTCGAAATCTGTATTTACTGAAAGGAACCATAGTTCTTAGAGAGTCGTGTGTTGGAGTAGACAGTTCTCGTGCTTTGCATGCCACAAGGCTTTGGCATCTCAGGTTGGGTCATATTTCAAAGAGGGGCTTAGAGTTTCTTAGGAGACAGAAGATGTTCAAAGGAGGAAGCTTCGACAAGATGGACTTTTGCTAGGAGTGTGTGTCAGGCAAGCAAACTAAAGTATCTTTTGGAGTTGGACTCCATAGATCGAGGTGAGTACTTGAGTATGTGCATACAGATGTCTGGGGACTGGTTGCTACTCCTTCTCTTGGAGGAGCAAAGTATTTTATTTTTTTCATTGATAAATTTTCTCGGAAAGTATGGGTGTATGTGATGAAGGCCAAATCAGAGAGCTTTGAGAAGTTCAAAGACTGGAAAGTACTTGTTGAAAACCAATCTGATTCTAGGTTGAAGGTGCTGAGGTCTGATAATGGCGGTGTATTTTTCTCTAGGGAGTTCCCCGACTTTTGTAGACAGCATGGCATTCAGAGGCTTTTCACTACACCCGGAGATCAGCAATCTAATGGGGTTGCAAAAAGGATGAACATGACTCTACTAGAGAAGGCTCGTTGCTTGAGATTGATGGTGGGCTTGTCTAAAGGCTTTTGGGCTGAGGGATTATCAACTGCGACGTATATCATAAATCGAATTATGTGCTCAGCCATAGATGTGAAGATTCCATAGGAAAAGTGGAGAGGTAAAGCAGTGTATCTTGGTTACTTTCGAATTTTTGGTTGTCCTATGTACGTTCACTATATAGGTGATGCCAAGTTGGAGGCTAGAGCATACAAGGGCATACTAATGGGATACGCCGATGGTATCAAAGGGTATCAAATTTGGAACTCTGCTGATCGGAAGATTGTTCATTCCAAACATGTCACTTTTAATGAGCTGCTATGTTCAATCCGAAGGAGAAGCTACTTACCACATTAGAAGATTCTGATAGGCCTAGAAGATATAAAAAAGTTCCCGTGTTCCAACCAAATAGTAGAGTTGTTGTTGATGCCGTCAAAGAAAACGCAGTTGATGAAACATCATAGGATAGTTCACAGGTACCTTCTAGTATTACTGTTGATGTGCATGAATCTAGAGGAAGTTCAGTTCAAGGAGAAGCTGAAAGAAGTTTATGCGAAGCAGTACCTACCCAAGTCAGTCGTAGGACTATTAGGCCGCCCGAAAGGTATGGTGATTGGCAGTTTACGAACCTTAGCCTTGGTGATCAGTTTGACTATGCCCTACATGTGGCTCTTGAGGAGCCGCTTGATCTTGATGAAGCTTTGAAGTCATGTGACAGTTCGAAGTGAATGTGCGTTATAGAAGAGGAGTTAGAGTCGTTGAAGAAGAACAAGACTTGGGATTTGGTACCACCTCCTCAAAGAAGTCAAGCCATAGGTTGCAAGTGGGTGTTCAAGGTGAAGAATGATATGAGATACAAGAAGAGACTTGTTGCTAAAGGGTTTTCATAGAGGAAGGGATTGGAGTATGATGAGATATTCTCTCTAATAGTGGGGCATACGTCCATCCGTATTTTGCTTGATTTCGTCGCAGCTCATAACTTGGAGCTGGAGCAACTGGACATGAAAACCGCTTTCTTGCATGGAGACTTGGATGAGATCATCTACATGAAGCAGCCAGAAAGATTTGTTGTAGATGGAAAAGAAAATTGGGTTTGAAAATTGAAGAAGTCATTGTTTGGACTTAAGCAATCGCCTAGACAATGGTACAAAAGGTTTGACTATTTTATGATTTCACTTGGTTTTGATCGTAGCATCAATGACGTTTGTGCGTACTTCAAGCATTTAAAGAATGGTAGATGGGTGTACCTACTCTTGTACGTTTATGATATGTTGATTGCTTCCAAGGATAAGGCTGAAATCGATAGTTTAAAGCGAAAGCTAAAAGCAGAATTCGAAATGAAAGACCTTGGAGAAGTAAAGAAAATTTTGGGTATGGAAATCCAAAGGGATAGAAAGGTAGGACTTTTGAGCCTCACTCAAAAGGAGTATATTCAAAAGGTGCTTGCTCGGTTTAGCATGGAACGGGAAAAGGCAATCAGCACACTCATGCCTTTGCACATACAGCTTTCTAGTAAAGGCTCTTTGATCTCGGAAAAGGACAGGGCTTATATGATGAAGGTCTCATATGCAAGTGCAGTTGGCAGCTTGATGTATGCCATGATTTGCACTAGGCCTAACATTGCACAGGCGGTTGGATTGGTGAGTAGATTCATGGAAAATCCAAAAAAGACGCATTTGGAAGCAGCAAAGTGTATCTTCAGATATCTCAGAGGAACTCCAAACCATGGACTTGTCTTTGGCGACAGAGGAAGAGATTTCAGCTTGCTTGGATTTTGTGATTCCGACTATGCCGGTGATAGAGATCGAAAGAATTCAACCTCCGGACATGTGTTCACCAATGGTGGGACAGCGATCAGTTAGAGAGCGAGGTTGCAAACGATTGTGGCTTTGTCTACTACAGAGGCAGAGGTCATAACTGCGGTTGCAGCAGCTAAGGAGGCATTTTATTTGAGGCAACTGTTGTGTGATTTGAGCTTCGTATATGAAGGCGTGGATGTGTACTATGACAGTCGGAGTGCAATTCACTTAGTTGAAAATCTGGCATTCAACTTGAGCACAAAACATATTGAGGTGAGAAAGTCGTTTCTTGTCTCGATGAGTGAAGAGAAGCTAGTTCGTCTTCAGAAAGTTCACACAAAAGAGAATATAGCAGACATGTTTACGAAGTCGCTATCTGTTGCTAAGTTCGAGCATTGCTCGAACTTGATTCGCTTAATGAAGTGCTAGGTGCCACTGGGTGGCATGGGGGGAGAGTTGAGATGGTTCATGGAGACGTTTGTTTTCATGGTGGAGATTGATAGGTTCTACACGGACTGGGTACTTCGAATACCTTGTTGACGGACGGTGGTCTTACCGGAGTTCGTTGACAGAGTGTAATGGGTGATGTCATTGCCGAAGCTCATTGGATAAGTATCCATTGCTTGGAGCATGAAGGTGTAGATGGAGTTGGAAGACTTGTATGGAATTCGGTATCAAGGTGGAGATTGCTAGAAATTGCTACCTCAATTCTATGTTGTAGTAGCAGATAGAGGAGGCAGAAGCTCGTCGCCCGGTGAAAGAGGAGGAAGAAGCCCTAGAATCGGAGCTAGGTTTTGCCGAACCAAATACTTGGTTCGGTGAGGCAGTAGGTCGGACCAATTAGTCCGGTGGAGGAGGATGCCGGACGAGATTTCTCATCCTGTGCTGGCCATGGTTGCCGCTTCACTTGGAGCGGTGACGGTAGGTTGCAGTAGAGAGAAATGATTTCATTTGGTGTTGAATTTCGAGTCTCGTTCGGGAAGAAGTATGTGTAGGAAGCTGTTTTGGTTTGGGGATGTTGGCTTATTCATGCCGCTCTAGAATTTTAGTTCGTGAGGAATGCCGAACTAAATTACTCGCTCGGTGTTGATGCCGAACCAGATGAGTGTTTTGCGGAACCAATTGTATGCACCGAACCAAATGCCAAGCTTTGCCAGACCGAACATGTTGGTCTATGCCGGACCAAAAGTTGACCGAACCAAAGTGATGTCGAACCAGATGTGCCGAACCAAACCTCAGGACTGTTATATAGCAGCTGCCCCTCCACATAACTTCACTCTATAAATAGTGAAGCTTCTAAACAACAATGACAGTCATTCTAGAGAGTTGAAACTCTACATAATTTTGTCTGTATTGTTAATTCTTTTTATGTATAGCCTCCAAAAGTGAATTAATCTTGTAACTCTAATTTTTCAGTGATTAATAAAATCTCCTCTCCCCAAGTGGACGTACACTGCCTCGCGCTAGTGGAACCACTATAAATACTGGTGTTATTTATTTTTCTGTGTTGCATAGACCTATGAGTGTGTGTTCTGGTGCTTATATCTGTTTGTTTCGTCTCACTACAATCATGATCCAGTTGTTTTCTGCTGCGTTGGGTTTTTATTCTTTTATACTGATCATCTGAAGGAATTTTTTCCAACATGGTACTAGTACAAGGATGTACGGAGTTTGAACTACACTGGAGTTTGAACAATTTTTAAAGCGAATTGTGTTTACGTATATCGATAGCTATAAATGTGAAATGCAAGTGACGGATTGTGATGTCTGTGAAACCGAAACTTGTATCTTTTTAATAAGGGTAGAAGTTGATCAAAAACTGCAACTAGTTTTTTATAGCGTCAAATTCAGAAATCCAACCTAAATAGTTACTAAACATTTATGGTCTATATAGCTAGCAATCATTTAATATTTGAGCTTTAGGGTTCCATGCTACCAATCAACTAGTCCAATCAATGTTCAATATATTCTAATTTTATTTGCTAAATCATCCAAGGTGATTCTTCGTTTACTAAAGCAGTTGGAGTTAATAACAAAGATAGATTAGTCATCATAGATGTAACCAGACAAAGATTTTCAATGCAAAAGTAGTTGCATAGCAATTTACCCTATCAGTACAACACAATGGATCGTAAGGTGTATATGTATACTTCCCTGAATACTTAGCCACTTATACAAGGTGATGCACAAGTGCATACACACTTGTAAGCGGAAACCAGTAAGCTAGGCGTAGAATCAGATGCAAATGTAAAAAGATATGTTCAGGCTATCGAAGGATCCCAAATAAAATACATGAGAACCAGAAGGTGACTTGACTCAAAAATTTGAAATTCTTATATTGTAGGCGCAAGCAGCAAAGAATATTGTTAAAACGAAGAATACATTGTGGATATAAAGAAATAAAGAATTTAACTGTAGCTGCCGAAAAGAAACAAACCAATTTGCACAAGCACTTTTAAAAGTTAAAGAAGCCTATTCCTTTCTCTATTTTGAAGAACAGAAAGAGCACGTAAATGTAAAGTTGGTGAAACTGTAAAGATTTATATTTACCTTTATCCAATATATAATTCATTGATTTGCTTGCACAAACAAATGCTAATTATTTTTGGCATATTCAAAGATAATTTTCACTTAGCCCCTTAGGTATGAGGCTATATATGTCATATACTTTAGTGATAATTTGTTACTTGAAGGTAGTTTAGTTTGATGAGCTAATGGTGTAATCAACATGTAGCGACATAAGCAGTTAAGGTATAAAATAAGAAGCAACCCCATTTTAGGGCCATATTTTCCAGATTTTAGCATCTAATAAATAATGCACAGTAGGATGACCTAAGAAATCAATATTGATAGATACGAGAGACTAACCACATTCTTAAAAAAGCAAGCATTGTATGAAATCTATAATTAACTAGCATAAGTATGACCACATATATACTGATTTGGTTTATCTCTCTCATACTTTTTTTTTTTGAAATATGGTTCTGTTGGAAATGTTTTCAAATATGTGAATTATTAAAAAAATTGACTAAGTGAATGGATGGTTCCTATATGTGAATAGTCCCACATTGTAGGACTATATGAAGTTAAGTTGGGCCCTTTGGGCACCCAAATATGCTCTTTTATGCTTGAACTGTAACTAGTTTTTTATAGCGTCAAATTCAGAAATCCAACCTAAATAGTTACTAAGCATTTATGGTCTATACAGCTAGCAATCATTTAATATTTTCGCTTTTATTAATAAAAATAGCAATGTATGCCATTCAACCCCGCTTGCCAACAAAATAAGGTATAGAAACGTAGAAATACCTATGTTCATTAGCATTTTATAACACTTATGTTCGTTAACACATTTTGTGAAAGAATACAATACAATCACTAGCGATAAACAGAACTATCAATGTATAAGATGCATATAAATCTCAATCTTTGTACATACGGAAAAATCCTGTTAGAAATCCATTATATTACTACTCTTACCGTTTGAAA
This sequence comes from Allium fistulosum, assembly GCA_030737815.1. Classification (NCBI taxonomy): domain Eukaryota; kingdom Viridiplantae; phylum Streptophyta; class Magnoliopsida; order Asparagales; family Amaryllidaceae; genus Allium; species Allium fistulosum. The sequence continues at coordinate 1,409,279,844 of CM060903.1, forward strand.
AAAAAAAAAAAAATTGTTGGGAAGATGACAAAAGTTTGGCATACAAAAATATCTTAGCCAAAGATAACTTTCTGAACCAATTGCAACTATTATAACACACTATACATTTGACAAAACTTATATATATGCTATCCATTACATTTTGAGAATACATCAGGCAAAACTAACATCATATGAACCTATAATTTCATACCTCTTGTTAGTGCAGTTTACTTCAGTTGTCGGAGAAAGAAAGGTAGTGTTGCCTGTTGGTAGACGAAGATAAATATTTCTGTATTTCGTCTCTCCGAATAAGTCAGGTCTTACAGCCAAAATCTTGAATAAATTGTACTACAGAATCTTTATGGCTTTACCTACGTAAGCTTGAGCAAAACAAGTGGGAACTACTTGCCCAGTAATGGACTGTGACCAATCATTTGAAAGATAAGTTAAAAAGTGCATACATTTAACTTATAAACTAAGAGTCGTATTCAAGAAAAAAGGCCACAAGTAAAATGTTCCGCTAGACCTGGATGCCACAAAAATATTCTCATACATATTTTATCTACATTTCAGTAGCTGCCAATTAATACCATATATAATCTAAATTAAATTTTGGTAAGTTTATAATAGAATTGATTGTTCATCTTCTTTTTGTCTTTTTTTCTTTTTTCTTTTCTTCTTTCTTTTCCCTTTTCTTTTGTTTTGGTTTTTTTTTTAAAATTTAATTAATTAATTTATTTATATTTATTCTGAGAGGTATCAACCAAGAAGCAGCTGGCTTGAAAGGTGGTTTTGAAGTTTAAATTCATAACAATGGGTAGAACTAGAATTTCAAAGTGATATACAGTAGGAATAGAAGAGAAATAATTATGAAATAGTTGAATAGTTGATGGTAGAGTAAAAGATTTGATGAAGATGAGAATTTTTGAAAGTGTAGAAATTTTATTACGTTTCAGTACAAGTTTTACAATATGCATATGAGCCTATATTTATAGGCTTAATTTTACAATAGAATAATCTAGATAGAAGTTTCTAGATAGAAGATTCTAAATAAAATACTCTAGATAGAACAGTCTAGGTAATTCAGGGATTAGGGAATTGATAGTTACATAAAATTTTCTCTATCTTCCTAGAGAACTCTAAGTGAACTTCTCTAATCTTCTAGAAATTTATATCACTTTTCAACGCTCATACTTGATACGAATTTTGAAAACTACCAGCATAGTTCTCAACTGCTTAAAGCTTTTGGTAATACCTTTGTGAATATATCTGCAACTTAATTCTCTATAGTGCAATGTTGATGTTGGATTTTCTTAGTAGCTTATGCTTCTCTGATGAAGTAATATTTTATAGGTTTTGTCCGACTATGACGAGCCGAATTCTTCGTCGTTGCAATTGTTAATTTGTAGTCATTGTAGATTTTAGTAGACTCGCTTTTTTGTTTATCCATTTTTTCAATGATTATTTTAACATTAGGACAATCTACTAACTCCAAAGTATTATTCTTCTCAATTACTTTCATCTCTTCTTTCATTGCCATGACCCATAGTTTTTGCTTTAATGCTTCTTCAAGCTTTTAGGCCTAAGTATGGCTAAATTGCAAGTTTCATATATATCCAATAAAGATCCTACTCTTCTCTGTGTAGACTACCGTGAAGAAGTTTGTTGTTAAGGAGGTGAAAGGGGTCTATCTGGGTCTTCTACTACTTCTTCCACTTCTACTTGAGATTTTTGTACTGGCATAGAAATATTTTTTCCTCTCAACTTTTTCTTCATTCTAATTTCAAGCACCATTTTCGTCAACTTCGACATCTCGACTAACAGTGGGCTTCTTTCTTTGCAATTTATAAACTCTATAGCCTTTTGATTGTGGTAAATACCTCAAGAAGATTCCTCATATAGTCTTGTCTTCTAACTTATGTCTATTTTCATCTAGAAGTGTACGTAGCAAATCGATCCAAAACTTTTGGATGCTTAATAGATGGTTTTCGTCCATTCCATGTCTCAATCGAAATCTTGTCTTAGACAACTCTAGTTGGACATCTATTGAGTATATAAACGGTAGTGTAAACAACTTCTGCCCAAAAATTGTTGGGCAAGCCCTCCTCCTTAAACATTGATCTAGCCATCTACATAAGCGTGTGCTTTTCCTTTCAAATACTCCATTTTGTTGTGGAGTATATGCAACTATAAGTTGTTGCTCAACGCCTTCATCATTACAAAATCTATGAAACTCATGAGTGTTGTACTCTTTGCCGCAATAACTTCTAAGCTATTTTATACGCTTTCCATTTTGATTTTCAATTTGGGCCTTGAACTTTTTGAGTATTCCACAAATTTCTGATTTTTCTCTGATGAACCAGACGCATACCATTCTAGAAAAATTATTAATGAATATGATGAAATACCAATTGTTATAGAGTGATGGTTTCCTCATTGGTCTGCAAACATCGGTCTGGATCAATTCCGACAAGTTTTTTGCTCTTTATGTGTTTTTTGTTGAAAACGATGATCGATGTTGCTTTTCGAGAATAAATCCTTCACAAGCTTCGTTATTATTTTTCAGGCTTGGGAGATCTCTCATCATATTCTTTTGATATAACAACTTCAAAACTTGAGTGTTGAAGTGGTCAAATCTTCGATACCATAGCCATTAGTCATCAACTTGAACTTTCATAACAATGTTAATAGTGCATTTAAAGCTTTTTGGAAAGCTTCTATTTATCTTCTCCATTTTACTTTCTCTAGTCTTTTGTTACTTTTATTATATATTTTGCACGATCTCCTTCAAAGTGAAGAACATAACCTTTCTCCATTATTTGACCAATGCTTAACAGACTTTCTTTAAATTGGTACTGGTAAAACATCTTTTATAAGTCTTGTACCTTTCTTTGTTTCTACCATAATCGTACATATGCCTTTCGATTCTATAATGGTGTCGTTTCCCAATCGTACTTTCACTTTAAGAGAGTCATCAATATCATTGAAGGTGCTTCCATCTTTGGCCATGTGGTTGTTGCAACTACTACCCCAGTACCAGTTTCCACCAAGTACATCATTGGAGTCTTGAGTAGCATAAAAAAGATGCTGACCTTAATCATCTTGACGCGACTCATGATTAGTTTCTTGAATGAAATTTGCTTGATGCTTATTTTTGTAGAAGCAGTTCTTCTCCATATGTTCAAATTTTCTGCAGCGTCTACACCACGGCTTTCCACGATACCAGCAGTATTTCTCTAAATGATTTGTCATTTTACAAATTCTACATGGAGGATATTTATCTTATTTGTTCATAGCTCCAGAAGATTCTTTTTTTCTAGACTTCTCTTGGTAATTTTTTTTAATGTACTTTATTTTGTTTTAATAATTTGAGCTTTGATTGAAAGGTATTTTCTACCTAGCCTTCATCATGCCTACTCAATATTTGTTCAAATGCTTCAAAAAAGCTCATCAATTCAGTTACCAATAAAGTTCTCTTATTGATAACTGAGGAATAGAAATTAAAATTTTCTCAACAATTCTCTTATCGAGAATGTTCTCCCCATAGGCTTTCATTAGACTAACTATTTCTTTTATTTTTAAGTAGTAATCATTTACGGTCACGGACTCCTTCATTTTTATTAATTTAAATTCATAACTTAAAATTTGAAGATTAATGACACCTAGCTTTAAACTTTCTTGAAACTCCTCATGTAATGTGCTCCTTACTTGTTTTGCGCTTGTAGCTCCCGTTATTCATGGAAAGATAGTGTCGGCCACCACTTGTTGTAGAAGGATAATAATGCTTTTGAATATTTTTGTTCATTTTCTTTCAACTCTTTTTTTAGTTTATTAAGCATTGAAGCGTCTGCAGGAGTAATAAATCTTTCTTCTATAATATCTCATAGATCTTGAGAGCTAAAAAATATCTTCATTTTTATGCTTCAAAAATCATAATTTTCGTCCGTGAAAATGAGGGCTGAAATAGATGAGGGTTGAATGATATTTTCCATAATTTGAGAATTTTTTGGAAGATGGAGTAGAATAAAAGAGGAATTTTTAATTTAAAGTTGGATGATATTTCAACGCCCATCGTATGAGCGAACGATGTTCTAATACCACTGATAGATAGTAGGAATAAAACGAAATAGTTGAATAGTTAAAATATTAGAGTAAGGGATCTGATGAATAAACGAGAATTTTTTGAAATGTAAAATTTTTATTACTTTCCAGTACAAGTTACAATATGCGTTTGAGTCTATATTTATAGGTTTCATTTTATAATAGAATAATCTAGATAGAAGTTTCTAGATAGAACACCTAGATAGAATATTTTAGATAAAATAGTCTAGATAATTCAGGGATTAGGTAATTGATTTTTACATAAAATTTTCTCTATCTTTCTAGAGAACTCTAAGAGAATGTTCTCTAACCTTTTAGAAATTTTTATCACTCTTCAACACAAAGGTTGTAATTTTCTATTTACTCTAGCCAACTTTTTTCGCCTATTAACATGCATATTTTCTTAACAAATCTTTTAACTTTAATGAAATGGTCATGTACTTGTACTTCTTTAAACTAGCAGCGATGCAAAAGCTAATTTTGGGTATATATCTAATGCAAAGCTCTTAAAATATCTAACAAAATCATTCTAGAATAACAAGTTATGACATGTGATTTGAAAACGAGCGATGCTACAAGTCCTGCAAAACTAAGGCTAGGGTTATTTCCTTTTATTGTGAGTTGCGGCCATGTATTACCTTTGAATAAATTTTCTTTCCCTTCTTTCCATCCTAACGGCATTGCCGTTTGAAAAAAAATGGAAATCTATTGGATAATAGTAAAGTAGAAGAATTTCTAGCTTTAGAAGTTTTCTCCACTTTTCTTAATTCCCTCTAGATGTATTATTTTTAAATTTTTATAATTTTTTACTTTATATTTATTCTACTAAACTTCTCATCCCAACACATTCAAATACATAATTTTACAATTTTACATGATTAGTCACAAATGTTTTCTTAATTCTCACCTAAAATTTTATATTTAAGCCAATAAATTTAAATTAATTATATAATTCAAAATTTAAATCATTTGATAAACTCAATTAACTAAAATACATTGGATAAATCCTAATACAAAAAAATTAATAATATACCATAGTCGCATCAACAATTGGTAAAATTAAATTTTCATTTGGATACGAAAATATGCAAATCGCATAGCATAAATTATGTACATCAACAATAATAACAAATTTATTTTATAATTCGTTTATCTCGATGAAATTTTCATGCATTGCACTAGAAATATATTTTTAACTTTAATTACCTATATTTTAAATTTTCCAGAATTACTTACACACCCTTCTCAATTTTCTCCTAATATTTTTTATAGCAAAGCTAGCCAGCTTTGAAGTGGGCCGTCCACTTTTATAAATGAATTTAGGAACGGGTGTTCGGCACATGCGTCGAAACAACTTAACAAAAACAAGCCCAAGACATAGACAAAATACATATACTACTAATATAAACCACGCTTGTAACGACCCAGAATTTTGAACGAATTAAATTGAGGATATTTAATTAATTTTAAATATTTGAACGATGATTTAATTTGAATCCCCGATCTAAGTTTGAAATTGGTGATTAAGTTATAAAATTTAATCTAGTGAATGCTGAATAAAAATTTGTATCTTCGATTTTAAGTCGAAGAAAAATATTTCGAAAGTTTTTAAAATTCGTATTGATAACACTGAAAATGATAGAAGCTTCAGAATTTAATTTCGAACTGTTTTGTTCAGTTTTGAAAATAATCACTCGAACCGATATTTATAAAATAGTCAATTTTCAAACAGTCTCGGAATTCAACGAAACCGGTTCCATTGGGTCCGTAATATTTAATTATTACCGGATTTCCAATTTCGTATTTTTTGGAGTTGTGGTGTGAACATACGGCGTGTAAACGCATTGAAATTTATATCGGTTTCAATTTAAATTTAAACTTTAAATTAGTCAACACATCAGCTATTTTTCCTCCTTCAAACACGCGCCTGGAATCACGCCTAAAGTTTCGCCATTTCCTTCTGTTTTAATCACGTCTGCTCCCTTCCTTTCTCCATACTTCAGTTCAAATCAAACGAAAGAAAAAAAATCTTCGTTCCCCACAATCTCGTTCAGTAAAAATAAAATGGCCACTTCCTTTGTTTAAAACCGAATCGAGATCTACCTAAAAAACGAATTCGTTCGTATAAGAAATTAAAACACTTCTCGTTCAATTGAATCACTGCGTGTTTCTTCCATGAGTCGATCAAGAGGGTCGAACACAGGGGCGGTGTGGAGTCGCGATTGATTCCGGGAAGGAGGTGCGGCGTCGAGGCAAGGCTGGAGGCGACGATCTAGGCGATGGGCTTCGTTCGCGAGGTCGCGAAGCAGTTGCAGGCGGTTTCATCTGGGGTGTCACGATTCAGGGGAAGCGGCGACGCATTTTTGGAGTAAGGCGAGATCGAGTTCATCGAGGGAAGGCGTCGCGCGCGCATGGCAATGAGGTGCCGATTGAGCTAGAGTTTGAAGTTCAAGGTCGAACGAGCGAAGGCGTTCGCACGTGCTGCTGGGTTGTCTGGTATGGCAGACGAGTGTGCTCGAACGGCGAGCGAGGTGGAGGACTTCACGTGGGGGTTCAGTGATCTCGGCCTGGGTTTGTTATGTGGTAAGGGATTTACAGTTCGATTTAATTTGGTCTTTGAATCCATGTAAAGTTATCAAATGAAGATCTAGTTTGAACAGTAAAGTAATACATAGAATTTTAGAAATTTACAGTGAACGAAAGAGTAGTTTACATGGGTAAAATTTGATAATGGTAAATTACATAAGGATTCGATTTTTTTAAAATCTATCTAATGGGAAAATAGTTCAAATTTAATTGTTAGTTTAACTAAAAATCTTAGTTAAATTAAAAATTGTAAAATGGCAGATTTAATTGTTCGACCTATTCGAATATTAATGAATTGTATAATTGTTATACAAGGTCGAATACAACGAAGAAAAAGAAATGACTGGAATGGAAATTGGATTGCAAAATAAAAGCTAAGGTGAGATTTTCTCACTCGAAGGAAATTTGAATTTACAGTTATTGTTTGTTGACTGTTTGAATGTGCTATTAGATATGATAGGATATATCTATATATATAGCAGTATATACATATTGGCATATGTATATATTGGATTGATGATTTTCCCGCCTCGTATAGCGGATGAGACCCTATTGCGCCGTTAGTAAGCGGATTTATAAAAACCTATATACCGCGATAATTCCGTACTGGAGCGGAATTGGTATTGTGCTGACGTCTTTGGATGCAGGGAAACAGGTTGGGGGGATCCAACTGGATTCCTCAACTGTATTTATTTATTTACAGATGTTGATATATATTCTGTCATCATATGATGATATATGATGTTTGATGTTGTGATGGACTAATTGATGCGTTGCATCATCGGGTTCAATTTTAAAGTTTAAAAATAAACGATTTTTACTTTAAAAGGGATTTTGAAGTGATTTTTGGAAAGTATACGATTTATTAAAATTTGGAATTTATTTATCTTAAATAAATAAATGTTATAAATTTAAAGTTATGAAAAATTTTAAATTGTGAAATATACCTGAAAGGTGATTTTGAAATAAATAGTCAAGTGATAAATAAAATAGTTTAAGTTGGATTTCTTTTGAATTACTAAAAATGATGTATATAAAAGATGTACAGAATTGATATTTATCAATTTAAAGTGTTGGAATTTTAAAACGAGTGTTTATAAGTGTTAGAGATTTATAGAATTATAAATTGTAAAGACATGAGATTTATAGAATTATAAATTGTGAAAATATGAATTTTATAGATTTATAAAGTATGAAGTTATAAAATGGATGAAACGGTAGCATAAAAGATTTATAAGAGATTAACTTATAAATTGGATTTTTGCCTTTAAATGGAATATTGATCGAATTTGTAAATAAAAGGAGATTTATTAAATCGAAGTTGTTATAAAATAGAAATAGAATTTATAAACGTTGTTTTATAAATTCGAAATCAATGGGATTTGAGAAATTAAATATAGAAGATTTTTAAAGAAGATATATTCGCGATTTTGGATAGCGAATTTTTATTGAGATAAAAATGTGTAGAAATGATTGAAATTGGGTTAAGTGAATTATATTCACGATTTTGGACAGTGAATATATTGTTAAGTAAAATGGATAGTTTTGGAAAAGTGGCATTGAAAATGAAGTTAAACATTTTAGAGATGTTTTTAAAATGTATTGTGAATCGAAAACATAGATTTCAACATTTTTATTGTTGAAATAGGCGTTTTCGAAAATATAAGGAAATGATGGACTATAACACTATTGTTATAGTAAATGATTTTCGGAAGAAAATGTTTTTATCTAGTATTGGGATTTACATATATATTTTAATTTCGAATCCCTATACTAGTGATTTTTGAGTCGTCGTAACGATGTTTTACGTAACATTCGTTTTGACTCAAATTGATGTTGTTATAGAAAATAGATTTCCTTAAAAGAATGAAATATATACTTAATTTGATTTAAGTATATCGAATATTTTTCAAGTGTTGAAAATAAATAATTTGTAAAATACTTATTTTTAAATAAGTATGGAATTGCTTTTCCAATATGGAATGAACGTTTTGAGAATTTATCCTTGTAAAGATAAATTGAAATTTGATATTGAAAACGATTTGAAAATCGAATATCAGTAGATATTCGAAAGTATAAATTCGATACGGAATTTATAAAAGAAAGCGAAGTTGTTTAAAAATAAATATTGATTTATTTTTGAAGAGTGGAAATTGATTTGAAATTGTTTTCAAATGGTTAAGTGTGGAAAATTCTATATCTAGTAAAGATATTTTTGGAAGATGAAATAATTTGGGAAAATTATTTGGAATCTGATGATGTTGCGCATCTTTATTGATAGTTAAATAACCGACTATCAATAATTACCTTTAGATAGGTATTTGTTGTGAATTGGATGAATTTGAATGCCACACTTATTTTTGAATAATCGCTCACTATTCGGGTTAGCCGGGAAAGGACCATGGGGTCGTATAACCCATTCCGAATATGTGATACGTCGTTATGAATCGCATTTGAAGACCGGTGTTGAAGACCGGATATTTTTGAAAACGAAAGGATGACCGTCGAGTTACTCTACATCGGCTGATCTCCGATTTAGAGGTTTTATCACCCTTAGTGACGGGAAGTCCCGACGTGATTAGAAAATTATCCGGAAATGCAAGGGCTTCGTGAGAAGTGCCTTCGGTTCTGTTCGATCCCGGAACAGACTTGTATGGATTGTGTGTCTGACGTTACAATTTGAGATATAAAGCTGATTTCTTTCAAATACATTTCTGTTGGTGGCGGAGAATTTATTCTCTTAGCTTAACACCCTTCTCTGAGACGTACGAGCTCAGAGGTTATGTAGTTGAAATTTATCAGCGATATATCCCAATTTGGTAACGTGGCATACTGAGTGTTGCTGTGAAATGGTCAATGTTTGATCATTTGCGATATGATCATTTGTTTGATCTTATATCTTTGTGATCATAGGTTGATCATTTTGTTTGACCCGAAGCAGGGCTTTTTGAGAAAGCGTAGCTTTGTGGACGAGACTTCATCGAGCCTCATACCCCGGAAATGGTCGAAACAGGACGAATGCGGCAAGGTTCTAGGGAGTAGCGCCCCTTAGTGTATGTCATTCCTTCTGGATAAAGGTGGTATCATGGTATGGAGCCCAGATACTTAACCTCTGTGGTTGCTGCACAGTTATTATTACTTTGTGGTTTGTTGGAAATCGGGGATCCTCGGGAAGATCGGTGACGATCGGGGGATGGCATACGCGTGTCAGTAGTTACCTATTTTTGCAGAGGTAACCCGACCTTGTGTTGGCAGAGATCCGGTTAGGTTCTCGGGTCGTCTATTCCAGGGACGTACCCATCGTGGATAGGAAGTTCCTTAGCCTGACCATTTGTTGGAAATCCAAAGAAACAATACGAGCCTTGTACGGTATTAGTTGTAGAACCTGCCATTCACTTATGGTGGCGCCCCACTGTTTGGATGGTAGCTATAGTAGGCATACGATACTGGTCGTATGTTGGCTAAGATTAATATTATACTTTCGAAATGTTTTCTACACTATGCACTAATAATAATATCAAAAAATGATTTGATTTTGCGTAGTAAGCATCTTTGACTATCATAAGAAGAAATCTCCTCCAATTCTGCGTTTGCATTGTGTGTGTGGTGGGAGGTCTTATGGTAGTTTCATTTTCCAAAAGCATTTCGAATTGACTTTAAAATTATCCTGTTGTTTATTTTAAAGATAAATAACTGTTTTACGATCTCACACCAGTCACCATGACTGACTCGGAGTTTATTGTTTCCCTTCTAAACTCTGGGTGCCCACCAATTTCCACACGGGCAGTCTAGAGTTAGATTATCAGGATATTCTGGATATTCTGGAGCTTTGGAGATAAGCTGGATGGCGAGACGTAGTATTTGTATCTGATAGTATTTATTCCGCTGTGTATTCTGTATGAGGACAAGTTATATAACTGTCCATTGATGTGATGTATTGTATTGAGTTGTATATTGACTCTGATTGATGTATGTATAAAATGATATAGTTCTTTGTTAAAGATTATTCATTTATTTATTATATATTGTTCCGCTGCGATATGTGAGATTCTGATATTGTCTCTGTTCTGTATCTGTTGTTGTTTTGTTGTTCTTCTTCTCTTTTTCTTCTATCTTTTCTTCTACTTTTTCTTTCAAAACCCTCACTATTGGAGTTTCCGGCGTTCGATTTCTCGGCAGTCGATAAAGTGAGTATCGATGTCGAATTTTCGAAAGTCGAAAATTTCGGGACGTGACAAAGTGGTATCAGAGCATATGGTTAAGCGACAACCCTGCTCTGTTGGGTGTTACTCATTAGAGATAGAGTCAGTAGTACTCTAGAATGAGTTGAGTGTAATAATAGATATGAGCGCGTATTTGTTATTGAATATAAGATTGTTTTGTATTGTGTTGACTTATCGGTTGATTGTTTATGGATTCTGGTCGGTGCAGTCTAGCTAACTGTAATCGATAGGGGTTTCTAAACTCTTAAACAAGATAAACCGACACAGTATTGATTTTAAAACGGGTAAATGAAATAATTTTACCCAAAACTATTTTGTATAGAAAAGAAATGTTTTCTATGAATTACTATAGTATATGGTTGCATGGTTGTTTGAAGTGATAATATTAATCTATTATCATTGAAATTGAATAAGAAATTAAAAATCGTAACTCCAAAGTTAAGAAATTAATTCACATATAAATGAAGTTTAAGAATGTAAATTATAAATGTGAATTGTAATTTAAAACGGAATTCCAGAGAAGTTTTTGGAAATGTTTTGAAAGGAACTTGAAAATTTTGGAGATTTGGAAAGTTAAATCATTTTTGGAGTTGAAAATGAATTTCGAAGGTTTTGAAAAATATTTTGGAGAGTTGAAAGCTCTAAACTCGTTTAGGTCGCTGGAAAATAATTCCGATGATGATCGCGACATCACCGGTGTTCATTTTCGGGTTTCCAAAAGAGAAATTGCTGCCAAATTATTTTAAAAGGAAGTTGTTTGAAAAGTTGGGTTTTGTTTTGAAAGTTCAAAGGATGATTTGACTTGTTTTCAAAATGGTTTTGAAAAGGTTGAAAAAGACTCTGGAATACTATAAAGAATATTTACGAAATATTATTGAATTGATAACTTATACGAATAGAAATTGTTAATGTGAAATATGAAATTGTGATTGGAATTAAAGTTCATTAACAAGTGAAATCTATAAATGTGAATTGAAAGTATAAGGAAACGAATTCATATATAAATAAAATGGTAAATATGAAGTGTAAATGTGATTTATAAATGAAAATGGAATTCCAGATAGATATTGGAAAAAATTAAAATTCATTAATGAAATGAATTTGTAATATGAATATATAAGTGATTATAAATCGAAATGTAAATAAGTTGATAACTTATAAATATTTGCAAATTTGATAGAGATGAGATTCAATTGAAAATGAAAGAATTTGAGAATGAATAAATAAATTTGCAATTGCAAGTACAAGAAAATGAAGTTGAATGTTAAAATTCATTTTTGAATTTGTCAGTAAATAAAACTGGAGTTAAAACTGAATCCAAATTAGATTGAGATTGTGAATTGAATTCACATGAATGTGAAATGTAAAATTAAATGATAATGAATATGTATAACTTCAATAGTGAAGTAAAAATGTATAAGCAGTTTATATTGAAAATTTTGTAATAGAATTTGCAAATTGGATTGAATGCTGTAACTAGATATAATGGCTAGTAAATATACAGGTGTTATAAATTGGATTTGATCTTCAAAAGACGAATTTGAATTTGCTCGAAAAGGTACGTATTTGAATTATAATATGAGTTTTTGCTGATTTCTGGTCTAGCCGCTTGGCATTTTCTTTTTCTTTTTGAAATCTGAGAGTCCGTAGGGACGTTTTGTAGTCGTACCGTATTAGCCGCGCAAAGGAGACGCTGGCGAAATTTTTCGAAAATTTAGAGTGTTAGAAAATTTTTGAGGAATTTTGAAAGTTTAAATTTGAATTTAAACTCGAATTTGAATTTAGAAGTTAAACAATGTTGTTTGAAACTTAAAATTGAAGTTGGAAATTTAGTTGAATTGATAACGAATCTTTAGTAGGAAGATTTGTTTTGATAAATTGATAAAACTATTGAATTGTGAAAAATAGTAGACGAGTTAAGGACTTTTTTTTCTTAACTTGTAATTTCGAGGACGAAATTCTTTTAAGGGGGGAAGTTTGTAACGACCCAGAATTTTGAACGAATTAAATTGAGGATATTTAATTAATTTTAAATATTTGAACGATGATTTAATTTGAATCCCCGATCTAAGTTTGAAATTGGTGATTAAGTTATAAAATTTAATCTAGTGAATGCTGAATAAAAATTTGTATCTTCGATTTTAAGTCGAAGAAAAATATTTCGAAAGTTTTTAAAATTCGTATTGATAACACTGAAAATGATAGAAGCTTCAGAATTTAATTTCGAACTGTTTTGTTCAGTTTTGAAAATAATCACTCGAACCGATATTTATAAAATAGTCAATTTTCAAACAGTCTCGGAATTCAACGAAACCGGTTCCATTGGGTCCGTAATATTTAATTATTACCGGATTTCCAATTTCGTATTTTTTGGAGTTGTGGTGTGAACATACGGCGTGTAAACGCATTGAAATTTATATCGGTTTCAATTTAAATTTAAACTTTAAATTAGTCAACACATCAGCTATTTTTCCTCCTTCAAACACGCGCCTGGAATCACGCCTAAAGTTTCGCCATTTCCTTCTATTTTAATCACGTCTGCTCCCTTCCTTTCTCCATACTTCAGTTCAAATCAAACGAAAGAAAAAAAATCTTCGTTCCCCACAATCTCGTTCAGTAAAAATAAAATGGCCACTTCCTTTGTTTAAAACCGAATCGAGATCTACCTAAAAAACGAATTCGTTCGTATAAGAAATTAAAACACTTCTCGTTCAATTGAATCACTGCGTGTTTCTTCCATGAGTCGATCAAGAGGGTCGAACACAGGGGCGGTGTGGAGTCGCGATTGATTCCGGGAAGGAGGTGCGGCGTCGAGGCAAGGCTGGAGGCGACGATCTAGGCGATGGGCTTCGTTCGCGAGGTCGCGAAGCAGTTGCAGGCGGTTTCATCTGGGGTGTCACGATTCAGGGGAAGCGGCGACGCATTTTTGGAGTAAGGCGAGATCGAGTTCATCGAGGGAAGGCGTCGCACGCGCATGGCAATGAGGTGCCGATTGAGCTAGAGTTTGAAGTTCAAGGTCGAACGAGCGAAGGCGTTCGCACGTGCTGCTGGGTTGTCTGGTATGGCAGACGAGTGTGCTCGAACGGCGAGCGAGGTGGAGGACTTCACGTGGGGGTTCAGTGATCTCGGCCTGGGTTTGTTATGTGGTAAGGGATTTACAGTTCGATTTAATTTGGTCTTTGAATCCATGTAAAGTTATCAAATGAAGATCTAGTTTGAACAGTAAAGTAATACATAGAATTTTAGAAATTTACAGTGAACGAAAGAGTAGTTTACATGGGTAAAATTTGATAATGGTAAATTACATAAGGATTCGATTTTTTTAAAATCTATCTAATGGGAAAATAGTTCAAATTTAATTGTTAGTTTAACTAAAAATCTTAGTTAAATTAAAAATTGTAAAATGGCAGATTTAATTGTTCGACCTATTCGAATATTAATGAATTGTATAATTGTTATACAAGGTCGAATACAACGAAGAAAAAGAAATGACTGGAATGGAAATTGGATTGCAAAATAAAAGCTAAGGTGAGATTTTCTCACTCGAAGGAAATTTGAATTTACAGTTATTGTTTGTTGACTGTTTGAATGTGCTATTAGATATGATAGGATATATCTATATATATAGCAGTATATACATATTGGCATATGTATATATTGGATTGATGATTTTCCCGCCTCGTATAGCGGATGAGACCCTATTGCGCCGTTAGTAAGCGGATTTATAAAAACCTATATACCGCGATAATTCCGTACTGGAGCGGAATTGGTATTGTGCTGACGTCTTTGGATGCAGGGAAACAGGTTGGGGGGATCCAACTGGATTCCTCAACTGTATTTATTTATTTACAGATGTTGATATATATTCTGTCATCATATGATGATATATGATGTTTGATGTTGTGATGGACTAATTGATGCGTTGCATCATCGGGTTCAATTTTAAAGTTTAAAAATAAACGATTTTTACTTTAAAAGGGATTTTGAAGTGATTTTTGGAAAGTATACGATTTATTAAAATTTGGAATTTATTTATCTTAAATAAATAAATGTTATAAATTTAAAGTTATGAAAAATTTTAAATTGTGAAATATACCTGAAAGGTGATTTTGAAATAAATAGTCAAGTGATAAATAAAATAGTTTAAGTTGGATTTCTTTTGAATTACTAAAAATGATGTATATAAAAGATGTACAGAATTGATATTTATCAATTTAAAGTGTTGGAATTTTAAAACGAGTGTTTATAAGTGTTAGAGATTTATAGAATTATAAATTGTAAAGACATGAGATTTATAGAATTATAAATTGTGAAAATATGAATTTTATAGATTTATAAAGTATGAAGTTATAAAATGGATGAAACGGTAGCATAAAAGATTTATAAGAGATTAACTTATAAATTGGATTTTTGCCTTTAAATGGAATATTGATCGAATTTGTAAATAAAAGGAGATTTATTAAATCGAAGTTGTTATAAAATAGAAATAGAATTTATAAACGTTGTTTTATAAATTCGAAATCAATGGGATTTGAGAAATTAAATATAGAAGATTTTTAAAGAAGATATATTCGCGATTTTGGATAGCGAATTTTTATTGAGATAAAAATGTGTAGAAATGATTGAAATTGGGTTAAGTGAATTATATTCACGATTTTGGATAGTGAATATATTGTTAAGTAAAATGGATAGTTTTGGAAAAGTGGCATTGAAAATGAAGTTAAACATTTTAGAGATGTTTTTAAAATGTATTGTGAATCGAAAACATAGATTTCAACATTTTTATTGTTGAAATAGGCGTTTTCGAAAATATAAGGAAATGATGGACTATAACACTGTTGTTATAGTAAATGATTTTCGGAAGAAAATGTTTTTATCTAGTATTGGGATTTACATATATATTTTAATTTCGAATCCCTATACTAGTGATTTTTGAGTCGTTGTAACGATGTTTTACGTAACATTCGTTTTGACTCAAATTGATGTTGTTATAGAAAATAGATTTCCTTAAAAGAATGAAATATATACTTAATTTGATTTAAGTATATCGAATATTTTTCAAGTGTTGAAAATAAATGATTTGTAAAATACTTATTTTTAAATAAGTATGGAATTGCTTTTCCAATATGGAATGAACGTTTTGAGAATTTATCCTTGTAAAGATAAATTGAAATTTGATATTGAAAACGATTTGAAAATCGAATATCAGTAGATATTCGAAAGTATAAATTCGATACGGAATTTATAAAAGAAAGCGAAGTTGTTTAAAAATAAATATTGATTTATTTTTGAAGAGTGGAAATTGATTTGAAATTGTTTTCAAATGGTTAAGTGTGGAAAATTCTATATCTAGTAAAGATATTTTTGGAAGATGAAATAATTTGGGAAAATTATTTGGAATCTGATGATGTTGCGCATCTTTATTGATAGTTAAATAACCGACTATCAATAATTACCTTTAGATAGGTATTTGTTGTGAATTGGATGAATTTGAATGCCACACTTATTTTTGAATAATCGCTCACTATTCGGGTTAGCCGGGAAAGGACCATGGGGTCGTATAACCCATTCCGAATATGTGATACGTCGTTATGAATCGCATTTGAAGACCGGTGTTGAAGACCGGATATTTTTGAAAACGAAAGGATGACCGTCGAGTTACTCTACATCGGCTGATCTCCGATTTAGAGGTTTTATCACCCTTAGTGACGGGAAGTCCCGACGTGATTAGAAAATTATCCGGAAATGCAAGGGCTTCGTGAGAAGTGCCTTCGGTTCTGTTCGATCCCGGAACAGACTTGTATGGATTGTGTGTCTGACGTTACAATTTGAGATATAAAGCTGATTTCTTTCAAATACATTTCTGTTGGTGGCGGAGAATTTATTCTCTTAGCTTAACACCCTTCTCTGAGACGTACGAGCTCAGAGGTTATGTAGTTGAAATTTATCAGCGATATATCCCAATTTGGTAACGTGGCATACTGAGTGTTGCTGTGAAATGGTCAATGTTTGATCATTTGCGATATGATCATTTGTTTGATCTTATATCTTTATGATCATAGGTTGATCATTTTGTTTGACCCGAAGCAGGGCTTTTTGAGAAAGCGTAGCTTTGTGGACGAGACTTCATCGAGCCTCACACCCCGGAAATGGTCGAAACAGGACGAATGCGGCAAGGTTCTAGGGAGTAGCGCCCCTTAGTGTATGTCATTCCTTCTGGATAAAGGTGGTATCATGGTATGGAGCCCAGATACTTAACCTCTGTGGTTGCTGCACAGTTATTATTACTTTGTGGTTTGTTGGAAATCGGGGATCCTCGGGAAGATCGGTGACGATCGGGGGATGGCATACGCGTGTCAGTAGTTACCTATTTTTGCAAAGGTAACCCGGCCTTGTGTTGGCAGAGATCCGGTTAGGTTCTCGGGTCGTCTATTCCAGGGACGTACCCATCGTGGATAGGAAGTTCCTTAGCCTGACCATTTGTTGGAAATCCAAAGAAACAATACGAGCCTTGTACGGTATTAGTTGTAGAACCTGCCATTCACTTATGGTGGCGCCCCACTGTTTGGATGGTAGCTATAGTAGGCATACGATACTGGTCGTATGTTGGCTAAGATTAATATTATACTTTCAAAATGTTTTCTACACTATGCACTAATAATAATATCAAAAAATGATTTGATTTTGCGTAGTAAGCATCTTTGACTATCATAAGAAGAAATCTCCTCCAATTCTGCGTTTGCATTGTGTGTATGGTGGGAGGTCTTATGGTAGTTTCATTTTCCAAAAGCATTTCGAATTGACTTTAAAATTATCCTGTTGTTTATTTTAAAGATAAATAACTGTTTTACGATCTCACACCAGTCACCATGACTGACTCGGAGTTTATTGTTTCCCTTCTAAACTCTGGGTGCCCACCAATTTCCACACGGGCAGTCTAGAGTTAGATTATCAGGATATTCTGGATATTCTGGAGCTTTGGAGATAAGCTGGATGGCGAGACGTAGTATTTGTATCTGATAGTATTTATTCCGCTGTGTATTCTGTATGAGGACAAGTTATATAACTGTCCATTGATGTGATGTATTGTATTGAGTTGTATATTGACTCTGATTGATGTATGTATAAAATGATATAGTTCTTTGTTAAAGATTATTCATTTATTTATTATATATTGTTCCGCTGCGATATGTGAGATTCTGATATTGTCTCTGTTCTGTATCTGTTGTTGTTTTGTTGTTCTTCTTCTCTTTTTCTTCTATCTTTTCTTCTACTTTTTCTTTCAAAACCCTCACTATTGGAGTTTCCGGCGTTCGATTTCTCGGCAGTCGATAAAGTGAGTATCGATGTCGAATTTTCGAAAGTCGAAAATTTCGGGACGTGACAACGCTAGTCTCCTTCAGAAGAGGAGTCACCACTCCCATCCTTAGAGAGGCAGGGGCAATGACATATAAGTATCCAAAAGAAAGGGAAACTAAGGAAGGAACAAGATCCATCGAGCTAGTTTCATATTAATACTTCATATCCCAAGTATTATCTGCCAACATGGGCTTATTAATATCACCAAGATCGCCCAGAATACATATAGAAAGCACTTCACCATCCGCTTGATAGAACAGGCATCTTTCCTCACCTTCATCTCCTACGTACTTGAAAAAGTTTCCACTAGACGGCTCATACCTCATTTTGAAAGACACATGGACCAAAGCTTGCTCTGAATATCTCCATCAAAAATCAAGAGGGGATGGAACCACCATCGGTTCCACCATGTTTTGAGCAACAACATCATTAACGGACAAGGCCATATGAACTACTAGATCAACCACCTCAATATGTTTCTCGAGAGGCCCCATAGCCGAAACGACTACATCACGAGGCACAGAGACATCATGAGGTGGGTCTACCAGAAGCCAAGATAGGGTCAAAATCCAACACCTAAACTAGAGGGAAAGTGGGCCTAGGCTTAGGGACCCACTTCCTGGCAGGAGGACGTGGCCGAGGAATCTTAGCAGGGATTTCCTAAAGCGAACCCACTGCTCCAAACCAAAAACCCTCAATATAGTGACCAAAAGACCGACAAGATGTGCATATATCTGGTTTCCAGCTATAGTGAACATCTAGCTCTGCCTCATGATCGTCTGTTATTCTTATCCTAAGATTTAAAGGCAATGGTTTACCAGGAGTGATTTCAATCACTTTGTGTACACCAGTCTTTTCCTGGCCACAGTTTACATTAAAACATTTCACTTTGCCAACTAGGCTAGCTAAACAGTAAAACACATTAGTGGGTTGCAAAACAGAAGGGATTTTAAAGAAGTGAGCCAAACAAGGATAGATAATTCCTACTCCTTAGTCATTTCCATTGTGGGACTCCAAGTAGTAATAATAAAAGGTTTCCCATTAATAACTATCGAATCAGCTTCAAGAACACGAATTCTTTCATCTGCTCTGGAGAATTTCAAATAGAACATAGAGAAATCGAAATGCATTTGAGACTACCATGGAGTTTCTATGCATTACGACATCGATCTTTAACAAGGTGATAAGATGGGTTTGAATTTAGGAAAAAACCAACCAGATAATTAAATCAATATTATACACCTACTTGTAATACTTCACTTGGAGGAACCATCACTTCGTCAATCTCAACAAAGGAGCAGGGAGTATAAATGCTAGCATTTCGCGGTAAAGCAGAAAATAACGATGACCATTTGTTGGGCTCGATAAGGGCAGGCGACACAATAACTGACTCGGTAACTTGAAACGAATTATAGTAAGCATGTTAAGTCTTTTGGGGGTAGCATTTAAACAAACATCAGTTGTGCCTATTTTATTAACAACTGTTGCACCACAATCAGTTTATTTATCACTGTTTAAACATTCCACCACTCCCAACATTTCACCAAGTTTAGGGTATTCATAATCCAACCAACAACCATCATTATAACTAGCAGAAGTCACTAGTAAAGGGAACCAACAACCATCACCGTTAAAGTCCATATATTTAGTTAATTATATAATCTTTAATATACTATTTAAAAATAAATTCAATTAACTAGTAGTCATTAATTCATCTATAAATCCTAAAATAAGCGTGTCCAAGTATGCATATAACACTCATATATATGAGCAAAGATGATAAAATTATTATTTTTATTAGTATATGAAAATATACGAATCACATACATTAAATGTGTACATGAATAATAATGATTTTTATAAAATTTTAATTCATTTGTCTCAAAAAAATCATATGTTGCATTACAAAATTTCATTTTTTACGACTGTTAATGGATAAGAACTTGTACCCTACAACATTGCATTGTGAAAGTACGGATTAGACTAATAAAAATTAGGTTATGTAGCCATTCTCATTTTCAAGGTGATATTAAAAATTACCTAGCTCATAACTCAGTTAAATGCTATAAAATATACATGACCCTTCTATAACAACATGAAATTTATGATTAAATGCAATGTTAAAATGATTTAATAATTGAAATCTCGGATAATGGATAAAAGTTCACATGTATATAAGTTGACCATAAGATGTTCTTATTAACTACAATTACGTTCAAAGCTCTTCTCATTTTTCTCCTACTTTCTAACATTTAACTCCTTGTATTTAATTAGTTAAGTTGATCATTGATTTAAAATATTTATATATCTTCAATTATGTAATAATGATTAATTCATTTATATATCCTTTAAAATATGTATACAACATTTATATTAATATAAATGGTAAAGTTAAATTTTCATCCACATATATATATAATACATGTATAACATAACATCAACTATTTACATATACAGTAATAACAATTAGAATATGTGATTAGCAAGAATTGAACTCTCTACCTTACATCTGAGCATCGCATGTCATTTTAAATTATAATTCCTCTATTTCGATAAAATTTTCGTATATTTCTTATAATAAATCTATTTCTATCAATAGTTAAATTTTAAATGCTATTTCTAACAACATTATCGTGTGCAATGCATGGGTTACACATTAGTAAAAAAACAATAAAAAAATAGAAAACTTTATAGGTACGATTTATAGCTGTTATCCCGCCTTTTGGAAAGGTTGTGATACCAAGGACTTGACTAGAGATTGAAGACAATCCGCTCTGGAGATCATTTATCTGCAAGTTCACGATGGATACAGACAAACTTAGTCCGAGTTCGGATCGAGCCATAATTAGCATGATACGACAAAAAATGCTATGAAAAGCAATATTCCAAATTTCAAGTCAATCGAAGTTCGAATGCTCAAGTTATGGATCAACCAAGAATCCAAAAGATACAATTCGTATCGATGATTTCTTATTGATCACTATCGACATGAGACACACACGACTCCAGAAAAGCAAAGGCAAAGCACCGATCCATCACAATTTCATTCAGTATCCATCATTTGGTTATCGATCAGCATCGATATGAAATTCGCGCGACTCTAGGATATAGCATCCATCAGTCAGTATCGATCACTTATTTGAATGGTACAAAAAGCTGAGTTTATGATCGATACGAGAAGCAAAGCACAAGGTCGATCCGAACAACAAAGCATCAGATGGATATGAAAAAAGCAGTCAACCCGAAAGAAGTGGGCTCACTACTATGCACAAATCATGGATCTCCACAAAATGCGCATGCCACGTCATCAATACGAAGGGATCAATATGAAGGTATCGATACGAGGGCTTCAGCCACTCCATATTTGCAATCTTGTTCGATCAATAACCCCACAACCATAACTCTAAATGCAATGAGATTTTCACAGCATGTTTCACAACGCATAGGGAACTTCCACAATCGATCGCAACTCAATTGGAGCAGTTTATGATCGATAAGAACTCACTATGGATCGATCAACGATCGATCCCAAATGGCTCCAGATCGATCATGTGGGCCCATCTGGACTTGAGAAAGAGTATTCCGAGATTCAAGGCAGATATTTCCAACTCCACACCTATAAATATCAACTCCATTGTAACTAAAAGGGACTCTTACGCTGCAGCTCGAGTTGAATTCTATTGTAATTCGAGTGTTAGTGATTGTACCATTGTAACTCAGTTTCTAATCAGCAATAACATCAAAACCTTCAAAGTGGATGTAGGCATACAACGCCGAACCACTATAAATCTCTATTTTCCTTCTATTACTGCTTATTTTCTTAGTGTGATTGTTAGATTGGCCTCATTTTACATTTTATTTCTTCGTTCTAACCACTTCAATTACACCCGAAGAGTGTTGTGCCCATTTTTGGTACAAACACGTTGGCACTTTCACTGAGAAAAACTCCATTTTTTCGCTGATTCTATGGATCCCCTACTACTATTGGATTGTTAAAAGTCTAAGGAGGAGATCTGGATCCAGTCAAGATTCCAGTAGTCCTTCTATCTACCCCAGATCTAAGAAGAACTACAATTCAACATGGTGCGCACTACCAGAACAACTTCCAACGCTGCTGATCCAGAAGGAAGGGATAGGCAAAATCCCACGCAGCTGACTACTACAAGTCAAACACCAGCTAGAGCCCAAGATCCATCCGGTCCAATGACTAGAGAGGAATTCCAGATCCGCATGCACAAGCTCACTCAAAGCCGTCAAGAGCTCACTCAACAGGTACGTGCCAACATGGAACTTATGAACCAGCTGAATAAAGATAGACGAGGGAGATCTAGAAGGGAGCGTGCTTCCTATTCCTTGTTAGAAAGTTCGACGTCATCTGACTTTTATCACATATCCACATTCCGCCGATTGGATGAGAAATATGCCATGAAACCTGGACAGACGGGGACTGGTCTTTCCACGGGGCATGAAGCTGTACCCTCCTTCAAAGGGGGAACAATTTCTTACACTGCTACCCCTGACACCGCAGCTTCTCCCATAGATCTGGATGTTGAGAACCAGAATCAAGCAGATCCAGCTCCTTGTCACCATCCACGTGCACATGACCCTCACTACCATGAAGCTCGAGAGCCAAGGAGGCATGGGACAGACCATAGATAGCGACCAGACCATTCTCATGACATGGAACCCGACCATGCCTTAGCCCCGAATCTCCAAATTCCTGATATTCCAACTATGATATGCCAGATGATTAGAGAAAGTCAAGGCCTCACAAATGATGACTGGGGGATTTCTAGAAGTC
Source organism: Allium fistulosum (assembly GCA_030737815.1). Lineage (NCBI taxonomy): Eukaryota > Viridiplantae > Streptophyta > Magnoliopsida > Asparagales > Amaryllidaceae > Allium > Allium fistulosum. Next base: position 1,409,302,896 of record CM060903.1, read on the forward strand.
ACACCCCGTTCGCTAATGATATCTTACATGCGGAACCTCCCCACTGATTCCATATGCCGACCTTGCCTATGTATGAAGGAAATTCGGATCCAAATCAAAATATCCTGAAGTATGAATGGCTTATGAATGTCGCTCGAGCCGATGATGTTGTTAAGTGTAGAAGCTTCCCTATTTCTTTGGGGGCATAACGACCATGTGGTTCACCCGTCTACCGCCAAGATCTATTTCATGTTTTGACCATTTGGCTACTAAGTTTGTGGAGTAGTTCCATATGCATGCTGCCAGACCTAAGGACGTATTCGCTACAAAAATACACTTTGACATTACTGGCAGCGACACCTCTCCCGAGAATAAGCAGAAGCTGCCGACCAAAGGTGGGAAAGGAAGTGGTGGCAAGAAACGTTGATTGGCTGGTACGAGGATGGACTGAGTTTTGTCATATTTCAAGCTCTAGGAGAGACCCTAAGACTTTACCTGGAAAGATTTCATGCTGCTTGTGTGGAAGTCAGTAATCCCAATGATAACTCTATCCTTATGTCTTTGACTAGAGGGATCGACCCTGATTCTGAGTTTGGTGATTGGTTGGCTGGAAAACCTCCCACTTTGTTGGACCGTTTCTATGAAAAGGCAGCCTAGTTTTTAAGAAGGGAAGATGCTAGACAGTCTAGGAAGCAAGACGTCGCGAGGCCCAATGGTGAAGGAATCCGGAGTAATGTTGCAGTGAAGCAGACCCGGGAGAGTTCCAGTAAAGTACAGTTGAACATCTATAACAAACAAAGTCAGCAGAAAGATGATGGAGGTCAGGGAAAGAAGAGAGACCCCCATCGAGGGAGACCGAGAGCTCCTATGTTTGATCGATATACTCCCTTGAACACGTCGCTAGAAAATGTTTATCTTCAGACTTGTAATACAGGGAAGTACAAGAAGCCAGCTTCAAAACCGTCATCGGGGAAGCAAATTCAGACCGGGAAGTTTTGTAGATTCCATGATTGTTACGACCATAACACTAACGAATGTCGTCACTTGCAAGATATTATTAAAAGGTTGATTAGAGAGAGAAAGGTAGAGCAGTTTGTCTGGGCTCCGTAGGATAGTAGAGTGGGCCCTATCTAACCATAATCGAGGTCAAGACCAGGCTAGGCCTGAAGAACCTGTGTGTACCGGTGGGAGGTTGGTGATTAATACTGTGAGTGGTGGCCCTCATCTGGCTGATTAGAGCTGGAAGGAAATGGAGTCGTATGCTAGTTCGATTAGGCATGTGGACTTCGAATGTTGTAGTAGTATCGACGAAGGGGCCCCGGTAAAACAACAGAGGACGATGACAGATGGCATCATTTTCAAGAATAGTGATGCTGACAGAGTCAAGTCCCCCACTACTAATCCATTGGTTATTTCTGCCCAAATAGGTCCTGCTTGGATGAAGAGGATCTTAGTTGACAGTGGAAGTTCTGTAAACATACTTTTCAAGCGTGCTTATGATCAAATGCTGATGGAAGTGAAGGATCTAAAACCGTTCCCGTCACGTATACATGGTTTCAATGGAAGTGCAACCATACCAGCTGGAATGGTGGATTTACCTGTTGAGTTGGGTGTTGGTGATCGCTGGAGAGTCTGAAAGTTATAGTTTGTTGTGTTGGATATTCATTCTCCTTACAATGCCTTTTTGGGCCGACCGACTCTTTTGGAGTTCAGGGAAGCGATTGCCCCTTGGTGTTTGACTATGAAGTTCCCCACTGATAATGGAGTTGGGTTATACGTGGTGATTAGGCGGTTGGACGCGCCTGTTATGTTGCACAACTACGGGATGCACAGCGAAAAGAGAAGGGTAAGGGCGTGGAGGAATCTCTCTACGTCCTCCTTATGGAGGATTGACATCTAACGCCTGAGCCGAGGCTCGGGCGCCATGACCAGTTTCCTAAACATCTTGATCCTAGAGACAACGATGATGAAGGTGAAGTCAAAGAATGCCAGGCTTCCCCAGCAGAGCTGACAATTGATGTTCTGATCAACAATGATGATGATTCCAGAGTAGTAAAGGTCAGATCTTAGCTCGGCCCCCAAATGAGATAGGAACTGGTTGATTTTCTCCGAGCAAACCTTGATGTATTTGCCTGGACTCATTTAGACATGTGTGGGATCTCGTCGAACATCGTGAGCCATACATTAAATATCGACCCGCGGCACATCTCGATGAAATAGAAAAGGCGAGGTATGGATCTAGAGAGATCTGTCGCCCGAAGGAAGAAGAGGATAAACTCAAGGCTAATGGGTTTATTCGTGATGCTTTATACCCGGAGTGTGTATCGAATCCAGTGCTTGTCAGAAAGTCAAATGGAAAATGGCGGACATGTGTGGACTACTCAAATCTGAACAAAGCCTTCCCTAAAGACAGTTTACCACTTCCTAGAATCGATCAACTAGTGGATTCAACAGTCGAACATGAGCTCTTATCTTTCATGGATGCATACTCCGACTATAATCAAATCTTGATGCACCTTCCTAACCAAAAGCATACTAGCTTTATCGCTGATCTAGGACTTTATTGCTACAAGGTGATGCCGTTTGGACTCAAAAATGCTGGAGCAACTTATCAGAGGTTCGTGAACCGAATGTTTGCAAACCAGATTGGGAAGACTATGGAGGTGTACGTGGATGATATGCTCGTGAAGTCGCGGTTATCCAATAACCACATCGTGATTTGGAGAAGATGTTCAACATACTCCGACAGTACAGAATGAAGCTCAATCCATTGAAGTGTCATTTCAGAGTTGCGTCTAGAAAATTATTTGGGTTTATTGTCAACGCTAGAGAAATTGAAGCAAATCCCGAAAAGATTTGGGCGATTCGGAATCTCAAAACTCCCAGAACCATCAAGTAGGTGCAAAGTCTTAATGGGAAGGTGGCAGCCTTAAGCAAATTCATTTCCAGAGCAACAGACAAGTGCATTCCCTTCTTCGATCTGATTAGAAAGGGAAACATAATTTCGAGTGGATAGAGGAGTGCGAGGCCGCATTCCAGGCACTAGTGCAACATCTGGCAACATCTCCCATCTTGTCTAAGCCGGTTGATCATGAGAGGTTATATGTCTATCTTGCAATTTCAGCAAACGCAATCAGTGTTGCGTTAGTTCGAGATGACAACTAGATCCAACGACCGGCCTATTATATCAGCAAAAGATTGACAGGGGCAGAAAGAAACTACCCAAAGATAGTGAAGCTGGCTTATTGTCTTGTTGTAGCCTTAAGAAAGCTCCGCCCACATTTACAGGCTCATCCGATCACTGTTTACACCGACCAGCCGTTACGACAGATCCTGACATGACAAGAGACATCTGGTAGGTTGTTCGAGTGGAACATCGATCTAAGTCAATTTGATATCACTTATACTCTAAGGTGAGCTATTCAAGGACTAGTTCTGGTGGACTTCATAACTGAATTCACTGTACCAAAGGACTTGCCCGAAACCAGTGAATCTCCCAACCATATATGGAAGCTATACACTGATGGTGCATCAAACGATCGATGCTCAGGAGCTGGAGTGGTGCTCGGAACCCTAGAAGGGCGATTCGTATGCTATGCTTTGAAGTTTGACTTCCATGCAACTAACAACGAAGCTGAGTATGAAGCCTTGCTTATTGGACCGAGGCTTGCCAATTTAGGAGTCATTGTTGTGGAGATTTACTACGATTCACAACTGGTGGTGTACCAGGTTCGAGGAGAGTATTAAGCCAGAGACTGAAGATTGGCCTCCTACCTTATGCAAATCCAGGAAGTGTTGAATCAGTTTGACTATTATGCTAGCCACTGTATACCCTTAGAGAAAAATTAGAAGGCCAATTCTTTAGCAAAATTGGCCAGCACAGGTGAAGCACGGCAGATGGGACTCATACCCGTGGAGACACTTACTGCTCCAAGTATTGATCAGATGGAAACAGACTGGGTTCATAAGGTAACACCCGAGAGGGAGTCATGGATGACTCCAATAAGAAACTATCATGAGCACGGAACATTACCCGAGCGCAGGAGTGAGAAAAGATAGGTTCTTCGAAAGGCTTCGCAGTTTGTTATCCAAGATGGAGTCCTATATAGAAGGGGATTTTCTGTTCCTTTACTCCGGTGTATCGCCCACGACGAAATCAAGCGAGTTTTGCATGAAGTGCATGAAGGAGAATGTGAAGATCACACTGGGGGGCAAGCTCTCGCAAAGAAGATACTCAAATACGGGTATTACTGGCCAACCGTAAATCGAGATGCATCGAATTATGCTAAGAGATGTTATAGGTGCCAGAAACATGCCAGAATTCCGAGAGCCCCGCCAACCGAGATTACTCAAATGGTCAGTCCATGGTCGTTTGCCACATAGGGTATTGATATAATAGGGTCTTTGCCTCTATCCAAAGGTGGTGCGAAGTACGCCATCATTGCAGTTGACTACTTTACCAAATGGACGGAAGTTGAGCCCCTTGCTACTATCACGACGAAGAAAGTAATCAACTTTGTTGTGTGCAACATCATCTGTCGCTTTGGCCTCCTACAGACGATTGTAACTGACAACGGGGCCTAATTCGATAGTGTCGAGTTTAAGAATTTCTACCGACAATATCGCATCAAGGAAAAGTTCTCAGCGGTAGCTCACCCTCAAGCGAATGGACAAATCGAAGCTATCAGCAAAGTCATCAAGTCCATTTTGAAGAAACGATTGGAGAAGGCTGGAGGTAAGTGGGTCGATGACCTTCCCATGGCCTTATGGGAATATCAAACTACCCACAAGTCCACGACCGGTCATACTCCATTTGCACTTTCTTATGGCTCTGAAGTCGTTATTCTAGTTGAGCTAGAGGTACCTTCTCATTATGTGACTTATTATGATCCGAAGATGAATGCCATCCTACTTGCAGAATCTCTGGATTTATTGGATGAAAGCGTGAGGAGGCTGATTTGAGGGCAGCCGCACATCATAACCGAGTCGCCCAATTATACAATGCTAAGGTCCGACCTAGAACCTTTGAAATTGGCGATCTCATACTTAAGAGAATCTATCCAGTCTCTTTGCACATGAAACCGACATGGGAAGGACCGTATGTCATCGAACGGAGGCTTGGAGATGTCACATTTAAGCTATCAACCGTTGATGGTCTCACTCTACCGAGGGCATGGAACAGCGAAAGTCTACGTCGCTATTACATATAACTGGCAATCATTCATTTACTCTGCTTTCCTTTTGAAGTTTGATTATGCAATTCGAGAATTTGTACTTGTAATAAGGCAACTGACTTTTCCATGATTTCCTATTTCAACAATAAAGCGGAGACTCATCAAGCCAGTTTAGTGATTCCTAAATGCATCATGCAACCGCCATGATGTACGAAGAGCTAAGTTCCATCTTATAGTGGGACTCATTCAAATAGAGAGTGATCATGATCCGACCGGTCACTCGCTAAATGAAACCTTGAGCTCAGGGGCAAACAACAACCAATTAAAAGAGAGTTTAAACATGACAATTCTCTAACAAACTCCAGCTTCCAAAGTGCGAGCTGAAGTGCAAACTCCAAAATCAGGACGTGAATCGACCGTCCAGCTCGAGGAGGATGGATCCGTCCATCCACAACCTCGCTTACATGGCTCAAGGAGGATGGATCTGTACATCCACGACCTCGCTTCTTTCCAAGCTCAAAGAGGATGGATCTATCCATCTACGACTTCGCTTACTGGATCAAGGAGGGTGTAATCCGACCATCCACGACCTTAACCAACTCCGTATTCCCAGAGCGTGAATAAGATCCTATCCTTAAATAGACGTGATCGGCCGTCTGTTAACTAACTCTAGATTCTCGGAGTGTGAACTAGAGTATAAACATTAAACGGGTGTGATCGACCACGCACAGAACAACTTATGTCCCCGGAGTGTGGACATAATCCTAAACAGTAAGCAGGCGTGATCAACCATCGGCATACAAATCTAATCCCCAGAGTGTGGATGCAAATGCTAGCAAATGAGCGAATGTGATCGGACCGCTCGAACTCATGTTACTTTAACTTGGTTCTGACTAAGTTAAATAAAAGTTAGTGAAGGTGGAGGACGACTGCTAACTAACTACTTCAACTATCCCCGAACTGGGGGCATAACTCAAGTACCAGCCGTTGACCGAGACAGCACAACATTGGGACTCAACTCAACGTTTGATTATAACCCGAGGCCATGACCTCAGGACTTAAAGACTGAACTCAAGTTCGACTCAGAGACTAAAGCTTCATGAGTACATTGAATGGAAATGTGAATGCTTAGGTGCTTAAACAAATAAACACAGAGTTATGCCAAAAACAAAAAAAAGGAATTTTATTCATACTATTCTTTAAAAAAAGTACAAAATCTGTCCAAAGAATTCCTATAAGCGGGGGGCCAAGCCTACATCTATACGTGGCCTACAAAAAGCAAAATAAATGAAGCTTATTCTAACTATCTACAAAAGAGGAAGTCAAAATGCAAATCTACGCCTTCGGTTTCCTGTCCTTTTTAACTTTCTTTGGTGTAGATCCGCTCGAGCTACTGCCCAGACCTCTATTGGGACCCTTGCCTCCCCAGCTAGCTTTAGTTGGCTTGTCTCCAGCTGGAGGAATTGATGCGGTCTCCCCTTGGGAGCTCGCGGGGATTGAAGTATCCCCTGCGTATCAAGCTGGTGGAATAGTGGCACTTTCGATACCAGAAGAATAAGGCGCGCTAGTCTCAATCATGGTGCCACCTAGAGAAATCACGAGAATCAGGATCGGGCCAGGACCCGCCATACCTCGCCGGCTCTAAGATCCTATTGAGGCGGCTGTTTCACTTCTACGGCGCTGTTCGTGACATGGCACTATTTGGTGTGAAAATTCAAAAGAGGGCCTATTGGGGCTAGAAGGTTTAGAAGGCCCTTTCGGTAGCGGTGCTCATGACTTGGAGTGGCTCTTGCTTTGGTGTGATTTTTCTTTTTCCCTGTCATAGCGCTCACGTTCCTGACTAGAATGGTAGCCACGGTCATAATCTCTCTCACTCACGGCGATATGATTCAGAATGCGATCTAGACGACTGGCGTGTAGAGCAGAGTTTACCAAGCATAGAACCTTCCTACACCATTGTATCTACAAAAAAAGAAGAAGGAAATCAGTCATCGCCGGATATTGAGAAGCATATGATGAAATGTCATGTAGTGCCATGGAGTGCGTGTATGCATGTGCAAACCCCCCAACCGACCGGTTGTAGAAGCTTTACTTATTGGAGTTGACTCTCCTATATCTACTGAGGTTAATCCCACGTTGGTTCTTGAAGGGGAGGGGAGCCCCTCTAACCCAAGGTCAAGGAATGATGATATGTCCTCCGGGATAGGAATATCTGATAGCCCCTTTAGCGAGCTTTCTATCTGCTGGGAGAGGTCCCTAGGGAAGTAATCACAAATTGAGTTGCTTCGGTAGTTTTTCGCATCTGGGTTTTATAGGCTAGAACCTTCCCCTTCTTCTTTAACTCAGATAGTTGAGGGCCCTGCGGAGGCACGATCGCGGGCTCGCGACCAGCCTCTGTGCCTTCATCATCGCGAGGCTCGTTGATTCTAATGCCGACTGCAGCCTGAGCTTCCTCAGCTGGGGGCACGATGGGAGCCCGTCCTCTAACTTGTCTTGTTGGGGCGACTCTTGGAATCCCCATGAGCCCCATGCTTTGTCCTTTCTCTTAAAGCCCCGCGGAAATCAAGTTGTCTTCGGTGAGAACTTCATCTATTTCTCTTAATTCAACAGGCACCGCCTGGAGTGTCCTCACTAACTCTTTATACTGAGCTCCTTTGGCCCATGGAATAGAAGCTATAAAAGAAACACAGCAATGTATTTAGCATCGATCTATATTATCCAGTTATGGTCAAATAACGAAACAAGTAATAACACTTACGTCTGACCAACCATCGTCTGGCAAATCCTGGTGGGCATCTCACATAGAACCACTCCGTTTTGAAGTAGCTCAACTTGCTCCATGTGCCTGCCACCACTTGGTAGTTCCTAATAGCCTCCAAGAAGGTGAATGATGGATTATCCGCCTGACTCTTAACATTGAATAAATATCTGATCTCGTCGATAGTCGGGGGACGGAGGAGATGTTCCATAAATATTATGTACAAGCTGTTGAGTAGCGCGTATCCATTCGGATGAAGCTAAGAAGGTACAATCCTTAGATAAAATAGCATGTCCCTAATAAACTGGTTGAATGGGGGCATTGCTCCAGTCCAGTACATAAATCTATTGCATGCAGTGAACCCTTCTAGGGGATCGTGTGCTCTTTCTTCCGGTCCTGGTAACCGGGTTTCTTCCAAAGACAGTCCGTGACTAAGGAAAATTCTACCTAGCACCTCTTCTGTAATCTTGGACTGGACAGAATCTACTGGATTCATTATCACCATTGCATCCGGCGGCTCATCCGAAGCAGGATTCACTATATCAGCCGGGACGTCCGGCCTATCTGTTCTGAGGATTGAAGGACTTTGAGCTTCTTGCTGTTATGAGCTTCCAGAATCCATAGCTATTGAACTCTGTAAAAACCACTATTAGATGGTAAAAAACTTGTATCCCTCCAGCGCAAAGTGTGAGATTGTGTTGTGCAGTGAAGTGTTATACAGTACTCTAAAATTCTACAAGATTAAGAGATGGTAAAGAGACGAGACTTCGAGATTCAACCGAAGTAACCATCATTGCTGACCGTCTCAACCATGCCATTCTGACTTTGGAGAATGATCCATATTAAAATTTATTATTTTTAACAAGTCACAGTTCCATCGATAAGCTTTGAAGGATAGACATATATGCGGTTCTACGGTCGAGTCCAAATATGCAAGGCTAAAGTTCGTCGGGGTCAAGTGTTCGAGTATGCAAAAGTCATGAAATTAGTATCCATCATAATTTATTTCGGATCGTTCCCATAAATCTAACATTCTTATCGATCAAAAGAGTCAGAACGATTACCAGTTGATACCGATCGAGCACTTCATATCGATCTTCCCATATCGGTCACTCCATATCGGTCGCTTCGTATCAAACTGTTCCCTATAGAAACCCCTGACTGATCCAGAAAACAGTACTTTCGTATCGATCCATCAACTTTGGCTTCAGATCGATCAGAAGACGCCTCACCCTATATCAATACGAGTTGCATCACCTCGGATCGATCATCTAACTATTCCTTCCGCATCGTTTCCACATGCCTACTTTTCGCCTCGATCATGGAAACTGCTTTCCACCACATCCATCAACACGCTTGTTCGTATAAATCGCGTATGCGGTCCAGTGAATCAATCCATGGCAATTACTTCACATCCACCATCATTAAGACATCATACATCCATCCACTCGCATCGATGTGAGATCACCACTTGAGTTAGTCAGATCTGTAGTCAATGAATCTGTATCCATTTTTCCTCTCCAGCTACCCTCCTTCTCCAAATCTCCAAATCCCCATTAGCAACACTCTCCACTCGACCTCAACTACCCTCCGGCGACAAAGACGCTGGAGATGGCGATTATGGTGAATGAGGAGGCACGAAAATCGAATCTCACCATTATAAGCATTATTCAATCGGTGGTTTACCTAAGGTTTAAGGGGATTTGGATTGGATAATCGGGCTACGGTTGGAGACGAAGAATAGTTCTTTTTTCTTTTTTCCTTTTCTCTGTTTGGATATGAAATAGCAAGGTGAAAAAATATGTTAAGTACAGAAAAGTATGTATACTCGTTCATATCCAACGTAAAAAACAATTCGTATCCCTGTTTTCTCACTGATTGAATCGGTCAAATACCCATCGATACGAGACTTGTGTTTGGATCATTCGTATCCATCAATATGAAGTGCATCGGAATCCCTATATCTTGTATACATCGATATAAAACATTCCAATACGTTTGTGCTTGTAACCCTCGTCCATCGATACGAAGAGCACATTTGTAAATCAATTCAAACTAATCTGTATCCCTAATTATGGAACACGCCTTTTGCAACTTCATCTCGTATCGATCACCATCAACACGAAATCCACACTAATGCAGTCCAAATCAACCCAAGAGAGGATCAATACAAAGAGGGGCATCAAAATAACCATCGATCGTTGTTATAACTTGAATTTCACATCGATCCAGGAGAGGATCGATACAAAACTCGATCCAAAAGGAACCATCAATTGATGGCAAGAACTTTTTTCACCAAAATCCTTCCTTTTTAAAAAAACTTAACAACGACCCGTGAACGTGCAAGCGTGAATGGGAGTTAGGTCCAAATACATACATGTACCTACATGCTATACTAACATTTGATTTTTGAAGTTAACAGGAATTGAATGCTTACCTGGTGACAACCAGAACAATAACAACAAATTGCTAACACATGACCTTCAACTACAACAAAAACTGTGTGATTATTAGCAGTCTACAACTCAACATTTATACTACTGGAAATCGACTAGGAGGCACATCTACCAAAGATTACATCTCTTGATGAAGGGACAACAACTATTCAGTGAATCAGATAGAGCCTTTTCAGAATGAAGATAGCAGCTTTTCAAAGCACATCATGTTCATAAAGGACGTACTTTAGGAGGCAAATGTTATCCCACCTTTTGGCAAGGACTTGACTAAAGACTGAAGACAGTTCGCTTCAAAGATCGGTTATTAGCAAGTTCACGATGGATACAGGCAAACTTGGTTCGAATCTGGATCGAGCCACGGTTAGCATGATACGACAAACAGTGTTATGCAAAGCAACATTCTAAATTTCAAGTCAATCGGAGTTCGAATGCTCAAGTTATGGATTGACCAAGAATCCCAAAGATACAATTCGTATCAATGTTTTTGTATTGATTATTATTGATACGAGACACACACGACACCAGAAAAGCGGAGGCAAAGCACCGATCCATCACAATTTCATTTCGTATCCATCATTTTGTATCGATCAGCATCGATACGAAATGTGCGTGACTCCAAAATATAACATCCATCAGTCCGTATCGATCACTTATTCGATCGATATGAAAAGCTGAGTTTATGATCGATACGAGAAGTAGAGCAAAAGATCGATCCGAACAACAAAGCATCAGATGGATACGAAAGAAGCGGTCAACCCAAAAGAAGCAGTCTCACCACTATGCATAAATCATGGTTCTCCATAAAACGCACATGCCACGTCATCAGCATGAAGGGATCGATACGAGGGCTTCAGCCACTCCATATTTGCAATCTTGATCGATCAATAACTCCAAATGCAATGAGATTTTCGCAACAAGTTGCACAACGCATAGGGAACATCCACGATTGATCGCAGCTCAATTGGAGCAGTTTATGATCGATACGAACTCACAATGGATCGATCAAGGATCGATCCCAAATGGCTCCAGATCGATCATGTGGGCCTATCTAGACTTGAGAAAGAGTATTCCGAGATTCAAGGTAGATATTTCCAGCTCCACACCTATAAATAGCAACTCTATTGTAACTAAAAGGGACTTTTACGCTGCTTCTCGAGTTGAACTCCATTGTAATTCGAGTGTTAGTGATTGTACCATTGTCACTCAGTTTCTAATCAGCAATAACATAAAACCTTCAAAGTGGATGTAGGCATACAACGCTGAACCACTATAAATCTCTGTTTTCCTTCTATTACTGCTTATATTCTTAGTGTGACTGTTAGATTAGCCTCATTTTACATTTTACTTCTTCATTCTAATATCTTCAATTACACCCGAAGAGTGTTGTGTCCATTTTTGGTACAAACAATAGCCACCAAAATTGTTCTTTTATGCCAAAAACATTATCCTTATTCCATTCAAACCATGCATAAATTCTTATCAGTTGGCCTCTAATGCATTGGACGCCAATAGTAAAAAAATTTAATCTGCATTTATAAATATCATCTTTTCTATACACACTCATTCACAATCTCCTTCCTTTACCATCCGAAATAAGAAACTTAAAACCCATTGAAATCAAAATAACATCAAAAATCAAAATTATATCAAAAATCCAAGTCAAGATGAAAATTGGGACCAATCTATTAAAGTTGAGCACCAATTAGTGCTAGAGTCAGTTTTGATCTGTATTACTTTGCAAATATTTCTTCCACTATTCAATGTTGGCCGATACCTTCAAGTAGTAGTAGGAATTCAACAATGCATTAAGGGGGTGTTTGTTGATGCTTAGGAAAAGGAAGTTGATTGTGTGCTTGGTTGAGTGTTTGTTGATAAAGTGGGATAGCTGGTAGGTATAAGGAGTTGTAGATGATGATGGTGCATTAGTTTGTGAAGTGGATGCCACATGATCTAATCTTTGAGTGTTAGTAAAAGGGGAAGGGTTCTTTTTGCTAGCTTTATTTGAGCTTGGACCATCCTCTTTATTAGGGCTATCAATGAGCATTCGAAAAATTTGAAATCTATTCGCATTCGTATCCAAAATAAAATAAATATCCAAAATACGGTTACGGATATGACAATATCCACATTCGAAAATTATCCGCTCGATCTTTACCATGATAATGGCGTTTATACGCTAAGTATTGGTTTTGATGACAACAACCGTAAAATATTACTATTAATGTTTCTTTTAGTTGTTTGGTAATTCCAAATATACCATAAAGACATTTCACAAAGATATAAAAGAAACTTGGTTAATGTAAGCAAGCAAATGAGTTATATACATGAAGGTTCACCGGAGCAAATGAAAGACAAAATTGACTTAAGACGAATGGGTCACAATTGCTTGAACAACAGAGATAATTAAAGTGTTTACTAAGTCTACCGAGTCTTAGAATTTTATTAAAGGCCACATAGAATTTCATTAATATTTCTATTTCATTTTACTCTATTTTATTTACCAAACCTCTTTCTTAAACATACAATTTGAGTTTTAGAAAGACGGAAGTAAAAATTAAATTTTAGAAAAAGAAAATCAAAATTAACTAGAGTATGTCAATACTCTCTATTGGGATATGTCGACATAGAGACAATTGTTCTGAAATTCGAATAAAACAAAGGATTTGCTGCCAACTCTTCACCAATGGACACATCCTTTTGTCTTTTATTTAAATGGTCATGAGAACGAATTTTTAAGAATAATTCTCCATTATTCACTCACAACTCATCAATTTAATTTTGTGAGAAAAATCCCTTTATATACTTCCACTATCTCTGCAAATCCATACTCTTACGCTCCTATTTTTCAAGGATTTACAAAACGCACAAGAACAAAGAGTTTGTACTTGAATTCTTAATCATTCTCTCTTTGATATCATCATATTCCCCTTTGTAATCATAGATATATTGCTATTCGAGGTATGTAGGATCATCATACAAAATCTGCAAAAATATGTTTAGAAATATAACTACTTTTCATTCTTGCTATCCGTGGAAAGTCAAAGGCAAAGGTGTATCTTGCCTGGTATGAAGTTGTAAGACTGTAAATGTGCACTTGCCATCCGTGTAAAGAAAGGAAGTGATAATGAAAACTCTGTATGGGGAGTACAGGGCTGGATGTTAGGCTGGATATTTGAAATTGTGTAAAATTTCTTGGTAACTTTTAACTTTTTTTTACTTTTACTTTACTTTGCATCTATTATTTATTTATTTTCAATTGATTGTTATTTTGATATTAATCTAAGTCGATAACTTTGAAATTCACAAGTTAACTTTTAAATAGTTAATATACGATAGAGTTAGTGGTATACCCTAGTGGCGGTTATGTAATTTATTGTAAATTATTAACTTTGTAGTCAATTCTCATTTGTAATAAAGATGTTTTCTTTCTATTATATTTTTTTATAATGTGTTATATATAATAAAATGCTTAATTAAAATATATTTAATTGAAAATCCATAAATGGTGTGTTTGTCATAGTAGTTACAAATAGCTGTAATCATGAGTATTGTATCACAATATACTAAACACATCATTTTAAATATTTCAAGTAAAGATGCATCGAGACTAGATGTCGATGCATCCATCGAGACAAGTGTACGTAACGCTCTCCAAATATTAGGTAGTGTATTATCATTACTATTGGGTGCACCAAAATTTACGTACCGATAGTTAATTGATAACTATGGAATGACTCAATTGAAAACTTTCTATTGGTTAATATAACTATGATCAAACAGAAAACATTGATGTGACTAATTTACACAATTCTTTAGACTTGAGAATACCGTAGAGCTTCAATATAAAAGCTCCACTTTGATTAGAGTCAGATCATTTCACAACGTCCATCAAATGACTATATTTTGGGTCGAGTGGAAGTATTGGAAGCGAAACACTATTTAAGAGAGATTCACCTTCTCATTTATAGGGGTTAGTGTCACGGTCAACTTAAGTCAACTCAAAATCAAAGTCTTTTGGCCAGAGCAGTACAATTAATAATAATTGTTATTACTGAATCAAAGACTTTCTGTCTGGATATAAAGTTGAATATGATGATATTGGAAGTTTGACCATTACCAAGTTCAATAAGTCTAAAGTGATATAGTTTTAATAACGAGAATTGGTGTAAATAATTGTTACTGCCTAGTATCACTTAATAAATTTAAATTGGATTTTACCAAAACCAAGTAAGTGATACGACTGGCCATAATGTCACATCACCTACTAAGTGACATGTGAACGTTAATATTTGAAAAGTTCAATATTAATCACTGACCAAATTTACACCTAAGAGTCATAGAACCGAAACGTTGAATATTCCCTTTACCACCTTATTTAATTAATTTATAAATTTTTGTAAATTTATTAAATCAATTAATAGTTATGAATATTAATTATGAAATTTTATTTGATGTTTATTGAACAATAATAAGTAGTATGTTTATAAAAGTTATAAATATGTTGATCGATATACGATACCGGTACATGTTAAGTAAGATTTAAAATTGCATTGAATTTTATTTTAGACTTAGACCGGATTTGAAAGCCATATGGGCATGCTATTTCGACTATAAAGAGGGTGTTTAGGTCGACTATATGATGGCAAATAAGAGGATTTTGAATGGTTAAAAAGATGGAAATGGTAAGAGAAAGATGTTAGGATGTGATCCACTTCTCTCTCTCTTAATTTCCTTTTTATAAACAACCTTTTACTTCATTTCTTTTTGCATTTTATCTCTCCATCCTCCCTAATATTTTTTAGCAACACTTCCTTTATCCAAGCTCCAAAAATTAAAGTACAAAATACATCAAAACACTTCGATTCAATCGTCGATGGTAAGGCAATTCGGGAGCTAGAAACTTCTGATTAGAGAACGGATTCAAGGGGATCAATTCAACATTTCAATGTGTATGCAAGGGCTTTACTAAAGGATAAATCTTTATTTTATCTTTGTTATATCATATTTATATGTTATACTATTGATATGGTAGGATTTAGGTATATGTCAAAATGCCGTCATAAATTGATTGGTTGTGTACATTATTGCATCTACATAAATAAATAAAAAATTATTTTCTTTATTTTCTTTATTAAATGCTCGTAGCCTGAAAAATAAAAAATAAAATTTCTATTTAAATAATTAATATTCATACTTAAAAGTTTAACATTATATATCATATGTTTTAAATTTTGGAAAAATTTATTCATGAATAAAATGCATTATGTGTTAAAACAAGAAAAAGTTATTTTTTGTTTTTAATAATTATTTTAATTATTTCTTAACCTAAAATTGATTTTAAATATTTATATATACACACACACACACATTTATTACAAATAATAAAATTTTATATTAAATTTTTATATTACACAAATTACTTTCGACGATATAATATTTATATTTTATTTTAATTTTTACACTAACCTTAAATTTAAAAACGATTTAAAATGCAAAACCGAAAAGAAATTAATAATTTTTTATATATTTGGCCAAGGTCAAAATCTGTAGAAATATAATTTTTACAAAATTTTAATGTCATTTTTTATAATAATATAAATATATATTTATATTTAATTATATATATTATATGTATTATATAAATTAATTTAAAATAAAAAGTAAAATTTTGTTTTAATAAATTATTCATGGCTTTCATATTATATTATATATATATTAAAATTATTTCATAAACCAATATTTAATTGATTTAATGATTTAATTATATATATATGTGTGTGTGTGTATTTATTCACACACACATATATATATATACACTAAATATTTTATATAAATTGTTTACAACTAACATTTAATATACATATACATAGATATACACACACACGTTTATATTTATATTGTATATTTACTTATAAATAATATTTTGATGCATATATACACACAAACACACATTTAGACAACGAATCCAATACAAGAGAGGCTTACATGTCCGTTGCAGTGTAAATCCCAACATTTATGCATGGACATATTAAACCATGTGCACATTATCATATTGCACGTGCACGCATACACATATGTGTATATGATACACACACAAATATATAAATAATACAAATTATATAAAATAATTTTTTTTATAAAAATTAAATAAAATATTCATTTTATTTAATAGAAATTTTAGAAAAGTTCTAAATGAATTAGACTATATAAGCCCATTAAAGATCCAAAGGGTAATATTTTTATTGAAATTTACCTAATTACTCCACTATGTACTGGCCTAGTTCAACAATGGTATCATAGTGCAATAGCTTATGCAATCTAAATTAGTCATGTTATGGTTAACTAATTAAGCTCATAGCCTAGATAATAGGGTGTCTAGAAAGGTAGTGTCAAAGGATTGAGTTTGAATAATCAAGTACTTTTCCCTACCTGGCTACTGGCCTAGCCCGAACAGATCCATAGTAGAAAAGTCCTAATTTAAATCTGGTCTTGGGATAATTTTCAAAACTGTTTGAAAATTAAAAACATAGATTTAAATTTCAAAATTGAATTTAAAATAAGATTTATATGTATTATTAAAGTTATAATTTAACTAAATTTTTCAAAATGTTTGAAATTAAATATAAATTAATTTCAAAATTAAATAAAATTTTATTAATAAGATAACAAAATAATTAAATTAATTAAATGATTTAATTAATTAACATACATATATGTATGTATAATATAGAGCGATATATGCTACGTTGTCTTGAAATATTTAAGAAAATATACGTATATATGCATGTATATAAAATAAATTGTCAAAATTAATAAAATTTAATTACAATTTTATAACTAAATAAATTAATAAATAGTTGATTAATAAATTTGAAAACATATATATATATATATATTACTATAAAGGTTGTAGAATATTAATATTCAATATAATATGTTAAAATTAATTAATAAATAATTAACTAAAGTGTGTATTAATAATTAAGTGCGATTTAATTAATATAATGTTATACATGAGATTATTATATAAGCTAATCAAAATATAAAAGTTGTATAATAACGAAACTTATATACAATGAATGTATAAACCAAAGGTTGAACAGTATATAAATCCTAAATTGACTTAAGGAATAAATATGTATGTAAATATACGTATACCATGATTTCCGATGTGTCCAACACTTGAACCATGAGGGTATTTCATTCAAAAGCCAATATCACTCTTTTTATATATATTAAAGATTGTGAATCTTTAATATAATGTTGTCCTCTACTATATATATTAATAAATTACTTGCATACTCTTTAGTTGTTGAGAAAACTCAAGCTAGGGATGTTATATGTAATATTATTAACAATGAGGTAAGATACTATATATAGGTTGAGCAAACTCAAAGTACATATGCTATACTTAGGCAATTGCGATATGGTAGTGTAACGACCGAGAATTTTGGATATTTGAAATTGGAATATTTAATTGATTTTAACTATTTAAAAGTTTATTTTTAACTTGAATTTCAAATATAACCATAATTTGGATAATTTAATTATTGAATTAATAATTGAAAATTGGTTAAAATAGTGAATCTTGAGTTTTAAGCTTGTTAAAAATAATTTAAAGGCTTATAAAATTTATATTTATAATAAGAAAGATAATAAAACTTTTTAAATAGAATTTAAAAGTAGTTTGTTCAGTTTTAAAAATATATCGTTTAAATTGACATTTAAAAATAGCCTTTCGAGGCACAATCTCGGATTTCAACGAAACTAGTTCCATTGGATCCATAATAGTATATTATTATAGGATTTTAAATTTCATAGCGTTTGGAGTTATCGTTTGGTCATACGGGTTAGAAACGCAATGAAGTTTATATCGAAAATTCAATATAATAATTGGGTTCAAAAAGCTATCTTCTCCATACGATCAAATTAGGACTCGAAACCTTTTCCATTGCATTCGGAATAGGGGTATAACATTATGAACGCCTAGCAGCATGCCTCGATAGGGGTTCAAAATTTTGAGTTGCGTAATACGAGACATTTTGAAATTTAATAATATAAATTGACTAGTCAAAACCCCCTTATCTTGTCAGCCATTCCTACCTCTCCAATCCATACTTACCTTCTTTTAAATCAGGTTTCCTCTTTCGAAAACAGCACACAACTATTCAAAAGAAAACACGTTACTTTTTTTTAAAGATAATAAACGGGTTGTCTCTTCCCCCTCCTCTTTTATAAAAGCAAGCATTCTTCAGAGCGAAAAGGAATTCAAAACTTCAAAAGGGATGATGGCCGAACATGCAGTCAAAAAAAAGAAAAAGAAAGAAAGAGGGATTCACGATAAAATCGCGAGTTTCCCTTCCTCCCTCTCTTCAGTTAATTCATGAAATCAACTCATATAAAAAAACAAGCGGTTTGAAATCACGTTTGAATTGGCAGAGTGCTCGTCGATGACATAGATAGGGGAGTGCGATCAAGTCGATCGGCATAAGGGGAGGTTTGCTACCCACGTGATAGTGTGCGACTGGAAGGGGTTCTCGAGACAAGGGACATGGTCACGATGATGAGGGGAGTGGTTGCTGTCTCGTACGGTCGTTTGGGGTTCGGTGCCTCGGCGTGTGGGGTAGCCTGGTCGGAGTGGCGATAAGTAGTCGTATTAGGTTGCGTGCGAGGGAGCTCGCATGGGATCTGGCAGTGGCGAAGTTCGTCATGGAGTGGTCGGGGCCACACGGGCTTCGGGTTGGCGAAGGCGAAGGGTTCCATGCTCTGACATTTGCGTGCACAACGCTTTCACGAGGAAGAGGATGTTAACGCTAATTTGGGTAATTAAAAATTTAAACTTTTATCCCATTTAATTTAATTTAGTTTAGTTAAATTTTATCGATATTAATAAACTCGAAATTCATTTGTACGAGGCCGGAATTAAGTATTGATGTTATGTTGCGCTTATATGGATATTCTCTACATTCTGGAATATGGTTGGAATCATTAGAAGTTAGCAAGGATTTTAAATTAATTTGAATGCTGTTCAATTAATTTAAAATCGGTACGATTAGCAAATAAAAGAAAATCCAAGGTGAGTTAATCTCACTCAATTTTCGATTACCGAAATTAATTTTAAATAGTTAAAATTAATTATTGATTGATTGATTGAATTGATAATTTTTCAGTTGGATGATGTTATATATAGTAGTGTGTATATATATATTGGAGTGATTGATATGCCCGCATATATATATAGCGGATGAGACCCTATGTGTAACAGCCCGCACCTCATCTAATGCAGATATTGTCCCCAACTTAGTCACCTCCGCATCATGGGCCAAGCCAAGGTGTGGGATTTTGTTCCTCAAAAGGCCTCGACATTATTATGAGGTGAAGGCTTTGGTACATAAGCACCCACTTTTATAGTATTATCCACGATGTGGGACTATTATTCCTATTTTGAAGGGGTGTTACAATCTTTCCCCCTTTACAGCCCAACGCCCTCGTTGGCTCATGAACACGACACCCAGGCGTCATGGTTGTAACACGTATAGGCCATAATTCCGGCTGGGTATGGCTCTTATACCATTGTAACAGCCCGCACCTCATCTAACGTAGATATTGTCCCCAAATTAGTCACCTCCGCCTCATGGGCCAAGCCAAGGTGTGGGGTTTTGTTCCTCAAAAGGCCTCGATGTTATTATGAGGTGAAGGCTTTGGTATATAAGCACCCACTTTTATAGTATTATCCATGATGTATGACTATTATTCCTATTTTGAAGGGGTGTTACACTATGCGCCTGCATAATAGCGGATGACCCTATATACCGCGATATCCCCCTCAAAGTGGGATTGGTATTTTTATATTATGCTAACATCTGTGGATGCAAGGAAATAAGTTGGAGGGATCCAACTGGATTCCTAAAAAAATGTTGAAATTATTTTCATATTCATTGATATGATATGTTGAAAAATCTGTGATAAATTATAGCGTGATTTGAATTGATTTGGTGCTATGGTATTACTGGTTTAGATTTTGGTATTTTAAAATACCATAAATGTGTAACTTGAATTTAAAAAGAAATTAAAAGAAATTTGGAATAAAAATATTTATAGTGAAATTTGGATTAATTAAAAGAAATGAATTTCGGGTAAAATAAATAGTTCGATGCAATTTTGTATTTAATAATTTCGGAATATTGTAAATAGGAATTTTGGAATATAGTAATAAGAGATTTTGGAGTAATGTAAATAAAAGGATTTTCAAATAATAGAACTTTAGCGATATCGTTTAAGTATAAAAGGATTTATTTTTAAATCGAGATTTAAATAGTTGGAAGAATGAAAAAGGAAATTTTGAAAATAAAATATGGAATTGTTGTACTAGATTTTAAATAGGATTTTTAATTATAAAAGGAAGTGGAATCGAAATTTAGTTGGTTTTGGAATACAGTTGGAATATTTTAGGGAAATTAAATTAAAAATGAAATTTAAATTAAAAATCGATTTAAAATCGATTAAGTGTTGTGAAACCGTTATAAACGGGAAATGAGACTATAGAATTTATAAACAAGGTTTATAAATAAAGTGAAGAAATTATCAGTGGATAAATTGAAATTATAAATTCACGGTGAGGATTTATAAGGAGATGGGTAAATCGGTTTAAAAATAAATAGTAGTTTTATTTTTAGAAATGTGAAAAGGGATTTACGGAATTGGGATGTAAAGTGGTAATAAATCGAAAAAGATTTATAGATGTTAGACTGGTTATATGGGAATTGGAAATTTATTTTCATCGATAAATTCGGTTATTTTAAAAATGGGAGGATTTTCAAGTATTAACTAGAAAATTTAAAAGTGTTAAAGAATATTTCAGAAAATTAATTATTTAGTTTTAAAGTTGTTTAAAGTATATTTAAATATTAATTAAGTTAGTGTATAGTAAGTTAATTATCATTTAAAGATTAATCGGTATTATTATTTTAAAGGGCTAATTTATTCAATATTATATAATAACTTTTATTTTAAAGTGTATTCGCCAAAAGTCTTACTTAGAGATTATTATAGAAATTTCATAAGCATTATTTTGAAAAATTTTAAATAAAGTTTTCGGGAAGTAATGGTATACTGGCACGACGAAATCGGAGGCAGTGAGTGCCTGCAATTAAGTTTTTGATTTCTCTGGGATAGAGACGTAACCATTGAGATGTGAATCCATGGTTTGATACCGCGGTGGTACTTCCTATATTATTTTGAAAAGGGTTTTCAAATATTTTTGAAAAAAATAGTTTGTGAATATACTAAATTCGATAAGCTAAGTACATTTTTTGGACAAAGAGTTTTAATTTATATAAAATTAAATAAAAATGAGACTTAATGTTTTCAGTGGGAAATATTTGGTTGAATTATTGTTTTATTTGATAGTTAAATAACCGACTATTAAATTTAGACCCAAAACATAACTTTGGAATATCTAGAGGAAACACGGGAATTATATTGTACAGTTACCGTCGGAAGGTGCTATACTGTACGTATAAGCTCGTTTCGTTCTTCTAGGACATTTATAAGGAAATCCGTCCACTAACGGTTAGGATGTGATCTCCGATCTTACTTCGTCTGATTATTTCCAAATGAACCGGGGTTGAGTTTACCGGAAATATCGAACGTTGTTTTGAAGAGGCCGGGATCGGATAATTTATCCGAAAACCACTTCGATCCAACGAGTATGTTTTCGAAGGGAAAACAAGAGCATGGAGTCGAAGATGGAGCAGTGAAGTGCAAGGGCTAATCGCTACTAATCCTGAGGATTTTTTCCAAAATTGATGTAGTAGGAGTAGGGCCTTCGGTTCCGTTCGGACCTAGAACGGACTTATATGGATGAATGCTACCAGTACATTGTCATTGGAGGATAATAAGCATTCTAAGTGAAAATTCCTTTAAAAGGTAATCGTAGCCTCTAGCCTCATCAAACGGGAATGACTGAAAAGCATGGGAGATGCAGCAAGGCTAAGGGGTCGCACCCAATTAGGGTATGTTTATCACCTTTCTAGATACCCTAAGATATTATTACTATGATACATGGAAGGAGCTCGGAAAGGGTGAGAACACCGGGGGTGATAGCATATTCGGTCTATCCAGGTTAGGGGTAGACCGGTCTTGTTTTGCAGGGGATCCCGGCGTGGTCCTCGGTACGCTATTTCTAGACATGTACAGTGACAGGTGGTACCCCAATGCCTAGTCATTCGTATGGAATCCATTCTCCAATACGTGCCTTTACGGTTTTAATTTTAGAGCCTAGTATGCTGGAATTTAATTAATGTAACAATTTCAGCTATTTGAATAAGTATTTGTACTTAGACACTATTTTAATATCAAAGGATTTGATATGAAATGTTTTGGTTATTGTAAGGTAAAAACCCATCGTGTTTATGTGTGGCGTGGTCTTACGAGATACCTTTGATTTTCAAAGGATTTTGAAAACTTTAATAATTCAAATTGAGTGTGTTTTCTCATACTGGTTTTCTAGACTAACTCGGGTGTTATTTATAATGCTCAGGTCAAACCGAGTATTACAGATATAGGATAGGATGCCATGGAGCTCAGGAGGCGAACCGGATGATGAGGACTTATCACACATACTTGATTTTTATTTCGTTGTGTATTATAGGCTGTATATTCAGGTTTTGTGAGGACAAGTTATTATAACTATCCAGTATTGTGTTATTGATGTGTTGTACTCTAATGATGTAATGTATAGAAATAGTTATAGTTCTTTTTGTATAAATACCAGTTGTTATCTATTATATATTGTTCCTCTACGATTATGAGATTTTGTGTTGTTGTTTCTATTTTCTTCTTCTACCTCTTTCTTCTTTTCCCAAACGATCTGGTATTTCCGGCATTCGATTGTTCAGCATGTAATACAATGGACGTATTGATGTCAATTTTCGAAGGCGAAAATCTCCGGGCCGTCATAGGTTGGTCGATGAGTGAATAATTTCATTTCGATTTGTTGAGCTAACACAAGGTCAAATTTAAATTAGAACAAGGTTCCATGGGTTAGGAGTTGTATATGATACAACCGATAAGGAGTTATCTATCGTCTGTGGAGCTATGACTTGTTGAGAAAACTCAAGGTCTGAACTCCAAGATAGACGAGTCCTAATATATAATTGAAGTCAAAAGACTTATATGTCTCAACATAGGGTTTGGTGAAACAAGAAATACTAGTGGGAGCTTATTAGTAAAATGAAACATAATGTTTAACCTTACTAATATTATAAGAGCATCTACTATGATATAGTCCTAATAATCTACCAATTAAAACTTACAGTAAATGTCAACCCTAAAATTATTTTTTGAAAATGACAAACTTACCGGACCTAACTATATTGATTGGCTAAGAGCCATTATGATAGCATTGACTTACAAGCATCTTTGGTCATCTAATACCTGCAATCCTAAAGAACACCCCATTGATGATGCAGACCCCGAACTTAGACTTTCTTATGAAAAATGGGTTTTAGACCTAAAGATCACCTAGATTTTGTGATATCTACAATAAATAATCCATTGAAGAGGCAGCATGAAAACATATTTATCCATAAGATATTTGATAGTCTTAAATCCTTATTTGGTGAACAGTCATGTTCCACAAGGTACGAGCTTACGAAGAAGTTGTTCAATACCAAAATGACTAAAGTACATAAAGTGGACTATTATGTACTAATGATGGAGAGTTATATTGAAAGGCTTTCACAATTGGTCATACAGATAAGCAATAATTTATAAGTTGGTTTGACCATTGGTTCTCTTACATCTTAGTATTAAATATTCATACTAAATTACAATATGAACCGGTTGAACGTGAATCTCGTATAGCTCCTTACTATACTGAGGTTGGTCGAGTCTACATCCAAGGATTAAGGGACTATGCTTGTTGTAAAGGATGGTGCATTATCTTTGAAGGTTCAAAGAAGCAGAAAAGAGAAGGTAAAAAGAATAAGAAAAGTAAGAAGATCGATGACAAGGGAGAATGTCACCATTGCCACAAAAAAGGTTACAGGAAAGGAAACTGTCCTGGATACCCAAATATTGTTAGAGAAAGAAAGAAGAACATTTTTGTAGCTCCGTCAGGGGCTTATGAACGAACGTCACATGGAAAAAGGAAAGATTAGGCTCCAAGTTGCTGATTGATCTATTGTAGATGCAATGGCAGTAGGAGATCATTATTTATGTTAGTGTAGTGCAGTAGTATTAATATTAAATAATTTCTATTTTGTAAAAGATTTTATTTGTGCAATTGTGTCAGTATCTAGATTGTCTAAGGCCGAATATATATTTCACTGTGCGAATAATGTTATGAATATTAGTTTGAATGGAAATAAAGTATGCAGTGGTGTCCTTGGAAATGGCATTTTTGTAACTAATACTAATTATATTTGTTCTGTGAATAGTCTTTCTAATACAAATGATAGTTATCTTTGACATTATAGGATAGGTCATATTAGATAGAAATGACTACAAAAACTGAAAACCAAAGATTTTATCTTGTCACTTGATTTTGAACCATTTGGCATGTGTGAGTCGTGTCTCAACAGTAAAATGACCAAGTACCCTTTCAGTGTGAGCAATGAGAGAGTTGATGAACTCTTAGGGTTAGTACATAGTGATGTTATGACCCGATGCCTGTAATCACCATTGATAACATTTCTTACTTTATTGCCTTCACTATGATTTCTCAAGATTAGGACATGTGTATATTATGAATAACAAACCCATTGTTTATGAGAAATTTGTTGAGTATATGAATGTAGTAGAAAACCAAACGAACCGTAAGATTAAGATTCTTTGATCTGATTGAGGATGTGAGTACGTTGGACGTGAACTCCAACAGTACTTAAGAGACAATGGGATATCTCTCAGGTTACTCCACCTTATACTCGACAACACAATGGTGTGTCAGAGTAAAGGAACAGAACCCTATTAGATATGGTTCGTTCTATGATGAGTAAAGCTGATTTACCTGTCCTATTGGGGATTGCATTGTAAACCACAACTCATATATTGAACTTATTGTGCACTAAATCTATGTTTAAAAAACTATATGTGTTGTCATATAGTAAGAAATTCCAACTCATATATTTGAAGTTGTAGGGTTGTTCGACCTACGTTAAGAAGTTGGTCCAAATAAAGTAAAGACAAGATCGGTACTGTGTACATTTATTGGATATCCCAAAAACTCAATGGGATATATATTCTACAATACCAAGGAATAAAATGTTATTGTTTCTCGACATGCTATTTTATTAGAAAAGGAATTTATGTCAAAGTAAATTCAATTAATTTGCAGACTTGGATGAGATCCAAGATGTTAACAATGAGGCCAAACTAGTGGGAGAAAACAATTCACTCGTATATAAAAACACGCAGCCTAATAAATGTCTGGTAGGAATCCATGCATAAAAAAGATGCTACGGTTTTCTTATGGATGGCGAGACAAGGACTGTGTCATAGATGACAAAAATTCTTTATCTTTCCTACAAGCACTGCAGAGTAAAGTCTTTATACTTTGGCTTAAAGCAATGAAATCCAAGATGGATTCCATGTACGAAAACAAAGTATGGATTTTGTCAGATATACCCAAAGGGATAAAACCCATTGGCTGAAAATGGATTTTTAAGAAAATTTAAATGTTGATAGACAACTGGAGACATATAAGGCTAGGCTAGTTGCAAATGGACTTCATCAAATTCAAGGTGTTGATTATGATGAGACCATTTCACCCATAGCCAGGCTTAAGTCCTTTTAGATTATAATAGCCATTGTGCATTCTACGACTATGAAATATAGTAAATTAAAGATGACATTTCAAAATTATGATTTATAAGAAACCATCTATATGTCGCAACCCAAGGGTTAGTGGTCAGTGGAAGTGAGGTAAATGCTTGTAAGTTGTTGAAGTCCATTTATGGACCTAAACAAATGTCAAGAAGTTGGAATAAGTGTTTTGATAAGGTAATTAAACAGTTTGGTTTTATCAAAATATAAAGGAAGCATGCACATATAGAAAGGAACATGGTAACACTGATGTATTCTTAGTACTATATGGTGATAAATTGATTGGTAATGACATTTTTTATTATAGTCAGTGAAAGCTTGGATTTCTATGGACTTCTCCATAAACGATTCGGGAGAAGCAGCCAAAATACTAGTTATAACGATCTATGAGATTGCTCGGATTGTCCTAATCCCTGTACATAGATACCATACAGAAGAGCTTCAGTATGAAGAATTTTGAGCATGGAAATGTTCCAACTTGGTTTGGAATCGTCCTTACTAAGGAGGATGCTCATCATACTGATGAGGCAAAAGAGCAAATGAAGAGGGTTCCATTTGCTTCAGCAATAAGATCTGTAATGTACGTTATAATACGTACTAGACCGGACGTGGAATAAGCTTTAGGATGCGTACCATTCTAATCCTAGAGAAAAACATTAGACGGCTGTAAAAAAATATAATGAAGTATTTAAGAAAAACTCAGGACTTATTCCTCATTTACGGAGTGGATATTGCCTTATAAAGGGGATATGGATTTGAGCTTTCTAACTAATATTCATGATAGTAAATTGTTGTCTAGTTATGCCTTTATGCTTAATGGCATAGCCATTAGTTGGAAAATTTCCAAACAAGAGACGGTAGCTGATGCGATGATGGAGACCGAGTACATCACCCTCAATGAATCAGCTAAAGAGGCAGTCTAGATGTGTAAGATTTTTAGTGAGCTCGGAGTGAATCCTGATACCGAAAATCCAATGGCATTGTTCACTATTAGAAACGCAACGATATAAATCACAAAGAAGCCCAAAGCACACAAGAATCATGACATATACTTTGAATGTTCCACCTCATTAGAGAATTCATTGAGAAGAAAGAGTTTGTGATACAAAGGGTAGATACCAAGGATAGCATAGCATATCCATTCACTAAGGGTCTAGCTTGATCGGTTCTTGAGAAGATGATCAAAGGAATAGAACTAAGATTCCATAATTCGTCCCAATTGCAAGCTGGAGATTGATAGAGTTAGGGGTATACTCTAGAGGCAATTCTATAATTTATTGTAAATTATTAATTCTATAATCAATTCTCAATCGTAATAAAGGTGCTTCCTTTCTGTTATATATTTATTATAATGTTTATAAATAATTAAATACTTAATTAAAATAAATTTAATAGAAAATTCATAAATGGTGTGTTTGCGATAGTAATGAAAAATATTTATCATATAAGTGTTAATATGATAGTGTATGGATACCAAATAGTGTATGGAATGGTCGAAAATATTTAGATTTGTTTAAATATTCTGTGAATGATTATTTGATATCCTGAGATGGATTTTATTGATAATTGGAATATTGGATGCTATGGTCTGATTGGAATATTTCGAAACACTGAGTTATAAAATATATAGAATTTGATTTTTTGAAAGAAATATAAGAGTAAAATTTTAAGTGAAATAACTATAGAGAATTTGAATAAAAATAAGAATGAATTGGGAAAAGAATAAAAGTGATTTTTAAATCCTAATAAATAAATTCTGAGTATGGGAAAGGGAATTTTAAATAAATAGAGAAATATAAAATTTTAAGCTTAAGTGATATTATATCAAGAAATAAAGAATTTATTTTTAAATTCAAGCTTTGAGTTTATTTAAAAAGGGATAAAGAAGGAATTTGGGAAACCTAAAACTGGTATTTTCAGTTAAAAAGATTTTAATCATAATGAAGAAATAAAATCTGAAGTTAACGGATTTGAATAAATTGAGTAAGTAAAGGAGTTTATTTCAAAATGGAGTAATTTGGAAATCAATTTGAAAATTGTTTTAAGTGTTTAAAATTGGAATTTTAAAAAGGGAAATGCGATTATGAATTTATAAACTGGGTTTATAAAAAGTGAAGGAATTTATCAGTGGATATTTGGAAGAATAAATTCACGGTGGGAATTTATTAAAGGAATAGGTAAATTTGTTTAAAAATAAATAGTGATTTATTTTTTAAAAGATGTGAAAGAGAAGCGTATTTCCCTGGATAGCCAAGTACGTTTTCAAAGCAAATTTTAAAATATAAGTTAAAAGTTTTAATGTTGTTTTAAAAAGCATGTTTTAGAAAATTTATTATTAAATGTTTAGATTTTAAAGTAAGTATTTCTCAAATTTTATTATAGTGGTAATTATTTAAAGGTGACTTGAAATTTTGTTTTAAAGGGATAAAAACGTAGTTTATATTTTATAAAGTAGCTTCATTTTAAATATTCTTAAGGTATATATTTTTGAATAAGTATTAAAGTAGTTTTTAACTTAAATGTCTTAAAGGATATTTTATAATAAAGAGTTTTAAATTATTTTAAAAATCTAAAGTTTTTGTACTTGGTGTTTCCAGTGGTAATAAATATTTGGGAATTTATTCCATAAGAGGAGTGTGGTTTGAAAACTGTTTTTCAAAAGGGTTTGAAAGTAGAAATATATCTTGCGAAGATATTTGTAAGGTAAATAAGTAATTTGGGAAAATTATTTATTGTTTGATGGATGTTTGTGAATGTTAATTGATAGTTAAATAACCGACTATCAATATTGGCCAATGCGCTGATCGTTTCGAAGAGACCGGGATCGAGATTTATTTCTCGAAAACCACTTCGATTCGGTTTGTACGTTTTCATGGGGAAAACGAGTTTGGAATCGAAGATGGAGCAGTAAAGTGCAAGGGCTAGTCGCTACTAATCCTGAGGGTGATTCCAAAATGGATGTAGTAGGAGTAGTGCCTTCGGTTCCGTTCGAACCCGGAACGGACTTGTATGGATGAATGCTTCTGAAACATCATCAGGTGGACGATGGGCATTCTAAGGGATATGTTATATAAAGGTAACGCTTAGCCTCGAGCCTCATCAACCGGGAATGACTAAAAATCAGGGGTTATGCAGCAAGGCTATGTGGGTAGCACCCATTAGGTTGAGGTCATCCCTGTCTAGATGTCCCTTTTTATTTTGGCTTAGTGGTGCGGTTGCTGATCCCAACCGTGGGGTGATCTTACTCGGAATTATCCAGTAAGGGGTAGTTCCGGTCTTGTGTTGCAGGGGATCGGGCGTGGTCCTCGGTACACTGATCTAGACCAGGTACTGTGACAGGTGGTACCCCAGTGCCTAGTCATTAGTTGGAAATCCATTCTCCCTACGCGCCTTTTACAGTTTTTGTTTGTATAACCCACTTTGTGGCTAGTATGCTGGAATTTAATCATGTAACAATTTCAGCTATTTGAATAAGTATTTGTATATAGACACTATTATAATATCAGAGGATTTTGATAAAAAGTGTTTTGGCTATCGTAAGGTAAAAACCCGACATGTTTATTTGTGGCGTGGTCTTACGAGATGCTTTTTGATTTCAAAGGGTTTAGAAAACTTTAATAATCCAATTGAGTGTGTTTTCTCACGCTGGTTTTCCTGACTGACTCGGGTGTTATTTTATTATAATGCTCGGGTCAGACCGAGTATTATAGATACAGGATAGGATACTGTGGAGCTCAGGAGATGAGTTGGATGGCGAGACGTATCACTCGTACTTGGTATATATTCCATGTATGTTGTGCATTCTGTATGTGGGACAAGTTATTATAACTGTCCTGAATTGTGATGTCGAGTTTATTGTACTCTGATGTTGTATTCTAATGATGTATGTATAAACAGATATAGATTCTTTTCTAT
Organism: Allium fistulosum; assembly: GCA_030737815.1. Classification (NCBI taxonomy): domain Eukaryota; kingdom Viridiplantae; phylum Streptophyta; class Magnoliopsida; order Asparagales; family Amaryllidaceae; genus Allium; species Allium fistulosum. Next base: position 1,409,333,003 of record CM060903.1, read on the forward strand.
AAAGATCAGTTATTATCTATTATATTTTATTCCGCTGCGATGGTTAGATTCTGATGTTATTTCTATTTTCTTCTTCTACCTCTTCTTCTTTTACCCTAATGGTTCGGTTTTTCGGGCTTCGAAAAATCGGGTCATCACACTTGGTATTCGAGACGACCCGCCCTTCTCGACCCTCGAAAATCGACACAAAATACAACACAGTATAATATGCCGACGATCGAGTGCCGGAAAAAGACAGATTTTTGAGGAAAAGAAAGAAGATAGAAGAAAGAAGGAACTAATCAACATCAGAATCTCACAATCGCAGCAGAACAAAATATAATAAGTAATAACAGATCTTTACACAAAATGAAACCATATCTATTTTATATAATACATCATCAGAGTATATCACAAGTAAACAACAATTACCAGCCTGACAGTTATATCAGCCTGCCTCACAAATGCTGGCAATTTCAACAAAACACTACAGCGGAAATAAACAAGTACGAGTAATACGTCTTGGACTCAAGCTCCTCTCCTGAGCTCCACAGTATCCAATCCTGAACCTGAAATACTCGGTCTGACCCGCGCATGATAATGAAATAACACCCGAGTTAGTTTGGAATACCAGCGTAAGAAAAGTCATCCAAACTGATTATTAAAGTTTCAAAAATCCTTTGAAATCAAAAGCATCTCGTAAGACCACGCCACAAATAAACATGTCGGGTTTTTACCTTACGATAGCCAAAACACTTTCTTATCAAATCCTCTGATATTATAATAGTGTCTATATACAAACACTTATTCAAATAGCTAAAATTGTTACATGATTAAATTCCAGCGTACTAGCCAAAAAGTGGGTAATACAAACAAAAACCGTAAAGGCACGTAGGAAGAATGGATTTTCAACTAATGACTAGGCACTGGGGTACCACCTATCACAGTACCTGGTCTAGATCAGCGTACCGAGGACCACGCCCGATCCCCTGCAACACAAAGCCGGAACCATACCTTACTGGATAATTCCGAGTAAGATCACCCCACGATTGGGATCAGCAACCGCACCACTAAGCCAAAATAAAAAGGGACATCTAGACAGGGATGACCTCACCCTAATGGGTGCGACCCACATAGCCTTGCTGCATAATCCCTGATTTTCAGTCATTCCCGGTTGATGAGGCTTGAGGCTAAGCGTTACCTTTATAGAACATATCCCTTAGAATGCCCACCGTCCACCTGACGATGTTCCAAAAGCATTCGTCCATACAAGTCCGTCCCGGGTTCGAACGGAATAGAAGGCACTACTCCTACTACATCCATTTTGGAATCACCCTCAGGATTAGTAGCGACTAGCCCTTGCACTTGACTGCTCCATCTTTGACTCCGAACTCTTTTTTCCACGAAAACATACAAACCGGATCGAAGTGGTTTTCGAGAAATAAATCCCAATCCCGGTCTCTTCGAAACGATCAGCGCATTGGCCAATATTGATAGTCGGTTATTTAACTATCAATTAACATCCACAAACATCCATCAAACATAAATAATTTCCCAAATTATTTATTTCCCTCAAAATATCTTCGCAAGATATATTTCTATTTTCAACCCTTTGAAAACAGTTTAAACCCACTTCCTTTTATGGAAATAAATTTCCCAAACATTTTCTATTTCCATTGAAATTACCAAGTACAAACACTTAAGATTTTAAAATAATTTAAATCACTTTATCCAAAATATATTTTAAGAATATTTAAGATAAAACTATTTTATAAAATATAAAAAATAATTTTAAAATAAAAGTTAAGTCGAACTAAAATTTAAAATAAGAGTTACAACCTTCTACATAAGTTTCAAATAAAACTTTTACCAAACTATCTATAAAATAAATCCATTTTATAGAATATGAATATTAATAATATTCTTTCAAAACATAATACCAATTACCCCTTTAAAATAATTATTACTATAACTAATTTATTAAATATTTACCTTTAAAATTTTCACACTCAAATAATTTCTTAAAACATTCTTTTAAAATCAATTTCAAACTTCTAACTCTGCTCAAAATCTACTTTAAAACGTACTTGGCTTTTCAGGAAATACACTCCCATTTCAGAATAAACCTAGGAATTCTTTTATAAATCATGCTGGATTTATCTCAATTTAAATTTACGTTTAAACCCCGTAAATTTTCTCTCGACACTTTAAAAATAAACACCTTTTATTTTTATCACATTTTCCATTCCTGGAAAATCACTTCCAAATTATATGCTTCCATTATTTAAAATAAGTTTCCAAATTCTTTATTCAAAATATACTTTTGAAAATCCATAAAAGTTTCTATTGGGTAATTTAAATCAAAGATTTCCTTTTAATATAAAGATATTATATCAAATTCTTATAATAAAATTTCCTTAGAAATCAAAATACTAATTTATCTTTAAATTAGTTAAATACCATAATTACTTAATAAATACTTATTTTCATTTAAAAATAATAATTAAAGATAATAATTTTCTAAAATATTCTAAACACATTTTTAAACCTTTCAGTTTATACTTTGGAATTTCTCTTTGGAAACATACTTCATTTCCCAGGAAAATTACACTTTCCATCCTTTTAAAATAATCTCACTATTATTTTAAAAACAATTTGCACCTTCTCATAGAAATTCCCATTGGAAATCTATGGTACAAATTTATTTCCCAATAAATATCACATTTCGTTTATAAACCCAGTTTATAAAATTTCCATTCCTCGTTTCCTTTTTAAATCCCAGTTTCAGAAACACTTCAAATTTCAATCCCATTCCTTGAATTTAATTTCCTTAAATTCATTACTCCAAAATTTCTTTTCAATTCCCCTTTTGATTTCCAATTTATTTTATTGATATTTAAAATACCTAATTTTATTTATCCAACATAACACAGCATAACAAAATTCCCAAATTAATCTATCACAGGATATCAATGAAATATATCACCGATTATAAATATAATTTCTATTTGTGAGGAATCCAGTTGGATCCCTCCAACTTGTTTCCCTGCATCCACAAATGTTAGCACACAAATAAATATCAATCAAATCTGAAAATAACTATCACGTTCAACAGATCAACCAATCAATAATTTAACTTAAACTGGCATTCAGATGTGAGTGAGATTAACTCACCTTGAATTCGTCGAGCATTTCAATTTTAAATTAAATCGATCCCGTTCAATTTAATCTAAATTTTCGCTTGCTCAAAATGACTCCAGCTCTACGGCAGCGCGTAGAGCTCGTCGCGACGATTCCGACGCTTCTTGTTTCGTCAAATTCTGATCATGCATGACCAAGATATGAAATTTATAAGTTACGAATATAAATTTATATAATAAAATTCCTTTTTCTCATTTTAATATACCAGAATAAATCTATACCGTTCATCAAAATCAAAGAATCGTGGCCGCACCCTCAATCTTCTTCTCTCCCTCCCAAACGCGACCGTAACAGGTTAAAAACGAACCCATACACAATGAACGTTGACTACGATCGCACCCCACTACGTCGCGTTCGGCGACGATCCAACGCCTCCACGCCGAAGCCCATCGAAAGCCCTACCTTCGGCCAAAACATCATGAGGCTCGGCGCCTCCTATTCATCGAAGAACGCGCACGAACGCATCACCTTAGCAGCTAATTTCCTCCCTCCACCGATGACGATAGCTCGAACCACCCGTTGGATGGGTAGATCTCTCCATATCCTACAACTTTCATTTAGAAAGTTTTCAAAATCATAGCATGGATCGAGAGATTTCCGTGGGGAAACGAAACAAACTTTCGGCCATTGATCGAATACAACGGCGGCTACGAAAGCAACTAGGGTTTCAGCCCTAAAACGTGAATATATATATATACTTATATATTAATTTAATAATATTTTCACAAATTAATTAACTTTTTAAACAAATTCCAATTGAAACGTGCCGACAGGCGTTTATAAGGTTTTACCCACATTCCGAACACAATGGAACGTGTTTCGGAAGCCAATTTGATCGTCTGTGGAAGATAGCTTTTTGAATCAAGTTTAAATATTAAATTATCGATTTAAATTTCAATGTGTTTCTCACCCTTACGAACAAACGTAATTCCAAACGCTACGAAATTTGAAATCCGATAATAATACACTATTACGGATCTAATGGAACTAGTTTCGTTGAATTCTGAGACTGTCCCCCAGAAGGCTATTTAACTAGTCGAATGAATCGAGCGATTTTCAAAATCGTCGAAATCATTTAAAACTTCACTTTTAAAACTTTACTAACTCAATTATAAATCATATAAAATTTATATTCACATTAGAAATCATTCTGATCAATTTCAAATCAAAATCTGATTATTTACATTATTGTACTATTAAATCCCAATTTTAAATTAATATAAAATTTCAAATTTTAACTTATCGACTTACGATGCCATCCAAAAGTCCAACAACATTATTTAAATCCAAATAGACTTAAAATAAATTTTAGAAACCATTTTCATAACCATTTGCATCCAGATTCACAAATTATCCCAATTCCAAATATTTACTTATTATTATCCAAATCCAATTAAATTGTCGTATTTGAAATTTTGACTAATTTTATTGATTTACCCAAAATCTTCTTATTCAAGATCAAATTATAATTCACATTCAACATTTAAAATGAATTAAATGTTCAAAATCCGACGACCAAAATTCCGGGTCGTTACATTCCTCCCCCCTTATAAAAATTTCGTCCCCGAAATTTGCTAAGGTAGAAAAATGCTTCCAAACTCATTTACTTACCCAAAACCCACTTAATTAAAACTTACGTCCACTTCTCAAAATCCTTTAGTTTAATCCAAAACCATTAGCTTATTACTAACTCAAAAACTTTGTTTAGTACATCATTTCAAAATGCAACTTTTCAAGTTAACCCAAACTTCCAAAATTCCCAAAAAATTTCTAACTCCCAAAATTTTTGACAGCGTCTCCTTTGTACGAAGAGCCTTTTACAATATCACAATAGATATAAATATATATACATTGACTCACACGGTCGAAAAACAAAATATACCATAATATATATATATATATATATATATATATCATTTTTCCAATTTATTGCGTAGGCGTACCTTTTGGTTAGCATTTTAAAGCAAGCGGCTAATTTATATTGCATTTACGCGCTCCAACTCAATCGATTGCCTCCCGCACCTGTACTTACTCAAACAAACACATGAGTTTTCAATAAATATGAAATTCTAACAATATTCTATTCATTAATCTTAGCCAAACACATCAATTACATATCATATACAACAAATTTGCATAATCTTACATGCAAACCATATTTTAAAGGCTATATCACAAGGTTTCAACATCATTTTAATTTCTTTTACAAATTTAAACTTCATTTTATTTCACTCGAATGATTTACATTCAAGTTTTCTATATACAATTCATATTTACCATAAACAATTCATATTTACATCAAATAGGTTCATATGCCTTACTTACATTCAATTCATTTTTAAGCAAAACAACTCATGTTTAATTCAATTGATCTCAAAAATCAATTTATTTAACTTCCACCCAATTTCGAATTGATTCATAATCAAACTTTTATTTTTAATTTGATATATTTGCATTTCTTTAATAATCCACTTTCATTTATATGCAAAACCACTTAATTATATTGCACTTATACCAATTAATTCAAAACCAACTTTATTAGTTTCTTCAAATCAATTCACTTTCGTTTACAACAAAACGACCAATTCCTATGCAAGTTTATTGTTATTCAAACAAGTAACCATTTCTTAAGCTTATAACCATTTAAAATTAATTCCAACTTAAATTTATATTAATATTATTCCATTCTGGATTATTCACAACCCAACATTCTCATTTCCATTACAAAATTAATATAAATCCCTTCAGTTGCATTCCAATTCATTATCCAAACAAGTTTCATTCAAAACCATTTCATAAGCTCAACAATAACCACTTCGCTATTTTCTTAAATTATTTCAACTCCATAATAATTCCATTACTTCTTGCATAATTTTTATTTCACTTTAATTTGATTCTCATCTAATCAAATTCCAATCCATTTACTAATTTTAATTCAATTAGTTTACTCATTCAATCTATTTAAATTTTAATTCAACATCATAATTCATTCCTGAATTTATTCTATTAAGAACATGGCCATTTTCAATTATTCTATACCCAAACTGGGTTTATTTGCAGCTCAAACCATTTCTATTTTAATCCAACTTCATTTCATTCGAAAATATTTCCATCATATTTAATTCATTCATTTCCATCTCAACTTTATATCCAACTTAATCCTATCCCAATTTAAAATTTATTAAATTTTAGCTTACACTGGATTCATCTTCAAACAATTCCTTTGAATTCAATTGAGTGAGAATTTAATTCATTCAATATCATTCCAACTTGATTAAAATTTCTTTCATTTAATCTTTTACCGATTTAATTCAAGTTCAACTAACTTCATTTAGCCAACTTAAATTCATATCACTTCCTTTACTAACTTAAATAGGAATTTAATTCCATTCAATATTATTTATAACACAACTGAAAATTTTGATTTCAATTCAATCCAAATTCATCTCTATTCCATTAAATTTAAGTTAAATTCAATTCGATCCCATTTTATTTCTCAATATATAAGTTCAAAACTTATTTACTAACCTAAGTCCATTCACAAGTTATATTTACTTCACCTTATCTCACTTTACATTTCACTTGGGATTTAAATTTTGAATTTTCCATAAAATACCAACCATTCTACTTTGGTTTCACAATTCCATTTCTCTATTTATAAGTTCACCAACTTATTCACTTAAAAGATTATATTGCTCATTTGAGTCATTTTCATCTTATAATCACAACTCCAAATTATAAATATAACACTTAATGGCTTAAGGGTATAAACTTTCATTTCACAATTATAACCATTTTACACTTCACTTTATCCAAATCAAATCAATTCCAATTTCAATCTTATTTAACTTATCCTGAGTTAAATTCGAATATATCTTATTCACTTCCATTTACTCAAGTTAAATTTTAATTCCAGTATTAAAATTTCCAATTTCCTTTCTTATTTATATCAACTTCACACACAAGTTCAATAGTTGATTCATCTTAACTTTACACATTATTTAAATAGAATTCCCAGAATTCAATTGCCCGGTTTAATTTCAAAACCATTTTGAAATAATAATCAACACATACCCACTTGGTATATCAAATCAGATCTCCGTATTTCAAAACAACTTGGTTTTACCAAAACAAATTTCCCCCTTCAAATTTCTAAAACAACTTGTATACCCGACAAGTCCAACAAATGTCATAACCAATCACCATGGTAGCAAATCCATCACTTTAGAAACTCGAAAATGAATTCTGATGATGTGGTCATCATCATCAGGATTATTTTCCAACGACTGAAGTGAATTCAGTGCTTCTTTACTTCCACAATCCATTTCAAAGCAATTTCCATTCAAAAATATTTTCCAAAATAATACTCCATTATTGCCTTCAAATGTTTTGGAAAACATTTCAAACATTCCCAAAATTTTAAATTTCCAAACTTTTTGTTTAAATTGAGTTAAAACCTTTTCAAAATATCTAGGATTTAAATTCTGGTTTAAATCAAATTTTAGTTATACTTCTTTTGGAAAAGTCATACTTATAGAATTTTATTTGGTTATAAATCATTTCAAATTTTAGATTCTTATTTTTGATTATAGTATTAACAACCAAACATCCAAATATATATAATTTAGACAATCATTTCTTTTATATCAAAATATAATTTTAGGTAAAATTATTTCATTCACCCACTTTAAAACAATACTATGTTGGTTTATCCTGTTTAAGAGTTTAGAAACCCCTATCGATTACGGTTGTACTTCCCGTACCGACCAGAATTCATAAACACTCAACCGATAAGTCAACATAGTATAAAAACAATTTTTATATTCACTAACAAGTACGCTCTCATATCTATTATTACACTCAACTCATTATAGAGTACTATTGACTCTAATTCTAATGAGTAATTTCCCCACACCAAAGCCTAGGTTATCGTTAATCTAAGCTCTGATACCAACTGAGACGACCCGCCCTTCTCGACCTTCGAAAATCGACACAAAATACGGCACAGTATAATATGCCGACGATCGAGTGCCGGAAAAAGATAGATTTTTGAGGAAAAGAAAGAAGATAGAAGAAAGAAGGAACTAATCAACATTAGAATCTCACAATCGCAGCGGAACAAAATATAATAAGTAATAACAGATCTTTACACAAAATAAAACCATATCTGTTTTATATAATACATCATCAGAGTATATCACAAGTAAACAACAATTACCAGCCTGACAGTTATATCAGCCTGCCTCACAACTGCTGGCAATTTCAACAAAAAACTGCAGCGGAAATAAACAAGTACGAGTAATACGTCTCGGACTCTGGCCCCTCTCCTGAGCTCCACAGTATCCAATCCTGAACCTGAAATACTCGGTCTGACCCGAGCATTATAATGAAATAACACCCGAGTCAGTTTGGAATACCAGCGTAAGAAAAGTCATCCAAACTGATTATTAAAGTTTCAAAAATCCTTTGAAATCAAAAGCATCTCGTAAGACCACGCCACAAATAAACATGTCGAGTTTTTACCTTATGATAGCCAAAACGCTTTCTTATCAAATCCTCTGATATTATAATAGTGTCTATATACAAATACTTATTCAAATAGCTAAAATTGTTACATGATTAAATTCCAGCATACTAGCCACAAAGTGGGTAATACAAACAAAAACCGTAAAGGCACGTAGGAAGAATGGATTTCCAACTAATGACTAGGCACTGGGGTACCACCTGTCACAGTACCTGGTCTAGATCAGCGTACCGAGGATGTAACGACCCGATATTTTAGACCATTTGTATCCGCACATGTCGGACTTGAATAATTCAAAATACCGAATTGTTAATTTAAAATTGGCAAAACTGAACATATACAGTAAATAAAATAATCATAGATCACAGACACAGAGTAATAAATGCAGCGGAAACAGAAGATAGTAGTTCATGAAGCTACTATATACATATCAGAGTCAAATAAGGTACAACAGATGTCTCAAATACAATAATCAAATACAATATCAGAATACATCACTAGAATCAACTAGATATCTGAAACTGGATAGATAGCTGGATCTCCAAGCGAAGCTCCAACTCCAAAGGTGAGTCTCGAATACTGGTACACTCAGTCTGACCCGAGCGTAAAGCAAAACACAAAACACTCGAGTCAGGATTAACATTCTTATATCAATAAATCCAACTCAAGTGAAATAGCAATTGAAATACAAGTAACTCAAAGGTTGTTTGGAATAACCATCCTTTAAGGATCCGTTAAACTATCTACTATGTAGTAGTGTACGATAAGTAGATAATGCCTATCAGTAATATAAGATATCAAAATAGTGTTAAGGCGTTACCATTATCCCCCTTAACACATTTTATATAAGCGTTATAGTCTATACAGCACTGTAAACTCCACCGTAAACTAGTGGGATATCAGAGAGTACTCCATAGGTATAACACAAAACAAATCGTAGTGGTCGTGCATAGGGATACAAGTATGACAAGGCACATGAGGCAATACCCAAGGTAGTGAAACTACCGTTTGCCTGATCCGGACTGGTGAGAACGCATCGCCGCAGCGATCGCAACACCGCGAAACAACACTCCCAAATCAAGGGTGCACCAATCGACAACAAGTAATGAGTAGTTTTCGAAGAAGTGTGTTCGCTTGAGGTAGTTGACCCATTTGGCCCGGCACGACTCCTGTTTTAGTCATTTCCAATTTGACACAAGTGTCAAGGCTATCCATTATCGTTCTCTTTCTTCAGTCATCACATACATCATTCCAACCACTTCATTCTGGATCACAACTCCGCGTATAGTTATTAAAGTGGTTTTCGGTTTAGACAGTGAGTATGTCCCTAACCGATTCCGGTCTCTTTAATAACTTTCGTCATTATTTCACCGATTGGTCGTTTATATATTTCAAAAACCAAATCAATTACAATTTCAATTAGAATTTGTAAACCAACATTTCATTTGTCTTTCTAAACCAATTTCCCAAAAATTTACGTTTCAAAACTTCCAAATTCATAATTTCAAAATCTTATAATTCAATTTCAATTTTTATTTAAAACAGTTCAAATATTGGTTCAAGTTCGAATACAAGTTTCATTTCGAAATCATCTTAATTAATTTAATTTAACATTCAAATCAATTTAAATTCATTGATCGATTTCATTCAATATTCATTAAGTAAATTTGTCATTCAAAACAATTTCTATTAAATTCCCAATTTATTAAATCAATTACTTAAGTTCAACTTCATGATATCAAAACTTCAAATTGAATTAAATTAGATTTGTCAAATCAATTCTTTAAATTACAAGCCTTACATCAATTTCAATAAATCACATTTTTATTTCTTATTAAAGAAAATTCAATTTCACTTATTTATTTACTTAGTTACAATTTCAAAACTCAATTAATAAAGAACTAAATTTCACTAATTCAAGAGGTTCAATTTTATTTAACTATTAAATAATTCCGTTTTATTTAATTATTAAATAATTTCAAAACTTAATTATTAAATAATTTCAACTTAATTATTAAATAATTTCAACTTACTTATTAAATAATAAATTTTAAAACAACGTTCTTTCATCAACTACTATGTTAATATTTTGATTCAGATTATTAAATATTAACATTTTCCTTTAATAAAATTCAAATTCTAACTTCATTTCAAAACCATATTATTTATTCAAGTAAAATCTTCATTTTATTTTTAAATCAAATTATTGACCAATCGGTTTTTATTTAATTCTCTATCCTAGGTCAAAGTTTAATTTGGGTATTTATCATTTCAACCCGATTCCATTTCAATTCAAAATCAGAGCATAGCAAAGGGAACTTGTAGTGTGATAACTGGGATAGTGTCAAAGTAAATAAACAAGCAATAACAACAATCAATATCAATCCAATAATCAATTCAAATAATCTCGAAATAATCATATTAATTCACATTGTTGTTTGTGTAAATTAATATAATCATTTCTAGAATCTACACTATCATTTCATGTAGATTAAAGATTATTACACTAATATTAATACGGTTCTTCACTTGATATCTACTATCAAATTTCATACTACATCGATTTAAACAACATACATTTAAATGGTTCAAGGTGTATTTACCAAATTTCTACGTGTCAATTAATTCAACATTCAAAGGGTCATATTATGCAAATGTCATCTAATCAAATTTAACATGTATCAAATCTAACTATCCTACGCGAATTTCAATTTCAAATTATTTATCACTTACAACATTAACAATTTATCATCCAATGTCAATATCAAACAATCAATCATTTATCAACCAAACTGGATTATCATTGCACAAATAACAGATAATGGTGTCAGATGTCACAGGTGAACTGATTCTGGTAATAACATATATAACAGTGTCAATAACTAACAACAGCATATTTCAATTGTCGTCTCAATTGAAATCAAATTTAATAAATAAAAGAACATTAAATCGTGAGTGATGCTCACCTTTCGAGGCTAAAGAGACAAGAAGATGACATGGACACGAACAGCAACAAGCTAGGAATTTCTGTGATAAATCGATTTGAGATGGTAAGTTAAAATGGCATGAGGTTGATGAACGAGATATACTGCATATATATAAATTTTCAAAATCATTTTTAAAACATATATTTCCAAATCGATATTTAATTCGAACACAAATAAAATTTAATATATATGTATTTCAAACATCATTGTTTTAAATTAAAATGCACATATTTAAAAGTCAATAATAAAGTTAAAACACATAAAACTTAAAGTCAAAATATTTTATATTTTAAAACAACTCTTAAACAAAAATTCAAACCTATAACATACAGTATCATTGCTTTTAAAAGTTCAGATTACTATATATATAACACACGTCAATAGTAAGCAACTTTGGAAAACATTATTTATAACCTACACATTTCTATATACATATATATAAAGCAACATCAAACCCCAAATTCACTGTGTATAACAAGTATAACTTATGAAAATAGAGTATATATATAATATTACTAAATCTTTATATAAACAAATAATACATGAAATACTAATGTAAACCTTTGTTTTCAGTTGTTAAAAATATACTATAAGATATAAGACAGAAGAAATAAAGTAGCCTCCAGATAAGAATATATATATGTAAACTTGCGAAATATATAACTATTTACATTGTTAAGTAAGATATAACTATATATATTTATGCAATAGATCCTAGACACTTTGAACACACAGTACTTGAATCATACACTTACAGCATGCATAACTAAAATACCTTTATACTGAAATGTTGAAAACCAGATCTTATATATATATATTCGCATAAATTTAAACTGTAATAGTACAATGTAAACAAATGGACATAATTATGAAAGCTTGCATATATCTTTCAAATCAGTGGTATAAAACCCATATTTTATAAAGTATGTACTGAAACGCCTATACATGCACGTAGCATATATAAATATATGCATGTCTATCTCTAATATAAAAATCTATATAGTTACTCAAACTAAAATATGCAGACCACTTAAAATGTAAACAAAACACACCTAAATTTCTAAGACACCTAACCAAAATCTCTTTAAAGTTATTAAACTCAACTCTAGAATCAATTATAGTAAGCATACAATATAAAGACCTTCTAGAGCATAGACTTACGTATCACTCATAGTTCAAACCCAACACTACTTTTAAAGAACACCTGAATACGGCAGTTTACAATATATTTATAAAACTTATATATATAGCAACAAGTTTTTGTATAAAGTATATATATTCCAAAAACTAACCACTTCATATACAAATATATAGGCAACTTATATAAACAGCACTTATATAATATAACAGTGTGTGTGTATAGATGGTACAAATTCATTTCAAATGCTAACTTATATTATATGTTCGAAACTATTTGAAATCAACTAACATATGAAATTTATGTATGTAAACTGATGTACAACATATATTTAACCATCATAGCTTACATAAATTAATATACGGATATATATTTCACTATCAGATAATATGCTCCTATACTCAGGCAACTTTACAATATAATATATGTAATACTTTGTAAACAAATATATGCGAACCCAGAAATCAAATAGAAACTATATATATAAATTATATAAAAAAACAATCATTGATTAGTTTAAAACACCCACATATACATACAATATAACTTTATAACAAAATATATGTACAAGCCATATGTTATAACATATATATATCATTATATGCTACCTGCATACCACTTAAGGGATAGCCGAGATGGAGCAAAGGTTGAAGCTAGAGGAGAGAAGATGCGGAGGGAAACAGCAGTTGGAAGGTGGTGGGATTCGAGCCTGGACCAGGGAGGTTGCGTGGCACGACCTCGGCTGATGGAAACTTTGGCACGACTAAGTGTAAGGGGAGGAGGCAGACCGAGCAGTGAGTGGTTGTATCGAAAGGCGACGAGGCTGGAGTTAGAAGGTGGCCGTGTGTGGAGTGGATTTGGTGGAGAAAAGCTAGTAGAAATGATCTTGGGTGTTTCGGCAATTGGGAAGAGGAAGGGAAACGTGGTGAGGGGTGATGGCTCGCGGGAAGAGAAAGAGCAGAGGGGAGGAACGACTGGTTCTAACAAGCGCATGAGATGGTCGGCGAGATTTTTTTTTTAGAAAAGTGGCAAAGGATTTTGGGGAAGGCGGTTTGGTTTCTCGGAAATGAAGGAGATGAGGCATGCGAGCTAATAAATGATGAGCAGTGAGGAGAGTACACATTAATGCATTTTGTTTATCAAGGGAACCGGCTAGAAAGCGGGACGAAACAGTGAATTGAAGTGAAAGGGTGGAATAACAAAAGTAAATTTAGAGAATTATTAAAAGCAATGCAATTCATCTTTTACCGTTGGAACAAACAAATGGTCAATGGAAAACCAAAAGATTCCAATGTGTACCGATACAGTTACCGTTTTACGGATTCCGCGCATACCGGATTTCAAAACATAGAATGGTACCATAGAGATCAGCACGACGAGACGATCAAAACGGTATACAGATATCAGTGGTACGATTGAATTATAAAAATTCGAATTTTCTACTAGCGGAAAATGCAGCAAAAACGCAGGAAAATAAGATCGATGGAGCTAAAGAAGTCCGAATTTGGAAAAACGAAAAATGACGTCTTGCTCAGAAGATGTTTTAGAATTTTTCTATGTAAAAATATTTGGGTTTCGAAAACATTTTATTTTCATCAATTCCTAACAGGTTAAATTGAAATAAAATTACACACGAAATAAACTTTCATATTTTTGGATGAAAATTTACCAGTTGCTATGTTTTACTAGACGCATTTCAAATATTAAATTTTTATTTCAATATTATATTTTTAAAATTCCACAAATTTTCAATTAATAACGTTATTAAAACCAGTTAAATTTACGGGTCGTTACACTCTCCCCCACTCAAAACTTTTCGTCCCCGAAAAGGTAAGAGGTAGGAGGATAGACATAACCAGAAAGAAAATAGATTGGAATACAAGATAAAACAATTAATTTAAACCATATAATTTCAAATTGAACTAATTAATATTTAACAATTTGGTTTAATCCACTTGGTTTCACTTAAGTTAAATCAATCTATCTATTTCTAAATTCATTATCTTACTATCTAGTCATCCTCAATTAACAATTTCTAAATCATCAATTTGTATAATCAATTATTGTACTCATATTTTATTCAACAGATTTAATTTTTTATTCCAAATTATTATTAAGTTTATTTCACTTAATATATCTTATTACATATATTTAAACCATATAAATTAGTTTAGACCATACAAATTTCAATCTAAATTAATTTATATTTATTTTCAATTTGGTTAAATCCATTTATATTAAATCAATAATTAGTCATTCGATTTAAATTTGTTAGTTCAATTGTTAATTCTAATCATATAAATTTCAATTTAAATCAATTAATATTCAATAATTGATCTTAATTCAAGGTATTTCATTAAGCTGATTCAATTCAATTTGTTAATTCTTTCAGAACAAAATTTACTTTATTTATCTCATTCAATTAACTATTTATTCTATCATCTTTATTAGCATTTTTATAATTAAATGCTAAGTGCATAACATTTATTATAAACACTCATATTTTATTTATAAAATTATTTTATATTGTATATTATCCAATTACATTTTAACTTCTGAATAATTTAGGTAAGTTATTTTGAAATGCAATTTAGTACTATACAAATAAAATTTTCAAATTCAATTTATTTCAAGTTTAAATACTTATTCAAAATTTAGCTTTATTTATAATTGAAAACATCTTTTAACATGATTTTTAAGAACTAAATTTCCATTTAATTTCAAACCCTTTAGAAATAATTATGTATATACTATATATATTAAATCAAATTAAATTCTAATGAGTAATTTCCCCACACCAAAGCCTAGGTTATCGCTAACCTAAGCTCTGATACCAACTGAGACGACCCGCCCTTCTCGACCCTCGAAAATCGACACAAAATACGACACAGTATAATATGCCGACGATCGAGTGCCGGAAAAAGACAGATTTTTGAGGAAAAGAAAGAAGATAGAAGAAAGAAGGAACTAATCAACATCAGAATCTCACAATCGCAACGGAACAAAATATAATAAGTAATAACAGATCTTTACACAAAATGAAACCATATCTGTTTTATATAATACATCATCAGAGTACATCACAAGTAAACAACAATTACCAGCCTGACAGTTATATCAGCCTGCCTCACAACTGCTGGCAATTTCAACAAAAAACTACAGCGGAAATAAACAAGTACGAGTAATACGTCTCGGACTCCGGCTCCTCTCCTGAGCTCCACAGTATCCAATCCTGAACCTGAAATACTCGGTCTGACTCGAGCATTATAATTAAATAACACCCAAGTCAGTTTGGAATACCAGCGTAAGAAAAGTCATCCAAACTGATTATTAAAGTTTCAAAAATCCTTTGAAATCAAAAGCATCTCGTAAGACCACGCCACAAATAAACATGTCGAGTTTTTACCTTATGATAGCCAAAACACTTTCTTATCAAATCCTCTGATATTATAATAGTGTCTATATACAAATACTTATTCAAATAGCTAAAATTGTTACATGATTAAATTCTAGCATACTAGCCACAAAGTGGGTAATACAAACAAAAACCGTAAAGGCACGTAGGAAGAATGGATTTCCAACTAATGACTAGGCACTGGGGTACCATCTGTCACAGTACCTGGTCTAGATCAGCGTACCGAGGACCACGCCCGATCCCCTGCAACACAAAGCCGGAACCATCCCTTACTGGATAATTCCGAGTAAGATCACCCCACGGTTGGGATCAGCAACCGCACCACTAAGCCGAAATAAAAAGGGACATCTAGACAGGGATGACCTCACCCTAATGGGTACGACCCACATAGCCTTGCTGCATAACCCCTAATTTTCAGTCATTCCCGGTTGATGAGGCTCGAGGCTAAGCGTTACCTTTATAGAACATATCCCTTAGAATGCCCACCGTCCACCTGACGATGTTCCGAAAGCATTCGTCCATTCAAGTCCGTCCCAGGTTCGAACGGAACCGAAGGCACTACTCCTACTACATCCATTTTGGAATCACCCTCAGGATTAGTAGCGACTAGCCCTTGCACTTCACTGCTCCATCTTTGACTCCGAACTCGTTTTTCCACGAAAACGTACAAACCGGATCGAAGTGGTTTTCGGGAAATAAATCCCGATCCTGGTCTCTTCGAAACGATCAGCGCATTGGCCAATATTGATAGTCGGTTATTTAACTATCAATTAACATCCACAAACATCCATCAAACATAAATAATTTCCCAAATTATTTGTTTCCCTCAAAATATCTTCGCAAGATATATTTCTATTTTCAACCCTTTGAAAACAGTTTAAACCCACTTCCTTTTACGGAAATAAATTTCCCAAACATTTTCTATTTCCACTGAAATTACCAAGTACAAACACTTAAGATTTTAAAATAATTTAAATCACTTTATCCAAAATATATTTTAAGAATATTTAAGGTAAAACTATTTTATAAAATATAAAAACTAATTTTAAAATAAAAGTTATGTCGAACTAAAATTTAAAATAAGAGTTACAACCTTCTACATAAGTTTCAAATAAAACTTTTACCAAACTATCTATAAAATAAATCCATTTTATAGAATATGAATATTAATAATATTCTTTCAAAACATAATACCAATTACCCCTTTAAAATAATTATTACTATAACTAATTTATTAAATATTTACCTTTAAAATTTTCACACTCAAATAATTTCTTAAAACATTCTTTTAAAATCAATTTCAAACTTCTAACTCTGCTCAAAATCTACTTTAAAACGTACTTGGCTTTTCAGGAAATACACTCCCATTTCAGAATAAACCTAGGAATTCTTTTATAAATCATGCTGGATTTATCTCAATTTAAATTTACGTTTAAACCCCGTAAATTTTCTCTCAACACTTTAAAAATAAACACCTTTTATTTTTATCACATTTTCCATTCCTGGAAAATCACTTCCAAATTATATGCTTCCATTATTTAAAATAAGTTTCCAAATTCTTTATTCAAAATATACTTTTGAAAATCCATAAAAGTATCTATTGGGTAACTTAAATCAAAGATTTCCTTTTAATATAAAGATATTATATCAAATGCTTATAATAAAATTTCCTTAGAAATCAAAATACTAATTTATCTTTAAATTAGTTAAATACCATAATTACTTAATAAATACTTATTTTCATTTAAAAATAATAATTAAAGATAATAATTTTCTAAAATATTCTAAACACATTTTAAAACCTTTCAGTTTATACTTTGGAATTTCTCTTTGGAAACATATTTCATTTCCCAGAAAAATTACACTTTCCATCCTTTTAAAATAATCTCACTATTATTTTAAAAGCAATTTGCACCTTCTCATAGAAATTCCCATTGGAAATCTATGCTTCAAATTTATTTTCCAATAAATATCACATTTCGTTTATAAACCCAGTTTATAAAATTTACATTCCTCATTTCCTTTTTAAATCCCAATTTTAGAAACACTTCAAATTTCAATCCCATTCCTTGAATTTAATTTCCTTAAATTCTTTACTCCAAAATTTCTTTTCAGTTCCCCTTTTGATTTCCAATTTATTTTATTGATATTTAAAATACATAATTTTATTTATCCAACATAACACAGCATAACAAAATTCCCAAATCAATCTATCACATGATATCAATGAAATATATCACCGATTATAAATATAATTTCTATTTGTGAGGAATCCAGTTGGATCCCTCCAACCTGTTTCCCTGCATCCACAGATGTTAGCACACGGATAAATATCAATCAAATCTGAAAATAACTATCACGTTCAACAGATCAACCAATCAATCATTTAAATTAAACTAGCATCCAGATGTGAGTGAGATTAACTCACCTTGAATTCGTCGAGCGTTTCAATTTTAAATTAAATCGATCCCGTTCGATTTAATCTAAAATTTTCGCTTGCTCAAAATGACTCCAGCTTTGCGGCAGCACGTACAGCTCGTCGCTGCAATTCCGACGCTTCTTGTTTCATCAAATTCTGATCATGCATGACCAAGATATGAAATTTATAAGTTACGAATATAAATTTATATAATAAAATTCCTTTTTCTCATTTTAATATACCAAAATAAATCCATATCGTTCATTAAAATCAAAGAATCGTGGCCGCACCCTCAATCTTCTTCTCTCCCTCCCAAACGCGACCATAACAGGTTAAAAACGAACCCATACACAATGAACATTGACCACGATCGCACCCCACTACGTCGCGTTCGGCGACGATCCAACGCCTCCATGCCGAAGCCCATCGAAAGCCCTACCTTCGGCCAAAACATCATGGAGCTCGACGCCTCCTATTCATCGAAGAACGTGCACGAACGCATCACCTTAGCAGCCAATTTCCTCCCTCCACCGATGACGATAGCTCGAACCACCCGTTGGATGGGTAGATCTCTCCATATCCCTCAACTTTCATTTAGAAAGTTTTCGAAATCATAGCATGGATCGAAATCATAGCGTCAAATCTGAAAATAACTATCACGTTCAACAGATCAACCAATCAATCATTTAAATTAAACTAGCATCCAGATGTGAGTGAGATTAACTCACCTTGAATTCGTCGAGCGTTTCAATTTTAAATTAAATCGGTCCCGTTCGATTTAATCTAAATTTTCGCTTGCTCAAAATGACTCCAGCTCTACGGCAGCGCGTAGAGCTCGTCGCGACGATTCTGACGCTTCTTGTTTCGTCAAATTCTGATCATGCATGACCAAGATATGAAATTTATAAGTTACGAATATAAATTTATATAATAAAATTCCTTTTTCTCATTTTAATATACCAGAATAAATCTATACCGTTCATTAAAATCAAAGAATCGTGGCCGCACCCTCAATCTTCTTCTCTCCCTCCCAAACGCGACCGTAACAGGTTAAAAACGAACCCATACACAATGAACGTTGACTACGATCGCACCCCACTACGTCGCGTTCGGCGACGATCCAACGCCTCCACGCCGAAGCCCATCGAAAGCCCTACCTTCGGCCAAAACATCATGAGGCTCGGCGCCTCCTATTCATCGAAGAACGCGCACGAACGCATCACCTTAGCAGCTAATTTCCTCCCTCCACCGATGACGATAGCTCGAACCACCCGTTGGATGGGTAGATCTCTCCATATCCTACAACTTTCATTTAGAAAGTTTTCGAAATCATAGCATGGATCGAGAGATTTCCGTGGGGAAACGAAACAAACTTTCGGCCATTGATCGAATACAACGGCGGCTACGAAAGCAACTAGGGTTTCAGCCCTAAACATGAATATATATATATATATACTTATATATTAATTTAATAATATTTTCACAAATTACTTAAATCTTTGAACAAATTCCAATTGAAACGTGCCGATAGGCGTTTATAAGGTTTTACTCACATTCTGAACACAATGGAACGTGTTTCGAAAGCCAATTTGATCGTCTATGGAAGATAGCTTTTTGAATCAAGTTTAAATATTAAATTATCGATTTAAATTTCAACGTGTTTCTCACCCGTACAAACAAACGGTAATTCCAAACGCTACGAAATTTGAAATCCGATAATAATACACTATTACGGATCCAATGGCCCTGGTTTCGTCGAATTCCAAGATTGCCCCTGGAAGGCTATTTAACTAGTCGAATGAATCGAGCGATTTTCAAAATCGTCGAAATCATTTAAAACTTTACTAACTCAATTATAAATCATATAAAATTTATATTCACATTAGAAATCATTCTGATCAATTTCAAATCAAAATCTGATTATTTACATTATTGTACTATTAAATCCTAATTTTAAATTAATATAAAATTTCAAATTTTAACTTATCAACTTACGATGCCATCCAAAAGTCCAACAATGTTATTTAAATCCAAATAGACTTAAAATAAATTTTAGAAACCATTTGCATCCAGATTCACAAATTATCCCAATTCCAAATATTTACTTATTATTATCCAAATCCAATTAAATTGTCGTATTTGAAATGTTGACTAATTTTATTGATTTACCTAAAATCTTCTTATTTAAGATCAAATTATAATTCACATTCAACATTTAAAATGAATTAAATGTTCAAAATCTAACGACTAAAATTTTGGGTCGTTACAATCATCAGGAGTATTATATCACAATATAATAAACACATCGTTTTAAATATTCCTAGTCAAGATGCATCGACTGGATATCGATGCATCCATTGAGACTAGAGTATGTAACACTTTTTAAATGTTAGTCAATGTATTAATTATGATAGCTGGAAGCACCAAGGGGTTGCGTACCTATAGTAATTTGATAACTATGGAATGGTTCACTTAATAGTTTTTATCGGTTACTATGACTATGGCCAACAAAAAATATCGATGTGACTAATTTACACTGCTCCCTTGACTTGAGAACAACATCAATCTTCAATATGAAAGCTTCGCTTTGATTATAGTCAAATCATTGCACCACCTCCATTGAAGAACTCTGTTTAGGTCAATTAGAAGTATTGGAATTGAAACACTATTCAAGTAAGGATTCATGTCCTTGGTTATATGGAGTTAGTAACGTTACTATTGAAGTCAATTCAAAGTCAAAGTCTTTGGTCAAAGCAGTACGACTAACAATAGTTGTAATTATTGAACCAAAGACTTTGTATTTGGATATAAAGTTGAATATGGACGATACTAGAACTTTAACTATTACCAAATTACATAAGTCCAAAGTGATATAGTTTTAATGATTGTCACTACAAAGTAACACTTAATAAAGTAAAATTGGATTTTGCTAGAACCAATTAAGTGATAAATTTGGTCATAATATCAGCCAACCTTCTAAGCGACGTGTGATTGTTAAGTTTTGAAATGTTCAATATTAATCGCTGACCAAATTTACATATAAGAGCCACATAGCCAAAATGTTAAAATTTCTTTTACCAACTTATTTGATTAATTTATAAATTGTTGTGAATTAATTAATATGTATGAAATTTTAGTTATAAGATTTCATTTGATGTATATTGAACAATATTAAATAGTGTGTTTATAAAAGCTATAAATATACTTATCGATATATGATATTGGTACATGTTTATAAGATTTAAATTTGCATTAAATATCATTTAAAGTTGGACCAGAATTGAGGCCCATAATAAATGGGCATGCTATTTCAACTATAAAGATGGGTGTTTAGGCTGGTCATATGAAGGCAAATAAGGAGGATTACGAATGGTTAAAAAGGTGGAGATGGTAAAAGAGAGATATAAGGATGTGATCCACTTTTCTCTCTCTTGACTTTCTTTTGATAAGCCACATTTTATACCAGTTCTTTTTACACTTTTTCTCCCCATCCTCCCAAATATTTTTGACCTGCACTTGCCTTCTCTAAGCCCTGAAAATTCAAGTACAAAGTACATCAAAACACTTCATTCGACCATCGGTGGTAAGGTGGTTCGGGATCTAGCAACTTTCTAATTTGTGTATGGATTCGTGGAGATCAATTCAACATTTCAATGTATACGCAAAGGCTTTGGAAAAAATCCATGTTTTTCTTTTTTATATCATATTTATAAGATACATCATTGATGTAACGACCCAGAATTTCAAACACTTCGTATTTAAATATCTGAACCATTTAAATATTTGAATCTTGGATTAAATGTTATTAAAATGATTTAATAAGCTTTTTAACCCCCTTTTAAATCATAACTAATGATGGAAAACATATTTTAGGAAAATTTTACAAAAATATATTCTTCGAATAAATAATGTGACCGAAAATCGTTTTATCAATAAACATGTTTTTTCTCAACAAAATTTTTCGAACTTTTTGCACATGTCTAACTAATCATTAAGGAGATAATTAGAAACTTAAATATTTTCATGTTGATGGCTAACTAAATAGGAAAACGAGCAAATAAGGAAAATGAGCAAAGAAGGAAAATGAGCAAAAAAAGAAATGTTTAACTCTTAAGCTAATGATCAAACGAACACATTAACAACTATTTAAACAGTTTCCTCTTCATAAAGCTTGGAAGGTTCTAGAAGCTTCCTATGGATAAGAGATATTATTATGAGGAGGGTATAATGGTAATTAGCCTAAAGGAGAAGTGACATAAAGTAAAAGTAAACAAAAATGAAAACTCCTTAACAATTAACCATTAAGAAACTTTGACATAAAGTTGGAAGTGATGTTTGATGTAGGGTTTTGAGGGGCTTTTCATCTTTTCCCGTCACATTCCTAAGCCTATATAAGGAAGGGTACACCCTTAGTATTCATTCACAAAATGTTACAAAGCTTGAACGATAAAATCAGTGGCTTCCTTCATCTCCTTCTCTACCCCTCTAACTTTCTCAAATCATATTCAAATCATATTCTAATCAACTTCGGATCACTTCAAACTTTTCCACAAGGCTTAGTATAATATTAGATAACCTTATACCATGTTAGAATTGAAGAAACAAAGCAAAGCTCCTATAATCCATGGAGGCCGTGAGCTTTATGAGGTTTGGGAAGGCAAATGAGTAGGTGTAAGGCAAGGAAAGGAGGAAGGAAGGAGGTGGTTGCAGGTGTGGTTTGGCTTTGGTTCTTGGATCTTGGTTTTGGTTGGATTAAAGGTGAGTTAACACCTCACTTTGAATGGAAAATATAACATATATATGTTGTGTTTGATAGTGATAATATTGTTTAAATTGTTGTTAATTTATGTTGAAAATAATAGTTGTAACTTCTTACTTTAAAAGTAAGTGACATATGTGATCCATGTACATGGACTTGAACAAACATGGAATAGACTTGAATGGACTTGTATGACATGTGACTGGACCTTGGAAATAAAGCACATAAAGTTTAGTAGGGAACAGACGTGAGTAGAATTGAAAAAGAAGTTGTTTTATAACGAAAAGGTCGCTATAAATCACTTCGAAATAGCTAACTTATAGGATTTTTGTAGAATTTTGTATTGAGATTCTTAAGGGTTTCTTACCTAGGATATGACGTATTGTATATATACTAGTTCGTGTAAAAAAATTGGGTGCTAAAACCTTTTTTAACATCTTCAAAATCAATCGAACATTGAAGCATAAAAATGTGGAAAATAATGATTCACGTCATTAAACTTTCCATAGCAGTTATGAAACGCTATAGTAAGCCTAAGCTTGTTTTTATAGCATTTCTAAATTGTTTAACTTCTGTTTGAACTAAAATCTACATTTAGCTCTGAAACGTCTTTTAAGTGTTACAGAACTTTTCATAGTACTTTTGGACTGCTGTAGAAACTGGTTTTACCTGGAATTTGTTAAAACCTTTTTTAAACTGTCGCTGCACTTTTCTATAGCATTTAGTAAGTGTTGTTTTTTCTATTTGAGGTTTTAAAATGATTCAAAATGACTTTAAATTCAACTATTTCATTTCAACCTTTTTGCTAGTCTTTTCTAACATATATTAGAGTATTTTAAAAGTAGTTTGAGATTTTTATGAATTTATAAGAACTAGTTGTGAATTTTCAAAGAAAAGATATTTCGTTAAGATATGTCATTTTCAAGTTTCTAATCATTTTTCAAACTTGATGTTTTCAAGTGAAGTATAAATATCTTATATAAATATCTTGAAAATATCTTATATAAATATCTTGGAAAATATCTTATATAAGTACCTTGTTTTTTATTATAAAACAAAAGGTTTAGACAGGGGTTAGTAATTTCTTAATGGCTAAAGGGTTACATTGTTTAATTGCTTATCAGAAAATTAATTTACTATCCTTAAAATGAATAAGGCGATGAAGTAATCTTATCTATTTGTGAGAGTTAAGATTGATATCGGTAGGGATGGGGCAATAGAGCTCTAGCTTATCGGGCTTCCCTCTTAACTGAGGAATAGGTAAGCAAAAAATGTCGAAAACGTGTTAATCGAGTCAATTTCTTATTGTTTACGGAAATTATTAATGCTATACTTAACACTAAAAGCCGATGAGGTAGACTTATCTATTTGCAAGATTTTCGAATGAGGTGTCTGGGCAAGGCTTAGAACAACTTGTGCACAAACTTACCTGGCTTCAATCTTGAACAGGGAATGGTTAAGTTGAGAATGTCAGAAACAAGTATAGCGTAAAATTGTGATTTGTAAAAGCAATCATCTTTAGAACTTGATAGTTAACTAGTCCATATTGAACTTGACTGAACATGAACTTAGAACTTTAAAGGGATGTTTTAAAGTAACTGACAATTATAAAAGTGAGTTTGGGTTTATAGTAACGGTGTTTGTGCAACATTTGTTTTAACCCATCTAACTATACTTTTGAAAGTGACTAGATCTTTAAAATGGAGTTTTAAAGATTATGGGATAGAAAAGTGTTTTGGGTTTGTCATAAATAACGTGTTAGTAACATTTATTTTTAAACCATTGAATGATATTTTAAGGTGGTAAAAATGTTGTCAAATGATTTGGCTAAATACTTAGATCATTAAAAAGGAATTTTAAAGAGAATAACAAGTATAAAATGGTTTTGGGTTTGTTATGACAATGTGGTAGTAACATTCTTCTTTAACCCATTTTGATTATACTTTTGAAATGTAAATAAATCTTTAAAAGAATGATTTAAAGATAAGCAAAAATGAAATGGTTTTGAGTTTGTAGTGACAATGTTTGAGTAATATTAGTCTAAAACCTTTTGAATGGATTTGTGAAAAGTACTTAGATCCATAAAATGGATATTTCGAAGGAAATAATAAGTGATGGACTCTTTTAGAAAAAAGATAGAAAAAGTAGTTTATTAGGTAAATGAAGTTTACTAATAATGGAGTTTTAATTAATAAAATTTTAATTAAATGGAAAGGATTTGGAGTTGCTAAAGTAGCTTAATCATACTTTATGTGGCTTGATTGTGTTTTGGATTATGATAGTGATTTGTGTGTTTATCCGTTTATGGAAAGTAAACGAAAATTGGTTTCCATTTAGAAAAATCTATCATATACTAGATAGTCGATTAGTCGACTATCGAAATTGATCAAATATTGACTTAGGAAGTGATCGAAAGGCTTCACAATTTCATATCAATGAGAACCCCGGGGAGAAGCGTTGGTATTAAACATTACTAGCTTTTGCTTACTTTTGAAAGAATCGGAATTGAGTTAGCTGAAAATTCATCAAATTAGTTTTGAAGAGACCGAGATCGGTATTACTTATCAAATACCACTTCAAAACTAGTGTACGAGTTCTATGTTTTGGAAGCAGTTGTGAAGTGAAATGTTATAGAGTTAAATTGTCAATCCTAAGGTTAAAGTCCAAAGGAGAGGTTACCGTTAATATTTCAAATAATGCTATCGTGTGGGACTGTCTATCTTGAGGAGTACTCTAAGAGATAGGACAACGTTAGCAATCATCAGAGGACTTATGCAGGGACACTATATGGATGTTTGAGATCTATTCGAGATGCTCGAATTCATGTAATGATTCGTGATCAGTTCAAGATGAAGGAATCCATTTGGGGATTTGTCTTTTGTTCGAGTGATGAAGACTCGTTTGGGAGATGCTGAACGTAACCTCGACATTTGAAATGGCTAAAAGCAGAGTAGGATACACAACCTGGAGTTTAACGACCCGCATCAGGATCTTATCAACTCCATATCTAGAGGTACTTATCGATTGTTGGTCTGCGGGAGTTGATGATATTTGGTTCACGTTGTTCATGTTTACGATTGGACGATGTCCTCTTGTATTTACCTTTACGGTGTATTTTATCTAATGATATACGATGCTTGGAAGGTACTTTCTGACCCTTGTGCAGGGGATTGGATTCGGCTACCCCGAAGAAATCTCCGTGGAAAATCCATTATGCGAATGTTCCTTATCGATTTTGGTTGTACCCCTATTATGTTGTTGAATTTAACCAATGTAACCATTCCAGCTATGATTGATATTTATCTTGAACCTTAGACATTATTATAATACCATTGGGTTCTCTATAAACGGTTTGGTTATCGTAAGGTAAAAATCCGTCCGTATTTATGTGCGGTGTGGTCTTATGAAATACCTTTATTTTTAAAGGTTTTTATAATGATTAAAATCTATTTGATCCGTGTTTCTCACGCTGGTTTACTAAACTAATTCAGGTGCTATTTTCTTATAATGCTCGAGTTAGCCCCGTGTATGTTTCTAAATATAACTTTGGATGCTTTGGAGATTCTGGAGAAGAGTTGGAGTTCTACATGTCATAGTATTTATTTCCGCTGCATACTTTGTCTGTATAATTAGCATTTTTGAGGACGGGTTATTATACCTATCTAGGATGCTTACTGTAACTTTGAAAAAACATTGTATCTTAGAATGATAATCCATATCGTCTTTTGATATTATATATGATCATTTCATTGTGAGATTCTAATATTGTATTCCTTCTTCCTTGCTCTTTTTCTTTTTATTTCACCCTAACCATTCGTCTTTCTGTCACTTAGATGCTCGGCACATGAATACCGTGAATGTATTAGTGTCGACATTCAAGGGTCAAAAAGGCGAGTCGTTACAATTGATATGATGGGTGTTAGATTGTATTATGAATCTTGTATATTGAAATGATGTCACAAATTAGTTGGTTGATATATTATAGCATCTACATAAATAAATAAATAAAATTATTTTGTATGTTTGCTTTACTAGATGCTCACGGCCTCAAAAATAAAAAATATTTTTTTGTTTAACTAATATTATTAAATGATTTTAGTTAATTAAAATTCAAACATAAAAGATTAGCAATATATTTCATATGTTTTAAATTTTGGAAAAATTTATTCATATATAAAATGCATTCGGTGGTAAAATTATAAAAAAAAGTTTTTTTTAATTAATATATTTAGTTATTTATTTAACCAAAAATTGATTATTTAATTAAAAAATAGATATATATATACATTTAGTACAAATAATAAAAAATTTATATTACATATATAACACATAATACTTTCGAAAATAATATTTTTATATTTTATTTTAATTTTTACTTAGATTTTAAATTTAAAAATGATTTAATATGAAAGTCAAAAACGAAACTAATAAAAAAATTATATATTTTCTAAGAGCAAGATTTATAGAAATATAATTTTTTATAAAATTTTAGTTTTATTATTTATATTAAATAAATACATATATTTATGTCTATTTATATATATGTATGTGTATGTATATGTATTATATACATTAATTTAAAAGAAAAGAAAATTATTGTTTTACTAAATTATTCATAGCTTCTATGTCATATTATATAATATGTATGTATGTATATGTTAAAATTATTTTATAAACTAATATTTAATCAGTTTAGTGATTTAATTATTTAACATTCATACGTACATATTCATGCATGCATATATATTTATAATATACATATATATACATTTAGTTTTATATTATATATATACTTGTAAATAATATTTAGATGCATATATATATATATATATGTATGTATGTATGTATGTATGTATATAGTAAGTTAGACAGCGAATCACATACAAGAGAGGCTAACATGTCTGTTATGGTGTAAATCCCAACACTTATACACGGGCATGATAAAGCAAGTATACATTATCTCATTACACATGCACGCATACACATATATGTATATGATAGATAGATAGATAGATACATACATACATACATACATTGTAACGACCCGCTATTTTGGACCATTCGCATCCATTATAAGTGTATAGGTAGACACTCATGCCGGAATTGAATTGCTCAAAATACCGCGTTGTTAATTTAAATTGGAAAAATTGAACATATACAGTAAATAAATATAATCACAGATCACAGACACAGAGTAATAATTTGCAGCGGAATTAAAAGAGATAGTAGTTCATGAAGCTACTATATAAATGTATAAGATACATCAGAGTTTACAACAGAAGAGTAATAAGATACATCAGAGTTAAACCAGATACAACGGAAGAGTAATACGATACATCAGAGTTAAATCAGAATACATCACTGGAATCATCGAATACTGAAAGCAGAATAGATGGCTGGATCTTCCAGCAAAGCTCCAACTCCAAAGGTGAGCATCGAATACTGGTGTACTCAGTCTGACCCGAGCGTAAAGCAAAAACACAAGACACTCGAGTCAGGATTAACATTCTTATATTAATAAATCCAACTCAAGTGAAATAGCAATTGAAATACAAGTAACTCAAAGGATGTTGGAATAACCATCCTTTAAGGATCCGTTAAACTATCTACTAGGTAGTAATATACGCTAAGTAGATAATGTCTATCAGTAATATAATGTATCAAAATAGTGTTAAGTCATGGCCCATTCCACCCTTAACACATTTTTATTCCCAAAAGCATATACAAGACCGTAGTTTCCCCAAAACCGGAAGTCACCAGAGGGTAATCCAAATACTAAAGGTACAAAACAGATTCGTAGTGGTCGCGAATAGGGAATACAAGTATGACAAGGCACATGAGGCAATACCCAAGGTAGTGATACTACCGTTTGCCTGATCCGGACTGGTGAGAACGCAACGCCGCAGCGCCCGCAACACCGTGAAACAACACTCCCAAAATCAAGGGTGCACCAATCGACAACAAGTAATGAGTAGTTCGAAGAAGTGTGTTCACTTGAGGTAGCAAATCCTCCATTGGCCCGGCACGGCTCCTATTTTAGTCATTTCCAATTTGACACAAGTGTCAAGGCTATCCATCATCGTTCTCTTTCTTCAGTCATCACGTACATCATTCCAACCACTTCATTCTGGATCATCACTCCGCGTATAGTTATTAAAGTGGTTTTCGGTTTAGATAGAGAGTATATCCATAACCGATTCCGGTCTCTTTAATAACTTCCATAATTAATACACCGATTGGTCGTTTATATATTTCAAAACCAAATCAATTACAGTTTCAATTAGAATTTGTAAACCAACATTTCATTTCTCTTTCGAAATCAATTTCCAAAATTTACGTTTCAAAACTTCCAAATTAATAATTTCAAAATCTTATAATACAATTTCAATTTCTATTTAAATCAATTCAAATATTGATTCAAGTTCGTAAATAAGTTTCATTCCAAATCATTTAAATAAATTTTATTTAACATTCAAATCAATTTAAACTCATTTATCGATTTCATTCAATATTCGTTAAGTTACTTTTGCCATTCAAAACAATTTCTATTAAATTTCCAATTCATTAAATCAATTACTTAAGTTCAACTTCATTATATCAAAACTTCAAATTAAATTAAATTAAATTCATCAAATCAAATTCTTTAATTTCAAATCTTACATTAATTTCAATAAATCACATTTTATTTCTTGTTAAATAAATTCAATTTCACTTATTTACTTACTTAAATAAATTTTCAAAAACTTAATTAATAGAGAAATTCAATTTCAATTATTCAGGAAGTAAAATTCACTTATTCAAGAGTTCAATTTCACTTATCAAAGAATCCAATTCAATTTAATCATTAAATAATTCAATCTTATTTAATTATTAAATAATTCAAAACTTAATTATTAAATAATTTCAAAGTTTAATAATTTCAAACTTAATTATAATTTCAAACTTTATTATTAAATCATTTCTCAAATTAAACAACATTCTTTCATTAATTACATTGTTAATCTTTTGTTTCAGATTATTACATATTAACATTTTCCTTTCATTAAAATTCAAATTTCAACTTCATTTCAAAACCATATTATTTTCAAATAAAATCTTCTTTTTATTTTTAAATCAAATTATTGACCAATCGGGTTTTATTTAATTTCCTATCCTAGGTCAAAGTTCAATTTGGGTATTTATCATTTCAACCCGATTCCAATTCAATTCAAAATCAAAACATAGCAAAGGGAACTTGCAGTGTGATAACTGGGATGGTGTCAAAGTAAATAGACAAGCAATAACAACAATCAATAACAATCCAATAATCAATTCAAATAATCCCGAAATAACCGTATTAATTCGCATTGTTATTTGTACGAATTAATATAATTATTTCTAGAATCCACACTATCATTTCATGTAGATTAAAGATTATTACATCACGGTTCTTCACTTGTCATCTACTTACAATTTCATACATCATCAATTTAACAACATACATTCAGCGGTTCAAAGTGTAATTAAACAAATCCTACGAGTCAATAAATTTAACAGTTAAAGGGGTCATATTATACAAATGTCAGTTAATCAAATTTAACATTTAACTATCCTATATCAAGTTCAATTGCATACTGTTTATCATGTTAACATTAACAATTTAACATCCAATATAAACATCAACAATCAATCAATTATCAGCCAAACTGTATTATCATTGCATAAATAATTAACAGATAATGGTGTCAGATGTCACAGGTGAACTGATACAGGTAATAGCATATATAACAGTGTAATTAACTAACAACATCATATTTCAATTGTCGTTTCAATTGAAATCAAATTTAATAAATAAAAGAACGTTAATCGTGAGTGAGTGCTCACCTTTCGAGGCTAGAGAAAAGTAGATAAGGAAATGAGTTACGGATCCAAGCACGAATTTAGACGAGCAAATCTGATAACGAGGAATTGATACAACGAATCAGAACCATCTTAGTATAATAGAATGAAGAGTAAATTAAATTATTATTTTATTACTTTTTCTCAAAACAAATATTCAAATTAGGACACGTATTATAAACAAAATCTACGTACACTTGAAATCAATGTAAAATTTAAAACGTAAATATGTAAAATATAACGTAAATATAAAGTTAGTTATACTATAGAAATTACACGTAAATATAATGCAAATATAGTGTAACGTAAATAAAATAAAATAGGAGCGAAGTGAGCTATAATAAAATTTTAAAACGTACATATGAAAAATCAAAAAAATCTGCATCTCAAAAAAAATCAAAATACTTATGTATAATAAAATGTAAAATCAACTCAAACTTCTCCATTCGTTTAAACAACATCAGCAAAACAAAGCATAGGGTATATATTCTAAAACTTGTATAGACCATATGTATCACTGACATAATATATTATATTATACTAACCTATGTACTGACAGACAACAAATTTTTTTTTTGATTATACTAACCTATGTACTGACATAATATATTATATTATACTAACCTATGTACTGACTGACATAATATATTATACTAACCTAACGTGAGTTTATGTAGACTACTAACATACTTTATATAGCTTAAGTAAACTTCATAACTGGATATACTTTACTTTTATATATACTATATAAACTTTAAAACTTGCGTATATAATATTTATATAAATATATAAACTCCTTTAACATTTCAAATAGCAGGTTTTTATATAAACTGTAAATATATATCATCACTTCCCACTATAACATAATCAATATAGTATACATAAACACCAATATATGACTACATATGTACTAACATCGCAAGCTGTAAACATAGATAACTCTGTAAAATATACATCTCATATATAATAGCTTATACAGTAGACATTAAAATATATATAACTAATATGTAATATATATATATATACCTTAACAAAGAAGAGGAGGAGGATGGTTGATGTGGGGTGACTGGGCTCAGGCAAAGCTCGGCATGGGCTGCTCATGGTTGTCGGAGGAGGAGGTGGTCGGCAGTTCAACAAGTAGTGGAGGCGAGCTAATGGTGGAAGGCGAGATCTGGGAACGGTGAAGCTGCTATAGGTAAGCTCGGCTAAGAAATCAACTGAGTGAGGCGGGTGGTGAACTTGGCCAGGGACGAGGCAATGAAGTGGTTATGGCCGGTTGGTGGTGGAAGGAATGTCGCGTGTGGCCATGAGAAGGTAGGCTACGACCAGGCTGATGGCTTCGGTGACGGAGCAGCTCGCGGGGAAGGTGGCGGGGAGAGGAAGCGGTGGGGTCAGCGCTGATGGGCGGAGCTGTGACATGTGCGTTGGGCCTTGGCCGAGCAGAGGCAGGGCGATGGAGGAAGGTTTCCGTGCTGCGGTGAGCGGTAGTGGAAGTGAGGGCGTGGGAAAGAGGATGACGTCAGGGGGTGATTGGAGCGGTGGGTATCTGCTTGTCTTCGGGTTGCGAGGCTGCACTGGTGGTGAGCACAACGCGGAGAGCTGGAAGCAGAGGCCGAAGACTGGGAACTTGGTGGTGCCACACGGCTATGGGAGAGGGCTGTCCAGTGGGTTTGACGTGGGGCTAAGGGAGAGAAGCTTCGGGTGGAACGGCCAGGGAAGGAGATGAAAAGCAAGGGACGTGGTTGCATTGATGGGAGAAGCCAAGCACTGTAACAAAGGAGGAGGTAACAAGTGAAAATGATGGCGGTCGGCAAAAGGCAAGGAACGAGCAAATTCACCATTGTAAAAGCAATAATTAAAACTTATATATATATATTATTATCCTCTTAGCACGAATTGAGAATAAAGAAAGAGAGATAGAATGGAGGAGCTGAAAATAGGAATGAACCGGAAATAAAATAAAATAGCAAAAGTCATGAGAAATAATAAAAGCTAAAACAGAATTCAAAGAATAAGTCACCTAGGAAATAGCAAGGGTTGGCACGAATTCAAGGACATCATAAAAGCAGAAAGCTATTGGGTTTACAATGGAAAATGAAAGGTTACAACCAAAAAGGCTCAAATTCTGGAACCGATACGGAAGACGTTTTGCAAAGTGCAACGTACACTGGACTCCAAATTCGACAATTGAATATACCATAGAGATCAGCACGACGAGACGATCGCAACGGCATACGGATATCAGTGGTACGATTGAATTTATAAAATTCGAATTTTCTACTGGCTGAAAATGCAAGAAAAACGCAAGAAAATAAGACCGACGGAGCCAAAGATGTCCGAATTTGGAAAAATGACAAACTGACATCTTGCTCAGAAGATGCTTTGGAATTTTTCTATGTAAAACTATTCAGGTTTCGAAAAAGTTTTATTTTCATCGCTTTTTTAACTGATTAAATTGAAGTAAATTTACGCGCGAAATAAACTTTCATATTTTCGGACGAAAATTTACCAGTTGCTATGTTTAACTAGACACATTCCAAATATCAAATTTATATTTCAAAATTTTATCGTTTAAAATTTCAAAAAATTTCAATTAATAACGTTATTAAACAGTTGAAATTTACGGGTCATTACACTCTCCCCCACTCAAAACTTTTCATCCCCAAAAAGGAACGAGGTAGGAGAATGGAAACAACCAGAAAGAAAAACAGATTTGAATTCAAAATAACAATTAATTTAAACCATATAAATTCAAATTTTAAATTAATTGATATTCAATAATTGATTTAATCCATTTGATTTCACTAAAATCAATCTCAACTATTTCTAATTTCATTATCTTATTATCCAATTATCTTCAGTTTACAATTTCTAAAACCATAAATTTGAATAGTCTTTTATTATAATCATATTTTCAGCAATTTAAATTCTTCTTTATTCCAAATTATTGTTAAATTTATTCTACTTAATATATCTAATCACATATATTTAATCCATATAAATTAATTTAAACCATAAAAGTTTCGATTTAAATTAATTTACATCTATTAATTTCTTTTAAATTCAAGGTATTTTCATATGTTGATCAAATTTAAATTTATTAATTCTTTCAAAACAATTTTTTTTTTATTAACTGAGTTTACTTATTATCCTATCTAACTCTATTAACATCTTTATAATCAAAATTTAGTGTATAACATTTATTATAAACACTCAAATTTTATTTATAAATTCAATTTATCCTATATATTATCCAATTACATATTCAACTTCTGAACGATTTAGGTAAATTGTATTAGAATGCAGTTGAACAATATACAAATAAAATTTTCCCAATTCAATTATTCAAGTTCCAATATTTATTCCAAATTTTGGTTTTATTTATAATTAAAATCATCCTTTAACAAAATTTAAGAATTAGATTTCCGATTACCTTTAAACAATTTAGAGATATGTATAATATATTTATATCAAATCAAATTTAATTTTTAAAATAAGATACCTATATATATAAATCAAATTATACTGAAGAAATTCAAATCAAAATATTTTTTTCAAAACAAAAACCGTAGTAAAGCTACAGAATAGTCTCTCCCCTTCGAAACTCGAAAATGAATGTCGATGATGCGGCCGCCATCACCGAAATTATTTTCCAGCGACAAAGAGAAGAGCACTGATTCCAACATTTTAAAATTCTTTGGAAACGATTTCTATTCGAAAATACTTTCAATAATATATACTTTAAAATTTTAAAAACCAAAGTTCGAAATCACCGGAAACTAAATTCTCAAATTTCTGAATTAAATTCATTTCAAATTCCAAATTAATTTATAAACCGTATTTATAAATTTATTTAGAACAATAAATGATAATCAAATATTATCATTTCAAACAAACAATTTAATTAACCTATTAAATTCCAGAAAATTTTACTTATATTTTCACAATATAATCAAACAAATTTATTTCATTTACCAAATTTGAAAATAATATTGTGTCAGTTTGCTCTGTTCAAGTGTGTCGGAAATCCTATCGATTGCGTTGATCAGACGTATCGATCGGAAACCCAAATCAACATCAACAACTCAAACAACACAATATATAAAACATTTTAATATTAATTTACAAATACACTTCCTCGCTTGACGATACAAGAATGGATTTTAAAGCAAGGGTAGAGATTCAAATTTTGCAAGACTCAAATCAAAGAGAATTCTGATTCGAAGATAAGTTTGAAACAGAAGATAAGATAATTCAATTATCACAATCGGGAGATGGATGAGTTTATTTAATTCACGGGCAACCTTAACCGGGTCGTCCGTAACTTCGAGAATAAGATCGATGCTGCATTCCGAGGTAAATCAATACTCGATCTCTAGTGATGGAATTCAGGTATAGCATGGAATAGATAGCATCGTAAACCGAGGATACAGAAATCTCCAGTAAATCGATGCCTATTATAAAGGAGTTTTGCTCCTTTACGTATCATTCGAAGTTTGGCGAGACCGCCGATCTATTATAGATATCATTCAAAATGGAGTTATGAGGTGCTCCAGAATTGAAAGAAGACGAATAGTGAAGAACACGAATGAATTTTGAAACCGCAGGGAACGTTCCAAAATTCGAAGGAATCGAATCAAAACGGAAGAGATTGAAACTCGAATGAGAGTGATTCTATAAATACATTTACCCTATATGTTAAGTTTTGCCTAGAGCTACCAAAGCTCTGATACCAAATGTAACGACCCGCTATTTTGGACCATTCACATCCATTATAAGTGTATAGGTAGACACTCATGCCGGAATTGAATTGCTCAAAATACCGCGTTGTTAATTTAAATTAGAAAAACTGAACATATACAGTAAATAATTATAATCACAGATCACAGACACAGAGTAATAATTTGCAGCGGAATTAAAAGAGATAGTAGTTCATGAAGCTACTATATAAATGTATAAGATACATCAGAGTTTACAACAGAAGAGTAATACGATACATCAGAGTTAAACCAGATACAACGGAAGAGTAATACGATACATCAGAGTTAAATCAGAATACATCACTGGAATCATCGAATACTGAAAGCAGAATAGATGGCTGGATCTTTAAGCAAAGCTCCAACTCCAAAGGTGAGCATCGAATACTGGTGTACTCAGTCTGACCCGAGCGTAAAGCAAAAACACAAGACACTCGAGTCAGGATTAACATTCTTATATTAATAAATCCAACTCAAGTGAAATAGCAATTGAAATACAAGTAACTCAAAGGATGTTGGAATAACCATCCTTTAAGGATCCGTTAAACTATCTACTAGGTAGTAATATACGCTAAGTAGATAATGTCTATCAGTAATATAATGTATCAAAATAGTGTTAAGTCATGGCCCATTCCACCCTTAACACATTTTTATTCCCAAAAGCATATACAAGACCGTAGTTTCCCCAAAACCGGAAGTCACCAGAGGGCAATCCATATACTAAAGGTACAAAACAGATTCGTAGTGGTCGCGAATAGGGAATACAAGTATGACAAGGCACATGAGGCAATACCCAAGGTAGTGATACTACCGTTTGCCTGATCCGGACTGGTGAGAACGCAACGCCGCAGCGCCCGCAACACCGTGAAACAACACTCCCAAAATCAAGGGTGCACCAATCGACAACAAGTAATGAGTAGTTCGAAGAAGTGTGTTCACTTGAGGTAGCAAATCCTCCATTGGCCCGGCACGGCTCCTGTTTTAGTCATTTCCAATTTGACACAAGTGTCAAGGCTATCCATCATCGTTCTCTTTCTTCAGTCATCACGTACATCATTCCAACCACTTCATTCTGGATCATCACTCCGCGTATAGTTATTAAAGTGGTTTTCGGTTTAGATAGAGAGTATATCCATAACCGATTCCGGTCTCTTTAATAACTTCCGTAATTATTACACCGATTGGTCGTTTATATATTTCAAAACCAAATCAATTATAGTTTCAATTAGAATTTGTAAACCAACATTTCATTTCTCTTTCGAAATCAATTTCCAAAATTTACGTTTCAAAACTTCCAAATTCATAATTTCAAAATCTTATAATACAATTTCAATTTCTATTTAAATCAATTCAAATATTGATTCAAGTTCGTAAATAAGTTTCATTCCAAATCATTTAAATAAATTTTATTTAACATTCAAATCAATTTAGACACATTTATCGATTTCATTCAATATTCGTTAAGTTACTTTTGCCATTCAAAACAATTTCTATTAAATTTCCAATTCATTAAATCAATTACTTAAGTTCAACTTCATTATATCAAAACTTCAAATTGAATTAAATTAAATTCGTCAAATCAAATTCTTTAATTTCAAATCTTACATTAATTTCAATAAATCACATTTTATTTCTTGTTAATGAAATTCAATTTCACTTATTTACTTACTTAAATAAATTTCCAAAAACTTAATTATTTGAGAAATTCAATTTCAATTATTCAGGAAGTAAAATTCACTTATTCAAGAGTTCAATTTCACTTATCAAAGAATCCAATTCAATTTAATCATTAAATAATTCAATCTTATTTAATTATTAAATAATTCAAAACTTAATTATTAAATAATTTCAAACTTAATTATAATTTCAAACTTTATTATTAAATCATTTCAAACTTAATTCAATCATTTCTCAAATTAAACAAAATTCTTTCATTAATTACATTGTTAATCTTTTGTTTCAGATTATTACATATTAACATTTTTCTTTCATTAAA
Source organism: Allium fistulosum (assembly GCA_030737815.1). Lineage (NCBI taxonomy): Eukaryota > Viridiplantae > Streptophyta > Magnoliopsida > Asparagales > Amaryllidaceae > Allium > Allium fistulosum. The sequence continues at coordinate 1,409,371,056 of CM060903.1, forward strand.
ATTCAAATTTCAACTTCATTTCAAAACCATATTATTTTCAAATAAAATCTTCGTTTTATTTTTAAATCAAATTATTGACTAATCGGGTTTTATTTAATTTCCTATCCTAGGTCAAAGTTCAATTTGGGTATTTATCATTTCAACCCGATTCCAATTCAATTCAAAATCAAAACATAGCAAAGGGAACTTGCAGTGTGATAACTGGGATGGTGTCAAAGTAAATAGACAAGCAATAACAACAATCAATAACAATCCAATAATCAATTCAAATAATCCCGAAATAACCGTATTAATTCGCATTGTTATTTGTACGAATTAATATAATTATTTCTAGAATCCACACTATCATTTCATGTAGATTAAATATTATTACATCACGGTTCTTCACTTGTCATCTATTTACAATTTCATACATCATCAATTTAACAACATACATTCAGCGGTTCAAAGTGTAATTAAACAAATCCTACGAGTCAATAAATTTAACAGTTAAAGGGGTCATATTATACAAATGTCAGTTAATCAAATTTAACATTTAACTATCCTATATCAAGTTCAATTGCATACTGTTTATCATGTTAACATTAACAATTTAACATCCAATATAAACATCAACAATCAATCAATTATCAGCCAAACTGTATTATCATCGCATAAATAATTAACAGATAATGGTGTCAGATGTCACAGGTGAACTGATACAGGTAATAGCATATATAACAGTGTAATTAACTAACAACATCATATTTCAATTGTCGTTTCAATTGAAATCAAATTTAATAAATAAAAGAACGTTAATCGTGAGTGAGTGCTCACCTTTCGAGGCTAGAGAAAAGTAGATAAGGAAATGAGTTACGGATCCAAGCACGAATTTAGACGAGCAAATCTGATAACGAGGAATTGATACAACGAATCAGAACCATCTTAGTATAATAGAATGAAGAGTAAATTAAATTATTATTTTATTACTTTTTCTCAAAACAAATATTCAAATTAGGACACGTATTATAAACAAAATCTACGTACACTTGAAATCAATGTAAAATTTAAAACGTAAATATGTAAAATATAACGTAAATATAAAGTGAGTTATACTATAGAAATTACACGTAAATATAATGCAAATATAGTGTAACGTAAATAAAATAAAATAGGAGCGAAGTGAGCTATAATAAAATTTTAAAACGTACATATGAAAAATCAAAAAAATCTGCATCTCAAAAAAAAAATCAAAATACTTATGTATAATAAAATGTAAAATCAACTCAAACTTCTCCATTCGTTTAAACAACATCAGCAAAACAAAGCATAGGGTATATATTCTAAAACTTGTATAGACCATATGTATCACTGACATAATATATTATATTATACTAACCTATGTACTGACAGACAACAAATTTTTTTTTGATTATACTAACCTATGTACTGACATAATATATTATATTATACTAACCTATGTACTGACTGACATAATATATTATACTAACCTAACGTGAGTTTATGTAGACTACTAACATACTTTATATAGCTTAAGTAAACTTCATAACTGGATATACTTTACTTTTATATATACTATATAAACTTTAAAACTTGCGTATATAATATTTATATAAATATATAAACTCCTTTAACATTTCAAATAGCAGGTTTTTATATAAACTGTAAATATATATCATCACTTCCCACTATAACATAATCAATATAGTATACATAAACACCAATATATGACTACATATGTACTAACATCGCAAGCTGTAAACATAGATAACTCTGTAAAATATACATCTCATATATAATAGCTTATACAGTAGACATTAAAATATATATAACTAATATGTAATATATATATATATACCTTAACAAAGAAGAGGAGGAGGATGGTTGATGTGGGGTGACTGGGCTCAGGCAAAGCTTGGCATGGGCTGCTCATGGTTATCGGAGGAGGAGGTGGTCGGCAGTTCAACAAGTAGTGGAGGCAAGCTAATGGTGGAAGGCGAGATCTGGGAACGGTGAAGCTGCTATAGGTAAGCTCGGCTAAGCAATCAACTGAGTGAGGCGGGTGGTGAACTTGGCCAGGGATGAGGCAATGAAGTGGTTATGGCCGGTTGGTGGTGGAAGGAATGTCGCGTGTGGCCATGAGAAGGTAGGCTACGACCAGGCTGATGGCTTCGGTGACGGAGCAGCTCGCGGGGAAGGTGGCGGGGAGAGGAAGCGGTGGGGTCAGCGCTGATGGGCGGAGCTGTGACATGTGCGTTGGGCCTTGGCCGAGCAGAGGCAGGGCGATGGAGGAAGGTTTCCGTGCTGCGGTGAGCGGTAGTGGAAGTGAGGGCGTGGGAAAGAGGATGACGTCAGGGGGTGATTGGAGCGGTGGGTATCTGCTTGTCTTCGGGTTGTGAGGCTGCACTGGTGGTGAGCACAACACGGAGAGCTGGAAGCAGAGGCCGAAGACTGGGAACTTGGTGGTGCCACACGGCTATGGGAGAGGGCTGTCCAGTGGGTTTGACGTGGGGCTAAGGGAGAGAAGCTTCAGGTGGAACGGCCAGGGAGGGAGATGAAAAGCAAGGGACGTGGTTGCATTGATGGGAGAAGCCAAGCACTGTAACAAAGGAGGAGGTAACAAGTGAAAATGATGGCGGTCGGCAAACGGCAAGGAACGAGCAAATTCACCATTGTAAAAGCAATAATTAAAACTTATATATATATTATTATCCTCTTAGCATGAATTGAGAATAAAGAAAGAGAGATAGAATGGAGGAGCTGAAAATAGGAATGAACCGGAAATAAAATAAAATAGCAAAAGTCATGAGAAATAATAAAAGCTAAAACAGAATTCAAAGAATAAGTCACCTAGGAAATAGCAAGGGTTGGCACGAATTCAAGGACATCATAAAAGCAGAAAGCTATTGGGTTTACAATGGAAAATGAAAGGTTACAACCAAAAAGGCTCAAATTCTGGAACCGATACGGAAGGCGTTTTGCAAAGTGCAACGTACACTGGACTCCGAATTCGACAATTGAATATACCATAGAGATCAGCACGATGAGACGATCGCAACGGCATACGGATATCAGTGGTACGATTGAATTTATAAAATTCGAATTTTCTACTGGCTGAAAATGCAAAAAAACGCAAGAAAATAAGACCGACGGAGCCAAAGATGTCCGAATTTGGAAAAATGACAAACTGACATCTTGCTCAGAAGATGGTTTGGAATTTTTCTATGTAAAAATATTCAGGTTTCGAAAAAGTTTTATTTTCATCGCTTTTTTAACTGATTTAATTGAAGTAAATTTACACACGAAATAAACTTTCATATTTTCGGACGAAAATTTACCAGTTGCTATGTTTAACTAGACACATTCCAAATATCAAATTTATATTTCAAAATTTTATCGTTTAAAATTTCGAAAAATTTCAATTAATAACGTTATTAAACAGTTGAAATTTACGGGTCGTTACATTTGAGTAGACAACTAGAATTTGAATAACATTCATATGCAGACTCATGGAACAATGATGATTTAAACAATTCTAAACTAGTTTTAACAGATTTTTCAAAAATAGCCATTTAAAAAAAAACTTTTTCAAAATTCAGATTATGAAACTTTTGAAAACCTCGCTCTGATACCAAATGTGAGAAATGCGGATTAAGGATCTTAAGGCTAGAATTAACACTAGAGGGGGGGTGAATAGTGTTTTAAGAAATTTGTTAATCTTTTTGAGTTTATCTAACTTTATTAACAATATATACACTAATTAGACACAGATATGAACACAGAATCAAACACAGATGCAAATATAAAGTAAAAGCAGTAAAGGAAAGAACACACCGAATTTTATACTGGTTCGGAGTTACCCTACATCCAGTCCCGTACAACTAAGTACGGATTTCCTTTTAAAGGCAATTCAACAATTACAACCCTCGATTTCAAGGCTACGAGGTACACCCTCCAGAATACCAATCCTCTGGGTAGAGATACTTGATTTCCGGGGCAACAAGTTCACCCAATTGATTTCCAAGGCTACAATCACACCTTTTCTCGCTTGATTGATTTCAAAGGCTACAATCACACCTTTTCTCGCTTGATTGATTTCAAAGGCTACAATCACACCTTTTCTCGCTAATATATTACAAAGAAGTCTATAACTCTGAATAGCACTGAGAACCTTGTAGAGATAGTGATGTAGAATCAAACTAGAAGTAATCGAGTATGATTCGATGTTGATTTCGGTAGAGTAATGGTATGATTTTGTAATAAGAAATGTGGAAGATGAAGAGGAGTGAAAATCAGAAAAATATGATTAAAAATTCGTTGAAACTGGCCCCTATTTATAGAAAATCAACAGCCATGACCATTCATGAAGAGTTATGGCGAATAGACACTTCTTTTGAAATTTGAATTTGAACTTTAACTGTCACTATGTCGACATACTACCTAGGGGCATGTCGACATCCCTCAACCAAAAATGATAATTTGAATTTCTATAAAAACAATATTTATCTTATATAAAAACTATTTAAAACTTTATAAATATACTTGAATATAGTTGAAATTCATAAGTAAATATAAAGAACAATAAATACATAATTTAACTATAATTTTATATTTAAATCTAAGTATAAATATTAAAAGTTAAATATATTATTTGAAAAGACATTTAAAAACAGGAGTATTTTGACTTTTAAATTAAAGATGTTTTGAGGCTAAAATTATCTAAAATCAGGATAGAGAGTTTTGAATCTTTTAAAAGGAAAGTTTTGAAATCATTTTGAAAACAAGATAATTTTGTAAAATCATTTGAATTAAAATTAGTGGATACAAAACAATGTCCCACTAGATTTTCGTAGGTTCCATCCTACTTAGGGTTCCATCCCTTTAACGGGCTCGAAGTGGATTCCATTCCACGAATAAATTGGATATTAAGATGTCAGTGCTTTTCTATGAGTTTTAACAAATATTCCTAATAAAACAGACTTAACCTTGAACTCTTGATAATCTTGATACTCATGAGTCTTCTATCTCTGTATCTTGAATCTCTATACTGTACAGTCTTCATTCTTGATACCTGAATGGTTAGATCCTGCAAATACATATATATCTAAACTTGTAATGTTAGTATTTATATTTTATAATCTATTCTAAGGTTGTTGTCATCAAAACCATCATGTCAAGGACTAGCAATCTCCCCCTTTTTGATGATGACAACCTTTGTTTATAAAATATTCCTTCTATCCTAATAACTCCCCCTAAAACTAACAACTCCCCCTTAATCTATGCCTAACTACCCAATTTTATACTTCTCCCCCTTTGTCATCAACAAAAACTTACTCTAAACTATATAACTCCAAACTATATAACTCTATGACGTGTTATTATAATGATAGTGTTATCATAAATAATTAACACAGAAATATAATCCTAAACTATTAACTATCCTAACAAAGAATTCACAATAATACTAACACATATAAGAACACGAGTTTATTTATTACGAGTATGGTTTTATTTACATTTGCGTTTAAAAACATAAAAACATAAATAACAGAAAGAAAGAGAAGAAACTAATGTGTGTTTCTGATCATAGGGGATTTATGAATCGAACAGTTTGGATAGTGGAAACAGAAATTTCCACGTTGTTCGACAAGATTCCCATTTTTATCAAAACACACTTCTCCAACGCATACCACTTGGTCATTATCCTCCTCGTGTGCTTCTTCCATTGGTTCTTCTTCTTCGTCGCTGACCTCATGTTCTTGATTGAGTGAAGAATCTTCATCGATCAAGATAGGGTTGGCCTGGTTATCCATTAGGAATTTTTGTAAATTCCTAAGAATCTTGCCTTGCTTTTCTTGCTCTTTTGCCATACGAAGTTGAGTCACTTGAATTTCAGTCAACATATGAAGAGTATCCTTCATAGACTCCTCCAATTTAGTAACACGTGCAAGAGTAGAGCATTGGAATGGATCAGAAGTAGGAGAGGGGAATAAGAAAGTTGGTTTTATGTTTGATTTAGAGGAAGATGCCATTATTATATATATTTCAGAATAGAAAATGAAGAGAAACCAGAGAGAATGAATAAGAATTCGAAATAGAGAAGAATATATAACTAAATTTTTGAATTTTGGTGGGAAAATATTTTTAAAAATAAAATCGTTATATGTCGACATGGGTCTAGTGAGGATGGCGACATGGTCCTTGTATTTTTGCCTTTTTAATTGTTTTTTGAATTAATTTTAATTATACTCGTTATTTATATTTTATATTTCAGTTAAAGAGCAAATACCTAATTCTCTTCTAAATTTAGTAAATGTAGATTCATTTAAGGGTTTTGTTAAAATATCAGCAATTTGATTTTCAGAATTGATATAGTCGAGAGTAATTACATCTCTACTTATATTATCTCTGAGAAAATGGTGTCTGATATCAATATGTTTAGATCGAGCATGATGAGTAGGATTTTTAGATAAATTTATTGCACTAGTATTATCACAATAAATTGGCGATTTTGAGATATTTAATCCAAAATCTCTTAAGGTTTGTTGCATATATATTACTTGAGAACAAGCCAAAGCAGCAGAAATATACTCTGCTTCAGTTGTTGATAAAGAAACTGTATTTTGCTTTTTACTAAACCAGGAAACCAGAGAATGTCCCAAAAAGTGACAAGTTCCACTTGTACTTTTTCGGTCTAATTTACAACCAGCGTAATCAGCATCACAATAAGATATTAAATCAAATGAATTGTTTTTAGGATAAAATAAGCCATAATCAGAGGTGTGTTTAATATATCTTATGATACGTTTTACAGCTTTTAAGTGAGTTTCTTTAGGATGAGATTGATATCTTGCAAAGAGACATACACTATGCATGATATCAGGTCTACTAGCAGTGATATAGAGTAGTGATCCAATCATTCCTCTATACAACTTTTGATATACATCTTTCGAGAGATCTTCTTTACTAAGGTACTCATTGGTTGCTATGGGAGTGAATCGTTTTTAGGATAAAATAATCCATAATCAGAGGTGTGTTTAATATATCTTATGATACGCTTTACAGCTTTTAAGTGAGTTTCTTTAGGATGAGATTGATATCTTGCAAAGAGACATACACTATGCATGATATCAGGTCTACTAGCAGTGATATAGAGTAGTGATCCAATCATTCCTCTATACAACTTTTGATATACATCTTTCGAGAGATCTTCTTTACTAAGGTACTCATTGGTTGCTATGGGAGTGGGTTTTCCACTCGCAGTAGTCAAACCAAATTTACTAACTAGGTCTTTAGCATATTTTTCCTGACTAATAAAAATACCATTATCTAACTGTTTTATTTGCAATCCTAGAAAGAAGTTTAATTCACCCATATGACTCATCTCAAACTCTTTTGTCATTATTTCAGAAAATTCTTTATTCATTTCGAAGTTAGTTGAACCAAAAATGATATCATCTACGTATACTTGAACTAGTTGAATATCATTTTTATTTCTTTTAGTAAAAAGAGTATTATCTATTTTACCAATTCCAAAATTTGATTGTAATAAATAAGATCTTAGTCTATCATACCAGGCTCTAGGAGCTTGTTTTAGACCATATAAAGCTTTCTTAAGTTTGTACACATGGTTTGGTAAATTTTCATCTTCAAAAAGTGGTGGTTGTTCAACATATACTTCTTCTTTTACAAATCCATTTAAAAATGCACTTTTAACATCCATTTGAAATAATTTGAAATTATTATGATTTGCGAAAGCAAGTAGAATTCTAATGGCTTCTAATCTTGCTACAGGAGCAAAGGTTTCGTCACAATCTATACCTTCTTCTTGACAATAACCTTGGGCGACTAATCGTGCTTTATTTCTAACGACCTCACCTTGTTCATTCATTTTATTTTTATAGACCCATTTAGTTCCAATTATAGTTTTATCTTCAGGTCTAGGAACGAGTTCCCAAACTTCATTTCTAGTGAATTGATTTAATTCTTCTTGCATAGCCAAAATCCATGAATCATCAGTTGATGCTTCTTTAGGATTTTTGGGTTCAATAGATGATATAAAAGCTACATTACTCACTTGACTTAGTTGATTTCTAGTTTTAACAACAGATTGCATATCTCCAAGTATATTTTCTATAGGGTGATCTTTTAAAAGTCTAATCCTTTTATTAGGATGATTTGATTCATTATTAGTTTCAGTTGACTCTTGGTTTTGAGTAATTAAATCCTCTTCACCATTTGTAATTTCAAAATCTTTTAAATTTTCATCAAACGAAACATGCATTGTTTCTTCGATGGTGCTAGATCTCAAATTAAAAACTCTATAAGCTTTACTTCTATTAGAATATCCGATAAAGATTCCTTTGTCGGATTTAGGATCAAATTTATCCAAATTATCTTTTGTATTTAAAATAAAACATTTACTTCCAAAAATTCTGAAGTATGATACCTTAGGTTTCTTTCCATGAAGAAGTTCATAAGGTGTCTTATCAGTTAAAGGTCTAATTAAAATTCTATTCAAAATATAACAGGCGGTAGCTACAGCTTCTGCCCAAAAGTGTTTTGGTAAATTACTATCTGAAAGCATAGTTCTCGCACACTCTTGTATCGTTCTATTTTTACGTTCAGCTACTCTGTTTTGTTGTGGAGTTCTTGGAAATGAGAAATTGTGAGTTATTCCCTTCTTATTGCAGAATTCCTCAAACTTTTCATTTTCAAATTCACCACCGTGATCACTACGAATAGTTATAATTTTTAAAGATAATTGATTTTGAATCCTTTTTGTAAAGTTTTTAAAACATTCAAAAGTATCACTTTTATGTTTCAAAAATATTGTCCATGTAAATCTAGAATAATCATCTACAATTACAAAAACATATTTACTATGATTTATTGACAAAATTTGAGATGGACCAAATAAATCAAGATGAAGTAACTCAAAGGGTTTTGAAGTTGAAATCATATCTTTTAATTTAAAGGAACTTTTTCTAAGCTTTCCTAATTGACATGCATCACATAAACTATCTACTTTAAAATTCATTTTAGGAAGACCTCTTACTAGATCATGTTTTGACAGTCTAGATAAGAGTTTGAAATTCAAATGTCCAAATCTCTTATGCCAAATCCAAGGGTCACTTGTATTTGCCAAAAGACATAGGTTATCATTTGAAACTTTCATACTAAGAATATAAATATTCTTTTTCCTAGTTCCCTCAAATATTATGGTTGAGTTATTATCTTCAATATGACATTTATCTTTTTCAAATTTAATTTTATACCCTTTATCACATAGTTGACTTATACTTAGCAGATTGTGTTTCAGATTCTTAACTAGCAAAACATTAGTAATAATAGGAGTTTCAGAGTTACCGACATTGCCGATGCCAATCACGTATCCTTTCGAGTTGTCTCCAAAGATAACCAGTCCTCCGTCTTTGTATATAACATTATTCAGCATATCTAGATTACCAGTCATGTGTCTAGAGCAACCACTATCAAGTATCCACTTATTCCTTTTGATCTGCACAGATTGTCCATTGTGGATTGATTCCTCAATACCCATAAAGCATTTTTCCTGCACATTATAAAATTTGAGTAGACAACTAGAATTTGAATAACATTCATATGCAGACTCATGGAACAATGATGATTTAAACAATTCTAAACTAGTTTTAACAGATTTTTCAAAAATAGCCATTTAAAAAAAAACTTTTTCAAAATTCAGATTATGAAACTTTTGAAAACCTCGCTCTGATACCAAATGTGAGAAATGCGGATTAAGGATCTTAAGGCTAGAATTAACACTAGAGGGGGGGTGAATAGTGTTTTAAGAAATTTGTTAATCTTTTTGAGTTTATCTAACTTTATTAACAATATATACACTAATTAGACACAGATATGAACACAGAATCAAACACAGATGCAAATATAAAGTAAAAGCAGTAAAGGAAAGAACACACCGGATTTTATACTGGTTCGGAGTTACCCTACATCCAGTCCCGTACAACTAAGTACGGATTTCCTTTTAAAGGCAATTCAACAATAACAACCCTCGATTTCAAGGCTACGAGGTACACCCTCCAGAATACCAATCCTCTGGGTAGAGATACTTGATTTCCGGGGCAACAAGTTCACCCAATTGATTTCCAAGGCTACAATCACACCTTTTCTCGCTTGATTGATTTCAAAGGCTACAATCACACCTTTTCTCGCTAATATATTACAAAGAAGTCTATAACTCTGAATAGCACTGAGAACCTTGTAGAGATAGTGATGTAGAATCAAACTAGAAGTAATCGAGTATGATTCGATGTTGATTTCGGCAGAGTAATGGTATGATTTTGTAATAAGAAATGTGGAAGATGAAGAGGAGTGAAAATCAGAAAAATATGATTAAAAATTCGTTGAAACTGACCCCTATTTATAGAAAACCAACAGCCATGACCATTCATGAAGAGTTATGGCAAATAGACACTTCTTTTGAAATTTGAATTTGAACTTTAAATGTCACTATATCGACATACTACCTAGGGGCATGTCGACATCCCTCAGCCAAAAATGATAATTTGAATTTCTATAAAAACAATATTTATCTTATATAAAAACTATTTAAAACATTATAAATATACTTGAATATAGTTGAAATTCATAAGTAAATATAAAGAACAATAAATACATAATTTAACTATAATTTTATATTTAAATCTAAGTATAAATATTAAAAGTTAAATATATTATTTGAAAAGACATTTAAAAACAGGAGTATTTTGACTTTGAAATTAAAGATGTTTTGAGGCTAAAATTATTTAAAATCAGGATAGAGAGTTTTGAATCTTTTAAAAGGAAAGTTTTGAAATCATTTTGAAAACAAGATAATTTTTTAAAATCATTTAAATTAAAATTAGTGGATACAAAACAATGTCACACAAGATTTTCGTAGGTTCTATCTTACTTAGGGTTCCATCCCTTTAACGGGCTCGAAGTGGATTCCATTCCACGAATAAATTGGATATTAAGATGCCAGTGCTTTTCTACGAGTTTTAACAAATATTCCTAATAAAACAGACTTAACCTTGAACTCTTGATAATCTTGATACTCATGAGTCTTCTATCTCTGTATCTTGAATCTCTATACTGTACAGTCTTCATTCTTGATACCTGCATGGTTAGATCCTGCAAATACATATATATCTAAACTTGTAATGTTAGTATTTATATTTTATAATCTATTCTAAGGTTGTTGTCATCAAAACCATCATCTCAAGGACTAACAACTTGGCTTCCGGTCTAGTCCGAAAAGATATGTAAGCCCAAAAGTTGTCCCTTGTAGAAAAGCTTCAATTTGAATTGGGCTTTGGGCTAATTTTCAAAAAAAATTGATAATTAAAAATATAGATTTTAAATTTAAAACTTAAATTTAAAATTGATAGAGTTAGGGGTATGTCCTAAGAGTAATCTATAATTTATTGTAAGTAACCCTATAATCAATTTTCGTTCATAATAAATGTGTTTTTCTTTTTGTTGTATATTTGTTATAATGTGTTATAAATAAGTAAAGTATTTAATTAAAATATATTTAATATAAAATCCATAAATGTTATATTTGTGATAGTAATTACAAATAGTTGTAATCATGAGTATTGTATCACAATATAATAAACACGTTGTTTTAAATATTCCTAGTAAAAATGCATTGAGACCGAAATCGATGCATCCATTGAGACTAGAGTATGTAACGCTCTGCAAATGTAGGCAGTGTATTACTCATGACTACTGGAGGCTCCAAGGGGTTACATGCTAATATATATTGGATAACTATGGAATGACTAACTCGATAGATTTATGTGGGTTAATATAACTAAGGTTAAGCATAAAAAATTGATATGACGGTACTACACAGTTCTCGCTGAAGAATACTATTGATTTTCAATATGAAAGCTCTACTTTGATTATAGTCAAATCACAACATGACGTCCATCGAGTGACTCTATAGTTTGGTCAAATGGAAGTATTGGAAGTGAAACACTATTCAAGAAAGGATTGGTCTCCTCAGTTATATGGATTTAGTTTCACAGCCAGCTCAAGTCCACTTAGAGTTAAAGTCTCTAGCTAGAGCATTTTGATTAATAATAATTGTTATTACTGAACTAAGGACTTTTTGTTTGGACTACAGAATTGAATATGGATGATATTGAAATTTTGACTATTACCAAATTCCATAAGTCCAAAGTGATATTGTTTTGATGAAGAGAATTGTTGTAAATAATAGTCACAATTGGTAACGCTTCACAAAATAAAATTGGATCTTACTGAAACCAAATAAGCGGAATTTTTTGAACAAAATGTCACATTCCTTGCTAAATGATGTGTGAACATTAATATTCGAAGAGTTCAATAATAACCGCTGACCCAATTACACCTAATAGGTCACACAACGAAATGATAAATACTTCTTTAACTAAACAATTTAATTAATTTGTAATTATTATATATTATTTAAATTAATTAATATTTAAGAAATATTAGTTAGAAAATTTTATTTTGATTCGATGAACAAATATTACTAAATATATTTATAATAGTTATAAATATATTGATCGATACGCAAAATCGATATGCATTTAAATTGGATTTTAATGCAAAATATTTTGTTTGGACATTTAATGAATTTGAAGCCCATATGGGGGTGGCCGGTTCGACCAAGATGGAGTAACATAGGGGCGGCCATATGATGGTTAGATGGGCTAGGGATGAATGGATAAGACGATAGAAAAAGTAAGAGAGAAATTTTGATCTTGATCCTAACTTCTCTCTTCATTCCTCCTCTATATAAGCATCTCAACCCACTCTCATTTACTACTTTTTGGAGCATCCATTTGTACCCTCTTTGGCCGAAAATAGCCTATAACCATTCCTTCATTTCTAGAATCAAATCAAAGTAAAAAAAGATATTATTCGATAGTTGGTGGTCATCGGTTCAGGGACTAGTACTCTACTGGATTGAAAACTTGTTCAAGGAGCAGATCTCAACGTTTCAAGCTGTACTATTGGCAATAAGGTAAGTTTTCTAATATATTAACGATTATTATTATGTTGACAATATTTATATTATGTATATATTTTTTTAAGTTAGGTGATGATTCTATTATGTCAATATATTGTCCTGATCGGATTGGTTGTATGTCTATATATAATTTTTTTCGTCGTTATCATTTATATAATGCTTATGACAGAGAGGAAAATAAAAACTAAAATTTTAAATTTTAAATTTATTTAATATTCATTTTTTAATTATATAAGCTTTATAATTCAAATATTAAATCTTATATTGCATAAAGTATAGTTTTAAAATTTTATATAAGTAATATTATACATAAAACATATTCAACAAAATTTAAAATATATATGTATATATAGTTCAAATATTATTTAAACCATTAAATTCTATATAAAAATATATTAATACATATCTAAAATAAAATGTTTTAAATTTCATAAATGTAAATTTACATCTAATATTACTTTCGATAAAAAAATTAAATTTTAATAAAATTTATATAATTGCCAAATTTAATATATTGATTTTAAAATGATTTTAAATTATAAAATATCTAAATGTCATAATATCTTCGAGATTCTTACTGAAATATTTAAATTTGAAATTTTCTTATAAAAAATAATTTTTTATTAATTTATAATATATTTCCATATGGAAATATATATATTGGTGTATTTAAAATTATAAAAAACACCATTGCCGCGAGCCATAAAATAAGCATGTATGTGTATAATTTCATACATATAATATATATATTTATTACTAATTTTATAATATATTAATATATATATATACGTGTGTGTTATACATGTTTAATATATAAAAAATATTTCTGATTCTGATTTCGAATTTCTAGTAAATAAATAAACAAATTTCAATATAATTTAAACCATTTTTAATATACATAAACATATACATAATATATACATATATATATATATACAAATATATATACATATCTATATATACATATATATTTTATAAGTTTCATATATGTATATACATTTGCGTAAAATAATTTTAAAATAAAATATAGGTATATCTACATACATATATACATATACACATATACATACACACACACACACATATTTATATATATATATATATGTATGTATGTATGTATGTATGTATGTGTGTGTGTGTATTTGTATGTATATGTATATTTTGCAACATTTCATATGCATGAACTAAATTATATAAACATACATTTGGACAAAATATTTGTATATTAGATGAGCTAACATATCCATTGTAGTGTAAATCCCTACAATTATACACAGACATGTTATACCTTACATAGATTTCTATGTTACACATTCACATACATATTTATGAGTATACGATATAGGTATATAAATGATATAATGTTAACTACATAAAATAAAGTTATTTTATAAATTTAATTAAAATAATGATTTTATTTAAAATAAATTTAGAAATGAAATTAGACTTCATATGCCTATAGTAATAACTTTTGAAATTCATTTATAACATTCGCTTCGGGCTGGCTAAGTTCCAATAATGATATCAAAGCCTAATAGCCTATGCGTTCTAAATTAGTCATGTAAGGATTAACTAATTATGCTCGCAACCCATATGGTAGGATGTCTAGAAAGATAATATCTAAGGTTTGGGTTTGGGTAGTTAAGATTTCGTCCCTACCAAGCTACCAGCCTGGTTCGAACAGATATGTAAACCCAAAGGTTGCCCTTAATAGAAAACGATCAATGTGAATTGGACCTTCGGCTAATTTTCAAAATTGTTTGAAAATTAGAATATAATATTTTAAATTTAAAAGTTAAATTTAAAGTAAGATATACATATATTATAAAAGTTATAATATGATAAAAAAAGTCAAAATGTTTAAAAATTAATATAAATTTAATTGCTAAATTTGTAAAAATTTATTAATAAAATTACTAAAATATATTAATTAAATAAGTTAATTAATAAATATATACAAGTGTTATATATTATGATATATGTTATGTTGTTTTAATATGTTAAAATAACATAGGTGTGCATTTAAGAATATGAAATGAATTTTGGAATCAATATAATTTAATTAAAATCTTTTAATTAAAAAAATTAACTAAAAGTTTAATTAATTAAATAATATATATATATGATATATGTGTTATACTATAAAGGTTATAGTGTATAATAAATATTCAATATAAATGTTATATTAAGATAATATAAAACTGATTAAAATATTAATTAATATAATATTATACATTAGACTATTATATAAGTAATATGAAATACAGAAGTTATATAATAATAAAACTTATATAATATGAATGTATAAATTAACGGTGGAACATTAAGAAACCCTAAGTGGACTTAAGGAATAAATACTTACGTAAATGTACATATACCTTCATTTTCAATGTGTTCGACACTTGAATCATGAGGGTATTTCATAAGAAATACATTATTTCATAAGTCAATGTTACTCAATATAATATACTGAAGAATCCTTAATATAATTTTGTCCTCTACCATTTATATATTAGTAGATTATTTGCATACTCTTTACTCGTTAAGCTTTCCTCAGTCTTATGTATAATACTATTAATATATTGAATAAACGAGGTAAGACAATTGCACATATTTGTTGAGCTTTCCGCAAGGTATATGCATTATACTAGGCCATTACGAAATGGCAGGTTCTAGTGAATAATCCCACTTTTTTCTTAAGCTTTCCTCAGGGTAAAGGCAGGATTAGGAGAAAGTACCATAGGTTGGGAGTTGTATATGATACAACTGATAAGGAGTTATCCATCATATGTGGAAGTATGATTTGTTGAGCTTTCCTCAAGGTCAAAATCTCAAGATATACGAGTCCTAACACCTAAGTCGAAAGACTTTTATGTTTTGACTTAGGGTTTGGCAAAACATAAAACACTAGTGGGAGCTTATTAGTAAAATAAATGTAAAGTTTAACCATACTAATATTATAAGAATATCTACTATGTTAATATCCTAATAATCTACCCATTAAAACTTGCAGATAATGTCGAATTCAAAACTATTTAATGAAAGCAATTGATTAACCAGACCAAACAATCATGTCGATTGGCTACAAGCTATAAAGATAGCTTTAGGATATAAGTGAATTTAGTCATTTGTAACTTGTATTCCGCTTACAAAACCCACTGATGACGACCACGAAGATCTACATGTTGCTTATAGTAAGTGGGTTACTGACCTTGAAATTGCCTACGTATTCGTGCTATCTACTCTAAATAAGCAGTTGCAAAGACAACACGAATCAATGTCTGTCCATGAGATATTTGATAGTCTTAAGGCATTTTTTGGTGAACAGTCTCATTCCGAAAGGTACGAGGATAATAAGAAACTGTTCGACACCAGAATAAAAAAGAGACAGAAGGTGGACTATTATGTGCTGATGATGAAGGGTTATATTGATAAGCTTGTATCATTATACATGACTAGCAATGTGCTCCATCTCGATTTGATAGTATGTTCATTAATCCTTCAGTATGAACCATTCATATACTGAACTATAATATTAACAATACGAATGTGAATCTTATGGAGCTCCTTAATATGTTGTGGTTGGCCAAGTCATAATTAAAGGCTCAATCGACTGTGCTTGCAATAAAAGGTGGGTGTCATCTTCGAACAGTTCGAAGAAGCGAAAGCAAGTTTTTTAAATCTCATGGAGCTCCTCAATATGTTGAGGTTGGCCAAGTCATAATTTAAGGATCGATCGACTGTGCTTCCAATAAAATATGGTGCGTCATCTCTGAACAGTTCAAAGAAGCAAAAGAAAGATACTTTTTAAAAGTAAGAAAGGAAAGAAAACCGCTGATGACAAGGGTGAATGTCACTAATGTCGTAAGAAAGGACACTGGAAGAGAAACTACCCTGCCTATCTTAAAATTATGAAAGAAAAGAAGCATAGTAGTTCTATAGCTCCATCAGGTACATTTATTATTCAAAATAGTTTTGTAACCATTAAAATGTCTTAGGTATTGGATACAGGATTTGGAACTCATATTTGTAGTTCGTTATAGGGGCTTAGGAACCAGCGTCGCATGGTAAAGGGCGAAATGAAACCCTAAGTTTCTGGTGGGTCTATCGCATATGTTACAACATTTGGAGATTTTCATTTATATTTGCTTGGTGGTTTTGTTTTAATATTAAATATATGCTAATTTGTAAAAGACTTCATTTATGGAATTATTTCTATTTCTGGATTGTCTGAAACTAGATATATATTTCATTGTGCAAATAATGTTATAGACATTAATTTGATTACAAATAAAGTTTCAGATGATTCACTTGTTAATGGCATTTATGTGATCAATACAAATTATATATGTTTTATGAGTAATTCTAGTTGCAATATAAATGATATTTATCTTTGACATTGTAGGCTAGGTCATATAAGTGAGAAACAACTATACAAACTAAAATTGAAGGTTTTCTACCATCACTTGATTCTTAATCATTTGACATGGCACACCTCAAAGGAAAAATGACCAACCACCCCTTCAATGGGAGAAATGAAAAAGTTGATGAACTCTTAGGTCTAGTAGATAGTGATGTATGTGGCCGAATGCTGGTAGTAACCAAAGATAATAATTCTTAATTTGTTACCTTTACAAATTATTTTTCAAGATTAGTATATGTGCATCATATGAAGAACAAATCCGGTGTTTATGAGAAATTTAGGGGTTATAAGAATGAAGTCGAAAATCAAACAAACCAAAAGATTAAAATTCTTTGATCCAATCAATGAGGCAAGTACGTTGGACAACATATCCAACAGTACTTAAAAGATAACAGAATTACCCCTTAGGTTACTCCACCCTATACTTTGCAACACAACGGTATGTTGGATGAAGAAACCGAACCTTATAAGATATGGTTCATTCCATGATGAGTAAAGCTAAGTTGGCTCTGTCTTATTGGCGATATGCGCTAGAAACCGTAATGCGCATGTTAAACTTAGTACCCACTAAATCTGCTCCTAAGATGCCCTTTGAGATATGGCATCGGAAGAAACCCCACTTCAATTATTTGAAGGTGTGGGGTTGTCTGACCGATGTTAAGAACTGTAATGCCCCAGAAATTCATGGAATCTTATTTTAGTTGAATTTTGAAAATATCTGAATTTATTTGTATAAGAATATATGGAATTAATTGTGTGCAAGTATGTGTGCATGTGTGCACATGCACACTGATATGGCACAAGGAAGAACTCCAGATTTCTTGATTTTAAAACAAGGATTAAAAAAGCATTACAAACATGATTTTGTGATATGGATATTTGATTTCTGGAATTATATGGATCATCCCAGAAAATAAGAAAAGTAAGTTTTATTTTAAATCAGTAAACAGATTTTATTTAAAACCCAGAAAAAAAAATATACATATATATGTTATAAGGATTTGAAAACCTGTATACATATAGGTGCATATGTTTCTGAAATTAAAGAGGAATTAAATAAGCCTAGATAAGATATGTATACAAATATACATTTTTAAGTACTGAAAAGTATATATATATATATATAAGCAAGTGAAACTATAACATTAAAATGACATGAAATGCAATACAAGTCAATATGCTTGTGTAGGCAAAAATAGCAAAGGGGATTCTCAGGAATAATTAAAATATAAAATAGGGTAGTCACACTTTTAACATGACTAGGTGAGTGGCCATTTTCTGAAAAAGTAAAGAAAAGAAAATGCAGCCTTTAATTGGTAATATGACCGGGGGTAATTAGGGATAAAAATGAGAAAATGCAAACACACAATGCATGATGCTAGCCAGGACAGAAATGGAATTTTGTCTTGAGAAAAACCCTAGTAAAAATATGTTTATAAATAAGTAGTTATGGCCAGAGAAATTGTTTTACCCGAGCTACTTATAATAGGAAAAGAAGAAAACACTTTAAAGGAAGAGAAAATACACTCAGGGATTTTCTGGATTTATAAGAAGAAATATTCAGGTGAGTAATCTCACTAAACCCATGGCATTAAGTCCTGTTATGAGGCAGCCAGACTTATGTTATTTTTCTACATGTTTTTGATTCCATTACTATGGTTTTAATGGATGCTTCAATGGATGTTTTAATGGGTGTTTCTGGATGTTTTGATTGCTTTGATGTTTGAGTGTTTTGCTCTGTTTGGTTACACCCAGAAAGGTAAAAGTATGAAATCATGAAAGTAAATAGAGGATACTTGTAACTGGTTTAGATATGGCATGGAAAACATAGAAACCAAAATGTATATGAGTTGCATTACACTTGTGTAAGTGCTGAGGCTCAAATGAAAGATTCAAGGTTGCAATGGAAATATCCAAAAGTGTTGAACCCTTGATCAAATAGAAAATCCATGAGCCAGAAATCTTGTTTAAGCTAGATCTTGAATTTAGTTCAAACATGGTTGCTTATGAAACAATAATAACCCACATGCCTAGTCTTTATTCCCAGTTGTAAATATTCTTGTATTTTCTTTAAGCCAAAATACTTGAAAATATGATTTTCCCTGGACATGAATGTTAGATTGTTCTTGAGTTATGCTTGTAAACTCTATGTGATGTTTCATGTATACTGGGATTTAGTCACCTAGCTATCTCACGATAGGATTAAACATGAACACTTAGTAAATAAACTAAGGATTGTGAGCCAAGAAGACTGCTGGAATGCTTGTCATATTTGAAGTATGCAAGTTGGCACATGGTTTTTTTAAGCCCTGAGATCTTTGTGCAATATTGTGAATTATTTTATTGCAATGTGTCCCTGTGATTCCTTTATGGCAGATGAGGCTAGGAATTAATTTGATAAATGCAACCTTAAATTGATGAAGTAGGAACTTGAGTTATTCCTAAGATGGTTGGACTGGAGCTATGATAGTTCCTGAGTATTTCTATTTGAAATATATGTTTGCATGGTTGAATGTGTGTACATGATTAGTCTTAAATACTGATCATATATGCATAAGTATATCATAAACAAGTCAGACAAATTGTTCAAAGAAGATATGCCCACTTGTATAAAATATTTGTGTCTCACTCATTTACTTAATATCATGGAATTTTTGATTTTACTCATACCAGATCTTGTATCTGACCCTTGTTTGCTTATGGCATCTGGGGTGTCTCATCTAAAATGGGGCAGCCTCTAATGTTCTTTCAGGGAATGCTGGATCTAAATAGGAAGCTGCTGTGGCTAATGAGAGTGATTATATAAGCATGCTAAATTAGAATTGAATAAGAACTTAGAATGAAATATTTGCATGTAATCTGGGGAGTTTTTATAGTTCTGTTTTGGTTGTTATGTAATGGCCTTAAAGTTTGGATTTATTGGTTGTTCTAAATGAATCTAGTGATGTACTAAGTTTGGGATTAATCTAAAGACATGGTTGAATTTTTGCAAGAAAATATATGCTTGAGTATTGTGGTGAAAATCTGTAAATGATATATGCCTGTATTTGAGAAATGGATATGTATAAGTACATATATTGTATTAGTTAATTTCAA
Organism: Allium fistulosum; assembly: GCA_030737815.1. Classification (NCBI taxonomy): domain Eukaryota; kingdom Viridiplantae; phylum Streptophyta; class Magnoliopsida; order Asparagales; family Amaryllidaceae; genus Allium; species Allium fistulosum. The sequence goes on from CM060903.1 coordinate 1,409,391,638, forward strand.
GTTACTTAATACCTTAAGTTTGAAGGTTAAAAATCTGAGTTTAGCTATAAAAACCTGGAATTATTCTTGTGGATATTTTTAAGTTCATATAAATTAGATATGCATAGGATTTACTGACTTGTTACAAATATTCAAAAGTATATAGTAATTAACTTTAGTCAGAACTGCTAGAATCCAAATCAAGCAGGATACTCTTGTTTAACAAATATATATATATACTTTAAATTTAAACAAGAGAAACACGTACATCCTCATATGTATATGTATATTACTAGGGATGCACTGATATATTTATATTGGTAAAAAGTTTTGGATCCTGGTTGAGTTGTTTGAAAGAAAAAAAAATGACTCTGATAGTTCAAGGGAAGTTAAAATCAAACTTAAAAATGCAAATGAATGTAGGTGGACATCCAGACACACAAAAATTGAATGTGCATATGCATGTACCTAGAGATTAAATTTAGATGTCAGTCATAATAATTTAGACGTCTGAGATTAAACTTAGACGTCAGTCATAATAATTTAGACGTCTGAGGTTAAACGTAGACGTCTGTCACAAAAATTTAGATGTCTGAATTTAGTTCAAAATGTCTTTTTCTCTCTGTTTCAATTTTAGATCTCTGAGCCGTCTGTCATAATTAGTTAGACGTCTGGGATTAAGTTTAGACGCCTGTCATAAGAATTTAGACGTCTGAACTGCTGATTTTGTCTAATTTGCCTACTTAGAAAAGAAATAAGTGGCTATGTCAATAGCTTGTATGGCATTTTGATTTCTATTTGATTTAAATTCCCTTTTGATGAAAAAAAAAATCCTTATGAAATTAAGGTAGAAAAGAGGAGGGTCATTTCAGTTGGTATCAGAGCACTTGGTTGCACTGATTGTTAAGTATTATAGAAATGTATTTTGTCTGTTTGTTTTGGATGAAATAATTTAGATAAGAAAATAATAATTATAGAAGTACTCATAATATACTAATACCATTTGCCCAGAACTTAGTTAGCAGACCATGGTAGGAAGAGGATCTCATCACCATGCAGGATCAAGTGCACCACAAATGCTTGATATGCAAGACTTTATGAGGGCTTTAAGGGATGGAATTGGGCATAGGCCTGAGAACCCACATGAAGAACTTTCAAAACTACTGAAGACTTATTCCAATTTGGGAGGCAGGAGTTTTGAAGGAACTGAGAATGTGATGGAAATTCAAGCATGGTTGAGAACACTGGACAGAGTTTTCAATGACATGCAATTGGATGATCAAAGGAAGAGGCAAGTAGCTTCAAGACAACTGAAAGGGGTAGCTTTGAGCTGGTGGGAGGTGATCATAGCTGGAAGAAATGAAAATGAGATCACTTGGAATCAATTCAAGGAGATGTTGGAAGCTAGATTTGTTCCAGCATCAGCCAAAACTCTATTGCTTGAAGAATTCATCAGACTTAGGCAGGGAACTTTTAATGTGACTGAATATACTCATAGGTTTGAGGACTTGTCTAAGTATGGAGCTATGCTTGTGGCTGATGAGGCATCAAAGAATGATAGGTATATTAAGGGTTTAAACCCAGGGCTTAGTAGGGCTATGTTGCCATATGCAGATAAAACTTTTGATCAAATCATTGATCTGGCCTTAACATTTGAGCAACATGACAAGGAAAGGGAGAAGTATAAGAATTTTAAGAATAACAACAATAAGAAAAATAAGGGAATGTATCATCCCTATGACAAAAAGAAGGAGGAGACAGAAGGCAAGAAAACCAATGATACTAAGACCACTGATACAAAGAGAAAAATAACATGTCATCATTGTGGAAAAGAGGGACATATCAAACCAAGGTGCCCAGAATTGAAGGGAGGAGCTTTCAAATGCTACCTATGTGGTAAGGAGGGACATATCAAGAGAAACTGCCCTGAGTATAAACAGCAAGGGAAGCTAGCAAGTTTGGAAAGCAGAAGCAAATCCACAATAGAGGCTAATGCAGAAAACCATGGTCAAGTGGAAGGTACTTTATTTATTTGTACCCTACCCATATCAGTAGTGTATGATACAGGGGCAACACATTCTCTGATTTCCCATGAGTTAGTTGCATTGCTTAAATTAAATTGCATACTGGTTGAAACCCCTTTGTTAGTGCAAAGCCCATTGGGAAGTTCTAGTGTTTTAAACATGATGTGTGTGGATGTGGAATAAACATAGGAGGAAATGTTTTTATTTCCAATTTATATGTTTTAAATTACCCAAATATGGGTGTTATATTGGGTGTAGACTGGTTAAGACAATACAAAGCAATAATTAATTTAGACTCATCCACCATATCATTACAAAATTCTAGAGGTCAAAGAATCACAATTTTGTGTGAAATAACCAAGGAAAGAAAATTATATCACTTGATTGACTTAAGTAAGGATTCCAGTGAGCCTTCTATTGAAGAAATCCCCATAATTAACAAATACTTAGATGTGTTTGGAGAAGTTAAGGGTGTTCCACACCACAGACCAGTGGAATTTCAGATTAATCTGATACCAGGAGCAAGTCCAATTATTAAGAAACCCACTAGGATGGGGCCAAGTGAGTTGAAGGAATTGAAGAAACAGTTAGAAGAGTTGGAAAGCAAAGGATTTATAAGACCAAGTCATTCATGCTGGGGTGCTCCAGTAGTGTTTGTAAGGAAACATGATGGTACTTTAAGAATGTGCATAGATTACAGGGAGCTAAACAAAGTCACTATCAAAAACAAGTACCCCTTACCTAGAATTGATGATCTTTTTGATCAACTTAGTGGAGCAAAAATATTTTCTAGGTTAGACTTGGCATCTGGATTCCATCAGATGAAGGTTGAGGACTCAAGTGTTAAGTACACAGCCTTTAACACTAGGTATGGTTTATATGAGTTTCTTGTCATGCCATTTGGGTTGACAAATGCTCCATCATACTTTGTAGACTTGATGAATAGGATATTCAGGGATTATTTAGACAAGTTTGTTTTGATTTTTATTGATGATATTTTGATCTATTCTAAAACAGTAGAGGAACATGAAAATCACTTACACCTTGTTTTGTCTAGATTAAGAGAAAAAGATTTAAAAGAAAAATTTTCTAAGTGTGCATTTTGGAAAGAAGAAGTGCATTTCCTTGGGCATGTTATATCTGCCAAAGGCATTTCTGTAAACCCCAATAAAATTGTGGCAATCCAAGCATGGAAAAGGCCAAGCACAGTGGGAGAAGTTAGGTCATTTATGGGAATGGCAGGGTATTATAGGAGGTTTATAAAAGATTTTTCTAAGATGTCATCACCTCTTACCAACCTAACTAGAAAGAACCAACCCTTTATATGGACTGAGAAATGTGAACAAGCCTTTAGTAGAATCAAGGAGGCCTTAGTCAATGCACCAGTGTTGAAAGTACCAGAAGGAAATGAGGATTTGATTGTGTATACTAATGCAAGTGGTTTTGGGCTAGGAGTTGTATTGATGCAGCAAGATCAAGTTATAGCCTATGCATTAAGACAATTGAAGCCACATGAATCAAGGTATGCAACCCATGATCTTGAGTTGGCAGCAGTGGTATATGCATTAAAGCTCTGGAGACATTATCTTCTAGGTGCTAAGTTTATTTTGTACACAGACCATAAGGCATTGAAATATCTCTTTTCACAAAAAGATTTGAATATGAGGCAACATAGATGGGTTGAGTTTCTAGCAGCATATGATTTAGACATACTTTATACTCCAGGAAAAGCTAATAAGGTTGCAGATGCTTTGAGCAGGCAGCATGCAAAAGTAGCCATGCTAATGATAGAAGAGTTTAGAGATTTATCTCTACTTACTGATTTGGAAATTGAGGAAAACAGTGAGGTAAACATGGAGATGATTGAAGAAGGGAGTAAAGGAAAATTAAGTTTGATAACTTTGCAATCAGATTTAATTTTGAAAGTGGGAAAAATGCAAGGGGGAGATCCAGATTTATTAGAAAAGAAGACTTTAATAGAAAAAGGAGAAGAAGTAGCAAACTACCACATTGATAAGAATGGTTACTTAAGGAATAAAAGTAGAATATGTGTTCCAAAGGATATAGAATTGAAGGAAGAGATACTTAATGAATATCATAGGAGCAAATATTCTATACACCCAGGCAGCACCAAGATGTACCAAAATTTGAAGAGTGATTATTGGTGGAGAGGGATGAAAACTGATGTGGCCAAACATGTTGCAAAGTGTATGACTTGCCAACAAGTCAAAGCAGAAACCCAAAGACCCTCAGGCCTATTACAACCTCTAAGTATACCAAAGTGGAAGTGGGAAGATATATCTATGGATTTCATAGATGGTCTGCCTAGGTCAAAAAGAGGAAACACAAGCATTTGGGTAGTAGTTGATAGATTGACTAAAGTGGCACACTTTATACCAGTGAAGGCAGAAAGAAATGCACCTAAACTAGCTCAAATATTCATGAGAGAAATAGTAAGATTGCATGGAATCCCTAAGACTATAGTGAGTGATAGGGACACAATCTTTACATCCAGATTTTGGAAGAGCTTTCAAGAAGCCATGGGAAGTGAGTTATGCTTGAGTACTGCATACCACCCCCAATCAGATGGTCAAACTGAAGTGATAAATAAAGTTTTGGAGGATTTGTTGAGGGCATGTGCATTGGATTTTGGAGGTAATTGGGAAGATCACCTCCATTTGGCTGAATTTACATATAACAATAGTTATCAAAGCACCATAGGTATGGCACCATTTGAAGCCTTGTATGGCAAACCATGTTTGTCACCAATATGTTGGGTTGAAGCAGGAGAAAAGGCTGTCTTAGGGCCTGAGTATGTTAAAGAGACTACAGAGAAAATTGAATTGGTGAGGAGAAGAATGGCAGCAGCTCAAGATAGGCAAAAGAAGTTTGCAGATATGAGGAGGAAGCAGGTAGAATATGAAGTTGGTGATTATGTTTTCATCAAAGTTTCACCTATGAAGAAGGTGTTGAGGTTTGGCAAGCAGGGAAAACTTACCCCAAGATATGTTGGACCTTACAAGATTTTGGAAAAAATAGGTTCATTAGCATATAAGTTGGAGCTACCTGAAGAGATGAGTGCAATGCACAATGTATTTCATGTATCACAACTTAGGAGATGGGTGCATGATAAAGAGGAAATTCTAGAGAAACCAACTCAAGTTCAAATAAATCCTGACTTGGTCTATGAGAAAGAACCAGTGGGGATTTTAGCTAAAGAGGAAAAGAAGTTGAGGAGCAAAACTTTGAAATTGGTAAAGGTTCAATGGAGCCTAGACCCTAATGATTGTACATGGGAGTTAGAGGATAAGATAAAGATGGATTACCCTAAGCTTTTTGCAGTGGAAGGTAAAAATCTAAATCCCTAAAAAGTTTAATATGTATGGTTGTTATTGGCTGAATTGTTTGCTTATGCTATGTTTGATAGATTTTATAAAATCTGGAAATGTTTAAAGTCAAAATGAGAAAATTGTGAGGACACAATTCCTAAAAAGGTGGGGTGATTGTAATGCCCCAGAAATTCATGGAATCTTATTTTAGTTGAATTTTGAAAATATCTGAATTTATTTGTATAAGAATATATGGAATTAATTGTGTGCAAGTATGTGTGCATGTGTGCACGTGCACACTGATATGGCACAAGGAAGAACTCCAGATTTCTTGAATTTAAAACAAGGATTAAAAAAGCATTACAAACATGATTTTGTGATATGGATATTTGATTTCTGGAATTATATGGATCATCCCAGAAAATAAGAAAAGTAAGTTTTATTTTAAATCAGTAAACAGATTTTATTTAAAACCCAGAAAAAAAATTATACATATATATGTTATAAGGATTTGAAAACCTGTATACATATAGGTGCATATGTTTCTGAAATTAAAGAGGAATTAAATAAGCCTAGATAAGATATGTATACAAATATACATTTTTAAGTACTGAAAAGTATATATATATATATATATAAGCAAGTGAAACTATAACATTAAAATGACATGAAATGCAATACAAGTCAATATGCTTGTGTAGGCAAAAATAGCAAAGGGGATTCTCAGGAATAATTAAAATATAAAATAGGGTAGTCACACTTTTAACATGACTAGGTGAGTGGCCATTTTCTGAAAAAGTAAAGAAAAGAAAATGCAGCCTTTAATTGGTAATATGACCGGGGGTAATTAGGGATAAAAATGAGAAAATGCAAACACACAATGCATGATGCTAGCCAGGACAGAAATGGAATTTTGTCTTGAGAAAAACCCTAGTAAAAATATGTTTATAAATAAGTAGTTATGGCCAGAGAAATTGTTTTACCCGAGCTACTTATAATAGGAAAAGAAGAAAACACTTTAAAGGAAGAGAAAATACACTCAGGGATTTTCTGGATTTATAAGAAGAAATATTCAGGTGAGTAATCTCACTAAACCCATGGAATTAAGTCCTGTTATGAGGCAGCCAGACTTATGTTATTTTTCTACATGTTTTTGATTCCATTACTATGGTTTTAATGGATGCTTCAATGGATGTTTTAATGGGTGTTTCTGGATGTTTTGATTGCTTTGATGTTTGAGTGTTTTGCTCTGTTTGGTTACACCCAGAAAGGTAAAAGTATGAAATCATGAAAGTAAATAGAGGATACTTGTAACTGGTTTAGATATGGCATGGAAAACATAGAAACCAAAATGTATATGAGTTGCATTACACTTGTGTAAGTGCTGAGGCTCAAATGAAAGATTCAAGGTTGCAATGGAAATATCCAAAAGTGTTGAACCCTTGATCAAATAGAAAATCCATGAGCCAGAAATCTTGTTTAAGCTAGATCTTGAATTTAGTTCAAACATGGTTGCTTATGAAACAATAATAACCCACATGCCTAGTCTTTATTCCCAGTTGTAAATATTCTTGTATTTTCTTTAAGCCAAAATACTTGAAAATATGATTTTCCCTGGACATGAATGTTAGATTGTTCTTGAGTTATGCTTGTAAACTCTATGTGATGTTTCATGTATACTGGGATTTAGTCACCTAGCTATCTCACGATAGGATTAAACATGAACACTTAGTAAATAAACTAAGGATTGTGAGCCAAGAAGACTGCTGGAATGCTTGTCATATTTGAAGTATGCAAGTTGGCACATGGTTTGTTTAAGCCCTGAGATCTTTGTGCAATATTGTGAATTATTTTATTACAATGTGTCCCTGTGATTCCTTTATGGCAGATGAGGCTAGGAATTAATTTGATAAATGCAACCTTAAATTGATGAAGTAGGAACTTGAGTTATTCCTAAGATGGTTGGACTGGAGCTATGATAGTTCCTGAGTATTTCTATTTGAAATATATGTTTGCATGGTTGAATGTGTGTACATGATTAGTCTTAAATACTGATCATATATGCACAAGTATATCATAAACAAGTCAGACAAATTGTTCAAAGAAGATATGCCCACTTGTATAAAATATTTGTGTCTCACTCATTTACTTAATATCATGGAATTTTTGATTTTACTCATACCAGATCTTGTATCTGACCCTTGTTTGCTTATGGCATCTGGGGTGTCTCATCTAAAATGGGGCAGCCTCTAATGTTCTTTCAGGGAATGCTGGATCTAAATAGGAAGCTGCTGTGGCTAATGAGAGTTATTATATAAGCATGCTAAATTAGAATTGAATAAGAACTTAGAATGAAATATTTGCATGTAATCTGGGGAGTTTTTATAGTTCTGTTTTGGTTGTTATGTAATGGCCTTAAAGTTTGGATTTATTGGTTGTTCTAAATGAATCTAGTGATGTACTAAGTTTGGGATTAATCTAAAGACATGGTTGAATTTTTGCAAGAAAATATATGCTTGAGTATTGTGGTGAAAATCTGTAAATGATATATGCCTGTATTTGAGAAATGGATATGTATAAGTACATATATTGTATTAGTTAATTTCAAGTTACTTAATACCTTAAGTTTGAAGGTTAAAAATCTGAGTTTAGCTATAAAAACCTAGAATTATTCTTGTGGATATTTTTAAGTTCATATAAATTAGATATGCATAGGATTTACTGACTTGTTACAAATATTCAAAAGTATATAGTAATTAACTTTAGTCAGAACTGCTAGAATCCAAATCAAGCAGGATACTCTTGTTTAACAAATATATATATATATATACTCTGATTTAAACAAGAGAAACACGTACATCCTCATATGTATGTGTATATTACTAGGGATGCACTGATATATTTATATTGGTAAAAAGTTTTGGATCCTGGTTGAGTTGTTTGAAAGAAAGAAAAAAATGACTCTGATAGTTCAAGGGAAGTTAAAATCAAACTTAAAAGTGCAAATGAATGTAGGTGGACATCCAGACACACAAAAATTGAATGTGCATATGCATGTACCTAGAGATTAAATTTAGACGTCAGTCATAATAATTTAGACGTCTGAGATTAAACTTAGACGTCAGTCATAATAATTTAGACGTCTGAGGTTAAACGTAGACGTCTGTCACAAAAATTTAGATGTCTGAATTTAGTTCAAAATGTCTTTTTCTCTCTGTTTCAATTTTAGATCTCTGAGCCATCTGTCATAATTAGTTAGACGTCTGGGATTAAGTTTAGACGCCTGTCATAAGAATTTAGACGTCTGAACTGCTGATTTTGTCTAATTTGCCTACTTAGAAAAGAAATAAGTGGCTATGTCAATAGCTTGTATGGCATTTTGATTTCTATTTGATTTAAATTCCCTTTTGATGAAAAAAAATCCTTATGAAATTAAGGTAGAAAAGAGGAGGGTCATTTCAAGAACATTGACCCTAATAAGCTTGAGACGAGATTAACTTTGTGTAGGTCAATATGATATCCCTAGAATTCAAGGAGATATATTTTCTATAATGCCATGGAACAAAAAGTGATTATTTCCACACATGCTATCTTTTTAGAAATAGAATTTCTATCAAAAGAAATTAACAGTGAAGTTATAGACTAGGATGAGATCCAAGAGACAAACACTAAGAATGAAACAGTAGGAGAACCAAGTTTACTAGTATTTGATAATATGCAACATATTAGAAGGTCTAGTAGGGAATCTCATGCACTAGAGAGATACTATGGTTTCCTTGTGGATGGCAAGATGGAGGACCTTGTCTTAGATGACGACACTCCTCTATCTTTCCAACAAGTACCGTGGAGTAAAGACTATACTCTGGGCTAGAGCAAGGAAATCCGAGATGGATTTCATGTACGAAAGCAAATTATGGACTTTTTCGGACATACCCGAAGGGATAAAACCCATCAGCTGCAAATGGATTTTTAAGAAAAAGCTAAATGTATATGGAGAAGTAGAGACTTACAAAGCTAGGCCAGTTGCAAAAGGATTTTGTAAACTCAAGCTGTTGATTATGACGAAACTTTATCGCCATTAGCCATGCTTAAGTCTATTCGGATTATATTGACCATTGAGCATTCTATGACTATGAAAATGGACGTGAAGATGGCATTTCTAAATAGTGATTTAGAATAGACGGTCTATATGTCACAGCTCGAGGGTTTTATGGTCTATGGGAGTGAAAGTAAGGCTTGCATGTTAATGAAGTCCATTTATGGACTTAAACAAGCTTCAAGGAGTTCGAATAAGTGTTTTGATAAGGTAATCAAATAGTTTGGTTTTTATCAAAACACAAAGGAAGCGTGCATATATAGAAAGGAACAAGACAAAGCCATTGTATTTTTAGGGCTACATGTCGACGATCTATTATTCTTTGGTAATGATACTTCATTATTGCAATTAGTGAAAGCTTAGCTTTCCAAGAACTTCTCGATGAAGGATTTTGGAGAAGCAGCCTTTATAATAGGTATAAAAATCTATAGAGATTGATTTAAGAGGCTGTTAGGATTGTCCCAATCCCTAACACAGGCACTACAATAAAATGGTTCAGTATGGAGAATTTCAAGCATGAAAATGTTACAACGTAATCTGGAATCGTCCTTTCTAAGAAGGACGCTCCTTATACCAATAAGAAGAAAGAGCATATAAAGAGGAACCCTATGCTTCAGCTATAGGATCCATAATGTATGCTATACTATGTACTTGACTGTATGTGGCATACACATTAGGATGCGTAAGTTGATACTAGCCTAATCCTGGAGAAAAACATTGGACAACCGTAAAATGTATACTGAAGTATTTAAGAAATAATAAGAATTTATTCCTCATATATGAGAATGGAGATTTCCTTATGAAGGGGTATATGGACTCCAGCTTTCAAAGTGATATAGATGGTAGTAATTCAATGTCTGGTTATTTCTTTATGCTTAATGGTGAAGCTGTTAGTTGGAAAAGTTCCAAGTAAGAAAAAATAGCTGATTCGAAGATGGAGGTTGAGTACGTCGGCCTAAATGAAGCAGCTAAAGAAGCAGTCTAGATGCGTAAGTTTTTTAGCTAGCTCGGAGTGATTCTCAATACCGAGAATCCAATGGCATTGTTCTATGATAACAATGGGGCGATACAGATCCAAAAGGAGCCCAAAGCACACAAGAAGTCATGATATATTCTTTTGAAGTTCCATCTCATTAGATAATTCATTGAAAAGAAAGAGATCATGATATAAAGGGTAGATACTAAGGACAACATAGCATATCCGTTTATTAAGGGTCTAGCTCGATCGGCCCACCAGAAGCTTATTGAAATGGGATTAAGACTTTATAATTGGCCCCAAGCGCAAGTGGGGAGCTGATAGAGTCGGGGGCATAGCCTAGGGACAACTTTGAATTTATTGTAAACTAATTATCTCGGTATTCAATTCACGTTCATAATAAAGGCGTTTTTATTTCTGTTATATATTTGTTATAATGTGTAATAAATAATTAAAAATATATTTAATAGAAATTACATAAATGGTGTGTTTGTGATAGTAATTACAATTAGCTGTAATCATGAGTATTGCATCACAATATAATAAACAAATCATTTTAAATATTCCTAGTCGGGATGCATCAAGAACGGATATCAATCCATCCATTGAGACTAGAGTATGTAAAGCTCTTCAAATGTTTGGCAGTGTATTGCTCATAACTGCCGAGGGCACCAGAGGGTTATATACTAACAATTATTGTATAACTATGGAACGACTCACTTGAAAAAAATTTGTTGGTTAATATAACTAAGTTCAAACAAAAAATACCGATGTGACTAATTTACGAGTTCTCTCGATTTTAGAATACTGTTGATCTTCAATATGAAAGCTATGTTTTGATTATAGTCAAATCAATGCACAACGTCAATCGAGTGACTATAGTTTGGTTGCATAACACTATTCAAGAGATGATTCTTCTCCTCAGTTATACGAGGTTAGTATCACGGTCAACTCAAGTCAATGCAAAGTCAAAATCCCTGGCTAAAGTAGTTCGGTTAACAACAATTATTATTATTGAACCAAAGACTTTGTGTTTGGACTATAGAGTTTAATATGAACGATATTAGAATTTTGACCATTAAGTCCAAAGTGATATAGTTTTGATGAAAAGAATTGGTGTAAGAATAATTATAGTCGAGTAATGCTTAACAAAGTTTTTATCGAAACAAAGTAGGCAAAAATTTATGGATAAAATGTCACACTACCTACTAAGTGACATGTGAATATTAATATTTTAATATTTTGATATTAATCACTGACCAAATTTGCCTAATGGGCCACACAAGCAAAGCGATGAATACTCCTTTGACCAAACGATTTAAATTGTTATAAATTAATTAATATTTATGAAATATTAGTTATAAAATTTTATTTTGATTTGATGAACAAATTTTATTAAATATATTTATAATAGTTATAAATATGTTGATCGATATATGATTTTGATACCCATTTGATTTGGATTTAAATGAAAAATATTTTGTTCAGGCTTTAGATGGGTATGAAGCCCATATAGAGGTTAGATGGTTTGGCCAAGATGGAGAAACATGGGAGGCAATCATGTGATGTTTAATGGGTTAGGGTTGACTGGATTAGAGAAATGAATGAGTAAGAGAGAAATATGGATCTTGGTCCTAACTTCTCTCTCCATTCCTCCTCTATGTAAGCATCTCAACCACTCTTATTTCTTACTTTTGGGAGCCTCCATTTGTACCCCCTCTGGTCGAGAATAACCCATAACCATCTCTTCATTTCCAAACTCAAATCAAAGTAAAACAAATATTATTCGATAGACGGCTGTCATCAGTTCATGGACCACTCTACTGGATTGGAAACTAGTTCAAGGAGTAGCTCTCATCGTTTCAATGTGTACTTATAGGCATTGATAGTAAGGTAAATTTTCCAATCTATTAATTATTATTATTGAGTAGATCATGTTTATATTATGTATGTTATTTTGTTAGTTACGTAAAGATATTATCATAATTAGCTTGGTTGAATGTTTATATAAATTTTAAAATAATTTTTTTTCATTACCATGTATATATTGCTTGCGGCAGAGAGGAAAAAAATTAAATTTAAATTTAATTTAATATTCATTATTTTAATTATATAAGCTTTATTATTCAAATATTAAATCTTTTTTTGGCAAAGCCAGCCGGCTTTAGAGTGGGTCATGCCACTATGCATATAAATAAAGAACAGGTGTTTTGTACATGCACAGAACAACTATAGTCTATTTTTATAGCGGCCAGACCACTTAGTACAAGAATAAAAAGAAAAAACAGGAGCTAGACATGCTGACTAGACTAATCGGGAGGGCACATACCCCTCCCCTGTCGTGACTGATATCCACATCAGTACTACCAGGGCCTATAACATGCTGAACAGCAGAAAAGTACGAAGCCATTTTTGGATCAAAAGACCTCGAGAGTGGTGAGTAGAGATAAATCCGACCCCAAGTCGGATCTAAGAATTGCCACCAATTCCTAGCACCAACAATCCCAATGGTCGTCAGAGAAGACCATCACCCTCAGCATGATACACTAACCTCCTAGTCTCATCAGGACCACCTAAGAACATGTGATAACTATGCATCTACGGATCATACCTCATTTCCGTCGCCTCATGAATGCAAGAACACTCTTCTAGTTCCCATACAACATCATCATCGAAATCGCTTACTGCATCAATTTTGGTCTCCACAGCGGGAGAAGCAGAAACAACAGGATTAGAGGGAGGTGCATTTCTAACTTTTGGAACCCATTTCATTTCCGTCCTAGAGAGGGAGATCTTATCAGTAGGAGATAGAGGGGCATTGCTATAACATTTCTCCACATTATGACCAGATGAATGACATATAGTACATATGTCACGCTTCAAGTTGTAGTTAACTTTTATTTCCACCTCGTGACCTTTCTTGATTCTTACCTTCAATATCGATGGTAACAGATTCTCTGGGGTAATTTCAATCAAAGCCCTAGCATATAATAGGTTTTTAAATGGTTTTTAAATATGGTTTTTAAATTTTATATAATTAATAATATACATAAAACATATTCAGAAGAATTAAAATAATATATATATATATATACGTATATCATTTAAACATTATTTAAATCATTTAATTCTATAAATAAATAATATTAACACAAATATATATTATCAAATATGTTTTAAATTTCATAAATTAAATTTACTTCTAATATTACTTTTGGCAAGAAAATTTAATTTTTATATAATTTATATAATTGTCAAAATTAATATGTTTATTTTAAATTGATTTTAAAATATAAAATATATATAAAATATCTAAATGTCATAATATCTTCGAGGTTTTTATTGAAATATATAAATTTGAAATTGCCTTCTAAAAAATAATTTTTTATTAATTTATAATACATTTCTATATAGAAAAATATATATATATATATCTAAAATTATTAGAAAAAACATCATTGTCGTGTGCTATATAATAGGCATGTCTCTGTGTGTATTATTTCATATATGTATTTTATTAAGGTTTATTTATAAATATTTAATTATTATTAATTTTATAAGATATTAGTGTGTGTATATAATATTATTTATATACACATTTAATAAAAATAAAAAACATATTTCTGATTTGGACTTCGTATTTCTAGTAAAGTAAAGAAATTTCAATATAATTTAAATGATTTTTACTATACATATTTATATATACACACATATATTATAAGTTTCATATATGTATATGTATTTTTATAAAAAAATTCTAAAATAATATATATATATATATGTGTGTGTGTGTGTGTATTTCAACAATTTGTATACGTAAACTAAATTATATAAACATACAACTGGACAATATATCTATATATTAGATGCGCTGATATATCCATTGCAGTGTAAATCCCAATATTTATACACGGACGTGTTATACCTTACATATACATATGTACACACATATTTATATGATATAAGAGTGTGTGTGTGTGTGTGACATAATATTAATTACATAAAATAAAGTAATTTTATAAATTTAAATAAAATGATGATTTTATTTAAAAGAAATTTAGGAATGATCTTAATAAATTAGACTTCATAGGCCCAATAAAGATGCAAAATGGTAAAAAAAAATCTAAAATTCACCTATAACTTCCGTTGTAGGCTGACCCAATTCCAACAAAAATAAGATGTATATGTATAATAAAAGTTATATTGTAATGAAAATTTTCGAAATGTTTGAAAATAAATATAAGTTAATTTTGAAATTAAATAAAATTTTATTAATAAGATTAATAAAAGAATTTATGTAATTAAACGAGTTAATTAATATGTATATGCATGTATAATATATAATGATATTTATTATGTTGTCTATAAATGTTTAAGACAATATAAGTATATATGAATGTACATAAAAGAAAAAATAAAAAATTAATATAATTTAGTTAAATTATTTAATTATATAAATTAATTAAAATTTAATTAACAAATTTAAAATACATACACATACATAAATATATATAATATATGTGTATTACAACAAAGGTTATAGTATATAAATGTTATATATAATATGTTAAAGTTGAACAATAAACAAATAATTAAAGAATTAATTAATTAAAATTGATTAAATATGATTTAGTTAATATAATGTGATATATGAGACTATTTTATAAGCTAATCAAAATATAAAAGTCATATTATAACAAAACTTATATAATATGAATGTATAAACCTGGAACATTATAAAAACCCTAAATAGACTTAAGGAATAAAAAAACACATCAATATACGTATACTGTGATTTCCAATATGTCTGAAACTTAAATACGAGAGTATTTCATTATAAATAAGTTTTTCCTTAATAGCGACTGGTTCTAAAACGCACCTGGCGGCTTCCTCTTCATCTTCAATCATCTGATTCCATCCCTCCTTCTCCCATTTATTTTTTTCCCTTTGCTCTCCTCCCTAGCCTATTTCGACTCGTCTATTTCCATGCCTAAGAAGAAGAAGAAAACTCTTGCCTCGGATCTGGATCTTGCTGCTGTGTCGCTAATGCATTCAACCTTAGTTGGCGTATTTGAGCCTCTGCATGTTTTTAGTGTCTTGGTATCCGGTAGTTATTTTCCTCTTGTGTCCACTGGTAATTTGGCCTCTGGCTTTCAGCCTATTATTCCCCCATGTGATAACCCCATCTCCTTCTTGTTGGCTAATTTTGATTCCACTCGCTCGGCTACTCCTATTTCGGGTTTCGGGTCAGATAAGGGTAAGCATTCCTTAAACCAATTGTTAAATACTGCTAGTAATTTTGCTTGTTGGATTGATTGTTCAGTAGGATTGGGTGTTACAAATGAAGTTAATGATAAGGTTAATGGAATTAACGATCTATGTTCTTCTGGGGCTGTTCATAGGAGTTGTGATAATGTGTGTGATGTCGTTGTAGTCTCTGATCAGGTAGTAGATGCAGATATGTGTGTTAAAGACTCTATTGAAGTTGATGTAGGTTCAGCTCTTATTTCAATTAGTCGAGGTGGCACTACAACTGCTTATGGAATTGCCAATTCCAAAATCTATTCCTATAGCATGTAATTTTGGTCCAGTGTCTGTTCCTAGATGCCAAAAATCTTAGCCTTCTCTTTTCCATTCCCTACCTAGAAATGCGGGTGATTATTCGCCCATTGAGTTTGAAATTGTAGAGGAGAATGGTATTATGATTCCTTCGCCTTTTGTTATGCAAGCAGGTGCTGATTTCTGGTTGGTTTTTCTTGGATCCCAATCATTTGATTCATGATGCCAGAACTCTATGCCGCCGGGTATGGAAACTTCGTACTTATCTTCGTATAATTTAGTTTGACTCTATATACTTTCTTAAGTTCTTAAACTTTGAGGAATGCCAGCCTAGTCCAGAGGCCGAACCGAATTTTATTAATGGAAAACTGTTCATTATGATTCCTTAGTCTCCATCTATGGCTAGTGCTCGTGAGCATGTTATGTCTATTCCTGTTTAGGCTCGCACATTTCGTCTGTTTTACAGCCGATGCTTGGATTGAATTGGTTAGCATGTAACAAAGGTAAATTGAAATGTTTTGACTCGAATACAGTAGCACACGAGAAACTAATATATTCCAAGGCTCTAATTGAAATATCCCTTGATAAGCCTCTTCCTTCTTCGATTCATGTTCAACTTGCTGTTCGACATGTTGTGGATGTCCGTGTTTGTTATGGATAGGAGCCTGACATTTGTACCGCTTGTCACTATTTTGGCCACCTTGCTGTCTCATGCAAGCATCTAGTCTTGTCCAAGGAGTTTCCTCTTTCGCCCAAGATTCTACTTCCCCATCCCCCTATTTGGAAATGGGTTCCTAAGGTTAGGAACAATGCATCTCAGTCTGTTGATCTAGTGCCTGTTCCAGATGCTCATGCTATTCCTTTGTCCGAGTTATGGCCTACCTCCCCTACTGCTACTGGCATTGTTCCGGATTCGCCTCCCTATGCCACTTCTACTTTTGATGGTTCTATCACCCTTGTGCATGTTCCTACTGTTGTTGCCTAGTTAGTTGATGTGACTTTCAAGGTGCTCATTGTTGCTTCTGATATGTCACTACTGGTGCCCTATGACTCATGCTCTATTGATACAGTTACTACGCCTTTTTATTGGGATGCACAGGAAAATGCTTGGATCCATGTTCAGACCGCCATGAGATATAGCCTCATTATGGATTACTTCTTCCTATTTGTGTTAGATGACGATTAGGACCTCAGATGTCGGTTTTATTGCATTTCTAGAGATCCGTTAGTTCTTACTACTGAAGGCCAGCTTGAGAAAAGGAATGAAGATTTGTTAGCTGATGCAACATGGCATAGTCTTTCATTTTCTCTTCAGAGTCTAGTGACTATGACCCATCTCTTGCGGTTCGTTTTAGTCCCTTTTCTCATGCCATAGGCGATGATCCCAATGTTGGTGGTCCGGCGTCTTCGGCCGGAGGTGGTAGCTCCTCCTCTTCATATGAGGAATAGCTTTTAGGTCATTTATAGTAGCTTAGGCACTTTTACCTAACTCTTGGACCGTATTTTTCTCTTTCTTATAGCAGTTAAGGTCCTTTAGCCTTATTCCTATACAATAACTGTATTTTATTACCTTGGTAATAAAAAGTGGACGGTCCACTATAAAACCGACTGGCTTTGCCAAGAAGATATAATTCTATATGATATATTAAAGATTGTGAATCTTTAATATAATGTTGGCCTTTGTATATATTATTAAATTAATTGCATATTCATTAACTGTTGAGAAATCTCAAGCTACGTATGTTATGTATAGTATTATTAGTATATTGAATAGACGAGGTAAAATAATTATATGTATATGCTGAGAAAATTCAAGGTACAAATACTATACTTAGGCCGTTAAGATATAGTAGGCATAAATGAATAATTTCAGTTCGATTTGTTGAGAAAACTCAAGGTTGAAGTAAAATTAAGACAAGGTACCATGGGTTAGGAGTTGTATACAATACAACCAATAAGGAGTTATCCATCATCTATGTAGCTATGACATCTTGAGCAAACTCAAAGTCAGAATTCCAAAACAGACGAGTCCTAACACCAACTAGTGAGGTCAAAAAAATTCTATGTTTTGACTTAAGGTCTGGTAAAACATAAAAGACTGGTGGGAGCTTATTAGTAAAATGAAACATAAAGATTAACCTTACTAATATTAGGATTATCTACTATGATATTGTCCAAATAATCTACCAATTAAATAAGTTAGCGGGCCTCTGCTTGAGCTTCCAAAGATAAAAGTACATGAACAGCCATTTGGTCCCCATCAAAGTCTACATTGAAGCCCTTACAAACTAATGGGTGTAAACAAATAGCGCACCCTCCACTAAAATGGGAACGCTTGTATACCCAATCTATGTAGGGTAGGTTCTCTATTCAACAATACAGGATGCCCCTGCATAACTTCTTGAAATATTTCCCATACAATTGGTTCTTTTTCAGAAAATGTCAACTTCAAAACTATTTTCTAAAAGTGGCAAGCTTACCAAACCTAACTATATATATTGGCTAAGAGCGATTAAGATAGCGTTGACTTATAAGCATCTTCGATCAACTATTACATACGGTTCTAAAGAACAGCCCGTTGATGATGCGAACCTCGAACTTAGACTTGCTTATGAGAAACAGGTTTCAGAGATTGTCCAAGTTTTCATGTTGTCTACATTAGACAAGCTGTTGTAGATGCATGAAGAAAACATGTCTATCCATGAGATATATGTTTGTCTCAAGGCCCTATTTAGTAAACAATCATGTTCTGTAAGGTACGAGCTTACGAAGAAGTTGTTCAATACCAAAATGACTAAGGGACAGAAAGTGGACGATTTCATATTGGTGATGAAGGGCTATATCGAAAGGCTTTTACAATTGGCCATACAAATAAGCAATGAGTTACAAGTTGATTCGGTCCTTGGCTCTCTTGCACATCAATATGAAACGTTTATACTGAATTACAATATAAACTGGTTGAATGTGAATCTCATGGAGCTCCTTAACACGTTGAGGCCGAGTCTTCATCCAACGAATAAGGGGATGTGCTTGCTATAAAGGGTGGTACATCATCTTAGAAAGGTTCGAAGAAGGGGAAAAGAGAAGGTAAAAAAATAAGAAATGGAAGATGACTAATGAAAAGGGTGAATTTCAACAATGCCGCAAAAAAGTCATTGGAAAAGGAACTGTCCTAAATGCCAAAAGATTGTTAGAGAAAGAAAGGAGAATGGTTCTACAGCTCTGTCCGGTGCTTAGGAGCTGGCGTCGCATGGAAAAAGGAGAGATGAGGCTCCAAGTTGTCGATGGATCTATCGTAGATGCAATGGCAGTGGGAGATTATCATTTATATTTGCCTAGTGGAGTAGTACTGATATTAAATAATTGCTATTTTGTAAAAGACTTTATTTATGGAATTGTGTCTGTTCCTGGATTGTCTGAGACTCTATGTGTGTGTGTGTCATTGTATGAATAATGTTTTGAACATTAGTTTGAATGGAAATAAATTCTACGATGGTGTTCTTGAAAATGGCATTTATGTGATCAATATTAATTATGTGTGTTTTTGAATAGTTCTTCTTACAATGTAAATGGTAGTTATCTTTGACATTGTAAGCTAGGTCATATTAGTTAGAAACAACCGCACAAACTAAAAACCAAAGATTTTCTCCCATTACTTGATTTTGAATCATTTGACAAGTATGAGTCATGTCTTAAAGGTAAAATGACAAAGCACCCATTTGGTGTAAGCAATAAGAGAGTTAATGAACTCTAAGGGTTAGTACATAGTGATGTATATGGCTCGATACATGTAATCACCAAGGATAATAGTTCTTATTTTGTTACCATCACCGATAATTTCTCCAAACTAGGATATGTGTATATTATGATGAAAAAACCTAATGTTTATGAGAAATTTATTAAGTATAAGAATGTAGTAGAAAACCAAACAAACCGTAAGATAAAGATTCTTCAATTTGATCAAGGAGGTGAGTACGTTAGACATGAACTCCAAGAGTACTTAATAGATAATGGGATTATCTCTCAGATTACTCCAACCAATACTTCAAAAACAATGGTGTTTAGGAACAAAGGAACCGAACCCTATTAGACATAGTTCTTTCTATGATGAGCAAAGCCGAGTTACCTCTATGCTATAGGGGATATGCATTGTAAACCGCAGTACATATGTTGAACTTGTTGCCCACTAAATCCATGTCTAAAACACCATATGAGATGTTGTATGGTAAGAAACCCTACCTCATGTATTTGAAGGTTGGGGATGTCCGGCCTACGTTAAGAAAGTTGGTCCAAATACACTAAATGCAAGATCGGTACTATGTAAATTTATAGGAAATCCAAAATCTCAATGGGATATATATTCTACAATACCGAGGAACTAATGGTTATTATTTCTTGCCACGTCGTTCTTTTAGAAAAGGAATTCCTATCAAATGAAATTAACAGTGAAGTTGTAGACTTGGGTGAGATTTCAGAAGTTAAAGCTAAGGCCAAACCAGTGGGAGAACCAAGTTCATCCGTGTATAAAAACATGAAGCCTATTAGAAGGTCTGGCAGGGAATTCCATGCATTAGAGAGATACTATGGTTTTCTCATGGATGATAAGAAGGAGGATGTGTCTTATATGACGACACTTCTCAAACTTTCCAACAAGCACTACAGAGTAATGACTCCACAGTCTGGCTTGGAGCAATGAAATCCAAGATGGATTCCATGAATGAAAAAAGTATGTACTTTGGCAGACATACCCAAACGGATAAAGCCCATCGGTTGCAAATGGATTTTAAGAAAAATATAAATATGGATGGACAAGTAAAACTTATAAGTCTAGACTAGTTGCAAAAGGATTTTGTCAAATTCAAGGTGTTGATTATGACAAGACCATTCACCTATAGCCATGCTTAAGTCTATTTGGATTATGCTGGTCATTATTGTATTCTATGATTACGAAATATGGCAAATGGATGTAAAGACGACATATCTAAACGGTGATTTATACGTAACTGTTTATATGTCGCAACCCGAGGGTTTGCGGTCAGTGGGAGTGACGGTAATGCTTACAAGTTGTTAAAGTCCATTTATGGACTTAAACAAGCTTTAAAAAGTTGGAACAAGTGCTTTGGTATGGTAAACAAACAGTTTGGTTAATATTAGAACATGGAGGAAGCGTGCATGTACAGAAAGGAACAGGGCAATGCTATTGTATTCTTAGCACTATATATTAACATCTTTTGTTGATTGGAAATAATATTTAATTATTGCAATTAGTGAAAGCTTGGCTTTCCTAGAACTTCTCCATGAAGGATTTAGGAGAAGCAACCTATATACTAGTTGTAAAAATCTATAGAGATAGATTTAAGAAGCTGTTGGTATTGTCCCAATCCCTATACATAGATACCATACTTAAAAGTTCCAATATGGAGAATTCCAAGTGTGGAAACATTGCAACGCAGTATGGAATCGTCTGTTCTAAGAAGAACGCTCCTCATACTGATGAGGTGGAAGAGTGTATGATGAGGATCCCTTATGCTTTAGCCATAGGACCCATAATGTACGTTATATATGTACTATGTGGCATATGCAATAGGATGCGTAAGTCGATACTAGTTTAATCCTAGAGAAAAACATTAAGCGGCTGTGAAATATATACTGAAGTATTTAAGAAATACTCAGGACATATTCCTTATTTATAAGAATAAAGACCTCCTTATGAAGGGGTATACAGATTCGAGCTTTCGAAGTGATATTGGTGATAGTAAATTAGTATCTAGTTATGTCCTTACGCTTAATGGTACAGCCATTAGTTGGAAAAGTTCCAAACAAGAGACAATAGCTGATGCGACGATGGAGGATGATTACGTCACCATTAATGAAGCAGCTAAAGAGGCAATTTGGATGCACAAGTTTTTGAGTGAGCTCAAAGTGAATCCCGACACCAAGAATCCAATGGCATTATTCTATGATAGCAACGCAGCGATACAGATTGCAAAGGAGTCCAGAGCATATAAGAAATCATGACATATTCTTCGGAAGTTCAACCTTGAAATTCGTTTAGAAGAAAGAGGTTGTGATACAAAGGGTAGACACCAAGGACAACGTAGCAGATCCATTCACTAAGGGTCTAGCTCCATTGGTTCTCGAGAAGTTGATCGTAAGGATGAGATTGAGGTTCCATAATTGGCCCTCAATGCAAGTGCGCGATTGATAGAGTTAGGAGTATGCCCTAGGGGCAATTCTATAATTTATTGAAAATTACTAACTCTGTCATTCGTAATAAAGGTTTTTTCTTTATGTTGTATATTTTTTATAATGTGTTACAAAATAATTAAATGCTTAATTAAATATATTTATCAGAAAATCTATAAATGGTGGTTTGTGATAGTAATTACAAATAGTTGTAATCATGGGTATTATATCACAACATAATAAACACATCATATTAAATATTCATATTCATGATGCATCGAGACTGGATATCGATGCATCCATTGAAGCTAGAGTACTTAACACTCTCCAAATATTGGGCAATGTATTACTTATGATTAGTAAGGCCACCAAAGTTTTACGAACTGATAGATATTGCTATGGATTGACTCACTCGATAGTTTTTTGTTGGTTAATATAATTAAGGTCAAATAGAAAATATCAACGTGGATAATTTACATAGTTCTCTTGACTTCAGAATATTATCGATCTTCAATATGAAAGCTCCTCTTTAATTATAGTCAAATCATGGCATGGCATGGCATCCATCGAATGACTATATTTAGGTCGAGTTGAAATATTGGAAGTGAAACACTATTCAAGAGAGGGTTCATCTCCTCAATAATATGAGATTAATATCATGGTAAATTGAAGTCAACTCAAATTAAAAATCTCTGGCCAGCGCAGTATGGTTAATAATAATGTTATTATAGAACCAAGGACTTTGCATTTGGATATAAAGTTGAATATGAGCAATATTCGAATTTGGATAATTACCAAATTCCATAATTTCAAAGTGATATAGTTTTGACAAAGAGAATTGGTGTAAATAATTATGACTACCAATACTTAATAAAGTAAAACTATATTTTACCAAAACCAATTAAGTGATAAATTTGGCCATAATGTCACACCACCTTCTAAGTGACCTGTGAATGTTAATACTTGAAATGTTCAATATTAGTCACTGATTAATTTTCGTTTAAGAGTCACACAACCAAAAAGTTGAATATTCCATTTACCACCTGATTTTGATAAATTTATAAATTGTTCTAAATTAATTAATACTTATGAAATATTAATTATAAAATTTTATTTGATGTATATTAAACAGTATTAAACAGTGTGTTTATAAAAGTTATAAATATATTGATCATATATGATCGGTAAGCGTTTAAATAAGATTTCAAATTGCGTGGAATGTTGTTCAAACTTTGACCATATCTGAGGATATAAACGGGGTGTTTAGGCCGGTAATATGATGGAAAATAAGGAGGATTTTAAATGGTTAAAAATGTGGAAATGGTAAGAGAGAGATATAAGGATGTGATCCACTTTTCCCTCTCTTGACTTCCTTTTTATAAGCCACCTTTAACACTATTTCCTTCATATTTTTTCTCTCCCATCCTCCCTAATATTTTCGACCAGCACTTCAGTTCTCCAAGCCCTATAAATCCAAGTACAAAATATATCAAAACACTTCAATTTGATCATTGGTGGTAAGGTTATTCAGAAGCTAGAAACTTTTGATTTGTGAACGGGTTCAAAAGTATCAATTCAAAATGCTTGCAAGGGCTTTGGTAAAAGGTAAATCTTCATTTTACTTTATTATATCATGTTTATATGATATATTATTGATATGGTAGGATGTTAGATTATATCATGAATCTTTTATATCGAAATGGAGCCACAAATTGGTTGGTTGTGTATATTATTGCATCTGTATAAATAATTTAAAAAATTATTTTGTATGTTTTCTTTATTAGATGCTCATGGCATGAAAAATAAAAAATTGTTTTTTAAATAATATTATTAAATTATTTTAATTAATTAAAATTCGTACTAAAAGATCAACATTATATATCATATGTTTTAAATTTAAAAAACTTTATTCATGTATAAAATGCATTCGGCGGTAAAATTTAATAAAGTTTTATTTGTTTCAAATAATATATTAAATTATTTATTTAACCTAAACTTAATTATGTAATTTAAAATATTTGTGTGTATATTTATTACAAATAATACAATTTTGTGTAAATTTTTTATATAGCATATAATACTTTCAAAAATACTATTTTTATATTTTCTTTAATTCTTACATGGATTTTAAATTTAAATATGGTTTAATATGTAAAACCAAAAGAAATTAATAAAAAAAGTTATATATTTAGACGAGAGCAAAATTTGTAGAAATATAATTTTTATAAAATTTTAATTTTATTATTTATATTAAATAAGTATATATATATATCAATATAAATATATATTATATATAATTATATACATTTTTATGTATTTTATAACTTAATTTAAAATAAAATGAAAATATAAAGTTAATAAATTATTTATGAATTTCATACTATACTATATATATATATACGTTAATATAAACTAATATTTAATTAATTTGCTGATTTAATTATTTTATGTATATATACATATGTACACGCATATATATATATATATTATAAATGTTTTACATTTAAATTGTTAACAATTAACATTTAATATACATGCATATACACACACACATTTATATTTATACTATATATTTATTTATAAATAATAATTTTGATGCATATATACACGCATTTAGTCAACTAATCAGATACAAGAGGGGCTAACGTATTCGTTGCGGTGTAAATCTCAGCACCTAGATATAGGCATGTTAAATCATGTACATATTATCCTATTGCACGTGGAGCATACACATATGTGTATATGACACACATACACATAGATATATATATATATATAATAAAAATCATATTAAATAAAATTTATTTATAAAATAAAAATAAAATATTGATTTTATGTTATAAAAAAATTAGAAAAGCTCTAATTGAATTAGACTACTAGGCCAATTAAAGATCTAATTGGGTAAAAAAATTGAAATATACTCAATTACTCCAATGTGGATTAGCTCAGTTCTAATAGTATACATTATTCACCTCTTATAGTCTACCAGTGGCCTTAAAATCCATTTCATATTTGGTGTGTTTAGGCATCCAATCTCCTATTTTTGGTATCAGAGCACACAGCTTTCAAAAGATTCATAATCTAAGTTTTGAAAAGGATAAATAGCCAGTAATACTAGTAACACGCTTTTTAACAGTTTTGTAGCGAGTCAATCTGCTGCTAGATGACCATATTTAATAGTAGTAATTATGCACACTAGTCTTGTAGAATGAAAATTTTTATAATTAAATGGATTGGATATTTGAAATTTCATACAAAACGAGTATATTGAGCCCAAAAATGGATTACATACAATGGGCTAATGATGGAAAGATACAAAGCACCCAATAATCCAAAGGTTGTGAATATTCTATTCTATGCCTTGGACAGAAATGAGTTTAGTAGAATATTGATCTATAAAAGTGCATATGAAATTTGGAGGATTCTACAAGTTATAAATAAAGGGACTAGCAGTGTTAAACAAACCAAAATATCCATATTGATTACATAATTTCAACTTTTTAAAATAAAATAAGGTGAATTTATATCTAACATGTATTTTAGATTCTAAGATATTTTGCATCTCCTAGTGTCATTAAGAAAGGCTCTTTTCTAAAAAGGACGAGGTCGAAAAGATTCAGAGTCCGCTTTCAAGTAAATGGAATTAGAAGACTTTGGCTATTGAAGAAACAAATGATATTAGTACCATGAAGGTATAAAAATTAGTTGGAAATTTAATGTCCTATGAAGTACATTATAGGCTAGAAAGATACTCAAGCAAATGAAAACAAGTCACTAACATTCAATGTTATAAACGACAACCACGGTTTAGATAATGATGAAAAAATTGATTTCATGACTAGGAAATTTCAAGAGAAATATTAATATATAGGATAATGAACAAATTTTGAAAATCTGACAATTATAAAGATAATTGCAAAAGCATAAACGTGTCTAGTGTTTCAAATGTGATAAAACCCAATCAATTGAAAAGAGATTGTCATAATCTGAAGAAACCATGTATGCCTCGAGTATTACATATTTAGTAAGAAGAGGAAAGGGCTTTCAATGTAACATGCGATGATTCAGACACATCGTATAGTGATAATCAGCCATGGACTCGATATGCCAACATTTGCATCATAGTAGATGATGACTAGGTATGAGATTTGAATAAGGAAATTATGAATGTTTAAGTGATATGTATAAAGGATATAAAATACTTCGAATACAGTATAATAGTTTGGTAAAGATAGTCAGACTAAACATGTTTCTGAAATGTTAATCGAAGATAAACCATATCTAGAAGATGAAATTGAAAGACTCAATGGACTTAAAGATGAAAACGATTTGATACCTGAAAGTTTTGAAAAACTTGAAAGTGTAAATGAACCCTTAAGAAAAGGAATATTTAATGAAATCGGAGAAAATATTGTAAAGATGCTCTTACCACTCGTGAAAAGTCAAGAGGAAAGGTGTGTCTTACCACACATGGAATTGTAAGATTATAAAAGTGTTCTTACCACCTGTAGAAAGCAAGGAAATGATAGTGAAAAATTATATTACGAGTAGAGTACTGGATATTGGATTGAATATCCAAATCAGTATAAAAATTCATGGGGCATTTTACGTTATTGTTTTTACTTTACTATGCATCTACTATTTTTTAATATGCATGTGATTGTGATTTGTTATTAATTTGAGTAGGTAACTTTTAAATTCACAAGTTAATTTTAAAATTGGTGATATACATTATTCATGCCCTTTAGCGTATTAGTGTTCTTAAGATTAATTCCATATTAGTATGTTTGGACATTTCACAACCTCGTTTGGTATTAGAGTACACGATTTCAAAAAAATCATAATCTGAATTATGAAAATGTTTAATGGCCATTAATAATAGTAACATATTTTTCAATAGAGTATCAATCTACTACTATTCCACTACTTTTTAATTGCAGTAATTACGCTTATTGGTCTTGTATGATGAATCTATTTATAGTCAAATAGATTAGATATTTGAAATCTTACACAAACTAAATAAACTGAGCTCCAAACAGATTCCGCACAATGGATCAATGATGAAAAGACACATGCATTTCATAATTCAAAGGTTATGAATATTCTATTCTGTGCCTTGGCCAAAAATTAGTGTAAGGAGTGTCGATTTGTAAATGTGCATATGAAATTTCGAGGATTATACAAGTCCGATATGAAGGGACTAGTAAAATTGAACAAACCAAAATATATGTGTTTATCAATCAATTCAACTTTTTAGAATGAAATAAAATGAATCCATATCTGACATGTATTCTAGATTTCAAGATATTTTGTCCGCATTAGTATCATTAGGAATTACTTTTTTAAAGAGGACCAAGTTAAGAAGATCATAAATTCACTCTCTAGTGAATAGGATCGGAAGATCTTAGCCATCGAAGAAGCAAATTTTACTAGTACCATGAAAGTAGAAGAATTATTAGAAAACGTTATGTCTTATGAAGTACAATTATAGAAAGGAAAATCAAGAAAACAAGAAGAAAACATTGGCGTTCAGTGCTACAAATGACAAAAATAATTCAGATGATAGTGAAATTGCTTTCACGTCCATTTCCAAAAATTCTTAAAATATAGAAAAATGAAAACTTCAAAAAATTGAAAAAAAAAACATGTATAATTCTAGAAATAAAAATACTGTCAAGTGTTTCAAATGCAATAAAATCGATCATTGAAAAGAGATTATTCAAATCTGAAGAATCAAACTACTCCTCGAATACCGACACATTCAATAAAGAAGGAAATGGGCTTTCAATGTAATATGGGATGATTCAAACACATCATCAACTGACAACTATGCAGTTAAAGCCCTGCAAAGTCCCTGCAAATGCCCCACTAAAGCGCTTAGTGCACTTCTACTGTGATGCTTTTTAAACATAGCGCTATTAAATAGTATATTCACTTATAACCCATCTATTTTCCATTATGCCCACTAAATTATGGGTATTAGCACATGTTTTAGCAACTTTACTGTAAAAAGTTTAACTTGACAAGTTCTTTTATAAACCAGATTAACAAATGTTTGGTACAGGTCTAAGTTCAAGTCTTAAGTGCTCAATGTAAGTTAGAACTCTATTCTATTCAGTAAGTATGAACTACAGGGATCATATTATTCTTTGGTTTTTTGTACTAGCGCGAATAATGTTTCTTTTTGTTTATACAAATAATGTGGGAATGAGAATAAATCAACTTTGGAAATTTAATTTTATCTCCAATAAATATTTTTACACCTCCACTATTATCCTACATATCTCTCCTTTATCCCTGCCATAACTTTATTTACATTTGTCGTTATAATACTGCTAAGCGCTTTAACTACATAGAGTGACAGTGAGTCAGAAATTGAAAATACCAACATGTGTTTGATGGTAGATGATGACTAGGTATAGGACTCAAATGAGGAAATCATAAATGTTTAAAATTGATATCTAGGAAGGATATAAAACGCTTAGAATATAGTACAAGAATAGTTCGGTAGGGACATATAGATTAAAAATAATTAACAAAATGTTAGATGAAGAAAAACAATATCTAGAAAATGTGATTGAAAGAGTCAGCGGACTTAATGATGAAAAGGACTTGAAACTAGAAAGGCTTGAAAAATTGGAAAGTGAAATTCAATCCTTAAAAATAGAGAACCTTTCAACGAAGTCAGATATAATTGGTCTGAATGACAAAATTACATCTCTATATAATGGTATTCTTAACTATAGTAAGGATATATATATATATGATGAAATTTGATGATGATAAATTTAACAAAAGTAAAAATATTTTAGAAAATTTATTATCTTCATCAAAACACCCAAATAAAAAGCATGGATTTGGACATACCATAAAGCCTAAATCAAAAAAAATAGTATTCAAAGTACTAGATTCTTTAAGGGTGCCAACTTTAAACCAAACCTTGAAAAATAAGATTAAAAGTGTGAATAAATTTATTAATTTATGGGTTCCAAAAAATTTAGATAACAGTGAAAAGGAAGAGCATATTAAAAAAATTATTAACAAAGTTCGTTTATTTGATGATTATTGTAGCGACTAGAAAATTTGATAGGTTAATTATTAATATCCATTTGGATTAATTTGATGATGAAAGGAACTTTGAAAAGAGTTATATCTTTGGAAATTTTGATATTTCTATTGCGTCTGAAATATTCGAGAAATGAATTTTGATACATAACATGTTATGGTTTGGACAAAATGACCAAAATTGGTATTCTTAGGTCCAGAATTGCTATAGACCCAAAATTCCTGAATTTTTGTTATTACTACAAGACTTCCCAAACCCTTGCCAGTAGACCATTATCTCTTCCATAGTCCTAAAATTTCTTCATAATAACTATTAATGGCACATAGTTTTATCTAGTTAAAAATTGTTCCAAAATTCGTGGTCTCCATATGCTATCAAATTATATTCAATTTGATCCTTTCAATGAGAGAACAGACTTCAAGCATTCATTTTCAGATATGACAAATGATGCTGCTAAAACCTACAATTAAAGGCTGGTTTTGCGAACCAAGGCTCCAATTTGGGAACTTTTGATCAAGAAAGAATAAGATGATAGGGTTGGTCATAATAGGTCTGTCTCGCCGAGTGGAGTGGCAATGGTCGGGAGCTTTATCATGGATTTTGGTGATAGAATTTGGTGAAATAAGGTTCGAAAACTCTAGCCCAGTCATGGCACCTGACGGCCTTAAGCGTAGGTTAGTCAACAAGGTGGAGCACGATGA
This sequence comes from Allium fistulosum, assembly GCA_030737815.1. Lineage (NCBI taxonomy): Eukaryota > Viridiplantae > Streptophyta > Magnoliopsida > Asparagales > Amaryllidaceae > Allium > Allium fistulosum. Next base: position 1,409,421,554 of record CM060903.1, read on the forward strand.
TAGAAATTGGTTAGTTTGAGCAATTGGTTGGTTAGAGGCCGGGAGTTGCTAAAATCGACAATCAAAATTAGGCAACGATGATCGGATCTGATCTGGGGAAGAAATGTAGATTTTCAATTTAGTAGCTATAGTTTTATTAATTACTTTTTAGACCTTATGTCTTCTAATCACCATATCTTTCCATATGACCTGTGTTTCATGCATGGATTATTCTGTGGATTCGTGGCAAAATTCTAGATAATTAGCATATAGTTTGATAGATTTTGGAGCTGTTTAAGAAAGCACAATAGTAGGATTCAATGGTCGTTATTATTTATATTATAAAATATTAAATAAGTATTCATCGATAAAAGTATATGTATTTTAATCTGTGTTATGCCTTTTTACGATTCTTTAGCTATTATGATGTTTTGATATGATGTATGTTCTAGTTTGATTGTTTATCTATTTAATTTCTGCAATGTTGACATTTTATAGTAATTAATTATAAATCTAGGAAAATGAGTAACGGAAAAAAATAAGTAAAATTGTATAATTTGGAAAAGGAGATTTTACAAATTTTGAGTGATATTTGTAAATAATTATGATTTAGCCATTTTTACTGAAAATGACGTGAAAAAGAATAATAAAATTACTATTTATGAATTTCTAAGAAAAATTATAAATGATAACAAAAAATATATTTTAATGTGCATTTGAAGAATTTATTATTATTTATAAAGTAGAGTACAATTCAATAAACAATAATATTATTTTTAAGAAGACTGTATTATTTTTGAGTAAAATAATATCTATTTTTATGGATTTTATGGAAAACTATTGTTATTATTATTTTTCAAGTAATAGAAATAAGAGATATTTTTAGAATTTTAATATAATAACAAAGATGTGTTTTCATAAGTACTTTGGGTTGAGTTATCGCTATTTTTGAGATACACATCAATAAAATGATTTTTGGCATTTAAAGCGGAATGTCAATAATTTTGAATTAAACAAAAATAAATTAGTCGTGAAAGATAATAAAGAGATGTGAGTATATATTATTATTTTGATGTAAAGTAATATATATATTTTTTGAAAGTAATTTTACATAAATTACTATTTTTAATCAAATAACGATGTTTTGAGATATTTGAAGTAATAAATATATATCTAAGTATTATTAAGTATATTTTCATTTTGAGACCATATTATTGTTTTGAGATAATAGTGGTAATGTGTTTTTATAATAAATAATAATATTTTATACTTAAGTGGAAATAACATGTAAATGCATTATTTGGATTGTTGTGACATATATGACTAATTATTGTTGAAATTATCGTATTTTTTGTATGGAGATAAAATCACATTAGGAAAGGTTTTGCGATATTTTACCATTATTACTATGTGGACATCGTGTAGTTATGGTTTCATTGTGTCGTTGACGTTGATGTTTGTGTTACTAATATATAGTTATTACATGTTTGATGAATTTGATGTTTATGTTACTAATGTAGATAAGTTGTACACATTTAATGAGTTTGATTTTGCATTACTAATGTAAAGTCATCATTACACATTTGATGGATTTATACTTGCATTTGTGTTATTGATGTTGTGTTACTAGCGATGGGTAATTAGTACACATCCAACGGTATTTATTATTGTTGATTTATTTGAAGTTTGCAAGTTAGATTCTAGTATTATTGAAATTATTGATGTTTAATGGTTGCATGTTGCTACTATTACTGTTACCCATACTTATGATGATTAATAATGGTGGCATGATAGTATACAATATTTTTATCCTTATATTGATTGCTTAGTTGTTGTTATTATGCAATGTTATGTGCTAATAAGCATTTGATACAGGAAGAGAGCAGAAAATAGAACTACGTAGATTGATCTCGAAAGGGTATGTAGCTAGTCTTTTCCTATGCAATCGCCAATGGATCCCTTGACTCGAGGGTGTATAGTGTAACAACCCACCATTTACGACAACCCAACCTGTAACAACCCATATTTAACATATTAGAGGATCATAAAATGTTATTTTTATATTCAAATAAGATTGATTGAATCTATAACTTTGGAAAATGCCTAGTGACATTTTTTATCTTTAGAATTTTATCGGATGGTTTTACCCCTAAAATTTTAAGGGCTATAACTTTTGATATAAGCCGAATTAGGATCCAGGACCACTCCTATTGAAAAGATACGATATTTTTCTTTCTCTAGAGTGGTTTTAATAGCGATTCAGACTTTCCGATTAGAAGATATGGCTGTTCGAAATTTGGCAGTTTTTGAAGCAGCTTAATGAGTAGTTAGTGAGATTAGGGATAAGCCCACTAATCCATTTTGGGTTTGAGACTATTAGAGGCTGAAATAACCTTCCCAAATCATTTTTCACCTCCCTCAAACAGGCCTAAGCCTCTATTAACCCTTTCTTCACCAAAACCTTCACCTTTCTCCTCTAAATCAAGTCTAAATCATAGATTAAGGATAGATTAGCAAGGGGATTAGTTAGATGTAACGACCCACTATTTTGGACCATTCAAATCGACAATAAATCCACACATGTCGGACTTGAATAATTCAAAACAATAGATTGTTAATTTAAATTGGCAAAACTCAGCATATACAGTAAATAAAATAATCACAGATCACAGATCACAGACATAGAGTAATATAACAATAATGCAGCGGAAACAAAAGAATAGTAGTTCATGAAGCTACTATATATATAACAGAGTTAAATAAGATACAACAGAAGTCTCGAATACAATAGTCAAATACAATATCAGAATACATCACTGGAATCAACTGAATATCTGAAAGCTGGATAGATAGTTGGATCTCCAAGCGAAGCTCCAACTCCAAAGGTGAGTCTCGAATACTGGTACACTCAGTCTGACCCGAGCGTAAAGAAAACACAAAACACTCGAGTCAGGATTAACATTCTTATATCAATAAATCCAACCCAAGTGAAATAACGACTGAAATACAAGTAACTCAAAGGATGTTTGGGATAACCATCCTCTAAGGATCCATTAAACTATCTATATATACAGTAGAATACGCTAAGTAGATAATGTCTAATCAGTAAAGTACGATATCAAAATAGCGTTAAGTCATGGCCCATTCCACCCTTAACACATTTTTACCATGTCATAGTCTATACAGCACCGTAATCCCCACCGTAAACTAGTGGTTATCAGAGGGTACCCCATAGGTATAACACAAAACAAATCGTAGTGGTCACGAATAGGATAATCAGTATGACAAGGTACATGAGGCGATACCAACTAGGATACTAGTAGTTGCGTGATCGGGACTGATGTTGAGCATAGCAGCTACTACCTCAACACCGCGAAACAACACTCCCAAATCAAAGTGTGCACCCAAATCGAATCACATAAGTAATAGATATGGTATCGAAGAAGTGTGTCCGTTAGAGGCGGCGAACCTCAATGGCCCGGCGCGGCTCCTATTTTAGTCATGTCAGGGGTCATCCAAAATCGTTCTCTTTCTTCAGTCAACGCGTTCATTAAAACCATCCACTTCGTTCTGGATCAACACTCCGTGTATAATAGTTAAAGTGGTTTTCGGTATCGACAGAGAGTATGTCCATATCCGATCCCGATCTCTTTAATAACTACGTATTATTACACCGATGGTCATTTAATAAAATTTCAAAATAGTTATATTTCAAAACCGACATATCATTGCCATTTCAAAACCATATCAATACGATATCACTTTCACTTCAAATAAACCCATTTCCAAAATCATAGTACTTTTCCAAAGTTATAACGCTTTCGAAATCATAGTCTTTTAAAAATCAAAACACTTTGGAAATCACAGCTTTGAAATCATAGCATTTTGGAAATCATAACACTTTGAAATTATAGCATTTTGGAAATCATAACACTTTTCTTTTAAACAGTTTAGATATTAAAATTAGTATATATAATAAAATAGTTTATAAATAAAATAATTTATATTAAAAATGATTTATATTAAAATAGTTTATATTAAAATAATTTATAAAGTAAAATATCAATAGTTTAAATATAATTTTAAAATTACTTTATAAAATAAAATAGTTTCCTCAAATTTCACAAATCGATTCAAATTAACTCGAATTCCAAAATTTTAATTTAATCAAATCTCAAATCATAAATTTCAATTCGATTCAGCTTCTCAATAAACCATTTCAAATTATCAAATTCAAATACATATTTGAACCACAAAATAAGCCATTTCAATTTCAATATGTTTCAAAGCTTTAAATATTCAACATTTCAATAACATCTAATACAACTTCAATTCACAAATTTTAAATAAACAAAATATCCCATTTAAATTTATATAAATTTGAAATATTCATTAAAGTCACTTTTAATCAAATTCAAGTTAAAAACATATCTTTAGAATTTCAAATTTAATAAATTTCGAATCAAACTTATTTAAGTATAATTCTTAAATAAATATAATTTTAAATCAATTTCAAATCATTATAAACTCTATATTTGAAAATATAAATATTAAATAAATACTTAAACATATTATTTATTAACTTTATTAAATCAACTTAAATGAATCTTTAAAAATCAATATTTATCAAAACCATATATTTCTTTTCAAAACCATAGAAATCATTTTTCAAAATATTTATATATATAGACCAACGGTGTTTGTATAAAATTTTCTACCTTATGGTCAAGTGATACGGATATTTATCATTTCAATCCGTAATTTATATATATACGGGTATATATCTTTTCAACCCGTAATCCCAAATTTAATTCAATGAAAATCGCTTGGGTTTATCATTTTAACCCATAACGATTTTCTCCTATTCTATAGATCGTTCGGGTATGTATCATTTCAACCCATAGTGGATTCTATACTAACAGGGAACTTGTAGAGTGATAACAGATATGATAATAATATAACAAACATATATCATCAATATAAATAAACAGATAATGGTGTTAGGTGTCACATGTGAACGGATAAAGATAATGGCATATATATAGCAATATAAATAACAAATAATGGTGTCAGATGTCACAGGTGAACAGATACAGATGATGTCATATATATAGCAATATAAATAACTAGCATCAGCATATTTCAATTGTCGTTTCAATTGAAATCAAATTTAATAAATAAAAGAACATTAATCGTGAGTGATTGCTCACCTTTCGAGGTTATAGAGGATAGGCAATGAAATTGAGTTACGAAATGCAAGCACAACTTCTAAAGCAAAGCTAGATTGGCACGAATTTGACGGACAAAGCTGATAGATAGGGAATCAAGAATCAAAATCAGTTTGATATAACAGAAACAAAAATGTATATTATATTATTATTATTATTTTATAAAAATCAATTTTAAACATATAACCCAAATTAATATTTAATTCAAACACATAAACAAAATCTCCATATATATAAATTTGAAAACCAACTAGTGCATACTCATTTATATAAATTAATATGTAAACATATACAACTTATATTATATATTAACACAACATTATATATGAAGTCATGAATGAACTGTAACTAACATATATGCAACAATCTATTTGAAACATATGCATTTGAAACCCACTTTATAAAAAATAAAAATATATAGGCATATGACTTAATATATTATTATATAACTCAAATATACTTGACATAAACTGTAAAATACATACTTTAAACAAAATAGTTTTCATAAAAAAAATCTCTAAAATCATAAATCTATGAACACGCCCCTCCTACCAGAAAGCAACCAATATAAAACCCATGTATACATAAGTATATAAACTTACATAATCATATATATAAATAACCCACAGATTAATATAAACTTATAGATGCCCATATATATACAAACTATATAACTTTTCATATAACAAATCTTATATAGACTATATATGTATATACTTTAATATCCAAACAGAATATAACTATATACTACTTATACATTATACACATACAATAAAAGCATGTAAACAGAAAGTATAAGTTATATATATATATATATAATTTATGTATTATAACAACTTTATAACCACATATATAGAACTAACATATATAAGATATCACAATATATATATATATATATATATATATATATATATGTTGCCCAGACTATATATAAACCTGTACACATAAAATTTCATAGCAAAACACACAACATAACATAAACTAACATATGTAACCCAACCCATGCAGACCACTACTCAAACTCATATGCAGAACGTGTATATACGAAAACAACTATAGCTTAAAATATATACTTATAATATATAAAACTTAATATATATATATATATAAAGACACAGAAAATATATAAACCCCTTATATAATTTACACATATCTCTATACATATAAACACTTTAAATACAGGCATACATATATATATACGATATATATAAATATATACCTCTACCATTCTTTTATATGATGTAGGCTGGACGGTGTTGGGTGACTAGCATGGAAGGGAAGTGGTTGTGGGAGGAGATGGTGGGTGTGAGCAAGCAGGCAAGGGGATGGGTCGCTGGCATATGGGTGTGAGGCTGTATGTGGCAGTGATGATAGGTGGTTAACGTGGAGCATGGCTAGGAGGGGCGGATGCTTGGTCAAAGGGGCAGTTGTGGAAGGTCGAGCGAGGCCGGGCAGAGGTGGACTTTTGGGATGGAGAAGGAGGACAGGAGTAGGTTGGAAGGAGGAGCACAGGTTTGGAGGAGAGTGTGAACGGCTGTCAGGTGGAAACAATAGGAAGGTGACCATAGTTTGCAAACAAGGAGGATGATAAACTACAGAAACGATGTGACGAGTTGGCTTCCACATATGCAAATATAATAAAATACTTATTATTTTTCTTTGTTTTATGAACTGACAAAGATGGAACAACACTTATGTTGAAACGGTGAGAATAGCAATGGACATGGAAATATAAAAGTCAAAAATAGAATAATTTAACTATAGATGGCTGTTTGAACAGTGGAATATTGAAAGGTCACAAGAACCAAAAGGCACAAAAACCGGTACCAATTCAGTTATCGTTTTCGCGGATTCCGCTGTCTATCGGACTTCAAACACAGTATTGAATATACCGCAGAGATCAGCACGACGATACGATCAAAATGGTATAAAGATATCAGTAGTACGATCATCCTATCAAAAGTCGATAATCGGTACCGAAAATGCTGCTAAAACGCCGAAAATAAGATAAACGGAGCAATAGCAGTCCAAATTTGACGAAACAAAATATGGCGTCTCACTCAGAAAATGTTTTACAAATTTATTGTATAAAAATATTCAGGTTTGGAAAATATTTTATTATCATCAAATATTAACTGATTTGAATTTAAATAAAATCACACAATAAATTAAACTTCCATATTATCAGATGAAAATTTACTATTTGCTAAGTTTATATAGACGTGTTCCAAATATTAAATTTTTATTTCAAAATTTTATTATTTAAAATTTCACAAAAATTCAATTAATTAAATAAAGAAAACAAATAAAATTATTAAAATTTATGGGTCGTTACATTAGAGATCTTTAAATCTACATTTTTTTGGAAGAAAAATTACGGCTTGGCTATTCGTTCTTGGATTTTCCTTGATTGTGTGCAAAACTTGGATTTAGAGGGTTAAGTGAATTTATCATCTTACACCTTACTATATATGTATCTATAGATTTTAACATATTTTGGATCCATTATTAAAGTTAAATTTATTTTTAATGCTATTTTATAACACAACCTATAGTAAAAACGTAAATAAATAGACTTTTAGTGTTCTAACTGTATTATTTTGATGGGTGCTTGCTTCTATAAGTGTTAGGCATTGTTATGGATACTATATGATGAACTGCTATGATTTGATGTATGCTAGTATGGTTGGGTGTTGATTGATGTGTGTATGGTGTTTGTGTGTCTGCTTGAATGGTTGAAAATGCACATCAGAGTGAATTCGAGGTAGGCAACTATAAAACCGATCTTCGAGGGATAGGATTTAGGATGTTGGGAGTTGAATCGATGCATATGTAATGCACATGGGCCGAAGAACAGGGCTTAGCAGTGGAATCAACGTGAAGTGAAATTAGATATTGGAGCTACTACAAAATTTATATTCCCCAGCTTTTAGGAGGGTAGTTGGCTCTGGTGAAACTTCAATTTGCTAGGGGCGTGGTGAGAGTTGACTTCGGATTAAGAGATTGTTGGTTCAGGTTTTCTCTTGGTTTGGCACTGGAGAAGGACCGAACATCAATTGCTATTCGATGGAGCTATGAAAGACCGAATAGAAAACGATGTCCAGTGGCATTGTTCTTCTATCTCTGGACTGGGGAATTAAATCAAGGAGCAACTGTGTGGTGCTTCAGGGTTGGCTTCGGGACTTTGGAGGTGCCGCTCTGAGTCAGATATAGGGTTGACCGAAACAAAGTTGGGTGTTGGGGAAATTTCACTTTAGAGAGATGGTGCTTTGGAATTCTTAATGGCATGCTTCGGGGCTCGGGTGAGTGACTTAGGGTTAGGATAGATGACTCCAAATGACTCTAGATGGCCTTGGATTTCATATGACAACTAGTGAAGTGATGGCATGGCACTTTGACAAGATGGCGACGACTTCAGAACTTTGGTATGGCTCTACGACTTATGTTGGATGTCTATAGGCATTCGGAAGATAAGTATTCAACGATGGGAATTATGAAAGTGATCCACAAGAACAAGTTCAATAATGAGGGCTTGTGAGTAGAATTTGAGATTGTGTTCTACTATGGAGATAGCCGAGATAGAGTAACAATTGACTTCCATTATGGAAACATATGCTAAGGGACCGAAGGATAATTCTGAGTTATGATGCTCATTATGGGATAGGATAGTCTTTGTGTACCCAAAGGGTATCCTGTGTGTAACCTGGGTAGTCTGTATGCACCTGTATTCATGGACATCTGCATGTGTCCAATACCTAACCATCTGTATGGGCATGAGTTAAGCATCCACGACATTTAGCAGTCGCTGACCATCTACGTGCGTGTTAGCACCAAAATTGGTCACTAACCTCGTAGAAGAAGATTGTGAAGAGATATAAGTGATGAAATCAAATTAAACAGAGAAGACAGTGCTAATCTAAATACAGAAAGTAAGAACACCAAATTTATAGTGGTTCAGCGTAATTGCCTACGTCCACTTTGTTCAACTTTATTGATTTCCTTTATAATTGATTACAAATACAATTCGTGAATCAAATGCTTGAGTGAAGTTGTTAAGTAGAGAAGATGAGTCTTGAAAATGGCAGAGTCTCCCCGGTGTTTTTCTCTCCAAAAAAGGATCCCTTTCACTGTGACCCTGCCCCTCTATTTATAGGCAAAGATGGGCTGGACTTCCTAAGTGGGCTGATTGTCGAACGCTCCAGCCCGAGTACAGTGGTCGACGTATGCCGAGCAAGGTTCGCCGAACGCTCTGCGCCGAACCATCCCTTCTATGCCGAACGGTATGTTGGTGTCGTGCTGAATGTCTTTCGGACGTCGAGTATTACGCCGAACATCATGGGATGCCAAGTACTCCTGTTGCCGAGTAGTCACGATGTCGAGTGCTCTTTATGCCGAGTAGCCTTGATGCCGAGTACTCTTGTATGCCGAGCAGCCTTGAATGCCGAACGTTCTTGTACGCCGAGTATCTGTTGGATGTTGGGTGCTTCGCCGAACACTCCTGGATGTCAAGTGCCTCGCCGAACACTCCTTGAGGCCGGTCACTCTTGTACGTCGAGTACCTGTTGGATGTTGGATGCTTCGCCGAACACTCCTGGATGTCAAGTGCCTCGCCGAACACTCCTTGAGGCCGGTCACTCTTGTACGCCGAGTACCTGTTGGATGTTGGGTGCTTCGCCGAACACTCCTGGATGTCAAGTGCCTCGCCGAACACTCCTTGAGGCCGGTCACTCTTGTACGCCGAGTACCTGTTGGATGTTGGATGTTGGATGCTTCGCCGAACACTCCTGGATGTCAAGTGCCTCGCCGAACACTCCTTGAGGCCGATCACCCTTGTACGCCGAGTACCTGTTGGATGTTGGGTGCTTCGCCGAACACTCCTGGATGTCAAGTTCCTCGCCGAACACTACTTGAGGCCGGTCACTCTTGTACGCCGAGTACCTGTTGGATGTTGGATGCTTCGCCGAACACTCCTGGATGTCAAGTGCCTCGCCGAACACTCCTTGAGGCCGGTCACTCTTGTACGCCGAGTACCTGTTGGATGTTGGGTGCTTCGCCGAACACTCTTGGATGCCAAGTGCCTCGCCGAACACTCTTTGATGCCGGACACTCTTTGATGCCGAGCACCGATTGCCGAGTACTAGTGGCCTGGTCAAATCCCCAGGAAACACTTGCCCCCCAAAGTGTATCTCGTTGCCAAACGTGATGCGCTTTGAATCTGGTACAATCTACCTCGGAGGTACCTCTTCAAGAATGTTAGCGAAGGGGGTGCGAGACGAACAAGGTTGGGATACCGAACGATACGTTCGAAGCCGAGCGTACCTCGTGTGCCGAACGCTCTGGTATTGACCGGTTCTACCGGGTATAGCCTCTTCGTCTTCTACCTCCCTCTATATAACCAGGCGCCCTTCCACCATTTTCTTTTACGTCTTTTTTATTATCACTCTTAGAGATTTGCAATCCTATCAGATATAGAGCCTATATAATCCATTCTCAACTTCGATCGTCGAATTAGGTATCCTTCCTCTAACAATTGCACTACTTCCATTTTAGGTTCATCTTATGGAAACAGAGTATTTCCTTTAGTTGTAAATGCGTGGCTAGTGGGAGTGGTTCGCTCGTTTTGAGTTGTCTAGTTGGGGCTAGCTCCTCCGTGCCGAACGATAGAAAGGTAGATGGGGTGTTGGACGGCATCGTCTTTGCCGGGCGATCCGTCTCTGTCGTTCGGCGTGGTTGGAGAAGGTGCAGGGTGGAGTTGAATAAAATGTAGAGCAATAACTTAACCGAACGATGACTTTAGCCGATCAATACAATTGATACGATGAACATTGACTTTAGCCGAACAACACAACTGACATGCTGAATGATGACCTTAGCCGAACAATACAATTGACACGCCAAACATTGACTTTAGCCGAACAACACGATTGACATGCCGAACACTGACTTTAGCCGAACAGTACAACTGACATGCCGAACGATGACTTTAGCCGACCAATACAATCGATATGCCGAACACTGACTTTAGCCGAACAATACAATTGACACGCCGAACATTGACTTTAGTCGAACAGTATAACTGACATGCCGAACGATGACTTTAGCCGAACAACCCTTAGGTCGAACCATTACCTTAGTCAAACAAAGTAATTGCCGGACAATTCTTGGACCGGATAATGTCTTTAGCCGGACAATACAAATGCCGAACAACATTAAAAATGCCGAACAGTATAAGTGTCTAACTACACTTAAGCCGGTTACTTTAGAAATCATATCTTTTAAAACATTCTTATTGTCTGTACACAATTGCTTGCACTAGTTCACACACCACGTGGGGGGGAAACTCGTGTTGCTAATTCTAACGTTCAACGTTTTTCAAGTATAGCTTTCTCAAGCATTTAGCCAGGTTCATTATTTATTCGGGATGTCGAGAAAATCTAGCTCCGCCACCATATCCGACAGGCCTGGGCCGTCATCGAGGCAAGGAGCCGTAGATGCTTCCAACCCGTCAATCTCTCCCGCTCATAACTTGGCGCCCGATGCTCTGGAGTCAACCATCTTACTGGATAATCCGATCGATTCTCAAGCCTCGAAGATCAACGAGGCCGCTCTGCGACGGATATGTTCCATTCACGGGATTCCCTTTGCTGACGTGTTAGTTCCCTCAAGACACGACCGCCCTCACCTGCCCCCAGTCGGGTACACAGCCTGCAACAAGTTCATGTGTTGGACGGGCAGCGTGCCTCCATTCAATTTATTTCTCCGGGATGTGCTGCAGTATATAGACATAGCTCCGTCGCAGCTGCACCCGAATGGCCATGCGTTTCTACATGGGACTTATTTACTTTTCATGGCCGTCTTCTCCAGACCTCCAACCCCCGGTGATATCCGATACATTTATATGTTCAAGAGACGGAAAGATAGCCCTTCCTTCATGTTCCTCGAGCCATACCACAAGTGCCAGATCTTGACAGGGGCCTGTAGCAAATTCGCCCTGTACAAACAGGAATGGTTCTATGTGCGCTGCCCTTCCGGTTTCGCTAGGAGATGGGTTGAAGGCAGTAAGTCTCTCTGCCGAGTTACTATTTGTATTTAACCCGAGCATGTCTTTCCTAACTTTCCATTTCATCTTTTCAGGTATCAGCCAACGCCCGGAAGGCCGAGGATATTCTGATGCTGTCGATGCGATTAGAGCTCTTCCGGCCGAGGATCGAGATATCCGAGCTATCATTTCAAATGAATCACTGTCGGGGTTCGGCTTGCTAGCCCCTGGTCATCGGATCAGCCTTCCAGAAGGTGTTACAATTCCCAAACCTTCATCTGGTAAAGGGAAAAAACTTGCCAGACCGTCGTCGCGTCGTGCTCCCGACACGCATGAAGAAGGCGAGCGCAAAGAGGATGATGCCCCCGAAACTCAGGGCGAGAACGTGGGTCCCGCTTGGAATCCGGCAATCGAAGTTCAGGATATCGAGACATCATCCTCCCCTTCGAAGGGAAAGAAGAAGTTGAAATACACGGTTCAAAAGGAGAAAGTTGGTGGCGCCTCAAAAGTTACGCCTACCCCTCCTGAGAAAGAGGCTTCTTCGCAGCATCTGGAAAGTTCCTTGAGAGGTCTATCGAACCTTTCTATTCCCGAAGACATACTTAATTACGGGTTCGATGATCCTGAAGCTCTCAAATTCTCTTCGCCTGCTAGAGGCAATGTAGGAGTTCAACTCCCGGCTCAAAGAGACAATACTCCAATTAGCAAAGATAAACGAACGGGTCCGTCGGGGGGAACACTTAGGACACACACGCACATGCGCATTCCATAATACACTTCAAGTCTTTTTAATTCGTGAATTCTCCTTAACTCGTTGTCATCTCCCTTCTTTGTAGGTGATATGGGCCGCTCACACGGACTTGATCGCCTTCAGGGGTCTTCTATATTCCATCACTCCGGATGGGATTCCGGTTCAGGCAGACGCCGGGACCGAGGTGATTACGAAGATAGGGACAATCGTCCGCGCGAGTCGTCTCACCGCAAGAAAGCACACTCTCAATCTTCCCAGTCCCACGATCTTCCTCCTCTAACTGAGCCGGATAAAGAGAAGTCTTTGCAGAAGGGTTATCAGTCCGATGCTGCTCGAGAACAACATTCCAGTTCATCGAGTACGAGGCAAGTTCGAGAGCAGCGTAAAAGAATGGAATTCTCTAAGCCTCCTCCTCCTATTCCTGCCGTGGACCCAACTGTCGCGGAAAAGATGGTCGACCTTAAGGCCAAGTTTCCGAAAATCTGTTTTGACGGCTTGAAATTCCTCCCAGCCATCCATCACATTCCTAGGCACGTGAAGCAAAGTGCCATCGCCTGCAACAATGACGTCTATGTTCAACATGACGCATTCGTGCACTTGGTGGAGAAGATCTCGGAAGTATCTGTCGAGCGTCAACACGAGATTGACCGTCTGAATCTGGAGGCTGACAGCGATAAGAAAATCATCAAACTCCAAGACGAAGAGCTCGCCTCTTATAAGTCAAAGCTAGAAGCCGCTGAACAAGGCACAAAAGATACTGCTGAGGCAGTTACTCGCTTAGAGGTGGCTCACAAAAAGGAGCTTGACGAAGCAGTTCAGCGCAGCGGCGCCCTTGCCCTAGAAAAAGACTCTGTCCAAAAAGAAAGGGACGCGCTCGCTACTCAAGTCAAAGAGCTGAAAGAACAACTCTCCAAGGAGAAAGAAGACAAAATAGCTGCTCAGGAAGAATCACAGCGGTATTGTGATGAGATTGTTGCTACCCGACTCCTGAAGACAAAGCTCGACGGTGAACTTGCCGGGGTCGAGAAAATGAAGGATGAGGCCCGTGAGGAGGGCAAAAGAATGGCTGTGGAGGAGCTTGATTCTCGCCTTGAGGCGGCCGCAGAGGCCGGTAGGGAAGAGGTCAAAAGTATGTTTGACCCGTTGATCGCCGAGTACGGAGCCCGTGTCCTTATGCACCGCGACCTAACATTCTTGGGCGACGGCTACCACGAATCCCTGGCTGAGGCGTGGGAAACTCTGATAAAGATCAAGAAAGTCGAGTCAGGCTCCGAAGAAATCGACGAGGATGCATTGGTGAAGGAGTTCCTGAGGGGGAATGAGCCATCGGATTTATCCGCAGCATTGGCTCTTTATGGCAAAGGCTCTTCCCCTTCGAAAGAGAAGAACGACGAGGCTGGCCCGTCAGAGGCCGACGCTACTACTCCTCGCATCGCCGCTCCTTATGTTGCTCAATCGGCCGGTCGGTCGACGCTTGATCCATTCGAGCAGCATGCCAGTTATGATCCCGAAGATCCCGGGCTCGGCGTTCATGTGCTGTCACCTATCCTGGAGGGTGAAACCCCGCGCGCCACCGATAGCCAACCGGATCCTGGTAGGAAATTCTTCTTTCTCTAGAAGTCGAAGAGATCCCGTCATTTTTCAGCAATGGTTATTCGTTCTAATGCCCACTTCTTATATTTTCATGCAGGTCGTTCTGACGCCGAGCTAACTCCGAGGAGCGATGACGCCAAGGAGGAAGCAGGGAAAACAAGCGACGTTGCTCACGCAGGGGTAACTCCCGGTCCAGATGCTCAAGTGATCGGGGCGCTTGATGATGACAAACTTGATACTTCGTCTCCTGCCGAAGGAAGCGACGAAGTTAAAATCACTGGCGCCTCTGAACATACTTCAGAGATGAGCATGAAGGACCGTCTCGCCGACGAGGAGAAGAGAAAGGTCAAAGTCAAAGTTGAATCTGAAGTCCTGGAACTCACTGACCCGCGGAACAGACCTTTGAAAATCATTCTCCCGGGCAGGTCCAAACCACTAGATGTTCCGTCTCCTACTCCTGACTCCGCTTCTCTAGCAAGCAAAAAGTCCAAGAAAAAGCGTGAGGGAGAGGAGTCGTCGGAGACACTGAAGGAGGACAAGAAGAAGAAGTCGAAGAAATAATCGATGCACTTGTTCAACAAGTTTCCTACTTAAGTTTTGTAATTGTTTCTATCTTCCACAACTTGTAGTTTGTATAGGCCCGAATTTTGTAGGAGTGATCTTGTATCCCCATTTTGGACTTATCGAATAAAATTTTAGTTTCTTTTTGTTTGAATGATTCTCTTGTTTTTATTTGGTTTGCTGACACTGTGCCCCGAGGACTTGGAGACTTGAGACTGTTCATACTCTAGTCCGCGTTCTGGGGACTTAGAGTACTCCGCTCCGCACTCTGGGGATTCGGAGATTGGAAATCGTTTATGCTCTAGTCCGCGCTCTGGGGACTTAGAGTACTCCGCTCCGCACTCTGGGGATTCGGAAATTTGAATTCGTTTATACTCTAGTCCGCGCTCTGGGGACTTAGAGTACTCCGCTCCGCACTCTGGGGATTCGGAGATTTGAAATCGTTTATACTCTAGTCCGCGCTCTAGGGACTTAGAGTACTCCGCTCCGCACTCTGGGGATTCGGAGATTGGAAATCGTTTATACTCTAGTCCGCGCTCTGGGGACTTAGAGTACTCCGCTCCGCACTCTGGGGATTCGGAGATTGGAAATCGTTTATACTCTAGTCCACGCTCTGGGGACTTAGAGTACTCCGCTCCGCACTCTGGGGATTCGGAGATTGGAAATCGTTTATACACTAGTCCGCGCTCTGGGGACTTAGAGTACTCCGCTCCGCACTCTGGGGATTCGGAGATTGGAAATCGTTTATACTCTAGTCCGCGCTCTGGGGACTTAGAGTACTCCGCTCCGCACTCTGGGGATTCGGAGATTGGAAATCGTTTATACTCTAGTCCGCGCTCTGGGGATTTAGAGTACTCCGCTCCGCACTCTGGGGATTCGGAGATTGGAAATCATTCGTACGCTGGTCCGCGCTCTGGGGATTTAGAGTACTCCGCTCCGCACTCTGGGGATTCGGAGATTCGAAATCGTTCGTACGCTGGTCCGCGCTCTGGGGACTTAGAGTACTCCGCTCCACACTCTGGGGATTCAGAGATTGGGAAATCGTTTATACTCTAGTCCACGCTCTGGGGACTTAGAGTACTTCGCTCCGCACTCTGGGGATTTGGAGATTGGAAATCGTTCGTACGCTGGTCCGCGCTCTGGGGACTTAGAGTACTCCGCTCCGCACTCTGGGGATTCCGAGATTTGGAATCGTTCGTACGAGTCTGTATGTCGCGCAGGATAATGTAATTTATCATCCAATTAAGAGATATAGAAACTTCATAGAAAATATGGCTTCAAGCCTTTATTAACGAAGATCAACTAAATTGCTTGATTACAACTTTCAAAAGGAAACTAAGTCATTATTGAATGGAAAAATGCAGGAAATGACAGTGCCTACAACAAAAAAGGAAAACATGCTAAATGTAATAGTGCCGCAGATGTTCACCGTTCCATGCTCGGGGGAGTGTCGCGCCATCAATGGTCGCTAGCTTGAATGTTCCTTCTCCAAGTTTCCGTTCAATGGCGTATGGACCTTCCCAGCTGGGATTCATGTGTGATGGTACTGGGAAGACTCGTTTCAGAACGAGATCACCCACATCAAAGATTCTTGGGCGGACTCTGCCGTCGTAGTAACGCTTGACTCGATGTCTGTGCGCTGCCGCCCTTAACTCAACTTCTTCACGCTTTTCGTCGATGCAGTCCAGTGATTCCAGCAAGAGGTTTTGGTTCGTCTTGGGGTCATAGTATGTCACTCGGTGCGATGGAACTTCAAGTTCCACGGGTATAACGGCTTCAGAGCCGTATGCCAAGGCGAACGGAGTGTGGCCGGTCGCGGACTTGTGGGTAGTTCTATACGCCCATAATGCTGTCGGGAGTTCATCTACCCACTTGCCTCCAACCTTCTCCAGACGCTTCTTTAGTATGGACTTGATTATTTTGTTAACGGCCTCGACTTGTCCGTTAGCTTTTGGGTGTGCAACGGCAGCGAACTTTTTCTCGATGTCGTACTTTAAACAGAACTCTTTGAACTCTCTACTTTCGAATTGCGTTCCGTTGTCTGTAATGATGGTGCGTGGAAGGCCAAAGCGGCATATAATGTTTCGTACAACGAAGTTAATGAACTTCTTAGAGGTGATAGTGGCCAAAGGTTCTGCCTCAGCCCATTTCGTGAAATAGTCGACTGCAACTATTGCGTATTTCGCACCACCTTTGGATAGAGGCAAAGAGCCGATTATGTCGATTCCCCAGATCGCAAATGGCCAAGGACTGATCATTTGTGTGAGTTCCGTTGATGGAGCCCTCGGGATTTTTGCATATCTTTGACGCTTGTCGCATTTTCTTGCGTAGTCCGCGGCATCCCGGTTTACGGTGGGCCAGTAATATCCATAGCGGAGGATCTTTTTTGCTAGCGTTTGCCCCCTAGTATGGTCGCCACATTCCCCTTCGTGAACTTCCCTCAAGACTCGCTTTGTTTCATCATGAGCGATGCACCGTAATAATGGGACTGAGAATCCTTTTCGGTACATGGATCCACCCTGCATTACGTACCGCGCATCCTTTCGAAGGACCTGTTGTCTTTCGCTTCTTTTTTCTGGTAAAGCCCCGGTTGTCAGGTACAGTTTGAATGGGGTTATCCACGAGTCCTTCTCGATCTCTGTTTCCAACACGCGATCGATTTTCATCTCGTCCACGCTCGGGGCATGCAAGACTTCAACGGGATACAATCCCATTTGTTGAGCATCGTCGGTACTTGCGAACTTAGCCAACAAGTCGGCTTCTTTGTTCTGTTCTCGCGGGATATGTGAAATGTCATAACGCTCAAGATTTGATAGTAGTTCTTGGACCTGAACGAGGTACGGAGCAAGCTTTCGTCCTTTTGCTTGGTAGTCTCCTCGTACTTGGTAAACCACCAACTGCGAGTCACAAAAGATTTCGACTGATTCGATCCCGAGTTCTTTGATGAGCTTCAAGCCAGCGATCAGTGCTTCATATTCAGCTTCGTTGTTCGTAGCCGGGAAATCGAGCTTCAGGGCATAACAGATTGATCGGTTTTCCGGAGTTATAAGAACTATGCCCGCTCCGGAGCAACGGTCGTTTGATGCACCGTCAGTGTATAATTTCCATCGGATGGGGGGAATGATGTCGTGATCGTCCGGTTTGATGGGTATGGTAAATTCAGCGATGAAGTCTGCTAACGCTTGCCCTCGGATGGCTCTCCGTGGTAAGTGCGCGATATCGAATTGGCTCAACTCGATGTTCCATTTTAGCAATCTTCCAGAAGTTTCCGGTCGTTGAAGTACCTGCCTCATGGGTTGATCGGTATAAACACCGATTGAATGCGCTTGAAAGTATGGGCGCAGCTTGCGTGATGCAATCACCAAGCAATAAGCCAATTTCTCGATTTTAGGGTAATTCTTCTCTGCCCCCATTAAACGCTTGCTAACATAATATACCGGCTTCTAGACTCGATCCTCCTCACGAACCAAAGCTGCGCTTATCGCATGAGGGGATATAGCCAAGTAAACGTACAGCATCTCATGGTCAAGTGGTTTAGATAGCATTGGTGGGCTCTCCAGATGCCTTACCAGATTCCGAAATGCTTCCTCGCAGCTAGACGTCCATTCAAAATTTCTCTTTCCTTTCTTTATTATGTCAAAGAACGGGATGCACTTGTCAGTTGCCTTGGATATAAATCGACTCAGCGCAGCTACTTTTCCGTTCAAGCTCTGTACCTGCTTTATAGTCCTGGGCGCTTGTACATCTCGAATAGCTTGGATCTTTTCCGGGTTGGCTTCGATTCCCCTAGCGTTGACGATGAATCCTAAAAACTTCCCCGATGCAACACCGAAAGAACACTTCAGCGGGTTGATCTTCATTCCATAAAACCTGAGTATGTTAAACATTTCAGCTAAGTCTTGAATGTGGTCGTTTGACCGTCGTGACTTCACGAGCATGTCATCCACATAGACTTCCATGGTTTTGCCTAGCTGGTCCTTGAACATTCGATTCACCAAACGTTGATAAGTCGCTCCAGCATTCTTCAATTCGAAGGGCATCACTATATAGCAATATAGTCCGACATTTGTAACGAAGCTGGTGTGTTCTTGATCCGGAATATGCATTGGGATTTGGTTGTATCCTGAGTACGCGTCCATGAATGACAACAGCTCGTGTCCTGCGGTGGAGTCAACCAGCTGATCGATCCTAGGCAACGGGAAACTGTCCTTTGGGCACGCTTTGTTCAAGTCGGAATAATCTACGCAAGTCCTCCATTTGCCATTCGCCTTCTTTACTAGCACGGGGTTGGATACCCATTCAGGGTAGAGGGCGTCGTGGACGAACCCATTCGCCTTGAGTTTGTCCACCTCCTCTCCAAGAGCGGCGGATCTCTCTGGATCCATTCCTCTCCTTTTTTGCTTGACTGGGACGTATTTCGGGTCTATGTTCAACATATGACTCGTGATGGCGGGAGAAATCCCACACATATCAGAATGCGTCCAAGCGAAAACATCAAGATTCGCCCGGAGGAAGTCGCTAAGGTCTTCAGTCATTGCGGGGCCAAGCTGTGATCCGATCTTCAGTATTCGCGAGGGGTCGTCACGGCTAACTGAAATGTCAATTGTTAATTCAGCCGGTGCCGCCTTCTCTTCCCTGGGTTTCTCATCGTCGTCTCTCGGATCTATATCTCCGTAGATCCGAGAACTATGCCCGAGCCAGGGCTCGGGCACTACTTGTCAATTATCCGCATTGAGGATGCGGACGGGGTTGTCCCCAACCTTTCCTTTCTCCCTCCGGTGGGCCTCTCGGAGCTCGGCCACATAACAAGAACGACCAGCTGCTTGGTCACCGTGAACAATGCCTACTCCTTTGTCAGTCGGAAACTTCAAAGTCAAGCACCACGGGGCTAATGCCGCCCTAAATTCAGCCAGGGCCGGCCGACCCAAGAAAACATTATACGGAGAGTCCACATCCAAAACTACAAAGGGTAGAATTCGTACCCTCCGACGCTCGCCTTGTCCCAGTTCAACTGGTAACTCGACATATCCTACTGCATCAGTCGCAGCGCCGTTAAAGCCGTGGATACGAGCTTTGGATGGTTTCAAGTCCTTTGTCTCTAGCTTCATCTGATCATAGGCCTTCTTGAAAATGATGTTGACTGAACTTCCACAATCAATCAAGATTCTTTTTACATATGCTGGTCCGATTGTTGCAGATATGACCATGGGATCGATGGTCGGAGCCTCTACCTGATCAGCGTCTCTGTTCCTGAACACAATATCGTCTGTCATCACGTGCTGCTGCTTAGCAGGGGCCCCGTCCTCTACGTTCGAACAGCACTCAAAATCTGCATGCTTCAAGGAGCTTGCATATCGTTCCGTCTATTGCCAGTTCTTATCTGCGGGATGAGGTCCGCCGATAATTGTATTTATGACCAGTCTTCCAACAGTCCGAGCAGGCTCCTCAGGATGACGTGGAGCTGGTGCATGACCTGGGTTGGACGTTCCCTGTCCTCCTTCCTGTGGATCCTTTACAAATTCATGCAACTTCTTTTGTCTGATCAATTTCTCGATAGCGTCATGCAGGTGTCTGCATTCTTCCGTGTTGTGTCCATAAGTTTCATGGAAGCGACAATATTTCCCAGTCCGCTTCTGTTCTTCAGTTGATTCTTTTGGACGTGGCTTTCTGTACTGGAAAGTATTGCATGTGGATAGGTAAATGTTCTCAAGTGGGGCGTTTAGCGGAGTGTACTCGCTGTAGCTTGGAATTCTCGACTTCCACTTTCCCGCTTCTTTCCTCTTTCCTTGACTTCTTCCTCCGGACTCTTTGGGCTGCACAGGCTTACTCTGGACATTGACTTGGACCTTTCCCGAATTGTCTCCAGATTGCTTCACAGCAACGTTGCTCTTGATTGACTCTTGGGCAGGTCCTGGTGCCTTATCTCGTCGTACCCACCTAGCTTCCTCTCTTCTTATGAACTGGTGTGCCTTGGAGTAGAAACGCTCTAGCGTAGCCGGAGGTTTTCCTGCCAGCCAGTCTCCGAATTCAGAATCCGGATCTACACCTCTCATTACAGCTATTAGAATTGCATGGTCATTGGGATTACTGACTTTAGTTGCCGCAACGTGGAACCTTTGTAAGTACTCCTTCAGCGACTCTCCGGGATTTTGGATTACACTTGACAGAGACATCACGTCCTTCGGGCGTGTAGTGTGTATCCTGAACTGCTCAATAAACTTCTTTGCCAACTCCTCGAAGCTTGATACGGATCGCGGAGGAAGTCGGGTGAACCACATAGTAGCGATCCCAGATAGAGTAATCGGAAAGCACCTACACTTGGTGGCATCATTTGCTCTGGCTGAATCCATCATCCATTCATACCTCATTACATGTTGTCTGGGGTCAGTTTTTCCTTCGTATGCAGGAATGGTTGGCATGCTAAACTTCTTGGGGTACGCCGCTTGTAGCACAACATCCGTGAACGGAGTATGACTTCTTGACACTCCCCAGTCGTCATTTGATAAGCCCTGATTTTCTTTCATCAGTTGCCTGATCATGGCTGTCAGATCGGGTGTCTGTATGGAAGCTGGGAGGTTGGAGTCAGTTCTACGCGCCTGTCCATGCTGATGCCTCCTTTCCTGGCGATCTGCCAATCGTGCGTCGTGAGGTTCAACATTGTTAGCATTTTGATGATTTGGAGCTCCATCCTCCATCTGTACTCCGGTTCGGAAGCTTCCAGTTCTGGCTTGGTCGCAGTCTCCAGCTGTTCGAACAGCAGCATCCGCCCTTGCAGCTTCAGTCTTACGGCGTCTACGCCTGGGTGGTTCATCAGAAGAAGTAGAGCTGTCAGAAGAGGAATAAGCAGCTGGATTGCCCCCAGCATTCTGTTGCTGCTGTTGAGTGAGTTGTGCCATCAGGTTGGCATTAGCTTGCATCTGTTCTCCCAGTTGTCTCCTGCTTTCCCTAAGTTCTCTCATCAAGTCATTGAACTCCACTCTGGTGACAACTGGAGTCTGTTCTTGAGCGGCAATCCCTGCACTCGGGATTGCTGGTTGATTGCTAGGTCCTGCTTGTTGCACGCTAGCAGTCTCTCGGGCATCCGCATTAAGAGAAGCTGACTTGGTACGTGGTCTTGCCATTGTAGAGTTATTGGTATGCACTCTGAGTAGAATCAAGGATGTCCTATCAGTAAGTCGGATCTTCTTTGGGGGATTTGTTCAATCCAGTAGCTTCAAAGCAGATCCTTGAGGCCTGAGAATTCGATTCTCAGTGAAAGCACTAAAGTGTTAGCACCAAAATTGGTCACTAACCTCGTAGAAGAAGATTGTGAAGAGATATAAGTGATGAAATCAAATTAAACAGAGAAGACAGTGCTAATCTAAATACAGAAAGTAAGAACACCAAATTTATAGTGGTTCAGCGTAATTGCCTACGTCCACTTTGTTCAACTTTATTGATTTCCTTTATAATTGATTACAAATACAATTCGTGAATCAAATGTTTGAGTGAAGTTGTTAAGTAGAGAAGATGAGTCTTGAAAATGGCAGAGTCTCCCCGGTGTTTTTCTCTCCAAAAAAGGATCCCTTTCACTATGACCCTGCCCCTCTATTTATAGGCAAAGATGGGCTGGACTTCCTAAGTGGGCTGATTGCCGAACGCTCCAGCCCGAGTACAATGGTCGCCGTATGCCGAGCAAGGTTCGCCGAACGCTCTGCGCCGAACCATCCCTTCTATGCCGAACGGTATGTTGGTGTCGTGCTGAATGTCTTTCGGACGTCGAGTATTACGCCGAACATCATGGGATGCCAAGTACTCCTGTTGCCGAGTAGTCACGATGTCGAGTGCTCTTTATGCCGAGCAGCCTTGATGCCGAGTACTCTTGTATGCCGAGCAGCCTTGAATGCCGAACGTTCTTGTACGCCGAGTATCTGTTGGATGTTGGGTGCTTCGCCGAACACTCCTGGATGTCAAGTGCCTCGCCGAACACTCCTTGAGGCCGGTCACTCTTGTACGCCGAGTACCTGTTGGATGTTGGATGCTTCGCCGAACACTCCTGGATGTCAAGTGCCTCGCCGAACACTCCTTGAGGCCGGTCACTCTTGTACGCCGAGTACCTGTTGGATGTTGGGTGCTTCGCCGAACACTCCTGGATGTCAAGTGCCTCGCCGAACACTCCTTGAGGCCGGTCACTCTTGTACGCCGAGTACCTGTTGGATGTTGGATGCTTCGCCGAACACTCCTGGATGTCAAGTGCCTCGCCGAACACTCCTTGAGGCCGGTCACTCTTGTACGCCGAGTACCTGTTGGATGTTGGGTGCTTCGCCGAACACTCCTGGATGTCAAGTGCCTCGCCGAACACTCCTTGAGGCCGGTCACTCTTGTACGCCGAGTACCTGTTGGATGTTGGATGCTTCGCCGAACACTCCTGGATGTCAAGTGCCTCGCCGAACACTCCTTGAGGCCGGTCACTCTTGTACGCCGAGTACCTGTTGGATGTTGGGTGCTTCGCCGAACACTCCTGGATGCCAAGTGCCTCGCCGAACACTCTTTGATGCCGGACACTCTTTGATGCCGAGCACCGATTGCCGAGTACTAGTGGCCTGGTCAAATCCCCAGGGAACAGTGCGTCATAAGGGTTATTGTACATTCAACGATACATAAGTGAGAGGTGTAAGGCTGTGTGATGGTTGTTCTGTCTACTTTGTGCCTTATATGATATGTTATAACCATATACCCCATTATTCCACAAATGATAATAATTTAGCATATACTGTATTTATGTGCTAATGCTTTGGATGTAAGGATGGGTCGGGTATGATTCTACATATCTTGTGTCCTTATTACTACATATGACTTGTTAACCAAATTTATGGTCAACACTCCAAAGAATTCAAGTAAAAGAAGTTATTAGGAAAAGGAGGAAGATGGAATCTCTAAAGGGATTGATGAATGTTCAGCTGATAACTCCGAGCTATTCTGAGTGATAGGATTAGTTTGAGCTATACCGAAAGGTTAATGATATATAGAACTTTCTTTACTTCTCTACTCAGGATTAGACTTAAAACCTGACCATTCGATGGGGTCAAGAAGACTTAGATACGAGATTTAGAAGAAAAAAAGTCTTTTCGGTCTTGTTGAATTAACAAAGAAGGGTTTCTGATTTGGTTAAACCTTTATAAGACTCCACCCGAAAGCTTTTTCCTTGACCAAGATTAGATTTCTTTGGATTACCTTATATAGAGAGTTAACTTTTAGACTATCATTCCTATATAATCATTTTGCAGGCAGGATTTAAAACTATACTTAATATTAAATTAACAAGTTAACTCGGGATCCAATTAAGTATTATACTGGTAACCTTGAATATCCTTTTTCGTCCCTTTAGAAGGGGATCATGGCTGTAGTAATGAATTTGCTTTTCTTGAACCTTTCGACAAGATCAAGAGGAACTCTTACCCCCACTCTCTTTCACTGTATGAAGATCTAAATAACTTAATAGCTAAACCTTCTGGCAACAAGCCTTCGTTGAGGTTCAAAAGCTCTAAACCTTTCGATTTTTCTTTGTATAGCATAACATCGTATAACAAGGTAACAAACACATAAACAAATTTTTAGCTGCACAACATAACTTTAGAAATTCAACTAAAATATTTAAATATTCACATATATATATATATTACTCTGTATTACACTTCCCAAAATGATCTGTCAATATGTACATATTTAAAATGACACTAACATCCTAAAATTAAACATCGAAGGCGATCAAAAACAGCAAGATGGTTTCTTCCCCCATTTCCTACAGCCCATTTGGAAAAGGCGGAAGGTTTGGAACCAAACTGATGGGGTTGATGACCACGGGTTCAAGCCAAATTGGTTGATAGGGTGAGTAGGTTATCGGCACAGGGTTTTCTCCAGAAGCATCCCAGATGGCCAAATCCATCCAGAATGTGCTTGTAGTCAGATCAAAAGGCAAGGAGTATGTTGCTTTTATGTGTGGATTAAGGAAATTAGGCTGTAGGTGGTTCGCATTGCTAGATTGTGAACTGTTGATCTCCTCTGCCTCTTGCAGTTGGTTCAACAAGCCCAACGCGAAGCAGCAGCAATAATGCGGTGCTTCCGCGTTGATAAAGTTAGGATGAATTTGGTGTCCTTTTTTTAAGATATAAATGTTTATATAATAAGGATCAGAAGAAAGAGGGAGAGAAAGACAAATGGATTTGGTCAGTGATTTTGGTGCAAAAATTAGACATTCTCTTTTGTTTTCTAGAGATCTCCATTAGTGATTTTTTCTTTGGGTATAATTATCGTTCCATTTTTTATTTGAAAGCAAATGTTGGTTAGGAATCAACTGATGAAGTTTTGCAAATGACGGCCCTGGTTTGACTTTTTTTTAAAGAAGAGCGGCGAATTCTTAACCTTCCGCTGGATGGCAAGTAGAGAGACATTTTGGCTGCTTCTATGTAAAGTGCATTTTCAACACTCATCCATGAAACTTTACTACTTGGGTAAACTTCAGTAGAAGTTCACTTTGGTGTTTCCATTTTTATGTAAATTAGGACCTAATCTAAATCTTGGTAGGTGCTGCAATTTTTCCTTGAACCAGACTATTTGTTTAAAAAATTCCTTAAATAGTTCAGTTATAAGTACAACTTTATTTTCTAATTCTTCTATAAGTTCATCTCACATGAGTTGGGGGAATAATCACAAATAGATGACAAGCAATTGTTTTGTGAATACATGTTTCTCATTACGTATTTTTGTTTAGCTTGTCTGTATTATGTTATTCCAAACTACATGTTCCTCTAAATTATGCTCCCCTATTAGACCAACCTAGCCAATATGCTTAATAGGGGAAAGCCTTCTTCAAAAATGGTTTAATACTGAGGACCTTAGTGTTAACGGCTTTTGTACATGGAACATTCTTACTCCTTACCTGGCTTCTTTTGAAGGTAGAAGAGAAAATTCTCTTAAAGGAACCTAGAATATTTTATTTGATATTGATTGAAGGTTATGCTACCTTCCTAGTCGAGAGACGGAACTATAATAAATACACACTAGTTATCATTTTAAATGAGATTATTATATCTCATTATCAATAGCAAGTCTCGGCAAGAAATACACTCTAAAATGTGTTCTTGTTACTGAAATAAAGAAATTTGATTTCTGTTTTGCTTGTTGATATGGGAGACTCGAGTAAGACTAGCTCTACCTTTCAAAGAACTTGCAATGACCTAGGATGGGTTAAGAATTGAGTTCAATCAAAGCTAATTTCGCAAAAATCTTTTAGCTTCGAAGCTCAAATGCCATACCATTCAAAAATCCTCCAAGGAAATCGATATTTTAAAGTTAGATCTTTAAGAAGAAAGAGGGGCTGAGATACAGAAATTTCGAAGCATTTTATTGGCGGAGATACTTGCACTAATCTCAACTCGGAATGACCAAGCTTCCTGAGAGGATAAATATCTTGGAAATAAAAATTTTAAATTTAGCTTAGTACTACAAACCTCCATAATTCATAATCGGTAACTCGGTTTAGAGTGCCAATCCCATGATATCTATGGTTTTATATGAATGGTTGATCAAATCACAAGCATCTCATTATATATATAGGGTATATTTTCCGTACCTTAGTAAGGCAATGTAGCATCATGCAATGTGATATTTATAATATTGTAAATACTACCTGTTTTGCTGCTTTTTGTCTGCATCTTGTTTATCTTTGATTCGGATATTCCCCTCGGAAATTGATGTGTTTCTCAGCTTTCCATTTTTGTCCATGACTTCTCTCTTGATTAGGTAAATCTGAATCCCATGTCGTCCTGACTTTTTTGCAAAACATGTAGCACGTGGTATTCTTAATTGTTAGCTCAAAATTAACAAACAAACCTAAAAGGCATCATCTGTCTAAATTAGCAAATCATTGTGGCAATTATATGAAAAGGAATTCATTCAAAATGTTAAAGTCTCATCTTTATCCATAATGGGGATGATTGTAGATTTAGCTCTTTTCACTTGTTTAGCATTCCTGGAAATAGTTAATATTGAGCTGTACACAATTATCTAAATCTAACATTTACTCAATAAAGACCCTGAGGGGACATTTATGACTGTGATCTTGACACTGTAGTTTTTGGAGTCATTCCTTATTATTGAGGAAAAATGAGAATAAAAAGGTTCAAAATTCCCATTTGCAGATTCTTTTGGCGGCAGCCTTTTTCCCAATAATATTCTTTGACTTGAGTCAAACTACTTGAGACGAGTAGAAGTCCAAAGATTTTGTACCCAGATTAGGGATTCCACTAATCAGTAGCCTTGGCATCCAAACCTTTTGGTATTAATGATGGACTTTTACAAGATGTCATCGAACCCAGATTCGGGTATTAAGAAATATTAGAATAGCATGGCAGTCGCTTCTTGATATATTTTGATAATAAATAATGGAGATTTAGAATGTCGGCTACAGTACGAAAGGAATGTTGGAATATCGAAATGCCTTTCCTTGGTAATAAGCAACAGAAACCCACTGTACCATTTTCGATGATGGACGTTTTAAGCACAGAAATTTATATTTGCTGATAAAAGACTGGGATCTTTAATTTTGAATAAACAGTAAAAGTCTGGAAAGCCATGTGTGGTAATTAAATAACAGAGGTATGGAATACTCTATGATACATTTGGTAATTAGTAGAAGACCAGGAATTAGCCCTGGCAGTTAGCAATAGAAGACTTGAATAACATTTTCGGCTATTTAGTATTGAAAGACCAGAGTGCCATTTTCAGAATTTATTTTCTAGTAATATAAGTTTAGGATACCATTAGTAGTGGGAGGTCGAAATACTATTTCTGATAATGAGTAATAGAAGATTAGAAATCCAACTTAGTGTTGACAATGGAAATCCAGAAAACTGTTTCTGATAAATAAAATGTTTCTTCCGGATATTTGATAGCAGAGATCCAGAACACCATTTTAGAGGTTTAATGATAGAATGCAGGATGCTACTTTCAGGGCATCACTTTCTGATAATTAATAATAGAAGCCCCAGAATACCATTTCGGGTAATAAGTAATAGAAGACCAGAATACCATTTCTGGCAATAAGTAATAGAAGACCAGAATACTGTTTCTGGTAATAAGTAATACAAGACCAGAATACCATTTCTGGTAATAAGTAATACAAGACCAGAATACCATTTCTGGCAATATGTAATAAAATACCAGAATACTATTTCTGACAGTAAGTAATAGAAGACCAATTCCCATCTGACAGATGTTCATGAAGAGAAGTTGGAGAATTCTTTACAATTATGTCTATCGAATGTGCCATCTTTAGGCTTTGAGGAAATTTTGCATGCTTTCGCTTTCTCTGGCCTGAGTTTTCTTTGTCCTTTTTTCATTTGTTTTGGCCTATCTTAGGCGGGGACTCTTTTGTCCAATTTTTGAGCTTATTTAAGCAGAGCCCATTTCAGGCTGTTTGTCATTTTAGACATTACCGACCTTTTGGTGGTTGTTATTCTTAAGCGATGCCAATTTTTGGAGGTGCCTATTTCAGGCATGGACTTTTATTAGTCCGCCGGACATTTCATCAGGGTTTCCAGTGCACTCGGCTAGCTTATTCTGAAGCAGGGCCTGAGGACTTACCCGACCTCCCTCCTGGAGGCGCCTTAACCTGGCCATAGCGTGACACGGTTAAAGGCTTGTTTGGTACCTTGGCCAGACCATAGCATGGCGGGACCAAGGTATTACCCATCCTCCCTTCAGGAGGTGCCTTATCTTGGACATAGCGTGACGCGGATAAGGGCTTGTGCCGCTTTAACCTGGCCATTTCTGATTTTTGTGCGGATAAAGACTTACATCCTCCCTCCAAGAGGTGCCTTGACCTGGCCACCTTGGAGCGATCAAGGGCTTTCTACCATTATTGGTAGCCTACCATTTTAGATAGTCCAAGTTTAAGGAGAATTTCTCTCCCGATCATGTAGATTTTTTCTTATTTTGAGAATAGAACCTTTATTCCATGACTTGATCAATCCTTTACAAATTTCTTCAGCTTTCCTTGATTTAGAAAGTGTAGGCCATTTTTCCCGAGTACTTTACATTGATTAGTATCATGTCTGTTTATGAGAAGGAAGTCACAATATGATCCTTTAGATCTTCTTCAAACCCTGGTTTTTTCTTTTAAGAAGGCTAATAATTCAGATCTTCCCTGGTTTTAATATAGATGTCTTCACTTGAGGTTGTATGGTTATACTCTTTAAGAAGCTTTGACTTTTGAGCCATCTTTGACTGGCATCTGATTCTTTTACAGCTTGGTTCAAATGCTTCTTTCAAAGGAGTAGGTTTTCTTTTTATCTCCCATTGTTCATCTTTTAAGGGAATTTCTTTCAGTCTTAAGGTTTCGGTTGGAAATTCCTTAATGATTCTAATATTTCCACTGGGTAGTTCTTTTATCTTCCTTATTTCATCAATTGGGAATTTTCCCTGTATCTGTAGTTCTCCCTTGAATGGCAAGCCCCATTAATAATTTTACTCCATTTATACGTGAATGGCAAGTCCTTTATCTTCCTTATTTCTTCAAAAATGTTGTCACTTCCATTTATTCTCCCTCCAAGCGTAAAAATCGGGGTTGGTCCCACGTGAAAAAGTTTTAAGCTCCATTTCTTAGGATCATAAGAATTCGCCTTCTTTTTGTTTATAACTTTTAAGGCCTCAAGCCTTAGCCTTTGTTCCTCATCCTGATTGGGGTCTCTGATATTTACATAAGAAAGCCCTTGTCAGGTGTGGTTCAGAAGATCCTTGTTCCGACCCTTTAAATCTTTTAGCCATGATCAAACCAAAATAAGGGAATTTGATGTGAATCAGGGAATTCTCACGTCAGGAAATCAATCAAGATGGAGGTTCGACCCCTCCCTCTAGCGCCAAAAATGTTAACCAAATATATGGTCAACACTCCAAAGAATCCAAGTAAAAGAAGTTATTGGGAAAAGGTGGAAGATGGAATCTCTAAAGGGATTGACGAATGTTCAGCTGATAACTCCGAGCTATTATGAGTGATATGATTAGTCTGAGCTATACCAAGTTAATGATATATAGAACTTTCTTTGCTTCTCTACTCAGGATTAGACTTAAAACATGACCTTTCGATGGGGTCAAGAAGACTTAGATACAAGATTTAGAAGGAGAGAAGTCTTTCCGGTCTTGTTGAATTAACGTAGAAGGGTATCTAATTTGGTTAAACCTTTATAAGACTCCACCCAAAAGCTTTTTCCTTGACCAGGATTAGATTTCTTTGGTTTACCTTATATAGAGAGTTAACTTAATTCTTTACTGAAAGGCTGGGTAAGAGCTATTTGGGATTCGGAGTGATGCTAAGGTTGATGGGATACGATAGGTTATGATACTTGGCGAAAAGCTTGACCCTCATAAT
Organism: Allium fistulosum; assembly: GCA_030737815.1. Classification (NCBI taxonomy): domain Eukaryota; kingdom Viridiplantae; phylum Streptophyta; class Magnoliopsida; order Asparagales; family Amaryllidaceae; genus Allium; species Allium fistulosum. The sequence continues at coordinate 1,409,452,111 of CM060903.1, forward strand.
TTATGACTCCGAATGGTTATATGTATACCAATTCTAATAAGCCCTATTTAGATCCGAAGGGTTTAGGCTACAAACCAGAGGTTGCCGAAGGGTTATGAAGACCGCCCAAGAAAGAATATCCTTGTTTCTGTTGGTTTGAACCTTTCGGAGGAACTGCACCTGAAAGTTGTGATTAAACCAGCAAAGATTAATGTAAACTTAAAAGAAAATGTACAAAACTTAAGACTTCCCTCTGATCCTTGAATGGACTTCTTTTTTTATTAAATTTTCCTAAATCACTACCTAATTAAGGTTATAGAACTATGGTTTTAGAAGTACAAAAATGGAATGAGGAAAAATCTGCCCCACAAACAGGACCCCTTGGGTCTAATTTATATATGCTGGTGGCCATGCTTTCGTCCTTATGCCTTCGGTTAGGTCGAAGGGTTCCCTTCTCATATATAGTTTCTAACCTTTCGACTTCATCGAAAGGTTTTCCTTTCACATGTCATCTTGAATCCTTGAGCGCTACCGAAAGGTCTTTTCTTCTATTTTTTATTAGGAACCTTTTGTCCTTGTGTGAAGGTTTGTCATCTGTACTGTATGTGAACCCTTTGGTGGTGTCGAAGGGTTCCTGGCTATTATGAGCCCTTCGACTTTGTTAGAAGGCTGCTTTTCACCCGGATGTTACCGAAGGCCGAACTTTCTTCGAACATTGTCTGAAGGTTTCCTTATGCTCTTTGCTGACTTATTATTGTCGCCTTCATCTCTCACCATTCGGCACCGCTGAAAGGTGTTCAGTAAGCATCCCGACCGACCCGAAAGGCCTATCATGCTTTCGGAAGGGTTGTTATAGGGCGGCATGTCCTCGTCTTGACTCCTTTGCCTCTTTTAGAGGGTCAGAATTTCTTGGATTATGCGGAATAATACCCTCCGTCTCCATTGAAAGTTCTGGAGCTGCCTCATACTGCTGACTGCATCCCTTTGACCTCTTCAGAAGATCTTATCTGGATTCTTTTCCTTCTGTCCTTTGTTTGAGATCTTCTAACCTAAGCGGAAGGTGAATTTTTCGAGTAACATGATTTTTATAGTATTTTGAGATGATGTATCACTCACAGCAGACTATTGTCTGACCTGAGGTTTTATTCATTGTTTCTTATTATCTCAGTACTCTTAATGAGTAGATTAACAGTCTTAATAGCGCATTGATCTGTACAAAGTATGAGTAGGAGGCTACACTTTAATATATCTATATTTTGGAGCTTAGTTTCACTCATATTCCATTGTGCAATACTATGGAGCTATGTTAGTACTTGTAATTTAAGAGATAGTTATAGAGTTTATTTTGAAGACCTGGGATGTATAAACACTTTTATTTTAGGTTTTTGGTTAATCTGTGAACTTGATGCACTCTTATGTTATTTGCGGTCATTTGATTATATTATTGTCTCGTCTGTTTTTATCCTATTTTATTATTATATTTTGTAGGTGCGCTATGAGACACTCTACAAGTTCTATGTTTGAATTTTTCTTTTCTTTACGCCCTTGACTACCGTTCTACGTTGGTCAGGTATCTCTACGTCGCACTCTATAGGTATATTATGTACCAAAGATCAATACGGTTGTCACATTTGGTATTGGAGCTTAGGTTGCGTAGTCGACCGAAGTTGATGCTCAAATCCCTCAAAGATAGGAGAGGTTATCACCTTAGGATGGATCAAGCGATATATGAGAGAGCATACTTATTATATTTTTGTTTTCAAAACTCATGGTGGTATATATAGTAAGTCACATTGCTCAGAGTACCATTAGTGCTGCTTTCCTTTATGAGAGACTGATCATTCTTATTGGGGATTAAGAATGAGCTGGCATACGAGGAATGTCGCTAGGAACTCTATTTCTGGAGATGAGGAGGGGGCAGAATCAGGGGTTGCTAACCTCAACTTGCAAAACATGTTTGCTAAGATAGTGCAAAACATGGTTTAAACTGCCCAAGTTGCTCCAAATGCCTATGGTGATAGTGGTTCTCAAGTTTAGGCACCCAATGGAGCAACCCATATTTTAGAGATCCATAATATGAATATTTAAATGAATAAATTGTTAGTCCCTGAGGAGTTGGTTTTGATGACAACAACCTTACTTAGAATTAGATTATAAAATATATAATACTAACATTATTGTGTAGATATATATAGATATGTTTGCAGGTACTAAAGAATGAAGAACTGTACAGTATAAAGATTCAAGATCAAAGATTGAAGATATCAAGATTCAAGACTCATGGGTATCAAGAATTTCAAGAGTTCAAGTCTCCAAGATAAGTTATATAGTTAGGAATACTGTTAAAACTCATAGAAAGGCACTGACATCTTAAAATCTATTTTATTCGTGGAATGGAATCCACTTCGTGCTAGTTAAAAGGATGGAACCCTAAGTAGGATGGAACCTATGAAAAATCTAATGGAACATCTTTTTGTATCCACTTACTTTTATTTCAAAATGATTTTCAAAATATATAGCTTGTTTTTCAAAATGATTTTAAATATTCCTGTTTAAAAACCAAAATCATCTGTCCTGGTTTTTCAATATATTTTAGCCTCAAAAATATCCTTAGTTTTAAATATCTTTGATTTTAAATTATTATCCTAAGTTTTAAACTATAATTCTGATATTAATATATTTAGCTGTTTTATATATCTATACTTAAGATTTAAATATAAAAGTATAGAAAATTATTATATATATTTCAATATTGTTCTCTATAGTTATTTATGTATTATAACTATATATAAGTATATTTATAAAGTTTAAATATAAGTATAATATAATATAGAAATTATTTTCAAAGAAAAACAAATCACCAAAAAATACAAGGGCATGTCGACATGGTCACATGTACCCCTGTCGACATGGTGACGGTTAAATTGTTTTTTAAAAAAGAAGTGTCTATTCGCCACATCCCTTCACCAATGGACATGGCTATTGATCTACTATAAATAAAGGGTGTTTTCAACGAATTTTAATCACTTTTTCTCTGATTTAACTTCTCTTCTTCTTCTCCACTTTCTTATTTACAAATTACACCATTACTCTGCTGAAATCAATATCGAATCGAACTAGATAATTTTTGGTTTTGATTCTCTCCACTATCTCTACAAGATCTAAGTGCTAATCTGAGTTATAGACTTTTTGTAATCAATTGAGCGAGAGAAGGTGTGATTGTAGCCTTGGAAATCAATTGGGTGAACTTGTTGCCCCGGAAATCAAGTATCTCTACCCAGAGGATTGTGATTCTGGAGGGTGTACCTTGTAGCCTTGAAACCGAGGGTTGTATTTGTAAGAATTGTTTTTGAAAGGAAATCCGTACTTGTGCTGCGGGACTGGATGTAGGGTAACTCCGAACCAATATAAAATCCGGTGTGTTCTTTCCTTTACTGCTTTTACTTTATATTTGCATCTGCGTTTGATTCTGTGTTCATATCTGTGTCTGATTAGTGTATACATTGTTAAAAAATTAAGATAACTCAAAAAGATTAACAAATTTATTAAAACACTATTCACCCCCCTCTAGTGTTAATTCTAGCCTTAAGATCCTTAATCTGCATTCTCACATAAATAAACGACTAAATAAATCAAAGCATAAAATATAAAGAGAGGGTTAACCAATATTGAGTAAATGAATGAAGTTAGAGGAGTTAGCGATTTATCTAGACTAGGCTAGAATGGAGTTTTAGCCCAAGCCCAAATTACTAAATTTTTACACTCTAACACTCTATTCATTATCTCATTTCCACTAAAACTAAAGGAAAAAACAAGGAAGGCCAACCAAACTTCATAAGGAAAGAAGAAGAAGATAAAGGCAAAAGAAGGAGCTTTCAACACTATTGAAACTTTAAATAAGGTTTAATCAAATCAAAGGTGGGTAAAACTTTCCTAAACCTATCCCAACCCATTTGGGCTTGGATTTGATTATGTATGGATGTTTTTGAAGGTGGAAAACTTGTTTGAATGATCAAACATTATTTGGTTTGTTTAGAAATTTAAATAAAATAATTTAGTTCATGTTTTAAGGTAAAACAAGTTGTTATCATAATAAAATGATTCAAATTGGGATATTTCGTTCCTAATGATGAGATAATGATGGGTTTTTAGTTTCATAATTTTTGGAGTTTATTGAAATTTTCACAAATTTCTTAGTTGAGAAAATGATTTATTTCATAAAAATTAATTATTAAAATAATAAAATTTATTGTTTTGACCTGAAATTTAAGGACAAGATAAAATATGATGAATTTGATTTTGTTGAATTTTGGGGTTTGCCCCATCAATATTCGATTTTATATGAATTTAATGGCTAAGGAAAGAAGTAATTAATTAATGATAATTAAGTAGTTAATGGAAGATGTAGTTAGCCTATTTCTGAAATGTGAACTGTAAAGAAAAGAAAACAGCTAATAAAAATTCGACACCAAATGAGAATTTGGTGAAAAGTAACCGCTTAATATGGTAACAAAACATTTTTCACTTTAATTACGAGCACGCCATTTTTAACATGCGATGGCTACTTAGTAAACACACACGCAATAGCTATCTTGGCTGTTAATATGCAATAGCACTAAGGCTATCAACCCATGATGGCTTTAGGAAAGCCAACCCGTAAAAGTTATATTGCGCTTAACCCACGAAGACTAAGAAGGAAACCCAGCGTGCAAAGGCTTTAATAGAAACAACCTATGTTAGCTTGGGCAGCTATCAACACATGATAGCTTAGTGGATATCATGACACGACAGCTCTTCGATTTAACCTTATAAAGCTATAAATATGCGATAGCGTAAGAAGCTATCTACTCACGATAGCACTTGATATTATTAACATATGATGGATTTGTTTTATTTAGACATGACGGTCACATGGGAGTCAACTCATGAAGTCTATTTGGAAGGCTCGATAGCTAAATACTCTTAACACATGAAAGTTATATTTCATTGAGGCAAGAAAGCTATATTTTCTTAACTATGAAAGCTATATTTTGACAACGCAAAAAAGATACATTTATTTCAACTTTGATAGTTATATATTTAACTTTTGGAAGCTATATTTTAGTATGTGGTTGGTAGGGTTACCTTAACACATGATGATCTTGGGAGGCTTAGCAAACGACGACCTTGTAAAGTTGATTTGAGATAATGCACTAAATTAGGGGAAAAAGGCTAAATGCAAGTGATAGTTGATCCTAAGCATGAAATTGACTTAGGAAACAATAAGTTAATAAAGAATAACTTAATTAAAGAATGAAGAAGGGGTGAAGCATGATTAAGCTATATAATGATAAATTGAACCATTTAGAAGAATGTAAATGCAAATGGAAGGCCTTAGTGTCAATCTTATGACTAAATTTGACATTTTATTTGATGAAAGGCTTGAGTGAATGTCAAAATAACGACATTATAATTTGTACCATTGATGGAAGGCCTATGTGGAAAACCCATGTCTATTCATGGTAAAAATATAGGCATAAAGGGGTAAACCTTAGGTAGCATACAATTGTCTATTTACAATAAGTACGAGAGCAATGGAGTAAGGCCTTCTTGGTAGCCAAATTATCCATTGACAATAAAATCGAGATACAACCCTTATAAAAACCCGCAAGTGTTAAGAACTGAAAATTAAACTTGTAAAGTTAGGCCCCTGTGAAAATTGAAAATGAGACTATAAAGGTTAGTTGTGCACGTATTAAAGAAACCTCAAACTTATGATGAATTGATGATTATGCTTGTTTATACAATATGATGTATATTGCTATGATGATGAAGTGAGGGGAAAACCCATTCCGTGTTAGCGACGTTGTCTTACTATGGATGATTAGAGTAAAGATTTTACTTATACCAATCTTTATGACTAACACGTGTTTTTATTATTTCTCATAAACTCACGGGTATTCATTCGAATAAGCTAGGTTCATGGAATAGATATGTACCTTTTGAAGGACGAATAAAGACTTCAAAGACAAAGTAGGAAGCTTGCTAGTTAGTAAAATTATTTTAAAATTGTTTCTATACAAAACTACACTTATTCCATTAACCCTTTCTTCATATATTGGACGTAGCAATACTCTTATTTTCTTATTGTATTTACCTTTATGTGAGAATGATTTGAGTTAAAGTGATGTAACGAATTATGTAAGCCAAACTGATGTAATAAAAAGGTTGTTAGCTGCTCCATTTACTTATGTTGTGCAAAATAATACTAAACTCGCTTTTTTGCTATGAAATTGTTTCGGTGACGGCTGTAGCATCAATGACATATATTTTTGAGTCTTAGAATGTAGGATGTTGCTACATGGTATCAAAGCCAAGTTGGAGAAACACCTAAGTAAAGTAGAGCTAATATAGAATTAATAGTAGAAAATGAACATCTCGGGGAGGGGTTATTCTCTCTCTCTCTCTATATATATATATATATATATATATATATAACGTATATGTATTTTGAGATAGATATGTATTAGAATATACCGACCCCCCAACTATTGCTCTCACTCTCTATACTTCCATTTCATACGAACTTTTGCTTATGCATAAGGTAAGAATGGATCTATGTAACCAACATTTGACTTTAGGAAGTGCGGGAACAAATCTTAGTAGAGGAGAGGACAGTACACAAACCGGCGACCAAGGAAGGGAGGTAGTCTAGGAAGTTCATGAAAAGGCGATAATGAAATGTCTGCCCTAGCTGTAGGGAACCTACACGTGAATGCACTTTTTCAGCAATTTTTAGCAAACTTGGTGTAGCAACAAGTATGACCATAGGTCTAGATAGTACCAAGGGACCTGACGCAGCTAGTTTGGGAGGATTTTTTCAAAATGAATAAGGATTTTCTAAGTCTGGAAGGAGATATGTCTGATGGAATGAAGCGGGCATTGGAGGCCAGTGATTAGCTCGTGATGTGTGATAGAATTTGTGAGGGCCTAGAGCTAACAAATGCTTAAAAGGTGAAGCTTATGTCTTAGCAGTTTAAGGGACTGGAAAGTGTCTTGTGGGGAAGCATAAGAGCTGAGATTCCCGAGCATGAAATTACTTGCGAAAGGTTCAAGGAGATGTTTGAGGATCAATATGTACTTAGCCCAAAGTTACCTGCAATGTTTTGAGAATTTGTAGAGTTGCAACAAGGGAGTTTGACCGTGCCTTAAGTATATGTAGAAGTTCAATGCATTGTCTAAGTATGAAGCAGATTTGATTAGAACCCCAAGGAAGAAGGCGGAGAAGTTTATACTGGGGTTGAGGCCAGGATTGAGTGATAAAATGATGACACATCTAGCACTTTATTTAACAAAGTGGTGGATATGGAAAGGAGGTATGAGCTAATGTACGCTGAAAGGCAGGGTGTGGGGCAGAAGGCTCAAGTTGAGAAGAAAAAGAAGTTTGCTCCATACCGGAAAGGCAAGAAGGGCCAACAGCAAAGAGGAAAGGTTCAAGGAAGTGGAGAACAAAGGATGTTATTGACGTGACTAGCTATAATTGTAGGCAGATGTGGTACTATGCAAATAAGTGTCCATAGCCGGTAAAAGTAGTAAAGTTTAACTTCTTTGTTTGCGATAAGCCTATGCACAAGAAGAATGATTGTCTGAGTTGAAGATCCGGAAGTTTTTGCTTTGGAAGGACCTTCATTTGTACCGTCCGCTGAGGAGAAAGGGAAGAGTTTGCTTGGAGGTTGATTTTGATTTCTAGTATGTCAGTTAGAGGTTAGTTTAATGCTGTTGCAACATACTCTTCCATTTCAAGAGATTTGGGTTGTAGTTTAGAATTAGACACTACCTATTGCATTACATCCTTATATGTGGTTAATTCGATCGATGGGCACGCCACTCTCGGATTAAGCTGCACTAACCTTGAGTTTGACTTGTGTGCGCATTTGTTTGTTTGCGACCCATATATATTTGACTTCATAGGATACAAGGTGATTTTGGGTATGGACAGGTTAGTGCGTAATGATGCTAGGATTTGTTGTGCAAACTGGATTATCGTCGTACGGAATTCAAATGATGGAGAAATGGTTATGCTAGCTTTAGATGTAATGAAGAAAAAGTTGGACTAGATGTTACGTGCTATAGAAGATTAAGAAGATAAGATCAGTATTGTATGGGCAGAACGAGAATTTGTGGATATTTTTGAATCTATTACGGGACTAAAGTCAAGGAGGGAAATCAAATTCTGGATAGATTTGATTCCATGGGTACAGACTGCTGGTTGACCGCTAGTAGAATGTCGCCCAAGGAGATAAGTAATTGAAAAAGCAACTGGTGAAACTCGAGATTAAAAGTTTCACTAGGCCGAGTAGCTCCTTGTGGGGAGCATCTATGGTATCCATAAAGAAGTCGGATGGATATTTACGAATGTGCATTGACTATCGGAAGTTGAATGAGTTGACAGTGAGGAATCGTTATCCTTTACTCAGGATAGATGACTTGTTTGATCAACTTAGTAAAGCTCGAGTGTTCACACAGCTAGACTTGGCAATGAGTTTCCATCAACTAAGTGTAAAATAAGGTAGTGTTCCTTTGACCGCATTTCAAACAAGTTACGGTTTTTATGAGTGGTTAGTGATGTTGTTTGGACTGAGCAATAACCCTGCATTCTTCGTAGACCTTATAAACCGAATCTTTCAAGAAAAATTGGAAAGATTTGTGTTGGTTTTCGTTAATGATACCTTGGTATACTCTATGGATGAAAGAGTCCATGTAGTCCATCTTAGATTAGTGTTGGAGATGCTGAGACAACACGATTTGAAGGCGAAGTTATAGAAGTGCCATTTTTGAAAATGAGAGGTTAACTTTCTTGGGAATGTGATTTCAGAAAATGGATTAGCTATGGATCCATTGAAGATGGAAACTATTAATGGTTGGAGGAAGCCGGAGACGGTCACATAGGTGAGAAGTTTCTTGGGATTGGCTGGCTATTACCACAGATTCATCAAGGATTTCTCGTGTATAGTAGAGGCTATAACACCCCTAACTTTTACTTAACATTATTTAGGACATTTAATTGGATAGATTAAATAGAATAATGTATATAATTAGGAAGAATGAAATTTGGTTAATTAATGTGGTCGTGCCAAACTTAATGAACTAAGTAAGATTGTTTTAAAATTAAGACATGTAGAAGAATACGTGGAAGGGGAAAAATAGGCATAGATAAACCCTTCATTCATTATAGCCTGCTTTTAAACTTGTCATCGAATTTACCTCATGCCGATTTTAACTAGTCTTCGAGTTTTTAAATAAGCAGATAACCTATGTATAATGAGAGACGACTTCATTGCCATCGAAGCACATGATGATGTATGTTTTAGTTGTCGAGTCTTAAAATAGGCGGAGAGCCTTATGATTTTACATCGACAGGGTATAGATGTCGACGTTAATGCATATCAAGCTTTTAAACGGTGGAGAGACATTTGTTGCATGATTTTAACTTCAAATCCTTAGGACACTAAGGAATATCTTAATGAGTTTGACATGAAATCTTTTAGGGGTTACCAATATATGTCACCATGAAATTTAAATAACTAAGGGGAAATAACTTAATGGGGACACCAATAAAAATAGGTTATACATGTGGATAACATGGATTAATGTTGAACATGTAGGTAGCATGGAGTAAAGTTAAACATGTAGGTAGCATGGAGTAAAGTTAAACATGTGGGTAACATGGGATAAAGTTAAACATGTGGGTAACATGGGATAAATAGAAACATGTGGATAACATGAATTTAATGGCCAAGCGATGGGTTCATATTCATCATAGGAAACCTATGGGATGTATGATGCACAATCTGCATTATGCTGGAGATGTATATCTCTAATTGGTTAATTTAAGAGTTCATAGTCATCCTAGGAAAACTATGAGATATGAGATGGATAGTCCTTATCAGTTTAAATGATAAAATGTGAGATGGATAGTCCACATTATTTTAAGTAAAATAAAATGTGGCATGGGTAGTCCACACGAATATAAGACGGGTAGTCAGTAAGAACTTATATGTGTAGTCTAATAAATAGGGGATGGTAATCCGGTACATATGACATGTTTATACACTATCATCTTATACTGTTATAACCATTGTGGATGTAGGACCACAATATATGGTTAAGATGTTTAATTGGGTACTATTGAGGGGAAACCCGTTCTGCACAGTGGCAAGGTCTCACAAGATATCTATTGGTTTGAGATGGTAGATTATTATTCACACCATACTTTTTGTTAGACTCAAAGTTTTTGTTTTCCCTTAAACTCTCGCGTACTCTTTTGAGTAGGTTGAGAGTAAGGGATTTTGAGGTTCCCTTTAGATGAATAAGCTTCCAGAGACGTGCATGAGGCAATCTAGCCAGTAGGAGCAATATATCTATTTGTCGTGTGTTTTGATTCTGCTTTTGTGTTATAATGGCAAGTTGTATTAAATGCTAGATATTTGACTGTGATAATCCAAAGGGACATCTTCATATGTTGCTCTTGGAATGTTGTAATGATTATATTTCTCTAAACGTGGTTTGCGAATTAGGCTTACGTAATGAAATTGAAACCTTATTGTGAAATGCTATGAGAAAATTAATTTTAAAAATTGTATTGAATTTCCATATTCATGTGTTGCTGGTGTTATCAAAATGATCAATAGCCACATTTTATCATCAGAAATTAATAACCATGGATGACTATAACATTCATAGCACTTAGTTTCGAATCTGAAAATAGGGATGTTACGGTAGCACCCTTGACCAAGTTGATCAAGAAGAACGAGAAGTTTGTATGGACTGATAAGTGCGAGGGACCATTCTAGGAGTTGAAGAAGTTATTATGAACGCTCCTATGTTGATTGTTCTTAAAGGGAATCAAGAATTGATAGTGTATATTGATGCTTGTGGAATAGGTTTGGGGGCGGTGTGATGCAAAAAAGATGAGTGATACCTTATGCATCAAGGTACTTAAGACCACATGAAGTTAGATATCCGACTCATGAATTAGAGTTCACAGCAGTGGTGTTCGCACTGAATATCTGGAGACATTGCTTGTTGAGATGGTTAGAATCATATGTGTACCACAAGTCCCTGAAGTACTTTATCTCCTGGAAGGAGTTGAGCATAAGGTAGCAGAGGTGGCTAGAGTTCTTGATGGCACATCATTTCAAGGTAGAATATATATCGTGAAATGGGAACAAGGTTGTTGTTGTTTTGAGTAAGAAGTATCAGAATGGAGTGTTAGCCATGATCAAAGAAATGAAGAGGTAAACCTCTTACGTAGTTTGTTATATGTAGAATACTGGATCGAGTAGACATCCAAAAGTGATGGCAGTTTAGAGGTAAGTGTAACACCCCCTATCTTGAGGGCCGAAGCTAAGTGCTTCAGATGCTGCAGTGAACTATAGTATTAACTTCTAGTGATAAGGTATGGTAATGTTAGTGGTATCCATAATATCAAAAGCACGTGAATATGAAATAAAATCATCAAAGTTTCAAAACAACTTCTCTGATTACATTTCAAATCAATATTCAGTTACATAATCCCAAAATGACTCCCATTTTTCAATCAAATATAATTAATACAAATTATGCCAAGTGCGGCATATAAAGATGCCCCCTTGGATGGTCAGAGTACAAAATAGACATATCAGTCATAAATATATCACAGCTGAAATAAAACTAAGTAGCTCCTACATAGCTAACTTTGCCTCCTGCACGTCTTTGGAAGCTTATACGTCTAACCTACTAAACCTGAAAAACCTTAACTCTCAGTCTACTAAAATTAAATTTTGAGCACCCAAGAGTTTGAGGGAAAAACCTAAGCTTCGAGTCAGACATAAAGCTTAGTGTGAATAATATTATTATATCTCGGTTTACTGATATTAAGTGAGACCATGCCGCTTAGCGGAACGAGTTTTCCCTCACTAATATCCCTTTAAAAAGCATATCTTTTGCAAATCAGAATCCTACAATCAAACCAATTATAACAATAATAGCAAGTACGTATATGAATAAAAATCAGGAAATCAATGGATTATCTGTCCACACTATAGTTTTATCTGGTTAACTATTAACCATTGGCTGACTCGGACCTACCAGACATACTCAATAATATAACTTCTGTTAGACACAATACTGGACTGACTGCCCTTAGCTTTCTTTTCTAGGGTCAACTGAACCTAATAGTTTCACAGGCTCACCAGTAATCTATCTTTACTCTATAAATTCCCTTTTGTGTGTAACTCAATTTAGTCCCACCTATGACAAGCCCTACATATTGGAATTTTGGACTTATTTTAGCTAGTAGCAAATAGCTAAAGTATAGGGCGCGACCCTACACCAGTCCCATTTGGTCTTCTAATATCTGAGTCATAAACTTAGGGTTAACTACCCTATTCATGTTTCATTTTCTGTCTTATGGTTGATTGCCCTATTAAAACTTCATTTCCTTGTAAATAGTCTTTACAAATGATTTACCAATGAAATCATCTCTTTATAATACAAGGAAATCATATACTTTGCTTTACTCAAAATACTTATGCCATGGATATATATATATATAAACACACACCCTTTACATAAACCGTGATGATGAAATCGTATCAATGGGATTATCTATCCCTTCCAAGTAAGTTACAAACCCATTTTAACTTAAAAGATTTTAGGCCATGAGGCCGAATAATACCCTTGAAACCCCTGTTTAAACCTTAAACAATATCTTTTGAAATTATTGAAATTAACCCTTTCGAAAGCTTTGCTAAAACATTAGACATCCACTTTTAAACCATTTAAATTTGCCTTTCGAAAGCATTGGAAACATTCCATTCAATTACTCAAAATAAACCTTTCGAAAACATTGGGAATCTCCCCTTCGAAACACATATTATATACCTTTCGAAAGCATTGAAATTATTCACTTAAAGCATATCGTTTGAAAGTATTGGGTTCAAGTAAAAGCTTGTGGAAACATGGCTTGGAAACCATTTAAAATCATTCCTTTCGAAACTTTTTGGGTTTAACTTTTAATATAACTAAGGGTCATAAAAGAACAAAGGCAAAAGCATTACTTTTGAAAGCATATATCCCAAGTAAAAGATAAAGGGTGGTTTCAAAACCAACCCTTTTGAAACCATTACCTCCGAAATCATATTAAAAGCAGCTAAACTACCATTTTGAAAGCATTGAGAAGGCAACTTTAAAGTATAAAGGCGAAAGAACCCTTTCGAAGGCATTGATTCAAAAGATTTAAAGGCGGCAGCATGGATTTTATCCTTTCAGAAGCATCTTTTACAACATAAAGGCAGCAACTCATTTGAAAGCTCTTTTATATAAGCAAAGGCATATTGATTAAGTTGAAAGCTAATATAACCCCTTCGTAAGCATCCTTTGTAAGCAGAAGTAATTCAAAGTCAATAAGAGTAGCTTCTACCCTTTTGAAAGCTTAGTTTCGACGTTGTACCTTCTGCTTTTCAGTCCCTAACTCATATGTCAAGTCAAGTGATTCTTTCAGTCAACTAACTCATATGTCAACTAAGTGGTTATTTGTCAAGTCAACTAATAAGTCCAGTCATATGTCTAGTAAGTGATAGATAGGTCCCCTGGAGTTGATGGGAAGCCCTCATCGCATGCATGTTATGTTTGTTTGGTTTCCCCTTAGCCGAGGTCCTTGTTCTTGCCAACGATGCTTCTTTCCACTGCGACTCTCACTAGGATTTCTGTTTTGAACTAATATACTATGAGCTGCGATATTGAGGATGTGAGTCATACGGCAAAGCAGATGAACTCCAATTCACTACGTATCAATTGTTTGATACCATGTGCATTGGTTTCGACTTGGTTTCCTAGGTGATGGTATGGTGTCGAAAGCTTGCAAATGGAAGTGGGGTAGTAGTGAATTTAAGTAAAACTGATTTATAACCTTTTAAAGTAATTTCTTTTCAACTAACTTGCCTTGTTTGTCAAAATACTCTTGGTTGCCACTTCTTTATCAAATATCCTTTTCTAAAATGCTATTGAATTCGGATATTACCAAATTAGAATGTTTAACAAATAAGCTCTTCTCCTTGATTAAACAAATAAAACATTTAAATCCTTTAACTTATATAATTTTATAACTATAATAAAATGCTTAGCAAAATTCACCAAAAATCGCCATAATTCTCTTTTAGTGTGTTTTCTAACATATCTAAATTTCAGACACAAACCCATATATAACTGGCGAAAATAATTTAAACGTAATTTTAGCTAGTTTCTTTCATAGAAATTCATAATAAATTCACAATAACTTAGAAAATTATGAAACTTGAAACTCATTTCTAAAATAATATTTTGTCCATATATCAAAAACACAAGTCATTTGGATGTCATTTAATAGGTTTTTCAAATCTAAACTTATCATAAAATCTACTTGAAGCAACATAAATCATCAACAAGCATATATATCCATTTAAACAATCATATTATGGCATATTATTTGCAAAACTAATTCGGATCTAACTAGAAACTGAAATCAACAAAAATGAGATGTACGATTATTATTCACCTTGGTTTGTTGTTAAAAAGGTTGAGATTTGTCTTTCGATTATTTTGCTTAAGCTTCCTACTTGAATCTTAGCTTTTCTTCTTTTTGATTCACTTAATGGTGGTCAGCTGAGCTTAAAGGGTTTTAGTTTTAATTGCAATTGTAAAAATAAACAAAGAATGAAGGTAAGAAGGGTTTAGGGTATAAGAACATAGCCTATTCCTATTTACCCCTTATCATATTCCTCCTACTTGCTCCATTTTAATTCTCCTTTGGTTATATTAATTAAGGCACAGCTCCCTTATTGGTTAACAAATCTCAATCCCTTAACCATCTACATTATTTCATTTAGTTTATCTAATTAAATGTCCTAAATAATGTTGCTTAAAATTAGGGCCATTATAGACTCACTTTCTTAAAGAATTTTTCCTCGAAATTACGATTAGTTACTCGTATCAATCAAACACAAAGGTAAAACATACCATGAAACAAATCAGGATAAGTATCTCTAATCTCTCTCAGTTTCCCTAGTATAGTCTCTCTCGTCGCCGTTCCACTAGACTTTGACTAATTTGACTGTCTTGTTCCTTGATCTTCTTCTCATCCCTTGGGACTATACGAACTGGTTTTCTAACTATAGTCATATCTGGTTTCACTACTAAATCATCTAACACAATCAGTGCTATAGTATTTTTTAGATCTTGAATACACTTCCTTAGATGAGAAACATGAAAAACATTGTGAACTCCTGCCAAACTATTGGGTAAATCTATTTTATAGGCGAGTTTCCCAATCCTTTCTTTAATAGGAAATGGTCCAACGAATCTTGGTGCTAGTTTTCCTTATTTTCCAAATCAGATTACATCTTTCATCGATGATATATTGATGAAAACATGATCTTCGACTGAGAACTCTAAATCTTTTCGTCTTCTATTAGCATAACTCTTCTGTCTAGACTGAGCTTCCTTCATCCTAACTCAGAATAACTCAATCTTTTATGCAGCTTCTCTAACCAAATTCGGACTAAGAACTAACATATCCCCGGTCTTTAACCAACAAATGGGAGATTTGCATGGCCTTCCATACAAAGCTTCAAACAATGCCATCCCTATACTAGTCTGATAGTTGTTGCTATACGAAAACTTGACAAAGTGTAGGTGGTCTTCTCATAATCCTCTAAAGTCTAGCACAAAAGCTCTTAACAAACCCTTTAAGATTTTATTAACTCTTTCTGTTTGTCCATCTGTCTGCAAATGGTAAGCGGTACTCATCTTGAGCTTGGTACCCAAAGTTTCCTGTAGACTTTTCCAGAACTTGCTAGTGAATAAGGAATCTCTATCACTTATTATACTACTAGGAATTCCATGCAGTCTAACTATATTCTTCATGAATAATTTAGCCAAAACTGGTGCCGTCCTAGTTGACTTAACTAGAATGAAAGTCTATAAAATCCATGAATATCGAATCCCAAACTAGAACATCTAAAGGCTAAAGTAACCCCCTTGGTTTCTGATGTTCGGCTTTTACCTAATGACAGTTCAAACAATGTTTGATCCATAAGCCTACATCTCTCTTCATACCTTCCAAGAAGAAACTTCTTTTCATGTCCCGATACATCTTAGTTCCTCCAAGGTGAATGGTGAACTTTGAACGATGGCATTCTCCAAGAACTTCCTCCCTAATATTTTTCACATTTGGAACAAACAGTCTTCCTTTTTTCCCCAACCAACCATTCTGGTCAAGACTGAAATCTTTCAAGTCATCGCTCTTAGTTCCATTCCTTAGTTTTCTGGTCTGTTCAACTAATAATGGATCATACCCTTTCTTAGAAGCAATCCTTTCGATCATCACTGGTCGAACTTCTAAACATGACAACACAGTAGTTTCCTTACAAGAACTGGCTTTAGATCTCCACTGTATTCTACACATGGTCAATGCTTCTAAATCTTTCCACTCCGCTACCATTTCCAGCACTATGTACTGGTGTTTCCTGCTAAGCGCATCTGCAACCTTATTCCCTTTTCCCAGTGTGTACTCAATACCAAAGTCATAAGCAGCTAAAAACTCTAACCACCTCTGCTGCCTCATATTCAACTCCTTCTGAAAGAAAAAATACCTTAGTGACTTATGATCCATATATGACTCGAACCTCTCTCCCAAAAGGTAATGTCTCCACGCCTTCAAGGCGAAAATCACCGCAGCTAATTCAAAATCATGGGTCGGATATCTAACTTCATGCGGTATAAGCTGTCATGAAGCATAGGCAATCACTTTACCTCTTTACATTAATACAGCTCCTAACCCTGTGCCACATGCATCCGTGTACACCACTAAGTCCTGATTCCCCTCTGGAACAATTAACACGGGTGCATTAGTCAATAAGTGTTTCAATTTCTGGAATGCCTCCTCACACTTATCAGTCCAGACAGACTTACATCTTTCCACGTTAGCTTAGTCATCGGCGCAGCTATCCGTGAAAAATCCTTAATGAATCACCGATGATAGCCAGCTAATCCAAGAAAACTCTTTATCTTAGTCACTGTCTTGGGCCTCTTCCAATTATTCACCACCTCAATCTTAGCTGGATCTATGGACAACCCTTTCTCTAAGATACATGACCAAGAAACTTCACTTCGTTCTTCCAGAAATGACACTTCGGAAATTTCGCTTTCGGTTGATGCTGCCTCAACATCTCAAGCACCACTCTAAGTTGAACTTCATGCTCTCTTCATATTTAGAGTATATCAAAATGTCATCTCTGAACACTAATACAAATCTATCCAGATGCTCCCGAAAGATTCCATTCATCAAGCCCACAAAAAATGCTAGTGCATTGGTTAGTCCGAATGACATCACTAACCATTCGTACAATCCATATCTTGTCTTAAATGTCGTCAAAGGAATATTTTCTTCAGCCACTCTAAGCTGATGGAATCCTGTTGTCAAATCCAACTAGGAAAGTACTTTGGCTCCACTCAACTGGTCGAACAAATCCTCAATTCTAGGTAATGTATATCGATTCTTTATTTTCTTCTCATTCAACTGACGATAATCGATACACAACCTCAACAATTCGTCAAGTTTCTTTACAAATACTGTGGCTGCTCCCCAAGGTGAACTACTTGGTCTAATAAAGTTCTTACTTTCAAAACCAACTAGCTGCACCTTTAACTCCTTCATCTCGGTAGGTGTCATTCTAATTGGCGGTCTACTCACCAGTTATGCTCCTGGTACTAAAACTACCTGAAACTCGGTTTAACTCGTCTTCTTCCTCTATAACACCCAACAGCGCATTAACCCTAAAATCAGGGTCTTTTAGGGAGTATGTAATTCGATCACTACAACTAGGGTGTCTAAGTGATATTTTCCTATCATGGCAAAATATCCTAGCATCATATTACTTAACCAATCCATACCTAAAATAATTCTGAACCCTACGAAATCAAATACATGCAAACTGCAAGCAAATATATGACCTAATAATTCAAACTCTAAGTGGTCATATCTCATCCCAAGAGTTGCATACCCACCTATCGGATTCGCAATCCTTAAGTAACTAGGTATAAGGGTTCTAGGTTAAGCTTATCAACCAAACAATGAGATATAAAAGAATGTGACGAACCGATATCAAATAGAAATCTAACTAATACACCATAAATCAAAAGCGTACCTCCCAACACAGCTTTTCCTTTCTCCCCAGCTGTTGGCCTTGAAGTAGCTAGTCCAATGCAAACACTTTGCCTTTTCCATCCTTAGATGGTTCCTTGCACTGGTTCTTATAATGTCCAATCTGATCTCAATTAAAGCACCTTGCCTCTTTCTTATGAGTAGCTTTCTTCTCTTTGCATGTCCGACACTCGTGAGCATAGTGTCCCTTCTTATCATATTTAAAGCAAACTAGGTTTGCCTTCACCTTTTTGACAGCTTCTCACTTTTGGGTTCCTTTCTTATGGAAAAACTTCCTCTTCTGGTTCCACCCACTTTGAGCTTCCCCTGCTTTGTTACCACCATGAAAAGAAAGCATCTCCTCCTGCCTCAAACCATCTCAACAACTACTTCACATGGATCTTGATATGTGGCAGAGTCGCTTTAGCTAGTTCAGGTTTCAGTCCATGGATAAACTTCTCATTCCTTTGATAATTGTATCAACCGTAGCATATCCATATCTTGATAGCTCTTTAAATCTGGTTGCATACTGAAGCACCATCATGTCTCCCTGCTCCAACTCCATAAATTTTCTGAGCAGAGTTGACTTAGCAATCTCAGACATGAACCTTTCCTCAAACCTCCTTCTAAATTTATCCCAAGTCATGGTCTCCTCGTTAACTCCCAAAATAACACTGTTCCACTAGTACAGTGCTACTCCTTGCAACTGTTTAGAAGAAAATCCCCTTTTCTACTCATTATTAAGTCCTAAATCAGCAAAAATCCTATAATAATGAAGCAACCAATTCTCCACTTCAATGGCATTCTCTGTCCTGATGAACGGCTTTTCTCCAAGCCTGGCATAATCTCTGCTTAGCATTGCATAGTTATTGACCACCAGAGCTCCCTGATTTCCACCTTCCACATTTCCTCCGACTACACCCGCAGCAATTCTAGCCAATATCATATTAACGAAGAACTGATACATATCTCCCATATCAACTTGCGGCACTCCAGCACCCTCATTAGTAGCTTATGCCCGACCTAGATTCCTTCTATTGTTAGGTCTTGTGTTCCCATTGGTTGTGGTGCTTCCTCCACCGATGTTAACTCTTCCACTCCTAGCTTCCATATCTAACGTCCTTAAAATGTGCATTCGAATCTTTGTAAGATACAGAAGAATAGCTTAAGAAAGATGGGAGAATAGAGATAAGGCATATACTTATATATAGCAAATACAAGTACGTTACTATAGCGTTATCCAATACCCAGTCTTTTCTTTAATTCCCTAGGATTATGTTTTCAAAATCATTTTATGTTTGAAACTTTTTTTAAGTTTTCATAAACCTATGTTCTGATACCAAGTTGTAACAACCCCTATCTTGAGGCCCAAAGTTAAGCGTTACAGATGTTGCAGTCATCTATAGTATTAACTTCCAATGACATGATATGGTAATGTAAATGGTATCCATAATATCATAAGCACATGAATATTAAATAAAATCATCATAGATTTCAAAACAACTTCTTTGATTACATTTCAAATGAATATTTCATATTCAGTTACATAATCCTAAACGACTCCCAGGTTTTGATAAAATATAAGTAATACAAATTACGCCAAGAGCGGTATATGAAAATACCCCCTTGGATGGTTAGAGTATTAAATAGACATATCAGTCATAAATACATCACAGTGGAAATAAAACTAAGTAGCTCCTACATAGCTAACTTTGCCTCTTGCACGTCTTCGAAAGCTTATTCCTCTAACCTACTAAACCTGAGAAACCTTAACTCTTAATCTACTCAGATCAAATTTTAAGCACCCGAGTTTAAGGGGAAAACATAAACTTCGAGTCAAACATAAAGCCTAGTGTGAATAATATTATTACATATCGGTTTACTGATATTAAGTGAAACCACGCCGCTTGGAGAAACGGGTTTCCCCTTACTAATATCCCTTTAAAAAACATATCTTTTGCAAATCGGAATCTTGTAATCAAACTGATTATAACAATAATAGCAAGTACGTATATAAATAAAAATCAGGTAACCAATGAACTATCTGTCCGCACTATAGTTTTATCTGGATAACTATTAACCATTAGCTGACTTAGGCCTACCAGATATACTCAATAATCTAATTTCCATTAGGTACAATACTGGGCTGGCTACCCTTAACTTTCTTTTCTAGGGTCAACTAAATCTAAAGGTTTTATGGGCCTACCAATAACCTATCTTTACTCTGTATATTACCTTCTGTGTGTAAACTAAATTTAGTCCCACCTATGACAAGCCCTACACACGGGAATTTTGGACTTATTTTAGCTAGCGACTAATAGCTAAAGTATAGGGCGTGACCCTACACCAGTCCCCTCTGGTCTTCTAATATCTGAGTTACGGACTTTGGGTTAACTACCCTATTCATGTTTCATTTCCTATCTTAGGGTTAACTACCCTATTCATGTTTCATTTCCTATCTTAGGGTTAACTACCCTGTTAAAACTTTGTTTCCTTGTAAATTGTATTTACAAATGATTTACCCCTGAAACCATGCCTTTATAAAACAAGGAAATCATATACTTTGCTTTACTCAAAATACTTATGCCATGGTATATATACCTTAAATAAAACAGTGTTGATGAAACCGTATCAATGAGATTATCTATTCCTTCAAAGTAAGTTTAAAACCTTTTTTAACTTAAAAGATTTTACGCCATGAGGCTAAACAATACCTTCGAAGCCTCTATTTAAACCTTAAACAATACCTTACGAAACCATTGAAATTAACCCTTTCGAAAGCTTTACTAAACCTTAGACATCGTCTTTTAAACCATTTAAACTTGCCTTTTGAAATCATTAAAGACCCTCCATTCAATTACTCAAATTAAACCTTTCAAAAAACATTGGGAATCTCCCCTTCAAAACACATATTATATACATTTCGAAAGCATTGAAATTCTTCACTTAAAATGTACCTTTCGAAAGTATTAGTTTCAACTAAAAGCTTGTGGAAACATGGCTTCGAAACTATTTAAAATCATTCCTTTTGAAACCTTTTGGGTTTAACTTTTAATGTAACTAAGGGTCATAAAAGAACAAAGGCGAAAGCATTACTTTTGAAAGCATGTATCCTAAGTAAAAGATAAAGGGTGGTTTTGAAACCAACCCTTTCAAAACCATTGCCTCCGAAACCATATTAAAAGCAGCTAAACTACCCTTTCGAAAGCATTGAGAAGGCAGCTTTAAAGTATAAAAGTGAAAGCACCCTTTCAAAGGCATTGATTCAAAAGGTTTAAAGGCGACAACATGGGTTTTATCCTTTCAAAAGCTTCTTTTACAATATAAAGGCGGCAACTCATTTGAAAGCTTTTTTTTATATAAACAAAGGCATATTGATTAAGTCGAAAGCTAACATAACCCTCCTTTATAAACAGAAGTAATTCAAAGTCAATAAGAGTAGCTTCTACCCCTAAGAAAGCTTGGTTTCGACGCTGTATCTTCCGCCTTTCTCAAATTCACTACATATCAATTGTTTGATACCATGTGCATTGGTTTCGACTTGGTTTCCTTAGCGAAGGTATGGCGTCGAAAGCTTGCAAATGGAAGTGGCAAAGTAGTAAATTTAAGTAAAACTGATTATAACCTTGTAAAGTAATTTCTTTTCAACTAACTTGCCTTATTTGTCAAAATACTATTGGTTGCCACTTCTTTATCAAAAATCCTTTTCTAAGGTGCTGCAGAATTCAGATGTTACCAAATTACAATGTTTAACAAATAAGCCCTTCTCCTTAATAAAACAAATAAAACATTTAAGTCCTTTGACTTACATAATTTTATAACTATAATAAAATGCTTAGGAAAATTCTCAAAATATCGCCATTATTTTCTTTTAATGTGTTTTCTAACATATTTAAATTTCAAACCCAGAACCCATATATAATTTCGGAAAATAATTTAAACTCAATTTTAGCTATTTTCTTTCATAGAAAATTCATAATAAATCTACAATAACTTAGAAAATTATGAAATTTGAAACTCATTTCAAAATAACGTTTTTGACTATATATCAAAAAATCAAGTCATTTGGATGTCATTTAATTGGTTTTTCAAATCTAAACTTATCATAAAATCTATATGAAGCAACATAAATCATCAACAAGCATATATATCCATTTAATCAATCATATTATGGCATATTATTTGCAAAACTAATTCGAATCTAACTAGAAATGGGAATTAATAAAAATGATAAGTGAGATTATTATTCACCTTAGTTTGTTGTTAAGAAGGTTGAGCTTTGTCCTTAGACTGATTTGCTTAAGCTTCCTACTTGAATCTTTGCTTTTCTTCTTCTTGGTTCTCTTAATGGAAGTAGGCCGAGCTCACAAGGGTTTTAGTCTAGTTTGCAATTGTAAAAATGAACAAAGAATGAAGGTAAGAAGGGTTTAAGGTATAAGAACATAGCCTATTCATATTTTGCCCTTATCATATTTCTCGTACTTACTCCATTTTAATTCTCCTTTGATTATATTAATTAAGGCACGGCCCCCTATTGGTTAACAAATCTCATTCCCTTAACCATCTACATTATTTCATTTAATTTATCTAACTAAATATCTTAAATAATGTTACTCAAAATTAGGGTCAATACAATACGTTTAACGCTTTTGGATCAAATTACTACAAGGAAATGGAAGGATCCATTAATTACTGAAAGAATTAGGTGACTAGAGATGGGTGCAAATGTTGTGGATTTGAAAGGACTTAAGATAGACTTTTAAGGATGGCTTGGAAAGAATGGAAGACTGCGTGTTTGGAATGTAAGGGATTTTTGAAAGGATGTCTTGGAGGAAAGTCATCGGATGTAATTTACTATTCATCCTAGAGGCACAAAGATGTATCGTGACATAAAAGAGTCTTCTTGTAACAACCCGCCAATTCGTACAATTCAAGCTCACAATAAACCACACATATCCAACCTAAATTGAAGGGAAAGATAGACAGTTATGAAAAAGAAAGAAGAAAGAAGAAGAGAAGAGAAGAAAAAAGAAAGAAACTAAAAACAACATAGAATCTCAAATCGCAGCGGAACAATATACAATATAATATCAATGATCTTTACAAAGTAGAAACTGTTAGATACATACATCCATTAGAGTGCAACAACAATCCACTATCATCAGCCTGGACAGTTATAACAGCCTGTCCTCACAATTACTGATGATTTCAACAATAAAGCAGTGAAAAATAACATATACGTGAATACGACTTGAAGACCTCCAACTCACCTTCTAAGCTCCAATGCATCCAAAGCAATCTGTAAATACACTCAGTCTGACCTGAGCATTATGACAAAATAAAATCCGAGTCAGTCTGGAAAACTAACATGAGAAGACACACCCAATTGGACTTTTAAGATATAAAAAAAACTTTTAAAATCAACAGTATCTCGTAAGACCACGCCGCACATAAACACAAACGAGTTTTTACCTTACGTTAACCAAAACCATTTCATACGAAATTCTCTGATATTATAATAGTGTCCAAACACAAGTACTTATTAATCTTAGCCGAATTTTACATTAATTAAATTCCAGCATAATAGGTATACAACTAAAACCGTAAAGGCTCGTATTGGAGAATGGATTCAATACAATGACTGGCTAATAGGGTACCGCCCGTCACTGTGCATCTCTAGGTAAAATAACACCGAGGACCTCGCTTGGATCCCTGGCCAAAACAGGACCGGCCTACCCCTTACTTGATAGTACTGAATATGATCACCCCTCCATTAATGGGCCTTGAAGCATACAAATAAAAGATAATAGCAACCCTAGATAGGGATGATCATACCCTACTAGGGAGAGACCCATTTAGAGCTACTGCATCTCCCCTGTTTTTTTCGTTCTCGGTTGATGAGTGTTTGTGCCAAAATTGGTCACAAACCCCGAATGTTGTGAAAGCACCAGTGTATGAATATAAATCAACAATATTCACACACAAATCTCAAATCTAAGCAAACAGAGTATCACAATTCAGAAATAATGAACAGAAAACACGAGATTTATAGTGGTTCGGCGATCTTGCCTACGTCCACTCTGAAGTTGATGATTTTATTGATGTTCACTCAATGATTACAATCTCTTCTAATGTAGTACAACTGAAATTATATGCTAAATCTCAATCTAAGCTAGCGGTGGTGATTCTGAGTAAATCTGGCAGAGTCTGGGTGCTCTTTAGCTCTCAAAATTGTCTGACCCCTTTTCTGAATGACCAGGGGCTCTATTTATAGGTGTAGGAGGCAGATATTTTTCCTAAAATGAAGGGAGACCAGTTCTGATACATCAGGGGGCCCACATGGCCGAAATCCGGAGATCTGGGGCCCACTTTGGGATCGATTCGACCCTTAGTTCGAATCGATCAAGAAATCATCCAATCGGGCTGAAATTTGGCGTGAACATTCTTCATCATGTGTTTGAGCTTCTGTGAAAATTTCATTGCATTTGGACTTGTAGAACTCGAGTTAAGATTGATTCAAGTAGAAGATTTTCGTGTTCTTCGTCCTATGGATTCGTTCGAATCGATATCGTCGAATCCATGGGGTCGAATCCATGCTCCCGCATGTGAAGGCGATGATGTGGCGCGCATCCCTTGTATCGATCCACTTTTCGCTCCGAATTGACTGGGTCGACTCCATGTCCTCTGCAGCTTTGACTGGGTATCCTTGTGATAATGGATTCGAAGATGCGATCCTTCGAATCGATAGGAGGGATGTTCCTTCGTATCGATCAGGACAGTCCACAGTCGATCGATACGAAGACTTCCCAACTGGATGGATTCGAAGTGCCTTACCTTGAGGTATTCGAAGAGAGGTCTCGTGCCGGATTCAAGTGGTCTTTGACTTGATGGATTCGAACCGAGGTTGGGTTTCCTGGATTCGAAGTAGTACACGTCCGATGGATTCGAAGAAGAGTTATGCTTCGTGGATGGATTCGAATCACTATGTGGCTGATGGATTCGAACATTAGAGGTTAAAGCACTTTCATGGATTCGAAGTCATCAGGGGAACTTCGTTGGAATTTAGTTTGATGGATTCGACCCTAGGGGATTCGAACCATTGGGAGACGAACTCAAGGCTATGTCCTTCACTTGCGTCGGTGATAGCTTGGGCGTACGAACTCGGATTGACTCGAGATTTGGAATGTTGTTCTATCTGGCCTTGCTTGACATGTCTTATCAATTGTAGCCCGATCGGACTCGGACAAAATTCATCGATATCCATGGTGAACTTGTGTACAACGAACTTTAACGACGAACTGTCTTTAGTTTTCCAGTCAACTTTTTGGTGTCACGGCCTTGCCAAAAGGCGGGATAACAATGAGACTTGAGGCTACGTTTTACCTTTTATATAGCACTTCCACTTGGAATGTTAATACCGCCCTCCATAAACAACAATGCAATACCAGCATTCATCCATACAATTTTGTTTTGGGATTGAACGAAACACTTGAGAGTTCCATCTCCAAATTCCATCATCCGCAAGATGTCTTCACTTTGAAACGCATTTGTTGGATCAAAGTGATTTTCGGATAACATTCCAGATCCCGGTCTCTTTTAAACAACATTCGATAATTCCTAGTAAACTCAACAGGTTCTTTAGGAAATAAACAGTCAAAGATAAGAGCAGAGATCACCTCATAACCGTTACTGAATGGATTTCCTGATCATTGTCCTGGGAGAACGAAACGAGATTCATATGCACAATATAGCATCATTGGAGATGACTGTGCCATATAACTCACGTGTTTCTCCTAGATAGTTCCAAATTTATGTTTGGGTCCAATTTCGATAGTCGGTTATTTCACTATCGAATAACAATCATTCAATTAGGAATTTAATTCCATAGTGAAAAACAACATTGGCTAAGCACCAAGCAACACTAAGCCTCTTTTAACAAATCCTTCGATTAAGTAAAATCACTTGTAAATATTTGTACCAAAATACTTTTACAAAGATATACATATATATATACAAAAATCCCTATTTCTTAGTACTTGGAAAAATATCCA
Source organism: Allium fistulosum (assembly GCA_030737815.1). NCBI lineage: Eukaryota > Viridiplantae > Streptophyta > Magnoliopsida > Asparagales > Amaryllidaceae > Allium > Allium fistulosum. Next base: position 1,409,478,340 of record CM060903.1, read on the forward strand.
TATACGTATCTCAACGGTATACGTATATTCACCAACATTTGGGAAGATTTTCCCTTTTTATTCAATTTTAAAATCAATCACAACTCCATTATACTTCCACAAAACTATTTATAAAACTCTTTTTATAAATATATGAACCCACTTCTAAAATTCTTTTATAAATATCTCAAACCATTTAAAAAACCCTTTTACTTTTTAACCAATCTTCCTTTACATTTTCCAAAACAAGTAATAAGATTTCTCTTATAATCCATACCTGTTTCTAAAACCCTATTTATAAATCTCGAAAACATTTAAAATATAAATTCTAATCATCTACTTAAAGCACTATTATATAATACTAAACAATATAAATAAATAAATATTAACTTTAAAAACAATTTAAAATAATAATTAATAAACTCCAAACCATTTAATAATTTAAGTAATTAACTTTTCAAAATATTAAAATATTGATAAACCACTTTAAAATATTATTAATATAAATAAACAACTTTTAAAGCATAATTATATTTCCTTGATATAAATCCATACTTAATTTTCCACATAATCTTTCCCATATTTATAAAGCTATATTTATAAATCGCTTCTATTTTATGAAACTTCCTTTCATAAAATCCTTTTTATTTATGATCCTCATTTATAACTCCATTCCTTTATAAATCTCACTTATTCATAAAGTCCCAGTTGAAAACATAATTTCAATCGTTTCTAACCTTGCACCCATAGGTATATATTTCTTCTATAAATTTCTTTCAATTTATAAAATATCGTTTAACATTTCCAAATTTACCCTCACCCTCCATTTTCGAAATAGAATCAACAATTTCTAAAATACCATTCCACATCTTAAAATAAATCCACCGCTTGATCTATTTTTCTTTCCAATCTATCCAATGACAATAGTTTCCATTTATTTATAAACACGGTTTATAAATCCATATTTTTTACTAACGAAAATACGATTTTACAAATCTTCGCTTTCTTTGTAAAATATCACTTTTATAATTATCATATTTATAAATCTCATCTTTATAAATAAATTATAATATATGTACCTATATATATATATGTACCTATATATATATATTACTTCATATAAAATGGTTAATAAATGTTTGTATCAAAATATTTCTATTTTCTTTTAAAACCCATATTCCTTTATTATAAAAGACTAACTTATTTCCCAAGATTTTAAAAACCTTTATTCACAGTTCGAAATCTCTATTCAAAATATCTCATAAAACCATCAATTCTAAAAATCATACTTTTATTTTAGAAAAACTATTTAAACATATATAATTTCCACTTGAAATTCCTTTTAAACCAAATCATAAGTTTATAATATTTTAAAATATCAAAAATAAATTTAAATAGCATTCTGGAAAAACTCTCGTTTTCAAGAAAATGGCGTTTGTTCATCAAATATGTTTCTCAATCTTGATTCTAGATATTCGCTTTCTTCTACGCAAATTCGAGATAATCCAATTACTTACCATCAATCTGTCCCTCCTATTTCTCAATTAAATTTGAGACCAACCTTGCCTAATTCAATCTGAAATTCTGAATGTGATTCTCAACTTCGTTCTTATGCCCAAATTGTTAAGGAAGGATTACCGGTTATGCCTTCTCAATCTTGTGGTCGCTTGTGGGATCACCAGCGTTTTAAAATCTGGCCTGATTTGAAGAAAAGGAACAATTGTTGCTATAGATGTGGAGATAATTATCACTATGCGTATCAATGTCATGACCCCATTAGGCGTTTCGCATGTGGCAAATTAGGGCATAAGAAAGATTCTTGTTTGTTGAATTCTAAGATTGTAGTTTCTGAATCCCAAATTAATGCCGATCGGAATAGAAACCTGTTGAAATCAAAACTCATAGCCTTTGGACCACAACATATTTACCATGGTTTTCAATTCACGTTAAAGTTCTTGATGCTTAAAGGATTGCTTCTTGATAGTTTATGGCAGCAAAGAAATGAAGGATTGCAACTATTAGAAGAATTATTTTCTCACTTTGATGTGATAAATTCACCTAATATAGGCAAAGGGTATAAGGATAAATTTGGTGACTCAAATGACTATTTTGGAAAACCGTCCTCTAATAGACCTGTCGATAGTGATTTGATAATTGATAATCAGGTAGAGGAAAAAGAACCTATAATCTATGTCAGCTTTGCAAATAAGGAAGATGAGAACATAAATCATGATCCTATGCTATTGGATGCCTCTGTGATACTTTGTTCAAATGCACCTATGGTAAATAAAGAGACGAGTTCGTCTTTTTCAAATATTCTTGTTATTGATGAAGATCTTGATTTTACTCGTGTTAGTGGTATGAGAGCAATTTCTCAGGATTTCGAGTTAAAAACTAGTAACAGATTCGATTGCTTGAATACTGTCATTGTTGATCAAGATATTGAATTGGAATCTTTTGATGTCATATCAGACAGTATACGTTAACATACAAAGGAGTATCTGTTGCAAGTTCGATTTTTTCAAAGATTTCTAGAAACAACAACTTGTTTGAGGAGAATAAAGATGGAGATTTTGCTGTTAGTATAGAAAAGAATTCCAATTTTGGTGGGGATGAAATGCAGTATATCATTGACACTTCAGTTCAGATTAGTAATTTGGTTCCTTCGTTTGGAAAGTTTTCGATAGCTGGATCTTCTTATAATATTGATGAGGTTGCTAAGACTTATCATGGTGAGGTCTTCGATGAGATTTTGTCAATTTCTTTGCCTGAAGTAATCGAAGAGATGTTAGTTTGTCCAATGTCAACAACCATTAACTCGCTCATTGATATCAGTGCACACGATGTGCATGATACGCAGTCTGTAGATCATATAGATGTTGTATCCTATTTGATTGATGAAGTTTTAATTGATGTTACTTTCGCTAATTCAGACATTGGAGATGAGAATAGATTGTTGTTTTTAGAGGACAGTTCCAGTTTAGATGATGAAGTTTCTGTCAATCAGGAGTTTGCTATCCCTAATATGTTGAATTGTTCTCCAATTCAATACTCTAATGCTAGAGTGGAGAAAACAGTTATGGCTATAGATCATCTGGAGAACAAGACAGATTTAAAGAGTTTCGTTGCTAAAAAGGATAATATGGCTTTGAGTGAATCATCATAAGTGGTGAATGATATTATTTCTAGAAATTTGACTGTTGGCTCTAGCATTAATACTGATGCTAGATCTTCTTCTGGTAGTAGTTGTTTGGTTCTTAGAAATGGTGAGGTTTCTTTGATTGGGAAAAATGAAGTTAATGCTTTAGAGTTAAAAATGTTGGAGAAAGGCAGCAGTTCAGATCCTATGCCTTCTGCGTTGACGAGAGGAAAGCATAAGAAATATGCGGCTTCTACTGGTTCTGTGCGTCGGAGTGCTAGGATTCACAGTTGTCAGTCTCGGCCTATGGGTAAGTTACCTGGTTCGAGCGCCACGAGTGGCGTTACGAATACAGGCTCAGGTATGAGTTCTTTTTCGAGCAGTACGTATTCTACTTATGCTTTGGGCAGTCTATCATCTGCTGAGTTTAGTCAGCTAGCTCGTGATACTTCGTTTTTTTCCGACATTGAGATTGATAGAGAGTATATTAGATGTAAGGAATTAGAGAGGGCTAGTACAGTTGGTTTATGAGGATCATTAGTTGGAACATTAGAGGTCTGAATGATTTGAATAAGTGTGATAAGGTTAGAGCGTTCTTTAAAGACTATTCAATTGACATTGCTTTACTTCAAGAAACTAAAATTTGTTGTCCTGATGTTCGTTTCTTTAGAAGATTAGGCGGGTGTCATTTTAGAAAATGGGTTTTTCTACCTTCTGTGGGAACTTCAGGGGGATTAATGATAGGGTGGTGTGATAATTATTTTAAATTACTTCAATGTATTACTAAGCAGCATTCTCTTCATATCATTTTTATTAATCTTTTAGATAATTCTTTTTAAAACATTTCTAATGTCTATGGGCCTAACTCAAAAATTAATCGGAGAATTTTATGGAATGAATGCCTCGAATTTAGATCCTTAGCTCCGGGTTCTTGGATTTTGGGGGGTGATTTTAATGTTACGCGATTCATAGGAGAGCGGTCTCTTAGGGAAGGGGATTACTCTGCTATGGAGGAATTTGACCATTTTATTATTAATTCTAATTTGATCGAGATCCCCCTTTCTAATAGAGAGTTTACATGGAGTAATGCAAGGGTTTCTCCACCCATGGTTCTTCTTGATAGATTTTTCGTTAGCGACGAGATTGAAGATAAATTTCCAATCTGTAGAGTCTCTGGTTTACCTTACACGTACTCAGATCATTGTCCTATTATCCTCTCCTACGAGCATCATAGAGTTACTATTAATAATTTTAAATTTGAAAAGATGTGGCTTTTGGAATCTAACTTTGTGAATTTAATTAATAGTAAATGGATTTCTTTGAATTATCATAATACTAGAAATAAGGATAATTCAGCAAAATCTTTTGTATCAAAACTTAGGGAGCTTAGAATTTTTCTTAAAAACTGGAATAAGAATGTTTTTGGCAATATAAAAATTAAAAAAGATAACATTCTTAATGAGATGCTTAAAATTAATAAGATAGAAGAATCTAGACAATTAAATATAGGTGAGCGTAACGTTCTTGCTAATTTAAAAGATGAACTAAATTCAATTTTAGAAAAGGAGGAGGTTATGTGGAAACAGAGATCCAGAATTCAATGGATCAATGAAGGTGATAATAACACCAAATTTTTTCATAACATAGCTAATGGTAGAAAATGTAGCAATACAATTAATTCTATTATTGTTAATAATGAAGAGTTAGTTGATCAAAGAGATCTTAACAAGGCTTTTACATACTAGTATAAGGATATTTTTGGATCTAAAATCAAACATAGAATCAATGTTAGATGGATAGATCTGTATCCATCTGATTCTATTATTGATTATATGAGTTAGATAATCCTTTTACTAAAGAGGAAATTAGAAAAGCTATTAATGACATGCCAAGTGATAAATCCCCGGGACCTTATGGGTTTCCAATTTTATTTTATAAAACTTTTTGGGGCGTTTTAAAATTTGACTTAGTTAATATGTTTAATGATTTTTATAATGGTAATTTGCAATTAGGGAGATTTAATTTTGCAATTGTTATTTTGTTACATAAAAAAGTAGGAGCTAAAAACTTAAAAGATTTTAGACCTATTTCTTTGATTAACTGTTCAGTTAAAATCATTTCTAAAGTTCTAGCTAATAGACTTAGTACAAGAATGAACAATTTAATTGATTGTTCACAATCGGCTTTTATTAAAGGGAGAAATATCACTGATGGAGTGGCAGTTGTTCAAGAATATATTAATTACTCACTACTAGAAAAAGCTCAAAAACCGGCAGGGTAGGGCGACGGCTCCCGACGGCTTATTTCCGACGGCTTCCGACGGGCCGTCGGCGGCCGTCGGAAGCCGTCGGAAATACGCGAATATCTGGCTCCAGCCGAGCCTGCTTCTTCTCCACTTTCATACGAAAAATTTAGGTCTACTTCCCCTAATTCTCTTCCCCAGCCCTCCAATCAGCAATTTCGAGATTTCAGGTTCTTCCCGGCTGTGCAATTAACTTCTACTGCTCTCTAGAACAGGTATAATCTCTTATTTTAGCCAAAATTTCAGTTTTTATCCTAATTCAAGATTTGCATAATTTGATAAATTAGGGGTAATTGTTGATTGAAATTGTTTACAATAGTGTTATAATAGTTTCTAGCATTCCATGGTATTCCTATTTCATCTGATATCATGAAATTGCGAAAAACATGTATAATTTATATTGATTATATATGTGTGCACTGTTATCATTGTATTGTGTTAGTTTATGCAACAAAAAAATACGTCGAACGAGCCTTTAGTTGATGCGTAATACGTTGAATAAATGTGTTAAATTAATATATATTTTTGTAAATGTGAACATTGAGTAAAACTGTATTTTTTCGTAAAATGCGCGCATGTAACTGACAAATGTCCCTTAGAGAGTTTTTGGCCCCGTCTGACGAGTGTTGTACATGATCGTTGTATAAATAGTCGTTCTTTTCGAAAAACGACCATTTATATTCATCTGGTACAATGTTTGTCGGATTTGTCCCTGTATTGGACAAGTTATGAACACAAGGATTATAATCTTATCGAAATAAAGCATACATCGCACTATCACAAGTACGATCCTTTTGTACTAGCCAAACAAGCATTGCAAGTTTATTACGCTCCTTATCCGTCTCTAAAAAGAGATAAAGCAGATTGGTCTGCAGTTTTTAAAACAAAGGCCAGATTCACATTTGATGGGAAGAATATTCCGGAGGAACAAGCTTATCAGGCAGATCTTGAGCAAAATAACGAAATAATAATTACAGACGATCATACAGATTTTGGTCCTTTGATCGATGAATCAAATGTTTTGGTAGAAGCGTTTGACAGTGCGGAGGAAAATATCGTCGAAAACGAGACCGAATCTGAATCAGAAGACGATGATGACTGATATAAATCTGAATCTGTTTTTTGCAATTGATGTAACTATGTTGAATTCTTGATGTATTATGAAATTGATGTAACTATGAAACCAAATCCATTTACTATTGTTTGCCTGTTTTATGTTATTTCTATTTGTCATTTATTTAGCAATTTTTATTGAAAATGCAATGAACTCTGCTTATCGTTGGAATAGTACACCCATTATGAATCAGGTATAACACACTTCCATTTCTATTTCCATTTCAGTTATTAATTAAGCAATTTATACCGTTGATGTCATTTTCATATGAAATATATTAATTATCATGTTTTTATTCTCTTATATAATGATGTGTATATGTCACAGGTTTATCAATATGTCATGTAGAGGTAGGAGCTCTTCCCGATCGTCAAGAGGCGATGGCATTGGCCCATCGCAAGAGCCACAACGTGCAGTTGTATCGTTAGTCCCTAGAGTAGATGGGTAAGAATTAAATTTTATTCAGCATCTTATTTTTTCTATGATATACGTACGTACTTATCTATATCGTAATTAAAAACAGGGGGTTCGATCTACTTCCTTCTAAGGTTGTGTTGGACGTCTCTAGAGCTTCTTATCGCAGTAGGATGAGTGCCTGTTGGCCGAAGTGGGATAACATCCCTCCTCACATCATAGAGTGCATATGGCAGGATGTCCTAGTATGCATATTTTTCTGTTTTCCATTTTTAATTCGTTTTTGTCGTTTTTTTACTGTTTATATCGTTTAAAGTGTAATCTTTTTTTTAACACAGGCTGAGATAGACATCCAGACAGATGATATGATGCTGGCACGAGCATACTGGATGAAGAAGATGCGCAAGAACTACAGGGATACGATATCTGAGATTAAGAAATCTGGTAAGAAACCACGGTGGATGGGAGAGAGCGTGTGGCAAGCTTGGTTGAGATACTGGGAGACGGACGAGGCGAAGGCAAGTATACAAATTTTTTTGAATTATTAATTTGACGTGATCGAAAAATAATGTATAAAATTTTAATGTAAAAGCAGAGTCGGATAGAAACTCTGCAAATAGAGATAAGAATCCCGTCACTCATCGCGGAGGATCGAAGTCGTTTCAGCAGTATCGACAGGAGTTGGTAAATTTACTGAATAATAAATGTAAATAGTTTATACTATATGATTTTAAACGTATAATAATTGTATGTAACAATCAACTTCAGGAAGCCGAGTCACATGGTCCTGTCAGCTATATGGACGTGTTCACCCGTACGCATGCTGTCGAGCATGTTAATCCAGACGGGACTGTTTCGTACACATGGCAGGATGATAAATCCAGCAAAAGCCATGTAAGTATATTTCATTTTATTCAGTATTAGTAATTGTTTTAATTGTTAAACTATGATGACATAAGATATGATATTATTAATTTGTTAATGCAGGAGAAGTTTATGGAGCAGCGGCAGAAACTCCTTACTGACACGGGTCGAGATTAACTGACGACCAATGAGGAAGACGTTATTTTTGAGTCCGTTATGGATCCAGCAGAGCATGGTCGACGATACGGATTTGGCAATTTAGCGGTAAATAATTTACTTTTTCTTAAAATACTTAAAATATGATATTTTCACCTTTTCAAAACAATAAACTTGGATTTTATTTATTTTTCAATTATTGCAGTCCAGTAGTCAGAGTAGGGGACGGCGGAGTAGACATCAGAGCGATCTTGCAGATATAGAAGAATTGCGGACTAGAGTTGCCCAGTTAGATGAGCAGAACCGCCAACAGGCCATGCACACCGCACAGTTGTTAGAGTACATGCAGCAGCAGCAGGGTGGTGGTCACTTTCCTTCCTCGGCTGGCTCTGGATCTGCAGGAGATTGATTCATTACTTGCTTTCTTGTTCGTTCAGGTATGTTTTGTTTTAATTTAGAATGATTTGGTAGACGGCGTAGGTAATTGTAGATTTATGTATAATTATGTTTGACACATTTGGTTCTATGGTAGTATGAGAACGTGTATGAGAATATTGATGAATTTGTGTATTAACAACATGGTAGAACAGTTATTGTTAGGATTATGTTAATGTTGAAATGGTTATTTATATTTTGATGTAATTTTATTTATTTGTGTGTTTATTAAATATTTTGTGGTTTGGGTTTGAATATTTGGTTGGACTATTGTATATTGGATTGTGCAGTATTGATATTATAGTGTTTGGAAGAGAAATGTGGTTAGAAGGCTAAATTTGCAGCAAATATTAAAAAAAACAGCAGATTTCCGACGGCTTCCGACAGCTTATTGGTCAAAATTTCCGACGGCTCACGACGGATAACGGCGGCCTGTTTCAGACGTTTTCCGGCGATTTCCGACGGTTACCGACGCCCGTCGATAACCGTCGGAAACCGCCGGAAAGCGTCTGGATCCGTCGGAAATGAATACGACAGCGTCCGTCGGAAGCCGTCGGAAATACTGCTTCCCGACAAAGCCATTTCCGGCGGCTATTTCCGACGGCCGCCGACGGCTTCTGGCCGTCGGAAAACGTGTTTCCCCTTGTAGTGACTGTTGTAAGAATAACATAACCTGTGCAATTTTAAAACTTGATTTTGCTAAAGCTTTTGATTCGGTGGATTGGGATTTTCTTGTAGATATTTTTCATGCTAGAGGTTTTGGTCATAGATGGATCAGTTGGATTATGACTTTGCTTAGAACTGGAAACTCTAGTATTATGGTTAACGGTATATTAGGTAATAGAATTCAATCTAAGAGAGGTTTAAGGCAAGGGGATCCCTTATCGCCTTTATTATTTAACTTAGCTGCTGATGTTTTTGCTAAAATTATTAAAAGAGCAGTGGATAATGGATCTCTAGGATGTGTTGGCAACGACATATCGCGTAATGGTATATCGGTTCTTCAATTTGCCGATGATACCTTACTTTTTTCTTCCCATCTTTCTAGACACATTATAACTCTTAAGTTTATCCTATACAGTTTTGAACTTTTATCTGGTTTAAAAATAAATTTTGACAAAAGTTATGTGTTAGTTTTAAATGATTTTGAAATTTTTGAAAACTTAGTTGCTAATACTCTAAATTGCAAAACTATGAACTTTCCTTTTGACTACCTTGGTTTTGTAATTAGACCCACCAATCTCAAACATGACGATTGGATTATTATCATTGATAAAATCAAAAATAAGATTTCTAACTGGAATAGGAGATTTTTATCTAGAGCAGGTAGACTAGTTTTAATAAATTCGGTTTTATCAACCCTTCCGATTTATTGGATGTCCATGCATCTATTTCCAGATTGGGTTATTGATAAAATTGATAAAATTAGAAGAGATTTCTTATGGAGTGGGGAAAATTCTAATAATAATATAAAATGTCTAGTAAATTGGGAAACCGTTTGTAAGGCCAAAAAGGAAGGTGGTTTAGGAGTTATTAATTTGCATAATATGAATTTGTCCTTGCTACGTAAATGGTTATGGAAGTTTAAGGATATAAATGATAACGCTATTTGGAAAGAGATCATTTCTAAATATTATTATAATGGAAATAGCAATTTATATCAAATTGCTTCTTCAACCACTCAAAATATATCTAATTTTTGGAAAAACATTTTAAAATGTCATGAGATTTTTAACTTAGGAATAAATACAATAGTTCATTCTGGTAATTATACTTCTTTTTGGCACGACCATTGGATTTCGGTCTTACCTCTTAAATTGGAATTTAAAGAGCTTTATGAAATCTGTAATTTTAAGTTTGCTTTAATTAATGAAGTTTATTCTCCTGAAAATGATCCTCCTCGGAATTTTAGTTTTAATAGAATTTTAGTAGGTTCAACTCTTAGGCAAATTTATTTGCTTTATGCAATATTAAATCTTTATAATATTGATAATGATAATGATATTATTTGTTGGGAATGGGATAAGAGTAAGAAATATACTTCTAATTCTTTTTACAGATTTATTAATTTTTCGGGTACAATAAACAACTCATTTAAATTTATTTGGAAATCTCTCCTCCTAAATCTAAAGTTCACACGTGATTAATACTGCATGGAAAACTTAATACAATAGAATTCTTAAAAAGAAAAAACATTCAAAATGATAATAAATGTTATTTTTGTAATCTGCAACTTGAAGATATAAAACATATATACTATGATTGCACGAATTCTTATTACATCCTAAATAATATTCTTAAAATTTTTAATTTTAATATAACAACTAAAATTTTGGATTGTGACTTCTACTGGAATAATTTTAGATTTAGGTTCAAAAAGAATATTAGATTTTTACTTGACACTTTATTCATTATTATTAGTTGGTATATATGGTTTGAAAGAAATCAAAGAATTTTTAATAATAATAATAGTCATTTTAACAAATTGATTTTTTCAATTTCTTCATTCTGTTTTAATTGGATTTCTAATCCCAAATATAAATTAACTAAAAATAATATATTTAAAGGGTATCTTAAAAAGGTTAGTTATAATATTAACTTATTCAAACACAACAATTATATATTTAACATTAACAGTATTAATATTAATATTTTTTTCAAATTTATATGATGATCTTAATGTTAATCATAACTTACTTATGATTAAAGATTCATAAGAATCTTTTAAGTTTTGTTTCAATTATTGTTCTTGTCTTTGGTGGTATTAGTTTATAGGTAGTTTAATTCTATTGTTTTTGTCCTTTTTAGTCTTATTTAGGTTTTATTTCCTACCTTATCTTTACATATATATGTATATTAATTATATAAATATACATATATATGTATAATTCTTACTTTTTCCTTAGTAATCCTTCAGATACAGGTATGGGTGATAGGGTGTTAGGCTCTTTTTGCAGGTTCTCATGTCTTCAGATTGTAGGATTACGGATTGGAGAGAGGCCATCAGAGTTGAGTTTTCCACTCAGGATTACTTGCAGTTCCACCATTAATGCAGGATACTTTCATCTCTATTGTGGCGTATTATCTTCAGGAGGATCCATTCTTCTGCTTGGCACTTCTTCCTTTGTACAGAGCCTCCAGAGCAGATCTTCCATTCAGCATCATATTCAGTTCCACTTCAGAGTAGATGCTTCTTCATTCCTTCCAATCCAGATGCATGGAGCTTCCTTCTTAGTTTGTGATGCATAGAGCTCCTGATTCAGATGCATGGAGCATCATATCTTTTGTTTCTAGGTACTCCTAACACCTTAGTATCGGGTGGTGGCCATGTCGGAACTCGATATCGGGGTGTGATGGGTGGTGGCCTTGCCGGAACTCATCTAAGGGGTACCTGATTTTCCTTTGATACTTGTATTTAGTTTTGTTACCTGCCAGGCATGTTGGCAGCGCCTTATTATTGTGTTATATATAGTTGCATGTGTGCTCTCCTCTATTTATAGAGGATCACACATTTTTCTCAAAAAAAATATCAAAAATAAGGCCCAGTGCTACTAAGCACTAAATAAGTAAAATCATATACATATCATATATCAATATATATATATATATATATATATATATATATATGAAAATAAAATCAATAGTATGAGGAATCATGTTGGATCCCTCCAACATGTCCCCCCACCCCCGCTTCACATACAGTATATAATCATAAAAATATAAATCAACCGCTTCGAGGCGTGATTCGTAAACAAAGGGCAACTACTCTTACACGAGAACGTAATAGGGTCTTATCCGCTCCAGGGGCGAGAATATATCCAAACCAACTAATAATTATAGTAAATTATCCAAACGGTCAATAATAATAAACAATAAAATATCCATGCATCTAATAAATAATTTTATTGACTATATAATATGTTTTGATTAACCAAAAAGGTAAGATTAACTCATGTTGATTTTTCAAACCGTCTAAATGTTCCCATTTGGATAAAAATTGAATAGGCATTCAATTTTTAACCAAAATTTCCACGATCTCCAAATCCGTTCAATCCAACTCCATAGCGTAGCTTTCGCTGATACGAACACAACCCAACTTGTCGCGCTCGAAACCGACCTGGTACGAACAAGTTACGAATTTATTAATATATGAGATAATTAAATTATAGTTGACTTAAATTAATTAAAATTTAAAATTAACCTTCCCTCTCCTCTTCTCTATCTCGTTCACGAATGCCAGGCTGAACCCTTTTTTATTATTACTATAACGATCCAAAATTCAGCCTTCGAAAATCGGTACCCGTACTTCACTTGTACTCAAAATGCCGCAGATTCAAACGCCGAATCTGGTTCGCCGGAGCTTATAACATAGTAAGTATAACAACACAGTGGAAGAAAAAGAATATATCAATATATATATCATTGATACAATGAAAGATACAAAATCTGAGACAATATGATACAACAGAATGATACAACAGATATCAATATACATCAAAGATATGATACAAGAAATAGCAGCGGAAAGAAAATAGATAACACCAGCAGTGGATAGAATGTCTCCAATAGAATGCTCCAATCCATAGCTAGCTCGAACCAACATCACGATGCACAAAGCTAAGCAAGGTCAGTCGTCCAAGGACTGAACTAGCTCCAGATAATCTACTAAACCTGACTATCTAAAAAACCCAACTCTAGACTGCCCGTGTGGAAAATGATGGGCACCCAGAGTTTAGGAAGGGAACAATAAACTCCGAGTCAGTCATGGTACTGGTGTGAGCAACAAAAACAGTTTATCTTTAAACAAACCATAAAAGAATTTTAAACATTGAAACCCACAATGCTTTTGGAAAATAAAACTACCATAAGACCTCCCGCCACACACACAATGCAAACGCAGAATTGGAGGAGATTTCTTCTTATGATAGTCAAACATGCTTACTACGCGAAAAAGATTATTTTGATATTATTATTAGTGCATAATGCAAAAAACATTTCGAAAGTATAATATTAATCTTAGCCAGCATAGGCATTTCACGTTATGCCTACTATAGCTACTATGTTCAATAGCAGGTTACCGCCACATTCCATAGCAGGTAATACAACTAAAACCGTACAAGGCTCGTATTGTTTCTTTGGATTTCCAACAAATGGTCAGGCTAAGGAACTTCCTACTGCCACATGGGATCGCCTCTGGCGGGACGTCTCGAGAACCTACCCGGCTCTCTGCCAACACAAGGTCGGGTTACCTCTAGGTATAGGTAACTACTTTTCGAGCATGCCACATCCCGGTCCTTTGGGACCTTTATCCGAGAGCTCTCTATACCAACATCACACATAATAAATAAAGTGTGTCCACATGAGTAAGTATCTGGGCTTCATACCATGATACCACCCTTTTCCAAAAGGAAATGACATACCTTAAAGGGCGCGACCCTCATAACCTTGCCGCATCATTCCTGTTTCGACCATTTCCGGTCTGTGAGGTTCGATGAGGTCTCGTCCACAAAGCTACGCTTTTTCACAAAGCCCTGCTTTGATCACAAATGATCAATAAATGATCAACATACAGCAACACTCAGCATGCCACATTACCAAATTGGGAGTATATCGCTGATAACCTTCAACTACATAACCTTTGAGCTCGTACGTCTCAGAGAAGGGTGTTAAGCCAAGAGAATAAATTCTCCGCCACCAACAGAAATGTATTTGAAAGAAATCTGCTTTATATCTCAAAGTGTAATGTCAGACATGTAACCATACAAGTCTGTTTCGGTTTTGAAACAGAACCGAAGGCACTTCCGAAGAAGCCCTTGCAAATCCGGATAATCTCTAATCACGTCCGGACTTCCCATCACAAAGGGTGCTAAAATCTCTATACCGGGGATCAGCCGATGCAGAGACAATCGATGGTAATCCTTTCGTTTTCGAAAATATCCGGTCTTCACCACCGGTCTTCAAATGTTATCCATATACGTCGTATCATTATTCAGAATGGGTTATATGACACAAAGGTCCTCTCCCGGCTAAACCGAATAATGAGCGTAATATTTAAAAATATATGGATATGGGATTTCAATTAAGTCACAACTTATTACCCAAAATCTTTCTTTTAAATGGTTTAAACACATTACCATTTTAATCTTTTACACGAAAAGATTCATTTCACAAAGTTTCACCCAGTTTCACAAAGATTTATTCATAGATTTTCCAAATCAATTTCCATTTCAATTGGATTAACTCGTTAAATCTTTAAAATAAAGATTTAACTGATAGCTTTCAAAACAATTCCATTTCGAATGGTTTAAACAAATCACCATTTTAAATCTGTTAAAAAAAACAGATTCAATTCATAGTTTTCAAAAGAATTCACTCATAACTTGGAAAACCATTTTTTTCAATTCAAACTTGAAATTCCTTTACTTAAATTGGAATTTCATTTCTTATATGAAAGCTTTTATTCTTTGAAAACAAACAGTTTTCATTTCGGAAATCTGATTCATTTATACGAGTTAAAGTCTATGGATTAAATTCAAATTCTCAAACAATACTTTAAAATGGTTCAAATTCATATAAACACATTTATAACATCTTTAACCGTAATTTCCAAACATAGAATTCAATTCCAAATTAAATTATTTAAATTGGAAATTTTACCAAGTTATTCAAAATAACTTTTATCTTAAAAACTCCTTTTCAAAAGCTTTAACATTTAACCCAAATCCATTTCCAAAACCAATTGAAATTAAAATTTCAATTTCAAAAACATTAACTTTAAATTATCTGTGACTTAACCGATTTCCACGTGAAATCCATATTTGGGTGTGTAAGAGTGTAGTCCAGGGGTTCAACACAATAGTGCAACATCATTCAATCATCACAGATTAAAACACAGAAATATAGTTGATAAGCGGTATAATGATAATGCTTATCTTTTCATTCACAGATCACAGATATATAAATTACAGATAATATATTACATCACAGGAGATTAATTACATTCATCTCAAAGAAATAGATCATAACATAAATCAGGATGTATCACAAAGCATCGCATATCAGGGAATATCAAACAATTCAATCATTCAATAGAATCCAAACATTCATAAGTAAGATCAGTTAATTTGTCTGATTAATTCAAATCAGATTAATTTCATATGAATAAATTACTAATCCTGGTTAATTAAAATTAATTAATTACAAACCATTTTAATTAATTAACCTTTAATCATTTATTAATTAACTTTTAATAATAAATTAATTAACCTTTAATTATAATTCTCAAATTAATTACCTTAATTAATTTAATCACATTAATTAACTATTCTTTAAATTAATTAACCTTTAAGACCTTGATTAATCAATCTTTAATCATTAATTATCCATCCTTAATTACTTTCATTAAGTAATTATTTTTAAGTAATTAATCATCCTTTAATTAATTATCTTTAATTAATTCATTAACCATTAATCGTTTAATTATCCTTTAATTAATCGTATTTAATAATTACTCTTTAATTACTTTATTAATTTAATAAAACTTTAATCATCAAAACCTCAATTAAATTTAAGATAAACCATTTATCTTATTAGTTACTTAATTATCACTAACATATTAATTTAAAACATTCTATTCTTTTAAATTAACACTTAATTACATTTATGAATTAAGTTTAAATAACTTAAAATTTTAACTTAATAAATTCAAGTTAAACAAATCATATAACTTTCTTAAATCAAATGTTAAATAAAACATTTATTATATATATAAAATAAAAAAATTTAAGAAAAATGTTTAAGCTAGATTTATTTAAAAATTTAAAACTTGCTTCTATGTAAACTTAAAGACTGTTTAAATATCTACTTCGGGTTCAGCCCAGTACCCAACCCGAGTCACACCCGAGAACTTCCTCTCTCCTATAAACACTTAGTTTAATTTTAAATTTAAAACTGTTACCCTTAAAATATGGAACTACACACACGAAAAACTCGAAGACCCACCCGAGCAAATCACAAAATTTCTCGAGCACGTCCCCGAGATCCATCTTCCTTAATGTTCAAACACAAACAGACACACATATGTTTGCGTGTACGTGCACCACTAATCGCCGATGAACCACGGCATTTCGACCCTCGACGTCGACCTCCACACTTCACCGATGACCCTCGCAACTAACCACGATCATCCATTCCACTCGACTCGATCGAGAAACGAAAATGACCCAAAAATCCAAAATCTGGAAACCCATCACCCTCGGAAAAACTCTCGTCTTCGTCGATCCCTGGCTCCAGTCACCTCGTCATCCTCACCCTAGCTCCGCCATGCCTTCCAGCACCTACGTCACACCTCGTGATCAACTCCGATCGCGTCTCGACATCGCAAATCCCATCTGAAACTCGATGACACAAACAGGCATGGAAACCCTACTTCCTCCTTCTCCGGCCACTACGGCCAACAGAGAAATCCTTTACCATTTTTCCAGAGACCCCCGTCTTCCCGACCACCTTCAGGCCAAACCCAAAGCTCCAGTTCGCCTCCAATCACCCCGGGTAGCCATAATACCCAAAAACGTTCAACATTGAAAATCTCATCGAATCCCAAACTAAAAATTAAAATCTTTATACCTAAATTCATGATTTGACTTCACTTTCCATATTATATAAACAGAGATTTAAATTAGCATGTTTGAATTTTTCCCATTTCCTAATTTTCACTGTAATTATAAATTTTACAGAATATTAACCAAATATTGTCACTTAAAATTATTTTTAAAAGCAATAACACATTGTTATTAACATTTTCTTTTCAGGAATCAAAGTCCAATATTGATTATTTAGTAAGATAGGAATTGTTTTGTGATGAAGTTGAGTCTGATACTAATGACAGAGCACACATATAAATATACAGAGGCAATTTGCAGACATACTATACTTATATACACACATTTATATTCTAAACTCAAGCAAGCATTATAGAATATATTTTTGCACATGCAACAAGATTTCATCACAGAATTATAAAACTGTTTTTAAACAAAGATTTACTCACTAGAAAGAAGATGAAGAACAGAGTAGCTTTTACTTTGAAACAGGCTTGAAAGTTTGCAAGCTGGAAACTTTTCTTTTCTTTGATCTCTGATTTGCATTTGTTTTAGATTGAAGTATTGTTTAAGTTTGAAATGGTTTTTTACTTCATTCATTTTTTTCCTTTCAGTTTTAAATGGACGAAACTATGATGAAGTTGATATATAGGAAATAAGTTTACTGGGTATAAAACTTTTGTACAGGGATGCATTATTTTGTACAAGATGATTATGGGTTGTACAATACTAAGCAGAGATTTTCTTGCTTATGGAGGCTGAAGACATTTTCGAGTTGACCAATGTTATGCTAGCATTTATTATGTTGTACAAATTTGTTTATATTTTTTTTCCTTCCTTTCATTTCAGCTGTACAAATGAAGATAGTTGTGTGGCTTCATTTTTGAACATATGATGTTGTCTCCTTATGCAAGCTATTCACATACAAATTTTATTTTTTTTCTTTATTGTCTGGTTTGATATTTTGAAGATATTTTGTTTGTACTTGTTGACTTCTTATGCTTTGTAACCATATTGAATTCTATTTTTTATATGTTGTTAAATTCCTAGCAATTGTTTACTTTGTAATTTATTTTCATATCTAAATACGTTGTTACAATTTATCTAAGGTATTTATATTATTTTGTTTGATAATTTATAATGAATTTCTATATTTAATATAGATTGTTTAATTTATTTAATTTGTTTACTTTACAAATTTTCTATAATTTATCTTATGTATTTTTTTATTTATTTCAATCTCAATTATTAATCTCTAAATTTAATACTAATTATTCTTATATTCATTTGGTAATATAAGTGAGTTTCTAAATTTTTATTTGTTATTAAATTTTATCCAATGTATTTATCCTGTACTTTTATATCATACATATTTTTATTTTTAAACCATTTATTTACAATTTAAATCCAAATCAAATATATATATATATATAATTTCAAATATATATGCCCAAATATATATATTCTCATATATACATATATATACAATATTTAAAGTTTAAATGATTTATATAGAATTTATCTGTGTTGAAACTCGCTTAAATTTCCAATTAACTATTCAATTTTAATTAAAAAATTAAATAAATTATCAATTTAAATTTAAATAAAATTCGGGGTCGTTACAATTACTTTTTTTCAAAATCGCACAACCCACAACGTTCGTCGCCAACAACGCCACCGCCCACCTGACTACCACCATGCCTCTTGCCTCGCCAGGCGCACGCTTCACCATGGAAACCCCATAAAAAAAATCAAACGCGCTGCTCCACGAATGCGGTGAAATGGCAGCTTCGACGAGCATCGATTCGATGATCGAAGGGTATGGATTGGTTCATGGAGTCAAGCTCTACAAGTTCCATGTTGAAGGTTTTGGCGATCGTCGCCTCTAGCACGATGTGAAATGGTGGCTGTTAGATAGGGTTCTTTTTAACGACGGCTGGAAATTAGGTGTTTGCAAATAGAAGAAATGAATGGACTTATGTAGAATATTTTCATGGTACTATTCATCCGTGAAAATTTCAAACTCCAAACGAGGCATGCCGCCTGGCGTTCTATATGTTATACCCCAATCCCGAACACAATGGAATATATATCGGAAGCCAATTCCATAATATACATAAGTTAACTTTCAAAAATCAAATTATATTAATTTAAATTCCTTTAATTAATTTCTACGCATTTCGAACTCGCACGACCAAACAATACATCCAATCGTCACGAAATTCGATGGCATAATATAATTCACTATTATGGATCCAATGAAATTGGTTTTATCAAAATCCGAGACAGTGTCTCAGAAGGCTATTGTTACATGTTAATTAAAACGAGTAATTTCCAAAATTAGTTTAATCACTTTAAAGTTCAATTTAAAAGTTTACTATCTTCCTTCTAATTCAAATAGAATTGAAATCAACTTTTGAAATCATTTTTGTTCATATTGAATTCAAGGTTCAATTATTTAAATATTACCAAATATTAAATTCAATAATTTAATTATCAAATAATTGCTATATTTGAAATTCAAGTTATTTAACTTATAAAATTAACTTTTCAATATGTAAAAAAATAAATTAAATATTCTGAATTCAAATGACTAAAATTCTGATTCGTTACGTTCTCTCCCCCTTAAAAGAATTTCGTCCCCGAAATTGCCAAGGTAAGAAAATGCAATAACCCCATTTCCTTTCCAAAACCAATTTATTGAAATAGATTCCCAAATTCTTTTAAGTCTTTAACTTCATTCACCGATGCCAACTAAAATCATTCCAAGTTACAACATAAAACTGAAATTTTAGTTATAAAATTTTTTCCACAGTTCCCAAAATATTTATAACCCCTTAGATTTACGAAAAATTTCTCCAGCGTCTCCTTTGTGCGGCTTGATCGTAAAAATTTATAATATATATAATCATAAATATACATCTCATCTTCAAGGATGAGGCATCCCGTAGTGAAAAATATAAATGCGGTATGTAATTCGAGATGTGTATCTTTTATTATATTAGCAAGCATACACAATCAATATAATGCGAAAGCGAGCTCCAATTGCAAAGCATACGCCATCCGCACCTACTAATCACTCAATAACCAATGAGAACATGTATATAGAAAGTAATCAATATATAACATAGACTATACAATAACCATATGCAAATATATCAATGTAACAAAAGAATCCATCAACCAAATAATATCCATCCAATTTATTTACCATCATGTCAATTTGCATTTCCCGATGTCTACATTATATACATCCATTTCTTATTAACCCGCTATTGATTCGTTTTCTGTTTATTCCCATTCAATTGATTTACATTCAATTATTAACGTTCACTTTAATTACATCCAATCTAAGGTTAACAACCATTAACTTACATTCACTTATTTACATTTCTTATTTACATCCAATTCGTTTATCCATGCCCAAATAATTTTCATCCAATTTATTCTCATTCAATTAATCATCATTCAATTCATTTACTTTCAATTGATTTGCATCCAATTAGTTAACATTCATTTTATTCTCATTTTCTTTACTTACATTCCCCTTAAATTGAATTTAAGGTTAACAACAATTCTTTGCATATTAATTCGTTTATGGACCATTTCCATAAAACAGTTACTTAAGTTTATTCCAAACATTTCACAATACACAACTCATGTTTATATTTATTCATAACTTAAGTTCATATTTAATTTTATAAATAACCTTCCAAACCATATTTTCATTTTACAACATAAATCAAATTTCATTTTTCTAGTCACTTCACTAATTTATTTCATTACAACAATCAATTTTATTTATTTCTAGCAAACAACATTCCAAAACATATTCAATTCATTTTATAACTCAAGTTCATTTCCATTTCACTAATTTATTTTATTAGTTCATTTCACTAATTCTTTACAAATCGAACCCAATTTCAATTTCATTTAACTTAGCTTTAGTTAAATTTCGTTTAAAAATACATTTTATTTAACTTAACTTAAGTTAAATTTAATTACCTATCTCAGTTTATGGTTTTCATTACTTAACATTCATATTCAACAAATTTAAAATTTTGTTTTAACTTATCCCTTTCAATTCCTAAGTTGTAAACTTATTTCTTATCTATACTACCTTCAAAGTTCAAAACTTATTATCTTATGTTTCTCAAAATATTTAGATAGAAATATTCCGGATTTTAAACACCCGGTTTTATTTCAAATCATTTTGAAATCGTACATATACATAACTCCTTTATAAATCAAATTACACTTCTGGAATCTAAAACTAATTTGTTTTATCAAAACAAAACTTCAATGGTAGCAATCCATCACTTAGAAACTCAAAAATGAACGTCGATGATGCTGCAATCATCACCAAAATTATTTTCCATCCATTAAAGTGAGTTTATGCTTTCTATTTGTTTTAAACCCCATTTCAAAATATTTCAAACCAAAATTTTTCAAAATAATACTATTATTATTTTTCTAAATCTTTTGAAAAACAATTTTCAAACCACTAGGAGTTAAATCCTCAAATTTCTTGTTTTAAATCCAATTTTATTTACAAATTATATTATAAATATACTTAGGCAATTTCCTTTACTTTTTGTTTATAAATTACTTTTATAAATCATATTTGTAAAACATCACTTTTTATGTAATTCATTTCACAATTATTTATTATTTCAACTATAATCAATACACTATAATCGATATTTATAAATTTGGTTTCTTATATAACTCAATTTACAAAGATTTATCTTTGTTTAGATTATAACAATAACATCTTTCATTAGAACAATAAATTAAAATGATAATAATCAAATATTATCATTTACTAACTTCCAAACACATTACATATAACCATAATAATTTCTCAAAAATTATTTATTTATATATGAAATATAAATTCAGGTAAAATTATTTCATTTACCGATTTTTAAAACAATATCGTGTCGGTTAGCCTTGTTTACGTTTTTAGAAACCCATCGATATTGTGGCGTCCCTCTTATCGACCAGAATTCATAAGCCACTCAACAGATGAATTAACACAATATAAAATATTATTATAATCACTAACAAATTCGCGCTCATATATATACCCTAAACTCATCCTAGGCCTTGCTTACCCTATCTCAATGAGTAAATTCCCACCAAAGCCTAGATTTTCGCTCAACTTAAGCTTGGTTACCAACTATAACGACCCGCCAATCCGTACAATTCAAGCTGATAATAAACCACACATTTCCAACCCAAATTGAATGGGAAGACAGGTAGTTATGGGAAAGAAAGAAGAAAGAAGGAAAGAAGAGAAGAAAATAAGAAAGAGATTAAAAACAACATAGAATCTCAAATCATAGAATCTCAAATCTTTGCAAAAGAGAAACTATTATACACATACATCCATCAGAGTATAACAACAATCCACTATCATCAGCCTGGACAGTTATAACAGCCTATCCTTACAATTGCTGATTATTTCAACAACAAAGTAGTGGAAAATAACATATACATGAATATGACTTGAAGACCTCCAACTCGCCTTCTGAACTCAATGCATCCAAAGCAATCGGTAAATATACTCGGTCTGACTCGAGCATTATGATAAATAACACCCAAATCAGTCTGGAAAGCCAACGTGAGAAAACACACCTAGCTGGATTTTTAAGTTATAAAAAAAGCTTTTAAAATCAATAGTATCTCGTAAGACCACACTGCATATAAACACGAATGGGTTTTTACCTTACGATAACCAAAACCATTTCATATGAAATTCTATGATATTATAATATTGTATAGATACAAATACTTATTAACCTTAGTCGAAATTGTTACATTAATCAAATTCCAGCATAATAGGTATACAACTAAAACCATAAAGATTCGTATTGGAAAATGGATTCCATACAATTACTGCTACTAGGGTACCGTCAATCATGGTGCATCTCTAAATAAAATAACACCGAGGACCTCGCTTGGATCCTCTACTAACACAGGACCGGCCTACCCCTTACTGGATAGTACCGAATATGATCACCCCTTCGTTAATGGGCCCCGAAGCATACAAATGAGAGATAAGGGCGACTCTATATCGGGTTGATCATATCTTACTTAGGAGCGACCTACTTAGCCATCCTACATCTCCCTTGTTTTAGTCATTCCCGGTTGATGAGGCTTGAGGATACGTTTTACCTCTTATATATCACTTCCCACTTGGAATGCTAAAACTGCCCTCCATAAATAACAATGCAATACCAGCATTCATCGATACAAGTTTGTTCTGGGATCGAACGAAACATGTGAGAGCTCCGTCTCCAAATTCTATCATCTTCAAGATGTCTTCACTTTGAAATGCATTTATTGGATCGAAGTGGTTTTCGGATAACATACCCGATCCCGATCTCTTCGAAACAACATTCGATAATTTCTGGTAAACTCAACCCTGGTTCTTTAGGAAATAAACAGTCAAAGATAAGAGAAGAGATCACCTCGTAAACTTTAGCGGACAGATTTCCTTATCATTGTCCTTAGAGAACGAAACAAAATTTATACACACTGTACAGTATCAATGGAGATGACTGTGCCATTTAACTCACGTGTTTCTCCTAGATATTTCCAAAGTTACGTTTGGGTCCAATTTCGATAGTCGGTTATTTAACTATCGAATAACAATCATTCAATTAGGAATTTAATTCCATAGTGAAAAACAACATTGGTTAAGCACCAAACAACACTAAGCGTTTTTTAACAAATCCTTCGATTAAGTCAAATCACTTGTAAATATTTGTCCCAAAATACTTTCACAAAGATATACATAAATATCCACAAATCTCTATTTCTCAGTACTTGGAAAATTATCCATATACTTATCTCAACGGTATAAGTATATTCACCAACATTTGGGAAGATTTCCCCTTTTTATTCAATTCTAAAATCATTCACAACTCCAATATACATCCACAAAATCTTTTGTAAAACTACTTTTATAAATCTATGACCCACTTCTAAAATTCTTTTATAAATATCTCAAACCATTTATAAAACCCTTTGTATCTTTTAACCAATCTTCCTTTACATTTTCCAAAACAAGTTATAACAATTCTCTTCTAATCCACACCTGTTTGTAGAACCCTATTTATAAATCTCGAAAACACTTAAAATATAAATTTTAATCATCTACCTAAAAAAATATTATATAATACTAAAAAAATATAAATAAATAAATGTGGAAATTAGCTAGAAGTGCCTCTTTAGCAAGTGGAATTAGTTTCTAGGATACACAAATGAAATAATTACTTTCAAGGACAAAACGTAAAATAATTAGTTTTTAGAACCTAAAAACCTATGAAATTATGTCCTTGAAAGTAATTGGACTGCTGACTTTGTCCTTGAAAGTAATTATTCTACTAATTTTGGCCTTGAAATTAATTTTTTTGAATGTGTGTCCTAGAAATTAATTGGACTGCAAAGTTTGTCCTTCTAGTGAAATGCCCCTAAATAAATATTAACATTAAAACAATTTAAAATAATAATTAATAAACTCCAAACCATATTAATAATTTAAGTAATTAAATTTTTAAAATATTAAAATATTGATAAACCACTTTAAAACAGTATTAATATAAATAAACAACTTTTAAAAGCATAATTATATTTCCTGATATAAATCCATACTTAATTTTCCACATAATCGTTTCCATATTTATAAAGCTACATTTATAAATCTCTTCTATTTTATTAAACTTCCTTTCATAAAATCCCTTTTATTTATAATCTCCACTTATAACTCCATCACTTTATAAATCTCACCTATTCATAAAGTCCTATTTAAAAACATAATTTCAACCATTTCTAACCCTGCCCCCATAGGTATAAATTTCTTTTATAAATTTCTTTCAATTTATAAAATATCGTTTAACTTTCCAAATTTACTCTCACCCTCCATTTCCGAAATAAAATCAACTATTTCTAAAATACCATTCCACATCTTAAAATAAATCCACCGCTTGATTTATTTTTCTTTCCAATCTATCCAATCATAATAGTTTCCTTTATTTATAAACACTGTTTATAAATCCATATTTTTAATAATGAAAATGCGATTTTACAAATGTTCACTTTCTTTGTAAAATATCAGTTTTGTAAATTATCCTATTTATATATCTTATCTTTATAAATAAGTTATAATATATGTACATATGTGTGTGTGTGTATTACTTCATATAAAATGGTTAATAAATATTTGTATCAAAATATTTCTATTTTCTTTTAATACCCATATCTCTTTAATATAAAAGACCGACTTATTTCCCAAGATTTTAAAAACCTTTATTCACGGTTCAAAATCTCTATTTAAAATATTTCATAAAACTATAAATTTATAATATCGAAAAATCATACTTTTATTTTAGAAAAATTATTTAAACATATATAATTTCCAAAATCTCTTGAAATTCCTTTTTAAACCAAATCATTAATTTATAATATTTTAAAATATCAAAAATAAGGCCCAGTGCTACTAAGCACTAAATAAGCAAAATCACATACATGTCATCAATATGACATCCAACATTCATATATAACAATATATATATATATATATGAAAATAAAACTAGTATGAGGAATCCTGTTGGATCCCTCCAATATGTCCCCCCCCCCCCCCGTATCACATGCAGTATATAATCATAAAAATATAAATCAATCGCTTCGAGGTGGGATTCGTATACAAAGGGCTATCCGCTCTTACATATGAACGTAATAGGGTCTCATCTGCTTTATGGGCGGGATTATATCCAAACCAACTAATAATTATAGTAAATTATCCATACAGTCAATAACAATGAACAATAAAATATCTATACATCCAATAAATAATTTTATTGACTATATAATATGTTCTGATTAACCAAAAGGTGAGATTAACTCACATTGATTTTCAGATTGTCTAAACGTTCCCGTTTGGATTAAAATTCAATAGGCGTTCAATTTTCAACCAAAATTTCTACGATCTGTAAATCCGTCCAATCCAACTTCATAGTATAGCCTTCGCTGATATGATCGCAACGCAACTTGTCACGCTCGAAACCGACCTCGTATGAACAAGTTATAAATTTATTAACATGTAAGATAATTAAATTATAATTAACTTAAAATAATTAAAATTTAAAATTAACCTTCCCTCTCCTCATCTCTATCTTGTTCACGAATACCAAGATGAACCCCTTTATTATTATTATTTTTTAAATCGCACAACCCACTACATTTGCCGCCAACCACGCCCCCACCCACCTGACCGTCGTCGTCACCAACTGCCACGACGCCTCTTGCCTCGCCGCGCATGCTTCCCACTGAAACCCCAAAAACAATCGAATGCACTGCTCCTCGAACGTGGTGAAATGGCAGCTTCAACAAGCATTGATTCGACAAATCTTTACTACTGTGTTCATCTTCTTTATTAGCATCATTCACCCTAACTTGTGGGTTGTAATGAGAAGGGAGTCAGAAAAACAATGACCGGTGAATTAAAATATCAAATCTTATAAAATAGTATTTGTAACGACCCAGAATTTCCGTCATTTGAAATTCGTATATTTAATTTATTTAAAATATTAATAAGTAAGATTTGGAAGTCGAATTAATTTAATTTCGATATAGTGATTTAATTGGGCGATTAAATTATTAATTTAATACTTGAAATTGGGTAAATAATTGAAATCTGAATTAAAGTGTATAAAAATGATATATAAAGTTATATTAAATCATATTGGAGTTAGAATGATGTGTGTAAACTTTTAAAATTGAATTAAAAGTTAATTTGTGAAAATTGAATATTTTAATATTTAATTGACTAGTGAAAATAGCCATTTTTCATACGGTCTCGGATTTCGACGAAACTAGTTTCATCGGATCCGTAATGTGAAATTATTGTAATATTTCAAATTTCGTGTCAATCGGAGTTGTCGTTTGTCCGGGGCAAGCCAAAACGCATCGAAATCGGTTTAATTCGATTTGATTTAAAATTTGATCGTTTATTTCCGTAACTCTCACATACGATCGAATTAGCTTCCGAAACACGTTCCATTGTGTTCGGAACGTGGGGTAAACCTTAGAAACGCCAGCCGGCACGCTCGATTTGAAGTTCGGAAAATTTTCGATGAATAGTGTTTTTGGAGAATTTTCTATAAAAGGACATTATCATTTTCATTTGCAAACCAACCCTCCTTCTTCTTTAGCCAGCCCTAATTGTTTTCAATGGCCAGAAAACTCTCAACTTCTTCCCTCCAAATCTCTTAATCCACTCATTATTAGCAGAAATCACCAACTACAAAATCAAAGAGGACATCGAGATCTATAACGTGAACGGCTATGATGGGAAATGGAGCTCCGGATCGTCATTAATTGGAGCTCGAACGCGTGCGCTTCATGCACAAATCCCAAGGTATGGGAGGCACTGAGTGTGGCCGGTCCTCGGCCAATGGTGGAGGCGAGCACGTGCGTGAAAATAGTGGTGGAGTGATGATGTTTCGAGAGGCGAATGGTGGTGCGTTTTGAACCATAGACGGCGGCCAAAATGTTGCATGCATTCTTGGCCTGGGTGTTATCACGCGTGAGGAAGAAGGTAGGGCAATGGCCCTGATCTCATCATCAATATTCGAACGGCCCAGATCTGGAGAGGTTAATAAAATTAAAGAAATTGTAAATTATTTATATTATAATTCGTATAATCTTTAAAATGACGTATCTTTGTCATACGAGGTCGGAAAATTACGAAACAAATTGCGTTGGAATCATTTTGACGAGCTCTTCGCAATGGAACTAGTTTGGGGTTGATTGGAGACAGTGAAAATTTTGGGTAAAATTAAACGTCTGTTTGATTTTATCCGAAATAAAACGCTGCAACCGTTATTGAAAGCAAGGTGAGAACTTCTCACTCAATCGAATATTTTGTTTCGATTTAAATTCTAAATGGTTAGATTTAAAATTGTTGATAGTGTTGATTGTGATGATTGGATGATAAATTGTTATCTATTATGTTAAATAGACCCTATACGCCGTATATTAAGCATAGGTAATTTATTAAAAACATATACCGCGATAATTCCACATTGAAGTGGAATTGGTATTATATATGTATTTGGAGTTGATTTCCCGCATTATATAGCGGATGAGACCCTATTGCGCCGCATAATAGCGGATAATATTTATAAATCCCATATACTGCGATATTTCACTTTGATGTGAAATTGGTATTGTGCTAACATCTGTGGATGCAGGGAAACAGGTTGGAGGGATCCAACTGGATTCCTCAAACATTTGAATTTATTTCATTTGTCGTGTGCTGATTATTTATAATCGCCGTGTGATTATATTATGATTGAAATTGTTGACGGCTATAATTTAGCCGAATATATTTCGGTATCGTTGGATACCAGAAATAGATAAAATTGGATTTTTGAAATTAAATTTGAAAATTTATCGAAAAATTTATTTTTGATAATTGGATAAATTTAAAAGGAGTTAAAAGATAAAAGTTTTATTTTTGAACTGTATTGAATTAAATTTCAAATTTGGAAAAAAAGGGCTTAATAAATCGATTTCGAAACAATTATTTATAAATTGAAGAATTTATTTTAAATTTGGATTTTTGAATAGTTTGGAGAATAAAGTAAATTATATTCTTAAAAAGGAATTTATTTTAAAATGGAAATAGATTTAGAAATCCATTTGGTAATTGATTTTTGGTGATTGAAAATAAATCTTTTGAAATGTTTGGAAATTTGATTTGGTGTTTTGAAATAAATTTGGAAATAAATTTGAAATTAATTGATTATTAATTTTACTATAACTAGTAAAATTTATTTATTAAAATTTATTTGATTTTAAATTAATCAGATAATTTAATTAATCCTAGTATGGATGTTTGGATTTTATTGAATGTCGAATTATTTGATATCTTTAATGTGTGATGTTTTGTGATATATCCTGATTTGTGTTGTGATCTGTGAATTATTTATTTTTGATATTTATATATCTGTGATCTGTGAATCAAAGATAAGCGTTATAATTTGTACCATTTATCAATTATATTGTTATATTTGATCTGTGATGATTGGATGTTGTTGCACTATTGTGTTAAACCCGTGGACTACACAATACACACACAAATGTGGATTTCACGTGGAAATCGGTTAAGTCACAGATTTTTATCAATTTTGGAAAATTGAGTTTTTGAATCCAAAATGGTTTTGGAATTGGAATTGAAAGTTTTTGAAATGAGTTTCAGAAATAAAAGTTATTTTAAATAACTTAATAAAATTGAAATTTAAATCATTTGATTTAATTTTTGAATTCAATATTTTGAATTGAATTCAATAATTCGGGAATTTTGGTTTAAAAGATTTTATAAGTATAAAAGGTGTTTATATGGGTTTTTAACCATTTAAAATATGGTTTTGGAAATTTAAATTTATATTCAAGTTTATACTTGGATGGCTTTAAACTGTGTAATTGTAACCAGTTTTTCCCAAAACGAAAACTATCTGTTTTCAAATGATAATAGCTTTCATAAAGTGAAAAGATTTCCAATTTGTATCGAAACAAATTCAAGTTGAAATGAAATTTTAAATAGTTTGGAAAAACTATGAATTAACCTTTGTGAAGATGATTAAACTTTATTTTGAAATCAAAGAAGTATTTCAAAAGGTGTATCTTTTATATTATAAAAGACTTGAATTGTGAATAGTTTTGAAAGCTATAAATTAAATCTTAATTTAAGATTTAAGGGGTTAATTCAAATTGAAATGGAAATTGATTTGGAAATCTGTGAATGAATCTTTGTGAAACTGGGTGAACTTTATGAAGTAAATCTTTTTGTTTAAAGATTTAAAATGGTAATTTGTTTAAACCATTTGAAAGAAAGGATTTGGGTAATAAGTTGTGACTTAATTGAAATCCCTATATCCATATGTTTTAAATATTGTGCTAACTATTCGGGTTAGCCGGGAAAAGACCTTTGTGTCATATAACACATTCCGAATTAGTGATACGACGATATGGATCGTATTGAAGACCGGTGGTGAAGACCGGGTATTTGTGAAAACGATAGGATGACCTATCGATTGTCTCTGCACCGTTAGCTACGGTATAGAGATTTCCTTTCTGATGGGAAGTTTTATCGGGATTGTGAATACCCGGATTGCAAGGGCTTCTTTAGAAGTGCCTTCGGTTTGTTCGAACCCGGAACAGACTTGTATGGTTACATGTCTGACATTACATTTTGAGATGTAAAGCTGATTTCTTTCAAATACATTTATGTTGGTGGCGGAGAATTTATTCTCTTAGCTTAACACCCTTCTCTGAGACGTACGAGCTCAGAGGTTATGTAGTTGAAATTTATCAGTGATATACTCCCAATTTGGTAATGTGGCATGCTGAGTGTTGTTGTGTGATGATCATTTATTGATCATTTGTGATCAAAGCGTGGCTTTGTGAAAAAGCGTAGCTTTGTGGACGAGACTTCGTCGGGCCTCACAACCCGGAAATGGTCGAAACAAGAATATGCGGCAAGGTTATGAGGGTCGCGCCCTTTAGGGTATGTCATTTCCTTCTGGAAAAGGGTGGTATCAGGTATGGAGCCCTGGTATTTAACCTATGTGGATACTCCAGTCTCATTTATTGTGTGATTGTTGTTTGATCGAGGCGCCTCGGATAAAGGTCCCAAAGGACCGGGGAATGGCATAGTCGTGAAGTAGTTACCTATACCCAGAGGTAACCCGGCCTTGTGTTGGCAGAGAGCCAGGTTGGTTCTCGGGACGTCCATCCAGAGGCGATCCCATGTGATAGTAGGATGTTCCTTAGCCTGCCATTTGTTGGAAATCCAAAGAAACAATACGAACCTTGTACGGTTTTAGTTGTATAACCTGCTATGGAATGTGGCGGTAACCTGCTATTGAACATAGTAGCTATAGTAGGCATAACGTGAAATGCCTATGATGGCTAAGATTTATATTATACTTTCGAAATGTTTTCTACACTATGCACTAATAATAATAATATCGAATGATTTTGCGTAGTAAGCATGTTTGACTATCATAAGAAGAAATCTCCTCCAATTCTGCGTTTGCATTGTGTGTGTGGCGGGAGGTCTTATGGTAGTTTCATTTTCCAAAAGCTTTGCGGATATTTTCTACTTGCTTTGTTGTTGTTGTGTTTTAAAGATAAAAACTGTTTTAAGTTCTCACACCAGTCACCATGACTGACCTGGAGTTTATTGTTTCCTTCCTAAACTCTGGTTGCCCACCTATTTCCACATGGGCAGTCTAGAGTCAGGTTATCGGGTCATTCTGGATTCAGGAGATGTTGTGGAGCTCAATGGCGAGCTGGATGGCGAGACGTATCACTTGTATATGATATTATTATTCCGGTGTGTATTCTGTATGAGGGCATGTTCATATAACTGTCCAGTTGTGTTGTATATTGTTGTTGTAAACTTTGATGATGATGTAATGTATAAACTGATAAAATTTTGATTTAAAGATTATTCATTTATCTATTATATGTGGTTCCGCTACGAATGTGAGATTCTGATATTGTTCTGTCTCTGTGTTTTTCCGTTGTTTCTTCTTTCTTTTTCTTCTGTCTTCTTCTACCCCTTCTTTTTCTCCATAACAATTCGGTTTTCCGGCATTCGATTGCTCGGCAGTTGATACAGTGGACGTATTAATGTCGACTTTCGAGCGACGAAAAATCGCATCGTTACATTTGGTATCAGAGCATATGGTTAAGCGATAACCATGGCTCTGTTGGGAATTACTCATTAGAGATAGAGTCAGTAGTACACTAGAATGAGTGTGAGTGTAATAATAGATATGAGCGCGTATTTGTTAGTGAATATGAAAATGTTTTATATTGTGTTTACTTATCCGTTGAGCTGTTTGTGAATTCTGGTCGGTATGTGGGACGCCATATTATCGATAGGGGTTTCTAAACTCTTAAACGAGGCAAGTCGACATGGTATCATTTTAAATTGGGTAAATGAAATAATTTTACCTCGATTATATTTTGTATATAAAGGAAATAATTTTTCAGAATTATTAAAATGTATATAAAATTGATTGTTTGGTTGTTGAAAATGTAAGAATATATATAAGTTAATAAAAGTTGTTTGAATAATCTAAATATAAGCAACAATTGTATAAGTATGGAATTATAATTAATATAATTGGCAATTGTGAAATGATCTTGCATAAGTAAAGTTAAATAGTGAAGTTATATGAGAAATGTGATTTATAAATAAAAAAGGGAAATTTTGAAAGAATTTAAGCACTGAATTCACTAGTGTTGCTGGGAAATAATAAGGGTGATGACTGCAGCATCATCAGTATCATTTTCGAGTTTCTGTGTGATTGATTTGCTACCATAATGAATTGAAATTGAAGTTTTGTTGTGATAACCAAATTTTAAATTAAAAATCCAAGTTAAAATTGATGAATATAAGTGAAATGAGTTTTATACTTATAATTTGATTTGGGAGTTAAATACATAAGTTGTATAACTTATAGAATGGGTAAAGGTAAGTGAAACCAATTATTGAAGTGGTTAAACCATTTTGTAAAGTAAAGCAAAATGAGAAATTAAATGGTGATGTAAATTTGACTTAAGTAAAAGTTAAATAAAGTGTAATTTGAAATAAATTGGTAGTGAACTTAAGTTGTATAGTGAAAGCAAATGTAAGTGGAAATTTGAAATGGAATATGAAGTTGATTTTGATATCGAAGTAAATTAATAAAGTGAATTAAATGAATGTGAACTTGAGTTATATAAATAAATTCAACTTTATTTGTTAAATGAATTAGCAATTGAATTGAACTAATGTTAATCAATCGAATGTAAATAAATTGATATGGAATAATAAATGAAAGTGTTAATTCATTAAAAGCTAATGTAACGACCCGTAAATTTCAACTGTTTTAATAACGTTATTAAGTTGAAATTTTGTGAAATTTTAAACGATAAAATTTTGAAATATAAATTTAATATTTGGAATGCGTCTAGTTAAACATAGCAATTGGTAAATTTTCGTCCGAAAATATGAAAGTTTATTTCGCGCGTAAATTCACTTCAATTTAATCAGTTAAAAAGCAATGAAAATAAAATATTCCCGAAACCTAAATATTTTTACATAGAAAAATTCTAAACCATCTTCTGAGCAAGATATTAGTTTGTCGTTTTTCCAAATTCGGACATCTTTGGCTCCGTCGATCTTATTTTTCAGTGTTTTTCTTGCACTTTCCGCTAATAGAAAATTCGAATTTTTATAATTCAATCGAACCACTGATAATTTTATACCGTTTTGATCGTCTCGTTGTGCTGATCTCTACGGTATATTCGATTGTCAAAGTCGGAGTCTGGTTTGCGTTGCCCTTCACGAAACGATTTCGTATCGGTAACGGTTTTAAAATCTTTTGGTTTTCCTTGGACCATTCATTTATTCCAACGGGCGGAAACTGAATGGACATCTGCTTTTATTATTTCCGCAAACACCTATTTGTTTTCTCTACCCTCATTTCTAGAATTTATGTTTGACTATATCACTTAAATTGTGGTACGTTTAGTTTGCCTTTTCTTTTATTACCTGCGTTGTTTGTTCTGAGCTATAAAGTATAAACAAAAGATAAAGTGACAGCTCATTTTACCAAAAGCCAACATTCTCTTTCCCATCTCCTCTGGCCGCTAATCTTCCCTTCTGTTTCGCTCGCAAACCCAAGCCTCGACCTCTCCTCATGCGACTCCAACACAGATCCTTCCCACACGAGCAACCCTCCAACCCACTGACGTCACCATCTCCGGTTCATAGCCATCCTCCACCTTAAAGCACAACACCTTTCGTTCTCAGCCCACTAGATCCTCACGCGGCCTTCGTCCCTGCCCTATCCAAGCCTTCCTTCTGTTCAATCCTCCATGTCGGAGCAATTGCAGCACTGCTCCATCATAAAAGTGTAAATATAAATAGGTTAGTATAAGCTATGTAAATGATTTAGGCTGCTGACTTCCTTTATACGTATAAGATTAGTTTATATAAATATGTTTTAAACTGTTTTGATCTTTTAGTGTATATTGTACAGTTTTCATATATATTAGTATTTGACTCCGGTATTGATATAAAAAGAAAAAAAAAGTATATAAACATATATATTTACATAAAAGTGTATTTGTGTATTTTGGTTATAGTATATATTTACGTATGTATCGGTTTTGCATGAATTTGTTATATAGGCTGATTTCGTGTATTTGTATATAAATATATATATAAAGTTGTTTATATTATGCAAAGTTATAATCTTTACAAGATTTTATTCTGGATATATATATATATATATATATAGACGTATATATATATATGTTAGTTATATTATTATTATTATTATTTTTGCTGGGAAAAGTTTATGTAAGGACAGAGCTTATTTTATGCTATATTATTTATAAGTAATGCTTGTGTTTAAAGGAGATATGCGTATATTAGTTATACAGTTACAGTTTATATGTGTCAAAGCTATAGAGCATATTATAAGTTTTATAGTTTATATATATTAGTTTTGGAAAAAAAAAGTTACATAATTGTTTATGTATTAGTTATCACACGTAAGATTTACTGGTTTAAGTATAATCAGCTGTTAAGTTTATATACATTACTTTGATCTTAAATTATATATAGTTTATGTATTTTGTTTACTGATTCTATGTTACAGCTCAAGTTTATATATATTAGTACCATGGAAAAGTATATAGTGAGGTTACAGTATCATATTTCATCATGTGTTTGTTTAGAGAAATTTATATATTTTTATATATATAGTTTTATAATCTGATTTTATATCAGTTTGCTAAGTTATAATATATTCGGTTTGAGTCAAAAATATTTATTTTACAAAGTAAGTTTAAATTTATTTTCTTTTTATTAACATTAATTTTTGAATGTTAAAATTGGGATTTGTTGGATATTAATTAAGAGAATTCATAATATTTTATATATACATTTTGTTTTGTTATATCAAACAAATTTTGATTCTTGATTTCTTATCTATCAGTTTTGGCGTCAATTCGTGCCACTCTAGTTTTACTCTGGGATTCGTGCTTGCATTTCGTAACTCAATTTCAGTGTCCGTTCCTCTGTGCGTATCCGTGTCATCTCTTGTTCCCTCTAGCCTCGAAAGGTGAGCAATCACTCACGATTAACGTTCTTTTATTTATTAAATTTGATTTCAATTGAAACGACAATTGAAATTTATTGTTGTTAGTTAATTACACTGTTATATATGCTATTACCTGTATCAGTCCACCTGTGACATCTGACACCATTATCTGTTAATTATTTATGCGATGATAATACAGTTTGGCTGATAATTGATTGATTGTTGATGTTTATATTGGACGTTAAATTGTTTGTGTTAAATGATAAATAGTATGCCAAATTGAAATGGAAATAGGATAGTTAACGATTTTAAACTGGTTTATATGTTAAATTTGATTAGTTGAATATGACCCCTTTTAATTGTTAAATTAATTGACATGTAGAATAGTGATAATTACACTTTGAACCATTGAACGTATATTTGATTAATTGTTGTAATGTTAAAATTGAAATCGAATGACAATTGAAGAACCGTATAAATATTAGTGTAATAATCTTTAATCTACATGAAATGATAGTGTAGATTCTAGAGATAATTATATTAATTCGTACAAATAACAATGCGAATTAATACGGTTATTTCTGGATTATTTGAATTGATTATTGGATTGATATTGATTGTTGTTATTGCTTGTTTATTTACTTTGACACCATCCCAGTTATCACACTGCAAGTTCCCTTTGCTATGTTTTGAATTTGAATTGAATTGGAATCGGGTTGAAATGATAAATACCCAAATTGAACTTTGACCTAGGATAGAGAACTAAATAAAAACCCGATTGGTCAATAAATTGATTTAAAAATAAAATGAAGATTTTATTGAATAAATAATATGGTTTTGAAACGAAGTTGGAAATTGAATTTTGATGAAATTTAAATGTGAATATTTAATAATATGAAACAAAATATTAACAATGTAATTGATGAATGAACGTTGTTTAATTTGAGAAATGATCGAATTAACTTTGAAATGATTTAATAATTAAGTTTGAAATTATAATTAAGTTTGAAATGATTAAACTTTGAAATTATTTAATAATTAAGTTTTGAATTATTTAATAATTAAATAAGATTGAATGATCAAATTGAATTGAATCCTTTAATAAGTAAAATTGAACTTTTGGATAAGTAAATTTGAACTTCGTAAATAAGTGGAATTGAGATTCTTTATTAATTAAGTTTTTGGAAAATTATTTAAAGTAGGTAAATAAATAATTGAAATTGAATTTTCTTTAACAAGAAATGAAAATGTGATATTTTTGGAATCAATGTAAGACTTGTAATGGAAAGAATTGATTTGACGAATTTAAATTAATTCAAAATTGTAAGTTTTGATTTAATGAAGTTGAACTTAAGAAATTGATTTAATGAATTGGAAATTTAATAGAAATTGTTTTGAATGATAAAGTAACTTAACAAATATTGAATGAAATCGATAAATGAGTTTAAATTGATTTGAATGTTAAATAAAATTTATTTAAATGATTTCGGAATGAAACTTATATACGAACTTGAATCAATATTTGAATTGTTTTAAATAGCGATTGAATTTGAATTATAAGATTCCGAAATGGTAATTTGGAAGTTTTGAAACGTAAAGTATGGAAACTGGTTTTGAAAGACAAATGAAATGTTGATTTACGATTCTATTTGAAATTGAAATTGATTTGGTTTTGAAATAAATAAACGACCAATCGGAGAAATAATTTCGAAGGTTATTAAAGAGACCGGAATCGGTTATGGATATACTCTCTATCTAAACCGAAACCACTTTAATAACTATACGCGGAGTGTGATCCAGAATGAAGTGGTTGGAATGATGTACGTGTTGACTGAAGAAAGAGAACGATAATGGATAGCCTTGACACTTGTGTCAAATTGGAAATGACTAAAACAGGAGCCGTGCCGGGCCAATGGAGGTCAGCTACCTCAAGCGAACACACT
The DNA here is from genome assembly GCA_030737815.1 of Allium fistulosum. Taxonomy (NCBI): domain Eukaryota; kingdom Viridiplantae; phylum Streptophyta; class Magnoliopsida; order Asparagales; family Amaryllidaceae; genus Allium; species Allium fistulosum. The sequence goes on from CM060903.1 coordinate 1,409,515,466, forward strand.
TCTTCGAAAACTATTCATTACTTGATTGTCGATTGGTGCACCCTTGATTTGGGAGTGTTGTTTCACGGTGTTGCGGTCGCTGCGGCGATGCGTTCTCACCAGTCCGGATCAAGCAAACGGTAGTGTCACTACCTTGGGTATTGCCTCATGTGCCTTGTCATACTTGTATCCCTATATACGCGACCACTACGAATTTGTTTTGTGTTATTGTAACGACCCCGAAATTTAAATTTATTTAAATTAATAATTAAATGAATTTTTGAATTAAATTGAGTAATTAAATAAATTTTTGGATAAAAATTTGTAAATTTAATTGATAAATTGAGAGCGAGTTTCCCCGGATCAAATATATTCTGTATAAATCCTTTTAGTTTAAAAATATTATAAATATTGCATATATGTGAATATATATGTATATATGATATCTGAGTAAATTTGAAATTCTATATATAAGTATATATATATATATATATATTAATTTGGATTTAAAAATTGTAAATAAATGGTTTGATAATAAATACTAAAGTAAAATAAATAATTGAGTTTATAAAGAAATACAAAATAGTTAGTGGTAAAGTAAAATAAATATTTAAGTTAAAATGGAAGTAAAACTATAAAGTAATGACAAAAGAAATATAAGTATGGTACAAAGTAGTCAATGCAATATCTTTAGCATGCAAATACATATACCTTCAGCCGAGAAAAATAAGAACAAAGCAAAACAAGTGTAGGCAAGATAAATAAGAAATAAAATAAAATAAACTTTGTACAAACCCATAAATGCAGCCACCACAACATACCATATCACCTCAGCCCTTAATTTAAGTATCTTCACCCATGCTTTGTACAAAAAAAAACTAAAATATCAACCAGTACAAGTTGTAATCCCTGTACATCCTCTCCTATATACCAACTCATCTTAATCAGTTCGTTCACTTGGAAAACTGAAGCAAACAAAACAATATAAATTCATCAAAACCAGAACTGATCAAAGCAAACATCACTCAATTCAAAGCCTGCCTGTAGTTCATTTCCTTCAACCTGAGATGAAGCTATCTCTGTATGCAACTACGAGTTTTACAATTTAAGCATTTTAAATCAAGCATCCAAATTTAAAGTTTTCAAATGCATCTGGAGTCAAGCCTGCATGCAAACTTTAACAACAAGCAACTCAGTTTTTATAGCAAAAGGGAATTCAAGTTTTCTCAGTTAAAAGCAACTTCAAATTACTGTCTCTGTTCTTCCCTGGCTTCTCTGCTTTGTGCATATATGGTGAGTAACTTCTTCTTTTTTTTTTCCTACTTAAGTGGTCTTGTTGCTTGTGATAATTCTGGTGATAGTAGATGCTTATATGTTAGCATCTATGTTGAAATCAGTATGATATTTACAATATATGCTGTGATAAATCTGCTTGTCTGAAACAAGTTGTTCCTCTCTGTACTTTTTTTTGATACAGGGTGTTAAATTTGAAAACCAATTCCAATTCTTTTACCTGACCATTTTTAAATCTTGAACTTCAAACAAAATACGTTTGGTTGGGTATAAAATAGGTTTAGAAATTAAATTCATGCTAAAAAGAGTCGAGCTGCTCTGGGAATAAACATAGCACAGTAATACTTAACATAGGTCAAAATTTCAAATATCTTGAATTATCGATTCGAGTTTACAAACTGATTTCTAAAGCAAAATTAGGATTTTTAAAACTCAAAACACATTTTTTTGTAATGGGATGAGTTGGCATTGTTGGGTTGATCGAATTGGGAAGTCGGGGTTACCTCGGGCAACACATTTGATTGGAGAGGTTGGAATTCTGTCAGGAGGTCGAGGAGTGACTGGTGAATGGAGGAAAATTGTTCGGTGGATGATCAATGGCCGGTGGTGGCAGCGGTGGTGGGTTCTTCTTCCTAAACCTAATTTGGGCTGAGTGGGATTTTCGGGTTGGTTCGTACGCATCGAAGCATCGAGTTCAACGGGGATTTGGGAACGCGTAGAGGGAGGGTAGGCGAAGTCGTAGCCGGTGATGGTGGTTCTCTGGTGGCCGGAGCATCAAGCAGTTGGCGTTGACAGGTTTTGGTGTTGATTGTTCTTTCCTATTCCAGGTTTCAATTTCGAATTCGAGTATGTCGATTTCGTTCTCGTAATCGTTTTAGGCATATGGCTGTTGCGATCGAAGGAGGGACCGACTGTGGATTTGTTGGTGATCGAATCTGGTGCCGGAGCATCACCGTGGGTGAGTGCACGTACACGCGTGTACGTTGTGCACTGGAATGATGGGTTTGGGGAAGACGAAAGTTTTCTCGGGATGGTACTCGTGTTTTTCACAGTGGCGACTCGAAGAAATTGATGAAGGGGGAAACTCGAAGACGTGCTCGAGATTTTGCAGGGTCGACCCGAAGTGGTTCTCGCGTTTTCCTGAAGCCGAGCTCGAGTGAACGAAATTTTGACCTGGGTTGATTTAATCTGCTACTAGATTTTTAAGTTTTAAAGGTAAAGTATCAAGCAAGTTTTCATGGGTTTTAAAATTTAAAATATTTTGTTTAAAGTTTTAATATTGACCAATTTAAAACTAAGATTTGATTTAAAACCATTGATAGGGTTTTAAAGTTTATTTCAAGTGTAAGTGATTAAAAATGGAAATTAGATTATACTTGTGATTTAAATAAATAACTTTAAATAAATTTGTAATTAGAAATTAATCTTATGTTTAAATCAATTGTTAATTAAGGAATTTAATAAATTAATTAAAGTTAATAATAAATTGATTTCAACGTTATAGAAGATTTTAAAATGTAATTAAGATAAATTATCATTAATTAATTGTTTTAAAAAAAGTAATTAATTAAAGGTTAATTCATTAATTAAAGATAATTAATTAAATAGTGAATTAAATAATTAAAGATTTATTCTTTAAATAAGTAAAGGATGATGAATTTTAATTAAAGGTTAATTAATTATTGATGGTTAATTAATAAATGATTAAAGGAAAATTTATCAAAATGATCTGTAATTTATTAATGTTAAATTAACCAGGATTAGTAATTTTCGTAAGTAATTAAAACTGATTTGGATTACTCAAACAATTAACTGATCTTACTTATAGATGTTTGATATTTTATTTCATGCTATGTGATGGATTGATATATTAGTTATGTGATACGATGCTATGTTATGTGCTAAGCTGTTATATCTGTGATGTGTATATTGTTATATGAATATGCAACCCCTTGGCCCGTAAAACGGCACTTGAGTTTCGATGTGACAGGGAGTCGGATTCCAGTTGGTTATCCGAAACCCACATCGAATTATAATAGTTAATCTTTGTGACCGATAAATTTATTTTATCTATAAATCTGTGAATGAAGATAAGCGTTATCGATTTTACCGCTTATCGATATATCTATAATAATTGATGTTGCACTATTGTGTGTAAAACCCCTGGACCACACTTATACACACACAAATATGGATTTCACGTGGAAATCGATTTAAGTCACAGATAATGTAGATTTGATGTTTTTGAAATTGAAATTTTAATTTCAATTGATTTTGAAATTAGAAATTTGGGGTTTAAAGTGAAAAGCTTTTGAAATAGAATTTCAACGATAAAAGTTATTTTAAATAACTTAATCGAGTTTTGAAATTTAAATAATTTGATTTAAATTTGAATTCAAGTTTGAAATTAAATCTATGATTTGGAAACTAGGGATAAAAGATGATATAAATGTGTTTGTATGAATTAAACCATTTTAAAAGTATTAATTTGGGAATTTGAATTTAAACCAAGGATTTCAACTCGTATGAATGAATCAGATTTCCAAATTGAAAACTGTTGTTTTCAAATGATAAAAGCTTTTAGATAAGAAAAGAAATTCCAGTTTAAATTAAAGGAATTTCAAGTGAATCGAAAAATGGATTTTCCAAGTTATGAATGAATTCTTTTTAAAAGCTATGAATTGAATCTGTTTGTTTTTAACAGATTTGAAATGACGATTTGTTTAAACCATTAGAAATGAAATTGTTTTGAAAGCTATTAGTTAAATCTTTGATTTAAAGATTTAACGAATTAATCAAATTGAAATAGAAATCGATTTGGAAAATCTGTGAATGAATCTTTGTGAAATTAAGTGAACTTTGTGAATTGAATCTTTTTGTTTAAAAGATTAAAATGGTAATTTGATAAACCATTTGTAAAGAAAGTTTGGGTTTAAGTTGTGACTTAATTGAAATCCCAATATCCGTATGTTTTTAAATATTTCGCTCACTATTCGGGTTAGCCGGGAAAGGACCTTTGGGTCGTATAACTCATTCCGAATAGTGATACGTCGTATATGGATAGCATTTGAAGACCGGTGTTGAAGACCGGATATTTTTCGAAAATGAAAGGACAACCTGTCGAATGTCTCTGCACTGAGTCGCGCCGGTATAGAGATTTATATCACTCTTTTGTGACGGGAAGTCCGGACGTGATTGAAAGTTATCCGGAATTGCAAGGGCTTCGTGAGAAGTGCCTTCGGTTCTGTTCGAACCCGGAACAGACTTGTATGGATACATGTCTGACATTACACTTTGAGATATAAAGCCGATTTCTTTCAAATACATTTCTGTTGGTGGCGGAGAATTTATTCTTTTAGCTTAACACCCTTCTCTGAGACGTACGAGCTCAGAGGTTATGTAGTTGAAATTTATCAGCGATATATCCCAATTTGGTAATGTGACATGCTGAGTGTTGCTGTGTGATGATCAGTGTTTGATCATTTGTGATATGATCATTTATTTGATTTTATATCTTTGTGATCATAGGTTGATCATTTGTTTGACCCGAAGCATGGCTTTGTGAACAAAGCGTAGCTTTGTGGACGAGACTTCGTCGAGCCTCACACCTCGGAAATGGTCGAAACAGGAAGGATGCGGCAAGGTTCTAGGGAGTAGCGCCCCTTAGTGTATGTCATTCCTTCTGGATAAAGGTGGTATCATGGTATGGAGCCCAGATACTTAACCTCTGTGGTTGCTGCAAGTTTATTACTTTGTGGTTGTTGGAAATCGGGGATCCTCGGGAAGATCGGTGACGATCGGGGGATGGCATACGCGTGTCAGTAGTTACCTATTTTTGCAGAGGTAACCCGGCCTTGTGTTGGCAGAGATCCGGTTAGGTTCTCGGGTCGTCTATTCCAGGGACGTACCCATCCTGGATAGGAAGTTCCTTAGCCTGATCATTTGTTGGAAATCCAAAGAAACAATACGAGACTTGTACGGTATTAGTTGTAGAACCTGCCATTCACTTATGGTGGCGCCCCACTGTTTGGATGGTAGCTATAGTAGGCATACGATACTGGTCGTATGTTGGCTAAGATTAATATTATACTTTCGAAATGTTTTCTACACTATGCACAAATAATAATATCAAAAATGATTTGATTTTGCGTAGTAAGCATCTTTGACTATTATAAGAAGAAATCTCCTCCAATTCTGCGTTTGCATTGTGTGTGTGGTGGGAGGTCTTATGGTAGTTTCATTTTCTAAAAGCATTGCGGATTTAAATGTTTAAAATTCTTTTGCTGTCGTTTAAAGATAAACTGTTTTTGTTGCTCACACCAGTCCCATGACTGATCCGGAGTTTATTGTTTATTTCCTAAACTCTGGATGCTCAAAATTTTTTTTACACGAGCAGCCTAGAGTTGGGTTTTTCAGATATTCAGGTTTAATAGATTTTCTGGAGCTAGTTCAGTTCTTGGAGTTCATGGACTGACGTTGCTTATCTTGGAGCATTCTATTGGAGACATTCTATTCCGCTGCTGATTTTATCTATTTTTCTTTCCGCTGCTATTTGTTGTATCATATCTCTGATGTATATTGATATTCATTGTATCACTCTGTTGTATCAGATATTGTATATCAATGTATTATTCATTTATTCCGCTGTGTTATTTACTTAACTGTGTTATAAGCTCCGGCGAATCGGATTTGAACGGTCGAATCTATGACATTCGAGTACGATGTAAAGTACGGATGTCGATTTTCGAACGCGAAAATCCGGATCGTTACATTTGGTATCAGAGCTAAGGTTGAACTTTAGCTCAGGAGTATAACACGTTAAGTAGCTCATTAGAGATAGAGTGAAGTAAACTCTAGAATGAGTAATCCTTAAGATATCCGTCTGAACGTCTCAGTAAATTCTCTTACTATCCACTGATAGTGAGTATGAGTGCAAGAAGAAGACGAGACAGGGGACAGGAAGTACGACTATAAATGGTCAATACCCTGCAACAGTGGAAACAAACTTTCTTATCAAAATTCTTTGATTCGTTTCCAAATTCTTTTCATTGCTTCGTATCAGCTACAAGAAGAAGTTTCGGTATGATGATGGCTCTACGAATCGTTGTAGAAAATTCTTACTTAGTATTTTCATCGGTTTCTTATCAGCTTTTTGATTTATATCTTAATGAATTTGAAATTGAAAATTTTAAATTGAGTTAAATTGATTAATAGGATATGAAGCTAAAATTTGAATTTAATCAATAAAACGATTTCGTTTGAAAACCAAATTTTGAAATTCTATTGAAATTTCTTGTGAATACCAAAGTCCGAAGAGGGATAAATTGGTATGTATTCTGAGATATTCCTACTTGTATTCGGAATCCATATCGTAAGTTCGAGGAGTTATAGGAGATCGAATCTGTCTATCTCTGTTGTTTTCGTGCCTGCGAATTTCGAGGACGAAATTCTTTTAAGGGGGGAAGTTTGTAACGACCCCGAAATTTAAATTTATTTAAATTAATAATTAAATGAATTTTTGAATTAAATTGAGTAATTAAATAAATTTTTGGATAAAAATTTGTAAATTTAATTGATAAATTGAGAGCGAGTTTCCCCGGATCAAATATATTCTGTATAAATCCTTTTAGTTTAAAAATATTATAAATATTGCATATATGTGAATATATATGTATATATGATATCTGAGTAAATTTGAAATTCTATATATAAGTATATATATATATATATATTAATTTGGATTTAAAAATTGTAAATAAATGGTTTGATAATAAATACTAAAGTAAAATAAATAATTGAGTTTATAAAGAAATACAAAATAGTTAGTGGTAAAGTAAAATAAATATTTAAGTTAAAATGGAAGTAAAACTATAAAGTAATGACAAAAGAAATATAAGTATGGTACAAAGTAGTCAATGCAATATCTTTAGCATGCAAATACATATACCTTCAGCCGAGAAAAATAAGAACAAGCAAAACAAGTGTAGGCAAGATAAATAAGAAATAAAATAAAATAAACTTTGTACAAACCCATAAATGCAGCCACCACAACATACCATATCACCTCAGCCCTTAATTTAAGTATCTTCACCCATGCTTTGTACAAAAAAAAAACTAAAATATCAACCAGTACAAGTTGTAATCCCTGTACATCCTCTCCTATATACCAACTCATCTTAATCAGTTCGTTCACTTGGAAAACTGAAGCAAACAAAACAATATAAATTCATCAAAACCAGAACTGATCAAAGCAAACATCACTCAATTCAAAGCCTGCCTGTAGTTCATTTCCTTCAACCTGAGATGAAGCTATCTCTGTATGCAACTACGAGTTTTACAATTTAAGCATTTTAAATCAAGCATCCAAATTTAAAGTTTTCAAATGCATCTGGAGTCAAGCCTGCATGCAAACTTTAACAACAAGCAACTCAGTTTTTATAGCAAAAGGGAATTCAAGTTTTCTCAGTTAAAAGCAACTTCAAATTACTGTCTCTGTTCTTCCCTGGCTTCTCTGCTTTGTGCATATATGGTGAGTAACTTCTTCTTTTTTTTTCCTACTTAAGTGGTCTTGTTGCTTGTGATAATTCTGGTGATAGTAGATGCTTATATGTTAGCATCTATGTTGAAATCAGTATGATATTTACAATATATGCTGTGATAAATCTGCTTGTCTGAAACAAGTTGTTCCTCTCTGTACTTTTTTTTGATACAGGGTGTTAAATTTGAAAACCAATTCCAATTCTTTTACCTGACCATTTTTAAATCTTGAACTTCAAACAAAATACGTTTGGTTGGGTATAAAATAGGTTTAGAAATTAAATTCATGCTAAAAAGAGTCGAGCTGCTCTGGGAATAAACATAGCACAGTAATACTTAACATAGGTCAAAATTTCAAATATCTTGAATTATCGATTCGAGTTTACAAACTGATTTCTAAAGCAAAATTAGGATTTTTAAAACTCAAAACACATTTTTTTGTAATGGGATGAGTTGGCATTGTTGGGTTGATCGAATTGGGAAGTCGGGGTTACCTCGGGCAACACATTTGATTGGAGAGGTTGGAATTCTGTCAGGAGGTCGAGGAGTGACTGGTGAATGGAGGAAAATTGTTCGGTGGATGATCAATGGCCGGTGGTGGCAGCGGTGGTGGGTTCTTCTTCCTAAACCTAATTTGGGCTGAGTGGGATTTTCGGGTTGGTTCGTACGCATCGAAGCATCGAGTTCAACGGGGATTTGGGAACGCGTAGAGGGAGGGTAGGCGAAGTCGTAGCCGGTGATGGTGGTTCTCTGGTGGCCGGAGCATCAAGCAGTTGGCGTTGACAGGTTTTGGTGTTGATTGTTCTTTCCTATTCCAGGTTTCAATTTCGAATTCGAGTATGTCGATTTCGTTCTCGTAATCGTTTTAGGCATATGGCTGTTGCGATCGAAGGAGGGACCGACTGTGGATTTGTTGGTGATCGAATCTGGTGCCGGAGCATCACCGTGGGTGAGTGCACGTACACGCGTGTACGTTGTGCACTGGAATGATGGGTTTGGGGAAGACGAAAGTTTTCTCGGGATGGTACTCGTGTTTTTCACAGTGGCGACTCGAAGAAATTGATGAAGGGGGAAACTCGAAGACGTGCTCGAGATTTTGCAGGGTCGACCCGAAGTGGTTCTCGCGTTTTCCTGAAGCCGAGCTCGAGTGAACGAAATTTTGACCTGGGTTGATTTAATCTGCTACTAGATTTTTAAGTTTTAAAGGTAAAGTATCAAGCAAGTTTTCATGGGTTTTAAAATTTAAAATATTTTGTTTAAAGTTTTAATATTGACCAATTTAAAACTAAGATTTGATTTAAAACCATTGATAGGGTTTTAAAGTTTATTTCAAGTGTAAGTGATTAAAAATGGAAATTAGATTATACTTGTGATTTAAATAAATAACTTTAAATAAATTTGTAATTAGAAATTAATCTTATGTTTAAATCAATTGTTAATTAAGGAATTTAATAAATTAATTAAAGTTAATAATAAATTGATTTCAACGTTATAGAAGATTTTAAAATGTAATTAAGATAAATTATCATTAATTAATTGTTTTAAAAAAAGTAATTAATTAAAGGTTAATTCATTAATTAAAGATAATTAATTAAATAGTGAATTAAATAATTAAAGATTTATTCTTTAAATAAGTAAAGGATGATGAATTTTAATTAAAGGTTAATTAATTATTGATGGTTAATTAATAAATGATTAAAGGAAAATTTATCAAAATGATCTGTAATTTATTAATGTTAAATTAACCAGGATTAGTAATTTTCGTAAGTAATTAAAACTGATTTGGATTACTCAAACAATTAACTGATCTTACTTATAGATGTTTGATATTTTATTTCATGCTATGTGATGGATTGATATATTAGTTATGTGATACGATGCTATGTTATGTGCTAAGCTGTTATATCTGTGATGTGTATATTGTTATATGAATATGCAACCCCTTGGCCCGTAAAACGGCACTTGAGTTTCGATGTGACAGGGAGTCGGATTCCAGTTGGTTATCCGAAACCCACATCGAATTATAATAGTTAATCTTTGTGACCGATAAATTTATTTTATCTATAAATCTGTGAATGAAGATAAGCGTTATCGATTTTACCGCTTATCGATATATCTATAATAATTGATGTTGCACTATTGTGTGTAAAACCCCTGGACCACACTTATACACACACAAATATGGATTTCACGTGGAAATCGATTTAAGTCACAGATAATGTAGATTTGATGTTTTTGAAATTGAAATTTTAATTTCAATTGATTTTGAAATTAGAAATTTGGGGTTTAAAGTGAAAAGCTTTTGAAATAGAATTTCAACGATAAAAGTTATTTTAAATAACTTAATCGAGTTTTGAAATTTAAATAATTTGATTTAAATTTGAATTCAAGTTTGAAATTAAATCTATGATTTGGAAACTAGGGATAAAAGATGATATAAATGTGTTTGTATGAATTAAACCATTTTAAAAGTATTAATTTGGGAATTTGAATTTAAACCAAGGATTTCAACTCGTATGAATGAATCAGATTTCCAAATTGAAAACTGTTGTTTTCAAATGATAAAAGCTTTTAGATAAGAAAAGAAATTCCAGTTTAAATTAAAGGAATTTCAAGTGAATCGAAAAATGGATTTTCCAAGTTATGAATGAATTCTTTTTAAAAGCTATGAATTGAATCTGTTTGTTTTTAACAGATTTGAAATGACGATTTGTTTAAACCATTAGAAATGAAATTGTTTTGAAAGCTATTAGTTAAATCTTTGATTTAAAGATTTAACGAATTAATCAAATTGAAATAGAAATCGATTTGGAAAATCTGTGAATGAATCTTTGTGAAATTAAGTGAACTTTGTGAATTGAATCTTTTTGTTTAAAAGATTAAAATGGTAATTTGATAAACCATTTGTAAAGAAAGTTTGGGTTTAAGTTGTGACTTAATTGAAATCCCAATATCCGTATGTTTTTAAATATTTCGCTCACTATTCGGGTTAGCCGGGAAAGGACCTTTGGGTCGTATAACTCATTCCGAATAGTGATACGTCGTATATGGATAGCATTTGAAGACCGGTGTTGAAGACCGGATATTTTTCGAAAATGAAAGGACAACCTGTCGAATGTCTCTGCACTGAGTCGCGCCGGTATAGAGATTTATATCACTCTTTTGTGACGGGAAGTCCGGACGTGATTGAAAGTTATCCGGAATTGCAAGGGCTTCGTGAGAAGTGCCTTCGGTTCTGTTCGAACCCGGAACAGACTTGTATGGATACATGTCTGACATTACACTTTGAGATATAAAGCCGATTTCTTTCAAATACATTTCTGTTGGTGGCGGAGAATTTATTCTTTTAGCTTAACACCCTTCTCTGAGACGTACGAGCTCAGAGGTTATGTAGTTGAAATTTATCAGCGATATATTCCAATTTGGTAATGTGACATGCTGAGTGTTGCTGTGTGATGATCAGTGTTTGATCATTTGTGATATGATCATTTATTTGATTTTATATCTTTGTGATCATAGGTTGATCATTTGTTTGACCCGAAGCATGGCTTTGTGAACAAAGCGTAGCTTTGTGGACGAGACTTCGTCGAGCCTCACACCTCGGAAATGGTCGAAACAGGAAGGATGCGGCAAGGTTCTAGGGAGTAGCGCCCCTTAGTGTATGTCATTCCTTCTGGATAAAGGTGGTATCATGGTATGGAGCCCAGATACTTAACCTCTGTGGTTGCTGCAAGTTTATTACTTTGTGGTTGTTGGAAATCGGGGATCCTCGGGAAGATCGGTGACGATCGGGGGATGGCATACGCGTGTCAGTAGTTACCTATTTTTGCAGAGGTAACCCGGCCTTGTGTTGGCAGAGATCCGGTTAGGTTCTCGGGTCGTCTATTCCAGGGACGTACCCATCGTGGATAGGAAGTTCCTTAGCCTGATCATTTGTTGGAAATCCAAAGAAACAATACGAGACTTGTACGGTATTAGTTGTAGAACCTGCCATTCACTTATGGTGGCGCCCCACTGTTTGGATGGTAGCTATAGTAGGCATACGATACTGGTCGTATGTTGGCTAAGATTAATATTATACTTTCGAAATGTTTTCTACACTATGCACAAATAATAATATCAAAAATGATTTGATTTTGCGTAGTAAGCATCTTTGACTATTATAAGAAGAAATCTCCTCCAATTCTGCGTTTGCATTGTGTGTGTGGTGGGAGGTCTTATGGTAGTTTCATTTTCTAAAAGCATTGCGGATTTAAATGTTTAAAATTCTTTTGCTGTCGTTTAAAGATAAACTGTTTTTGTTGCTCACACCAGTCCCATGACTGATCCGGAGTTTATTGTTTATTTCCTAAACTCTGGATGCTCAAAATTTTTTTACACGAGCAGCCTAGAGTTGGGTTTTTCAGATATTCAGGTTTAATAGATTTTCTGGAGCTAGTTCAGTTCTTGGAGTTCATGGACTGACGTTGCTTATCTTGGAGCATTCTATTGGAGACATTCTATTCCGCTGCTGATTTTATCTATTTTTCTTTCCGCTGCTATTTGTTGTATCATATCTCTGATGTATATTGATATTCATTGTATCACTCTGTTGTATCAGATATTGTATATCAATGTATTATTCATTTATTCCGCTGTGTTATTTACTTAACTGTGTTATAAGCTCCGGCGAATCGGATTTGAACGGTCGAATCTATGACATTCGAGTACGATGTAAAGTACGGATGTCGATTTTCGAACGCGAAAATCCGGATCGTTACAGTTATACCTATGGAGTACTCCCTGATATCCCACTAGTTTACGGAGGAGTTTACAGTGCTGTATAAACTATAACGCTTGTATAAAATGTGTTAAGGGGGATAATGGTAACGCCTTAACACTATTTTGATATCTTTATATTACTGATAGACATTATCTACTTATCGTACACTACTACCTAGTAGATAGTTTAACGGACCTTAAAGGATGGTTATTCCAAACATCCTTTGAGTTACTTGTATTTCAATTGCTATTTCACTTGAGTTGGATTTATTAATATAAGAATGTTAATCCTGACTCGAGTGTTTTGTGTTTTGCTTTACGCTCGGGTCAGACTGAGTGTACCAGTATTCGAGACTCGCCTTTGAAGTTGGAGCTTTGCTTGAAGATCCAGCCATCTATTCTGCATCCAGTATTCGATGATTCCAGTGATGTATTCTGATTGTATCTGATGTATCTTATATATTCATATAGTAGCTTCATGAACTACTATCTCTTTTTATTTCCGCTGCATTTATTACTCTGTGTCTGTGATCTGTGATTATTTATTACTGTATATGTTCAGTTTTGCTAAATTTAAATTAACAACGCGGTATTTTGAGCAATTCAATTCCGGCATGAGTGTCTACCTATACATTTATAATGGATGCGAATGGTCCAAAATACCGGGTCGTTACAGCTAATGAATTGGAATTTGAATAAATTGAATGGAAGTCAATTTAATATTAAACCAATTGGAATTAAAAGTGTTGAACCAAAATTGAAAGTAAATTAAATTAATTTGGTTGTGGTTAATATACATTGGTTGTTATTTGATTGTTGGTTGATTGTATATAGTATAATTCATTAAGTATTAATGAAATTGAATTGATAAAAAATTGAAAGCTATGTAATTGGATTTAAATTGAAAGTGAAGTAAATTTATATAGAAATTGATTTGAATTGAAAGTGAACCAACTTGAATTTAAATTAGTGAATGTAAACTAATTGAAAATGAGTAATTGAACGTCATTGTATATGAATTGGTTGTAAACAATTACAAGTAATGTTGAAATCTTATAAGTTGCTTATGAACCTTGTTTAGTATGCATTTCTTTTAATATGCATAGGTTGTAGTTGTTTAAAAGAGTAAATTGTTAATAACTCTATATATATGTCGCTTACGTGTTTATATTGAGTAAGTGCAGGTGCCATGGCTACCATTCGGTTGGTTGGGTTGCGCTAAAATGCTTAATAAATAACTATTTTGCTTTAAAATGCTAAAAAGGTACGCCTACGCAATAAAAATAGGAAATATGAACTGTTTTTCTGCTTTTCCGACCGGGTGGGTCGATGTATATATATTTATGTCTATTGTGATCCTACTACGATCGAACCGCGCAAAGGAGACGCTGGCGAAATTTTCCGAAAATTTAAAGCGTTAGAAAATTTTCGAGAAATTTTGGAAAATTTGTGAAAACTAGATTTTGGATTTGGAGTTAAAAGTTAAACGATATTGTTGTTTTGAAAAATATAACTAAGTATAGATTTGAAGAACTTGGTAAAGTTTTTGAAAGAGTTTAACTATTGGATTTCGGGAAAGTTGAATATAAAATTTTCACTAAGCGGATTTTTGAAAAGTTAATGAATTTGGGACATTTTTCCTACTTTGCAATTTCGAGGACGAAATTCTTTTAAGGGGGGAAGTTTGTAAAGACCCCAGAATTTCCGTCATTTGAAATTCGTATATTTAATTTATTTTAAATATTAATAAGTAAGATTTGGAAGTCGAATTAATTTAATTTCGATATAGTGATTTAATTGGGCGATTAAATTATTAATTTAATACTTGAAATTGGGTAAATAATTGAAATCTGAATTAAAGTGTATAAAAATGATTTATAAAGTTATATTAAATCATATTGGAGTTAGAATGATGTGTGTAAACTTTTAAAATTGAATTAAAAGTTAATTTGTAAAAATTGAATATTTTAATATTTAATTGACTAGTGAAAATAGCCATTTTTCAAATGGTCTCGGATTTCGACGAAACTAGTTTCATCGGATCCGTAATGTGAAATTATTGTAAGATTTCAAATTTCGTGTCAATCGGAGTTGTCTTTTATCCAGGGCAAGCCAAAACGCATCGAAATCGGTTTAAATCGATTTGATTTAAAATTTGATCGTTTATTTCCGTAACTCTCACATACGATCGAATTACCTTCCAAAACACGTTCCATTGTGTTTGGAATGCAGGGTAAACCTTAGAAACGCCGGCCGGCACGCTCGATTTGGAGTTTGGAAAATTTTCGATGAATAGTGTTTTTGGAGAATTTTCTATAAAAGGACATTATCATTTTCATTTGCAAACCAACCCTCCTTCTTCTTCAGCCGGCCCTAATTGTTTTCAATGGCCAGAAAACTCTCAACTTCTTCCCTCCAAATCTCTTAATCCACTCATTATTAGCAGAAATCACCAACTACAAAATCAAAGAGGACATCGAGATCTATAACGTGAACGGCTATGATGGGAAATGGAGCTTCGGATCGTCATTAATTGGAGCTCGAACGCATGCGTTTCATGCACAAATCCCAAGGCGTGGGAGGCACCGAGTTTGGTCGGTCCTCAGTCAATGGTGGAGGCGAGCACGTGCTTGCAAATGGTGGTGGAGTGATGATGTTTCGAGCGGCGAATGGTGGTGCGTTTTGAACCCTAGGCGGCGGCCAAAATGTTGCGTGCGTTCTTGGCCTGGGTGTTATCACGCATGAGGAAGAAGGTAGGGCAACGGCCCTGATCACATCATCAATATTCGAACGGCCCAGATCTGGAGAGGTTAATAAAATAAAAGAAATTGTAATTTATTTATATTATAATTCGTATAATCTTTAAAATGACGTATCTTTGTCATACGAGGTCGGAAAATTACGAAACAAATTGCGTTGGAATCGTTTCGATGAGCTCTTCGCAATGGAACTGGTTTGGGGTTGTTTGGAGACAGTGAAAATTCTGGGTAAAATTAAACGTCTGTTTGATTTTATCCGAAATAAAACGCTGCAACCGTTATTGAAAGCAAGGTGAGAACTTCTCACTCAATCGAATATTTTGTTTCGATTTAAATTTTAAATGGTTAGATTTAAAATTTTTGATAGTGTTGATTGTGATGATTTGATGATAAATTGTTATCTATTGTGTTAAATAGACCCTATACGTCGTATATTAAGCGAAGGTTATTTATTAAAAACATATACCGCGATAATTCCACATTGAAGTGGAATTGGTATTATATATGTATTTGGAGTTGATTTCTCGCATTATATAGCGGATGAGACCCTATTGCGCCGCATAATAGCGGATAATATTTATAAATCCCATATACCGCGATATTTCACTTTGATGTGAAATTGGTATTGTGCTAACATTTGTGGATGCACGGAAACAGGTTGGAGGGATCCAACTGGATTCCTCAAACATTTGAATTTATTTCATATGTCGTGTGTTGATTATTTATAATCGCCGTGTGATTATATTGTGATTGAAATTGTTGACGGCTATAATTTAGCCGAATATATTTCGGTATCATTGGATACCAAAAATAGATAAAATTGTATTTTTGAAATTTAAGTTGAAAATTTATCGAAAAATTTATTTTTGATAATTGGATAAATTTAAAAGGAGTTAAAAGATAAAAGTTTTATTTTTGAACTGTATTGAATTAAATTTCAAATTTGGAAAAAAAGGGCTTAATAAATCGATTTCGAAATAATAATTTATAAATTGAAGAATTTATTTAAAATTTGGATTTTTGAATAGTTTGGAGAATAAAGGAAATTATCTTCTTAAAAAGGAATTTATTTTAAAATGGAAATAGATTTAGAAATCCATTTGGTAATTGATTTTTGGTGATTGAAAATAAATCTTTTGAAATGTTTGGAAATTTGATTTGGTGTTTTGAAATAAATTTGGAAATTAATTTGAAATTAATTCATTATTAATTTTACTATAACTAGTAAAATTTATTTATTAAAATTTATTTGATTTTAAATTAATCAGATAATTTAATTAATCCTACTATGGATGTTTGGATTTTATTGGATGTCGAATTATTTGATATCTTTGATGTGTGATGTTTTGTGATATATCCTGATTTGTATTGTGATCTGTGAATTGTTTATTTTTGATATTTATATATCTGTGATCTGTGAATCAAAGATAAGCGTTATAATTTGTACCGCTTATCAATTATATTGTTATATTTGATCTGTGATGATTGGATGTTGTTGCACTATTGTGTTAAACCCGTGGACTACACAATACACACACAAATGTGGATTTCACGTGGAAATCGGTTAAGTCACAGATTTTTATCAATTTTGGAAAATTGAGTTTTTGAATCCAAAATGGTTTTGGAATTGGAATTGAAAGTTTTAGAAATGAGTTTCAGAAATAAAAGTTATTTTAAATAACTTAATAAAATTGAAATTTAAATCATTTGATTTAATTTTTGAATTCAATATTTTGAATTGAATTCAATAATTCGGGAATTTTGGTTTAAAAGATTTTATAAGTATAAAAGGTGTTTATATGGGTTTTTAACCACTTAAAATATGGTTTTGGAAATTTAAATTTATATTCAAGTTTATACTTGGATGGCTTTAAACTGTGTAATTGTAACTAGTTTTTCCCAAAACGAAAACTATCTGTTTTCAAATGATAATAGCTTTCATAAAGTGAAAAGATTTCCAATTTGTATCGAAACAAATTCAAGTTGAAATGAAATTTTAAATAGTTTGGAAAAACTATGAATTAACCTTTGTGAAGATGATTAAACTTTATTTTGAAATCAAAGAAGTATTTCAAAAGGTGTATCTTTTATATTATAAAAGACTTGAATTGTGAATAGTTTTGAAAGCTATAAATTAAATCTTAATTTAAGATTTAAGGGGTTAATTCAAATTGAAATGGAAATTGATTTAGAAATCTATGAATGAATCTTTGTGAAACTGGGTGAACTTTATGAGGTAAATCTTTTTGTTTAAAGATTTAAAATGGTAATTTGTTTAAACCATTTGAAAGAAAGGATTTGGGTAATAAGTTGTGACTTAATTGAAATCCCTATATCCATATGTTTTAAATATTGTGCTCACTATTCGAGTTAGCCGGGAAAAGACCTTTGTGGCATATAACCCATTCCGAATTAGTGATACGACGATATGGATCGTATTGAAGACCAGTGGTGAAGACCGGGTATTTGTGAAAACGATAGGATGACCTATCGATTGTCTCTGCACCGTTAGCTACGGTATAGAGATTTCCTTTGTGATGGGAAGTTTTATCGGGATTGTGAATACCCGGATTGCAAGGGCTTCTTCGGAAGTGCCTTCGGTTTTGTTCGAACCCGGAACAGACTTGTATGGTAACATGTCTGACATTACATTTTGAGATGTAAAGCTGATTTCTTTCAAATACATTTCTGTTGGTGGCGGAGAATTTATTCTCTTAGCTTAACACCCTTCTCTGAGACATACAAGCTCAGAGGTTATGTAGTTGAAATTTATCAGTGATATACTCCCAATTTGGTAATGTGGCATGCTGAGTGTTGCTATGTGATGATCATTTATTGATCATTTGTGATCAAAGCGTGGCTTTGTGGACGAGACTTCGTCGGGCCTCACAACCCAGAAATGGTCGAAACAGGAATATACGGCAAGGTTATGAGGGTCGCGCCCTTTAGGGTATGTCATTTCCTTCTGGAAAAGGGTGGTATCAGGTATGGAGCCCTGGTATTTAACCTATGTGGATACTCCAGTCTCATTTATTGTGTGATTGTTGTTTGATCGAGGCGCCTCGGATAAAGGTCCCAAAGGACCGGGGAATGGCATAGTCGTGAAGTAGTTACCTATACCCAGAGGTAACCTGGCCTTGTGTTGGCAGAGTGCCAGGTTGGTTCTCGTGACGTCCATCCAGAGGCGATCCCATGTGACAGTAGGAAGTTCCTTAGCCTAACCATTTGTTGGAAATCCAAAGAAACAATACGAACCTTGTACGGTTTTAGTTGTATAACCTGCTATGGAATGTGGCGGTAACCTGCTATTGAACATAGTAGCTATAGTAGGCATAACGTGAAATGCCTATGTTGGCTAAGATTTATATTATACTTTCGAAATATTTTCTACACTATGCACTAATAATAATAATATCGAATGATTTTGCGTAGTAAGCATGTTTGACTATCATAAGAAGAAATCTCCTCCAATTCTGCGTTTGCATTATGTGTGTGGCGGGAGGTCTTATGGTAGTTTCATTTTCTAAAAGCATTGCGGATATTTTATACTTGCTTTGTTGTTGTTGTGTTTTAAAGATAAAAACTGTTTTAAGTTCTCACACCAGTCACCATGACTGACCTGGAGTTTATTATTTCCTTCCTAAACTCTGGGTGCCCACCAATTTCCACACGGGCAGTCTAGAGTCAGGTTATCGGGTCATTCTGGATTCAGGAGATGCTGTGGAGCTCAGTGGCGAGCTGGATGGCGAGACGTATCACTTGTATATGATATTATTATTCCGCTATGTATTCTGTATGAGGACATGTTCATATAACTGTCTAGTTGTGTTGTATATTGTTGTTGTAAACTCTGATGATGATGTAATGTATAAACTGATAAAATTTTGATTTAAAGATGATTCATTTATCTATTATATGTTGTTCCGCTGCGAATGTGAGATTCTGATATTGTTCTGTCTCTGTGTTTTTCCGTTGTTTCTTCTTTCTTTTTCTTCTGTCTTCTTCTACCCCTTCTTTTTCTCCATAACAATTCGGTTTTCCAGCATTCGATTGCTCGGCAGTTGATACAGTGGACGTATTAATGTCGACTTTCGAGCGACGAAAAATCGCATCGTTACAGTCTTTAGGCAGTATCATTTGGATAAGTATTATGTCTTATGGATCCTATATATTAACCAACTGAGTATACCTCCAAATATAAGCCAAAGGCGCTTCCAATCTAGCTCAATACCAACTGTAGGCCAATGGCCCTTTTCAATCCAACTTTATAACTCTAATTCAGTTGCAGTGCAATTATGAGACCTAACAACCTATCTTTGTCAACGATAGCATAACGATGCAAGACAAAGCACCTGAGTCACTTAATACATCTTTAATGGGAAATAACTAGACTCTAATCATTTAATAACTATACCCTAAGATGATCCCCGTCATTTATTGACTAGATCTAGGAAAACCCCTCTTTTGTTTCTCCTAGTAGACATTGTAGGAAATACCATAAGGCCACTTAATACCTCTTTAATGGGGAAGAGGCAGACCCTACAATAGCAATTTAATACCTCAAACTCGAAGTGAACCCCCTTTAGAGATTTCCAACTACTGCACCTAAAAAATAATCCCAACCATTTAATGCTTCTAGAGTGGGAAGGAGGAATACCCTATAACAGCCATTTAATACCTTCAACCCAGAAGCAGGTGCGCACTACAATATCTGTTCCATGAACCGTAACTCCACATATGACGTCTCACAATAGTCCACTATTCATAGGTGCAGGTAGCCAGATTAGCCATGTAGACTTTCCCTATAGAATTGGACTAACCTTTCGTCCACCATAGGTACCTATTATAGGTGATGTCTCACATCAGTCCCAAAGTCGTACCGCTAGTAGCCATGTTAGTTGGATAGACTTCTATGTACTTTTGATTGACCTCGCATCCCTATAACTTAGTCATATTTCCACTCTATGACATTACAATATATATATATATATATATATATATTATACATGTAATATACTTCACCCGCATTTACGAATTAAGACCATATAAGTGAACTTCTTATATCGCCTTTAATTATGGATTAATTTCCATAATTATTCTTAACTTCCTTCCTATAGGGTTTATTGCTATCTATAACCTATTTATTTTGTATGATACGACTTATACGTAACTATTTATACTTTATTAATACATTTATACTTAATGTAAATTTTAGGCTAACTAGTTTTTAACTAAATACTCCTTAGCGTACGTAAAGATATTTCCATGCTAAAGTTTCCTATATGAGTTGTTAAAATGTCAAAACCTCTAAACTCGTACACATCTCAGTCCCATACATTATTTTACAAAATAGCTAATATCCTTAGCTAAACAAAAAAGACTTGCATGTTATAAAAAGGAATCAAAATACATGTCTTATTTTACATTAACATAGTAGAATCAACGCCTATATTTTAATTCCATCCAACTTCTACATATACAAGTTTAAAGTGAAAAAGGGATTCATATTTACCTAAATTATGGAAATAGACGTGCAAACAACAAGTAGGAAAATCTATATTTTGCACATCACTTCCTTTTTTCCTTTTAGAACCCTTCTTCAAAACAACAAAAATTTGGAAGTGGAAGTAAATAAAACATAAATTATTCATATTGCAAATAACAAATTAAAATTCTACTATATTAACATAAAATAATTGGTATTCCAACTAATCCAAGAGTGGATATTTTATAGGGAAAATTTTGGATTTTAGGTTTGTGTTTTTTGTATACAAAATTTTCCAAGGCATAAAACAAATCCAAATATTTGCTACATAATTTACTAAAAATAGAAAAACTAAGATTTCTACTCACATATAACTTTCCCTGAATTCCCTTCGATTCTATTCCACGCTTTGTCTATTTCCTCCTTCAGTTATCTTCTTTTTGATTTTATAATATACAACAATTCAATTATGTATAGATTAAATTCATAATTCAGAGATTAGGAAAGAATATAAATATATTTATGTGTGTGTGTGTGTGTCACTTATTACCTTTAATCTGATTGATTCCTTCTCTAAAGGTTGAATCTTGAATCTAAAGGTTTATGGAGGAGGGAGAGAATTGGTAGATGTTTGCTAGCGTTCTTATTTTTTCTTGTGAATAAAAGTGAGGGCATGGTCTCTTATTTATAATGGTTAGAATGCTTCTAGACCGTATGATTAAAGTCCATTTAAAATAATGAAATCTGGGTCGTTCAGGCCGTGCAAAACCCTAACTGCCATAAGAGAACCGGTCAACTGGCCTTCCTTGGGTGGTCCACTGCTAGCAGTTGACCGGCATATTGAAGATGGTCGACCAGCCTTCTTTTGTTGGCCGAAATTTATTTTTACCCTTTATTATTGAAGTTGATTATTTTATTTTGAAACATTAGTCTGTAATGTTAATATTTTACTTAAACTTTAAGCCTTCCCTTAAAGTTAAAATATTTTATTACCCTTTATAATTCCAAACATTGACGATATTTATAACACCCCGCAAAATGAACCAAAATAAATGAAGTAAATTGAGTTAAATATGATAAGGGTTGAATATGGAAATTTTATAAAAGATGGAATTTTACCATGAAAGTTATTCTGTTGCGTTCATGGCGAAATTCTAATATGTTTCTATTTATAATATGCTGAAAACGGAGCTCAAGCGAAGAAATTATGAGCGTTTGAAGTTTTCAGATTTAAATTAATTTAATTTGAATTCAAATTCAAATAAAGATCTAAATTTATGGTTTGAATTTCAAAATTAGATTGGGGCCTAAGTAAACGTTTTAATTAACGTTTAACATTAAAGTTAAATAGTTAAGAAATTAACTAAAAAGCAATGGAATAAATAAATACCCAAAATAATCAACCGCTCGATACCTTTACTATGACCATTCGACCCCTAGCGGTCGATCGGTTGGGGAGGGGTGGTCAACCAGTCAAAGCCAAATTTTGGCAATGGCAGCTAGGATTTGAAGGGTTGTGTTATTTATTTGTACGCTCCAGATTTCTCCATTTTAAACTATTTTCATTCTACATTTCTAATGCATTTCAACCCTTATAAATAGAACCCTATCCTCTCCATATTTTATTCGTATTATTTTGAGAAATTCAATGAAACTCTGTCATTGTTATCTCTCCAAATTAGATTCAGAAACTCCGTAGAGAACATAGGTGAGAATCTAATCTATTTTCTACTCATTTCTTCTTCCTTCAACCTATTCTCCTCCAACTATTCAGAATCTAATAAATATATATACATCTTCCGTATTGTGTGTGTGTATCAAAAGAGAAAGATTCTAGAAGAGATTATGAGGCATGCAAATCCAAGGAAGGCGAAGCTAAGGCTATTATGTGAGTGGAAACCTTAGTATTTCTTTTCTATAATTGTTTTATGTATTTCTTTTTGGAATTGAAGATGCCTTATGGATTTTGAGATTTCGAAAATATGATAGATAAATTCCCGCAAAATTCCTTTTAATTTCAATATGTCAATTCTATGCTAAGATTCTGAATTAGTTGCATTAATTTGATGGGATTTGTTTCGTTTATGCAATTTTTGATAATTTCATATTCTATTCCACTTCTTCTTCTTCTTTGGGTGAATTATGATACTTCAATAAAATAAATGGTTTAGATTATGAATTCTAATTGTAGTTTACACTACTTATTCTTATCTATTTCTTTGTAAAAGAGGAGTTGAATAGAATATGGAGTTTAGATTACAATTCTTATTATTTAAGATATTTCATTGAATTGGTGTAATAAATTGAGTTTCTATTTTATTTACAAATTTGTTATTGCAGTTTGGTTATAAATATTTGTTTTGGGCAATAAAATCCCATGAAATCTTGGGAATTTGAAGAAAAAGGACTTGGAATAATAAATGGTTAGGGAATTGACATTTAATGCTAGTTTAGAGCGTAAAATCCATGCATTTAAAACTTATTTAGTGCGAATATTTAGTTATCTCTATTTACACAATTAACGTATAATTATTACATATATAGCGTAGTTAATTAGGCATTTATTTACATCAAAATAAAAGGAAACTCCTATATAGCCTAATTATTATTTTAAGGCGTAATAAGGAAGATTCCTTATAAGCCCTTATTTATGAAAGGTGAGATGAGAGTGTGTGTGCGCGCATATATATATATATATACACACACATATACATATATATATATACATATATATACATATACACATATACACATATATATACATATATATACACATATATATATACATATATACACACATATATATATACATATATATATACACACATATATATATATATACATATATATATACACACATATATATATATATCTATGTATGTATGTATGTATATACGGAGAGTAATTGATTTGTGGCTAAGTCATAAGGATGCGAGGTCAATAGAGTTACATGACGGAAGTCTTTCCTTTACTTTAAGGCTACCAGCAGTTGTGTACACTTTTATTGATGTGAGATATCCTTATGATAAATATTTGTAATGACGTAAGGTTAATTCCAAATTCTATAGGGGAAATCTGGACAACTAATCTAGCTACCAGTTCCTACGAATAGCGGACCAATGTGAGACGTCATTATGAGTATGGACCATAAGACGAGGGGTCGACTTCAGGTTTTTGAGGTATTAAGTGGTTGGACCTGCCTCTTTTCCCAAAATGAAGTATTAAATGGCCAAGGGGACACATTTTTGGAAGTGTTACGTGGCCTATGAGATTCCTAATGATGTTAGCTAGAAAGTACCATTGAGGAGCGCGCTTTTGGAAATAGGTCTTAAATGGTGGGGTCTACCTTAATTAAGGTCTTTTGGTCAGAGTCTGCCTATTTTCCACTGGAAAGTATTAAGTGGCTTGGGTACCGTCTCTCACATTATTAGCTATTTATAACGTATGATTAGGATATGAGATTTT
This sequence comes from Allium fistulosum, assembly GCA_030737815.1. Lineage (NCBI taxonomy): Eukaryota > Viridiplantae > Streptophyta > Magnoliopsida > Asparagales > Amaryllidaceae > Allium > Allium fistulosum. The sequence goes on from CM060903.1 coordinate 1,409,539,745, forward strand.
AGAAACCTGCTTCTAGAATGGAAGGTATTAAGTGGTAAATGATTTTAGTGGTTGAAAATGATTTTAGTGGTTTTATGTCTGTAACATATTCCTATTTTGAAATATATTGCCCGAGTATTGAAAAGATAATACTCGAGGTTTTTATTCACCGGATACTTCTTTTTCTAACTCCCTTGTCATTACAACATAGGTTAAGGATGGAGTGATGGCGGTGACGATACTTAGAGATGAAGAAGCTTGGCTTGTGGCAGTATTTGTTATTATTACTTGCTTTTATGTGTGCCCATGTATTTAGACAATTATTGTAACGGATATTATGTTACAGTTTTTATGGAATTTTTCATTATGACATTTTTATAGTTTTGAAATAAATGGTTACACATTGCTATTATATTTTGTTCCATTCACTGTGAGTTCTGAAAGTTTAGTTATGGCTCTGTAGTGTTATTTTCTTAGTTCTACCAATAATTTACCTTAGAATGGATCTAAGCTTCAATGGATCTTTTTTGAGTCAAAATTTAGGCATGTTCCTGGTGGGTTGTTACATTTGGTATCAGAGCCTACATTACCGGACCAACGGGGAAAGTATACTATACGTATGAGTGGCGTACTTGTTATTTTTAAAAAGGTTTTAAAAAGAGTTTTCTTAAACTCATACTATATATATATACACTTATTTTGAATTTACGCTTAACTCTATAAATTCTGACTATAGAAGTAGCTGCTACCATGTTCCAAAATGGCGGACGAAGCAACTATGAATTGGAAAATAAATAGATTTAAATTTATACTTCTTTGTACGACCTGGACTTCCTTATCATTGTAGGCCCTATAAGTATTAAGGTAAGAGGGATATGAAGTATAGATGGAAAGGTTGATAGGAAATAAAAGACCTTAGGGAAATGTCCGTTAGGCTGACAATTAATACAGACCAATTAACATTTATGGAGGTAACAAATGAAGATGTTTTGTATTTATAAAATACGGAAGTAAAAAGGAGCAAACTTCCATAAGGAATACATTATCACCACAAGGAGAAAATTAGATTTTTAAAGGGTAGAATACAAATGTTTAAAAGAAAGAACAAATTTTAATCATATCTTTTGGGACATAATTTGATAAAAAGGTTTCTTTGAAAACCCCTTAAAAATTTGAAAGTGCCTTTTAAAATATTTTGGACTGAAAATCCTATATGTTAGAAATTTTTGATAAAAACTGATTTTAGATGACTTTTAAATTATACGACCGTTTGTTTTATAAAATGTTTAAAAAGAGGTTGTAAATTTAAAAAGGGCGGTAAAAAATTTTTGGTGGGTAATTTTATTTTAAAATTTTGGTGACTTGAGAAGTTGAAAAAAGTTTCCATTTATTAACTTCTCAATTTAAAATTTGATTGGATAAGAAAATCTTCTAATTTCCTTGTTTTGTATTCTTCTATTTTTCTATGTTATATTTCTTCTACAACAAATTTGAAAGTTCCTCCCTCTACAACTTCTTAGAGACTGTATAAGTCAAAAAAATTTGAAAATGTAAATATGGATTTAGACAGCTTTGGAAATATATCACCATTAGTTTTAGAAAAATTTGGAAAGGTGATGCAACTATTAAAAGCGCTAAATTTTTTTAAGACAAAATGATGGATAGTTATAACTGTACATTAATGACTTGAAAAGTTTTCATTTGTTAACCTTTTTAATTTGATTAAAAGGATTTCAATTATTGTTTCTTCGATCCTTTTATTTTCAGTGTTTATAAACCAACAAGTTCTTTCTTCAAACTCTTTTTAGGGGTTTATAGATACAAATAACAACTATTTTAGAATAGAAAAAGAAAGAAAGGAATGTGTAATAGTATAAAAAGGAGAGCATTCCCATATAAGGTGATGAAGAGAATAATGGCTGGAATTTAGGTAATAATAGAATTGTGAATTCTGGTAGATAATATATTGAAAGGAGTAATAGAGTAAGATAGAAGTTATCATTGTCTACTCCATCTATTTTTCCATCGTATAAAGTTTAAAATGTATCTTTGACCATTGATTGGATCAAAATGATGATTGATAAATAAGTTAGATATTCTTTTGTATAAGGAGAAGCATTCATATAAAGATGAGAATTTAATAAATTTTTCCTAGTTTGAATACAAAAGTTATTTGAATAATAATAATATTGGATTTGATAAAGAAAAGTGTTACAAGAGATTTTAAGAGTTTTTGAGCAAAGTTATGAGCTATATTTCATCAAATAATAGTATATTTTGAGTAATAAGGTAAGAAATATTATTGTATGCTTTATAAGAAAATAATTGTTATTTTTAAATGATGATTGTGAAATTTTACTAATTTGTAAACAATAATTCTTATAGCTAGAAAACTCTTTGAAACGAAAAAAATGGTCTAACATATTATCTTGGAAAGATAAGTTTTGATCTTTTTTTAAAAAAACTTATTTCAAAATGAAATAAACCCTTATTTTAGTAAGCTATTGAAAGGAAAGTTTTTCATAAGTTCCTTTTTGAAAAGCCAAGAAAATTTGCATAAATTAGAAAGTCTAACTTTTAAGGAGAAAAAAAAGTTTTAATAAGGGAAGTTTTAAAAAGGGAGATTATTTTATTCCTATTTGGGAACAAAGGAATTTTGAATCTTTGATAAAGGTTTTTATGAAAGTTTAAATTTTTAAAGATGGAGATATTGAATTTGATACTTCATATTTTAAGTACTCCAAGAAATGAAGTAATAGATGCTTATTTTTAAATAAGTTTATTTGTATGAAGATATTTTATTTTGTATGAAGATGTTTTATTTTATGTGCTAAAGTTATGAGTTTATAAAAATTATGGAGTATATATGGATCATGACCTAGGTGGGATAGACTAAGGTTTTTAGGATATGAGTAAAATAGAAATAGAATGTACAACCTGATCTGGAAAGTTAAAGTCAATCCCAGACCTCTATTTAAAGAAGTTGGTAAAATGTAAAGATATTCCAGATCTATAATTGGATTGTGAATTAGATTTCCTATAGGATATGGATTTCTATATTTTAATTTTAGAGAAATTTCCGTGTAATTTCCATAAATTATCCAACTCCAAATACATATAAAAGTGCATTGTTTGAAGTAAAAAGGAATACACTAAAAAGAAAGGAGATGTGTAAGAGATGGATATTCGTTTCCATAGTTCACACTGTCTATTTCAATAATAAGAAAAGAAATAATTCCTTGTAATTTCAAACAAAGAAAAAAAATCTTAGTTGTGGTTAATTTATGATCGTAATCTTTTTGGAAGGATAGCTTCGATGAATTAAGATATGGAAATGGGTATTCTAGTTTTAGAATTAGTAGTTAGTTATAGATATCATACAACAGCACTAAATCACTAGAATAATATAGATAGCATAGATTATGACTATATGTGTATTAGTTAGTAATGACGGCTTAGGATTTGTGAATGTTAATTACAAATTTAATGGGCAATAAATTTGTAATTAATGAGAAAAAAAGTAATCTATTGGGGACTAATTATGGAAATTTGATATTGCATTTGTGCAAGAAAGAAATTTGAGTAGTGAATTGATTTTGAAAACCTGAGGAAGGTTAAAAAGATTGAAGAAGGATTAATTGGAAATGGTCCAATTCTGACAGTAATGATCAGCTGCTTTGGATATTAATTGAAGCAATAAATAAACCACATTTACTAAAGGCTGAAAAAGGGGAAATTTAGAAAATTGGTAGCAATGGAATGCGATACTAAAGATAGCCCTTCTTAATTTAGAAAGGAGTGTTAGGAACTCAACACCATTTATATTAACTAATAATAAATGGCATCGTCCAGTAAAATTTTCTTCTGGGGTTCTTGTATTATAGTTGCTAGTTGTCTTCCTTAGTCACTGGAAAAGTGGATGATGTTGTATAAGATATATTCTTGTTTTATTCCTATGTAGACTTTATAAATGCGACTTAGACCACTTGATATATGTTGGGAAGCAAAGTAAATAAGGAAATTTTATGGGAACACTTAACTAACGATAGACCATAGGTAAAACTAGATGTTAATGAGGAAATTAGGTTTGCAGCCTAAAGTGAGTAAATGTTTCACTCTCAAAACTTTACATTTTGGAAAACATAAGGGATTTAGCTCACAAAATCCCACCATGTAAGGTAAAGAGAAAATGTATAGGAATGTGAATGGAATTTCCTATTGATCAAGGATTAAGAAGAAGGCGGTAGAAATTATCTGTTAGAAGCAGTAGAACCACAGCACTCCAACATAGTTTTATGGAGTTGCACTTTGCATCGTTAGTGATAGAGACCCTTAGTTTACTAGCAAATTTGGAGGGGTTTGCTAGTTTCTTTAGGAACTAGCTATAGTAACCTCGTTGAATCGGAGCATAGCTTACCGACTGAAAATCAAAGGAAAACCTAAAAGAATGGAACTATCTCATGAACTTATTCACTAAATCGGTCCACGTGCTTATGGACCCGTTCTCCAGCTTTCTGAACCACATTGCTGCTAAATTTATTAAATATAATGAGAAGCACCATTGCATCTCCTCCTTAGAAGCACCCAACACCTCCATATATTGGATGTACCTCATTAGATGAACGTTTGGATCAACCATCCCACCGTACATTTCTAACATCGAAAGCTTGAAATTAGGAGGATTTCTCGCATACCAGATGTTAGAGGTAAATGGATTCCTGTTTATGGCCTCCAAACTCTGGTCTAGTAGTCCACCTCTCACCATCCTTCTAATCATCCCAATTATTCAGTTGTTGTCATCTAATTCAAGTTTTTGATCAATAGTTGTATTTTGCCCTCTGTTCCTGTGGGTAAACTTCGGCCATACTTCTCTTGCTGCACATCTACATTTTGATCCCCCCATCTAGCTTCGTTCTACCTCCATTTCTATGGGAAAACTCTAACACATATTCCTCTAGCTGTTGTGCATTCACTTTCTGATTTGCATTTCTGGCTCCAGCATCGTTTGCTCCTGGCATTCCATCTTGCCCTAAGTTCAAACCAAAATTGCCACTGAGTAAATTCAACTCAGTACAGACCTAATTCAGGTCATTGTTGACTAGTTCTAGTCATGGGGGCATTACTCCCGTTTGCTCTATTCCAACTCCAGATGCTCCGGCATTAGTTCCTAGTCTTTGGTTCTGAATTCCAGCTGCTTCGACTATTTTTTTTTGATCCGTCCTTCTGAAGAATCCATCAAGCATCTCCTGATGTCGAGCCATTATTGTCTTACATTTTTTCATCATTCTCTCACAACTAGAATTTTGTTCCTGGACATCAGGCTAGGACCGATGTCTATGAAAAAATGTACTGATGTGTTAGTGGGTGATGTTAAAATAATTGAAGTTTAGACATCGGTTTATAGCTGATGTCTATACATACATCCGAAATCAAGTTTAAATTTATTATCAATGTAAATCGGTTTAGCTACACATCCCTTATTCTATCGGACACGGTCTTATTGAATATCATACACATCGGTTTGTTATAATTGTAATCAACTTTATAATTGTAATTTGTGATGTTAGTTGTTTTAAGCACATTATATAATACTCAATAATGTTAAAGATGATTATATATACAAAAAACAATAGTATAAACACATAATATTTCATAGTACAAATTTAATACATAATACATAATGTTAAACAACCATACTCATAGACTACACCTCATATTCATAACATCAAATGCACACACTTCTCCCACTTTTTGAACATCAAACACTCCATAGCAACACATCATGTGATCAGTCGACGTCCCCATAGCAGCGCATTATATACTGGAAATGGTTCGTGTACCCAATTTCATCTCTATACATACCATGACTTCACGACCATTTCCACAAACACCTAGTGATCACTATTATATACACACAAACCACACAATGTTTGCATATGACTCCTTCTAGCTTACAAACACTCCACCCATTCTTGTCTACAATATATACTACAACACTAGTATATGCTCATTTATACTTGAGACATGTACATAACTCCAACCACCAAGAAAACTTGCACATGACTACACATTAACACCTACTGCTCCATCACATTGAATCAACACTTCCTCTGCAAACACAGCCTCCTACCTGAAACTAAAGCACTTCACCATCCCGACCATCTCAGTCACTCGGCAAAACATATACCATTACCTACCACCCAATCACCAATACCGCATAAAACATCCAGTCGTTCACTATCCAAACAACAGTAATAATTCCTCCTACACTTCACCAAAACCAAGTTTGAACAACCGATCACCATCTCCTCAAACCAAATTCACCAATCACCCCCATACACTGTCAATATCATCACTTCCATCCCCTCAACATAATCCAAACAAACAACCCACATTCCTTCCTAAAACTGCACCACCACTTCATTAAATCTCAAATCAATCTCAAATCGGCTCAATCACCTTGACGACTACCACAGTAGCTTCTCCTATCATCAACCTGAACCAAAGCAACCCACAAAACTCGTCTATTCAACCCATCACCCTTTTAGATCATCCAACAACCCGAACACCACAAATCCTACAAAACTTCCTCCTTCCACACCTCTAGCTGCAAGCCCTCCACTGTCGCAACCCATAACAATACAACCACATTCACCACCATAGTCTTCCGAACAGCAACTCCACCACCTAAAATGCCTCACCATCTCCGACCTGCCACACCACCAACCGCAGTCCCCAAATCTCCCTTACCCAAATCAAACACCTCAAATCCACCAATCGTGAATCACAAAATCGAGAAACCTACCTCCAGCAAATCGATTACTGAACAACCAATCGCGACTTCACCGATACAGTTATCCGAACATTGAATCACCTGAGTCGTGCAATCGACCAAAATCGACTGAATCGAACATAAAACCCATGACTATACTTCCAATTTGTCGACGAGTTCAAGTCGACAGTAGCATAAACTCGAACATTGTGACCTTCAGCTCGAGACTACTTTTGGCAATGAGCTTTCTAATTCATTTTTAGGATGACAGTTTTTTTGGCGAAAATCTTGAGAAGGCTGAATTTTGATTTTGGGAGATGGAAAATATTTTGAGGAGAAAGATATTATATTTCTATGTAGAATAAAAGTTAAAGAGAAATTAAGGGATGATTCGAAGGGAAGTGAAATAATTTTGGAGGAAACCGGGTGATTTTTAAGAAAAAATTTTTTGGAGGGAGCTTTGTGATTTTTGGATGACATTGCTGAAGCTGGTTAGAGGGTTCTTAATGATGCGGATTGTGAATAACAAATGTGAGAAAAAATGACCAATTTAGAAGAAAAAAATGAAAACGATAATGCCCCCTGAAAAATAACAATTATACCAAAGGTGGCGCTACACTCGGATTCTACCGCAGCATTAGGTCCGAAGAATCGATGGATACGATGAAGCTAAGGGTGAACAGGGTATTGAACTCAACTAGACATGAAGGGAGGAGATTTGGAAACTGCTTGGCTGTGATTGGGTTGATTTATGCGGGTTTGGAGAGCAAGTTGGTTTTCCAGAGGGAGTACAATTTTGGCGTATTCCACATTTTCAATCAAAATATTTACACTTGGTTTTTTCGTGCCTTTTTACAAATTTGGAATTTACATTTTAATATCGCTTTGAAAGTTAATGTAAAAGAACGATGTTATAAAGATAATAAAAGGATGTTTATCATCACCCTGAAAATCAATATGATGCCTGCGTTTTATACAACATCGATGATAAAACTAACGTGTTGATTTTTAACATCACGCGTTTTTCTGTCTAATGTAAAAGATGCGATATGTATGAACAAAATACTAATATTGTCTCGATCTCCTCTCTGATCAGATAGATGGACTGATTAGAATTTGAAGGCACCTTCCGGCCGCCCTTATGCTCTAGTAGACTCCCTCCAATCATAAACATGGTATCGGGCCTCTTGATCTCTTGCAAACTTCAGATCCAAGTTTTAGGTTATCAAATCTAGCTCTCTTACTTAGTGAAAGCATCAAAAACGTTTCCATCAAAAATGGCAAAAATACTATAGAAGCAATTGAAAGCACCAAAAAATGTATAGATCTAATGAAATAAACGTAAAAGAAGTAGAAAAGACACAATTTTTATAGTGGTTCGGCAAATACTCCAGCGTACGTCCACTTTAATCTTTGTTATTAACTAATTCTCTATAGAATATAATGATTATAACTCAAATCTGAACATACCATAGTAGATCTCGAATTTTGGGACTGTTTAGAGTATTTGGGGAAGAAGAAGATAGAAGAGAAATTAAGTGACAATAGGTCTTTTCATGAAGCTATATGTGTTGTATTTATAGAGAAAATGCCTAGCATAACCAGTGGCCCATGAAATATCAAGTCCAGATCCAGATCTAAGTATGTAGGAGTAAGTAATCATGCCCAATTATAAATAAAAACCACTTGGTACCAACTGGTTCTTCCAAGGGAAAACCTCCCCTCCTTCATTCCATTGGAAACAAGGAAATGCTATTGTGTTCTTAATTTTATACATTGATGATCTACTATTAATTTGCAATGATGTTTTGTTATTACAATCAGTGAAAGCTTGGCTTTCCAAGAATTTCTTCATGAAAGATTAGGAAGAAACAACCTACACACTAGGTATAAAGATCCATTGAGATATATCTGAGAGGCTGCTGAATTGTCCCAATCGATATACATAGATACCATACTTAAAAGGTTTAGGATAGAAAATTCTAAGAGTGAAAATGTTCCGATCCAATCTAGAATCGTCTTTGCTAAGAAGGACACTCCTTAAACTGATGAGGAAAAGGAGGTATGAAGAGGATATCATATACATCGACAATTGATTCCATAACGTACGCTATGCTATGTACTATACTAAATGTGGTATATGCATTAGGATGCGTAAGACGATACCAATCTAATCCTATAGAAAAACATTGGACTATCATAAAATATATACTAAAGTATTTAGGAATACTAAAGATTTATTCCTTAGGAATGGAGACCTCCTTATGAAAGGGTATACAGACTCTAGTTTTCAGTGATATCGACGATAGTAAGTCAGTGTTAGGTTACTTCTTTATTTTAAATGGTGGGATCTTTAGTTGGAAAAATTGCAAACAGGAAATTATAGCTGATTCCACAATGGAGGCCGAGTACATTTCCCTCAACGAAGCAGCTAAAGAAGTGGTCTGAATGCGCAAATTCATGAGCGAGCTAGGAATGATTTCGACATAGAGAATCCAATGACATTATTTTATAACAATAATGAGAAGATGCAAATCGCAATGGAGCATACAACACACAAGAAATCGAGACATGTTATTTGAAAGTTCCACCCAATTACAGAATTTGTCAAGAAGAAAGAAGTCGTGATTTAAAGAGTAGATATAAAGGATAACATAGCAGATCCATTTATGAAAGGAATACCTCGAGCAGTTCCCGTCAAATTGATCGAAGAGATGGGGTTGAGATTCCATAACTAGTCCTAAGTGCAAGTGGGAGATTGATAGAGTTAGGGGTATGCTCTAGGGGAAATTCTTTGATTTATTGTTGTTTGCAACTAAATTGGTCAAAAGCACCCAGGAATAGATTTATATAGAGAAGTAAATGAAGAAAGTAAAATTAAAACAGAGGAATAGAGTAAACTAACAAGCAAATCAAAACAATAACCAAGAACACGAGGATTTATAGTGGTTTGGCGGCGTATGCCTACGTCCACTTTGAAGATTATCTTTATTAATTCACTATTAATTTGATCAAAGCAGCAAATAGCAAGAAGTAAGGAAAGAACTAATTACAATATAGAATTATGTAACCAGCAGCGCAAAGATCCTCAGAATAGCCCCCTAGGCCAGTATTTATAGGTGAAGGCGACCACCAATCTCTCTGAAACTTTGGCTATAGGACCTTCTTACCCATATGGTCCCATCATAGGGGTCGCTCAGACCAAATCCCAATGAAGTAGGATCGGTACCGATCCCTTCATTGGTTGATTCTTGGGCAGTGATCCCTATGGTAGCTTCTTCATGTTTAAAAATGTTGGCTCTTCAAATATCATGATGATTGGATTAGTGGAGCTCATGCAACCGGTGGATCTTTGATTCAAATCCACTTGCAAGTTACCTTCAGTCGAACCCTCCAAATGGATTATGTCGATCACTCATCCTTTATCCTTTTTGACATTCGATCCCCAGGGCATGATCCCTAGGGTCCATATACCCTGCTTTCCAAATTCCATTCGCTTTAGACTGTGGGATCTCAAGACGTTGATTGCTGAATGCTAGAATGCACTTAACTCATAACATGTGTTGATCCCTCCTCGGTTAACTCATATATGATGAACCATTATTAACTATCAACCTTTGCTGAGCCCTCTTTTGATTTGTCAATCCCTAGCTTACGATTTGAAACGTAGCTTTTGAACCAATAAACTATATTGATCCATGCACCAATGCCTATGTTGATCCATGGAGATCCACCATGTCTTGTCGATCCCTCTGATTCCACTAAGCTATGTCAATCCTCTGCTTGTCCAATCTAATTTCCATATTTCTAGCATCCTACATCGTCTATCTATCAACTATGTTCAATCTGGGCTTCATATAATCATCTGAACTCTACTTTCGGGTCCTACAGCCATTGCTCAATGGTCATCCTTCTTGATAATATTTGAATCTATCTTGCACAATCAGTCCAATATAGTCGGGTCAGGATAACAGTTAACACTTGTCCCTCAAAGTACATCTTGTGAGTAGACGTGCTTTGAATCTAAAGAAGTCTAAACTGCCAGAAAGAAGTCCATCTAGCTTCCTGATTGATTGTTACTCCTTTGTCGAATCGTTTTTCATGGCATTGAATCCTCCATTGGTTGCTATGACGCTTGGTCGACTTCCAATAATATGAGTCCAGTGTCATATTCCGTCAGCATATACAAATCCGATCATGTGAGACTTATAAAATTTTTATTATCTGGTCCAGCCTCGAACCTGAAGGTTTCAGGTTTGATTTCAATTTCTATTGATTTCAAAAAGGTTGAACTTTTAAGTCACTCGCATGTATATTCGTATACATGTCTCTGTCGTTGGCTCCTGGACATGTTCGAACACTCATGGGTCATTGCTAATTTTTTAGTATCTTGTACCCTCTCCCATCCATATAAATACAAGCCTCTCTCCTTTTCCTTCTTTACTTTTTATTCTATTTGCCTTAGCACAAAAACTCATGAACCCTAGTACTTCAACCAGCGCTTGAACCTTCGACCCTTTACAGAGCCATCCACTCTCCCAATTTTAGATTTACTTGTTCCCATTCTCCCCATCAACTCATTTCGCCTTGCCTTTCAATTTTATGCACAGCTAGATACTCACTTCCATTCTAGCTCTAGCATTCATATCCCCATATAGGTAAGGTTTGGCAACACTTTCCTTTAATCGTGCGATAGGATTATTAGCCTTGAATTCTTAGCGAGTGTTTGAGGTAGTGATGGCAATGATTTTGGTGAGGTGAACGATCGTTGGAGTAGAGGTTTAGTGGGTTTAATTAGGTGTGGACATCCCAAAGGAAGAAGAGAGATGAAGGTTCGGTGAAGGACTTTCGTGGAGTAGGAGTTAGGAGTAGAGAAAGGCATGGTTCTGTTTACGATAAGACAGCAGTGGCAGGGATTGGCAAGTGAGGGTTTGTTTGTTTAGTTATTTTTGTTGAGAAGACAATGAAGGAAGGTTATGGAAAGGGATCGGAAAGGAAAGGTTTAGAGAGGGATCGGTATAGAGGGCTTTTGATAGAGGAATCGTTGGTTGTGGTCAAGTAGAGGGATCCGTAGGGAGCACGTGGGAAAGGGATCGGCAATGAACACTAGGGATTGGCATATACCTTATAGACTAATCCAACTCAACACATTCGAACACTCATTGCTAGTTTGCCTTGCTAACCTTGAACGTAAGATGACAATGAACGATATAACATGCATACTTGAACTGTTGAACTTGAAATCGATCAACCAAACTTCTAGAATTTTAAATATGGACTAATCGATAAACTTGCTAATGAACTTAAGTAATAGACTTCATAATTTGATGGGCCGATAGTCGATCCCAAAGCCTTCGTTGTTAATCAATTTTCTTGCCAATTGAGACGGTCCATAATGACAGTCTCTTTGGACAAAACTCCTAAGTCTCATCGTTTTATTTTTCTTCTGATTTCAAATTGTTTATGTATGTTAAACACTGCACCACACTACACTAATTCACAGTTAACACAGGGGGAATAGGTTATTTTTTATAATCTCGATTATCTACTAAGTATAGCTGATATAGATTCCAGACGGTCGAAGAGTTCAATTGGCATGTCTTCTGATTCGGCGATGCGACACATTCGTTCTTAAGCGAAGTCAACTTCCACAACTATATCTGGAAGGCCTTCTCCAAGCCATCATGTAGAACGAACAGAAGCTTCAAACCTATAAGCCGATCTTTTCTACCACATTCTAGTCCTTCCGATAGAAAACATTAGCCTTGCTCCTGATGCTATAGAGGGCGCTATTCTCCTTAATAATCTAGTGGATTCACAGGCTTCTCAAATTGGTGAAGCTGCTCTTCGTCAGTTATGCTTTATTGTAATATCCTCCTACTTGGAGGTGCAAAACTAACGGCTACGGATGCTGCAGTCATCCATAGTTATTAATCTTCAGCGACCAAATACGGCGGTGCTAGATAAATTGACACACAGATCACGGAAATATGGAAAAAATTTAACAATTCAAAAACATAATTCCATATTCAATTCAAAACATTACTAATTCATTACATATTCCCAAATCATGTTAACCATGTTCAGCCAAATATAATTATTACAATTACACCAAGAGCGACATATGAAGATGCCTCCTTGGTTGATCAGAGAATATAGTAAGGCTAATAGATTCGCCTTTACAATAAAACACACAGCGGAAATAAAAACTCTAAATAACTATCTGCCTCCTGCACGCCACCGGAAGCTTTATTCGTCAGAGAAGAAAACCTGAGAACCTTAAATCTCAAACTACTCAAAATAAATTGAGAACCCGAGAGTTTAAGGGGAAAACAAAAGTTTCGAGTTAGACATAAAGCCTGATATGAATAATAATTTAACATCTCAATTCTTTTAGATATCTAGTGAGACCACGCCGCTTAGTGGAACGGGTTTTCCTCTCACTAGTATCCTAAAACCTTTTTAAAGCCATGTACTGTGCTCCTACATCCATAATGGTTAAAACATACATTTCCAAAATATTATGATGATATGCATACTTGAAAAATAATTAATATATCCCTTCCCCAATTTAAACTGACACCCCGTCTTAGCTATAGTTCCCGGGTCACTATTAACCTTTTTAGTCATGGGTTTACTAATAACCTTGTCATTACTAATAGACACCCTATCCTATATATAGTTTTCATGGGATCACTATGAACCGAAAGGCTCATGCCAGTTAACTTAATTAATTTATGGGTTCTCCTGAACCTATTAGTCTTCCCAATAATTAATCACCTTATCCTAGTTTTCATGGGTTGACTAGGAACTTATGGACTTATCCAGTAACTTACTACACATCCTAGTTTTCATGGGTTGACTAAGAACCTATTGGTACTTCCATTAACCACTTTCTTACCTAGTTTTCATGGGTTTACTAGGAACCTATTGATTGATGTCAATACTTAATCCAGATATAGTTTTCATGGGTTCACTATAAACCAATTAGCCCATGTCAACTACCCTTAATGCGTAGTTTTCATTGGTTAGCTATGAAGCTTTTGGTATGCACCAATAACTACCTTATCATAGTTTTCATGGGTTTACTATGAACCTTTTGGTTTACACCAATAACTACAAAGTTTAGGCATCCTATGTTTTTGGTCACCTTGACTCCATGGATGCAAATCTACTCACTCAGGAGTTTAAGCCATTTATATTCACTATTTAGTTAACCTACTGGTTCTTCTACCCCTTTTTCCTCAAAATACGGTTATGGGTTATCATGTGAATATACTCATAATTGAAGAAGCAAAGCAATAATTTAACGATACCACTCTTGTGGGTTTAAGTCCTTGAAAGACATATCATAACATAGTTTACACTTTTAACTTATACTTTTATCAAGGAAATACTTCTTCAAAATTACATACTTAAAGCCATTACAAAAGTCCTTTATATAAGCCGTGGGTTTTTCCTTTAAAATTAAGAGTATGGGTTTTCAAATCTTTCAAAACCAAACCTTTCAACCTTATCGAAAGGTCTACAAAACAATATTTTGAAACCATTAGGACCATTTTTTCATTTAAACCTGTCGAAAGCAATGAATTCATAAAATATAAACCTTTCGAAAACATTGGATTTTATCTTTCGAAAACTTATTGGATCTAAGTTAAAACATGCGGAAGGTCCTCTTTTAAAACCTTTCGACTATGATAGAAGCAACCTTTCAACCTTGTCGGAAGGTCTGCTTCAAAAGACTTAAAACATTTCATATAAAACAATAGGCCTCCGCCTTTAAATCACCTTCTTCGAAAGCTTTGGGTTTTACTAAATAAATCATTTAAGTCAAAAGCTTTAAAACCTTTCGAAAGCAATGGGAGAAGCTGGTTTTTAAAACAAGTAAATCTTTTGTCTTTGTCAAAAGCAATGACTTCGAAAGGTTGGAAAAGCAGCTATAACCTTTTGACTGTGTCAAAATGTTCAAAACAAAGCAATAATAAGTGGCAGTAACCTTTCGACTGTTTCGAAAGGTAAAAAAACCTTTATTTAAACATTTGGCCTAGTCGAAAGTAACCAAGTCGAAAGCTGTAATTCGAAAGCAAAGTAGGCAAAAACTTTATTTTATAAAACAAACATACCCCAACCTCTTTGGCCACTATTTTCATATTTAAATAATAATTTATTTTTAAAAAATGCCCCCTCTCCTTAATAAAATATATAAAACATTTAAGTCTCGTATCTTAAATAATTTTATATATTTAACAAAACACTTAGGAAAAATCTGGAAAAATCCCATAAAATCTATTTTAATATGTTTTCCAACATATAAAAATTTCAAACCCAAATAATCATTATTTTTGCCATAATTAATTTATAACCCCATAAGTCATTTTCTTCACTAGAAAATTTATATAAAATCCATATAAACTCATAAAATTATGAGAATTGAAACCTTTCTCCAAAATCATGTTTTCTATAACCTAAAATTTTCCCATGGCATTTAAAAATCATTTCTTCTCGGTTTTTCCCTAAACCGTGTAAATCCTTTATTAAACAACCTTGTTTGAACACATATAAATCATAAACAAGCATATCATCACTCAACATATCATAAAAACATATTTATCCTTAAATCCAAAACCATTTGATGTAAAAATCAAAATAGAGATGTAGAAACTATTATTCACCCTGCTTGAGATAAGGAGAATAGAGATTGTTTGAGATTGATTTTCCTCTAACTTGAATCCTAAGCTTTTCTTAAATTTTCTTCTTCTCTTCTAATGGCCGGCCTTGCTTCTCACGGTTATGAATATTTTTGTTTTAAGATAAAATGAAGGTGCAAGGCCTAAAGGGAATGGTATAAGGGTGGGAAATGTGCTATTTACCCTAATGCCCTTATGTTTAATATCCTGACCATTTTATATAGGTTCATTAGATTAAATAAGCATGGCTACCTAGTTCATTAATCAACCTCGATCTCCTTATCTATATTATTCTATTTAATTTATTGTAATTAAACCTCCTGAATAATGTCTATAAAAATAGGGGTGTTACATCCATCCATGGAATTCCGTTTGGGGAGTCTTGGTTCCTTCAAGACAAGATAAACCTCACTTGGCCCTGGCCGGGTATACAGCATGCAATAAGTTTATGCGTTGGGCTGAATGCATACCGCCCTTCAATTTGTTTGTTTGGGAGAAGTTA
This sequence comes from Allium fistulosum, assembly GCA_030737815.1. Classification (NCBI taxonomy): domain Eukaryota; kingdom Viridiplantae; phylum Streptophyta; class Magnoliopsida; order Asparagales; family Amaryllidaceae; genus Allium; species Allium fistulosum. The sequence continues at coordinate 1,409,555,685 of CM060903.1, forward strand.
AGATATCTTGGGATCGCCCTTATAAGCTTCATCCCAACAGTTATGCTTTTATTCATGGGAGCTTCTTGTTATTCGTGAATGTTCTATTTCGTCTGCCTACTCCTGAAGATACCATATTTATCCATAATTTCAAAAGACGATCGGGAAGCCCATCTTATCTCTTCCTCAAACCTTCGCCAAATTGCCAAGTTCTTATGGGAGCTTGGAACAAACTCTCACTGTTTAAACTTGAATGGTTCTACATGCGATGCCCTTCTGGATTCGCAAGACGATGGTTAAAAGGACGTAAGTATTACCTTCACTTCTCCCTCAAGTTTATTAATCCAAGTCATGACTTTTCCTTTGAATCTATTAACATCCGAAGTTCTTTCAGGTGTTCGCCCATGTCCTGAAGGCGCTGATTTTTCTAGAGCCATCGATGCCATCCACGCTACCCCTATTGAGGATCGGGATATCAAACTCCAAGTAACCGTTGAATTGCTATCTTTTTTCGGGCTGTTGGAAGATGGTCACAGCATCGGACTTTCTAAAAGCGCGGCATTACCAAAGAATATTGCAGAATGAAGAATGGACACAGTTAACCCCGTCGTGCCCCCTGTTGAGGGGACTCGGGAAGATACTGAGGAGGGTGAGATTAAAGATTCTCAAGTCAAAAAACCGAGAGATGTTGATGCAGGCCTCAGAAAAGCGCCAATGGTTGAATCATCACAAGTTGGACAATTCCAAACACCTACAAAGAGAAACAAGAGGTTGGCATACAAGCTCCATAGAAGAAAAATCGCCTCGGATCCAGAGTTTGTTATTACTCCCTTTGAAGAGGAATCATCCTCTTAACACTTGGAAAGTTCGTTAAAGGGATTCTCTAATCTTCAAATTCCGGACGACATCATGTCTTACGACTTTCCAAACATTAACATCGAAGGCTTAACTCTCCCACAAGAAGTGGAAAAGGCATCCGACCTTCAAACAAAGGGGAGAACACGCCTATGAGCAAGGCTACTATTACCAGTCTGTTGGGGGGAACACTAGGACACTCACAACCACATGCACTCCACTATAAACTTTTTATTGATCTTTAGTACGATAATTTCTATACGCTCTCATTTGGTCTTTACAGGTGCAATGTCTCAATCGAGAGCCTTCGATCATCTTCGAAGCTCCTCAGCATACCATCGATCAAGTCGGGATTCAAAGTCCACCCAGCATAAAGAAAAGGACGAGGGATGGGATAAGAATTATCACTCAAGGGAATCTTCTTCCTCTTCCAAACGAAAATCCAATCACATTCGTCTCGTCAAGGCAAATAATATAATTTTCCGGTTTATAGTGGACAATAGCCTTCTTATCGCGGCCCTCACGTCGCCGCATCTCACGATCAATACTCAAGCTCTTCAAGCTCCAGACAATCTCGTGAGTGCCGATCAGGCAAACACCCACTCGCTACCTGTGATCTGCCCCTTCCGGCTACTGCTCTCGACATTTCCACGGCAGAGAAGTTGGTCGAACTTATGGCCACTTTTCCAAAAATTTTCTTTGATGGTCTTAAATTCCTTATTTCCATTCACATAATCCTAGGGCATGCCAAGGAAAGTTCTCTTGCGTGCGTGAACGACGTATTTTTGCAGCACGGATCATTCATACATTTGGTAGAAAAAGTCTCTGATGTTTCTATCGAGTGACAACATGAGATAGACTGCCTCAAGTTGGAAGCAATACATGATAAGGATATAATCAAGCATCAGGACGATAAGTTGCTAGAATTTAAAACCCAACTTGCTGAGGAGGAGAAGAATGCCAAGGAAACAACAGAGGCAGTAAGCCATTTGGAAGCTACTTACAAAAAGGAACTCGACGCGGCACTTCATCGTAGCGGGACACTGGCTTTAGAAAAGGACTCCTTGCAAAAGGAGAAATATGCTTTAGCATGCCGCGTTGAGGAACTTGAAGAACTGTTAAAGAAGAAAAGGGAGGAAAAAATTAAAGCCCAAGAGGAATCGTAGAAGTACTGTGAGGAAGTCATTGAGGCTAGGAGCCTGAAGGCAAAACTTGATGAGAAATTCATTAAAATTGAAGCTTTCAAAGAAGAGGCTCAAGAAGAGGGCCAAAATGAGATGATCGAACAAATCAACTCCTAGGTGGAAGCTGCTATGGAGTCTGGTAGGAACGATATTAAGGACTTATTCGATCTGCTAATCATTGAATACAATGCTAAAGTCCTGATCCATCGTGACTTAAGTTTCTTGGCAAGGATTACCTCGACTCACTCGTTGAAGCTTGGGAGCATATTGTTAAGATGAAGAAAGAAGAGTTGGGTGAAGCTGAACTTAATGAGGAAGAATTAGTGAGGGAGGTTCTTCGCGGAAATGAGCTTTCGGATCTAGTTGCTGCAAAACTTCAATTTTTTAAAGCTTTTGCACCTACTGAAGGAAAAGAGGATATTGCCGGGTCTTTAGGAATTGATCCTAAGGGTCCCTCTCCAACCCAAGTAGCCGGACCATCAATTTCTCCCGATATGGAGCAGAATCTTGGCTACGATCCGGATAAGCCTGGCTTCGAATCAAAAATGTAATCTCATATCCTAGAAGAAGGCACCCCAACGACTATGAAAAGTCAAGCAGATGATGATATCATGTTATTCTTCTTAGTATATGAAAAGTTTTTGTTCTCCGCGTGCAATGGCTTTAAGCTAATATCCCTGTTTTAACAAATTTTTCAAGTCTTCCAAGCTCTGATCATAACCCCAAAAGTGGTGCCGTCGCGGAGCAACATGAGAAAACGGCCGATGACCCGACCGATGCTGATGTTCTGGGGCCAATGCGTAAGTCATCGATGCCCTTGATGAAGGCAAAATTGAAGATCCACTCCCAGCCGATGAATTTGATGATGTAATGATTACCAATGCTTCGGAGCACACTGACAAAACTAGCATGAAGGAGAGGATCATGGAGGATATGTTGAAACGAAGAGCTAAAATTGAGCCCGCCGAGGTGGAAATCGATGATCCTCATCTTGTACCGTTACAAATTATTCCACCGAACGGGTCGATTACTGGTGAAATTCCTTCTACTTCCACAAGCTCTCCGACCAAATGTGGTAAAGTGTCTCGAAAGAGAAGTACAAGTAGCTCCACCCCAGAAAAATACAAAAGAGAAAGAAAATCGAAGAAGTAGTTGTTGCTTCAGGTCATTGTATATAGTTTGCATAATCATTTCCTTCACTAGTTGAAGTTGTACGGGTATGAATCCCAATCTTTTGAAATAACTTGTACTGAAATTTCGGCACCTGTAATGTAAACAAAACTTTTTGTTTTCTATTAAGCATCGTGTGAATTTTATTTAAATAGTTGAATGGTTAATTTCCATTCAATGTACTTGTAATTTATTGATTGTAAATTCTATTAACAATTCACTATCCCCATCCCAAGGCCTCCATGTGGTTGTGGCCTCGATTCGTATCAAACACCAGGCTTAAGCCTTAGTGTTACCCTATTGAATTCAGCGCTTTTCTCTTTTAGCTGTAGTTCTTCCCTCGGCATTGATTTGGCGAAGCCAGAAATCAGATGGTCGAATTCCATCCTTAGCGAGTTTATACTCCCCTTGTCTATTTCAGGTTGGATTTTATGGAATAGAGAACGGCTGAAATCCACTCATCTATTCATTCATGTTTACATCCACACTCTAGGGATAAGGTGCAGTTAATGGGTGGTCGGTTCACAACAATTTTATGTTTATACTCTAGTCCACATTTTGGGGACTTAGAGTTATCTCGCAGAATAGAGAATGGTCGAAATCCACTCATCTATTTATTCAGGTTTATACTCCAGTCCACACTCTGGGGACTTAGAGTTATTTTGCGGAATAGAGAATGTTTGAAATCCACTCATCCATGTTTATACTCCAGACCACACTTTGGGGACTTAGAGTTATTTTGCAGAATAGAGAACGGTCGAAATCCACTCATCCATTCATCCATGTTTATACTCCAGTCCACACTTTGGGCACTTAGAGTTATTTTGCGGAATAGAGAACGGTCGAAATCCACTCATCTATTCATCCATATTTATATTCCAGTCCACACTTTGGGGACTTAGTTGTTTCGGGAGCAATTAGGTCGTACTCCTTTTGGTTGATTGGTTTGCCCTTTAGAATTTGGGGTTTTGGTTTAACGAGCGATCGGTCGTATTTTGGTTGCCACGATTTTGTTTCATCCCATAGTCCGGGTAGGAATTTTTCAATTTCCAGATTGTCGGCCATATTCATTCCTTATTGCATGTCCCATTCTTTGTATCATTTACAGCAGTTGTCAAACGAGCAAATTAATTGAGCTCATCTTGTTTGATCCCATCGGGGGTTAGCACGATTGATTGATTTCAAACTCTAGGAGCCTATTCACACATATTGATATCAATCAGGTACTTAGCATACAATGCAATAACAATCATAAATACAAAGGAAGCATAAAACTTATTCATTAAATGGAAAGGAACAAAGTAATATGTCTTATATTTGAAAAATCAAATGCTAATGCAAAACTCTGAAAGTAAATAAACTGAAATGTAAAGGAAATAATCTAAGTGAAATAGCATCGTAAATGCTCGTTGTTCCATGCTCTCGGAAGTGTAATGCCATCGACGGTCGCTAGCTTGAAAGTTCCTTCTCCAAGCCTCTATTCGATGACACATGGACCTTCCCAAATCGGATTCATGTGTGACGGGGTAGGAAAAACCCATTTTAGGACGAGATCGCCAATTTTAAGGTTCTCGATCGCACTTTAGTGTTGTAATACCAGGCGACTCGATGTCAGTGTGCAACTGCCCTTAGATCGGCTTCCTCGCACTTCTCATCTATAAAGTTCAAAGATTCCAAGAGAAGATCTTTATTTGTTTTGGGATCGTAGTAAGTCACTCGATGAGAAGGGACTTTGAGTTATATAGGAATAACGGCTCTGGAACCGTAAGTAAGGGCGAACGGAGTATGGCCAGTCGCGGACTTGTGAGTGGTTCTGTAAGCCCAAACTGTTGTAGGAAGTTCATCAACCCACTTGCCTATAGCCTTCTCCAAACGCTCTTTCAGAATAGACTTGATAATTTTATTTACAGCTTCAACCTGTCCATTTGCCTGAGGGTGAGTGACTGCTACAAACCTCTTTTCAGTACGATATCTTTGAGAAAAGTCTTTAAATTCAACACTATCGAATTGAGTCCCATTATCTATTACAATAGTTTACAGAAGACCGAAGTGGCATATGATCTTTTGGAGAATAGAGTTGATTACTTTCTTGGTTGTGATCGTAGTTAACGGTTCCGCCTCAGTCCATTTGGTGAAGTAATCAACCGCAATAATAGCGTACTTCACGCCACCTTTAGAGATTGGTAATGAACCGATGATATCAATACCCCACATGGCGAACGGTCATGGGCTGACCATTTGCATGATTTATGTTGGCGGAGCTATTGGGACCTTTGCCTAAATCTGGCATTTGCCACATCGTCTTACATAATCAGCAGCATCCCAATTTACGGTTGGCCAATAATATCCATAATGGAGTATCTTCTTCGCCAGAGTTTACCCCCCAGTGTGATCGTCGCATTCTCCCTCATGAAATTCTTTTAGAACACGCTTTATCTCATCATGAGTGATACACTGAAGTAGGGGGACTGAGAAACCTTTCCTATACATGATTCCTTCTTGCATAATATACCTTGAAGCTTTGCGAAGGATTTGTCGCTTTTCATTTCTTATTTCAGACAAGATTCCATGCAGTAAATAATCTTTAAATGGAGTCATCCATGATTCCCTTTCGGATTTCGCCTCTAGTATTTGATCGATTTCCATCATGTTTATACTTGGGGTACCTAATATCTCGACCGGAACCAAGCTCATCTGTTGCGCATCGTCGGTACTAGCGAGCTTTGCCAACGAATCAGCCTCTCTGTTTTGGTCGCTTGGGATATGTGAAATGTCATAGTATTCAAATTTTGTCAACAACTCTTGAACTCGGGTAAGATATGGGGCAAGACGTTGTCCCTTAGCCTGATAGTCTCCTCTAACTTGGTACACTACCAACTACGAATTGTAAAAGATTTCAAGAGACTTAACTCTGAGTACTCTAGCGAGTTTAAGTCCAGCAATCAATGCTTCGAACTCAGCTTCATTGTTTGCTGCTAGAAAATCAAGCTTTAAAGCGTAAAAAATTGAACGGTTTTCAGGGGTTACAAGCACAATCCCAGCTCCATAACAATGATCATTAGATGCTCCATCAGTAAACAATTTCCTTCATACGGTAAGGATTATGTTACCTTCTGGGAGGTCGTCTTAGACTCTAAACTCTGCTATAAAGTCTGCCAAATCTTGACCCTGGATAGCTCTTCAAGGAAGATATGTAATGTTGAATTGGCTGAGCTCAATGTTCCACTTAAGTGACCTTCCAAACGTCTCAAGTCGTTGTAGGACCTGTCGTAACAACTGGTCAGTGTAAATATTGATCGGATGTGCTTGGAAGTACGGACAAAGTTTCCGTGAGGCAATTAGCAAGCAGTATGCCAATTTCTCTATCTTTGATAGTTCTTTTCTACTCGTGTTAGTCGTTTGCTGATGTAATATACCGGCCTTTGGATCTGATTCTCCTCGCGAATCAAGCCAGCACTTATAGTGTGTGCTGATACAACCAAATAAACGTACAACTCCTCATGATCCACCTGCTTCGACAAGATATGGGGTTTCTCCAAATGATTCACCATAGCTTGAAATGTGTCTTTACAATCCTACGTCCATTCGAAGTTTCTCTTTCCTTTCCTAATCAAATCAAATAAAGGGACGAATTTTTCGATAGCTCTGGAGATAAATCGACTTAATGCGGCAACCTTTCCATTCAAACTTGCACTTGTTTAATAGTTCTCGGCACTTAGATATCTCGAACAGCCTAAATCTTATCGGGATTAGCTTCTATTCCATGGGCATTGACAATGAAGCCCAAGAATTTTCCCGATGCAACACTAAATGAACATTTCAAAGGATTGATTTTCATGTTGTAATATCAGAGGATGTCAAACATTTCTACCAAGTCCCTAATGTGGTCACTTAATTGTCGTGACTTCACGAGCATATCATCCACATAAACTCCCATTGTTTTCCAAATCTGATCTTTAAACATCCTGTTTACTAAGCGTTGATAGGTTGTCCGGCGTTTTTCAATCCAAACGGCATTACCACGTAACAATACAATCCAACATCCGTAAAAAAAAACTAGTGTGGTCCTGATCAAGGATATGCATCAGCATTTGGTTATACCCCGAGTACGCATCCATAAAAGATAACAATTCATGCCCTACAGTCGAATCAAACAGTTGATCAATCCTTGGAAGGGGGAAACTGTCTTTTAAACACGCTTTATTCAAATATGAGTAGTCAATGCATATTCTCCATTTCCCATTCGCCTTCTTCACAAGTACGGGATTAGCTATCCATTTAGGATAGAGGACGTCGCGTATAAGCCCATTGACTTTCAGTTTATCCACATCCTCTTTAAGAGCGATGGATCCCTACGGATCCATGCCTCGCCTTTTTTGCTTCACCGGAACATACTTCGGGTCAATGTTCAATGGCAGGCGAGATTCCACACATGTCAGAATGAGTCCAAGCAAATACATCTAGATTCGCTCGGAGAAAACCAGCAAGTTTTTTCATCATTGAGGGCCTGAGCTATAACCCATCTTCAAGACTCATGATGGATCGTCGTGGTTGACCGTGATATCAATCGTCAGCTCAACCGGCTCAGCCGGCGCAGCCTTGGTCTCTATGGGCTCCTCTTCATCATCCCTCGGATCTATATCTCTGTACAACCGACTATGGTGCCCGAGCCAAGGCTCAGGCGCCAATTGTCAATCATCGATAGCTTGGATGCGGATAGCTTTGTCCATGCCCTTTCCTTTCTCCTTGCGCTGAACTTCTCTCAACTCAGATACATGATAGGCACGTCTAATCGCCTGATCACCATATATAACTCCTACACCATTATCCGTCTGAAACTTTAAAGTTAAACACCATGGGGCAAGAGCTGCCCGAAATTTAGCCAGGGTTTGTCGGTCCAAAAAACATTATACAGAGAGTCAACATCCAAAACAATAAACGGTAGGATCCACACTCTCATACATTCACCTTCTCCTAATTCAACAGGTGATTCTACGTAACCAATAGCCATGGTTACAACGTCATTAAAACGTACGCGCTTTAGATGGTTTTAAGTCTTTGGATTCCATTCTCATCTGATCGTATGTCTTTTTAAAGATTATGTTCACCAAGCTTCCACAATCAATTAAAATTCTTCTCACCAATGCAGGGCCAATCATGGTAGAAATGGCCATCGATTCAATTGTAGAGGCATCTACTTTGTCTGCATCCCTGCTTCTAAACACACCGCCATTGTACGTTGTTGTTTCGCCGAAGCTCGGTCTTCCGTATTTGAACAATATTCAACATCTACATACCTTATTGCGCTATCATAACGATCCATTTCTTGCCAACTCCTATCCACAAGGTGCAGTCCTCCAACTATTGTAATTATCACCAGTCTTCCACCGGTCTGCATAGGCTCCTCGGCCCTGCGTGGAGCTTGTCCTCGATTGGGTTCAGATGTTCCCTGTCTGCCATCATGCGGGGCTTTCACAAACTATTGCAATTTCTTTTCCCGAATCAATTTTTCTATAGCATCCTGGATATGCATGCACTCATTTGTATTGTTCCCATAACACTTGTGAAACCGACAGTATTTTCCAGTCTGTTTCTGTCTCTCTGACGACTCTTTTGGAAACAGCTTCCTATATTGCATGTTATTGCAAGTAGATAGATAAATATTCTCCAGGGACGCTTTTAGCGGTGTGTAGTTGTCATACATTGGAATCCTAGGCTTTAGTCTCCTAGAATCCCTCTTCTGGTCTCGATTCTTATCTCCTCTTTTATTGATTCGGCTTATTCTAAACATTAACCTGGATTTTCCCGGAACTATCATCAGATAGCTTTATTGCAATATTGTTTTGTACTGCTTCTCCACTCGGTCCCACAACATTCTTTTTCCTAGAGGACCTGGCTTCCTCCTTCCTCAGAAACCGAGCCCTAAATAGAAGTGCACCAATGTGGAAGGCGGTTTTCCAGCTAGCCAATCACCAAACTCATATTCTGGATCAATCCCTCTCATCACGGCCATAAGTATAGCATGATCATTCGGGTTACTGACCTTCGTGGCGGTAGTATGAAATCTTTCCAAATAGTCCTTCAACGATTCCCCTTGAGCTTGGATCACACTAGGAAGGGACATCACGTCTTTAAGACGAGTCGCGTGCGTTCATAACTGCACCGCAAACTTGGTTGCTAACTCATCGAACCTAGAAATTGATGGCAGAGGTAGTCTCTTGAACCACATCACCGCTATTCCAGAGAGGGTTATGAGAAAGAACCTGCACTTGGTTGCATCATTAGCTCTCGCAGAATCCATCAGCCATTCTTATCTCATAATATACTGCTTGAGGTCGGTTTTTCCCTCATAGGCGGGCATTGATGGCATGTTGAACCTTGTTGGATATTCCGCATGCAGAACATTATCAGTAAATGAGGTATGGCTTCTCAAACTTCCCCAGTCATCGTTAGTCAAGCCTTGGTTCTCTCTCACTAATTGTCTAACCATTGCTGATAAATCCGGTGTCTGGATGGGTGGTGCCAAGTGGTAGTCACGCTCCACCTCACATGAATGGTCCGGTCGATGTCTATGGGCCATTTCATGCCTTCTTGGTCCACCATCACCTTGGTGTGCACCCTTAACATTCATTTTATCGTCATTTCGGTTGGGTAGTTGGTCAGCATTCAATCGAACTCCAACATCCAAGTTTTCGGGAATAGCTCCTGTGTGATTCCCCAAGTGTAGTGAGGGAATCCCCCCTCTGGGGAAGGGATCGATTCCGATCCCTGGGAAGGGATCGGCACCGATCTGTCTTGGCAGACCATATTGGTCTACCTAGCAGCGCTCCAATGTTTCTACGTGATCTCCTTCAACCCTGCGACAACTATGCCTATGGTATTCATCCGATGAGTTTGAACTTTCTGATGCCGAGTAAGGGGTGGATCCCTTCTGGCCTTCCCACGTTGTTGTTGAGTAATCTGGTTCATTAGGCTAATATTAGTTTGAATTTTTAATTTAGCTATCTATGGCTTTCCATCAACTCCCTCATTAAATTATGAATTTCAGCTATAGTTGTAGAATCAACAGGGTTTTGAACTTCAACCGGATTAGTATTCAAATTTGCAGGTTAGTAGCTAGGGCCTACTTGTTGAATGCTACAGTTTCATTTCTATCCACACTCTGAAAAGTAGATCTAATATGTCTCACCAATATCGATCTTTCGCTTAGATTTTAGTAAATCTGAATAGTATAAGAAAGTTTATGAAGATAACTATGGATCTCCTTTGGGGGATTTGTCCAATGTAGTAGCAACAAAGGGGATCCTAATGAGCTAAGAATCAGATTCTCGGTAAAAGCACCAAAATGTTTGCAACCAAATTGGTCACAAGTACCCAATAATAGATTTATGTAGAGAAGTAAATGAAGAAAGTAAAAGTAAAATAAAGGAATGGAATAAACTAAATAGCAAATGAAAATAACAACCAAGAACACAAGGATTTATATTGTTCGGCGTCGTATGCATACGTCCACTTTGAAGATTATCTTTATTGATTCACTATTAATTTGATTATAGCAGCAAACAGCAAGAAGTAAGGAAAGAACTTGATTACAATATAGAATTACCTAACCAGCAGCGTAAAGGTCCTCAGAATGACCCCTTAGGCCAGTATTTATAGGTGAAGGCAATCACTAATCTCTCTAAAACTTTGGCTATAGGGCCCAAATCCCAATGAAAGGGATTGGTACCGATCCCTTCATTGGTCGATTCTTGGGCAACGACCCCTATGGTGGCTTCTTCATGTTTAAACATGTTGGCTCTTCAAATATCATGTTTATTGGATTAGTGGAGCTCATGCAACTAGTGGATCTTTGATTCGACTCCACTTGCAAGTTACCTTCAACCGCACCCTCTAAATGGATTATGCTGATCCCTCATCCTTCGGCCATTTTGACATGCGATCCCTAGGACATGATCTCTAGGGTCCATATACCCTGCTCTCCAAATCCATTCGCTTTGGACTATGGGATCTCAAGATATTGATTGTTGAATACTAGAATGCTCTTGACTCATAACATGTGCCGATCTCTCCTCGGTTTACTCAGATATGCTGATCTGTTACTAACTATCAACCTTGGTCGAGCCCACTTATGCTTTGTCGATCCCTAGCTTACGAGTTGAAACATAGCTTTTCAAACTAATAAACTATACCGATCCATGCATTAATGCCTATACCGATCCATGGAGCTCCACCATGTCATGCCGATCCCTCTGATTCAACTAAGTTATGCTAATCCCCAGCTTATCCAATCTTATTTCCATATTTCTAGCATCATGCATCATCTATCTACCAACTCCGTTCAATCCTGGCTTCATATAACCATCTGAACTCTACTTCCAGGTCCTATAGTCATTGCTCCATGATGATCCTTCTTGATAACACTCGAATCTATCTTGCACAATCAGTCCAATATAGTCGTGTCAGCATACCGGGTAATAATCATAAATTGTTAATTTTATAATAAAATTTCATTCGAATTAAAATGTGTTTTTCTTTCTATTATATACTTATTATAACATGTTATATTATTTATTTATTTATTTTATTTAAGTATACTTATTAAAAACTCTATAAATGATATGTTTGTAATAATAGTTATAATGTATTATAATCTTGAGCAATTTATCACAACGAAAATAAATACATCGTTTTAAATATTCCTAATCAAGATGTATCGAAACTAGATATCGATATATCCGCTGAGAGTAGAGTACATAACGCTCTTTAAAGGTTAGATGGTGTATTTACTTATGGTTGTTGGGGGCATCAAGGAGTTACATACTGGTAGTTACTAGATAACTATGGAATGACTCATTCAATTGTTTTATGTTGGTTAATATAACTAAGGTCAATAGAGAATATCTAAGTGATAATATCACACAGTTCTCTCGACTAGAGAATACTATTGAACTTCAGTATGGATACTTTTGATTATATTTAAATCATGGTATGACGTCCATCAAACGACTATAGTTGAATCTGAGTTGAAGCATTGGATGTGGAACACTATTCAATAAAGAATTCGTCCCCTCGGTTATATGTTAGTATCACGAACAACTATAGTCAACTTAAAGTCAGAGTCTCTGGCCAGAGCAATTCAGTTAATAATAATTGTTATTATTAGATCGAGGACTTTGTTTTTGGCCTATACAAGTTAAATGTAAACGATATTGGAATTTTGACCAATACCAACTTTCACAAGTCCTAATGTGATATAGTTTTAACGAAGTGAATTAGCGTAAATAATTGTCACTATTAGAGACTGCTTAAAATAGTAAATTTAGTTTTTACAGGAACCGCGTATGCAATAAATTCGATCAAACTATCATTCCACTAGCTAAAGTGATGTGTGAATGTTAAAAATTCGAATTGTTTAATATCAATCGCTGACTCAATTTACACCTATGAGTTACACAACCACAATGTTGATACTCTAGATATCACATAATTTAATTAAATTATAATTGTTATAAATTAATTATATTAATTAATATATATTAAATATTAATTATGGAAAAATTATTTTATTTATTTGAATCAGTATCGAATATAGTACACATATAAAAGTTATATATGCAAATATCGGTATATGATATTGATGTACATTTGAATTGGATTTAAAATGTGCAATTACCGAGTGGGTTTAAAAATGCAAGTAGGCCCATAAGCCTACCTTGATGGTCGACCATGATAAGGGGGTGGAGCGGTGTTTTATTTTTGAAATAAGGTTTTGAATTGCTGTAGAAAGGAATGGTAAAGACTAGATCTAGATCTCTTTCTTTCCTTTTTTTTCTTATATAAACTCAACACCTCCTTCATTTATATTTCATGCCTCCATCCCTCTATCTTGGCCGCAAGTTCTTGTCCATCTCCCCTTTCCATTTTCAAACCAAAAATCAAATCAAATTAAATTATATTAGAAGTGTGGTGATCTCTTCTATTAGTACTATTTCTGGAAGGAATTGGATCATATTCAAGGAGTTTTCGATTCCACATTCCACGTAATACATCAAGGCCACAGTTAAGGTAATATTCAATTATATCAATTTATATATGTGATCATATATGCTTTTATATAAGTATGTTAGAATTATATCACGAATTGGTATATTTGTTTGCTGTCGATTTACATACGAATGTATTAGAAAAAAATTACATATACACACACACACACACTTTTGGTCATGATATAATAAATATTTTTCGAATATAAAATTAATTTTTAAAGCATTTAAATTTTCAATTTTAAACAATTGTTATATATACTAATTTAATAAATTTTACACATGTTGTTTTTCACATGCATATAAACTTTTAAAAAAATTATTTAGATATATTCTATTTAAATACAAAATATAATAATAATATTAATTAATTTAAAAATATAAATTACGGTTTGTTAATATAAATGTAAATATAAATACAAGAAATTATTATCAAGGATAAAATTTCTCAGCGTTTTAGCCTCAAGGATAGACCTTCAGTATTTTAGCCTGAAGGACAACTTTCTTTAGGTATCAGTTTTTAGTTATTGATAGCAGTTTTTAGGTATCAGTTTGTAGTTATCGGTAGCAGTTTTTAGGTATCAGTTTTGGAAGAATGTTTATCCTTATGAATAATTTTGGAAGAATGTTTGTCCTTATGATTAATTTTTAGGAGAATGTTTATCTTTATGGTTAAAATATTGAGGTCATGTCCTTGAGGCTAAAAATATACAAATTTTTGTTCTTTATATTAATTTCCCCATATAAATATGTATATACATATATTATGAAGTAAATTTTCAACAAAAATGATAGTTAAAAAACTATTTTTTTCGATACAGAAATTTTAAAATTAAAACTAAAAACACATTATTTAATTCTTACAAATTAAATTTTAATAAAAAATTTCTTATGTTGTCAATTTTTGGCCAAAAATAAATATATTCATATATATTTTATTTCATGCTTAATTGTATAATATTTTATATATATATATATATATTAGAATTTTATTACTTAATATGTATGTGTGTGTGTTTATACACACGCACACTTTCGAATATAACACAAAAACATTTTTTATGGACATATATAAATATAATTTTATAAATTAAATATAAAATATTTAAATTTCAGTTTGAAGTTTAAATAAGATACTATTTATAAATCTAGATCTATTTCAAATTGAGCTTTTCTTGAAGGTGTTAGATATTGAATTTTGAATTAGTTTATATTTATATACAAATACACACACGCACTTATTGTGTGTGTGTGTGTATATGTATGTATGTGTGTGTGTACACACACACACACACACATATATATATATATATATATAAGTAGTTGTAATACCTTTGGTGTCACTTTTTTGATGTCAGCGTGAACTACCAAAAATGTCTATAATAGCAAATCTTAATATCATTTGAAAATAGGATCTAACAATTAAATTTATTTTACAAATTCAAAACATCCGTCTACAAATATTATATAATCTAATATCAATTAAAAATAGAAGCTAACGAATAATATTTTATAAAATATTCTTTTACAGATTTAAAACATCCATCTACAAATATTATCAAATCTTAATATCACTAAAAAATGGAATTAACAAAAAGTTATTAATTAATAATATAAACAAAATTTTAAAACTAAAAAAAATAGATTCTGCAACTTAGAAATAAATTTTAAACTAACAAAAATATTTCAATGCAAAAGTATGGTTAAATATTCCTATAAATCGTTTTCCCTTGAATCTGCTAAACATATACAATTTGAAGAAAAACAATTCACGGGCGAAGCATGTGCCATCATCACGCGTGAAGCGCGTGCCGTAACGCTCGTAATAATAGTTGTAATACATTTGGTGTCATACTTTTATGGTATCAGTCTGGACCATCAAAAATGTCTCTCATATTATCAATTCTTTATATCACCTAAAAATAGGATCTAGCAACTATATTTTCTTTACAAGTTCAAAATGTCTCTCTATAAATATCATCAAATCTTAATATCATTTAAAAATAGGATCTAACAATTAATTTTTTTTTACAAATTCAAAACGTCCATCTATAGATATTAACAAATCAATACAGTTTGTAAAAAAACAATTCACGCGCAAAGCGCATGACGTAACGCTTATGTATGTGTGTGTTTGAACATACTTTATATTATATCTACATTATACAATAATAGACATTAAATACCTATGTGAATGAGCTAATGCGTCTATTGCGGTTTAAATTTCAGTATACAGACGTGTTAAACCATGTACACATTATATGTTGCATGTGCACATATACATATATGTGTATTTGGTACGCATGTACACATTATATAAACAAATCAAATCTTTATATTGATCAAATAAATAAATAAAATATTTTATTTAAAATATATTTAGATTGGATCTAAATTAATTTAAACTTCATGGGGCCAATAAGATCTAAAATAGTAAAAATTTTGAAATTCACTAATTTAATCTATTGCGTGTTGTCTGAGTTCCAGCACTAAAACCAACCTCAGCATTCGAAAATGAAAATGTATGTGTTGTTGGCCACCATCGCTCTACAATAGCATGAATACACCTATTATCTATTTTGAGTTATATATCCATGAAACTACCAAATATCTTAAAAATCGAGTCTTTAATTTGAGGATGTACATTTATTTTTATTTTATTTTCCGCCATTTCAACATTGTTTAAATGCTCCATAACATCTCATTCTATTGCAATTCTAATTATAATACAAGTTTCACATAAATGAGCTATATATTGAAAGAAATTAACGAATAAATAGATTATAACGATAACAAGCGATATACCACGAGCTCTTTCCCGCTCACGAAAATCTGATGAACTCATTTTCGAAGCCTTGCAACCGATCGAAACGGAAATTGTTGATGAAATTACATTTGAAACACTTACTTCGTATCTGCCATCATCGACGATCAAAATTTTCTTTTACTCTTTCTCGATATTTTCCTCCTTCGTACAAGAGCGGCGGAGCTGAATCCTTGTCGTACATTATCCATCATCAAAATTGGACCAATTGGATTTTTTCACAAACACTAGAAATTGAAGATAAAGAGTTTAAAGGCTTAAATTGAATGAAAAGAAGAAGGGGATTATGTAGATTTATCAGTGTATTTTCTGATATTCTTAAAATCCATTACATCTATAAATGGTTTTCTGAAAATGGGGTTTTGGACCAAAGGTCCATATTCTCAAAGCCCATGCACAAAAAGTCTCTATTAATAAACTCATGTAAATTAGGTCCCTATTTTATTATTTTTTACCAAATTATCCCCTTCTAGAAAATCGACTCAGCATTGAAATCGAGGGCAAAAATGATATAAATTATTCAAAAACTAAAAATATGGACCAAATTTTCATAACTTTTTTGAAATGGCCTTTTTTCCGTCATTTTCTAATTCTAGGAACTTAGCAGCTGTTCCTTGTTTTGAAATTGTTCATAGATTTTTATTTTAATGAAAAAATGGTCAATTCCCTCCCACTCGACTGCTACAAAAGTGGGGGAAATTGACCTTTTTTTTATTTTCCTCGCACACATCAAAACCTACGTCCCACCAAAGATGTCTTATAACCTTGCAATACAGTCAACGATGCTCGAAGATGTTAAACGACTTCTTCCCACGTTCCCAATACAACATGGAATGGAAACTGCTTTTGAGATTGCAAACCCTTCGTTCTGGTCACTTGGTCTCTACTGGAAAAGTGGTCTTAAAGTAGTTTCAGCAGAGAGGTGACTTTTCAACTCACTCCGACACAAGATTAGCTGGTCCAACAAAAGTAACACATAAGGTTTCTTTGTCTACCCTAAAAGCTACTACGGTATCCAAGAAAATTACTTCAATTATTGAACATGGATTGATATTAAAAATTAACTATTAATGATTGATCCAACTCTCCAGTGGAACCACTCTTTATGTCATTGTAAACATTACGGTATGTACAATCTTAAAACACAAGAACGTTGTTTACTTCATGTTTTCTTCTTGAAATTATACACAGCAAGGTATCACCAATCCGTATATCTATGCCTATGATTGTACCTTTTTCTATAGGCTGGCAATGCAGAATGCTTCCTACTGGCATAATCAATCCCAGTTCTAGTGACATAGATATACTGTTTTAGTAAGCAGTTGACTTGTATACCACAACACTGATGATAAAATGAACTCCCATGAGTCGTCTTTATCATGATTCCAAAAGTCTCACTTGAACCTACAAATTAAATTACTAAGCTACTACAGTTTTATTCTGTAAATGCTGAAGTGAAATGCTTATGTACTGTTGCAGTAGAATGAGGTCTACTAACTTTTCCAGAATTCATTTTTTCGCGCCTGAAACTACAGAACGACAAATCTGCCAAATATCACTAAAACTTATAACGCATAATGCGAAATTTACAATATGAATCAGCTATTTCTTTGCTTTACGTGCCAGATAGCGCTCACGAGCTGCTTGAATTTTACTGTCCACATTCTCACTAGGCATGGGAACAGCATTTTCTTTCGAAACTTGCACTTTTCCATCCTCCAAAGTTCTGTGTTCTTCTATAGCAACGTAACCACCACCGCTGAAGACCAAAAGCAAACAAAATATTTAGTTAAATTCAAAAATGTTGCTGATCAAGGTGAACTCATTATTTGAGCTGCTGATGGTACAGCTACTTAGTTCTTGATACTGTACTACGCCTTATTCTTTGTTTCCTGACTTACCTGAGCTTGTTCACATCCATTTTCTCTAGCTTTTTTAATATAGGCATGACCCATGACATCTCTACAGCACAAACATTTCTCATGAAAGGACGAGATGTACTTATGAGTTCATGGTACACAACATAATCTGGTAATTGCCCGTCTTCGTCGCTTTCTAGCACTGAAGATGGATGTACCTTCATAAAAAAATGTCATTCACCAAAACATCAGTTGCGATGTTAACCGCCTATGGATCGCCATTACTGATTGTTTACAATTTTACAGCATTATTATTATGAACTCCTAAATGTTTAGTCGTGGGAAAAACTGCAGTTGGTTTCATGTTGCTCACTAATCCAAAAAGGCTTTATCAATGTGAAATGAGGATAGATATATGTACAAGAAAACCTTCCATTGAATCAGTGCTCCAGTAGCAAAAGCAACAAACAATAAATACAAAGAGAATAACAATTATGTGGTATACTACAAAGAATGGTGGTATTACCATAAAAACATATGCCTCGTATAAAACAACCTTGAAATTTTAATGTCCTTGTTATTACTTAAGTGAAGGGATCATTTCAGGCATACATCAAAGCAAGACATAGTTCAGAATACATAGTATGAAAAATACCTGAAGAATTTGTGAGCGGTAACCAAGCGTCCGGTAACCATTGTGATGCAGCTTGCGCTCAGCCAGTTGGTTTGCATAACCCTTGCATAAAGCTTTTCTTATTTTTTTGTAATCAGGATCGCTTCTCTTTTCTTTTATGCCTGACTTTACATCGCATGGCCCTGATTTTGGCAAAAAGATTTCTTGTTTTAAGGACGTTCAAACATAAACCTTTTGCTAGACAGTCAACTGAATGATTGATATTAAGATTCAGTGTTGTTAACCAAGTTTTTTGTAATATAATTATAATTGTATTATAATTGTGATGATTAGATATGGGGAATCAGTTTAATTCATCTCATCGAGAATTTCAGCATATGCAATGCCACAAAAGCTTAAACATAAAGATATGATAAGAGTAAATGATGATGGTAGCCATCATGGCAAGTTTATTTTGCATGACAAAAGTTGCGGTGAACCGATATATACTTGCACCTGGTCAGAATTTACTAGGATTATATGTTTGGATAAATTTTCTAGTGCTTCAAATAAGATGTGTAGTAAACCATGATACCTTTTGCCATCTTCTGAATAATTTGAGCTAACTGCTTTCTAACATTTTTGCTGAACGACATGCTCCTCATCTGCAAAGTAATACACAATTATTGAACCGTATTCATTAGCAAGAACAAACTGCAGCCCTGACTACAGCGAGCAATTCAGTACTTTGAGCGGTTAATTTCTAGGCACCTAAGTCATGTTTGTACATAAGGTAGAGCAAAATGGAACATGTTTACTTGACCATACGATAAGAAATTGCTTGAAGAAAAATAATACACAGATTCCCAGATTTCCATGGAATTCAACACACATCATCGAATTTCATATACCAAGACCCGTATTCCTAGGGAAAGAATTTCCAGATTTTCATGGAATTCATCATATGTGTCATGTTTAAAAAAATTATGTCAAAATCCAACAAGCTTATGATAGCAACTGTAGGTAAAGAAAAGGTTTCTAGATTGTGAAGCTATCTCTTACCCGTACCATCTTTACCATGACATGCATTTTTGTGCTTACAAATGCTATGATTAAGACCTGAAAAAACAAGTTTACGATAGCGACTACAGGGACAGCAAAAATGCCAAGATTGTGAACCTACCACTTAGTCATAGGATCTTTACAATCACTTGCTTTTTTGTGTGTGCGCGCGCGCATACAAATGCTAGGATCATATATTGCTATGACACTTGCATTTCTTTCTGAAATTTGTATGTAAGCGTAACTAGCAGGTGTCAAATAGTGTATTTTTTGCAAACAGTAAAGCACACAAATGATATGGATGTAAAAAGGCTGATCAATTTATTTGCGAATCAAGTATCATTTCTAATGCATGTCTACTATGTTTAATAATAAAACAGAAAGATACAAAGTTTTTGATGGACTGAGAATTGATAAGATGCTAAACTAACATGGCAACAAAATCCAAAAGGGTGATTTATCTTTTCAGTTATCTATCTACTATATATAATGAAAAATAAGTCGTGGCCATTGGTTTCCAATTCATCCTTTTTCCCCCATTTCTCTCCTTAAGTTATGTGTCACATACTTCAAACCATTATGTTTTTATGTAGTATTTGTATCTTATAAAATCTTGTCTTTTCATGTAAAGTATGATAGCAATAACAATCATCGACCTTAGAATTGTATTAGCTCGTTTTTGCTTTGATACCAAACTGTGACGCCCCACCTCGAGACCCACATTAGTAAAGAGAATTACTAAGTAATCTTGTCTACTAATGCAGAGAATAGGGTTGCTTAAAGGCGACCCTCATGATAATGCATTAGCTAAGAGCTAAGTATGTCGATATTTTTTTTTTCCATTACCTCATATATGATCGACACACCTAGTCCTTAACTAATACGATACCATAGTGGTTTAGGACCGTTTCAGAATAAATGCAATATACAAATATATATAAACCGTCATAGAACAGCAAACTCAGATCAGAGTATACATACATCTTCATACTTTACCTTTTATATACAATAAAAGGCTAATATTGGCAATAATTACCAATATTATCACATTGACTTAATTAAACTACAATAAATGATTAACTTTACTCCAATTTCTCAAAATAAAGTTTTTAAAACTTTATTTCCATCAATTTGGATTTATTTCAACAATTAAATGTTGAAATACATCACTTGTTAAATTTGTTAACTCAAATTTACTTATATTCCCATATTTTCCATTTTATTAACCAAATCTTCAAATAATAAATTCTAACCCAATATTTAACTCCAAACATATTGTTTATTTAAAATAAACAATTTAAACCAAATTTATTTCTCCATTACATTCTATTCACCATATTAAATTATAACTTTAATATCATCAGTAATCTCCAATACCAGGGTTGTTACAGACTCCCCCTCTTATAAAAATTGCGTCCTCGCAATTTCTAAAAGAAATTTGTATTCAACACAAATTTATTTCATCAAAATTTCAGAAACTCAAAACATGAAACTTGTAGCTTTATGTCTAAGCTTTCCAGAACATCCAAAATCATTGAATTTGGTTAAGAAACGAAAGAGTTATGGTCAAAACAATTCTCAAGCCTGTGATTGTTGTTGCTGTCGATTTGCTCTCGGGACAGCAACAAACAAGCACGATTTTGATCAAGCAAACATCAAAATTTCAAAAAACTCAAAACATGAAACTTGTAGCTCTAAGTCTAAGCCTTTCCACCCTAAAAGGAAGAAGAAGCAAGGGGGATCCTCTTCTCAGTCTCCAGCTACAAGTTTCATGTTTTAAGTTTTTTGAATTTTTGATGTATGCTTGATCAAAATCGTGCTTGTTTGTTGCTGTCCCGTGAGCAAATTGACAGCAACAACAATCACAGACCTGAGAATTGTTTTGGCCATAACTTTTTCGTTTCTTAACCAAAATATTCTATTTTTCTTCTTTTAACGCTTCATAGATCTTTTCTAATTACATGCAGCACACTGTGCCCCTCTCCCTATGCCAGTCCCTGTGATTTTCTCCGTCTTTTTATAGTTTATAAATTTTCCTCTTTAATTCCAGATTTTCACATCCTTTTCTCTCTTCCTTTTTTGGTTTAACACAACTTTATTTCAATCACTAAATCATATGCCTTCTCATATCTCAAAAACATGCTCTCTCATATTTCAAAAACATACTTGCACCTCTATGAATCCAATTCGTGACTAAACAACTCACCGAAAATCAGGATTTTAAACCTTCAATAAAAGGTAAATCCACTCAATTTAAAATTAAAATTCTCCTTCAATAATACAATTTATTGAATCTATGGATGATTTAAGACTGGACCATAATAATTGTTAGGTTAATTTGTTACATTTTTGTTATGTTCTATTTTTTTTGTTCATTTTCAATTGCAATGTATATGACTAATTTAGTTTACAATACTTGATGATTCTCGATAGGATTTAAGAACTTAAATGTTTTCTTTTGAGTTAGCCATCATTACTTCTATATTCTTCTCCCCTCGAATTAGATGATGGCAAAGGCAATTTTGGTAAAAACTTGAATTTACAATATTGTGTTTTTCCTTCGTTCTCTATGAAAGATGATCATATATTAATCTTTTTTTACCATTGATCAAAATAAAAAGAAAAAAAATACAATAATTCTGATTGATATTTTTGAATTGGTTCGATAGTTGTTATAAAAGAGAGAATAAGAACTTACTAATATTTTCATGTTTTCACTCACTATTACATATAGGTAAAAAGTGTGAATGTTTGAAGTTTAGGATTGGTATATAGAAAACTATTTCCATATGGACCTTTTACAGCAATTAAGAAGCGTCAAGATTCATCAAACTAAGATTTTTACTTAAAAGGTAATATAATTTTTCTCAGAAAATACATTGAAGTATGATATGTTACAAGTTGTAATATAAAAACTAACATAATAATACTAAATCTTCTTTGATGCTGATGATATGACCATAAAATTGTTTTTCTTGATATATTTAGTACATTTAGAATCGGTTGTAAAATTATATGGTTGTTTTCTTTGTAATCTCATCCATTTCAATCTATGTACTGATGAAAGATGATAGTGAAGAAAACAACAAAACGGAGCACACAAAACTATAATGGAATGGATGAGATTTCAAAGCATTGTAATGGAGTTAACAAATCTACTAGAGCACATATATGTTGAAGATATGCTCGAAGATGGATCATAAAGCTAAAAAGAAAAGTATACTTAATTTAACAAGTCCTATAGAGCTTAAATTTGTTAAAATCTCATGAGTGATCTTCAAATCACTCCAAAATTTACCATATGACTTGAAGTAGCCTCTACCATTTTTGATAATTTTATGAGATTTTTCAGAATTAGTAAAAAGTGCAACATTCAGTTGATGCTTGGAGCAGACAAAACCAGCAGCAACCGATCAACCGGTTGCCCCATAAGAAGTCAATAGTTTATCACAAATATTGCATGTAACGAGTCACGGTTTGAATCAATGTGACTCTTGCTCCTTCTCCTTCATTCTAGAAGACGGCATCTTTCACCAATGGTTATTCTAAAGAGTTGCAACCCCAGAAACAATCTTTAACGCCTCTCTGTTGGTCTAAATAAATCCAATCACCCACTCTGCATCATTTCAGACATTAACTCGAATCAACCCAAATAATTGCATATTGCTTTTATCATTGCTTCTCCATGCATTCAACTCCACGTTGTATCCAGAAGCAACTTAGTTTCTCCTAGCCTCTGCGTAGTTAAGCCAACATCATTTGTGAGGATTACAGAAGATATTGTACTCAAATGTTGACAAATCAGTGTATTGGAGACACAATGTAATTGTCAGAGAACTTTTTCTACCTCGTAAAGGTGAAGTCTTGTTCAGTTGTTTAGGCAAAGATGAAGTCATGTTATGTTGTTCAGGCAAAGGTCGAAGCCCTGTTTGATTATTCAGACAGTTGTAAGGATATATGTTCCTCCAGGTTAAGTGGAGGTGTTAGTGAAATTTCAGAGGGAGTTCTAAAGCTGGATGTAGGACGAGGATGTTCGAACCAATATAAATCAAGGTGTGGTTTACTTTCCACTGCTTGTACTTTTGTGCTTCAATGTTTTGATACTTAGCCACTTTCGATTCGAACTTTAAAGTCATACCCAACATTGCAAACATATGGCGCACACCAATTACCAGTTTTAACAAGTGGTATCAGAGCCGGAGAATCTATTGGTTGTCAAAAAATCATAGAATGGTGGCCATACAAAGAAAAACTAGTCGATTTTCAGGAACACGAGCTATATAGAGATGACTGCTAAAGGCTTCATAGCAAACCAGCTGCACGCTAATGTTTATGGATATTTTATTTACTAGAAATATGTAGAAATCTTCAAATTTCAGAAGCTCCATAGAATCATATTGACTAGTATATTATGAGCTTAAAATTGAATTTTGAAAAATAATATTAAGAAAACCACTATAATTTTACAAAAAGGCTTATATTGTTATAACGTGATTTTCCAGAAAATATTTCTTTAAGAGAGCAATTTGACGAGTCAAAAGTAATATTTTTGGAAAATATTTTTATTAGCAATCTTAAATTTTGATTTTTATATCATGGCTTAAGGTTTCGGTCGGAATACCGAAACTCCAGCAACCTCGGTTCGGATTTGGTGGACTCTGAAAAGGAATCCTAGCAAGAATCCGGTTTCAGTTGGAAAGAGGAAAAAGGTTGGAAAATTTTGATAATTACAAGCATCTAGTTGAACTATATACCTTAAATTATGAACTTCGATCGAGAATTAAAGTATTCAATCTCGTCATCATAAGCTTCAATTGAATTTAGTTAGAGGGATCGAATCTGGCTTCGCCATCTTCAATCTCGTCGTCGACCGTCATTGTGATTGTTTTTTCTCTCGTCTACAGTAGAGAGTATCAATGTTTTTAGGGGTTATAGTTAAAGTTGATATGGATATAAAATGAATGGATGGGCTGAATGTTAATGGGCTGGGCTACTTATGATAATTATATAATTTAGGCTAAATTAAATGTGTATGTGAACTAATTTTAAATCTTGCAATGAGTGGGCTGAATGAATGGATGAACTACTTTTATCTCTTTATGGACTATATTTTGTATTTTATTTAAAACGTTTATTATTATTTTTCATAAAAATCCAAAACCGGACCGAAACTTCCAAAATTGACCGAAACCAAGAAAATTTCAAATGACCGAAACTAAGTTCTCGAACCTTGTTTTAAATATCGACGCGTTAAAATATGGTATTAGAATCTATTAGAAACTCTTATCGCTAAAAATATTATTTCAAGTAAAAGTGACCATAATCTTACTTTAATAAATTCATAAACAATGTCACCAAATTTTACCAAGGTTAGAAGAGTCACTCTAAACTAAAAAGTGAAAATTCTTTATATCCTAAATTTTTAATGCATTTTTTTAGAAGTGCAAAACCTATTTATAAAAATAATGTCTTTTATTTTGTACATGGGCTCTTAAAAAGAAGGCAAATTTTGTAATAGAAAACTACTGGACTAGTTGTGCATTAAATGATAAAATAGGTTTAGTCGCCTAAGACCTAAAATTTTATGGGCATCTCTATGTTTATCATGCTTAAATCATTTTGAATACCCTGTAGTCAAATAGATTTTTCAAATGTTTAGGCTAATATCATGCCTTTAATTGTTTATATTAAATTTTGACTAAAAATTATAAACACCCCAATTTATATATTTCTCTCAAACTTATTTGCGGATGTCAAAGGGGGAGAAAATTGGATATATTGATAGGGGAATACATATGTTTAAGAGGAGCATTAATTCAGAAAGCAAATTTATTTAATTATAAAGGTGTGAGGTTAGGTCATCCGCATGGTGATCTGGACGTCCAGGTTCGAGTCCGGAAATAGCCTCTTCGCAATGCGAAGGAAAGACTGCATACATTATCGACCTCTCCAGAGCCCGCTATCGTACGGGAGCCTCGTGCACTGGGTTCCGCCTTTATAAAGTTGTGAGGTTGTCGTCATCAAAAAGAAAGGAAATATAAAAACCAATGTTTTAGATTTGATGATAGCAACAATGTTACTAATGAGTTTGTCGAGCTATCATGGATTTATTAATATATCAAGTAGAATTCAAGTGGAGATTAAAGCTAAAAACGAATACATATGCAAAAAGGCAAAATAAAAAAGAATCAAGGTCATATCATAGCATTTAAGCATATGGAGTGGTGTACAAGCATTCAAATGATAATACGGGATTAACAAATCAACTTCACTTCAAAATATCACTCAAAGATGGATTACAAAGCTTTAAATGAGTATATTAAGTCCTTGTCAAGTCAATTTAGATATAATTTGTTAAAACTTCACAAATGATTTTCAAATCACTTCAAATTTTACCACATGATCTGAAATAGCCTCTTGCATATTGAAATTCTATGATTTTTGAAGCAACTAAATTAGTAAAAATGCAACATTCAATTTTCCTAATAGGTCTGAATAAATCCAGTAGAAACCGATCAATCAATTTTCCCTAATAGGTCGATCGACTGTCGCAAACTTTCAGTTTGAATCATTGCGACATTGCTCCTCCATTTTCATTCCAGAAGATGTTATATCTTCACCAATGACTATTCTGAAGAGTTGCAACCACAGAAATACATCCATACTCCACTATAAAATCACATGCCTCTTTATTGGTCTGAATAAATCCAATGAACAACTTTGATCATCTCAAGATAAATCCAATTAACAACTTTGGATCATCTAAGACGTTAACTCAGAGCAACCTAGATGATCTTAAACTGTTTTCTACCATTGCTTCTCCATGCATTCAGCTCTACATTATATCCAAAAGCAACAGCCTCTCCTAGCCTACGTACATTCAGGCCAACATCGTTTATAAGTGGTATAGGAGCTATTGTACTCAAATGTTAACAAGTCAGCGTATTAAAGACACAAAATAGTTGTCAAATAACTTTTTTCCTACTTTGTAAAGGTGAAATCATGTTCTGTTGTTCAGGCAAAGGTAAAGTCCTATTTTGTTGTTCATGCAAAAATCAAAGTTGCATTCAGTTATTCAGATAGTTGTATGGATACCTATTCCGTCAAAGGTAATTGAAGGTGTTGGTGAAATTCCAGAAGAAGTTCTGGGACTATGCAGGACGGGGATGTTTGAACAACTATAAATTGACTGTGTGGTTTAATTTCCGCCACTTATACCTTTATGCTATAATGTTTGATACTTGTCATTTTCGGGTCCAAACTTTAAAGTCATGTTCCAGCATCGTGACCATATAGTGCTCACCGGTTTTAATTATCATAACTCTGATTTATTTGAATGTGAGAACGAAACAAATGCTGTATAGATTTGCTCGATTAGGATCATGAACCACTATACTTACTTTTGAGAGATTCATGTTAGCAAATGAATATCACAACAACAAGAAGATAGGATAAAACAATGAATTTTATATTGCATGTAACGTACCACAATCCGAGAATAACCAAAAAGAGAAATTTTATGTATACTATTTGCAAAATCTAACTATGATATATAATCTCGTACGAGGAAGTATATTTCAAAGGACTGCATTATTCACAAAATGCACGCTTACATGGTATTTGTATAATTTTGCATACCGATACGTTAAATAAATATTTATATTTATTTTGGAAGATTATTCACATAAAACTATAAATAGTATTATCCAACTTATATTGGATTTTGCATATTATAATAACAATATACTCAAATTTAAACAATATACTGTAATACTATAACAGCTCAAACTTAGTAATGAAAATGCTCAAATGTAAACAATATACTGTAATACTATAACAGCTCAAACTTAGTAATGAAAACGCTCAAAATGATATGATTGCATTTCAATCAAGGTTTTAAATCTCGGATTTCAATCACGTTTCGTCTCGGAATTTTCACACAAGCTATCTCGTATCGAAGGAGATCGACGAGATGAGTGTATCACGAATGTACATCTCGAATTGACATCTCAAATTTTAATGTACATCTCGGTAATATCTCAGAGTAACTTATGCGTCTAAAATTGATGTTTTAACGATTTATTTAACAACTATAATTTTCAAAGTAAAATAAAAATTGTAACACCTATTTGTATAGAAAAAAGAATTAAAGTTAATGGTTTGGAGAAGAGTGGTAGCTTGATTAACTTAAATATATTTGGTAATGATTGAATAATATCCTCTTATTTAAACATAAAAAATAAGTGAAGTCTTTTGTTGTGAATTGTCAAGATAAAAAGTATAAAAAAAAATATGTTAAGGAGTTAGTAAATTAGTAGTCGTATTGAGTAGCTTCTTTTGAATCTAACTAAAAATAGAAAAAATATTATGTAAAAGAAAAAAGATATATATTTTCGGGTGAGATTTCGGATTGGGATTTTGATCCATATTTTATATGAGATTTTAATATTATATATGAGATGGGTGTCAGGGGAGATATGAAGGAGGTTCGATGACTTGTTTGGTCTAAGTGTGAAAATGATATATCAAAGATCCTGGGCAAGATATAAGAGATTTAAAACCATGATATCGGTTATTGTGATAAGTAGAAAAATATAATTTATGTTCTAGTTTGTAATTATGATTTTTGCAAACAAATAGTGTTTCTTAATGCCACACAACATGAGCATACCATGGAGAAGTTCAGTAAACATATGGTAAAACTCAAAAAGGCAACATCATACTAAGTCCTTGTATATTAAGCTTAAATGAAATTTATCAGCATATGATAAAACATACAAGTTATTTGTTTAAGTTAACACATATACAAGTTCTCCTGGTAAAAAACATGATACCATAGATATCCATTTTAAAATGGTGATGTGAGTATTATTGCATTCATGACCATTAATAGTTCAATGTTGTATGATGAAGTCTGGGTAATATAACTTTTTAATAATATAACAATTACATTTTTTGTTAGTGATCAAATAAATTGATAATGATAAATACTGTCTCCACAATTTAAGTAATTTTTTTAGAATCAATGATTGTTTATGTTGTACGTTCCTTGGACAACTTTCAGAACCCTGTACTCATAACATATCAATTATGGTTTTATAGACTTTCTTTTATTATTTATTAGCTCTCTGAAGTTGTGATGTCACATAGAAAGTATTTTTTTTTATAACAAACGCAGGCTTATTACATACGCTTCTCATTAAATAGTTTTTTTTTTATTTTATGTAATATTTCAATTATGTGTTTATCTATGTATTTACCTAAATTCATGTTATTTTGAATCATCTGGTCAATGATTTGTAATGGTCTAAGAAAATAAAAACGAAAACATTCCTTAAATGTTGAAATAATGTGACAATTTGTGCTCAATTATTGAATAATAGTAGAATAGACGTTTACTATGATGGAACATAGTAATTTCAATGATTCATTGTTTGTACTGAGATGAGAATCATTAGTATCTAACTTATGCAAAAAAATAAAGTTTTAATTTTTTATCTTTGTTCTTGAATACTTTTTAGGTTTTGTATGGTTGCAGTTATTAAAGCTTTGTTCTTCAACATAGGATCCAACTTATAATTGTTGCTCAATATAAAATTGCTTCAATAAAGTTGTTCCAAACGACTTAGTGCTTATTACCTAAATCATAAGTCTAGTGCGTAAAGAGTATTTAAGTGCATGATGCATGATTATGTTTTTTATACCCACGTCACTTTGAAAAACATCAAACTATGAAGTATATGTTCTGTAGCATGGATTGGTAAATATTTCGATGTTAAAAAAATATGGGTTAAAAAGAAAAGAATATTGACTGAAATATTCAAAACCATTTGATAACAAAATACATTGAATAAAATGCTACATTTTGTTTTCATTGTTTGTTTTTCCAAAGGTTCATCAAGAAATTATACCTGCAATAGTGATGAACAGTTAAAAGTCAAAACAGCTCGGACATTTTCTTAATACAGAACATGTTGGGGAAAAATCCCTCAAGATAAGATCGCCTTAGGAATGAAAAACACAACCTTGCGGAAAAACAAACAGGACCGGATTGATGTGAGGCAAAACAAACAACAGATAGTCACCAGCTAAAAGCAATCACAAATCAAGCAATAAAAGAAAATAACACACGTGATTTACAGTGGTTCCACTACCATGAGATAGTATACATCCACTTGGGGAGAGGATATTTTATTACTTTCTAAAAGGAGAAAATTTTACAAGATTGATAATGGAGAAGAATAATAAAAAAATACAACAGAGAGATAATTCTACTCATATTAATCTCTGCCTTTATATAGAGATTATTACTTGGGGTTGAAGTGGTTGATTTATGGTCATAAATCAATGCCTCGTTAATTCTCCTACTCATACAGGAAACGTTATCCATTTGATTTTCCAGTTTCTCTCAATTTACATGCATATGATAAGATTCCTTCTTTAATCAGCTAATTAGAAAATTAATTGATTAGCTCAATCTTCCAAAATAATTATTCTTCTCACGTTGGTAATTTATTAGTCTCTTTAATGCTATAAATAGACAATACATACTTAATAATTATCTCAAATATCTTTCAAATCTTTTGCAACTAAAAATATTGTATCACTGAAATCAACAATATCTTTTAAATCTTCTGCAATTGAAAATATTGTATCACTGAAATCAACAATCTCTACATTGATACTGTATTTCCCCGCAAGCTTATCAACTCCACATATATCCTCTTACTCCAAGTAACTTTCGGACAAAACACCACAGATGCTTTCTCAATGAGTTCGACATAGCCATCACCCTCTGCACTTTGTTAACAAACTCCGGCAAGGCCATCGTTCGCCAACAAAGTGTTGAAGTACCCTCTTCAAGTAGGACCTATCATCTCCACAATAAAAACAAACGTCTCTATCTACCAACTCACTCTCCCATGTGCCATCATGTGCCACCTAGCACTTCATCAAGCGAATCAATGCTCGAGCTTTGCAACAGGTAACGACTTGGTAAACATATCTGCTCCATTATCCTCTCTGTGAACCTTCTGAAGACGTACAAGCTTTTCTTCATCCATAGAGATAAGAAAGGACTCCCACCTCAATATGCTTCGTCCTTGAGCTGAAAGCCAGATTTTCAGCTAAAGAATTGCACTTTGGCTATCACAATTCACTTTTATACCTTCTTACACGAAGCTCAAGTCACACAACAAACACTTCAAGTAAAGCGCCTCCTTAGCCGCTTCAACCGCAGCTATAAGTTTTGGCTCTGTAGTAGGCAAAGTCACAATCGTCTGCAACATTACTCTCCAACTTATAGCTGTCTCACCAATGGTGAACACATAACCTGATTTCCTTCGATCTCAATCATCGACATAGTCAGAATCACAAGATCCAACCAAGCTGAAATCGCTATCTCTGCCGCCAAAGACAAGCTCATGGTCTAGAGTCCCTTTAAGATATTCGAAAATATACTTCACTACCTCCCAATGCGTCTTTCCTGCATTTGACATGAATCTACTCATCAATCCAATTGTTAAGCCTAGTGCAAACCATGGCATACATCAGACTACCAATTGCGCTCGCATAGGGAACCTTCTCCATATAATCCTTGTCCTTCTTCGAGATCGAAAAGCCTCTACTAGAAAGCTATATGTGCAAAGGCATCGGTGTGTTAATTGTCTTTGCTCCTTCCATGCTAAACCGAACGAGCACTTTCAAAATATATTCCTTTTAAGTAAGCCTCAAAAGTCCAAGCTTTCTATCCCTTTGGATTTCCATATCCAGAATCTTTCTTGCTTCTTTGAGGTCTTTCATCTCGAATTTCACCTGAAGCTTCAACTTCAAACTATCAATTTCAGTTTTATCCTTGGAAGCAATCAACATATCATCCACATACAAGAGTAAATACACCAATAACCATTCTTCAAATGCTTGAATTACACACAAGCATCTTTGATGCTACGATCAAAACCAAGTGAAAGTATAAAATAATCAAACCTCTTGTATCACTTTCTATGTGACTGCTTAAATTCATACAATGACTTCTTTAGCTTGCAAACCCTCTTCTCTTTTCCATCTACGACATATCCGTCTGGCTGCTTCATGTAAATGGTGTCTCGTCCAAGTCTTCATGCAAGAAAGCGGTTTTCACATCAAGTTGCCCCAACTTCAAGTCATGAGCGGCAACTATAGCAAGCAAAATACGGATGCAGGTGTGTCTCACTACAAGAGAAAAAATCTCATCATACTTCAATCTCTTCCTCTGTGTAAACCTTTAGCAACAAGTCTAGCCTTGTATCTTACATCATCATTCACCTTGAACATCCACTTGCAACCTATGCCTCGGCTTCCTTGAGGAGGAGGTACCAAATCTCAAGTCTTGTTCTTCTTCAACAACTCTAGCTCCTCTTTCATAGCGCACATCTACTTCGAACTGTCACATGACTTCAAAGCTTCATCAAGATCAAGCGACTCCTCATGAACCAAATGTAGGACCATAATCAAACTGATCACTAAGGCTAAGTTCTGCATACTGCCAATCATCATACTTCTCAGGCGGTCTAATAGTCCTACGAATGGCTCGAGTATGTACAACTTCGTCTAAACTCCTTTTAGCTCCATCTTGAGCTGAACTTTCTCTAGTCTCATGCACATCACCAACACTACTTGAGGCACAGTGGACTACTCAGTAATGTCGCATCAACTGCATCTATCTTACTCTCAACAGCATCAACAACTCTACTACAAAAGTGTAAAATGGGAACCTCTTCCATCTCCTCCGGCCTATCAGAAGCATCTGATGTGGTAAATAAGTCTTTCTTAGGATTGAACATTGCTGAGTCGTCAAAAATAACATGTCTGTAATGAAAAATCTTCCTATCAACAGGGTGCCAAATACGATGATACCATCTATGTATCCCAAAAGGATGCCCTTGTATGCTCTAGCATCCAATTAATCATCACATGTATGGTGAACATACACATGTTAACCGAAAATACGAAAATTACCAAGGTACACGGCTTTACCTCTCCACTTCTCTTTTGAAGTCTTCCCATCTACGGCTGAGCACGGAATCCGATTAATAATATGCAGCACAGTCGATAATGCCTCTGCCCAAAAGCCTCTAGATAAGCCCGCCATCAATCTCAAGCAACGAGCATTCTCAAGTAAAGTCGTATTCATCCTCTCAGCAACCTCATTGAATAGTGGATCACCTGGTGTAGTGAAATATCTCTTAATACCATGCTGCCCAAATGTCATGATGTCTACAAAAGTCGAGGAACTCCCCAGAGACAAACTCCCCGTCATTATCAGATCTCAGCGCCTTCAACTTAGAACCAGATTGGTTCTCAACAAGCACTTTCCAAGCCTTAAACTTCTCAAAACTCTCTGATTTGGTCTTCATCACATACACCCAAATTTTCCAAGAAAAATCATTAATAAAAGAGATAAAATACTTCGCTCCCTCAATGGAAGCAGTAGCAACTGGTCCCTAAACATCAGTATGCACATAATCAAGTACCCTCTATAATCTATGGAGTCCAATTCCAAAAGATATCTTAGTCTGCTTATCTAACACACACTCCTAGCAGAAATCCAACTTGTCGAAGTCACCTTTGATCATCTTCCATCCACGAAGCAACTCTAAGACCTTCTCAAAAAAATGACCCAACCTGAGATGCCAAAGTCAGGTGGCATCCAAAGCACGAGAACTATCAACTCCAACACACGACTCTTCAAGAACTGTGGTCCCCTAAAGCAAATACAGCAAATACAGATTCTGAAACACGTCTCTCTTCATAAAAACAAGAGCACCCCTCGAAACTTTCAAACCATCCTTCTCTAAATTGACCTTGCACCCTATGGATGCCAACTGCCCCAAAGAAATCAAGGACTTCCAAAGACCCAGAACATACTGGACACCTATCAGAGTGTGTATCACTCCATCAAATATCTTAATCCACACTATACCTTCTCCCATGGCTCTACAACTAGCATCATTATCCATAAGAATTGCACTTCCCTCTCTGTCGACTAAAGAACTGAAGTAATCCATATTGGACGTCATATGAAAAGACGCCTCCAAATCAAGCACCCAATGGTTTGATACATCTGATACCGCTACAGATAATACACGAATACAGCTTTCACCACCGCAAATGATGAAGAACCATCTTCTTCCTTCTTCTTCCAATCCGAACGGTCTCTTTTCCAATGGTCTGGTTTTTTACAATGGTGACACTTTTCATCCTTAGATTTTCCTCTATAATTATTACTAACCTTTCTGGATTTGGAACGCCCCCTAGAATTACAATTCTTCTTCTCTTCACCCTATCTTTCAGTAAATGGGCATTGGCTACTACTTCATCATCTACCTTCATCCATCTCCTTCATCTGATCCCTCAAGTCCTCAGATAAAAGACTTGACTTCACATCTTCAACGATCAAATTATCTCTCGCGAAGATAAGGCTGTTAGCGTTGTATAACGCTCCGGAAGAGAACGCAAGAGCATCATAGTCATATTTTCTTCATCTACCTTCAAATCCACAGTCTTTATCTTCAGCACTAGATCGTCGAAGAAACTCAGATGCTCTTTGATAGACGATCTCTCATCCTCATGGTGAAAAATGTCTTCAACAAAATCAGACAGTTGGTCAAAGATTTCTTCAGATAGAGATTTTTCAGTTTGGTCCATATACCCTTAGCAGTAGTTTCACGGCTAATTTCAGAAATAACATTTTCTCATAGCTAATTGCAAAGTAGTAAACGCCCATTTTTTTCATCTCCTTCCTTTCCACGGCTGAAATTTCAGTCATCAACTCCTCAGGAGCAAACACCACAGGATAAACTTTGTTTCTCATCAGAACAGCTTTCATCCTCCATTGCCACTTCTCGAAGTCTTTATCACTGTTCCATTTCTCTATTGCTAAACTAGATCCTGATGCAATATAGTCCCCTCTAACATAGGGTCTTGTACAATCGTTGGAGTCTCCTCATCTCCTGCCATAATGCCTAACACTCTTTCTCAATAAACATTGCTGTCTCGATACCAGACTGTTGGAGAAAAATCCCTCCAGATCGCCTTAGAAACAAAAAACTCCAACTTACGGAAAAACAAATAGGACTGGATTAATGGTGAGACAAAACAAACAACAGATAGTCACCAGCTAAAAGCAATCACGGATCAAGCAATAAAAGAAAATAACACACGTGTTTTATACTGGTTCCACTACCACGAGACAGTGTACATCCATTTGGGGAGAGAATATTTTATTACTTCCTAAAAGGAGAAAATTTTACAAGATTGATAATGGAGAAGAAGAATAAGAAATACAACCAAGAGAGATAATTTTACTTATGTTAATATCTGCATTTATATAGAGATTATTACTTGGGGTTGAAATAATTGATTTATGGTCATAAATTAATGTCTCGTTAATTCTCCTATTCATACAGGAAACGTTTATCCATTTGATTTTCCAGTTTCTCTCAATTTACATGCACTCGATAAGATTCCTTCTTTAATTGGTTAATTAGAGAATTAATTGATTACCTCAATTTTTCAAAATAATTTTTCTTCTCACGTAGGTAATTTATTACTCTCTTTAATGCTATAAAAGAGTCAATATATATTTGAGTAATTATCTCAAATATCTTTCAAATCTTCTGCAATTGGAAATATTGTATCACTGAACAACAATATCTTCCAAATCTTCTATAATTGAAAATATTGTATCACCAAATCTTACAGAACAAACAGAGGAAAAAAAGATAATGTAAATTGAATAAAATGCATATTTAGTATAAGTTCATATCAGTCATAAGTTGAATGAGTGGAGTGTGGATTTGAAAATATTATTTAGTCGCGAATACTCCTCCATTCCATTTAACATATAGTAATAGAATGTACGGCTATAAGCCTATTGGTACTCTGGACAGAAATGAGAGTGATGTGTAGGCTTTTATTATCATGACAGTTGGATCCTATTGAAAACTGTTAAACAGATTAACAATTAGAGTTCTTGTGGAATTGTCATTGTAATAATTAATAAGACATTTCGTCAAGAGGATGTATCGGCATACATTGGGACCATAAAAGACTTCAGTTTTGAGTAATATGGGGTGCATTATCTGTCCATGAAATATTACTTTATGGTTCTGATACTAACGTAATGGATTAAAATATCTCCTAGAAATACCTGTAAATTATTCTTGTTGCACCAGTTTGGATCATAATCAGTTTGATACCAACCCTCATATATTTCAAGCAACTGAATGTGATCACCCCAGCCAGAACCATTAGGTAATAGTAGTTCCTGAGGTTGTTTCCTCTTCTTCTCTTTGTCTTGACTACATAAAATATTATTTAGTAAGAAACCTGAGTATGCAACATATGGACCTTAACATGCGATCAAGTTTATATGAAAACTTCAAATCCAATAGCATATAGTAAACAACATTTCAAAGCTTCCGATGAAGTAGTTAACTGTATGAAGTAGTTAACTGTTTCACAGAATGATATTTGTGCAGCATGATAACATAGCAGACAATAACATAACATAACATAATATTTTGATGAGCTTATGATGTGGTGATTACTGGTCCATTGGATGATATTTACATAACATAATATTTTGATGATGGGATTAAACACCAATAACAACAACAATAATCTAATTTGAGTTATTTTGAAGTGAAGATGCATAACCTGCGGGATGAATATAATGTGCTTTCAGATGATAACATAGCAGCAATAGTCAAAGCCTGTGACAAACAATCCAGTTCATTCGCCTCAATTAAAGTTCTTGAGAGAGACGGCTCCAATGGAAGTTCTATAAGATGAAGAAATTACACTTCAATTAATTAACGTACTTAAATTTAAACTCATGAATAGAAATTCGTAATCTAGTGAAAATAACCATTGAACTAGTATAAACATGAAAAGCCATTACCAGCCATTGCTCGTCCATAATCTGTTATCAGTCCATTTTCATCGATTGCATCAATCAGATACAACTGTCTGAGAGCATCTTCTAATGATTCACCTGTAAGCATTTCCTGTTTGTCAATCCACTATGTTAAAGGAACTTCTACGATTGTGATTTGTCTATTTATCACTTTCCTAGTAGAGAAGTAAGCACTTTTAGTCTTTAACCATGTAATAAGTGAAGAAAAAAGATTTCTTGACAAGGATGAGGGAGGAAACATAGTAAATATCGATGTTGAATAAAAACTAGGTCAAAAGTTGTACTTGAAATAAGTACTATTGTCAACCGGTCAACTAAATAATGAGAATAAAATGACAATTGACATAAAAATATATAGCATAATCTTCCTTACTGAAACGACAGACCTACACAAATAAAAGGAACTCACGTGATGGTGGATCCAAAAGATCAAATTTCAAAATGTTGATGTCAGGAAGGTTAAGTGATTTGAGATAAAGAACACTTCCGGCAAGAGAAGATCTTTGAATTTCAGGCACAGTTGCATCAAGAAGATCCTCATGATATGCAGAGGCTGGATACAATCTATAACACTTTCCCGGCCGAGTTCTTCCAGCTCTTCCAGCACGTTGATCAGCTTGCACTCTGCAGGAAGTGTGTACAAAAAATTGATAACAAAATATTTAAGCACTGTGGTTGTTAAGCATCAGTATGTAAAATGTGAAAGATAACTCCAATGAAACAAAAAACAGGACCACAAGGGAATGAACTCACCTGCTTATTTGCACCACATCAAGCGAATACATACCGGTTGAAGGGTTGTACTGACGCTGCTTTACATATCCAGAGTCAATAACATATCTGCCAGTAAATAACATAAAGGTTAATTTTCATTCTTATGTTCTATACTCTATATGGTCGGGCAGTATGAATTATTTACAGTCTATAACACATCTGTATTAAGGTTGCTTCAACTCATTTATCTTCTAATTTGGAAACATGAGCAGCTGCAGTGTGCTGTTTAGGTTCATACTAATTCATTCAAGAAATGATAAACCTCACTCAGAATACATTTTTTCCCTTTCCTAATTGGGATCCGATATCTCCTCACATCTTAATCCAAGTGTAGTTGAATGTGATATGCAGTGCCCTTTTTGACATAGATTGTTGATGAGTTCAGTTATTGTTTAGGTAAGCTTTCTAAACCATACAGCATATGGGAATCGACTGATAGTAGCATAATAGGTTAAGCAATATGGTCAAAGGTATTTTGTTTCGGGATTATCGCACCATAAGATCAGCATCACCAAACTCGATGATCGATATCCAAAACATTATGCAAAAATAAAATTTTGGTATGAAATAAAGCAGTAAACCAAATATGTTGCAGAAATACAAAGTTCATATATAATACAGACAAGATAGATAAAAACTGCTCATACAATAAATTGCAATTAATTAAATCAAAATTCAATGCGTCACTATCTTATAGAGTTAAAATTTCTTTGAAGTAATTAATGTCATTTAAAATCAAAATGTAATTTATT
Source organism: Allium fistulosum (assembly GCA_030737815.1). Classification (NCBI taxonomy): domain Eukaryota; kingdom Viridiplantae; phylum Streptophyta; class Magnoliopsida; order Asparagales; family Amaryllidaceae; genus Allium; species Allium fistulosum. The sequence continues at coordinate 1,409,593,760 of CM060903.1, forward strand.
CCAAAGCTATTCATGTCATAAACTGAGCATAGGAAATAGATTAGGAAAAGGCTTGCAAAAGTTCTAAGAAAGGTAAATTCAATAAATAATGGTGTCTCAAAGACATGAGGAGAATCACAGAGAAAGGAATGGCGTGAAAAGTTGACTGGTACTTTGCAGACAAAAAGTTTCTTACACAACACCATCCACCGTTAAGGAAGTTTCAGCTATATTTGTAGCAACAATAAACCTCCTGCAGTTTGGGGGTGCTGGACCAAATACACGTACCTATTCAGAGAACAAAGGGTTTGAATTCTGAATGTTGCATAGTCAAATGAAATACGTAAAGCAAATAATTTGAATTAACCTTTTTAGGTATTTAAAGAACAACGTAAGAAGAAATACTTACTTGCATTTCTGGTGGCAACGAACCATGAAGAGGAAGAACAAGAGCATCCATACACGAACCTTCTTCAAGATTTTGAATCCTCTCCTCTAATTTCGACACGGTTTTCTCTATATCATCCTAGAGCGAGCAACATTCCAACGATTATTATTGGAAAAAATTCAAGAGTACATGCCCATGGCTCAGACTGTGGGGAAAGACATCTGCATTACTGAATTGGTGGCAGTAAACTAAATATAATATTGTAGCACCATGCAATTCTATTCGAATAACTTACCTGTCCTGTCATGAATATCAAAATATCTCCAGGAGGCTGGTGCATGTGAATATCTGTTCAAAAATATATAATCATTGAACATAAAAGCATCGTTGAGGAGAACCAAATGTGAAATAAATTAAGGACTTCAAAAAAAGGCAGAAATATTACCTGTTTTTAAATTAGGTGAAAAAGGAAAGGTTTGATTTTGTTAACAAAATTAAGTGAAATTTTATGTAATTGACAAATGGAACTGATTCGATATGGTACGGCAATAAGAAATGATCAAGTTTAACAGGATGCAAGTGGTGGATGAAAAATGAAAAATTGAAGGGAACTTGAAACTGGAATAAAATGAATTCAGGAAAAAATAAAAAGAAAGGGAAAACAAGTCAAAGGAAATTTTGTGGAGGTGGAGCTACACTTGACTATATTTATAAAATAACGATTTAGAACAAAAATTTGGTGATACAATTGTCTCAGTCCCCACAGCACAGGTTATTTTAAATCCATTAATTTTCTTTTATCTGTTCCCCATCGGACAATAACAGTACACTACCATAAACTTTTATTTTCTACTTCCATAACCAAATACTACAAAATGAAATTTATTTGGCAAAATCATGGCTCGCGATTCCTGGCGTCGCTGTCATTCGGTTTTCTAAGATCAAAAATCGATATCGGTAAAACAAAGTTGGCAAACCTATAACTAAATTATCTAGAGATGAAGAAATATGAAATGCAGTCTCAACATCCTATTGGAATTTCCAAACCGGCGGTGTAAGGTAAAAAATTAAGAAAATTAGCATTTAAGATAACATTTAACATACCCAGAGCAGTCTTGAGTGAGGATTCAAGATAATTTTTAGGACGTTCCGTGCTATATAACTTCTCGACAGGAAACAATGTGCCAGGAATATTCAAAACGGGACAGCCTGAGAAAAATTTTGATACCTTTACACCATCCAAAGTCGCTGATGTAATAAGCACCTTTAGGTTTGAAGAACGATACTTGACTAAACGCTTCATCAACCCAAGCAATATATCACTACCAAAAGAAACATATTGTAACAGATAAAGGAGCTTTATAATTCCAATAACTCTTTGGATTGTTACGAACATTATATTATACATATGTGTGTGTATTATCATTAAAAAAAAATTATCTTACGTATTCAAGCTCCTTTCATGTGCTTCGTCCAAAATAATAACTGAATATTGATTTAACTCTGGACTAGAAAGACTTTCACGAAGAAGAACCCCATCAGTAAGGTACCTAGTCAATCAAATAACAGGTTAGTCCAAGGACCAAGGAACTTTTGAAGAAGCTAATAATTTAAAACCAGCATAACAGTATTATGACTCATGAGTATATCATAATATTTATGACTTGAATGGCTTACTTGATACAAGTTCTGTTTGAAGTCCGATCTTCAAATCGAATAGCATAACCAACTTCGTCACCAATCTCAACGCCAAGCTCAAAAGCAACCCTCCTGTAAAAAAAAAATATTAAAAAAAAGGTGTCTGATCGTTGTGCATACAAATGAATAACAGTAATTCAATATGTCAGAACACATGCATATCTATAGTACAATTTACAAGTAATGATAACAGTCAGAAATAAATTTGACAAGGTAAGAATCACATCCACTTGCCCCACTAATAAGAAATTACTACTTGGTTTTTAATTCTTATATATGAGGTTTGCTTTGGCAGTATACGGGTAAAGTTGCAATTCAACCCTGAATGAAGAAAATCGATTTTCATAAAGGTGGACCAATATTTCAGTAAAACGTACAGGTGAATCAGTAGGAAATTATTTAATCAAAGGCAAAAGATATAAATAGTGGTGTCCTGCTATTGCACAATACCACTAAAATCAGAAATTGATACATATGTAATGTGTGAACGGTTGTTTCCAGTTCCAGGTCAATTACACCAAGCCAAGAAAGAATACCTTTGGTGTTGGCCCTGTAGGGGTATCCCTATGTTTGGTCAGAATAGATTCTATATTTGCTTTCTCAACACTATAATTTTGATAGGCAGCAATGGCTATTTTCAATGCGCATGAGAAATAAATTGAAAAATTCCTAAGAGAAGTCATATGGACATATATAACCCTTTACTGTCGCATGTAATGCCAAATGAAGGATTTGCATGATTTTTGTACTTCTCTGAGCTAGTTAAAAGATGTATGAATATGCTTCATTCGCTAATGCATCAATAAAGTCACTAAGTGGATGTAGGCCAAGATTAGCCGAACCATTATAAATGCTATATGTTCTTTCCTTGCTCATTTAAATAACTTTTCTTATCCTCTATACAATCTCTTGGGTGTTTGTGTCATTTTTGGTTCAAATATTTTAGTGTTTTCAATGAAAATGATATTCTCAGGCTACATCGATCCATCATCTCATATTGGATTTCTTCGATCCAAGAGATAGATCCAAACTTTCAACCTTACTGTTCTACTATTCATATTTTCAACAATCTACAAGAGACTATTTCCCATGGCCCCAAGGAAAGACCATTCTACAAACTCCATAGCTGTTAACGACGCTAAAACCAAGAATACTCGGCATACGGATGAAGTTGCCCAGCCAAATCAGCTAGAGATCCAGAATCCAACTAAAGTCGTGGCCATGGTGGAGATGGATCGAATGATGATTCAAATGGAGGATAGGTTCGAGGAGAATCACAATGAGATGAACTAGCAGATGCAAAAGAGTTTGAGACTGCTGAATAAACTAACTCGGTACCACCGTAGGAGAAGCAGGAGGGACTTAACATCTTTCGATTCAGAGTCTAATAGTTCTTCATCATCCGAGCAGAGAGAGAAATAGGAAGCAAAAAATGGCTCAAAAAGCTGCCGAGACTTCATATCCGAAACCGAGGCAAAACCGTGGGAAGGGTTTTTGGATCGGTACCGATCCAACAAATATTGGAATCATAGCTCACCTTCTGAACGGAGCGTGAATTTAACATCTGATCGCGCTGTAGATGATCAGAATCTGAAATATCGAACAACTACTGATGATTCAGTGAATAGCAATCAAAGAGGGGGGACTGCTGGTCGAACAGCTCTCCTAGAGTCTGGAGAACCCAAGTATCAAGGGTATGCCCAAGAGCGTTCACCGAGCCGAACACCCGGAACATATCCCCATTACCGCCTTTCAACCGAACCTATAGAACTAGAGTACTTGGTCGCAATGGTCAGAAAACTGGTAAATGAAAATCAATTTAGAAGTAATGATAAGTAGGGTATCTTTCCAAGTCGGAACCCGTTTACTGAGGACATTCTACGTGCGAAATATCCTTGGAGGTTTGTAATGCCAACGATGTAGTTGTACAGTGGAAAAACGGATCCAAGGCAGCACTTGATGAAATATGAGTGGCATATGGACTCTACTAGAACATCTAATGCCGTAATATGTCGTTGCTTTCCAATCTTCCTGGAGGGAGTAGCGATAATGTGGTTCATCTGGCTCCCGCCGAGATCCATATCGTCTTTTGCTGAGTTGACATGAATGTTTCTATAGCAATTCCATCTACACATTTCACGCCCGAAGGATGTGATGTTGCTATCAAACCTCTTTCAAGGTGCAGGAGAGCCATTGAAGGATTTCTTGAATAAGTTCCATATAGCTGTGGCGGAAGTTACAATGCTAATGATGACAGTATTGATGGCACAGATATAAGGAATTCATCTCGAGACTAATTTCAGAAGATGATTGGAGATGAAACCCCCGTTGACGATAGATAATTTTTTACAGGAGGCTAATCAGTTCTTGCGCTTAGAATAGATGCATACTCATTCACGAAGAGATGATGTCGGACCTTTAGCTAAAATGATACAGAGCAATATCACTGTAAAATAGTCCGAAGGAAGTTCTGGAAATGTGAATGTAAATGTTGGCAACAAGAATGATGGACAAAAACGTAGTGATAGTGGGGCCAGGAAGCAAAAGCCAAATAATAGGAATCGTCCCAAGATTCCTAAGTATGACAGTTATATTGAATTGAATAACTCAATAAAGAATATTTACCTACCTACTCAAGGCACTGAGCAATACAGGAAGCCAGCTCCGAGAGAGTCGACTGAGAAGGAGAAAAAATCTAGCAAGTTTTGTAGGTTTCATGAGACTCATGGTCATAACACTAATAAATGCAAACATTTGTGTGACATGATCGAGGAGTTGATTTCCGGTCATATTTTCCCTTCTTATATATATATATAAACAAAGTTTGATAATAATATTTTTATCACTATATAATAATTGAAAAAGCTTATTTAATAATTAAAATAATTATTACATCATTTAAACTCAATTTAAATTCAAAAATCATTTATTCCAAAATAGTAATATCAATCGATGATGTCATAAAGATATTTTATTTTCAAAAATAAAATAAATAATTTTATTGCATTTTCTCACTCGTATATATAAATGAGTGCATGTATCCAGCTCCGTGCACGATGTCGGATAGTCCAAGAGCTGTGTATTGATAAAACGGTTTTCGGTCATTTTATCGATATATCTTCCAAAGTATATATTTCTGTAAATATTTATTCAAAATAAGATTACCAATATTATTTATTGTTCAAAACATTATCATTTATGTTAAAAACCTTATATTTAAATATTTCAAAAAAATTCTAAAGTGATGAATTTGTGGATCGTTACAAATGACAAGGCTATTGGGTACCGCCTGTCATAGTACATGCACCTCTAGATAAAATGTACCAATGTCGAAAACCTTTCAACCCCTACGAGTCAAGACTGGCCTACCCCTTACTGGATCATACTGAATATGGTCATCCCTCGGTTGTGATCAACAACCGCACTAGGCCGCGAAGCATACATAAACAGAAATAACATCGATCTAGGTCAGGGATGATCACACCTCAATGGTAGCAAACCACATAGTCTTGAAGCATATCCCATGTTTTAGTCATTTCTTATTGTGAGACTCGAGGCTACGCTTTACCTTTCTGTAACAACCCAGAATTTCAGTCGTTTGCATTTGAAATAGGGGTCATATAGAACGCCAGGCGGCACATCTCGATAAGGGTTCGAAATTTTTCGGGCATATAATATTGGATTTTAATAATATAAAATAATATATATACACAATTTATATTGGAAAATTAAGAAACAATAACGAAAAATATATTTTGAATTTGGAATTTATTATTATTTATAAAGTAGAGTGAAATCTAAATAAATAGTAATATGATTTTTGGAAGATTGTCTAAATTTTAAGCAAATAATAGAATAAATATTTTATAAAGTTTATGAAAAAAATATTAGTAATTAAGTAACAACAATAAGAGGTATTTTGAGAATAATAAAGGGATATTTTAAATGGATATTTTTGGATAAACTATTTTGATATAAATATAACTAGAAAGGATTTTTGGGATTTAATGTAGATCATTATTATTTTTGAATTATTCAATAATAAAATGTTGTAAAAAAATTAAATAATTTGTTTTGATGTAAAGTGTTAATGATGTTATTTTATTTAAGGAAATTTGATGAAAATTATTATTTTTTAATTAATTAAGTCCTGCATGAAAATCGTGTACGGAAGGCTGGTAGACTAGTGGGGGCTGAAGAGCAGCACTGGCCTCACTGCTAGTATCGACACACTCTCTCTAGCCCTAACTGACCCGCATAATTGTGTCAAAAGTGATCTTATAATTCCTAACTCTCTATTATATTCCAGTTACTCCTCACAAATTGTTTGAATCAGTTGTTCTTGTCTATCGAGACTAGCAAGAATACGAGCTTTAGATGGAGATGAATGCATAGGAGAAGCAACGTGTCTGTTGCGATGTAAATCCCAATATCTATACATGGCATGTTACACCTTGCACGGGCTTACATGTTGCACATGCACACACATACATATATGTATATAAAACATATTTGTATATTTATATGTATTAAAATATAAATTAAATAAAAAATATATATAATTTATAAATTTAAATAAAATAAGAGATTTAATTTAAATAAAATTTAGAAATATTCTAAATAAACTAGACTTCATATGCCCAATATAGTTCTAATGCATACATATGATGAGAAGTATGAGAGATATCTGACGTAAATATGCACATTAGAACAGATCACCCATATATATATTGACATAGGAGAAATGTATATTGGTATATCACATATCAGAACGTAGCTGATTTTTTATAAAATATCGCTTAAAATATCATTAGCAATAGATCTTCTGATATCTATCAATATATTGATAGATCTTCTGATATCTATCAATATATCACTCTAATATGTAGTGAAATATTTGATAGTTTTAACGGATACCGGTCAATATCTTAAAAGATGAAAATAAAAGAAAATGACAAATATGTACCTTCACATTCTTAAAGTTGGTTGTTACTATGTAATATAAATGACAATATATGGACCACGCAAGGAATCCAAATTCGTTATTTATTCAGTTGTAACTGCACTTTTTTATATCTTCTTCATTGAGGCTTTTTAAAGAAACTCCACTTATTTCATTATTTTATACCTTTACTTTGTGTGTCCTCTTTACTGTTAGAAATAAGCTAAAACTACTTTTTTAATCGATTTTCGTTTATATTTCTGGTTACTATGGTAACTTGTAAAATTCATCTTTTTGGTTCTTATTAATAAGATGCATCAAGAACTAAAAGGAAAAACCAATAAGATTATCTATTTAATCCAATGGTAGTTAGGACGCTAAGACGCAAAAGGTCGCCAAGTTTGCATCTTAGGTATTTTTGCACCTCCTTTTTGTGCGTCGTTTATACAACTTTACATATTTTTTTCTAAAAAAAAGAAGTTGGACTATAAATTACCATTAAAACTGTTAATTTTAGTGTTAGAAGTAAAACATTAACCAATTATTTTACAAATAAGAAAGCACTAGCTAATAGATACAAAGTTACAAATGATAACTTGACCGAAATGGTGTTAGATTCAAGTCTATAACACACACAAAAAACATAAAAGTTACGACACAAGCTAGAAATCATAAAGATGTTCAAGTTCAACACAAGGTGCGCTTTTAGACGCCTGGGAGATTCGACGCTTCGACAAAAAGCACGTTTTTGGGCACATTGAGTAGATCGCAGGCCTCAACTTCCATAAAAGCGCAAACCCTGCACTTGTGCCTTTATGCGTCTTGCACGCCGAGGCGCTCACCTTAATAACACTAATTTCATCTATTAATAAAAAAACCAAGAGCTAGAAGTAGAAATCAAATTTCAAATTAACATTACCAATCAGACCATGTAAATGAACAAAAAATGATAAAACTATGCATATGAACAAGCTCGAAACATGCTAATGATAATTTGAATGATTGAAGAATCACGTAGATGATGCGGAGATGAAGAAGATAATAAAGTCGTGGATTATATATAATCTTTGAGTTTTTTATGCTCTAATTTCATGACTGTGGTTTAGTACAATATATAAACAAATTGTAATCTATAAACTACATGGTGTTATGCTATTAGTCTTTAGTACTGATTTGACAACATATATCCAAATATCTAATAGATTAAAATTATAATGATATAACATAGCATAATAGCATTTATTACTTGTTATGGATATGTAAAATATTTTGTTGGTGTATATGATATTATCCTAATATTTTTAAATGTTGCATATCAATATTTGACCAATACCGATTTTAACCACTCAACTATCAATATGTACAGCGTTCAAAATAACAAGAACAATCCATATGCAACATTCATGTACTTTGCTGCATTGAATTCTACATATGGATTACTCTTGTTATTTTGAATGGTGTGCATGCAGTTAGATTCATGATTCGTGTAGGGAATAGTATGTTAATTCATTAATTTTTACATATGATTTATTCTTATTATTTGTATAGTGGATATCTTGTTGGATTCGTGATTCGTGTAATGGAATAATATATAGATTCGTATACTTTATCATATTGAATTTTACATATAGATTATTCTTGTTATTTTGATTTTGTACAAATCGTTGGATTCATGATCCGTATGATAGAATAATATATTGATTTGTGTACAACATATTAAACTTTGCATATGGGTTATCTTGTTATTTTAAATGGTGTAAACCTCGTTGGATTCCCAATTCATGTAATGTAATATATTGATTTATGTACTTTATCTATTGAATTTTGCATATGGATTATTCTTATTATTTTGAATGGTGTGCATATCGTTCGATTCGTAATTCGTATAATGGAATAATACACCGATTCCTGAATTTTGTATATGGATTATTCCTGTTATTTTGTATGATGTACATCTCATTGGATTCCTATTTCGTGTAATGGAATGCTATATTGATTCATGTGCTTTATCATATTGAATTTTATATATGGAATATTCTAGTTGTTTCGAATGTACATATCATTGAATTTGTGATTCATGTAATGGAATGGTATGTTGATTCATGTGCTTAATCTAATTGAATTTTACATACGGATTATTCTTGTTCTTTTGAATGTTGTGCATATCATTGGATCAATAATCTTTGCGATGGAATAATATATTAATTCATGTACTTTATAATACTGAATTTTGCATATGAATTACTCTTGTTATTTTTAAGTTGTATATATCGCCAGATAAATAAAAGTATATAAAAATATATTAGATGTGATTAATAACATAATTCAAGATGAAATTATTATGCAATTTATGAAACCATCTCCCGTAGTTATAAATTGTATGAAAATTTATGTCATTTATAAAAGGTAATCTAGTTTCAATAATTTACGGTCCTTGCACTTTTTCTTCATTGTTTGGCATGTAGTAGGTATTAGCGCTATGGTTTTCAACCTAATGGTTTCAACCAATCTGTGGTTGATAGTTAATGTCGTGTTAAACTTGGCTAATATCATCAATCATACTAACTTTGGTACGGAAGTAATGTATGAATATAATGTTGATGACTTCCCTCTAAACGTAGTTGTTGTAGAAGTTCCATCTACAAATGGATTGTCTTACTATACTGCCAGCAATGTATAATTCCAACAAAAGTTACTTTTTTCCAAACTAGATATGTGGGGCAACTAGTTGAAATAATTAAAACCGGATAAATTCACTTTAGAAATATTTCTCCTTAACATATCAAGTAATTATTACCAAAATTAGGTTAAAACACATCGTTTCATTTCTTATTCTCTTCTATTTCATTTGATCTATCTTATTTCTTTACCAATATTCAATAAAAATTTAACATTTCCTCAATCATAGTTTGACGTTACTACTTCTATTAAACTTTATCGATCGATTCATGGATTGACTATCTCTTGTTTCGTTTCTCCAACTATTATGTAGATTTTCGTTTTTGTTCATTCTTTATTATATATAAAATAGTTCAAATCATCATCAAAGGTTGATGATGTTCGATAACATGAATTTTGGATTGAATAATTTGATTGCTAAGTATCCCGATTTTAACTCATGTATGATATAAGAATATAATTTAATGTAATAATTTGTTGTATTATATTTATAGGGAAATGGATTTCAAATTTTTTAAAATGAAAATTGTCATATTTTATGATACATTCATATAGTTTTAAATTTATTTCTAACAATTTAGTGAAAGCAAAAAATTAAATTTCTATATCTATTTTTTGAAAATAAAACAAAAGATTTTATTTGAAGTTTTGAAACAAAATATTGAGTAATTTCTAAAAGCCTCAGCTTCTTAATTCCTAGGTATAGGCCAACTATTAAAATGAAATGATGATGCTAATAATATTATATGAATCTCCATGAAATGCTATTATGAAAAACATGTAGAATAATGTAAAAGAGTAAAAGAAACGGAGCAAAGACAAGCTTGATTATAATGAATTTGTAAATAATTTTGCATCTAAACTTAGCAAATATTTAATTCAAATTAAAATTAGTTTCTAAGAGAATTAAAATAATCATTATGGGGCAAAACTAAATAAATTGTTTATCCATCTTTTCATTGGATGTTTGCAACGATGCATTGTTGGCCCAAAGCATGAAAAGAGTGGAAAAACATTTTCAAAACAAACTAAAGGGTCTGATAATAATTTTGATTAGGGACCCAGATTGTGTTGAGACGACCCTGCTTACAAGTATGCTCATCAAGTGTTTTAGTTATGTGACAATTAGTTTATTGAAATAAATTGAAGTTTGACTCAAAATGGTGTTACAACTCTCAAGGTATGCACATTGCATTAATAATGTTCATTAAAATATGATTGTTTATTGACCATAAGTACAATGCGCTAAAGTATATATTATGATGAAAATTTGAGTCATGAGAGAATGTAAGAATTTTATAAATTTCACTGTATGTGACTCTACGTTACCATATTGAACTAACATAAATAAATATGTGTATTAATATCACTATAACGAATGTTACTATAAGAAATAAACAACAATGCCACATATGCCACTTGGCGCACAAATATGATTTTATACATGTAAGTGATACTTGTCATTTTAATGAGGAGTTGCACATGCAATAAGACATGTATATACATTTATCAATAAAAGAGAAAACATGCACATGCATAATGACATATGTCTAACAATAGTTATTAGACTCCATAATGATTGAGACAATATAAAGGAGCTTATGTCTACACAATCATGATTATAGTGAATTTCAATCTGAATGCCTAATTAAAATGTATTTCTTTCCATCGAGGGTGTTATTAAGAAATTGGAGTGGATAAGAAATCGTAACAGTATAAACGATTTATTTTCTTCTTCCTAGTTCATAAGGAGGCCTAAATCAAATCAATTATGAGTGAAAATGCATGTGTTTACATGTTTAGTATTTGCATATGTTATTTAATTGAAAATAATCATACTATGAAATTTTGAGAAAGTTCATTGCTACTCACATTTTAGACGTCGTTGAGGTTTCGGTTATTTGTAAAGTGCTTATTCTTCTAATACGATTGTCTGATTGGTCAATGACGATTAGTTTATAAGGCAGCACGTTTAATTAATTTATATGACTGGAGGTTTTTCTTCACTGATCAAATAACGTCGGTGAGATTCAATCTCAATGCATTTACATAACAATCCAACCATTGTCCCGTATAGGACATTCTCTTGGAAGTATGCTTTTGAATGTATAGTTTTACATTATAATATTTGATTTGATTTGATAAATTGATACATTACTTCATTTTGTAGGATATTAATCAGTGAACATGCTAAATGTTTTAGTATTATTAGTATCACTGAAAACATTACATGAGAACTATGTTATTGGCACCTACATTTCACATGGTTGCTTTTAGAACTATAAATTTTATTAGGATTTTTTTTTTTACTGGTTACACTTTAATAGATAAATTTATTTTATGAGGACCAAGTTGTAGGGCTCCTCTTTGCGCAGTCAGCACTCTGGGTTTAAAGCCAACCCTCAGCATGGGCTGCCTAGTAAACCGCCCAGGGCCCGCTATGATGACGTGCCATTACTGGTACGTTTTGTTATAATTAACATATTGCTTATAACATTTGAAACAAAATGATGTTGACTGAGTAGTGTAGATTATGACTTATACTATCTTGTGCTGGGTTTGATCCTGGGTAATGTCTCTTTCTTTTGGAAAATTTATTTACGGACATTCAGATTTTGGTTGTCAAGAGCCCACTTTAATGTTCGGCCAACCTTGTCTGGTTTCTGTCAGAACTATAGAGTTGCCTTGGTTCCAACTATTCTGCTTCATCCTAAACAGCATATGGCATATGTTATCTCTAATTCAAGTGTTCAATGTCATACCATAAGTAACATATCTGAACAAATGCTCCTCCATTTATTGTGAGACGTACACCTGATAACTTAACTCCAGTGGAAAATAATAGTTTTATGCCAATTCTTTCAATATCGATTCTGATAGCATAAGGAAGTAAATATCAACTTGAGAAGTCCGGAGTTACGTAAAGTCAGCCCAACCAACATCAACGAGTTCTCCATACCTCTACTATTTCTATCGGGAAGGGAAAAAATTCTCGACCAATTCGGCAGTCCCAGTAACAATGCACTTTCCAACTTCCAAAACTTTTGTTTTTCTTTTCGCTGATTGCTACAGAAAATAATAATTATATACCAAATCATCATGAGAGAGAGAGAGAGAAACTAACCTAGCAACAGAAACAGCAGCAACACGACGAGGCTGAGTGATTGCGATCATCCCAGATTTTGTGTATCCTCTTTTGTGCAAGATTTGCGAAAGTTGGGTGCTTTTACCGGAACCAGTCTCTCCTATAACTACAACAACTGGATTCGCATCAACTGTTTCGAGAATTTTGTCCTCGAATTCAAGAATTGGGAGGACGATTGACATTTTGTGCTCTGGCAAACTAGTTACTGGTATTCCACTCAGAAAAATAAAAGCAAGATGCAGCGGGTATAAATTATGTAGAAAAATGGCAATTCAGGGTTTTGAGGAAAGACTGAAGATCGAAGAAGATTGGGAACTAATTTTCTACCGAGGTCTGTACCCGATTAAAACACGGTATTGGCAAATTGGCCGATACCGACTCCTTAGTTTGGCAAAATAATTTTCGTTTTCATTTAATTAAACCATACATCATTTTTATTTTTATTTTCAAACAGGTACTTCATTTGTCTACGAAAGAGAAAGTACAGATTCTGAATATTGAGGAATAAATAATGGTAATAGTGTAATAAAATGGATTTATTAAAAAACCAGCGTACGTTCGCTCAGTACTTAACAAAACCAATATAAAAACGTTAAATAATGGTAATAGTGACACTAAATTTGGTAATATATGTAAGAGAACGTATTGAATTTATAAAAAATTATAGTTACTCGATCATATTTTTAAGTGCAGTAATATTTTGTAATATCTATAGAGATGTATTTGCGGAAGTTTATGTTGATAGCAAGAACATGAAGATAAAACCATAAGATAATAAAATTTAATTATATTAGTTTTTCAAAAAATTTGAATAATATATCACTTTCAGAAGTAAATTTATCATCCTAGCCATAATCATCTTTTGAGGTGAATTTTTATCGTCATTTATTGATTTTTGGACATGTACACTATCTTCCGTTGAAGATGCTTTTGGAGATATATCATCTTTTTGAGTCGATCTTTATTTATTAGAGTGTTTAATATCCATTGGTTGGCAGATAAATTATGTTCTATGTTGAAATTAAAATTTTAATATAAAGATTAAAATAATGATAATGTAACAACTGACGTGTACTTTTGAACATTTTTTATAGAAAACATCATTTTTATGCATACTTAAAAATAAAAACTAACATAAAAAAGAATAAATTTTCATCGATCAGTTGATTTTATGTCCGTAAATAACATGTAATCATGATATTATTTTGAGAATACACAGAGCGGTACACTTAAAAAAACAATGCAAACAAATTCTAAAAAGTGCAAATTACATTTTTAATATAAAACAGAAGTGTAGAAGTTGCAGTCGCACAATGATTTTTTTTCCTATAGAATAAAATTGAAATATATTTAAAAATAAAAAATAACATGAAAAAAGAATAAATTTTCATCGATCAGTTGATTTTATGTCCATAAGTAACATGTTATCATGATATTATTTTAAGAATACACAGAGTAATGCATTTAGATAAACAATGCATACAAATTCTAAAAAGTGCAAATTACATTTTTAATACAAAACAGAATTGTAGAAGTTGCAGTCGATGAAATGATTTTATTTTTTTTCTATAGAATAAGATTACTATAGTGTAAAGCACAGTTTTAGTGGTATAATTACACTAACCTGAAGCTGTCACTACAACAAAAAGACCTTATTACAACTGTATTTTTACAACTGTCACAAATAGTCAGTTGTAATAATGTTTTTTACAACTCTTTTTATCAGACAGTTATAGTAAACTTACTTTTAACAACTCTTTTATTTTGTCAGTTGTAATAGAAGCCTATTACAACCATTCTTTTTTGCCAGTGGTAATAAATGCATATTTTTAACAACTCCATTTTTTTGCCAGTTGTAATAGATACCTATTACAATATTTTTTTGTCAGTTGTAATAAATGCCTATTTTTAACTAGTGGAAATATACAATTTATTTTTGGCTCTAAATACAAATAATTTGACTTCAAAACGAAAATTTTCCCACCAATCCAACTTTTTGGCTCCAATATGACAATTTCCTTTCGTCCTTGTCTTATATTACTTCTCCTGCAACACCCGTATTCTACTTACTCCACTAAAATAAAAAATACCAATAAATCCCTAATCCAAACTCCCTCAATCAACTCCCTAATCCAAATCCAAATACCGCTCCCTCAAATAAATCCTCGACGAAATCACCTCATCGCCAACAATCTCAACGGAAATCGATACTCCCCAACCGCACTTGTTTTCACGGGGTCTACGCACGGAGATGGTGACTTGGGTGGAGATCTGGGTGGTAGTGGATGCACGAGGTGGATGTTATGTGGTTGTTGCGAATTAAGGGGTTGCGAAGTGGATGTTGTGGGGTTGTTGCATATTAGGGGGTTGCGAGGTGGGGTTTCCGATCTGGGTGGTGATGCCTGGTGGTGGAGGGACCGATTTCGAATTTGATTTGTAGGTGATGATGTATGGTTTGTTGGATATCTACGCGGGTGGTTGTGGAATTAATAGGTGTTGCATTTAACTATAGGATGGAGTTATTTGTTTTTTATGTAACCATTATATCCCATCAACCTATCTCAGCTTCAAAGGTATGCATTCTTTTCAGTTGGATTAGTTTCTTTAGTTATTTATCTTACTTGAAATATGGTTCAGGATTTTTAAACTATGTCCACAGATTCTTGGCAAATACCAAAAGAAAGAAGGATGACCAATTCCCCACAAAAAGAAATATTAGACATCTGACTCATAATGTTGCTTCATGTTTAAATGTCACCCTTGGGGCTGAAGAGTTCAATGATGAAATGAGACCAATGTCAAGATCTTTTGTTGGTTGCTTGCAATGCTAGAGTAATGATATTCTCGCATACTGAATCCGACTAAGGTACATCAATGTTTTGTTAATAAAATATATCACCAATATTATAATCAGAAATGTGATTTTTTTTTGATAAAAATCCATTTTATAGATGTAATAAACCGCGGATTAGGTATGATTGAGAAACACTCCGATGGAACAGTGCTAATGCAGTATGGAGATGCCGATGGAGCAAAGTTTCGTTCTTTATACTAGTTAAGCCACTCAAATCTCCCTCCCTTTTCTTTATTTTGTGTCGAGATTACATTTTGATGTAAGAGTTCTTGATTTCCCTCACATGCCCTTGATTCAGTTTTGTTTGTCTTTTTTACAAAGTTATTGTTTCATATCTACAGGAATTCCTCTTTTATAAGTTTAGTGACTTACTTATGTCAGTATTATTGTTTCATATCTATAGGAGTTCCTCTTTTATAAGTTTAGCGTAACTTATTTATGTCAGTACCTGTA
This sequence comes from Allium fistulosum, assembly GCA_030737815.1. Lineage (NCBI taxonomy): Eukaryota > Viridiplantae > Streptophyta > Magnoliopsida > Asparagales > Amaryllidaceae > Allium > Allium fistulosum. The sequence continues at coordinate 1,409,609,898 of CM060903.1, forward strand.
ATTTAGTCAAACGAACAGTTTCAGTTTTTTGCATATGCTTTCATATTTTCTCCTTAAGTGGCTATGTATCAGTTCTAATATTAGGTGATGCATGTAGCATGATTTCCATTGAAGTTGATCCTATATAATTCATTCCTTTTCTTTTTCTATTAAGTTCTAACCTAGTTATTTGTTTAATAACTTGTTCTTGTTACCATATAATTATTTATCAGGAAATACAGAAGTTTAGAAGGGCAGAGGTCTCCAACTAAAGCAACCTAAACACGTTAATCCTTCCGATATTGCATATAGACAGGAACTACCTTCAAAATCGTTGATATGTTCTGCTGCATTGGTAATTTATTTTCCTTTTTTATACCGGCGAGTTGACAAGTAATTCATATGGTCCACGGTGAATGTTTATCTACATAAAAGTAAATAGATAATGATAAATTCAGTTGTATTTATAGTCATATAGGTGTATGTATATAAGCTAATCAATGTATCAAAATGGCTTATTTTGAATTCCAAGCTTCTTGGTTTTTGTTACCGTAACTCTACAATATCCCCATTCCTTGCACCTGGCTTAATAGATCAGTTGCACTTTGTTGGGGGCCTGTTATAACTTTAGAAAGTTTGATCTTCTCCTTTTATCAAATCATCCTCATTGGTATCCTGAAATTAACAACCTGGTGCTATAAATTATGACTGTTACTTTAGCTCATTTTAATTTGTTATAAACATATATAATAGTTATGCGATATTAGTTCAAATTCTTATAGCAGCAATAGAATGATCATTTTCTTTCATAACATGTAAATTCATCTGATTAAAGTTATCTAATTTGATTTAGCGATATATGTGTTTGCACATCTTAGGCCTTTTCACATAGCGCAACCTCATGAAAACAAGTGCTGGGCCTTCTAAAGTAAACCCGATTCCATAATGAAATATGTTATGAAATTGTGACATTGCTTTTACAAATGCATCTGTCATATTTCTAGAATTCTAAGGTACTTCATTGACCCTTCTTTTATATTGTGTATTTGTAGACGCATGATGATTGTGTAGTGTGTATACATGCTTTTTAAATAACACATTTTATTTTTCAACTGAATTTGATGACCCACTGAAAATTTTTATAAAGAGTTGATGTAATGAACCAAAGATGGTTAAACATGATAATATAACTAAAAAATAAGGACAAATTTTATAATTTCTACATGCAATGTAAATGTGTTATTTATAGGATATTAGAGAGCTGTATGAGCAAGACAGAATATCGAGAAGGCAATGTATTATCCTGAGAGAGTAGCTGATCTCTTCCAAAGCGATGAAGTGACAACTTTTGCAAATAATTGCAAGCCAAAAGTTGTGAAATTTTCTGCACAGTTAAAACAGTAAGATTTACATATTTTCTTATAAACCATTGATTAATTGCATGAAACTTTGATTGGTAGTTCCATTATATCTTTTCATAACAAATGCAAGTATTAATCATGTTTACAGAGAAAGAAGATAGAGAATTTGTTCGAGTAGAAGTGGGAAGAAATAAAATCCCGAACAAAGAATTCAAAACAAAAAAAGAAAGAAAGAAGAAGAAGTTAGAATAACCACCATGCCCGCAAAAAGGACTTGACTCGTAAGAATATTTTCATTTTGTTCAACTGAAATACTGTAGCAATTAGTTTAGACTTGATGTTTATGTATATTGACCTTACTTGATCACTGACTGTTTCACTTGAATTTAATAAATAGAATATGCTTCTATATAATAGATCCTAGACTAGTTACTTTTAATAAAATTATTTCTTGTTCAACGGAAAATGAATGTTTTACTCTTGGAAGCGTATTTAGATTCTGACTTAAATAAATCCATTTCTTGTTATTACAGCATTTCCGCTAGTATAAATTTTGAGTAAGGAACCAAAAAATTATTTTGACTTCTTTAAATTAAAATAGTTTTTAATAAAAGCAAAGACATTACTACTATGATTACTAAAAAGACCCAAGCAAACACTTACTTCAAGTAAGTACACTCACATTTATATCAAAAAGAGTATGTACAAAGTACCCCTTTATGTATTTCAGTCACATTGTGTTTTATTATTGCCGGACTAAAATTTAATTGCTCGAACTTATCATCTTCCATCAATAGAAAATTGTCAACTAATTTTGATATCATATTTCGCAATGCGATTGGCTATGCTACAGACATCGAGCTATAAATACCTGTACTTCAATTTGATATACATGGCTTTCTGCAGGAGATTTGGAATGAAGAAGGTAAAATTTATTTATGCTTTAGTATTTCTTTTTCTTAATATATTGTGGTGGTTGTTATTAGTGGTAATGGTGTGATCTAAAGATGTTGCTATTTTATTTAGATTTATGTTCAATATAATATCAAAATAAAAATTCATATAGTTGATGATTATTTCACATTGATTTCTAGCTTGTGCTGAATGTATAACCAACCATACAAAATTTCTGAATTTCTGAATATAAAATATATTTCGATTAAAATGGACAACCTTATCCAAAAATTTAAAGCTATGATTCGTGAAATTTAATTAGTGCCATTTTTTAGTATCTACTTCTAGAAGGTGGTACATATGGAATTAGTCCTATACTACCTTAAATAACTATTTTGGTCAACCAGTTAATTTGCTACACACAAACTTTTATAAACCTTCACTGTCAATCAGGTGCTCATAAACTCAAATGCTATTAATTTGCTTGCAACGATCAAACCTTCACTATCAATCGGCTTCAAATAACCTACAGCAAAACTTATCATCCTTGCTAGTATGTTGTCAAGAAAAACTTATCATCCTTACTAGTACTATATTACTAAATGCTTACATAACAATGACAGGATCGACTATTCATTTTATGTGATGAAAAATTTCAAGATTCTGGATAGAACAGCCTCCAACAAACTATCAAAAAGAGGAAGTTGACATGTTTAAGGCACAAACGGTTTTTTAAATCACCAGTGATCCAGAAAATAGTTCATCTGTCTAGAAATTCTTTAACAATAAAGAATGAATGTATATTACTGTGATGGTGTATGATTTATAGTTTTAATTTAAGTTGTGATGTCTTCTCTATGAATGGATCATGATGCCTTTGAATTTATATCAGTTTTTTCCTATTGCTTATTTGTTTCTTACTGCACCTGCGAAATGTATTTGGAAATTAATTTTTTTATTATTTTTTTTTTTTACAACTGCCAATCGCAGTTGTAAAAAATTCTTCTACAACAGCCAATCGCAGTTGTAAAAAGGTCTTTTACAACTGTTAGAAGTAGTCGTAAAAGGCTTTTTACAACTGCTTTAGGCAGTCTTAGAAAATTATTTTACAATTGTCGAAAACCGTTGTAAAAAAATATTGTTCTATTACAACTCCGGATATCACGACAGGCGGCGGCCCGTTGTAATAGACCTATTACAACTGTTTTTAGCAGTTGTGAAAGTGTGTTTTTGTTGTAGTGTGTGATATCGGAGGTTAATGATGGCGAGCAACTCAATAAAGCGTGTCTAAAAAGAAACAACGGTGGTGAGAAATCTGACTGGAGGTGACATGAGAGAGAAGTGGAAAAGGAATTGGGGTGTAAAGAGATGTGAATATGGATGGATAGAATGAGTGGCATTTATAGGATTTGATAGATATTTCTAGAATGTTATATTTATGTTATGAAGTTTGAATATTTCTACGATGGACCGATTAAGAGTTATAGATGTGCATGTCACAAATACAATCAAATATTACTGGATAGAGTGAGTGGCATTTATAGGATCAGGGTGGAAAAAAAGTTATAGTCTAGAGAAATCTTAACTGACTGAAATAGTCAAATATTATGTAACGTTATACATGGTATGTACTACTGAGTGATATCCAATGGGCACAAATACTCTAATAGGCTTTTTATTCAAAAATTAATAGAGCGGTATCATTGTCATACATATACCATGTTATATTTTTTAGTTTATAAAAAGAATTGTATAACGTTATATGGTTGCTGCCCATAATTGTATAACGTTATATGGTTGCTACACTTAATTTTACTATGCATTTATTCTCATAATTGCATAAAGTTATATCAGCCACTTGCTTGATGGTGCAGTAAATTGATATAATAATGGCAATATTGAATAATGCAAATTAATGCTTGTTAATTCCACTTTCCAACATTTTATTCTTCTTCCCTTAAATCTATTTTTGCACTCCTTAAGTTTTTCATACATATACGTTTTGATATTTGTATCATTTATTCACAGTTTAATGCATAACCTTAAAATTCATAAATCTTCAAATATGATATACAATAAACCAAGATATATATATATATATATATATTCGTTTGTTTAAATTAATTAATCAAAATCAACTAATTAAATCGTTTTCAGCATTGTAAAACCATTTCATTTTTGATATTTGTATTATATATTCATAGTTTAATGCATAACCTTGAAATTCATAAATATCTATATACGGTATACAATAAATCAAGACATATTCATTTATTTAAATTAATTATACATTAACATATATTTTTTCCATGTCTCATATAAAGGAAAATTTTGAAAGTTCATGGTTGGACAAAAATTTGCGTTTCCAAGTCAACTATTAATATATATATATATATATAAGATGTCACATGTAAATTCCATGCAGAAGTAAGCCATGAATGAACTATCGCGGGTTATTAAGTATAATGTACTATCGCGTACTATTATGTTTCGCGCTTGTCCATATCATCGTGTGCTATTACGTAGTTTAATGAGTTGTTGCTGATAAAAAGTGAATAATTATCTATCACGAGGAATAATGAGTCGTCGCTACTTATATTAATTTGCCTTCGTTGTTTGTTTTTGGCTTTATGAATTAAAATGTTGGATCCTCATGTGATGTCCACTTTCCTATTCTAACTCACTAGCATAATATTTCTTGACCCGATATAAAGTTTAGCATTAGTTATATATTTTATTTGGTCAAAAATGGTTCAATGGCAGTTTGATAATTAAATTAAAAATTAAAATACTACACACTTAAGCAAAAAAAATTACCAAACTCAGTTTGGTGTCAACTTCTTATAGGTCAAATTTCTTATCTTTTCAATTTCATTTCATAAAATGTTAAACATCCAAATTGATTAATTAATTAATTTCCCGTTAATTAATTAGAGCTTTCATTCACTAAATAATTCGTATAAAATAGAAAATTAATGAGAAAAATCCCAAAAATTCACTAAAAATCTCTTTTACCATATTTTTTCTCATATTATAGTTTCAGGTCAAAATAATTAGTTTCTTTATTTTAATAATTAATTAATTCGAAATTAACCACTTTCCCAATTAGGAAATTCATAAAATATTTAAATTTACTCCAAAATTTATAAAATAAAAAAATCATCTTTGTTTCATCATTAAGTACGTCTTATCAAAATTCTATGGCATCTAGATGTAATTAGACCATGTTTTGTCCTATAGCATGAAATAATTCACTTTAATTAAATTTTAAACCATAGTTAAAATAATATTCAAACATCCAAACTTGTTTGACATCATCAAAACATTCATATGAAAGTCAAATACAAATCCAATAGATTAGGATAGGTTTCAGAGAAGGATTTTACTCATCGAGCTTAAGAAAATCTTTGTTTAATCCCATATTATTTCTTAAATTTGAAAGCTTTAATCTTCTAGCTTGAAATCTCCTCCTTCTTCTTTGAGTTTATGGCTGGCCTTGCTTTAGTTCTTAGGGAGTCTATTTTCTTCTTGTTTGGTGAAGTGAAGATAGAATAAAGTGAGACAGAAAGAGGAGCTAGGAATATGGGTTAGTGGGTTTGGGTCATACTAACTTATTCTCCTTTAACCCATCCTTTCCATTAAATTTAAAAAAATTATTCATTAATCAAGGCCAACCAAATTGCTTTAATTATCTTTGGTCCACCAATTAACTTGCAAGATCATCGAATCTATCATAAAGAAGAGACTAAAAAGAGCTAAAGGCAACTAGATAGATGAGCTGCTACTAGCATTACAAGCTTGTCGGACAACCCATAAGCCCTCAACTTGTCGTACTCCATTTGACTTGGCTTATGGAACTGAGGCAATAATTCTAAATGAATCAAAGTCCCTTCTTATAGAAGATTGCATTATGATCTTAAGATAAATGAGGAGCTCTTGCTTAATTCTCTCGCCTTGGTTGAAGATAAATGAGAGTAAGCTGATTTGAGGGTGGCTACTGACCAATGAAGAGTAGCAAAATAGTTCAATGCCAAGGTCACTAACGTACCTTTGAAATAGGTGATCTTGTTTTGAAATGAGTATTTGAAGGTACAACGACATTTGGTCTGAATCGGGAAGGTCCTTATGTTATTGCACAAAAGCTTGGAGATGGAACTTTCAATATGTCGACAATAAATAGGATCCCTATTCTGTAGCTATGGCTATGATGTTATTTCACTTGATTTCAATTTTGTAAATAAGGCAACCTATTCATAAGGATTGGATGTAATAAGTAATAATTACCAAATGTCCATAAATAAATTTTACTTTTTGAATCAATGGAACCATAGTCTTATGCTGCAAGATTAGTGGAACGAGCAGACATTCTATGTTTTGAAAAAAGGATGTCTAAATATGTAGAGATAGGTATCGATGAACTCTTTTTGTTCATGAGCAGATTATCGGAGTATAATCATACTAGGGTTGATTAGACTATTTTCTCTTACATATCTTATCTTTTACCAACACTTAGAGATAGGCAAGGTCAGTGGTGAATGCCTAGAGATAGGCATCTAATACACCGACTCCCGAAGATAGGAGTTGGTATAAAATTGTATCTGTTATACGTACGTTATAGAATTATGTTAGTGCTCATGTTGACATGAATAGATAAGCCGTATAATTTTAGCTACAATGATGAAACACAACGTTGTTTGGCCAATGGAGATAAGTTTGATTGCTAATAAGCAATGTTGGCCGATGATATACAATTTTGTTTAGTTAAACGAGAAGTGTTTAACCGACAATAAACAAGCTAAGCAACAAAGCAACACTGGGTAATTATAGAAACTTATTTATATGTACAAGGTTACAATGAATAATGGCATTGCATAGATCACAGACATGGGCAGGTATGATATATAAGTAATTTCATTATAGATAATTATATATTTATATATGGAGGCAAGTACATAGGCAAAGAAAGTAAAGGGTATGATAATGTGAATGAAACAAAAGTTAAATAGAAAATAGCTTTTCATTTACAAGTCTTTTGGATATAAAATTTGTAAGGGCCGCTCTCGCACAACGGCAGTCTATGTATATAGAAAGCCAAAAATATCAAAACGCAAAAAGACTAAAAGAATCAGTCTTCCAAAAGTGACTAGAATCGATCATTTATTTCTTTCCCCCTTTCCTACTTTTTCAACTACTTAGTACGATGCTTTACTCCTTCACCTTCTCCTTCTCTTGAGTACTTTTCCTAGATGTGAAGTCTCTTCGTTGGTTTTCTAGTAGAGAGGTCTATTGGATTTAGCATGAGCGTCTAGAGGCGTCTGAGATGCACCAATAGCAGAGTAGGAAGATGGTTTCATAGGAAATGGAGGAATGGGTTAGGGTATCAATGGAGGAGGAGGAATCCTTTCCATGCTCGGTTCAAGCTTAATATTCTTCAAACTGGAGGTGTCGATGGCCTTTATCTCCACCATAGATAGTCCAATTTTGGGCCCTTTGATATCTATAATAAGCACGTCCCCATCACCTGCTGATAGTTCAGATTCATTTGTGCCTTCCTCATTTAAGGCAGCAATCTATTCTACATCGTGCCTTGGACTGCACCAACTGGAGGAATCGGGAATGAAAGGTGGAGCAGAGACAATAATGGACATAGAAATGGAAGCTTCGGTGCCTAGGGCAAAGAACATGGCTGGAGTATGAGCTACGGATGTTATCCTGCCTTTTGGCAAGGCCGTGACACCAAGGACTTGACTAGGGACTAAAGACAATCCAGCCCAAAGATCGGTTATCTACAGTTCCACGATGGATACAGGCAAACTTGGTCTGAGTCCGGATCGAGCTACAACTAGCATGGTATAACTAACAAGCTATGGAATGCAACATTTCATATTTCAGGTCAATCGGAGTTCGTATGCCCAAGTTATGGATCGATCAACATCCATGAGGAACACATCCATTTCGTATCCATCAACCCGCATCCATCATTTCGTATCCATCCAGATCGATACGAAATGAGCACAAGTCCATCACCTAGCATCCAAATTTCGTATCCATCAAGTTTGAACATGTATCGATGGACCTCGGCATCTCTTGGATCGATCACCCTTCAACAGCTGCATATTTCGTATCGATCAACTACTCGATCGATACGAAGAAGGAGGCAGAGCATCGATATGAAAGGAGAAGACATAGCATCGATATGAGGAATAATGTATAGGGTGGATATGAAGGAAGAGGTCAACTTGGAGGAAACGGTCTCTCAGCGTGAAATACGGATCTCTAGTGCCACGTTATCGATACGAAGCTGATCAATACGAATGTATCGATACGAAGCCTTCAGCCTACTTAGCAAGCTCAACCTTGGATTGATCATATCTCTCAAACCACAAGTCCAAATGCCATGAAATTTTCATAGGAGCTTGCATATCACCTCAAGAGCCTCCATGATCGATCGCAGCTCAAATGGAGCCATCCTTGATCGATACGAATTCCATATGGATCGATCAGGATCGATCCCAAACAACTCCAGATCGATCTTGTGGGCCCACCTACGCATGAGAAAAAGGTATTTCGAGTTTTGAGGCAGATATTTCCAGCTCCACGCCGATAAATAGCACCTCCACGCCAACTAAAAGGGGACTTTTGGGACTTTTATGCTGCTGCTCTGCTGAAATTCCATTGTAACTTGAGTGTTAGCCATTGTACTGTTGTAATTCGGTCTATAATCAGCAATAAATAGCAAATCCTTCAAAGTGGACGTAGGCCTCACAAATGATGATTGGGGGATTTCTAGAAGTCACACCCCGTTCATCAACGATATCTTACATGCGGAACCACCCCGCCGATTTCGGATGCCGACCTTGCCTATATATGAAGGAAATTCAGATCCCAACCAATATATTCTGAAATATGAATGACTTATGAATGCCACTCGAGCTGACGACACGGTTAAGTGTAGAAGTTTCCCTATCTCCTTGGGATGCATTGTGACTATGTGGTTCACCCGTTTACCACCCAGATCCATTTCATGTTTTGATCAGTTAGCTACTAAGTTTGTTGAGCAGTTTCGTATGCATGTTACAAGACCGAAGGATGTCAATACCTTATCCGGTGTTACTCAAGCCCCAGGAGAGACTCTAAGGCATTATCTGAAAAGGTTCCACACTGCTTATGCCGAAGTCATTAATCCCAACTACAACTCTATTCCGATGGCATTGACTAAATGGATCGATCCCGATCCCAAGTTTGGTGATTGGTTGGCTGGAAAACTCCCCACTTCATCGAACCATTTCTATGCAAAGGCAGCCCAGTATTTGAGGAGGGAAGACGCTAGACGGTCTAGGAAGCAAGACGTCGCGGGGCCCAGTAGTGAAGGAATCCAGATTAATGGTGTAGTGAAGCAGACCGAGGAGATCTCCGGTAAAGTACAATTAAATATTCAGAATAAGCAAAATCAGCAGATGGGTGATGGAGGTCAAGAAAAGAAGAGAGATCCTCATTGTGGGAGACCCAAAGCTCCTATGTTCGATTGATATACCCCTTTGAACACGTCGCTGGAGAATGTTTATCTTCAAACCTATAATACAGGGCAGTACAAGAAACCAGCTCCGAAACCATCGTCGAAGAAGCAGATTCAGACTGGGAAGTTTTGTAGATTCCATGACTGTTACAGTCATAACACTAATGAATGCCGTCATCTGTAAGACATTATTGAAAAGTTGATTAGAGAAAGAAAGTTGGAGCAGTTTGTCCAGGCTCCTCAGGATGGTAGAGCGGGCCCATCTAATCCCAATCAGGGCCAAGGCCAGGCTAGGCCTGGAGAACCCGCACGTACTAGCGGGAGACTGGTGATTAATACTGTGAGTGGTGGTCCTCATCCGGCTGATCGGAGCTGGAAGGAAATGGAGTCATATGCTAGTTCGATTAGGCATGTGGACTTCAAATGTTGTAATGGTACTGATAAAGGGGCCCCGACAAAGCAACATAGAACGATGACGGACGACGTCGTTTTCAGAATCCGTGATGCCAACAGAGTCGAGGCCCCCACTATTGATCTGTTGGTTATTTCTGCCTAGATAGGTCCTGCTTGGATGAAGAGGATCTTAGTCGATAATGGAAGTTCTGTGAACATATTTTTTAAACGTGCTTACGACCAAATGCTGATGGAAGCGAAGGATCTGAAACCGTGTCAGTCGCGTATACATGGTTTCAATGGTAGTGCAACCATACCAACTGGAATGGTGGAGTTACCCGTTGAGTTGGGTATTGGTGTTCGCCAGAGAGTCCGGATGTTGCAGTTTGTTGTGTTAGATATTCATTCTCCTTATAATGCTTTCCTGGGTGGGCCGACCCTTGTGGAGTTCAAGGCAGCAATTACCCCTTGGTGTTTGACTCTAAAATTCCCCACTGATAATGGAGTGGTGTAGTACATGGTGATCAGGCGGTTGGACGTGCCTGTTATGTTACGGAGCTGCGGGATGCGCAACGAAAGGAGAAAGGTAAGGGCGTGGAGGAATCTCTCTGTGTCCGCTCTATAGAGAATTGACAACTAACGCCTGAGCCGAGGCTTGGGCGCCACAACCAATTTCCTAAAGATCTTGATCCCAGAGACAATGATGATGAAGGGGAAGTCAAAGAATACTAGGCCTCCCCGGCAGAGTTAACAATTGAAGTTTCGGTCGACGACGACGATGTTAGAGTGGTAAAGTTCGAATCGCAACTCAGCCCTCAGATGGGATAGGAACTGGTTGATTTTCTTTGGGAAACCTCGATGTGTTTTCCTGGACTCATTCAGACATGTGGGGATCTCGCCGAATATCGTGAGCCATGCATTAAATATCGACCCACGGCACGTCCCGATGAAACAAAAAAGGCGCGGTATGGATCCAGAGAGATCTGCCACCCTGAAGGAAGAAGTGGATAAACTCAAGGCTATTGGGTTTATTCATGATGCTTTATACCTAGAGTGGGTATCCAATCCAGTGCTTGTCAGAAAGTCAAACGGGAAGTGGCGGACATGTGTAGACTACTCAGATCTGAACAAAGCCTGCCCCAAAGGTAGTTTCCCGCTTCCTAGAATCAATCAACTGATGGATTCAACAACCGGACATGAGCTCTTATCCTTCATGGACGCATACTCTGGCTATAATCAAATCCCGATGCATCTTCCTGACTAGGAGCGCACTAGCTTTATCACTGATCTAGGACTTTATTGCTACAAGGTGATGCCGTTTGGACTTAAAAATGCTAGAGCAACCTATTAAAGGCTCGTAAATCGGATGTTTGCAAACCAGATCGGGAAGACTATGGAGGTGTACGTAGACGATATGCTCGTGAAATCGCGGTTATCAAGCGACCACATCAGTGATTTGGAGGCGATGTTCGACATATTCCGACAGTACAGAATGCTCCTGAAAAGATCTAGGCGATTCGGAATCTCGAAACTCCCAGAACCATAAAGCAGGTGCAAAGTCTTAACGGGAAGGTGGTAGCTTTGAGCAGGTTCATTTCCTGATCCACGGATAAGTGCATTCCCTTCTTCGATCTGATCGAAAAAGGAAAACAGAATTTCGAGTGGACAAAGGAATGCAAGGGCGCATTCCGGGCACTAGTACAACATCTGGCAATACCTCCCATCTTGTCGAAGTCGGTTGATCACGAGAAGTTGTATGTCTTCTATCTGGCGGTTTCGGCAAATGCAATTAGTATCGCGCTAGTTCGAGAAGAGGATCGGATCCAACGACCGGTCTATTATGTCAGCAAAAGATTGACGGGGGCAGAAAGGGACTACCCAAAAATAGAGAAGCCAGCTTATTGTCTTGTTGTAGCCACGAGAAAGCTCCGCTCGTATTTCCAAGCTCATGCGATCATTGTTTACACCGACTAGCCGGTACGACAGATCCTAACGCGACCTGAGACGTCTGGTAGGCTGCTTAAGTGGAACATCGAGCTGAGTCAATTTGATATCACTTATGCGCCAAGGCGAGTTATTCAAGGACAAGTTCTGGCGGATTTCATAGCTGAGTTCACCATACCAGAGGACTTGGCTGAAACCAGTGAACCTCCCAACCATATATGGAAGTTATACACCGATGGCGTATCAAACGACCGGTGCTCAGGCGCTGGAGTGGTGCTCGAAATCTCAAAAGAGCGATTTGTATGCTATGCTTTGAAATTTGATTTCCATGCAACTAACAACGAAGCCGAGTATGAAGCCTTACTTGCTGGACTAAGGCTTGCCAAGGATTTGGGAGTCGTCGTTGTGGAAATTTACTACAATTCACAACTGGTGGTGTGCTAGGTTTAAGGAGAGTATCAAGCCAGAGATCAAAGTTTGGCCTCATACCTTATGCGGTTCCAAGAAGTGTTGAACCAGTTTGAGTATTATATTATCTGCTGTATACCCCGAGAGCAAAATCAAATGGCCGATTCTTTAGCAAAACTGGCCAGCACTGGTGAAGCACAGCGGATGGGACTCGTCCTCGTGGAGACACTTACTGCTCCAAGTATTGATCAGGTGGATACAAACTGGGTTCATGAGGCAACACCTGAGAGGGAGTCATGGATGACTCCAATCAAAAATTTTCTTGAACACGAAACGTTACCCGAACGCAGGAGCGAGAAAAGACAAGTTCTCCGAAAGGCTTCTCGGTTTGTTATCCAAGAAGGAGTCTTGTACAGAAGGGGGTTTTCTGTTCCTGTACTCTAGTGTATCGCCCACGATGAAGTCAAGTGAGTGTTGTAGGAGGTACATGAAGGAGTGTGTGGCGATCACACTAAACCCTTGCGAAGAAGAAACTTAGGCATGGGTATTTCTGGCCAACCATAAACTGAGACTCATCGGACTATGCTAAGAGGTGTGATAGGTGCCATAAACATGCCAAAATTCCGAGAGCCCCGCCAACTGAGATTACTCAAATGGTCAGTCCATGGCCATTTGCCACATGGGGTATTGATACTATAGGGTCCTTACCTCTAGCTAAGGGTGGTGTGAAGTACGCCATCGTTGCGGTTTACTACTTTACTAAATGGGTGGAAGCAGAGCCCCTTGCTGCTATCACGATGAAAAAAGTAATCAACTTTGTTGTGCGCAACATCATCTGTCGCTTTGGCCTCCCACAAGCAATTGTAACAGACAACGGGGCCCTATTCGATAGTGTCAAGTTCAAGAATTTCTGTCAACGCTAGCGCATCTAGAAAAAGTTCTCAGCAGTAGCTCATCTCCAAGCGAATGGATAATTCGAAGCTGTCAATAAAGTTATCAAGTCCATTTTGAAGAAACGATTGGAGAGGGCTGGAGGTAAGTGGGTTAACGAGCTCCCCATGGCCCTATGGGCATATCGAACTACCCATAAGTCCACGACCGGCCATACTCTGTTTGCGCTCTCCTACGGCTCTGAAGCCATTGTTCCAGTTGAACTAGAGGTACCTTCTCACCGTGTGACTTATTATGATCCAAAGACGAATGCCATCCTGCTTGCAGAATCTTTGGATTTGTTAGATGAGAAGCGCGAGGAGGCTGATTTGAGGACAGCCGCACATCGCAACAGAGTCGCCGGATTGTACAATGCTAAGGTCCGACCTAGAACCTTTGAAGTGGGCGATCTCGTACTCAAGCGGGTCTATCCAGTCCCTTCGCACATGAGACCGACATGGGAAGGACCGTATGTCATCGAACGGAGACTTGGAGATGGCATATTCAAGCTATCAACCGTTGATGGTCTCACACTACCGAGAGCATGGAACAGCGAAAGTCTCCGTCGTTATTACATATGATTGGCTTTCATTCATTTAGTCTGTTTTCCTTTTCAAGTTTGTTTATGCAATTCGAGAATTTGTATTTGTAATAAGGCAACTGATTTTGCCATGATTTCTTATTTCAGCAATAAAGCGCAGACTCACAAAGCCAAGTTAATGATTCCTAGATGCATCATGCTACCGCCATGATGTACGAAGAGCTGAGTTCCATCTTATGGTGGGACTTATTAAAATAGAGAGTGATCGTCATCCGACCGGTCACTCGCTAAGTGAAACCCCGAGCTCGGGGGCAAGCAACGATAAAATAAAGAAGGATTTAAACATGACGATCCTCCGATGAACTCCAGCTACAATAGTGCAAGTTGAAGTGAAAATTTCCAAAATTTAAGCTCGAGGAGGATGGATCCGTCCATCCACGACCTAGCTTATTTCCAAAAGCTCGAGGAGGATCGATTCGTCCATCCACGACCTCGCTTATTTCCAAAAGCTCAACGAAGATGGATTCGTCCATCCACGACCTCGCTTATTTCTATAAGCTCGAGGAGGATGGATCCGCCCATCCACGACCTTGTTTATTTTCAAAGCTCGGGGAGGATGGATCCGCCCATCCACGACCTCGCTTCTTTTTAAGCTCGAAGAAGATGGATCCGTCCATCTACGACTTCACTTACTGGATCAAGGAGGATGTGATTCGACCATCCACGACCTTGTCCAACTTCTTATTCCCAGAGTGCGAATAAGATCGTAATACTTAAACAGATGTGATGACCGTCTGTAAACTGACTCTAGATTCCCGAAGTGTGAACTAGAGTATAAATATTAAACGGGTGTGATCGACCACCCGTAAAATGACTTATGCCCCTGGAGTATGGATATAATTCTAAACAATAAGCAGACATGACCGACCGCCGGCATATAAGTCTAAATCCCGGAGTGTGGTTGCAAATACTAGCAAGCGAGTGAGTGTGATCCGACCGCTCAAACTCATGTAAACACGCCATAAGGAAAATATATCTCCAAAGAGGAGAATAAAATCTCAAGTAAATGCCAAAAGGCAAATCTCATATAATGCCAGTGTAGGCAATTCAAATCTCAAAAATAGAACTTCCAAGAGTTCAAATTCCCAAAAGGTAATCGCCACAAAGATATATCGAATGGTTCAAAGGACCAATTCCGGAAAGGGGCGATACACTAGGGAAAATAGTCAAAGAAACCATCTCAAAAGTGTTTGCACGTGCATGTTTTGGGTTTGCCAAGATGGCGGGTTTATGTTTTTCTCCTAAACCATATTTGATGTTTTGTGATACGCCGATGAGATGAGGCGTGCTTTTATTGTGAGATTTGTTTTAGAGTTTTATCGCCTTTGAGTTGCATTCATATTTAGTGATATCCTTATATCACTTGAAATTAATATACCTACTTAATTATGCCATGTGAAGTAATCATATACCCTTGAATTATTCCTTCTCACTTGAGAAGATTATCACCTTGCCTTATCCTTATATTATCACTTATCCTTATAAAACTTTAACTTTGTTCCGACTAAGTTAAATCAATGTCAGTAAAGGCGGAAGACGACTGCCAACTGACTACTTCAATTCTCCCCAGAACTGGGGGCATAACTCAAGTTCCAACCACTAACCGAGACAGCGCAATGTTGGGACTCGACTCAACATTTGATTATGACCCAAGGCCATGACTTCGGGACTTAAAGACTGGACTCAAGTTCAACTCAAAGACTAAAGCTTCACGAGTACATTGAATGGAAATGCGAGTGCTAAAGTACTTAGACGAATAAACACGGAGTTATGCTAGAAGCAAAGGAAATTTTTTATTCACACCATTCTTTGAGAAAGTAAGTACAAAATCTGTTCAAAGGATTCCTATAAGCAGGGGTCAAACCTGCATCTATACATGGCCTACAAAAAGCAAAAGAGAAGCTTATTCTAGCCATCTACAAAAATGGAAGCGAAAATGCAAATCTACGCCTTTGGTTTCTTCTTGACTTTCTTTGGCATAGATCCACCCGAGCTACCGCCCAGACCTCTCTTTGAACCCTTGCCTCCTCGGCTCGCTCCAGCTGGCTTGTCTCCGGTCGGGGGAATCGACGCAGTCTCTTCTCGAGAACTCGCAGGGATTGAAGTGTCCTCTGTGTGTGGAACCGGTGGAATGGTGGCACTCTCGTTGCTAGAAGAATGAGCTGCGCTGGTCTCAATAATGGTGCCACGTGGAGAAACCGCAAGAATATGGACCGGACCGGGACCCGCCATGCCTCCACCGGCTCTACGAGCCTGCTCAGCCTGCTCAATCTCGGCTTTGATTTCTGCCATTATCTATTCCTCTCGGCCCACGCGCTCACCCATCGAAATACTGCCGGTCAGACCCGAGGAGCCCGTGATAAATTACATCTTCATCTACATTGAAAGGCACTTCAATACTCGGATCGCTTTGATGGCTGAGAAGCACTTCCATTAGTTGATCATCATGCACATAGCTACCATCATGTGTCTCCCCAGTAGAAGAAGTAATTGTTACAGTTGCGGCCTCCGTTGTTAACGCCTCTTGCTCGTGATGAACTTCTTGAGTTGCAGGAGGGTCGGCCGGTGTAGAATCTAAGACTGAACGAAGATAAGAGAATATATTAGTAATATCATCTGATAGTGCTCCTGCATTTTGAGGAATAGAAGTGTCCAGAATACCTTCCTTAAGTTGGCCCCCAGGTTGGGCCGATGGGCCTTCCGAGCTGCGCTCGATGATCGGAGAGAGATGCGGCCTATCAGGATCATACCCCGGGACGACGGGA
The DNA here is from genome assembly GCA_030737815.1 of Allium fistulosum. NCBI lineage: Eukaryota > Viridiplantae > Streptophyta > Magnoliopsida > Asparagales > Amaryllidaceae > Allium > Allium fistulosum. The sequence goes on from CM060903.1 coordinate 1,409,626,689, forward strand.
GGATCAACAGAGGAAGTAGGCTCAGTTTGAGACACTAGAGGAACATCAGAACCAACTTTGCGGTGTTCACTCCCGGATCCTTCTTCTGCTCCCGAATACTTAGCGGCCAGATCCTCTCTCTGGAGCATGATCATCGTGTCATGAAGGACTTTAGGCTCATCTCCAATCAGCACTTGAGTTTCTAATTCAAACTCATCAACGGTTGCAACATTGCGGATCGCCTTTTTGTCCTCAAGCAAGCGGTTCCAGGCCTTATATAATTGGAAAGGATAGTCTTCGTCGAGCTAGTTAAGGTTGCAGTTTCTCATGACATTAGCGTTGTAAGTAACCAGAAGGTCTTCAAATTCGCTTTCCATCCTAGCCTCTACAGCTTTTATTTCCTTTTCCACCCTGGCGTCGGCTTCTTCGGCCTTTTTGTTCATAGAATCCCTCTCTTCCCTAAGTCTAACCGCCTCCTCACACGTCTCCTAGGCCACTTTGTTAGCTTCGTCTTCCTCTTTAAGGGCCTCGGTTAGCTTAGCCTTTAGCTCATCAACCTCTTTCTACGCAGCATCCCTTTCCCGAATAATAACGGTGTTACGGTGACCCATCTCCTGTACTAAGTCCATGTGAGTTTTTCTCATGTTTTCCATAGACTTCCTGGCCTCTTTGGCTCTCTGGCCAGCCTCCATCTCGATTTTCCTTGAAGACTCGAGCTCATTGGTAAGTGCCATTATTATTCTGCCCTTTTGAGAGAGACCGCCTTCTAGATTCTAGATAGCCTTGGCCCGCTCAAAAGTCACCGCTGAAACCCGTTCTGCCGTCTTAACCCATTTGCGATACTGGCTGTACGCATCAAGCACATAGTCATGCACTAATTTCTCTATGTCACTTGGGATTCTTTTCAAGTTGGGAGGGAAATGGAAGCCATCAAAACATATGGTCGGAAAATCTTTCTTCAGCTTGGCGATGCGGATGGCTCCCTCCCCCGTAGGCTCTATGCAGTCCGTTCTACGACGACAGGAGTTTCTGATTCAGTTCTGTGGCACCGATCGCTGATTCTTGGAGCGTGAGATGGTGCTACTTGATGTGAAGATTCTGAAGAGGGCCTACCAGAGCTGAATGGTTTTTAAGGACCTTTTGGTGATGGAGATCGCGACCTAGAACGACGCCTGCTTTGATACTATCTTTCCTTTTCTCTATCATGGCGCTCACACTCTTGGCTAGAATGATAACCACGACCATAGTCTCTTTCGCGGCGATGTGATTCAGAGTGCGATCCGGATGAATGTCGCAAAGAGCGAAGTTTGCTGAGCATGGAGCCTTGTTTCACCATCGTATCTGTAAAACGAAAAGAGGAGTAGAACTAGTTATCGCCAGAAATTAAGAAGCATGTGATGAGATGTCGTGTGGTGCCGTGAAGTGTGTGTATGCATGTGCAAACCCCCCAACCGACTGGTTGTAGTGGCCCTGCTTATTAGAGTCGTCTCCCCTATATCTATTGAAGGTAGGTCGGCACCAGTTCTTGATGGGGAGTGAAGCCCCTCTAGCCCAGGATCAGGGAATGACAATATATCATCCGAGATAGGAATGTCTGATGACCCTTTCAACGAACTTTCCATCTGCGAAGAAGGGGTCTCCTGACCCATGGAAGTTGCAACGAGTTAAGTTGCTTCATAGTCTTCTGCCTCTTAGATTTATGGGCGATAGTTTTGCTTTTCTCTTTGATTTTGATGGCCGAAAGCCTTGCGGAGGCACGACCGCGGGCTCTTGACCAGCTTCTGTCCCCTCGTCATCGCGAGGTTCGATGATTATTACGCCAGGCGCGGCCTGAGCTCCTTTGACCGGGGGCACGACAGGAGCCCGTCTTCCACTTTGTCTTACTGGGACCACTCTGGGAACCCCCGTCAGCCCTATGCTCTAACCTCTTTCCATAAGCCCAATGGCAATCAAGTTGTCGTCAGTAAGGACTTCGTCTATTTCCCTTAGTTCGGCAGGCACCGCTTGAAGTGTCCTTACTATTTCTTTAAAATATGCTCCTTCGAGCCGTGGAATAACACTATGACAGAAATACAACAATGGATTCAGCATCGATTTATATTACCTAGTTAACTGACGAACAAGTTAAAGTACTTATGTCTGACCAACCATCGTCTGGCGAACCCCGGTGGGCATCTCACGTAGAACCACTCTATCTTGAAGTAGCTCAACTTACTCCGTGCACCTGCCACCACTTAGCAGTTTCTGACCGCTTCCAAGAAAGTGAACGACGAATTATCTCCCCGACTCTTGACATTGAATAAGTATTTGATTTCATTGACGGCCGGGAGTCAAAGGAGATGCTCCATAAATATGATATATAGGTTGTTGAGAAGCGTGTATCAATTGAGGTGGAGCTGAGAAGGCGCGATCCTCAAAAAGAATAGCACGTCTCGAATGAACTGATTGAACGGGGGCAATGTTCCAGCCACGCACATGAATTTATTACATGCAGCGAACCCTTCCGGGGGAATATGCACTCTATCTTCCGGCCCCGGTAATTGAACTTCTTCTAAAGATAGTCCATGCCTAAGAAAAATTATGCCCAGCATTTCTTCTGAGATCTTGGACTGGACGGAGTCCTCCGAATTCATGACCAATACTGCATCCGCCAGTTCATCCGGAGTAGGGTATACTGTATCTGCCGCGATATCTGGCACTTCGATTGTAGGAAACAGATGACTTTGAACTTCTTGTCGCTCTGAGCTCCCAAGATCCATAGCTATTGAACTCGGTAAAAACCATTATTAGATGGCAAGAAACCCGTGTTTCCCCCGGTGCAAAGTGAGTGATAGTGTTATGTGTAAAGTGCCACGTAATACTCTGAATTTCTACAAGTTTGAAAGATGGTAAAACGACAAGACTTCGAGATTCGACCGGAGTGACCGTCATCGCTGACCGTCTAAACCGTGCCATCCTAACTTCGAAGAACGATCCATGTTAAGATTGGTTATGCTTATCAAGTTATAGCTCCATCGACGAGCTTTGAAGGACAGTCATATATGCATTTTTTCAATGAAGTCCAAATATGCAAGGCTAAAGCTCGTCGGAGTTAAATGTTCAAGTATGCAAAAGGCAATGAATTTTGTGTCCATCATGGTTCAACTTGGAACGTCCCCCTGAAGCCTGTGTTCGTATCGATCCAAGACATAGACTGATAGCCTTCTTGTATCGATACGGCCTTCGTATCGATTTCACGTTCGTATCGATCACGCACTCGTATCGATCGCTCCAACTATCGATGCTCTTCGTATCGATCCAATGACCTTCGTTTCGCATCGATCACATCGCTTCTTCCAAACTACATCTACATCGATTGGGAAAATGCTCCACGCATCTCAGATTGATCACGAGGACTGTCTGCAACCATCTCCCATCGATACGAATTTGAGAAGACTTGAAGTTAGCGACTCCATCGAACCCTTCCAGTGCCCTCCTCATTCTTCTTCCCCAGATCGCCATTGAACACACCCTCGACCTCACCCTAGCCACGCTCTGGCACCAACGATGCCGGAGATGTCTGTGGCTATGGATCTACTGATTATTTACCTATACTGAATGAATTGGGTTAAGGGTTAATGGATTAGTTGTTTGAAGGCGAGAGTTCTACAAGTATTTCTTTTTCTCCTATCGATACAAAATAATAACAGATGCAAGTGAAAAAAATTTAAGTCCAAAAACTATTTATATGCCTTCGTATCCAAAGAAAAACGTTTCTTATCACAATCACCAAACTGATTGAAGCGGTCAACGTCTGCATCGATACGAAAAGCGCTGCACAATTATGCCTGGATCATTTGTGCCCATTGATACGAAGCGAGCATTTCGTATTCATCAATGTGAAACCATCACTTTTGTATCCATCGATTCAAGGCCCAATGCTTCGTATCCATTGATACAAAGCAAACACTTAAAAATTTCGTATCCATCGATACAACATTGATACGATCGCCATCGATACGAAGTCCATCATGATGCATCTCAGATCGATCCAGGAGAGGATCGATATGAAGAAAGGGAAAACAACCATCGATCGTTGTTGCAACTCAGATTTCACATCGATCCAGGAGAGGATCGATGCGAAACTCGATCCAACAAAAAAAAACTTGACAACGACCCGTGAACATGCAAACATGAACGGGAGTCAAGTTAACATACGTGCATGTATGCCATACTAACATTTGATTTTCAAAGTTAACATAAATTGAATGCTTGCGTGGTGACAACCAGAATGATAAACGAAAAATTGCTAGCACTCGACCTTCAGTTACAACAAAAAAAACTGCATGATCATCGTTTTATACTGCTGAGATCCTATTAGGGGTCACATCTCTTGATGAAAAGGCAATAACTGTTCAGCAAATCGCATAGAACTTTTTCAGAATGAAGATTGCAACTTTTCAAAGCACATCATGTTCACACAGGGCGTACTTTGTGGGATAAATGTTATCCCGCCTTTTGGCAAGGCCGTGACACCAAGGACTTGACTAGGGATTGAAGACAATCTGGCCTGAAGATCGGTTATCTACAGGTCCACGATGGATACAGGCAAACTCGGTCCGAGTCCGTATCGAGCTACAACTAGCATGGTATAACTAGCAAAGCTATGGAATGCAACATTCCAAATTTCAGGTCAATCGGAGTTTGTATGCCCAAGTTATGGATCGATCAACATCCATGAGGAACACATCCATTTCGTATCCATCAACCCGCATCCATCGTTTCATATCCATCCAGATCGATACGAAATGAGCACAAGTCCATCACTCAGCATCCAACTTTCGTATCCATCAAGTTTGAACATGTATCGATGGACCTCAGCATCCCTTAGATCGATCACCCTTCAACAGCTGCATACTTCGTATCGATCAGCTACTCGATCGATACGAAGAAGGAGGCAGAGCATCGATACAAAAGGAGAAGACATAGCATCGATACAAAAGGGGAAGACATAGCATCGATACGAGGAATAATGTATAGGGTGGATACGAAGGAAGAGGTCAACTCGGAGGAAACAGTCTCTCAGCGTGAAATATGGGTCTCTAGCGCCACGTCATCGATACGAAGCTGATCGATACGAATGTATCGATATGAAGCCTTCAGCCTACTTAGCAAGCTCAACCTTGGATCGATCATACCTCTCAAAGCAAAAGTCCAAATGCCATGAAATTTTCACAGGAGCTTGCATATCACCTCAAGAGCCTCCATGATCGATCGCAGCTCAAATGGAGCCATCCTTGATTGATACAAATTCCACATGGATCAATCAGGATCGATCCCAAACAACTCCAGATCGATCTTGTGGGCCCACCTATGCATGAGAAAGGGTATTCCGAGTTTCAGGGCAGATATTTTCAGCTCCACGCCTATAAATAGCACCTCCACGCCAACTAAAAGGGGACTTTTGGGACTTTTATGCAGCTGCTCTGTTGAAACTTCATTGTAACTTGAGTGTTAGCCATTGTACCGTTGTAATTCAGTCTATAATCAGCAATAAACAGCAAATCCTTCAAGTGGACGTAGGCTACAACTTCAAATCACTATAAATTCTTGTCTTCTTTTACTACTGTTCATTTTCCTTGGTGTGATTGTTAGATTAGCCTTGTTTTCCATTTATTTCTTCATTCTAATCTCTTCAATTATATCCGAAGAGTGTTGTGCTCAGTTTTGGTGCAAACAACGGGAAGCTGACTTGAAAGTTAGTGGAGAGAAAAGAAAAGGTTAGAGACTCCCCAAATGGCATTCGAAGTTTCTCAAATATGGGGAAGGTCCAAGATATACCTCCTAAAGAAGATATAGGAATCTAGGAAGGTGTTTCAATCTGGCCTTCCTCTATGACAGAAGATAAAGCCAGAACCTTATGGGAAATCACTAGCGGCATGATGCTGAGATCTGCAAGGTTGTATACACCGAATGCTGAAATTAGTGCAATGGTGGTTGTTATTGTTGTCACTGAGGCAGTAATGGGAGGCATTGGTGCACATGACCCAGCTGCAGTAATCACGGCGGCCTCGTAGTTGGCCATTGTCAAAGTGATTTGTTATGTCTGTGGCTCTTGATGGAAGAAATTGAGCTTTCTTCCATATCCTTAGAGATGGGTTCGAATGGGACTCCAGTAGGCACTTGAATCGAGTTTGAAGCTTCAAGATCCAACTCTGCCCAACCATTCCCTAGGGCCTCTAAATCTTCATCATCGAGAAGGTTGACTTTGAGTTCTTACTCATTACCTTCACTGACATGTTCCTTATCTTGTCTAAGTATTTCCACCTAAGTAAGAGCTAATGATTGGGGATATCTGTCTTCCAACCACTTAAGATTGCTAGTTTTAATCATGTTGTCATAAAAGCATACCAAATTGGAATTGATCTTACTGTGAATCTCTTGTATTCTTTCTTTGGCCATGATGGCGCGAACTTCAAAAAGTTTCTTCTCATCATTGGCTTCGATGACTTTCAGCATGTGTTCCTTGACCAACACAAGTGCTTCATCTTTTCGCTTTTTCTTCTTATTCACCTTGGCTTTAAGGTTCGTGATCATAGGAGCTTATACTGTAGAACTGATTTTTCTTTGGCTAACTTACGGTTCTTGTGGTAAGAATTTTGAACTTGCTCCTCCACAGCCTTCAATTCATCTCGATGCTCCTTTCAGCAATTTTAATCACCTTGTCCTTCTTAGACACCACCTCCTTTAGTTGGTCCATCTCTCTAATATAGAATTGGAAAATTCATTTGTGATCTTTTTTCTCAAACTCATATTGCTTAATTATGAGCCGATAAACTTTTTGGTTGTCTGGCATAATATGAGAATGCCTCTTCCAAATGGTATATTGATTGATGACATCTTGGACAACTGCCACAACATGTGTAGTTGGCTTCAGAGGGATGTTCTTCAAAAGATAATCAAACTTGACCCCAATGAAGCACAATTGAGGAAAATCCCATTGCATATTTTAGGTTAGGGCTCATAATTTGGCTCAAGGAAGCAGAGATAGCATGTGTGGGGAGAAGCCTTAGGAGCATTCTCTTTACTGAGCCTCTATGGGATGGGTTCAGAAGCATGTTTGGATTTCTAGGAAGGCACCAAAGCTTGATACGGGGATGGTGCAAGGATAGGAATAGTGTGAACTATAGAATTCAAAAGGAGGTTTTAGGTACCTGAGAGTGGGGATCTTAGTATATTGGAATCGGGGAGTGATCGCGATGAGGAGAGTTTGACCTTTATATCGACCTGGGGTGATCGTGGGAGCTTAAGTCATGATCCGTGCGATATCTCTCATCTCTTCAACCAGCCTTTCCTTCCCCTTCATTTGAAAATCGCTCTACATCATATTCTTGGGATGAATCTGCCATCGATGAGAAGAGCCCGAGGATTTACGGCCAAGGTATTTGCTTGATTTACCGTCGAGACTATCAAAAAGATTAGAATATCCCATTATACGTGAAAGGAGTTGGAAACAAGTCAAAATTTGGAAATCGGGTAAGAGTACGTATAAAGTGAGTGTGCTTTGATCCTTAGTGCCGCGTGAAGTGTCAATGCATCGTATTGATTCTATGGACCATGCTCGTGGAGTTTATTGACTAGAGTGACTTCCTCTACAGAAGTATAAAGCACATTCACTGTAGTCCAGTTTGGGGAAGGAATATCGGGGAGCCCGAAGTCTCCAATATCGAACTTTGGGATGAAGTCAGGAATGCACCCAAGATTGCCAAGCGAGCCATATATATCATCAGTGGCTGGAGATGTAGTTGTCTCTTTGATAGGAGTTTGATGTGGCTCAGGTATTGATAAAGGGGATCAAATTCTTATCATTTTGGGTTAAGGTGCAAGAGGTAGAGTTCTCTCATCTCCGCCTATTTCACTGGTAGACTCGTATTCATTGTTGCTTTCTTTATCTTTATCTTTTCCTCCTCTTCCTCATTGTTACTAGTGATGACTTATGATGCCTGCATGGAAGCTTGGTATACTGGAGTTGGGGTTCGATTTTAGTTTATTGAGTAGTCCGCCCAGTCCTTTGTGTAGAGGGTACGTAGCCAAGTCTTTGACATTACATAGCAGTATGAAATGGTGCAATTGGTGGTCATTCAGAAGGCTTGTTCTCTTTCCCTTATCCTCCGGGATGCCCTTCAAGAGTTAAATAGTCCAGGCCAGAGCATTTTTGATGATCCTTCATTAGATATTTATTAGATCGGGAGTATAAAGGTTCTAGTGAATTAAGCAAAGTAAATTTGAAAGGATTAGGGTGTTTAAAGTGGAACTTACATCCACATAGCCACTTCTAAGCGGAGTATTTTGGACAATGGATAGAGAAATACTCACCCTTAAACTAACTGAGCTTACCGTGGAAGCCGACGACAAATTGGCAGCCTTTATATGATTCCAGGAAAGTTAAGGAGGATGGTCGGATCTCTTCTTCAAATTCCAGAGATACCTGACTTTTTTAAGAGAGGGAATCCTACTCAAGTGCTTGACAAAGATCATATATGTGCAGTTCAAGGCAACATACCCGTTCGGGTAAAGTTATGCAGGGGAAAGTTTCATGAATTGGAGGATCAGTCGAAGAAAGTGATTGAATGGAGGAGGTCCCCCGAAGAGATACATGTACCGGTTGTAGGTAGTGTAACCTTCCGAAGGATTATGCGATCTTCAATGGGGTAGTAGAGTCAAAGTTTCTTTTAAAGGGATACTGTGGCGCTCACTGATCCTGTTTACTTCAATAACCATTAACCTTGAGATCAGAGAGTCTGGGGGATCGTCGGGAATCATCACGCCCTCTAGGTCAACATCACGAGCAATGCCAATGTAAGGTTGCTCCATAGCTGAAAGTGGGACGACTTGTAGAGATTGTCCGGATTAGCGGCAAGATTTCCGAGGCTTGGAAGGTGTCAAAGTGGGAGCTAGGTAGAAGATGAACATGCGTCAAAGAAGTAGATCCGTGATTAGTGGGACCTGCAGTTGCAACAAAAATATGCCCAAAACGTCTATGAGCTTCTATTTTGTACAGAAAGCTTAAGATATGAGAATGGTTAGCTATGATTTTGTTTTAGTGTCTATGTTGAACAAGTCCTATGTAGTCGATGTAGGGAATCCAATGGATGTCGACATGTGTTTACCAATCGAGTTTCGTACATCATCCATGACAGTGATATGTGACTTAATCTATACAGTGCGTGTCATGGCATGATGAATGGATGAAATCCATGTACAAAGGCCCCTCGTGCGGCCAAATGAGCTCCGACATATAATGGACCGTGTGTCAAATGTTACCCATTGACGTAAGATTTACGTTAACGAAACTATTGTCCAAGGTGACGTGGAATTTCTCTTTGCAGGATTGTAGGAATATGGCATTAGATTTGAGTGTCAGTTGCATGCATGTCGTAGAATGCATAAACCCTTGAATTATATGTGTTCGCAATGATAACACACTAAGTCATGAAGTCTAAACATAAAGATACCGATTCGTACTTTAAGTGGATCAAGAAATTGTTGAAATGAATGGTTGTGGTTCTTGTCATTCACCACCTCTACTTAGGTATTTCCCATATCAAGATATGGTCCTGAGATGTTCAAGGCATTGGTGAAGAAGTTCAACTAACATAGGTCAGTGACATCCAGTCAAGATTTGCAGTGGCGAGGAATGGTTGTGCTTCGACGTTTAAAGACAAGGCGGCGATGCATAACTAATAATTAAGGTCGATATATGGGATTAAGATGACAGCTTGGAAATGAAAGTCCTTCAAATCGTTTGTGCTAGGATGAAGATCTTATGGATTGGTAATAGAGCTTTGGTGGAAACAAATATCCTTGTATGCAGCATTGAGGGATTAAAACAGCGGCAAAGTTGAAGTCATAAGGGGAATGAAGTCACAAAGGCCAGAGAGTAAAAGAAATTGAAGTGAAAAGATGGCTGAAATTTCTCTAAATGTTTTTCTTTTATAAACAGTTGCAAACATTTTGGTACCGATCCATATGGAACGGCTGTAAACCTTATATGTAGTGTTATCTGATATTTGAACCGAGCGATATTTCAATGGATCTGGACTAAGGAATGATGAAGAAATGGATCAATAAGCTTGGCTTACACCAATATTATGGAATACAAGAATTTTGACTAAGTATGGGGAAGAGAAAATGGATTAATATCGATCCATATGAATCAATAACGAACAATTTGGAAAGTGGACCCACCTAGCCAAGGCCAGAATTATTCCATAAAGACAGAAGAAAATGACAAGTTCAAGGAAAAGAAAATGGATCGGTACCGAACCATATGGGTATTATTACAGGTCCTACTATTCAAATCAGAAGCCATGTTATAAGTTATGAAGAATGCAAGAAAAGTCAAAATAATGGATCAGTACCAATCCATATTGATTGGTACCAAAAAAAATTAATTGTGAGATTTCGTTTGTTCTGACTGATTCATCATGCTAAAACTTTAGATCTGAAGTAATTGAAGTAATTAACATGTTCAAACTGACTCTAACGATTCTGGTGGTCGATTTTGTCTATAACTACCAATCTTATGCAACTTGAAGTCTTTTGATTTTATATTGATTCTTGGCAAGGAGCTCTGTCGAATTCATACCCAATCTGTTTAATTCATTAATCATTGTAATTCGATTATAATTGCTAGATTAAATTAGTAATAAAATTGATAGTGGACTTAGGCTTAAGATTCAAGCCACACCACTTTTAAAAATATGTTTTTCCTCTCTTCTTTTTGATTCTTAATCTTTAAATTATTGTGTTGATTGAATTGGGATGTTTACCCACAGTTTATGCAAAAAAAATGTAAATATTTAATTTGAATAACAAAGTTTAGAGGTGTTTATTAAAAAATATTTTATTGAAAACATACTTGATATTTTGTGAACTATGCGGCCGGACTTTGTGGCATGAGGTGTAAGACGATTGGATTATATAACTGTTAAGTTTGCCCAACATCCATTATAATGATGTAACCTTTATGCCTGTTATCTGTGACTTTACAGAATGAGTTGTTGGGATGTCTAGTTATTCCCTTCTACGAGGAAAGTTGAGATATGACGTTTGGACTGCCCATTGTGATGTATGGGATAATGACCTTTTACTTGTATTTGCTTACTTTGGTTAAATTATTTGTATTGGTATGTTACTTGATGAGTTATTAGTTATATTTAAGAAAATAATTGCACCGCTTGTTCGAATTAATTCATTTTTCTTACATTGTGTTGTTGTTGATTGCCCACTTTGATTAGTCGTTTGTTTCTTCCCTTTTTGTTTGGTTTTGTGATATATCGTTTCCCATGTATGCTAGGTAGGTTTTTTATTATTTGTATAATGAAATGGTTATCCATTGTTGACTTTGGTGGAGGGTATATTGGAAAGATTAATGGGGTACAATGGAACTTGTTTGGTTTAGTCTTAGTAGGATAACATAGTTTCCTAAACTAAGTAAGAGTATGTATTAATATTTGACTAAGAGATGTGATGATGTTTCTTGAGGATGAGTAATTGTGGCTGGGGAATTTATTGTGGCTGGGGAATTTTGATGACTAAAGACTTGATGGTTATCATTAAGGAATCAAAACAACGGGTGAGGGTTTCATTATACATTTACAAAAATATGGAGTTTTAACATATGCACATTTCAAAATATATTTATATACGGAAAATTACCAACTTTCAAATATGTTTTGATTTCAACAAGAACTCCTATTTTGATTTTAAAGAAGTTTATACGGTTTGGAATTTTTTATAAAGCGGTATTTTCTCAAAAACTAGTTTAAGTTGATTTAAAGTGATGAAAATACTTTGAAATTTTGTTTTCTAAAATGATGATGATATTTTAGAGAAAGAATATTTTGGTTTCAAAAGGATACTAATTTTTTATTTTAAAATGAAGATGTTTTAGTAAATGTTTTAATTTGTAGACATATTAGAACCATCATCGTTGACAATGGTTAGTAGATCCCTCTTTGGTATTTTGGATGAGTCATCCCTATCATCAAATATAGAAGTGATTATAAGTGGATTTTGGAATCAGATATCGATGCGATCTTAAGGATGGAATTAGATGGGGTTCATATATGGATGCATATGGGATTGTTAATGACCAAAGGTTTTGATGTATGCTCATGAAGAAGGGCTCGGTGAGTTTGCATATAGGAATTGTATAGGGTGATCTATTTACCTAGATCTTTATGGGGTGATCTAGTTTCCTAGTAGTGTGGAATGACTAGGATTTTGGCATTCATTTAGCAATGATGCTCTTACGAAGGTGAGTGTTCCTTGACCTTATGGGGTGGTCATTTGTGTCACCATGTATCCAAGAGTATTTGGTACATGAACTTGGACCTTATGGAGATGTTCTAGTTTTAAGTCATACGGCGTGGCATGAATTCAAGCATTGATGAGACTGTGGTATTGAGTGGCTGTTGATCATACATAGTGATTATATGAGTTATCATATGTCTAGGAAAACATTGATCTAACAATGTTGAGTATCCATTGACCTTATGATAATGGTCATTGTGTTATCTAAGAGTATTTGGTATGTGACCCTACAATGTAGGTTTGGAAAAAGGGTTGATGCAGCCACAGCATGGGAAGATAGCCTTATTATTTCAAGTATGCAGCCATGACTAGGCACATATTTTGAGGATATAGCCATAAATAGGCACATATTACATTTAGAAAGTAACCATGAGTAGATACACATGATATTTTGAATTGTTTAAGTATGAGATGGTACAACAAATATTTTGAGATGACACTATGCGGAAGTTCAATGACAGTTTTGAGGATACCATATTATGATGGATGTATGGTCAATATAGGGGTTAGCACACACGTTGCTACATAATAATTTGTACCTGGTACAAATTACGAATATTCTAAAGAAAAGCTTCTTGGATTGTAATTCCGAGACCCATTAGTTGTTTCCCACCGAAAACTTAAGCACAAGATCAATATTTGAGAACCCAAGATCCTATAGCAAGAGCAAAGACGTCGATTAAGATCAAGACCATTGTCCAATTAAGACAACAAACTCAATCGAGAGCGGCAACTACTCATACCAAAGATGTTTCAATAAGTATCAACAATCAATGGCTCAAATAGCTCTAGACCGAGATCAACGGTTAAGATAAATAAAAGAAATAAATCGAACTATATATAAAAGCAACACGTCAACAATCGGCCTCAAAGTATTCTCAACAAGATGATGACAAGTGTTTGAATCCAAGCTACATATAGCAAGCCAGGTCATCAATCCACGTGAAAGCCTCTACACCAATGGAACAACCTTAAATTTTCTATAATTAGAGGACCATGTGCTACTGAAAAGGGGCTGACTAGAGATTTTCTGACATTATACAATCATTCCATATTCCTTACTCGTTTAGAAAGCTTAAATCAAAAGATCATTAATGGCAGACTTTGTAACTTGTACACAAAATTAGGGAATAAAAGCTCACGGTGGAATCTTCAAAGTGGAAATAGGGATCTCAGTCCCAAACCATTATAAATATCCTGTCTCTCTTACTTTTCGGTGCTTGTTATCTGCATAGTTTCGGTATTCATTCAGCTTATCCGTATCCTTTCGGAACAAAACTCCGAAAGCTTTGGAGTGTTAATCGGACGAAAAATTTGTTAGTCGGTAGCGTCGATCGATATGGCCAATAGTAATAAAATATAACGTTGAAGCGCAGTAATCAGAGCAGCAACAATATAAATGTAAGAGCAGCGGGAATAAATAGTAAAGTAAAGCAAGAAGCAATCACACTGGAGTTTTTATACTAGTTCGGACCTCCCGTCCTACGTCTAGTCCCGGAGCTTCCCTTCGGTATTTCCTTTAAACATATTACCCTCACTTCGCCCGGAGGAATAGGCTAATAAAAAAGTATCTCTAACAATCTTGTGTTCCAAATAACACAGTTTTTGACTTATAACACAAATCTTCATATGGTCTCCTTTGAGTATATGAATATGAATGCTTTGAGTTGTAGGAAGTGATTTAACCAAAATTCTATTTTGGTTATAATGGATTGAGAGTATGTAAACAGTGTATATGCAAGAGAGTGCTTAGAAATCAAGAGAGTAAAGGATAGTTCAATTCAAGTTAGGTTAAGTGATTTCAACTTCTCAATCGAAATGGTATTTATGGAATCAGAAAGGTGCAGATCAACAGTTGTTACCCTTTGAGGAAGTCTCTTCATTTTAATGGCTGCAACTCTTCATCGAAAGATGATTTCCTTTAGTTTCAAAACAGAAGTGTCTTTTCAGATATGACAGTTTTTGCCATAACAGACGTCTATGGTAGAATGACAGACGTCTGTGACTTGTTTTGAATTTTAACCCGAGACTTGTCACAGAAGTCTATGAGGTGTAAGTTTTTTACTTGATTTTGATGTATATAAAATTATGTGTAGTCATGTATGCATATATACTCAAGGATACCTTAACAATATTTTATCTAGGATTCTTTTACAGTAGAATAACCTTAGTATGGTCAACGAATCTTCGTTTCTCATTGGGTCTCAATATCTTCGAGCATGGTGTCTTCTTGTAGTATATACCTGCAATCTTGATAAAGTCTATATATGTATATGATTATATAGTTGTTATCATTAAAACATAAATTGAAGGTTTTTAACAATCTCCCCATTTTTGATGATGACAACTATATAATAAAAAATCAACTATACAGTCAAATATTAACTATATAATCAAATATCAACTATAGAATGGAAGCATTTTTCTCCCCCTATGTATATGCATCTCCCCCTATGTATGTGCATAGATTTCTCCCCCTTTGTCATTATCAAAAATGGAGGGAAACAATATAAGATACGGAGATAGTAAATAGTCATAGCATGTTATCTCTTCAGATTATGGAAAATCAGATATTAAAGTTCAAATTGAAAGTTCAAAACAAGAGAAAATTAATATATAGTCACGGTAAATGAGATAAATAACATAATTTTGTAATGAATTGATTATATACTCCCGCTATCAAAATGCCCAATTTTCTCCCCCTTTGTCATTAACAAAAAGGTTGAAAATCTGTTATTATTAGTCAATTTCCAAAAAATAGTTTAACTAAACGTACATAATTTTGGCAAATGTTAGGTACAAAAATGATTTAAACAAAATTAAGCATAGTTGTACCTTTCTTAAGATATTTATTGCCTTTAAAAAATAATTTTATTTTCCTTTAAATAATTTTTCACACTATATTTCTAGCACCTTTGAAATCAACGTATTATATAAGAGTACCTGATTTATAATTTTCAAGAATATTCCTTTTTGATACTCTAATAAAAATACCTACCCAAACTATATATAAAAAATGAGTTAGATATACCGAATCTGATGCAGTTCCATTATCTATAAATGCTCGTTCTCTATTATATGTACGGAACTTTTGTTATTTGAAATCCATCCCATCCTTTTATCTTTCTTGGGTACCTGCAAAAAATAAATTCTATATTTTGGTACCCACTTCCTATGTTAGGGTCCAGAGGTTAGGTCAAAGATAACCATATCCAAGTGGATTTAGTGGAACCTTTAAAAATATAATTTTCATTATTAACTACTATATCAAAATAACCATCAATGTATTTTTCTCTACTTTTCCAATAAAAAGGAACTCAAATATTTAGATAATTTTTATTCATATTTCCAGTTAATGGTTTTGTACTTTTGGTGATATTATAAACATTAATGGTCATAGCATTACTTGAATTTCTATAAAAATTGGATTTAGACTTTACTCGAATTTAGTACCAGAACTAACATTTTTACTATACATGAAAGAGTATCTAATGATATTTCTATGACCGATTTTATTATATCCTAACCACTTTTATTTTTCAAAGTTTTAGAATTTGATAAAATTGAATATAAGCTATTTTGACCTCTGTTAAATTTTCTGACTTTTTCATTAAATTCGTCAAATTTAATTTTACAATCGCACTTTTATTTTTTAAAAGACTCATTGCTACTGTTTAAAGTATCAATTTCTTTAACCAATTCAAAATTCTCATCTTTTAAAGCGTGGTTCTCTTTTACAAGGGACGAAGTTTGAGTAATTGAATCGTTTAAAGAAATTTGCAATATATCATTTTGATTACTTAAGTTAGCAACTTATATATCTTATTCATTTAAAAAACCATTGAGTATCAAAAAATTATTTTTCAATTCGCAATTTTCATTTTTTAAATTCTGTTTTTTATTTTTTAGTTTTGCAATCTTGATTTCACAAACTTTCATTTTTTCTAACATGATCAAATTAAGTTTTGATACTTTGTAAAAATTATCACATAATTTAACGTAATTACTAGATAATTGATCATATGAATTATAAAGTACCTTATTGTAGTTTGTAGTTGCTTCAGCAATAGCGTTGCTCTTTTTCTTGCCGACAGTGTCTCGATTGGATCTTATTCTGGCCATTGTTCTTGGATGTTGTTACGGTCAATAATACACCAGGCTCTGATACCAATTGTTAGTCGCTTAGCGTCGATCGATATGGCCAATAGTAATAAAATATAACATTGAAGCGCAGTAATCGCAGCAGCAACAATATAAATGTAAGAGCAGCGGGAATAAATAGTAAAGCAAAGCAAAAAGCAATCACACTAGAGTTTTTATACTGGTTCGGACTTCCCGTCCTATGTCCAGTCCCGAAGCTTCCTTTCGGTATTTCCTCTAAACAAATTATCCCCACTTCGCCCGGAGGAATAGGCTAATAAAAAAGTATCTCTGACAATCTTGTGTTCCAAATAACGCAGTTTTTGACTTATAGTACAAATCTTCCTATGATCTCCTTTGAGTATATGAATATGAATGCTTTGAGTTGTAGGAAGTGGTTTAACCAAAATTCTATTTTTTATAATGGATTGAGAGTATGTAAACAGTATATATGCAAGAGAGTGCTTAGAAATCATGAGAGTAAAGAATAGTTCAATTCAAGTTAGGTTAAGTGATTTCTACTTCTCAATCGAAATAGTATTTATAGAATCAGAAAGGTGCAGATCAAGAGTTGTTACTCTTTGAGGAAGTCTCTTCATTCTAATGGCTGCAACTCTTCATCGAATTCCTTTAGTTTCAAAATAGAAGTGTCTTTTCAGATATGTCAGTTTTTGCCATGACAGACGTTTGTGGTAGAATGACAGACGTCTGTGACTTGTTTTAAATTTTAACCCGAGACTTGTCACAGATGTCTGTGAGTATACCACAAATGTCTATGATGTGTAAAAATAGTTTTTCATTTGATTTTGATGTATATAAAATTGTGTGTGATCGTGTATGCATATATACTCAAGAAGACCTCAACAATATTTTATCTAGGACTCTTTTACGGTAGAATAATCTTAGTATGGTCAATGAATCTTCGTTTCTCTTTGAGTCTCAATATCTTCGAGCATGGCATCTTCTTGTAGTATATGCCTACAATCCTGATAAAGTCTATATATGTATATGATTATATAGTTGTTATCATTAAAACATAAATTAGAGGTTCTAACAAGATCTATCTAACGCACGTGTTGTTTGACGATAGGTGTGATGATGGTATCTTGTTATTTTGAGTATGTTTTCTTTATTTTGATAAGATATACCAATTGTTGATGTATATATAATTGTGCACGGAAGCTTGAACCAACATGAATTTGTTATGAACCTTTGTTATAAGCTATTGAAGTTGGATTATTGAGATGCATGATATGACTTAGAAACAGAAATGATATATGATTGAGATTGTTTCACGTTTTTTCGATTGAGTATTATTGTTGTATGTTATAGTCTGGATTGCATAAATGATGAAATGCTTGTGTTACTATATTATATCTGTGTAAAAAGTTAAATTTATTGTTGTGAATGAATTTTATTATGTTAGACCGATTGTGTTATGCAGTTATCGTGTACTACTCTAGAAATAATTAGTTTATTAGTATACTCCTCCATACTTTATATAGTTAAGAACATGGTATGGCGTGATCTTTGGTCCCTCAAGTTGGGAGTTTATTCTTTGGGGAATTGCAGTGGCAATTCTTTTAAAGGGAAGGGAATGTAATGAGCCATAAATTTGATGCATTGATTATTAATTAATTTCGAATAGTTGTTCAAACTAATAAGTGATAAAAAATAATTTTGAGTATGACCGTCTTTTGGGGATTTTGAGGCTCCCATTGCATTTAAAAATATTGAAAATCTATATTTCGATAAATGATATGGTGTACTTCCGTTGACATCCGAAAATGAGCACTTCAGACCTTTATGTCCGCTTTGGCCCAACACGACCCTTTTTTCTATAAATAGATTACTATGGAGAAACCCTAGCAGCCATTACATAGTATTTCTTTATTTTTGATCTTTTCTTTCACTTTATGTCTAACCTCTCCATTTGATGGAGATTAATCTCTTAACGACAAAATTAACACAAATGGATTATGGTGTCAAACTCCATCATATAATATATTAGATCGAATATCTCAATGAGGCAAAGAGATGAGTAGGATATGTTTTCCAGTTTGATGCACCATATGACTGGAAATTGGCAAACAAATCTAGGCTGTCGGTTTTGGCTTTTCACCAAAGACTATGATAGGAGACGCTGTTGGTACTTTTGGGTCAACGGTGGTAAGTAGAGTTCACCATGGGGTTGGGTTTTGTCCAAGTTGCTTGGCTTGGTTGATAAAATTGAATTAGAGTTTAGAAGTTGTTACCAAAGGGTTGGGCTGAATTATTACTGTTTTGAGATATATAGCAATAAAATTGAGTTTTAGGATTTAAAAAGGAACATCGGTATTTTTGCATTAAACAATAATAAATTAGTTGTGATAATAGTAATGTGGTTAGTATATACTATTATTTTGACGTAAAATGATAATATTATTATTTTGAAAAATAATATGACATAAATTACTATTTTTGATTAAACCACGATGTTTTGAGGTATTCGAAGTCGTAAATGTATAACGAAGGATATTTGAAGTATATTTTCGTTTTTGAGTAATTATTATTGTTTTAAGATGGAATAAATAAACAAACATTTTTTCATAATAAACAATAATTAAATAATTTTATACTTAAGAGGGAATAATGGGTATAAAAATATCTTATTTTGGTTGTTGTAACATATTTGATAAATTATTGGTTGAAATTATCACGTATGTTTGTTGTATAGAGATGGAATCGCATTAGGATGAGTTTTTTACAATATTTTACTATTATTACTGTATGGATATTGTGTTGTTAATTATGGTTTTGCTTTTTAGATAACATTGATGTGGTATTACTAGTACAAGGTAGTTAACACATATTTGATGAATTTTTCGTTTGTATTGCTATTACGGAGTAGCTAGTACACATTTGATGAATTTGATGTTGTATTACTAATACAAGGCAGTTAATACACATTTGATTAATTTGATGTTTGTACTACTAATACGGTGTAGTTAATACACAAGTGATGATTTTGATGTTGGGTCACTAATATGGAGCGATTAGTGTACATTTGATGGATTATACTTGCCATCTTCATTTGGTATCGCGTTACTAGCAATGGTTGATTAGTACATATTTGATGGTATGCGTTATTGATTAATTTGACGTTTGAGGTTGAAATTGAGTATTGTGAAATTTGTGCAATGCTTGATAAGCATGTGTTAACTATTTTTATTATTACCTCACATTTATTTGTGATAATTGTGATGGCATGGTGGAATATGATGTTTCATGCTTATGTTGTATGCTTTGTTGCTATGGTTGTGCAATGTTATATGCTAACAAGTATTTGATGCAGGAAATAGAACTATTTAGATTTAATCCCAAAAGGGTACGGAGGCGGTTTTTCCTATGCAATAGACCACGGTTCCCTTATGGTACAGGTGTATAGGGTTAGGCGCGGTCCAAACAAAGTCGAATATATTTATGTCTTTCCTTTCTATGCATTTATAAATTTTGCAAGTGAAAGCAAAGGAGGGAAAAAGATGTCTGGATACAAAAAACATCCATAGATTGTTTATTTTTTATATATTTTTCATGTGTTATAGTTGTATTGTTTATGAAATGGATAACCGATGATGTATATGATGATTGAATGTCTAATTGATGAGTTTGGTTTTGTATGATAGACATTATTTAAAATATCATATGTATATTGTTGTTTAATTATGTCATGAGGTTTCCTATTCATAGTTAAAATTTTAAATTATATACCTAATGATTCACTGTTTTTGATATCTGAAGGTTGGTACACAAGCGTATGTCAATGATATTTTTCACTAATTTTAGACTTTAGAAATAGTTGGGCATCGCATCTTGATTTTCCACAGGTGGCATAAGAACTTTCTCTTTACAATAGTAAAGTATAGGCAAGAAATTATATCTTCAATACAAAATCCTGAAATTTTAATATAATGGTCATATAGACCTAAAAAACATGTCTTTGAAATCAATGAGCAATAGGATATGACTAGAGAGAGAATGATTGAGAATTCAAGGACAACTTGTGTGATTTGCAAATTTTCAAACTTGACACCTTTCTTGGCATCTCTCAACCATGACCGTTAATGTTGAATCCTTGAAGGATTTAAGTGAAATAGTATGGATTTACAAAGAGAGTGGAAGTATATTAAGGAGTTTTATCTCAAAAGTATAGAAATGTAAGGGTAAGAGAAATCGAATAATTGGTCTTCGTTTTCCAAACCATCTTGAATATATGATGAAAGGATGTGCCTATTGGTGAAGAGTTCACCCCAAAATCCTTTCATTTAAATTGTGAAAACAAAGTAACTGCCAAATGTTGACATAGACCCGAGGAGTATATATGTTACAATATATGTAAATTACAAGGGTAAATATGCTAAATATTACATTGGCATTATTGTAATCTTCATTTACTATGATAAGTCTATAAATAGAGCTTCATTGTATTATACATTCGACACCTGTAATGGATAAAATATCTTTGTTCTCTTTCTCTAATGGCTTCTTACCTTCTTGTAGTTTAGAACACGTTATCAGTGCGATCTCTAAATAAAAATCATAGATACAGAGTTATGATAATTTAGAAGATTGGATCCAAATTTTTTCTTGTAGATTTATCACTTCCTCTTAATCAGTTAATGAAATCAGGTATTACTCCTGCGATTAATTATTCTACATTTCTTCTAATTGAAATCAATATTGTTTATTCTTTCAAAATTTGTATTTGATCAATAATTCATTTTTAATTGATTCAGCATTTCTAACAAGTAGCATTGGAGCCACTCATCATTCATTTCATTTTGAATTTTATATTTAAGTAAGTTTTAAATGGACTTTATTTATTAGTCATTAAATTCATGTAATATCCTACTCAAATCACATATCTGCTTGATCTATGTATGAAGGATTTTTTTGTGATAATTTTTGGATTTTGTATGGTACCAAATTTGTTTTTCCTAACTAAAGGTTGAAAAACTATTTTTATTTAGAAAGATAGATCTAAATGATCTATATATGGTTTATGAAATAAAATAAAATATCGAAATGATTTTAATTTTTGGAAATAATCTTAATTTCTAAAATTTCGAAAACAACTTGCATTGAAGATCTACATGTTTGTTTTGATATATTTGGCGAAGAATCGTGAATTTATTTTTTATGAGAGAAATAATTTGGATCTAAGGTGTATAGTTATTTTATTTATGTTCATGAATCATATGGGCAAATCTATATAATTAAGAACCAATTATGTAAGAGAATATAAAATTTTGGCTCTATTGTTATATTATTTTACTCAATTTTTGATCGAGCATTATATATAAGAGGTATTTTGGTTATTTTAGAAATTTTGATAATTGAGAAATAAAGTTTCTCTTTAAGGTGTTCATTCTAATTTTATTATTTAGTAATATTGAACCTATATCTGAGATGAAGTTGTGTCACCTTATGTAATATTATTCAATTGATTTATATTTGTAACGAAATCATTTTGTTATTAGAATTTATTTTAGACCATAAAATGATTAACTACATTTATTTTTATCATAAATGCATTAAATGTGATTGTTAAGGTAATAAATTAAATTACTTATTATCATAAATGTTGGAACTGGACCAGTCTACAACGGAGTTGAAGGATAAATTTTAAAAAAAATGCCTAATTTAGATCTATTGGGCCTACGAAGTCTCAAAGACATTAGATCCAATCTAATGAGGTTTTCTAACACCCCTAATTTTTTTTAACATTATTCAGAATATTTAATTGGATAGATTAATAAAATAATGTACATAGTTAAGAGGTGTGAGATTTGAAAACTTATAAGATCGAGCCATTATTAATGAACTAAGAAAAATTGTTTTATACTTAACCATAAAAGAGAAGATACGAGGAGGAGTAAAGTAGGAAATAGACTTATCATTTTCCTTAAACCGTCTCCCCCTCATTTATTTCTCACTTTACTCATTCACAAAAGAGAACTTTGAGGCCGGCCATTAAAACAAGGAAGAAGAAGCACAAAAATCAAAAGGGGATTCAAGCAAGTTTAAGGGAAACCAATGTAGTATTCAAATCTCAACTCCAGCATTTAAATCTAAGGCGAATAAGGCTAAAACCATCTCCTTGTCTCTTGATTGATTCGGTTATATATAGTACCCGAATTCATCTTGTTTGTTTTGCTAAGTTATGGTTGAATAATCATTGTTTGGATAGAATAATGATTTATGGAACTATTATGAAATTTTTTAAGCATGTTTTAAGGGAAAACCCTAAGTTTATAAGCTCTAAATGATTCGAATTTTTGATATGTTGTGTAAAATGATATTTTAGAGATGGGCTTTTAATTTCATATTATTCCAAATTTAATTGAATATTTTATGAATTTCCTAAGGAGGAGATTGGGTAAATTTCGTCTTAAAAAAATTAAATAAAGTTTTTGGCTTCGAAATTTTTTTGTGATAAAGAAAAGAATATTCTCAAATTTCTATGAATTTTTGAGACTTTTTCAAGTAATTTTGAATTATAATGAATTTATTATGCTATACTAGTATAAATCACACGAACATGCATCTAATACCTTCGATGGTCACAACATTTTATTTCAAAAAGTTATGTTGGTGGTGTCGGTTGCAAATTTATAGTGAAACTATTTTTAAGGGTGCTTCGGAAGGGGATGGTAGTGGATGTTGTAAACCGACGGTAAGATTTCGTTGGTGGATATAGGGCAATTTCGGAATTCCAAAAAGACACGGTTGAAATTTTATTCATTGAATTCTCATTATTAATAGTAGAGATAAGCATTTAAATTAATTAATTAAGGGTATTAATTAATTAAAGTTGAGAAATATTTTGGAAAGTGAAAATGGTATTCGATGGTATTTCTGAAAAGATTTTTTAAAGTTTGTTTTTATCCAATAGGAATTTGACAAAGTGTAAGATTTGGTAAAAATTATTTACTTTGAATAGAAATAAATCAGTGTTCCTGATAATTACGATGATATCATGCCGCATGTGTCCTCTCCAAGCCTAAAGGAATGCCGCTTCTATGAACATCGACAACGATGTCGAGGGAAGCATATGATGGCTACTTCGATAGCTATGGAATGATTCCATTAGT
Organism: Allium fistulosum; assembly: GCA_030737815.1. Taxonomy (NCBI): domain Eukaryota; kingdom Viridiplantae; phylum Streptophyta; class Magnoliopsida; order Asparagales; family Amaryllidaceae; genus Allium; species Allium fistulosum. The sequence goes on from CM060903.1 coordinate 1,409,650,298, forward strand.
GTCGACGACAATGGTGTCAGCAACTTATATTTGGCGGCAACATGTCCTCATGATTATCTAAGTGTTTTAAAGGACGCCACTCCTTTCTTTTCGACTGTTTTTAACATAATGGCAGTAATGCCACTTAACTTGACTTCGACTCTACGCATATATATTTTCGGCATAGTAACCGAAGTAAGTTAAGTAAAGATTTTTATGACGTCGGTGGTCTTGGTGTTGTTGTGCATCAAGATTTCAACCTTATATATGCAATTTGGTCACGACGCCGCTTCTCTCTTTAATGTCGAAGAGGCTTATTTTTCTACAAAATAAAACTATTTTAAAGAGGGGTTGTTACTACCAAAATTCCTTTCGACCTTGTCGAAACCACTTTGAACAGAAGACAAAGAAAAATAAGAGGAAGAAGCTCCAGCAAGACCTTTTGAATGAGTCAAAGGGATGCTACGACAAAGGTTCAGAAGTATCACAATCTTACGAAGGGGTTGAAAGGGTCGAAAGCACCCTTCCACTTCACTGACCACCTTTCGAAGCAGATGATTCCACATCCATGAAGACCTTTCGAATGAGTTAAAGCCACACCTTTCGAAGACAAGGAACGACAACTCTTCATATACATGCCAAACCTTTCGAAATCAAAGGTTTCGCCTTCACTCAAACCACTCAAAATCATACATCGGCCAGAACAACCCATTCAAAAGCCAAACCAAGCCTTTCGAACCGGTCGAAGCCAATATTATCTAGGGAGATTCCGCATCAGGTCACAGGCAAAAGTTCAAAAGCAACCAACAAAGTTGAAGCCATCAGTGTTGTAGCACCTTCGAAACCACTAGATAAAGAATATCGGCAGAGTCGAAAGCTCCTACAAAGCAACATAGAGAAGAAAGATGCAACTATCCCTTTTGACAAAGGCGGAAGCATTCTAAAGAAAATTCTGAAGCCACCTTTTGACCAGGTCGGAAGTATTAGGTCGAAAGGTGCTGACCCGCATCTATAAATAAGACCCAAGGGGTCTGGTTTTGCAGATAAAAACTCAGTCATTCTATACTTGTATTTTCTTAATTCTAAAAGCTGTAAACCCTAATTTGTAAATTGAATTGGGGAAATTGTATAGTAAGGACTTCTTTGAGCTGAGAAAGGGAAGACCACTGTATTTTTGATTACTTAGTTGTTTCAAAGCTTTATTATCAGAACTGATCGTGTTTTTCCAAGTGTCGACCACATCGAAAGGTATCTTCCAACTTAATCGAAACCCTGTGTATTCAAGTAACTCCAATTATAGACTCCAGGCCACCTTCTACTGGACTTCTACTTTCGACGGGATCGAAACCTAATCCCAATCCAGTTTTGCCTATAATTCCAAACCCAAACAAAAAATACTGAGGCTCCAGCTTTCGACAAGGTCGAAACCTCAAACCCAACTGAATTTACCTCTGATTCCCGACGCAAGTCCTAAACCACTAAATGACTTAGCTTTCGATAGGGTCAAAACCCACAAAATCAAACCTTAACTCAGATTCTAAGAGCTATCCTTTTGTGTTCTGCAACCGCTTCGAAAGGAAGGCTTTCTAAGGAATAACCATACTATCTTAGTATGCTCGAAAGGCTGATAAGAGAAGGAAATTAGTTGTTTCAACTGGATCGAAAGGTTGAACAAGGAAAGTTTCCTTTACAGCAACCTATTCGGAAGGGTAACCAAAGAGAACACACACATTCTATTCTCCTCAACTTAACTAAAGGAAACCAAAAGGGATTAACCTTCTCCTTTAACTCTACTTCGGGGTGTTGACAAGATTTCTTGTTAATATTTTGGCGCTAGAAGGAGGGATCGAACTTCCGACTTGGTTGAACACCCAACACCACTTGTCTCTAACCCAACTCAACTCAATTTCAAGCTTATCTACTTTGGTCTAACATCATCATGGCTAGCAAATCAAAAGATCCAAACAAGGATCTACCGAACCACATGTGATAGGATTCTCCTCAAGAACCATCAAGGAACCAATATGAAGAGTAAAGGCTAAGATTAGAAGCTATAAACTAGAAAAAAGCGGAATCATATGATCCATAGAAATGGAGTTTGAACCCTTTCATATTGGCTCCACCCCTATTTTTGAGTTAGGAAAAAGGAAAAATGTAAGTGACAATTTGTTCAGTCAAATGAGGAAAACTATTCAGCATTATTCCAAATAGCACAATCTTTGGAAAAGAGATAATGGCTAACTACAATGCCTTTGCACATAAATGGCAACAAACTACAACAGGAACACTTCCAACACAAGAACTCCAAAAGGTGTTGAAAAGAAAAGCACTCGATGAATGTGAAACTATAAGGCCAAGAAACAAGAAACCGAAAGGCCATCCTCAAGATACAAGTTTCAAGTCTAGACTTCCAAAAGAATGCAACTTAACAACATCCATAGAGAATATCTACTTGTTAACCAAGGATGAGCCAATTATTGGCCATCACAGAAAAAGAAGCCAAAATATTAAAGAAATTTGGGATCATCCTACTGCCATTTTCACATGATGAACGGACATGAAACCAACCATTGCAGGGCCCTAGAAGGGATGATAATCAACTTCTTCCATCAAGGAAAGATTAACGATTTGTAAAGAGAACATGAGTAAAGTCAATAAAGAATTACTTTTCTAAGAAAGATCCACAAGGTTGGGAGTGAAATACTCCTTGCATTTGGATACTGCCTTTAATAGTCAAAGCCTCTGTCCACACCGAGTTGGCCAGGGCAGAGTGCCTCCTAGAGGGAGGTTGGAGTAAGCCTTTATCTGTGCCACGCTATGGCCAGGGTAAAGCACCGGATAAGCCCTTGGCCGCTCCTTTGATCAGGTCAAGGTGCCTCCTGGAGGGAGGATGGATTAAGCCTTTGTCCGCGCCACGCTATGGCCAGGTTAAAGCACCAAACAAGCCCCTATCCGCGCCATGCTATGGCCAGGGAAGGGCGCCTCTGGAGGGAGGTCGGAGTAAGCCTTTATCCGCGCCACGCTATAGCCATGTTAAAGCACCAGACAAGCCCTTGGCCGCGCCTTTGGTTAGGTCAAGGCGCCTCCTGGAGGAAGGTTGGGTAATTCCTTAGTTCCAGCCTCTAAGAATAAGCTAACCAAGAGCACCAGACAACAACGAACTAAGACGTCCAAGCCCAAGAAGAGGCTCATCAAACAATGGACTAAGATTTCGAAGCATGAGAAACGTCATATCTCCAAAGGACTAAGATGTCCAAGCCTGAGAAATGGCATATCTCTAAAAGACTCAGATTTCCAAGCCTGAGAAATGGCATATCTCCAAAATACTAAGATGCCCAAGACCGAGAAACGACATATCTCCAGAAGGCTAAGATGTCCAGGCTCAAGAAGCAACATATCAGATTATGGACTAAGACGTCCAAGCTCAAGAGGCAACCGACCAAATTACAACTACATGCAAGACCAAAAGGGTTCATACATGTCGAAGAAGACAGAATCAAAGGAGTAGAATAGAACTCCACTTATTAATACCCGAATCTGAGTTTCGGGAATTTCATTTCTGAACTTCATTTACTAATACCTGAATCTGGGTTTCGGGGCTTTATCGATCACTTACTGTCTTTATCATACACTAATCTTGGTTTCAAGACTATTACTTATTAATGCCCAAATCTGGGCTTGAGATTTCTATTATGGATTTCTGATTATCCACTGCTAATGCTCGAATCTGGGTTAAAGACTTTTCTCAAAAAGATCATTATTATGAGTTTCCGTTAATACCCAAATTTAGGTTTCGGACTTCTTCTTTATCGTTGTTGTTGTTGTCATCATTATCGTTTTCCCCATCTTCTTTGACGGCATCATCGTTGTCGCCTTCATCTTTGGAGTCAGATTCGACTTCGAAGGAAGGGACTTCAAAAGAAAGAATCTTGGAGGCGTCAATTTCCTCCTTTTCAGCACCTTCAATTCCCTGCTTCGTCTAATTAATCTTGCCCATAACTCTATCAACAAGGGTAGAGTCGAGCGAAGGAAAGCTTATCTCAGGGCATTTGTCGATGTTGTCAGTGTAAGCGAGCATCGGAGCATCCTCGAAAGAGTTCATCATGATCTCATCAAGTGTAGTATCGAGAAACTATGACACTCACCGTTTTGCATCAGAGATAGTACGATTGCCAGTTTTAGAGAAGCCTTGTTCTTCTCTAACTTCTCCTTCAAAGAGGCATTGTTTGCCGCCATTCGGACCTTCTCCTCGTCGGATTCTTTTATGGTCATTTGCATTGCCAAGTTTTCGTCGGCGAGGAGTATACGAGCTTTCCTTTCCTCTAAGATAGTGGATTTCGACTGGGCGAGGGAAGCTCTCAATCGCTCCAGTTCGTACGTAGCTTCGTCTTTTTCTACAGACAAGGAAAAGACTTGGTTCTTTAAGGCAAAAATTTCCTCCTGAAGCTAGGATGATTCAACAGAAGATTTGGATGCCTGCTCTTGCAAAGATAACCAACTCTTGGAAATCTGAAAGGATAAGTACACCATAAGTCAGAAACTTGAAGAAGAATAGTAACGATAAAGTCGAGTGAAGAGAAACTTACCAATAGTTGTTGTTCTATTAGAGAACGATAGTGTCCTGCCAGGTCAGAAACAGAGGTAGGCAGGTGAATGGAAGCAAAGGATGTAGAGCTTAAGATAGATCGGACTATCTCTTCAAAGTTAATAGAGGATGTAGGAGATGATGGCCTTGGAGGAATGTGCTTTTGAGAAAAGGTCATCTCCAATGCTTTTCACATTTCCCCATGTGCACGTGGAGAGCTTGAAACAGTGATGCGGGAGAGAGGATCGATTGTAGTAAAAGTCTTCTTGGATTGGTTATGAGGAGCTTCAACAATCGGGCTCTCCAAGGCTTTATCAAGAGTTAAAGATTCCTCCTTCTCAGAATCGGGAACATCAACTATTTTAGATATTTTCAAGGGTCGTTCCTCCGCAATTGATTTGCCTAATTTTCTCTTAACGGCCATCTTTGTTTTAGCAAGAGATTGAGAAAAAGACGACGCACGAGAAGTTGTAGGAGGAGGAGCCGGACCACTAGCAGGTTTTTCAACCCGAGGAATAGTTGTAGAAATAGATTATAAGTCAACAGAATAATTTGGAAAGTAACACAGTGATAGATAACAAGAGCAATGTTTATAGCTTACCGAAGTGGTTAGAGCAAATGGGAGACATAGGGGAGAAATTTGTAGGATCTCATAGGGAAAGGAAGCGTTTGCTTCGGGATGTGTGTTGAATCAAAGAAGGTTGCCCCAAAATCCTTTAACCAAAGGGGAGAAGAGAGTGCTTCTTCAAATTTGTAGGATTCAACAGTTTCAATCGGTTTCCAGTCCTATTTGAAGTTGCAACAAGAGACTCTACCATCCTCTTTGCCTCATTCAGTTTTTTAGTAGGAACACCTGACAGAAAGCATAGATCAGTAAAGAAAAGTAACTACATAGAAGGAAAATAATGAAATTTGAGCTTACGTGGAGTAGAGAAGATTCCGCTAATGTTTGGGAAGCGTCCGACGAAGAAAATTTGATTCTCCCAATCTTTAAAAAAATTCACTCCCTCTGATATCAATTTCTTGGGAGGTCCACCCTGAAGATTTGGTTATTAAGGTTGCTGAGTTTGACCAATCGAACGAGGTGATTCAATAATTTAGCATTCAGAGAAGGGATGCCAGATTCAAGCGCCATCTACTCCAAAGATAGAAGATAGATGTACACATTCGAAGATAGCTGGATCGGAGCGATTCCAAGATAAGATAGAAACCTAGATAAGAAGTCCGGGAATGGAAGAAACCCTCCGTGCCATATATGTATAGCAGTGTAAGCGAAGAACCCTTCAGGAGGGCTGCTGATGGAGTCATTCTCAGTAGGTGGAATGGCTACCACTCCGGTGATTCCAATGTCGTTGAGAATAGCATCCACTTCATCTTGGGTGGATATCAAAGAACGCTTTGAAGTAGCCTCAACTTTCTTTGGAGAACTCATGATTCTGCCAGGTGAAAACGTTTCAGTTAGAGATTACAGTTTGTTATGAAGTTAACATTCTTTCAAGGATTAGTAGAAGCCTACTAAAACAATTTAAACATCAAACCAAACATGAAACTTCAAATTCTTGAAAGAATGTTAAAGTTAAAAATGAGATATATTGAGTTTTCGACAAAGTCGAAAGGAAAGAAAAGGTTAACGCTTAGCAAATACCTCTTGACAATGTCGAAAACCCAGATATAAACATCTACTGAGCTTTCGACAAGGTCGAAAGGGAGGGCTGAAGTATATGTCCAATCAGCACCCTTCAATAATGCCGAAAGCTCAATAGGAACTATGTTATTAGAAGGGAATGGTTAAAAACAACTTAAAATTTTGAACAAAGTATACACTACCAACATTCAATAAACAAGATAACAAAAACCTTCAACACTATCGAAATCCATGACCTAAGTCTTTCTAAGAGAATATGAATGCCATCGAAACCTTATATACCCATTGAATCGAAAAGTTATAGGTTAAAATCATACTAATAAAATAATGAAAGTACTTGGGACGTTTCGACGATGTTGGAGAAAAATGATGATTAAGTCCCCAGATGTTTATTGGAGGTTTCGACTCATTACTAAAAAGAGGCTTCGATGGAATCGAAAGGGCATCATGGTTTCGAAAGCGTACTAAAAACAAAATTTCAATCAATACAACAGGTTTCGACTAGGTTGAAATGTTTGGCTTGATTCATGAATTTTACAAAGTATGTTTTCTTCGATCCAGTTTATAAACTATCTTCTCTTCAATCCCATTTACAAAAATACATATTTCTAACTTAAACAAACTAGGAATAAGCGTGTACTAAAGGTGGCGAAACCTATAAGATGAAGTTTATGCCTTCAAAAGAGTGAATTATAGCCAACATCTTCGAAAGGTGTTTGAATACTCTAAAACACAAAATTGCTTTCGAGAAGGTTGATTGCATGATACTTTACTATATAACCTTTCGACGAGGTCAATCAAATTAGCGCTACATTACCCTTCGACCCCATTGAAAGAAGCTAAGAAGGCAAAATAAAGTTGCCGCCTTAATCCCTTTCGAAGGGGTAGAAAAGAAAATTTGTGGCGCCAATTTTTAATTCGTACAACTCAAAGCTTGCAGGCAAAGAAAATAGGAAATTCTTTCTTCCTTAAACCCGATTTCAACCTAGGAATTCAAAAAATTAATAAGCAAATGAATTAAAATGCAAATCGGCTATTTAAAAATCACTAAGATGAAAATTCAAATTCTCTAAAAAAAGACAATAATAATAAAGTTTGAATATGGAAGGATTAAGATGAAAAGCAACAGAAAAACAACTTGAATCAAGCCATGAAATTAAATTATGGAATGTTTACAAGCATAAGCTTAAACGATTTTTATTGGGTCAAAGCTACAGTTCAAATCCGAACGAACCTCACTGTAAAATAGAAATTTGAAAAGAAAAGCGAGGTAATATCAACTTACTTAAGATATGAATCTTTGATTGTTGTAGATAAAAATTATTTGAGGATGTGAGAACTGTGATTTTTGCTTGAAGGTAATTTGATTGCAGGTGAATAAAAGAGATGAAGAGGAAATTGTGATTTATAAGAAAAGTCGGCAAAGAAAGTAGACAGCCTGATTAAATTTAAATGAACGGCCCAGATTCATGCGGGAATGCGAAAAGGCGGGAAGCATTCAGGGTTTCGAAATGATTGACTTGGAAAGTCAAGAGCATCCCTTCGCAAGGGGACAAATGTTACTAACAAAATTCCTTTCAATCTTGTTGAAACCACTTTAAACAGAAGATAAAGAAAACAAGAGGAAGAAGCTCCATCAAGACCTTTCGAAGGAGTCGAAGGGATGCTACAATAAAGGTTCAGAAGTATCACAACCTTTCGAAGGGGTCGAAAGGGTTGAAAGCACCCTTCCGCTTCACTGACCACCTTTCGAAGTAGATGATTCCATATGCATGAAGACATTTCTAATGAGTTAAAGCAACACCTTTCGAAGACAAGGAACGACAACTCTTTATATATGCGTCAAACCTTTCGAGATCAAAAGTTTCGCCTTCACTCACACCACTCAAAAGCATACATTAGCCAAAACAACCCATTCGAAAGCCAAACCAAGCCTTTTGAACCGGTCGAAGCCATTATTATCCAAGGTGGTTCTGCATCAAGTCACAGGCAAAAGTTTTGAAGAAACTAACAAAGTCGAAACCATCAGTGTTGCAGCACCTTCGAAACCACTGGATAAAGCCTATCAAAAGAGTCGAAAGCTCTTACAAAGCAATATAGAGAAGAAAGGCGCAACCATCCCTTTCGACAAAGGTGGAAGCATTCTAAAGATAATTATGAAACCACCTTTCGACCAGGTCGGAAGCATTGGGCCGAAAGGTGCTGACCCGCATCTATAAATAAGACCCAAGGAGTCTGGTTTTGGGGATCCGAACTCGATCATTCTATACTTGTATTTTCTTAATTCTAAAAGCTGTAAACCCTAATTTGTAAATTAAATTGGGGAAATTGAGTAATAAAGACTTCTTTGAGCTGAGAAATGGAAGACCTCTGTATTTTTGATTACTTAGTTGTTTCAAAGCTTTATTATCAGAACTAACCGTGTTTTTCCAGGTGTCGACCACATCGAAAGGTCTCTTCCGACTTGATCGAAACCCTTATGTATTCAAGTAACTCCAATAATAGACTCCAGGCCACCTTCTACTGGACTTCTACTTTTGACGGGATTGAAACCTAATCCCAATCCGGTTTTGCCTATAATTCCAAACCCAAACAAAAAATACTGAGGCTCCAGCTTTCGACAAGGTCGAAACCTCAAACCCAACCGAATTTACCTCTGATTCCATATGCAAGTCCTAAACCACTAAATGACTTAGCTTTCGATAGGGTCAAAACCCACAAAATCAAACCTTAACTCAGATTCTAAGAGATATCCTTTTGTGTTCTGCAACCGCTTCGAAAGGAAGGCTTTCTAAGGAATAACCATACTATATCAGTATGCTCGAAAGGCTGATAAGAGAAGGAAATTAGTTGTTTCGACTGGATCGAAAGGTTAACCAAGGAAAGTTTCCTCTACAGCTACCTGTTCGGAAGGGTAACCAAAGAGAACACACACATTCTATTCTCCTCAACTTAACTAAAGGAAACCAAATGGGATTAACCTTCTCCTTTAACTCTACTTCGGGGTGTTGACAAGATTTCTTGTTAACAGGGGTGAAGAGGTCTATGTTTCAAGAGGGTCGATGACCCTATATCTTTGGCAGATAGCCATGTAACTTATAAAGTAAAGTTCTATTTTAAAAAGGGTGGATAACCTATAGTTAATGATATTCGACATGAATTTATACTAAAAAGAATTTTAGCATTGTCTTACCGTTTGTAGAGCGTCGATGAGGCATAGTGCGGATTGAATGCCCCATAACTTTATTAGAGGCGGAGAGTCTCATGTTTTCCATTTTGACGTCATTGTTGGGAATACTAATGCCATTTTAAATTGTAAACTTCGACACTATCATTGGGGACACCAAGATGATTGAACTTAGACATTAATTTAAATTTAAATTATTTAATGGTGGCGAGCCATATGTTATCGACTTCGACTTTAAATCTTGGGGATACCACTATTTGTTTTCAATAATTTCGGCATGAATCAATTGGGAATACCAATGTGAGTCACCTTGAAACACTACAACTTTAAGGAGAGATAACCTAATTAGGGACACCAATAGATATAAGGTTAAACAAGTGGGTAACGTGAGTTAAATTGTAAAATGATGGGTTCATAGTTTTCCTAGGAAAACTATAGGATGTGAGATGGATTGTCCACATCATACCGGAGATGGATAGTCTTTATAAGGTTAATAAAGGATGCACAGTCATCCTAGGAAAACTATGGGATGTGTGATGGATAGTCCATATCATTGTAAATTAAATGGAATATATGTGATGGATAGTCCACATAATTTAGACAAAGGAACCATATGTGATGGATAGTCAATATGGTAGGGGATGGGTAATCCAAGTAATAGTTGTACGTAAGATGGATAGTCCACATAATTATGAATATGTTTAACTGCGAGATGGGTGAATTGAATTACAAGACAGGTAGGTAGTCATTTAAAATTAAGATGGGTAATCTAATAAATTGGGATGGGTAATCTAGTATATGTTGCATAGTTATAAATGCTATTTTGTCCTAACCATATTGCTTGCAGGAGCACAATATATGTTAATTAGTGTTGGTTAAGATACTAGTGAGGGGAAAACTCATTCTTATCAACGGTGTGGTCTCACTAGATATCTATTTGGTTCGATATGGTAGGTTATTATTCACACCAGACTATTGTCTGACTCGAACTTTAGTTTTCCCTTTTAACTCTTGGGCACTCATTTGAGTAGGTTGGGAGTAAGGGATTTCAGTTCCAATTAGACGAATAAGCACCCGGAGACGTGCATGAGGCAATCTAGCTATTACGAGCTTTATCTATTTCCGCTGTGTAGTTTGGTTTTTGTCTATTTGGATGTAATGTCAAAATTGTATAATTGCCAAATATTTGATTCTGCTCAACCAAGTGGGCATCTTCATATGCCACTCTTGGAGTATTTTATAATAATTATATTTTCTTCAAACGTGGAATTACAAATGAAATTATGTAATGAATATGAAATCATATTTAGAAATGGAAAGTAAAAGTCATTTCCGAATTATGTTTGAATTTTTTTCATGTTTATGTCCTTATGGTTATTGATATGGCTAACATAGTCATATTTTGTCGCTGGAGATTAATAACTATAGACGACTGCATCATCCGTACCGATCAGTTTTGGGCATCGGAATGGAGAATATTACGGTTTTAAATAAAATCTTATTTTATTTAAATTTTTTAAAATGAGTTTTAAATATAATTTGAATTTAAATATATAATAATGAATGTATCAAATACACTCATATATGTGTATAGTGCAAGTGCAACATATAAATAGTGTACATAGTTAATGTGTATGTATATGAGTATTGAAATTTACACCGCAATGGACACATTCACCCTTTATTTATGTCTTTATTATCCATAGTTTATTGATTTTTATTTGAATTTTTATTGTGAATTTTTTATCATGGAGGCCATTAAGGGAGAGGAGGAGAGCAAGAGAAAAAAATAAGAATTTTTGCTAGAAAAAGAATAATGGGTTGGATAATAGAGAATTGTGTTTTAAAGGAAACGTTGAAACCTTTCAATTCTTTATTTTATAACCCTCCCTATTTAATTCCTAATTAAATCTCATCAAATCATCTCTCTCCTCTTTATATTTTCAGTAGAAGAAATAAAATTTAAGAGAAAAGGGCAAAAATCATTTCATAAATGAGATTTAGTAAGTCATAAAGAAGAGTAATGAATGGAGATTTAATTCCTTCTTTCATTTTCTCTTTTGGATTTTCAAATCGAATTTGAAACCTCTCCCCATTTTCATTATGCATGTGGGCCCCAAAAAAATTCCCAAAATCGCTTGGCAGTTACTCTTTTTAAACTCAGTTTAAATACTTTATAGATACCATATATCAATGCGCGCGTTTATAACTTTTATATATGCACTTTATTAAACACTAATGATATTCAAAAAATCAAATAAAGTTTACTAATTAATATTTCATAAATTTGAATTAATTTAATTAATTTACAATAATTTATAAATTAATTAAATCGTGTGGTTTATTCAGAGTATTCATCATTACAGTTGTGCGGCTAATATCGAACAATTCAAAAATTAACGTTCATATGTCACCTTAGCTAGTGGTGTGATATTTTGGTTGAATTTATCGCTTGCACATCCTTTTGGTAAATCCAATTTTACTTATTTTAAGCGGTATACAATAGTGACGATTCTTTACGCCGATTCTCTTCGTCAAAACTATATCACTTTGGACTTATGGAATTTGGTAATGGTGAAAATTCCAATATCGTCCATATTCAACTTTATAGTCCAAACAAAAAAATCCTTGGTTCAATAATTATAAGTATTACTAACCGAACTACTCTGGCTAGAGATTTTGACTTTTAGTTTACTTCAGTTGACCGTGATAGTAAACCCATATAACCGAGGAGATGAATCCTCCCTTGAATAATATTTCACTTTCGATACTTCCCATCGAGGCAACTATAGTCATTCGATGGACGCCGTACCATAATTTAACTATAATCAATGCGAAGCTTTAATATTGAAGATAAACGGTATTCTCAAGTTAAGAAAACTATCTAAATTAGTCTTTTCAATATTTTCTGTTAGATCTTAGTTATATAAACCAATAGAAAACCATCGAATGAGTCATTATCCAATAACTATCACTACGTAACCCGTTAGTGCCTCAAGCAACCATGAGTAATACACGACCCAACATTTGGAGAGCATTACGTACTCTAGTCTCAACAGATGTATCGATATCGATGTCCAATGACTAGGAATATTTAAAATGACGTGCTTATCATATTATGATATAATATTCATGGCTACAACTGTTTGTAACTGTTATTATAAACGCGTCATTTATGGACTTTCCAACACATATACTTAAATTAACTAATTAATTCATTATAACATTTTATAACAAGTATATAACAAAAAGCATATAACAAAAAGTAAACACCTTTTATCTCAAATGGGATTGGTTATTGAGTTAGATTTATATAACAATAACAATAATAACTAAGTCATTATTGCAAAACAAGTTGGGGTCGGATAGAGATGGAACCCAAAACTAAATGACAACCTCAATTTAAAATTAATAATAACAATAACAGATTTTAAAAAAATAAAAATAAAATAAAGTAAAATAATTAAACAAATAATAATAATAAATGGAATAATAAATAAAAATAAAAATAAAAATAAAAATAGAAATAGATAAAGAAATTAAAAAAAACCCAATGATGATGATGATACTAATAGTAATAATGATACTATAAGTAATAGGGACCGAAGACCAAACACTACGTCTTAGGTTCCTATTAATCAGTTCTGTAATCTTAAACTTATAACACTACCCATAAACCAACCCTAAGTAAAAAACTCCTAGCTCATGGTTCTGCTATGTGGATCTACGCACTCCTATCCGACACCTGTTCTTCGCATATATTCCAATCCCTCAAGTCCCTTTTTACTACTTCCTCTCATGTCAACCTTGATCAACCTCTCTTTTAGCATTTGATGCAACCTATAATTCCAATGCAAACAGGTACCTCGGGAGGCCTCCATTGGAGATGTCCAAACCATCTTAAGCGGTGTTGGACTAGCTTCTCTTCAATTGGTGCTACTCCAAGTTTGTCACCAATATCATCATTCCTAATTCGGTCTCATCTTTTATGACTACAACTTCATCGCAGCATACACTTCTCTGCTACACTTATCTTTTGGACGTGTTATCTTTTATTAGGCCAACATTCTGCACCCTACAACATCGCAGGCCTAATTGCCATTCTATAGAACTTTCCTTTAAGTTTTTTGTGAGACTTTCCTATCACAGAGAATGCCAAACGCTAATCGCCATTTCACCCATCCCATTCGAATTCTAAAAATAACATCTTCATCAATCTCATCATCATACTGCAACATTGACCCTAAATATCAAAAGGATTCCTTCTTGGGGACTACATATCCTGCCAGAGTGACATCTCCATTCTTTGACCTGACACCACTGAACTCGCACTTCATATACTGTGTTTTAGTTCTGCTAAGCCTAAAACCCTTTGATTATAAAGTCTGCCTCCACAGCTTCAGTTGTCTATCAACATCTATCTTACTTACGTCAATCAGCACAACATCATTAACAAAAAGCATACATCAAGGAATCTCACCTTGTGTACCCTTCGCAACCTCATCCATCGCTAGGGGAACAATGTAGGAGCTCAATGTTGACCCTTGATGCAATCCTATGTTAATGGGAAAATCACTGGTTTCACCATCGCATGCTCTGACACTATTCACAACATCATCGTACATATCCTTGATAAGAGTAATGTACTTTATTAGGACTCTCTTCTTTTTCAGAGCGCACCACATAACCTTTCTCAGAACTGTGTCATAAGCTTTCTCCAAATCGATAAATACCATGTGTAGATCCTTATTTTGCTCCCTAAATCTCTCTATAAGTTGTCTTATCAAGAAAATATCCTCTAGAGTCGACCTCCCAGGCATGAAACCAAATTGGTTTTTTGAAAACGCATGTCATCCCTCTTAATTGATGTTCAATGACTCTCTTCCAAAGCTTCATTGTATGACTTATAAGCTTAATTCCTCTATAGTTTGTGAAACTTTGAATATCTCCTTTATTCTTGAAGATTAGAACTAATATGCTTCTTCTCCACTCATTCGACATCTTATTTATTTGAAAATATTATTGAACAACTTATTTAGCCAGGCTATCCCTGCATCTCCAAAGCATCTCCATACCTCAATGGGTGTCATCAGGCCCCAACGCCTTGTCTGCTTTCATCCATTTTAGCGCCTCCTTTACCTCGAGCTCTTGAATTCTCCAAACAAGATGTCTGCTGGTGTCATCAAAAGAGTTGTTCAGCTTGTCGTAGTGCTATCACCTTCTTCATTGAATAACTTGTCGAAGTATTCTCTACATCTATTTTTTATCTCATCATCCTTCACCAAAAGTCTATTATTCTCATCCATTTGGTTGAAGTCTCTCGTCTTCCTCTCGCGGAGCTTAGCTATCCTACAGACATTTTTTCACCTTCTTCATACTTAGCTTTTGATGTAGATCTTCTTACATCCGACTCCTTGCTTCACACACTGCTCTCTTTGCGTACTTCTTTGCCGCTTTGTACTTTTGCATGTTGTCCCCGCTCCTGTGATGATGCAAGCATTTGTAGCATTCCTTCTTCTCTTTTATAGCCTTTTCCACATCACTGTTCCACCACCACGAATCTTTGGTTTCATGTTTATTTCCTTTTGTTATCCCAAACACATCAGTAGTCACTTTATGAATGCACATTGCCATCTCATCCCACATGTCATCCGCTTCTCCTTCCATATTCCATGCCCCTTCTCCCATTGCTCTATCCTTAAAGACCTATGAGGCTTCTCCTTTGAGCTTCCACCATTTCATCCAACTAATCTTGGCTCCTTTATCTTGTCGAGCACGTATTCGAAGATGAAAGTCGAATATCGAAAGCTGATGCCGTGAGACGACACATTCTCCATGTATGACTTTGAAATCTACACAAGCTTGTTTGTCATCTCTTCTAGTAAGGACAAAGTTAATCTGCCTAGAGTGTTGGCCACCACTGAAAGTAACTAAATGCGAGTGTCTCTTTCTAAAGAGGGTGTTAGCCATTATGAGATCGTAAGCAATAGCGAAATTCAATATTTCTTCTCCTTCTTGGTTCCTACCGCCATATCCAAAATCACCGTGCACTCACTCAGAACCCCTTGTAGTTGTACTAGTATGGCCGTTGAAATCTCCTCCTATAAAAAGTTTCTCGCTACTAGGCACATCTCTAACCATGACACCTAGACCTTCTTAAAAATTTCTCTTGGCGGTTTTATTTAGGCCTGCTTCTGGGGCATAGGAACTAATGACGTTCAAAACCATATCACCAACTACCAGCTTGACTAAGATGATCATGTCCCCTTGTCTTCTAATATCGACAACTCCATTTTTAAGGTTCTTGTCAATTAAGATGCCTACCCCGCTCTTGTTACGTTCTTTTCCCGTGTACCATAACTTAAAGCATGTGTTCTCCTCCTCCTTCGCCTTTTGGCCCATCCATTTGGTCTCTGGAACGCATAAGATATGTACACGTCTCCTAGTATTAACTATTTCTCTTAACTTTCCTGTTAAGGACCCTACATTCCAACTACCTAACCGAATCCTACGTTCATTGACTAGCTTCGTTGCCACTCGCACCTGCCGAGTAAAGTGCGAAGACCCTTGCACATTTATCACTACATTGGGTGTGTCGATGTAGCACGCCACTAAGGGAGTGACGACCCGAACCTTGTATATTTATCACCATACCCAAGCCTCCATAAGGCACGCCACTAAAGGAGTGGCAACCAAGCCCTTGCTTATTTATTACCATACCCGAGCCTTGATACGATGCGTCGCTAAGAGGGTTACGCCCCAATAAAGTATAATAAGGTTCCATTTCCATAAGAGAGATTATGGTTTTTCTGTTAGTTTTCCAAGTCTATCACAACCTTCCTCCTTTATCCTAACTTGGGACAGACTGCATACTAAACTACACAGGTGGAGTAAGTTAGATTTATGTAACAATTTACCTAATTGCCCCTAGGGCGTACCCCTAACTCTATCGATCTACCACTTCACTTGGGGTTGATTGTGGGATCTTATTCCAACTTCTCCAATCGGTTCTTCGAAACTAGTCGGGCCAGTCCCTCGATGAACAGGTATGCTATTATGTTTCAATCATCTACTAAGTTAATCAATTTCTCCAATGTCGATAAACCGCCTTTATCATATGGAATAATTCGGAGTATGCCTCTCAACCTCCGGTGAGCTCTAAGTTTTGTTACGAACTATATCATGATATTGTTACCATATCACAACGTTATGATATTCTCAACATTTGGAATCATCCTCAGCTCAATTATAAATTGTGCATTTATTATGTATATACATTGCTTTTATTATGGCTCTATTCAAGGTGATGTACTTGGCCTTTTATTGAATCATCTACAATATCTTATTTGGGACGTTTCTAACTTAAAGCTTTTTAACCAAGCATTGAACATAAATTTTATATTTGCATAGCATACTCAATACCATATATGAAGTTTGAGTTCGAATACTCCTTCATAAAGAGTTTGTTGTTTCTATAAACAATTCTCCTAAATACACGAGAACACTCTAAACTTCCATTTAGTGACCTTAATTTAGATTTGATATTTTCTTTATGTATTAAATACTAAAACAAATCATAATATAGTAGATAACATAACATGTATGATAACTCCTATTGCTAATGCATAAGGAATCCATCTTGCATGTTTCTTATTAAACATTTTAATAAGGTGTTTCTGCATAATGTATGAGTCATTCCCAATATCATTTATACTCACTATAAAGGACATCATTTGCAAATCCAACGTCCACTATAAAAACAACTAAAAGCTGATTTTGATACAAGTACATCATTAACAATCGGCAGTGTGTTGGTTTTTAGAAGAGCAAGCCGGTTTTATAATGGAATGTCCACTTTTATTACCATACCAAGATAAAAGAAAACGAAGAAAACAAAAAAACATCGAAAGCCCAAAAGCGAGAAAAGACCCAAAATAAAAATTCAGTTAATACTCCATCAAAGGAGATTTTTGCAACATCCCCTTACTTGGAGACCCAAAGCTAACAGCTACGGATGCTGCAGTGATCCGTAGTTATTAATCTTCAACGACCAAATATGGCGGTGCTATTACATTGATACACAGATCACAGAAATATGGAAAAAATTTAACAATTCAAAAACATATTTCCATATTCAATTCAAAGCATTACTTGTTCACATCACGTTAACCACGTTCAGCTAAATATAATTATTACAATTAAGCCAAGAGCGACATATGAAGATGTCCCTTGGTTAATCAGAGAATATAGTATGGCTAATAGATTTGCCTTTACAACAAAACACACAGCGAAAATAAAAACTCTAAATAACTATATGCCTCCTGCACGCCACCGGAAACTTTATTCGTCAGAGAAGAAAACCTAAGAACCTTAAATCTCAAACTACTCAAAATAAATTGAGTGCCCGAGAGTTTAAGGGGAAAACAAAAACTTCGAGTTAGACATAAAGCATGGTATGAATAATAATCTAACATCTCAATCCTTTTAGATATCTAGTGAGACCACGCTGCTTAGCGGAATGGGTTTTCCCCTCACCAGTATCCTAAAACCTTTTTAAAGCCATATACTATGCTTCTGCATCCACAATGGTTAAAACATACATTTCCAAAATATTATAATGATATGTATACTTGAAAAATAATTAATATATCCCTTCCCCAGTTTAAACTGACACCCTGTCTTAGTTATAGTTCCTGGGTCAGTACTAACCTTTTTAGTTTTCATGGTTTTACTAATAACCTTATCATTACTAATAGACACCCTGTCCTATTTATAGTTTTCATGGGATCACTATGAACCTAAAGGCTCCTGCCAGTTAACTTAATTAATTCATGGGTCCTCCTGAACATATTGGTCTTCCCAATAACTAATCACCTTATCCTAGTTTTTATGGGCTGACTAGGAACCTATGGACTTGTAGGATCTAGATTAACCCTAGAGGGGGGGTGAATAGGGTTATAGCAAATTATCTCGAATTTAAACAAACTGCAGAAAAGTAAATCACACACACAAAATTTACCCAGCTTCGGTCCCTGCCTACTGCTGCATTCCCAGATTTCTATTAGAATTAAACAGTCTCCTGCTTACAAACACTCTAACAGACTCGCAAACCCTGCTAACGCCTATAGAGTTTTGCAAACTCGCAAACCCTGCTTACCGAACTAATCCTAACTAGACAATCTGACACAACCTAAACTCTAGGTGGTGATTTACCAACGGTTTGATTTGAAAAGTACAGAATTTAAATTTAAAAACAAATTAAAAAACAACTTAAAACAACCCTAATATACCAAAGCCTTAACAACAAAATAAATAAAACCGGCCCAACTATTATCACAAAAAAAAGAAAATGCGGCCCTTTTTCTTTTATCTGATGTCGGCCCCGATTCCTTCTTTGTTTGAGATAATGGTGGCTCGTCGTTCCTCTTTACAACTGAAATTAGAGCTTCGGCTCTCTGCTTCCAAAATTAGGGCTTTCCCTTTGTCGAAGCTACCGACTTTTGTTGATCGATTGAGTAGATGATCTCGTGTGTAACTTTGATCGATCGTTTCCTTGTTGCTCTGCTTCGATTCTCGATCGAGTTAGACTTCTGACTTTGGTACGTGATTTTTGCCTTTTGCTTTACTGTTTTCTCGTACTTGAACTCGATGAATTTTGTGTCGATGATGATTGTGGCTTTAAATAGGATACGAAATCCTTGATTTTCGTCTGATTTGATTTTTTTGAATTTGTCAAATCTTTTGCTCGGCCGTTCGATTATTGTTGGATGTTGAGATGATTTTTGACTGCTTCAAATCCCGTATATTTTTGTTGCTAGATTCCCACGTCATTGAAATTTAACTCGCGATATTTCTGACTTGTTCGTCTTTGTGATTGCCACGGCTTTGGTTTGAAATTGTTCGATCTTTTACCTTTGACTTTGACCATTTCTGATTTCACAAATTTCTGGCTTTGACTTGTACGTTCGTTATATTCTTTGATCACAACTATGACTTTGATTTTGAATTTGCACCTCTAAATTTTGTTTACGGTTCGGTGATGATATATTTTGTTTTCTGACATCACCTGACTTTGGCTTCTCTGTTTGCTACCTTACTGCCAAAGTGTATTGTGTTGTAGTGATTGTGACATTGAGCCTGGGCAATATGGTTGTGTTGCACTGCTTCATTATATTTGCATTATGTACGTCTTGTAGAAATGTTGTATTTACTTACATCCATATTGTCACTGTATCATGTTTGAGATTGCTCATTTGAGCTGTTGTGGCCTTCACTTGATATTGTCACAGACTTGTACACTTAACTGGTTCATTGATGTTTGTTCATTCATGTAGTTTCTAGTATCACTCTTTGAGACAGTTTGCATGTCTTGTACCACTTGTGTCTGCGCTTTGTTGCCTGCACTGAGTTTGCTCTGGTCCTCAAGTATGTGATGTATGTTAACAAGTCTGGTTGCATTGTGATGTTCTGTGGTCATTTATGCATTGATGCTATTCTCTGTTGTTCACTGGTCTTTGTTTGTTCATCTTGTAGTCTGGTTTGCTGTTGTATGTCATATCTGCATGTATATATTGGGTTCTTTCCAGTGTGCACTTGTTTGCACTGTCATTTTGCTGGAATGACTACGACATTGTTTTGATGCTCTGGTCTTTAACTTGTGAACTACCTGCTTGATTTCCTTGTTATTCATATGCCGGTGCCATAGTCTTTGTGCATTGAGCTGCACATGATATGTTGTGCACTTGACTTGAAGTCTACATTGTGCATTGCCTTGCCTTTGATCTTGTTTGTTGGTTTAATCCAGCTTGTCTTTTGACTCGACTGTGCACACGAGTTGGCGAGGCAGTGCACACGTGTGTATTGCAGCCACTCACGATTACCTGTCCCTGATAAGAATACTGATATGCACAGATTTTACACAATCAAAAAATGATGACAATAACCCATATATCTAAGGCACCAAAAAAAACAAATTTATATTTTTGCAAATTCAAATTTGTTTATTTTCAGATTACTGCTGTAGTTGCTAATTATACAGGTACACAGAAGACATGACAAGAACTAGAGCTGGACAATGCAGATAGATGCTGATGTGCAGACAGAGTGAAATAACTGAGTGTTGAGTGTTGTAGTGAGAAAGAAATGTAAATGTGAAATGTATGAAACCGATGTATGTATATAGAGAGAGCTGAAAACTTTGTATTGATTAAGTGTTGAAATAAAATATTATTTTGAATAAAAATACTGATTGAATTATATAAATTCTGTGCAATAGTATTATTATTCAATATGAATATTTATTCATATATGTGTATAGTACAATCTGCAAACACATTGATATATGTTTGTTATCATCAAACAAAAAATCACATCAAACAATCTCCCCCTTTTGATGATGACAAACATATATTTTAAAGATTTTGAAATTCTAATAAAAGTGTTTGAGCATGAGATATTTAGCTCCCCTTATATGAATGCTCCCCCTACAATTGAGACCACTCCCTATTCAGAAGATTTAGAAAATTATAGAAGAATAAAAGAACTAAAGAAAATTAACTAACAACATTTAACAAATTTGTTGGAGTATTCCAAAAATATTTACTTTCTTATCAAAATCTTGTTCTTCTCCCCCTTTTGTTATCATCAAAAGACGGATAAAACTAATGAAACGGTAGTGGGAAAAAATGTTTTTTTTTAAATAAAAACAAATGCAAAAACAAATAAAAATCATAATAAATCATAACGAGATAACAATTTCCACATTGTAGAGAATGGATCGATGATTCGGTTTTTTTTATATAATGAGAAGAGAGAAATTTTTAAAATAATTTGACATTTAAGCACAAAAATAAGCACTTACTAACCACGCATAACCATAAGGACTTTTAAATGGGATTAGCAGTTACTTATTAGTCTAAGCATCCGGAAAATACTTAGCTATCATACTCCATCCATGCATAACCATAAGGACTTTTAAATGAGAATGGAATAATGATAAAATAATTTACTCACATGCTCCATCCATGCATAACCATAAGGACTTTTAAATGAGAATGGAGGCATGAAATATTTTTTTTTTAATTTTACAAGAAATCACTCTTCTCATTTTTCGAAACCATTATGAATGATAGAAAGATGGTAGAAATAGAAATGATCGTGGAATAAGTTACCAAGTTAATTATATTATGAATTTTTTTTAATTTTGAAAATAAGACAAAACATATTTCCACTACTGAATACCATATTTGAATCAATCTTTGAATAATATCCAAAACTGGTTTGAATTCTAGAAATTGAAGTTGAAAATAAATATCCAAGAATATTTCAACTAAAAAATGGAAAATGATTAGTCAATTTCAATAATCCCCAAATCCAAACGTAATCTGGAAAATCTGTCTTCGGGGAGGGGTTTTGTGAAAATATCAGCAAGTTGAATCTCAGTTGAAATATATTCAATGCAAATGTCTTCCTTAGCAATGTGATCTCTAAGAAAGTGGTGTCTCACATCAATGTGTTTTGTGCATGAATGATGAACAGGATTATTTGACAAGTCTATTGCACTTTTACTATCACATTTTAATGGAACTTGTTTATAAACTAAGCCAAAATTAGAAAGAGTTTGCATCATCCATAAAATTTGAGCACAACAACTTCCTAAAGCAATATATTCTGCTTCAGTGGTGGATAATGCAACACAGTTTTGTTTTCGACTAGACCATGAAACTAATGAATGTCCTAGCATGAAACATGTCCCACTAGTACTCTTCCTGTCAACTAATGAACCAGCATAATCAGCATCAGAATAACCAACTAAATCAAAATTTTCACAAGAAGGGTACCATAGTCCAAATTTGTGTGTGTGTGAAAGATATCTCAAAATTCGTTTAGTGGCTTTTAAATGTGATTCTTTAGGATTAGATTGAAAATGTGCACACAAACACACAGAAAACATAATATCAGGTCTAGAAGCAGTAAGATAGAGAAGTGAACCAATTATCCCTCGATATTTCTTCTGATCAACAGCAACTCCTTTCTCATCTTTGTCCAACTTTGTTGATGGGCTCATAGGAGTTCTTAATGGTTTGGAGTTCTCAACTCCAAATTTCTTCAACAGTTCCAACACATACTTGGATTGTGAAATGAAAATACCATCACTGCTTTGCTTGATTTGAAATCCAAGGAAAATTTTCAATTCTCCAACCAAGCTCATCTCGAATTTAAACTGCATGACTTGTTCAAATTTCTCGCACAAGAGTTCATTAGTAGCACCATAAATGATATCATCCACATAAATCTGAACAATCAAAAAATCACTTTCTTTATGTAATAGAAACAGTGTCGTGTCATCACTCCCCTTTTTAAAACCATTTTCCAAAAGATATGTACAAAGGCAGTCATACCAAGCTCTAGGAGCTTGCTTAAGACCATATAATGCTTTTTCTAGTTTATACGCATGATTTGGAAAATCATGATTTTCAAAACCGGGGGGTTGTTCAACAAAATTTCTTCTTTCAAATCACCATTTAGAAAGGCACTTTTTACATCCATTTGTTTAAGTTTGAAACCCTTATAACATGCAAAACTTAGCAAAATCCTAATGGCTTCTAACCTAGCAACTGGAGCAAATGTTTCATCAAAATCTATGCCTTCTATTTGGTTATATCCTTTTGCGACCAACCTAGCTTTGTTTCTAATTACATTTCCTGATTCATCAAGTTTGTTTTTGAACACCCATTTAGTTCCAACAATTGGATAGTCATTAGGCCTAGGAACTAATTTCCAAACTTTATTTCTCTCAAATTGATTAAGTTCATCTTGCATTGCTAAAACCCAACTTTCATCATTAAGAGCCATTTCAACAGAATCAGGTTCAATCTCAGAAATAAAACCACTTTGACAACAAAACGCACACAATTTTTTATCAAATCAAGAGCGAGTGTGTATACCTTCCGTAGGATTACCTATAATCAATTCAGGAGGATGATTGGGTTTGAACTTCAATTTATCAGCATTAATAGTCCTACTTTCAGGTTTCTCACTAGATGTCCCTTCTTCAATGCCTTCATGATCTACCCCATCGTCAACCGCCTTTTCAATCGTCCTTTCCATGTCAGATTCATCGAATTTTACATTGATTGATTCAACAATAGTTTTTGTTCGTTTGTTGTATATCTTGTAAGCCTTACTCCTTGTTGAATAGCCCATGAAAATTCCCTCATCAGCCTTTGATTCGAATTTTCCAAGTTGATCACCTGTGTTAAGAATGAAACAAGGACATCCAAATACACGAAAATAAGAAATGTTAGGTTTTCTTTCATGCCACAATTCATAAGACGTTTTTCCAAGTATTGGTCTAATCATTACTCTATTCATTACATAGCACGAAGTATTCACTGCCTCTGCCCAAAAGGTTAGAGGTAGTTTACTCACTCAACATGGATCTAGCCAATTCTTGCAATGTACGATTTTTCCTTTCAACCACCCCATTTTGTTGAGGTGTTCGTGGAGCAGAAAATTCATGTTTTAAACCATTTTCTTCACAAAAGCTTTCAAAATCCAAATTTTCAAATTCGCCTCCATGATCACTTCTCAAAGTTTTAATTGAAACTCCCTTTTCATTTTGAACAAGTTTTGCAAACTTTGAAAAATAATCAAAAGATTCAGACTTTTTGGCTAAGAAATAAACCCATGTAAATCTAGAATAATCATCAACCAATACATAACAATAACGTTTTCCATTCAAGATTGCAATTTCATTTGGTCCAAATAAGTCCATGTGAATTAATTCAAGGACCCTTGATGTGCTAACAATGTTTTTAGGGAGAAATGATGATCGACTAAGCTTGCCTAAAGAACATGCTTTACACACTTTATTATTTTTAAATTTATGATGTGGTAACCCTCTGACTAATTCTTTTGTTTCAAGTTTTTCCAAGAGGCCCATGCTAGCATGTCCAAGTCTCCTATGCCATAAGGATGCCTCTTCGTCGGTGGCTACCAAACATCTAGAAAGTTTTAGATTATCAAAAGAAAGTGTGTAAACATTTCCTTTTCTTTTGCCCATAAAAACAATGTTATTAGAAGATTTATCAATGATTTTGCAAGTATCACTATCAAAAACCACATTCATACCTTTGTCACATAGTTGGCTAATAGAAATGAGATTTTGATGCAAATTATCGACGTATAAAACATTAGTCAAGGAAAAAGTACCGTTACCTACTTTACCTTTACCAATAATCTTACACTTGCTATCGTCTCCCATGATCACATTTCCACCTTTAAAATTCTCTAGGCTAAGGAACTTTGATTTGTCACCTGTCATATGTCAAGAACAACCTGAATCTAGATACCATTCTTGTTGCTCCTTAGCCCGTCAACAAACCTCACTAGATTCCTCTGAGCTTGCTTCTGAATCTGATTTTGCCATAAGACACAAGTTAGCCTCCTCTGAGCAATTATTTGAAACTTCCTCTCCTTCTTCATCATCCCAAGTTGCTGCAAACGCCTTCTTCTTCTTTTTCTTTCCTTTGTTGTTTTTAAGAAGTGGGCATTTTTGTTTGAAGTGGCCAGGCTTATTGTAGTTATAGCAAGTCAATTTATTATCGGAATTGTCAGAATCTTTTGACCTATTACCATTTGTTTTCTTCTTGCGTGGCCTGAATCTTGACCATTTTCTAAGATTATTGACAGCCATTGCAAGCTATTCAATTGGATTTTCTTCTTCTTCATCGCTCTCTTCTTTGCTCTTTAAGGCAATCGTCTTTTTCTTTGATTCGGAGTTGTTGCGTTCCTCCTTTGTTTTTAGCTCAAGCTCATATGTCATCAAGTTGCCGATCAACTCCTCCATGCTTAGTTTACTCAGATCTTTCGATTCTTGTATTGCCGTGACTTTTGCCTCAAAGTTCATCGGTAAGACTCGTAGCACCTTCCATACAAGCTCCACCTCAGTGAATACCTTCCCAAGCGCTCTAGCATTGTACACCAAAGTTGAAAAGCATCCAAACATGTCCTTTATACTCTCGCCTTTGTCCATCACAAAGTTCTCGTATTCATTGCTGATTAGGGCTAGACGAGACTCCTTGACTTGAGAAGTTCCTTCATGCGTCACCTCCAAGGTATTCCAAATTTCCTGCGCAGTTTTACAATGAGAAATTCTATTAAATTCATTCTTATCAAGAGCACAAATCAAAGCATTCATGGCTTTAGCATTTGTAGTTTTTAATTTCTTATCGTTAACGTCCCACCTATCCTTAGGTTTAGGAATCTCAATATCACCAACAGTTATAGTGGGAGATTTATAGCCAGTTTCAATAATATCCCAAACATCATAATCAACAGAACTAAGATAAATACCCATCCTAACTTTCCAATAAGCATAATCATTCCCATTAAACATGGGTGGCCTAGCAATAGATTGCCCCTCAGAAAAAGCATTATTTGGTGGATTCATGACTCTAGAGTTAAAGAAAAATACCGGGCTCCGATACCACTTGTAGGATCTAGATTAACCCTAGAGGGGGGGTGAATAGGGTTATAGCAAATTATCTCGAATTTAAACAAACTGCAGAAAAGTAAATCACACACACAAAATTTACCCAGCTTCGGCAATCCTTGCCTACTGCTGCATTCCCAGATATCTATTAGAATTAAACAGTCTCTCGCTTACAAACACTCTAATAGACTCGCAAACCTTGCTACCGCCTATAGAGTTTTGCAAACTCGCAAACCCTGCTTACTGAACTAATCCTAACTAGACAATCTGACACAACCTAAACTCTAGGTGGTGATTTACCAACGGTTTGATTTGAAAAGTACAGAATTTAAATTTAAAAACAAATTAAAAAACAACTTAAAACAACCCTAATATACCAAAGCCTTAACAACAAAATAAATAAAACCGGCCCAACTATTATCACAAAAAAAAGAAAATGCGGCCCTTTTTCTTTTATCTGATGTCGGCCCCGATTCCTTCTTTGTTTGAGATAATGGTGGCTCGTCATTCCTCTTTGCAACTGAAATTAGGGCTTCGGCTCTCTGCTTCCAAAATTAGGGCTTTCCCTTTGTCGAAGCTACCGACTTCTGTTGATCGATTGAGTAGATGATCTCGCGTGTAACTTTGATCGATCGTTTCCTTGTTGCTCTGCTTCGATTCTCGATCGAGTTAGACTTCTGACTTTGGTACGTGATTTTTTCCTTTTGCTTTACTATTTTCTCGTACTTGAACTCGATGAATTTTGTGTCGATGATGATTGTGGCTTTAAATAGGATACGAAATCCTTGATTTTCGTCTGATTTGATTTCTTTGAATTTGTCAAATCTTTTGCTCGGCCGTTCGATTATTGTTGGATGTTGAGATGATTTTTGACTGCTTCAAATCCCGTATATTTTTGTTGCTAGATTCCCGCGTCATTGAAATTTAACTCGCGATATTTCTGACTTGTTCGTCTTTGTGATTGCCACAGCTTTGGTTTGAAATTGTTCGATCTTTTACCTTTGACTTTGACCATTTCTGATTTCACAAATTTCTGGCTTTGACTTGTACGTTCGTTATATTCTTTGATCACAACTATGACTTTGATTTTGAATTTGCACCTCTAAATTTTGTTTACGGTTCGGTGATGATATATTTTGTTTTCTGACATCACCTGACTTTGGCTTCTCTGTTTGCTACCTTACTGCCAAAGTGTATTGTGTTGTAGTGATTGTGACATTGAGCCTGGGCAATATGGTTGTGTTGCACTGCTTCATTATATTTGCATTATGTACGTCTTGTAGAAATGTTGTATTTACTTGCATCCATATTGTCACTGTATCATGTTTGAGATTGCTCATTTGAGCTGCTGTGGCCTTCACTTGATATTGTCACAGACCTGTACACTTAACTGGTTCATTGATGTTTGTTCATTCATGTAGTTTCTAGTATCACTCTTTGAGACAGTTTGCATGTCTTGTACCACTTGTGTGTGCGCTTCGTTGCCTGCACTGAGTTTGCTCTGGTCCTCAAGTATGTGATGTATGTTAACAAGTCTGGTTGCATTGTGATGTTCTGTGGTCATTTATGCATTGGTGCTATTCTCTGTTGTTCACTGGTCTTTGTTTGTTCATCTTGTAGTCTGGTTTGCTGTTGTATGTCATATCTGCATGTATATATTGGGTTCTTTCCAGTGTGCACTTGTTTGCACTGTCATTTTGCTGGAATGACTTCGACATTGTTTTGATGCTCTGGTCTTTAACTTGTGAACTGCCTGCTTGATTTCCTTGTTATTCATATGCCGGTGCCATAGTCTTTGTGCATTGAGCTGCACATGATATGATGTGCACTTGACTTGAAGTCTACATTGTGCATTGCCTTGCCTCTGATCTTGTTTGTTGGTTTAATCCAGCTTGTCTTTTGACTCGACTGTGCACACGAGTTGGCGAGGCAGTGCACACGTGTATAAATGTACACGTGTGTATTATAGCCACTCACGATTACCTGTCCCTAATAAGAATACTGATATGCATAGATTTTACACAATCAAAAAATGATGACAATAACCAATATATCTGAGGCCCCAAAAAAAACAAATTTATATTTTTGCAAATCCAAATTTGTTTATTTTCAGATTACTGCTGTAGTTGCTAATTATACAGGTACACAGAAGACAGGACAAGAACTGGAGCTGGACAATGCAGATAGATGCTGATGTGCAGACATAGTGAAATAACTGAGTGTTGAGTGTTGTAGTGAGAAAGAAATGTAAATTTGAAATGTATGAAACCGATGTATGTATATAGAGAGAGCTGAAAACTTTGTATTGATTAAGTGTTGAAATAAAATATTATTTTGAATAAAAATACTGATTGAATTATATAAATTCTGTGCAATAGTATTATTATTCAATATGAATATTTATTCCTATATGTGTATAGTACAATCTGCAAACACATTGATATATGTTTGTTATCATCAAACAAAAAATCACATCAAACAGGACTTATCCAGTAACTCACTGCACATCCTAGTTTTCATGGGTTGACCAGGAACCTACTGATACTTCCATTAACCACTTTCTTATCCTACTTTTCATGGGTTTAAGAACCTATTGATTGATGTCAATACTTAATCCGGATATAGTTTTCATGGGTTCACTACAAACCAATTAGACCCTGCCAACTACTCTTAATACTTAGTTTTCATGGGTTAACTATGAACCTTTTGGTATGTACCAATAACTACCTTATCATAGTTTTCATGGGTTTACTATGAACCTTTTGGTTTACACCAATAACTACAAAGTTTAGGCATCCTATGTTTTTGGTCACCCTGACTCCATAGATGCAAATTTACTCATTCAGGAGTTTAAGCCATTTATATTCACTATTTAGTTAACCTACTGGTTCTTCTATCCCTTTTTCCCTAAAATACGGTTATGGGTTATCATGTGTATATAATCATAATTGAAGAAGCAAAGCAATAATTTAACAATACCACTCCTACGGGTTTAAGTCCTTGAAAGACATATCATAACATAGTTAACACTTTTAACTTATATTTTTATCAAGGAAATACTTCTTCAAAATTACATACTTAAAGCCATTACAAAGCTCCTTTATATAAGCCGTGGGTTTTTCCTTTAAAATTTAGAGTATGGGTTGTCAAACCTTCCAAAACCAAACCTTTCGACCTTGTCGAAAGGTCTACAAAACAACCTTTTGAAACCATTAGGACCATTCTGCCATTTAAACCTTTCGAAAGCAATGAACTCATAAAATATAAACCTTTCGAAAACATTGGATTTTATCTTTCGAAAACTTACTGGGTCCAAGTTAAAAAATGCGGAAGGTCCTCTTTTAAAACCTTTCGACTACGGTAGAAGCAACCTTTCAACCTTGTCGGAAGGTCTGCTTCGAAAGCCTTAAAACATTTCATTTAAAACAATAGGCCTCCGCCTTTAAATCACCTTCTTCGAAAGCTTTGGGTTTTACTAAATAAATCATCTAAGTCAAAAGCTTTGAAATCTTTTGAAAGCAATGGGAGAAGCGGCTGGTTTTTAAAACAAGTAAACCTTTCATCTTTGTCGAAAGCAATGACTTCGAAAGGTTGGAAAAGCGGCTATAACCTTTCGACTGTGTCGGAAGGTTCAAAACAAAGCAATAATAAGTGGCAGTAACCTTTTGACCGTGTCGAAAGGTAAAAAAACCTTTATTTAAACATTTGATCTGGTCGAAAGCAACCACGTCGAAAGCTCTAATTCGAGAGCGAAGCAGGCGAAAACTTTAGTTTATAAAACAAACATACCCCAACTTCTTTGGCCATAAACCTTTCGACTATGAACCCTTCGACCTTGTCTAATTCATTACGTACCAAGATACTTGATACCATATCCATTGGTTTGACTTTGTCGAAAGCTATAACCTTTCAACTTAGTCGAAAGGTCCGGGTCGGAAGGTTTTCTGCTGTAAAAGGTTAAAACATGCAAAAAGTATGATTTCTTTATTTTTAACTTAAAAATGATATCTTTTCAACTAACCTGCCTTTGTTTGTCAAATTCTCATTGGTTAATAATTTCTTTTCAGAAAAATACTGCCACTATTTTCAGATTTAAATAATAATTTATTTTTATAAAATGCCCCTTCTCTTTAATAAAATGTATAAAACATTTAAGTCCCATACCTTAATTGTTTTATATATTTAACAAAACACTTAGGAAAACTCAGGAAAAATCCCAGAAAATCTATTTTAATATGTTTTCCAACATATAAAAATTTCAAATCCAAATAATCATTATTTTTTCCATAATTATTTTATAACCTCATAAGTCATTTTCTTCACAAGAAAATTTATATAAAATCCATATAAACTCAAAAATTATGAGAATTGAAACCCATCTCCAAAATCATGTTTTCTATAACATAAAATTTTCCTATGGAATTTAAAAATCATTTCATCTCGTTTTACCCTAAACCATGTAAATCCTTTATTATACAACCTTGTTTGAACACATATAAATCATAAACAAGCATATCATTATTCAACATATCATAAAAATAGATTTATCCTTAAATCTGAAACCATTTAATGTAAAAATCAAAATAGAGATGTAGAAACTATTATTCACCTTGCTTGAGATAAGGAGATTAGAGATTGTTTGAGATTGATTTTCCTCTAGCTTGAATCCTAAGCTTTCCTTAAATTTTCTTCTTCTCTTCTAATGGCCGGCCTTGCTTCTCACGGTTATGAATATTTTTGTTTTAAGGTAAAATGAATGTGTAAGGCCTTAGGGGAATGGTATAAGGGTGGGAAACGTGCTATTTACCCTAATGCCCTTATGTTTAATATCCTAACCATTTTATATAGGTTCATTAGATTAAATAAGCACGGCCACCTAGTTCATTAATCAACCTCAATCTCCTTATCTACATTATTCTATTTAATTTATTCTAATAAACCTCCCGAATAATGTTTATAAAAATAGGGGTGTTACAGGCTCCCCTCCTTATAGAATTTCGTCCTCGAAATTCAGTAAGGACTAACTAGCAAACATAGCAATCATCTGTAACATCTCCTAACAACCATACTAGCCTACCTGACTATCATAATCAATATAAATCTAATATAGACATACCATCAAAAAAGATAAGGATAAGCCTCTCGAATCATGTCCTCTGTCTTTCAAGACAGTCTTTCTCGTTGTCGCTCCACTGAACTTTCACCAACTTGACTGTCTTGGTCCCCAATCTCTTCTCATCTCTCGCTACAACCTGAAATGGTTGTCTAACAAAAGTCAAATCAGGTTCCACTACTAAGTCCTCTAGCTTTGTCTATGGAACAGTAGACTCTGGATCATGCACATACTTACGAAGATGAGACACATGGAATACATTATGGACACCTGCCAAACTGCTCGGCAACTCTACTCTGTAAGCAAGCATTCCAATCCTTTCTATAATCTGAAATGGACCAACATGCCTCGGAACCAACTTTCCCGATTTTCCAAATCGTACCACACCCTTCATTAGGGATACTTTAACGAAAACCCTGTCTCCTGCTAAGAACTCTAGGTCTTTACGCCTCTTATCTGCGTAACTCTTCTGCCTGGATTGAGCTTCCTTCATCCGTCTTCGGATTAGCTCAATCTTTTCTGACGCCTCTCTAACCAAATATGGACCTAAGACCAATCTGTCTCCAGTCTCTAACCAACATGCTGACGATTTGCATGACCTTTCATACAAAGCTTCAAAAGGCGCCATTCCTATACTAGTATGTTAACTATTATTATAGGAAAACTCGATCAAATGTAGGTGATCTTCCAAAGATCCACCAAAGTCCAATACACAAGCTCTCAATAAATCTTTGAGTACCTTGTTGACTCTCTCTGTCTACCCATCTGTCTGTGGGTGATAAGCTGTACTCGTCTTGAGCTTGTTACCTAATACCTCTTGTAGACTCCTCCAAAATTCGCTAGTGAATAATGCATCCCTGTCGCTGACTATGCTACTAGGAATCCCATGAAGTCTAACTATGTTCTTCATGAACAACTTTTCCAAAATATGTGCCGTCCTGGTTGCCTTCACCAGAATGAAATGGGCACTCTTGGTCAACCTGTCCACTATAACCCATATACTTTTATTTCCTCGATTTGACCTTGGCAACCCGTCTATAAAATCGATCGATATCGAATCCCATTTCCAAATCGGAATATCTAAAGGCTGAAGTAACCCACTTGGCTTCTGATGTTCGGCTTTCACTTGTTGATAGTTAATACACTGCCTAACCCACAAGCCAACATCTTTCTTCATGCCTTCCCAATAGAAGCTCCTCTTCATGTCTTGATACATCTTGGTCCCTCCAAGATGAATTGAAAACTTCGATCGATGACATTCCTCTAGAACTTTC
The DNA here is from genome assembly GCA_030737815.1 of Allium fistulosum. Taxonomy (NCBI): domain Eukaryota; kingdom Viridiplantae; phylum Streptophyta; class Magnoliopsida; order Asparagales; family Amaryllidaceae; genus Allium; species Allium fistulosum. Next base: position 1,409,682,576 of record CM060903.1, read on the forward strand.
CTCCATAAGTTCTCTATATTTGGAAAATATAACCGTCCCTTTTTCCTAAACCATCCTCTTTGGTCAAGACTAAAATCCTTTAAGTCATCAACTACGGATCCTCCCTCAAGCCTTCTAATCTTCTCAGCTTAAACTGGATCATCTCTCTGCTTAGAAACTATCCTCTCAATCAGCACTGGTCGAATTTATAAACAAGACAGCATGGCAGCACCCTGACTAGAACTAGCAGTAGATCTCAACTACACACCACAACTGGCTAAAGCTTCTAGATCCTTCCATTCTACCAACATTGCTAACACCACATTCTGATGTTTCCTACTGAGAGCATCTGCTACTTTATTTTCTTTTCCTGGGGTGTATTCTATACCGAAATCATAAGCAGCCAAAAATTCCAGCCACCTCTGTTTTCTCATATTCAACTCCTTCTAAGAGAATAAATACCTCAAGGACTTATGATCAGTAAACAATTCAAATCTCTCTCCCAATAGATAATGCCTCCAAATCTTCAAGGAAAAATTCACTACGGCCAACTCCAAGTCATGAGTAAGATATCTAACTTCGTGCGGTCTAAGCTGCCTAGATGCGTAAACAATAACTTTGCCCTTCTGCATCAACACTGCTCCCAATCCAGTACCACATGCATCAGTGTATACTACCAACCCTTGGTGACACTCTGGAACTACTAACACTGGCGCATTGGTTAACAAATGTTTTAACTAAAGGAATGCTTCCTCACATTTGTCGGACCAAACAAACTTCACTTCCTTCCTGGTCAACTTAGTTAAAGGTGCTGCTATCCACGAGAAATCCACGATGAATGTCCGGTAATAGCCAGCAAGTCCAAGAAAACTCCTGATCTCGGTTACCATCTCTGGTCTCTTCCAATTATTGACTGCCTCAATCTTAACTGGATCAACTGACAATCCTTTCTCTGAAACCATATGACCAAGAAACTTAACTTCTCTTTTCTAGAAATGACACTTGGAAAACTTCGCCTTCGGCCGATTCTGCCTCAACGTCTCTAACACCAATCTAAGATGAATCTCATGCTCTCTTTCATCTTTAGAGTACACCAAAATGTCATCCATGAACACTAAAACAAACCTATCCAAGTGCTCTCTGGAAACCTGGTTCATCAAATCAACGAAGAAAGCAGGTGCATTCGTCAATCTGAATGGCATTACTAACCACTCATACAAACCATATCTAATCCGAAATGCCGTCAAAGGAATGCTATCCTCTGCCACTCTCAACTGATGGAACCCCATCACCAAATCCAATTGGGAAAATACTTTGGCCCCACTCAACTGATCAAACAAATCATCTATCCTTGGTAGAGGGTACCTATTCTTGATCGTCCTTTCGTTCAACTTACGATAGTCGATGGACATCCTTAACGACCCATCTGGTTTCTTCACAAACACCGCAACTGCTCCCCAAGGCGAACTGCTTGGTCTAATAAAATTTCTTCCTTCAAGATCTACTAGCTGCACTTTCAATTCCTTCATCTCTGTCGGTGTCATTCTGCTAGACGGTCTACTGACAGGTTCAGCTCCTGGTATAATGTCTATCTGAAACTCAACAGCTCGTTTCGGAGGTAATCCAATAACCGACTCAAAGATATCTGCAAATTCTCTAGCCACACGAACCTGACTAAGCTCTTCTCCAACCTACATGGCACTCAATAAAGCACAAACACTCTTACTGGAATTCTCCATCGAGAAAATAATTCGATTATGACTATCTGGGTGTCTCAATGATATTTCTCGATCCTGGAAAAATATCCTAGCCTCATACTTACCCAACCAATCCATATCTAAGATGATCCCGAAATCTACGAAATCAAAAACATACAAACTGCATGCAGACTTATGTCCTAGCAAATCAAACTCTAACTGATCACATCTCATCCAAAGAGTTGCATACCCTCCAATTGGATTCGCAACCCTTAAGGAAGTAACTAGGTATGTGGGTTCTATACATAACCTATCAACCAAATATTATGATATAAATGATTGTGATGCACTAGTATCAAAAAGTACCCTAACTGGTATACTCTGTATCAAAAGCGTACCTTCCATCACAGTCTTTTCTTTCTCCGCTGCAGTAGGTCTAGAAGAAGACGATGATCCAATAGCAAACACCTTCCCTTTGTCCACCCCGACTGGCTCTGGACACTGCTTCTTATAATGCCCAACTTGGTCACAGTTGAAGCATTTCACATTTTTCTTCTCCGCAGGCTTCTTCCCTTTATCAGTTCTACACTCATGGGCATAATGACCTTTCTTATCACACTTATAACACACCAGATCAACCATTGTCTTCTTAGCTGCATCCCCTTTCTAGGCTCCCTTCTTCTTAAATAATTTCCTTTTCCTTCCTTGAGAACCCTGGAACTCAACTGGCTTCTTTCTAGCTGAAACAGCAAGCATCTCCTCATGGCGGACGGTCATCTCCACCATCACATGATAAGGTTCTCTAATATGAGTCATAGGCATTCTGCCCAGCTCTAGCCTCAAATCCCTAATGAATCTCTCATTCCTCCTAACATCCATGTCGACTAAAGCATAACCATATCGAGATAGCTCATCAAACTTATAAAAATACTCGATCACAGACATCTACCCTTGGACAAGATCCATAAACTTCCTCATTAATGCCAATTTGGCAACCTCCGACAAGAATCTCTGCTCAAACCTCCTTCTGAAGTTAGCCCATGTCAACTCGATCTTCCTCCGACACTCCTGCCGTCACACTGCTCCACCAATGAAGTGCTAACCGTTGCAACTGTCTAGAGGCTAGCCTTCTCTTCTCTCCATCATTCAAGCCTAAATCCGTAAAGATCCTTTTAAAGTTCAGCAGCCAATCCTCTACTTCCACAGCATCTACCGTTTCAGCAAACGGCTTTCCTCCCAATCTGACATAGTCTCTACTCAGCTTAACATAGTTATAACCAGCTGGAACTACAGGATTAGCTCCACCAACATTCCCAGCAGCTCCTGCTTGCAAAATATTAGCCAACAACTGATACACCATCTCCACATCTATTGGCGGATTTCCAGCACCTACATTAGCCTTAGCATTTTGATCAGCGTTGGCCTGTCGACCTTGGTTTCTCCGGGTATTAGGTTGAGCATTTCCATTGGTAGTGGTGCTTCCTCCACCCAGATTTCCTCTTCTGTTTCCTGCCTCCATATCCTCTTTCTCGTATATATGCATACGAGCTTTAGTAAGATACAGAAGAATGGTCTAAGAGAGAGGGGAATATGTACTTAGATATATACCCATATATCAAATACAAGTACGTTACCATAGCGTTAACGCAAACCCCAATCTAATTTTTTTTAAATTCATTGGATTATGTTTGAAAAAGCTTTTAGGTTCAACTTTTCTTTTAAAGTTTCATAAACCTATGCCCTGATACCAACTTGTAACATCCCCCTACTTGGAGGCCCAAAACTAACGGCTACAGATGCTGCAGTCATCCATAGTTATTAATCATCAGCGACCAAATACGGCGGTGCTAGATACATTGATACACAGATCATAGAAATATGGAAAAAAATTAATAATTCAAAAACATATTTCCATATTCAATTCAAAACATTACTTGTTCATTACATAATCCCAAATCACGTTAAACACATTCAGCCAAATATAATTATTACAATTACGCCAAAAGCAACATATGAAGATGACTCCTTGGCTGATCAGAGAATATAGTAAGGCTAATAGATTTACCTTTACAAAAAAACACATAGGATAAATAAAAACTCTAAATAACTATATGCCTCCTGCACGCCACCGGAAGCTTTATTCGTCAGAGAAGAAAACCTAAGAACCTTAAATCTCAAACTACTCAAAATAAATTGAGTGCCCGAGAGTTTAAGGGGAAAACAAAAACTTCGAGTTAGACATAAAGCATGGTATGAATAATAATCTAACATCTCAATCCTTTTAGATATCTAGTGAGACCACGCCGCTTAGCGGAATGGGTTTCCCCCTCACTAGTATCCTAAAACCTTTTTAAAGCCATATACTATGCTCCTGCATCCACAATGGTTAAAACATACGTTTCCAAAATATTATGATGATATGCATACTTGAAAAATAATTAATATATCCTTTCCCCAGTTTAAACTGACACCCTATCTTAGTTATAGTTCCTGGGTCACTATTAACCTTTTTAGTTTTCATGGGTTTACTAATAAACTTGTCATTACTAATAGACACCATGTCCTATTTATAGTTTTCATGGGATCACTATGAACCTAAAGGCTCCTACCAGTTAACTTAATTAATTCATGGGTCCTCCTGAACCTATTAGTCTTCCCAATAACTAATCACCTTATCCTAGTTTTCATGGGTTGACTAGGAACCTATGGACTTATCCAGTAACTCGCTGCACATCCTAGTTTTCATGGGTTGACTAGGAACCTACTGATACTTCCATTAACCACTTTCTTATCCTAGTTTTCATGGGTTTTCTAGAAACCTATTGATTGATGTCAATACTTAACCCGGGTATAGTTTTCATGGGTTCACTACAAACCAATTAGCCCCGGCCAACTACCCTTAATACATAGTTTTCATGGATTAACTATGAAGCTTTTGGTATGTACCAATAACTATCTTATCACAGTTTTCATGGGTTTACTATGAACCTTTTGGTTTACACCAATAATTAAAAAGTTTAGGCATCCTATGTTTTTGGTCACACTGACTCCATGGATGCAAATCTACTCATTCAGAAGTTTAAGCCATTTATCTTCACTATTTAGTTAACCTACTGGTTCTTCTACCCCTTTTTCCCCAAAATACGGTTATGAGTTATCATGTGAATATACTCATAATTGAGGAAGCAAAGCAATAATTTAACAATACCACTACTGTAGGTTTAAGTCCTTGAAAGACATATCATAACATAGTTAATACTTTCAACTTATATTTTTATCAAGGAAATACTTCTTCATTACATACTTAAAGCCGTTACAAAACTCCTTTATATAAGCCGTGGGTTTTTCCTTTAAAATTTAGAGTATGGGTTTCCAAACCTTTCAAAACCAAACCTTTTGACCTTGTCGAAAGGTCTACAAAACAACCTTTCGAAACCATTAGGACCATTCTGCCATTTAAACCTTTCGAAAGCAATGAACTCATAAAATATAAACCTTTCGAAAACATTGGATTTTATCTTTCGTAAACTTACTAGGTCCAAGTTAAAACATGCGGAAGGTCCTCTTTTAAAACCTTTTGACTACGATAGAAGCAACCTTTCGACCTTGTCGGAAGGTCTGCTTTGAAAGCCTTAAAACATTTCATTTAAAACAATAGGCCTCCGCCTTTAAATCACCTTCTTCGAAAGCTTTGGGTTTTATTAAATAAATCGTCTAAGTCAAAAGCTTTGAAACCTTTCGAAAGCAATGGGAGAGGCGGTTGGTTTTTAAAACAAGTAAACCTTTCGTCTTTGTCGAAAGCAATGACTTCGAAAGGTTGGAAAAGCGGCTATAACCTTTCGACTGTGTCGGAAGGTTCAAATCAAAGCAATAATAAGTGGTAGTAGCCTTTCGACTACGTCGAAAGGTAAAAAAACATTTATTTAAATATTTGACCTGAAGTCGAAAGCTTTAATTCGAAAGCAAAGCAGGCAAAAACTTTAGTTTATAAAACAAACATACCCCAACCTTTTTGGCCATAAACCCTTTGACTATGAACCCTTCGACCTTGTCCAATTCATTACGTACCAAGATACTTGATACCATATGCATTGGTTTGACCTTGTCGAAAGCTATAACTTTTCGAGTTAGTCGAAAGGTCTAGGCGGAAGGTTTTCTGCCATAAAAGGTTGAAACATGCAAAAAGTATGATTTCTTTGTTTTTAACTTAAAAAGGGTATCTTTTCAACTAACCTGCCTTTGTTTGTCAAATTCTCATTGGTTAATAAACTTTTTTCAGGAAAATACTGCCACTATTTTCAGATTTAAATAATAATTTATTTTTATAAAATGCCCATCTCCTTAATAAAATATAAAACATTTAAGTCCCATACCTTAAATAATTTTATATATTTAACAAAACACTTAGGAAAAATCTGGAAAAATCCCAGAAAATATTTTAATATGTTTTCTAATATATAAAAATTTCAAACCCAAATAATCATTATTTTTGCCATAATTAATTTATAACCCCATAAGTCATTTTCTTCACTAGAAAATTTATATAAAATCCATATATACTCAGAAAATTATGAGATTTGAAACCCATCTCCAAAATCATGTTTTCTATAACATAAAATTTTCCCATAGCATTTAAAAATCATTTCATCTCGGTTTTGCCCTAAACAGTGTAATGTTTTCTATAACATAAAATTTTCCCATAGCATTTAAAAATCATTTAAACCCTAAGACGCGCCTTCTCAAGATTTTCTGAAAAATTATAGACCCAGAGAGTTTAATCCCCTTAAACAACCTCTCATTCCTTTCATCCCAAATGGCATGGATAACTTTCTTGAATACCTTGAGCAGAAGAATAGAATTAGGAGTCGTCCAACGAGTAGCTTGAAAAATTAATGTCCATTCTATCGTATGATCTATGGTAGGAATGTGCAGCTTGTGATGAATAAGAATCCTTCTCCATGAACATATAAGCAGTGAAAAAATGACCTATATTTTCAGGTGCACGAGAACAAAACAAGCATTTAGAAGAATTGATGATTTGTCTATTAAAAAGATTGTCTGGCATATGTGTAACATTGTTAATTATTTTCCAAAGCAACAAATTCTCTTTAGGCTTAGAACCTGATTTCTAAATTCTCCTGTGCCAAGAAAAATGTTGGGATTCTAAGAGTTTATAAGAGATTTAAACACAAAGTAGATCGAGTAATTGGACTTCTTATTCCAAAAAATATTCACATTTGTTGCAAGGATATTGGAATTTTGAATTTCATTCCATAGGATCTAACAATGGGAGAACTTGTATAAGCAATATTACATTTCCATGATGAACGAAGTCATCAGCTATTGCAGTCTTAGGAATACGAGAGAGGGCTCGTAAGTTATAATCAATCATGGAAGAAAGAATAATACCACTATTACTCCAAGGAGAAGCCAAAAAGATTCAAACTGATTGCATTTAATCATAGGAAGAAAAATGTTTCTGAGTTTGAGAATACTTCTCCGGTTCCAATTAGAGTCTAAAGGAATATCAACAGTCCAAAAATTCCTGTATTTCAAGTAAAAATGAATAGTCCACAATGCCATAAGTTGGTGCTCTTATTAAGAATTTGATTGAAGTATAGAGAAGCTGCAACCTGGTTCTAAAGTTTGAGATTTATAATACCAAGTCCCCTATATTTGAATGGAATCCAAGCTTTTTTGTAAGCTATAGGAATTAGCTTATTGGAATATGGATTGACATGCCGTAAATAGTGCTTAAAAGCTCAATTTAGCATTGATATCAATTTAAGTGGAACCACAAAAGTTCTTAAGTAGTAAGTAGGCATAGGAAACAAGCCTAGATGCCTAAGATAGCTTGTTATTTGGCATTAGATCAAGCTTTATAGTAATTCTTTCAAATAGTGGAAGGCATTGAGCTATTGAAACCTTCAAAGAGCATATAGGAGCTCCAAGATATATTACTTTAGAGTCAAGTGATTGAAGCCCAGATGACTTTAGAATTTCGTTAGACGCATTTAAATCCAATCTAGCTATACCAATTTAAGACTTCTGCCTATTAATATAAAGACTAGTCATACTTTTGAATATATCTAAATCATTGAGAGTATTAGTTATGGAATGAGCTGAAGGCTTTGTGAATATCAATAAATCATCTGCAAACATGAGAGAAGACATTTTATGTTCTTTGCATTTACGGTGAAATTCTATCAACTTATCGTGAAACTGCCGATTCATAATACTAGTAAGCAACTCCATTGCAGAGATGTAGAGATAAGAAAGGATCAGGTTTCCTTGTCTAATACCTCAACTAGTTGAAAAATATCACCATTCAAGGATAGAGATAACTTCGCACCTGAAATGTAAGTGTGCAGCCAAGCAAAAAAGACATAGGGAAGTTCATCTTGGACATTATAGAAATGATTGCAGACCAGTTAACAGTGTCATATGCTTTTTAAATGTCAAGCTTGAGAACACACCTTGGAGATATATATTTTTCTGATATATCCTTTCATTAGTTCTTGAGAGAGGAGGATATTTTTAGTTATGGATCTCCCAAGCAAGAAACAAAATTGATTATGGACACACGTTATTTTCTTATGTTTTGAAATATCAACGTACCTTCTACGTTCTTTCTCATGGACACACCCTTCCTCTGCATTTTGACTGAAATCAAACTATTTGATATTTCTATCAATATGTTGTTTTGATGCTAGTTGAACGATACTTTCGTACCGGTTCTATTTCAATACATATGCACCAAAACATAAAGTCATACTAGATGATAATTTTATGAGAAAATCCAAATACTTGAGCACATCGAATGGCGAATCCATTACCCTGATTTCAACAATTGAAATTCACGATGTTATTATTATCAATGTGGCTCACTATATTCCAACTGCATTTTTCTTTATCTTAAAGTCACATTTGTGACCAATGGAGTATATCTCTCTGGGTATAACTATCAATATCATATTTTGATAATGTACTTGAAATCTATTTCAGATTTGTGCATCGTACCATATCATAGGCTCAATACTTTTAATGGTTTCATTAAATAACCAAAGATTACTTATTCTTGACATTGATAAGAAACTTATAGTTTCTCTTTAACGTGTAAGAATACTCATTAGACATTTTAATGTGTTTAGTTCATTTAGGATTGGTTAATTTCATTTCATCCTTACAATCAATTTTAACCTTGGATCGTATTCATATCCATTTTACTACCAATAATTTCTCAAAGAAATTAATTTTCCATGAATTGGTATTTCTTGAAACAACCATTGTTTCTCAGTGCAACGAAACATGCATTCACAAACATTTCATGAGTTTCCTTGTATAAAACCGATTTGGTATATATTTATGTTCATAACATAAATTGGTCATCCAATTACTATCGTTTCCAAACTTCTCTTGGTGTGATTCACACAGGATGCCTTATGTACAATTATTACTTGCAGTCTTTCGACTCACACAACCCGCCAACTCTTTAGCCTAGGACATGATAGGGTTTCTTTTAAACCATTATCTTGTATGATTATGTAAATTATTCTTTGGATAATATTAATTTAACCTTATATACTACTCTTAAGTACACACCATATAGAAAGGATTTAACTCAACTTTACTCAATATTAATCGTGCTTTGTACAAAAAGTTCGATTACTCCTTATTAGTACATCATTATGCTTTATAGGAAGGAGTGACAATTGAGGCTGAATCTATATTCATCTTAGGTACGTTTGGAACTCTTTCCAATATACTTACACATTCGATCAAGTCGAATCATTTTGTTGTTGCATGTTATTTTATTTACTTCCATTTTATATTCAGTAAACTTATCATAGACATGCTCCATATGTATCAGATACTCATATTCATGCTTGTGATAATCCATCTGTGAATACAATGAAGTGTGTGAAATCGTTTTGGTGTTATCATACTTGTGATTGCATGCATCTATATGTATCAATCCGAAGAGTTCATCAACTTTTTTGATGCTCCCACTAAATGAGTGCTTTGCCATTAATTGTTAGAGATATAATTAACTAGTACCATATGATTCATAATCATATAATAAAAAACTTTGACTTAGTCTATAATTCCTAAATAATTTTAGATACTTCACTATTTTCCGATGCATCATGTTTGTTATGAAAAAAATACCACGTTATAGTTTTATTTTATAACGAATATTCATAATATTCTCATTGAAATAAAACTATGTTTATTTTTCAATCATCACTGAAAAACAGATATTATTTCATAAATAATGTGCGATACGTTTTATGAAAACAATTTTCTTAACCTGATGTAATCAATAAGTGCTATGTGGCATGCTCCCACTATTTCTATCATTATTATAATAGCATACTAAATATGGAGGTCCATCATCCACTTAAGATAACTATGTACTTCATACACCATAACTAGTTGGGAGTTCTATGATTGATTATCTTGAATTCAAAGAAATAAATATCATAGAAAACAATTTTCTATATGAAAATACATTTTGGAATAGTAATCATATTTCTTATTCCAATGCCAAGTATTAATTATTATTTTACAATTTTCATTTTCGATTTTTCTTTATGAAGCAGAAGTGATAATTCACTCTCTTCACCCCAATTGTACCTTAAATCATGTCTACTCTTGTACATTCATTTTCCTTTTTAAATGGTCGAACCATTCAAAAGGAAAAACTTACTACAATATCATAATGAATTCTTTACAAAAGTGCATTCGATCATCCTTAATATTTAAGGACATCGATTATCTTGCACTTTACGTAAACTGATCAAAACCAACATTTCAGCAATCGATTTCTTAGATCCTTTTTGTAGGTCTAGTCTAGTGTTACATTTAACATAATATAATCTTCATTGTAATCAATCACATTGATTACTCGATCTTATAGTATGGTTTATGTGCTTATTTCGAATGAACTAATTTCATCGAAGGATCGTACATTATGAACTGTGACCGTTCACCATATAACACTTATATTGTGATAGTATATGGATCAGTATCCACAGTCTTATATTGCTTTAGAGTTCGAAACTCATAGTATGCATTAAACGGTCTCGGCTAAATAAACATGTATGCGACCAAATCCCGAACGTATTTAATAGTTGTAAAATTAGGCATTTGCATGTGTATTGAAATATTAACATGCAAGAAGTATTTATTAGTAAGTATTTATTATATTTCTATTTGTCAATCCTCAATTCAATTCATTTTTATATTTTAATTGATAAACTTTTATTAATCATATTAAATGCATAAATTTATCAATGTAGATTTTTATGACATTATGTAGCAAATATTCTTACAATATTAGAAATGTTAAATGTTACAATTTCATTTTCTCATAAGGCTCCCACTAGATTTGTATGTTTCTCAAAACCCTAAGGAAAACACAAAAATCATTCGACTTCTCTAGTGGGTTTTAGGACTCATGCGTCTTGGATTCCAACCTTAAGGAAAGCTCAACAAATCATAGGCCCACATATGATGTATAATGCCTTATCCGTTGCGTCATATACAACTCCTAACCTTGTGGTCTTGGTCCTAATCTCATCTTTACCATGAGGAAAAATCAACAAATAAAGAGAAATTATTCATGTATACCTACCATTTCACGATGGCCTAATTATAGTGCACATACCTTAAGGACAGCTCAATAAATATGTGCATTTATCTTACCCCATCTATTCAATATATTAATAGCACTACACATAACATTCCTAGCTTAAGGAAAGCTCAACAACTAAGGAATATGTGAGTAATTTATTATTATATAAATGACACATGACAACTTATATTAAATATTCATAATCTTTAATGTTTTTAATTGAGTAATATTGACTTATGGAATAATATATTTCTTATGAGATACCCTCGTGGTTCAAGTGTCAGACACATCAGGAATCACGGTATACGTGTGTGTGTGTGTGTTCCTTAAGTCTATTTAGGGTTTCTATAATGTTCCATCTTTAGTTTGTACATTCATACTATATAAGTTTGAGTATTATATAACTTTTATATTTTAATTAGCTCATTTAATAATCTTATGTGCAAATTATATTAATTAAATCATTTTTTGATAAATTTAGTTGTTTATTATTCATTTTTAGCATATTATATAATATATATAGACACACACACACACACTATAACTTTCATAATAGTACACACACACACAAATATATATATATATGTATATATGTATGTATGTATGTATGTATGTATTTGGTTTGATTAATCAACTTTTAATTAATTCACTTAATTAAACACTTTTAATTAAATTATATTAATTTCGAAAGTCATTTTATATATACACACATATATTCATATTATCTTAAACATTATTAGATAATATAACATATATCAATATATATAATACACACACACACACATATATATATATAATTAATTAACTTAATTAATTAATTTTATTAATATTATTAATAAATTGGTTTTTGAAAGTAATGTTTAAATTTTAAAATTTAAATTTTCAAACACTTTGGAAACTTTATTATCTTTTCAAACATTTTGAAAACCTATGTTATTTTATTACTTTTATAATAAATATATTTCATTTTTAATTTACCTTTTAAATTTAAAACCTTTAATTTTCAAAACAGTTTTGAAAATTAGCTCAAGGCACAATTCAAATTAGACTTTTTCTATTAGGGGCAACCTTTGGGCTCCTTCACCTTTCATGCCATACCAGTAACTAGATATGACAGGGTACTTGATTACCCTATGCCAATCCTATACATTACCTTTCTAGACACCGTATTAAGTAGACAAGCTTAATTAGTTCGCCCTAACATGACTAATTTAGACTGCATAGGCTATTAACCTCTGATACCATTATTGGAAACTAGGCCAGCCCGCAGCGGAGTTAAAGGGTACATTTTAAAAAATTCCTATTTTGGATCTATTGGGCCTATGAAGTCTAAAAGATTATTGGATCAAATCTAATAAGGTTTTAAATAAATTCTTATTTTATTTAAATTTTTTAAAAGGAGTTTTAAATTTAATTTAAATTTAAATATATAATAACTAATGTATCAAATACTTCATATGTGTATGGTGCAAGTGCAACATACAAATAGTGTACATAGTTTATGTGTACGTATATAGATGTTGGGATTTACACTGCAATGGATACGTTCGCCTTTTATATATGCCTTTATTGTCCATAGTTTATTGATTTTTATTTGAATTTGTTTTGGGGTTTATCATAGAGGCCAATGAGAGAGAGGAGAAGAGCAAGAAAAGGAAAATAATATTTTTTGTTAAGAAAAGAATAATGGATTGAATAAGATAGAATATGTTTTAAAGGAAACATTGAAACCCTTCAATTGTCTCCTTTAAACCCTTCTTTATTCAATTGCTAATTAAATCTCGTCAAATTCTTTCTCTTCTCTTCATATTTTAGGCAGAAGAAATAGAATTAAAGAAAAAAGGGTAAAAATTATTTCATAAATGGGATATAATGTGAGTCATAAAGAGGAGAAAAGGATGAAGATTTAATTCAGTCTTTTAATTGCTCCTTTGGATTTTTAAATCGCATTTGAAACCTCTCCCCTTTTTCATGATGCATCTGGGCCTAAAAAATACTTTATTGATATCGTATATCAATACACACATTTTAACTTTTATATACATACTTTGTTAAATGCTAATAGTATTCAAAATAATCAAATAAACTTTAATAATTAATATTTCATAAATATTAATTAATTTACAATAATTTATAAATTAATTAAATCATGTGGTTTATTTAGAGTATTCATCATTAAGGTTGTGCAACTCGAAGATGTAAATTCAGTTAGAGATTAATATCGACCAATTTGAAAATTACCATTCAAATGTCACCTTAGTTAGTGGTCTGACATTATGGCTGAATTTATCGCTTACATATCCTTTTGGTAAAATCCAGCTTTACTTATTATAACAGGTACCTAATATTGATGATTATTTACACCAATTCTCTTCATCAAAACTATATCACTTTGGACTTATGGAATTGGGTAATGGTTAAAATTTCAATATCGTCCATATTTAACTTTATAGTCCAAATACAAATTCTTGGTTCAATAATAACAAATATTATTAATCGAACTACTCTGACCAGAGATTTTGGCTTTTAGTTGACTTCAGTTGACCGCGATACTAACCCTATATAACTAGGGAGACGAATTCTCTCTTGAATAATGTTTCGCTTTCAATACTTCCACTCGACCCAACTATAGTCGTTCGATGGACGTCGTACCACGATTTAACTATAACCAAAGTGAAGCTTTAATATTGAAGATCAACAGTAATCTCAAGTTAAGGGAACTATCCAAATTAGTCAATTTGATATTCTCTGTTTGACCTTAGTTATATAAACCAATAGAAAACTATCGAGTGAGTCATTATGTAGTTATCCAATAACTATCAGTACGTAACCCCTTCGTGCCCCCAGCAGCCATAAGTAATACACTGCCCAACATCTGGAGAGAGTTACGTACTTTAGTCTCAACGAATGCATCGATGTCAAGTGTAACAATCCACCTTAATGGGTCCGGATTTTGACTGAATCAAAACCCAAGTTCATTAGGGCACGGATCGTTGGTGTTGGTAACCTGTAATAAACACAAGTATATCAAAGTGCGATTAATATAAGCTCACATCAGAATTAAAAAATATAATATAACATAGCATTGACTAAGGCAACTACCTTGGAATATCATTCCCCAGATATTTAGTCGCCTTGTCCGTGTCGAGCATGAAAGAGAAAATTTCATCGTCTATTGTTCCCATCTTGCACCAATACCTATCCTTTTAATCCTAACTTGCGGGTTGTTATGAGGAGGGGGGGTTAGAACAACGCTCGGGTGATTGAAAAATTTCATACTTTATCCATACCATTAATTTATGCCGATTGATTTTCATTTAAATGTTATGTCCATTAGTTATGGCTAATCCGTTAAATCTTATGTGCGCGTACGATATGCCTAACCAAACATTCTCCAAGTACCACTATACACACACATATGCACCTGTATTCATATTTATCTAAACATTTCACTACCCAAAAACCCCCAGCCATTTAATACTTCAAGTCCCTGAAGCGGGCCCTTGCAACATAACCGCTAGTCAATCGGTCTTAGCTACAGAGAACGATGACACCTAGATAAGGCTTTATAATATAATTGCCATATTAATAACGCATCTCAAATCTGCAACTTACCCTGAACTATAGGCCAAAAGTCGTTCCCAGTCCTATGCATATACCGTTAATCATATCTTAACAATGTAATAGATAATACCCAACCACTTAATAAATTTTCACTGGAAACTAGGCAGACTCTGACCATTTAATACCTGTATTTTAGGTAGGTCTTCATCATTTACTACCTATCCCAAGGCGGACTCCTCTCCGATACTATATAGTCGACATCGCACGGAATCTCCTCAGGCCACTTAATATTTCTTTATGGGAGAGATGGACTTAGCTACTTAATATCTCAAACCTGAAGCAGACTCTTCCCGAGATATCCACTACCGTGTCTAACCACTAATCCTAACCATTTACTACTTCCTAAATAGAGAGGAGGTGGACCTTATAATAGATACTTAATACCTCCATCCCAGAAGCAAGTCCTACATCCTACGCATATCCCTTCCCCACGAGTCTTATGGTTGGAGATGTCCCACATCAATAGAAAGTATACAAAACTGTTGGTAGCATCTCGATGAAAGGTAGACTTTTATTGTGTGATTCTACTGACCTCGCATCTCAACCCACTAAACCAAACCTATCACCCAAAGCCTAAGTATTAGGCTAAGCCCACTAATTCATGTTTGTCCTCAACGTATAATTTAAGCTATATAATTTCCTAATATGGAAATTATATTATTTTCTACTTATATAATTAATAGTATTGTTTGCGCCAAAATTGGTCACAAACCCCAGAAGTAGTGAAAGCACCAGTGTATATACAAAGATCCTTAATATCCACATTATATTATTTTCTACTTATATAATTAATAGTATTGTTTGCGCCAAAATTGGTCACAAACCCCATAAGTAGTGAAAGCACCAGTGTATATACAAAGATCCTTAATATCCACACACAGATCTCAGATCCAGATTAAGTAGAGAACAAAAATGAAGAAATAGCAAAGTTAAAAATGTAAGAAAGCAAGAAAGAACACAAGATTTATAGTGGTTCGACTATCTCCGGCCTACGTCCACTTTGAATCAATCCTTTTATTTCTTTTATAATGTAATTACAGTTACAAGCCTTTGAAAATCAATAGCAAAAATGGCAGAGTTTCGCCTAGGAGAGAAGAAGAAGCCCCCTCTCTAGTTGCCATAGGACCGCTATTTATAGGTATAAATCTGAAAATATCCGCCTCAAATCTTGGAAGACCTCTTCTCACACGCGGATGGGCCCGCATGACCGATATGGAGTCGTTTGGGATTGATCCATGTACAATTCGTATCGATCCAAATTGGCTCCAATCAAGCCGAGATCGATCACGAACCTTCTTGAGTGCATAAGGAAGCCTCTGTGAAACTTTCATCGCATTTGGACTTGTAGAGTGAGAGTTATGATCGATCCAAGTTGTAGTTTGCATGAAGGCTGAATCGTTTGCATCGATCTACTCGCCTCAATCCACTTCGCATCGATTCTACCCCCATATCCATAGCCGTAGCCTTCGCATCGATCCAAACTTCACACGCTCCGATCCATATCCTTCGCTCCACCTCGACCGCTTCCTTAGTATCCATCGATACGAAGGACAGAGCCTTCATATCCATCAATGCTTCGTATCCATCGGCATGTGTTATTCGTATCCATCGACCAACCCTCCTTCGTATCCATGTTGTTCATTTCGATCCAGGCTTTATTACGGATCGATACGAACAAGACCGACATGAACTGTGTCTTCGTATCCATCCCCCGTGCATGTCCTTCGTATCGATCAATACTTGATCAATACGAGTGCTCATTCAGACTCCCTGTGACCACTGTTCCGTTCTTCATGTCGATCCCAGCTTGATCAATACGAAGTGTGTTGCTAAACTTGCACCGTGTCCAACCAAATCGATGCGCACTGTATCGATACTAAAGCCATCGATCCGAAGTGTGTTTCCATGCCCATCCTTGATCGATACGGGTTACTAAGGGTCCGAAGCCATGTGTGTTATCCATATTCGCATCCATCCAGCAGCTTCATCCTTCGTGCCGATACGAATCATATCGATACGAGATACAACCATCGATATGTAACAAAGCACCCTTCCCATATCCATACTGCTACATGATCGATACGAACCATATCGATACGAACCAGTTTCCGTGAACCTTGATCCATCCATAACTCGAGCATACGAACTCCGATTGACCTGAAATTTGAAACGTAGCCTGTCCTAGCCTTGTTCATCATTCCCAATCGATTCCACCTTGATTGGAGTTCGGTCCAATTTTGACGGTATCAATCATAGCCTTGTTTCCAATCGATCTCCAATCTTGATATCCATTCTTTCTAGCCAATTTGTTGGTATCCCAGCCTTATCAAAAGGCGGGGTAACAAGTATTAATACTCACTTATTCGCTACGTTATTATTTCTAATTTATACGCTTAGGCTTTGGTTTTCTTGTAATGTCTAATAAATGTTTGTTAACTATAATAACTAGTCATTAATGTCAGAATTGGACAATCTCTACTCAATCCTCATCTAATCCCTTTAATCTATTTACTAGTTTCAAAATCCACATGTTATGTCTATTTAATTCCTCCATAACTATCATATTAAATTCCCTAACCAGTCCTCATTTAATTCCTTTTTAATCTCTATTAATTAAAATTTTATTACCCGTTAAATTTGCAATTAATGTCCATATTTTAATTTATCAGAGCTATCATTCTAAAAAGGATTGTCGTTATAATTTTCCATAAATTAACCAAAAGTGATACCTTTGCTTCGTTAGAAATCATAAGAAATTATTTCTTTTATTAAAATAGACAGTGTAAACTATGGAAAAGAATATCCATATTTTACACATGTCTTCCCCTTTTGGTATATCCTGTTAATTCAAATGACGAACATTCATACATATTTTGAAATTGGATAATTTATGAAAATTATACGGAACCCGCTCTAAATAAATCAAAACATAAAAATTCACATTCCAAATCAACTAGGGCAATCCAATCCAATTATAGATTTAAAATTAAAATTTACAAACCTTATGCAATGATAAATATTTTAATATGTTTTTCTATGATTAAAAAATTGAAAATTTTATTATAATATGATTGCAATACATTTGGTTTCACATTTGTGTAAGTTATTTTTTCTTACACGTATGAAACGCATGCCATTTTAAAAAGAAAAAGAAAATCATTCAATTGTATGTTATTTTCAAACATCAAACGCTTGCCGTTATACTTATGTATGTGCAAATCATTCAACCGCATGCTATTTTTACGCATGAAGCGCATGTCGGTACACTCGTATGTGTTTGTTATATGTGTGTATAATCCTCACCTTTCTAATGCACGGAAAGTTATTGCAAGTCAACAACCATATATGCCACCGACTATAACAAATAGAGGATATTTAGTTTCCGGGAAAACGACGGTTTGAAAATTCAAGGTATACAAATGAAAAAATATGCAAAATTATCAGCGATGATAGTCAATGTATTGTCACACGTCACAGGGTAATAAACCAAATTCTAATTGCCAATATTTGCAAAGTTCCTTTTGTTTTTCTTTCAGTTCACATTTCAAAATATAAATACTTGGTATCGAATTAAACATCCAACTACTTCTCTCGCAAGGAACCGTACTTTCTTTACACCTCTCAAAATCAAATTTCTCCACCACCATTCATTCAAACTTCAAACCAAATCTATTCCATTCCATTCCATTCTTCATGGACGACTCTCAAATTTCACCTACACGCGTCGACCTCTCCTCCCTCCAAATTATCTCCGCCACCGGCCGCGGCGCCAAAGGCATCGTCTTCCTTGTCCGAAACACCTTCACCAACCAGACTCTCGCCCTCAAAGCCGTCTCCAAATCCTCCATCAAATCGAACAATGTCGACTCTCAACATCCCTTCCGCCGCATTCTCTTTGAACGCGACGTTCTTATTTCTCTTAACCATCCATTGCTTCCTTCCTTTCATGGATTTATTGAAACCGATAAAATATTAGGGTTTTTAATCGATTTCTGTTCCGGCGGAGATTTGGCTTCATTGCGGCGGCGGCAAACAGAGCAGATGTTTTCCGACGATTTGATCAGGTAACTTACAAACAAATTCCGACTTATGATTTTAGAAACTTCAAATATACGATCGTGATTTTTTATTTATTTGCGCTACAGATTCTATGCGGCGGAAATAGTACTAGCATTGGAATATCTGCACAAGCATGGTATAGTTTACAGAGATTTGAAACCCGAAAACATATTAATTCAGGATTCGGGTCACATAATGCTAGTCGATTTCGATCTATCAATAAAACTGCCAACAAGAACCAATTCGGTAAGAGAGCAGCTCGATCCACCTCCCACTGCAGAAAATAAGCCTAAAAAGCGTATGTTAAGGTGCGGTTGCTTTTCATCCAATTCGGGCATTTCACCCGAAATGCCTGACACGAATAAATCCGACAGCAACAAATCAATGTCTGGAAAATCGAACTCGTTTGTGGGGACGGAAGAGTACGTAGCGCCGGAAATAATAAAAGGAGATGGACACGATTTTGGAGTAGATTGGTGGAGTTTGGGAGTGGTAATGTACGAAATGCTGTACGGAAAAACTCCGTTTAAAGGGCAAAATAGGAAAGAGACATTTTATAGGATTTTGAGCAAGGAAACGGAGTTGGTGGGAGAAAGAACGGCGTTAAGGGATCTGATAAGGAGGCTGCTGGAGAAGGATGCGGAGAAGAGAATAGGATTGGAAGAGATTAAACGGCATGAGTTTTTTAAGGGGGTAGATTGGGAAAAGATTTTGTTTGTTGAGAGGACTCCGTTTTTGCCTGAAGGGGTAGAATTGGAAGAGAAGGGTAGTTTGGCGATTGATGTGGGGGAGTATGTGGAGGAGGTTTTTCGGGGAGGAAGGGAAAATTATGAAGATGGAGGAGTTCGGAACGACTGTGAGGTTAGTGAAAAAGAATTTGAATTGTTTTGAAAGCATCGTTCTAGAGATTGTTTCACTATTTAGAAAATAATAATGTAAAACATAGAACGCATGACCCCGTCAAGGATGCTAGGTTTGAATTGTCAGTTTTTTAGTGTAAATTTATTGGAAAGATGGCTATAGGATAACATGTTTCTTATAGTTTCTTTGTAAGTATGCATATCGAAGAGGAAAGCATAAATTTTGATTTTGTTATGAATGAACTAGTGCAATGCAAATCCCTATACCATGCACACTGGTTTACCAAATAATTCACTGTCTTACGTTTTTAATTTCTTTATTTATACAAAGATGAAAACATACGTTTATGCATCATAACTTTAGTAAATAGGTATTCATTTTTGAACTTTATCGACAATTTTTATTGATAAATTTGTTCGGTAATTTTGATGTGCACAAAGTATAAAGCCTTAAGCATAATTGATTTATACCGTTAATATTGACTATTAATTATTCATAACTTAGTAATCATTACAATATGAAGTTTACGTATTAATTTTCAGATATAGAGAATGCATACGATCAACGTGGATTTATCCGCTATCCATGTATAAATTTAAAAATGTACTCTTTCCTTTCGATGATAATGTTTCAAACCTCATATGAAACTGAACTATAGTGGAATAGAGTTTCAAATTTAGTTCAAGCAAAGAACATTCCAACATTTCAACTTGAAAAATATACCATTAGCTTTGAAGCATTATATTTTCTAATACAATAATGATTGTATGTTGTATATAATATAAATAAACATCAATAATACACACCTAAATAACCAAAATAATTTTTCCTTTTACGTCAAACATTCATACAAAGATAATAATTGAAACAATAGAACAATTAACATAATTCAAACTGAAATAACAAATCACTATAGCACAATACTTTTGGATACATTTAAAATGTCCGTGGATGACATTTTTCAGACATTTTACTAATGATAATTGTAAGACCACAGGGCATAACAAAACATAGGCAACTGAGCAAATTACGAAAATTTATTATTATTATTACTAAAATAAAATTATTGTAGTCTAAAATAATAGCGAGTCTAATAATTGCTATGCATATCAATTTTGTGAAATAATAAACATAACTAGCTATACTGAAGTGAATTAACAAGATAGTATATAATATGTAATTATTCACAGAAGAAACAAATACTGAAATGATAGCCGTGAACAAAAATTGCAGCTAAAATTAATTCATTTTATTATGATCTAAAATTTGTCAAAACCATATTATACTCGGTGATAACTTATACATTTAAAAAAAAGCAAAAATATAAACTTGTTTATCAATTATGTCTAATAATACCTTCATTATTTTCCTGCAATTTCTTTAAAATAATTAATCAAATGAAAGCATCTTTCATGTCACTTGTCTTTTACCAAATAAACATCACTACATTTTCCACTTTATTCATAACCAACTATGCAATCAAACATATTTTTAACTTAAATTCAGACTCTTTATTCGATAATTATTGAATTTTATCTTGTTTCTTTTCGTGATTGATTTATAATCTTCACAGAATATTATAGCTCCCACCGTTGACCATAAATATTTTCTAGAGTATCAAACGAAAGTTGACCGTAGGTTTTGTTATCAATTCAACATTAATATGAATAATTCTCAGACAAAGTCTATCAACACCCCAAAATTTTCCTTTCCTACCCAAGTAACACTAAAAAAGATTAATTTCAAAAGTACCTTTCAACATAACAGTCAAGATATTCTTCATTTCATCTTTCTCCTTCCCCTTCTTCATTCTTTAGTCTCAAATTGAGAAGCCGAAGATAACTACATATTATATCTAGTAACTATAATTCCATTTGATTAACAAAAAATATAGAAGATTTCAATCAACCAAAACAGGTCATAAATAAACTTTTAACAAATTTCATAAAAATCCCAAATTGTGAACCGAATCTTTATATGAAAAAGCAAAGATACCTTTTAAGAAACTTATTAAGTGTAAGTTTTTGTTTCATGATTCATTTTTTCACTAATGTTAATGATAAAAATTGCAAATTATTAGATCATGATTTAGGTTTCATGAATTTGACAATTTAAGAAGATAAATGGTAGAATGTGAATGAAGAAGAAACTAAAAATAAAATGGTAAAATTGATACAATATGGGGTGAGAAAAGAAAAACATGGATGTGAACTTTTTTATAAACAAAACAGTGGAGTGTGAAAGGAAAGTGATGCTAATAGATCCGACCTAATTTGTTATTTTCTTGTCATTGTCTATAGAATTATTTATAACTTAATATAGATATTACATTGATAAGACAATACCGTCATCATATTTTAACGTTGCCTTTAGTATTATCTTTAAAGCATAAGCAAAAATTGTCTTAATAATTATGGTAGGATAATTGAATAAAATCATCTATATACTCTTTCCCAATTATATTAAAAAATTTGTTGCATTTAAAAAAAAGAACAAATTATTAGTTAAGAACATGTAGTTAATCCATTCTCCGCTGCTTCTTTGGAATACACGTATTTTTTTTTACAACAAGAAAGCTTTCATGGAATCAACTAACTTGCATATAAATTTGGAATATACAATGCATTTTTTTTTGAGTTCATGGAAAACCTTAAGATCATGGTATTCATTGATACTCACTTAAGTAAACCACGCCGTGTGTCTACCCTGCTTTTATTTAGTCGTCGCACACGGATATACAATGCATCTTAAACGTTAATTAATACTAATTCTATAACATATTAGCATTAAAGAGAAATAATATGTAATTAACTACCTTATTAAGTTAAATTCAAATTAAAGAGAATTAATGATAATTAAAGCTCTAATTATTTTGAATTCAAATTAAATGGAATCAAAAATACTTGGTTCACCTATATTAATTCCTTTAATAGTTGCATAATGATATTATTTCATACGATCTTTCCAATTTAAAGTTGCTCATACACATTACTAATAGCAAAATTTCAAATTTCTTATGTATAATTATCTATGAACATCTCCAAAAAAAAAAAAGATCAGCGCAACATAACATTTCATGGTTTATTAACCGCAACACTGAAAGTTATATCAAAACTATGTTGATTTAGAAAAATATATTACATTTTATAGAGAATAAGTTTAGTTTGAATAAGATTACACAAGACATTAAAAAATCAATTACTCCATAGAACACATATCTAAAATTAAACCTTTAAGAAATTTTAAGTTGCATATATTAGAGTTGAACAAATGTACCAATTTTACACTTGTAATTTTCACTAGTTACAGTATATAAAAATATCCTTTGAATATAATTTTAATTCAGATATGATATTTTTACACAACTTACTACTTTTATGTACTTGTATTCGAGAATTCCAAAAGGAGCAACTTTAACTCTAATAGACTATACAATACAATCAAAGATTACTTGATGCCTAAGTATTAATAAACCAATATTGAACCTAGAAAAAGGAAAAAAAACCATAATCACACAATTGAAGATTCTTTGTTCAACTTTGCATGGTTAAATAAAAATAGAATTTGATACAAAAAATTCATAATCACACAATTGAAGATTCTTTGTTTAACTTTGCATGGTTAAATAAAAATAGAATTTGATACAAAACTTATGAATAAGAAAATACTTCACCTGCAATGAATCTTACTAAAGGACGGAGATTATATATTATCCATCTATTAATAGATCAGATAAACTCTTGCAAAATTGATGCAGAAAGCCAAATTCATATATATATAAGTCAAAATAAAAATCTAAAGTAAACAAAATTATGTTGATACAAAACTTGAAGAAAAGGTACGAAGTCAAATACATTTAGAAGAAAAACGATAAGTTCAACCTTAAATTATAAGATAACATGATAACAAAAATAATAATAAAAGCTTTAAATGAAACTCAATTGATCCAGTAAGCCAAGGTTTTCATATAACTTTTCTATAAAGTTCTCATCCGCAAAGGAATAGGAAGAAATACAATCACTGCAAAACATGAATAAAGTCTTAAAAATAATATAAGGTGACTATAAATGTGAAAAGCTATTAGTAAATCAAATCAAAAATTCTAATCGGATAATTATTTTTACTAAGATCCATTAAAAGATTGTTTAGAAAGAATCTTATTTCTTTTCAATTTGAGAACTAACATTTTTTTTAAAATTTTCATATATAAACATGAAAAAGGAAAGAGACAAAATTGCGGGAAATTATAGAGTGGGGAGGAAGAAGAAAGCGAAGGTGAGAAAAAAATAAAAATAAGGGAAAAATTATCTAGAGTGTGGAGAAGATAAATATAACATGGTTAGGTATAACGAAATAATGAATGTAAGGAGTGGGCAAAATGAATATAAGTATCTTTTTACGGAAAATATGTGAAATAAGAGCTAAAATGCTATAAATTTAGGGCTTTATTCTTAGCATTAAGAGAAAAAAGAATACATATGGTCAAAGGTCAAGATTTTATACATAAATAGATTAATAGATGGTAGATAGAATATATGGAATACATTGAGTAGATAAAATAGAGGAATGAGTATTACTAAAGAGTTTTTGGTATGTTTTAAATTAATTGGTGCATTTGGTTTATAATGAGTGGCAATCCAAATTTTAATGAGAGAATGGAAAATTTTTAGAAAACGTTATTGTTGGAAATGTTTTTGTTTATGAAGTGAATTTATTAAATAAATAAAAAACAGGTTAATGGTAATTTATTTATGAACCATTATTATAGTTGAGCTGTTGCAAGTTTATAACGGTAATATATTTATGAATCATTATTATAATTGAGCTGTTGCACTTGCACAACGGTAATATATTTATGTGATATTATTATTGAGCCATTACAAAAGCTAATGGTATTACAATATTGTTTTAAATGAGAATAAATTAAAATCCATTAACATTCCACCACTTTAGTAACGTATACAATTTTCATTCTACCTATTTAAATGATAGATAGACAGAAGAGAAATGGTAAGAATAACAGTTCTTTTTCATTTTCTTCTTTCTTCAACAAAACTAAACACCTTGAGTAGTATTTCAGAGTGTAAATCAGAATTGACTTTTTCAGTGTAAACCAGTTGATATTTTTTTAGATTAGAGAGGCTGTTTTATCCTAGAGGCGGCGGCTTTTGTTTTTTAGAACTGCTTTGCACCTTCGAGTAGAACGCCGAAACGTCTTCAAGAGAGTGACAACGTACACGACTCAACCGAAGTTCACTGTTTCTAACAATTTGAAGACGTTCCAGACAACAATGACTTCTGATGCAACTGATGGTATGTTTAAACTGAAAATTGAATGTAATAAAATGTCTGCTTCTGCTTATATGTTGTGTGAGTTTATTATTTGGCACTCTAGACTATGTCATGTGAATAAACGTATAATTCATAACATGTGCACCTTAGATCTTATCCCTAAAATGAATCAAACTGATTTTGATAATTATGAATTATGTAGTCAAGCAAAAATCACTAAGAAACCACATAAATCAGTTGATAGAGTTTCTGAACCTTTAGATTTGATTCATTCTGATATATGTGAGCTTGATGGAACTTTGACTAGACATGGATGCCGTTACTTTATCACTTTTATTGATGACTGTTCTGATTTTACTTATGTATATCTTATGAAAAATAAAAGTAATGCATTTGATATGTTTAAATCATTTAAAACTGAAATAGAGAATCAATCTAATAAGAAAATTAAGAGACTTCGTAGTGATAGTGGAACATAATACCAGTCTAGTTTATTTCTTGATTTCTATAAATTGCATGGTATAATTCATGAGAGAACTGCACCTTATTCGTCTGAAAGGAACGGTAAAGCTGAAAGAAAAAATAGAACCTTCACCGAATTAGTTGTAGCTATCTTATTTAATTCGGGTGCAGCAAAACATTGGTGGGGGGATATTTTATTGACTGTATGCTATATATTAAATAGAATCCCTAAATCAAAAAGTAAAATCTCACCATTTGAAATTTTAAGAAATTATAAACCAAATGTGTCTTATTTTAGAACTTGGGGATGTTTGGCAAACGTTCGTATACCAGACCCTAAGAAAATAAAATTAGCAAGTAGAGCATATGAATGTGCATTTATTGGCTATGCTATTAATAGCAAAGCATATAGATTTTATGACCTGAATACACATAATATAATAGAATCTAATAATGCTGATTTTTATGAATCTAGATTTCCTTTTAAATTGAGGAATAGTGGGGGCACATCAAGTAACATTATGGCTCAAGGTTCATGGTTCGTTTTAGGTATCTCATGACCCTCTCAATAGCGTGCCAATGCTCTATACTAGGTTTACTAGTAAACCTGCATAATAATCCCATGACATGGACAATGTTGGGTCTAGTATAATCAGTGGCATACCGAAGGCTGCCAATGATGCTCACATAATCAGACTGTCTTACACCTTCACCAGTGTTCTTAAATACCTTTACACTAGGATCATATGGTGTACATGTAGGTTTACAGTCAAAGTAATTGTGTTTCTTTAGAATCTTCTTAATATAATGAGATTGATCCAAAAAAAGTCCTTTTTTGTACCTAGTAATCTTAATACCAAGGATTACACTTGCTTCACCAAGATCTTTCATATCGAAATTAGCACTTAACAAAGATTTAACAAAGTTTATGGCATGAATGTTTGACCCAAAAATAAGTAGGTCATCTACATACAGACATATCATAGTACAAATGCCATTCTCAGATTTATAGTAAATGCATTTGTCGCTTTCATTAACTTTGAAACCATGTGAGATTATTAAGTTATTAAACTTTTCATGCCATTGTTTAGGTGCTTATTTTAAGCTATATAATGTTTTATCTAACTTGCAAACCTTATGTTCTTGACCATGAACTACAAATCATTCAGGGTTGGCCATATAAATTTCCTCTTCTAATTCACCATTTAAAAAGACAGTGTTAACATCCATTTGGTGTATTATTAAATTATGAATAGATGCAAGTGAAATTAGTACTCGAATGGATGTAATCCTAGTTGCAGGTGAAAATGTGTCAAAAAGTTTACATTTTCTCTTTGCTTAAATCATTTAGCTACTAAATGGGCTTTATATTTATCAACTGTGCCATCAGGTTTTAACTTCTTTTTAAGTACCCATTTACAGCCTATAGAATTACAATCAGGTGGTAGATCTACTAAGTGCCAAGTCTTATTGGATTCCAAAGAATCCATTTCATCATTTATAGCCTCTTGCCAAAAATCAGCATATTAGGAAGATAAGGCCTCTTGGAGGTTTAAGAGACCCTCCTCTATAGTAAAAGCACAAAAATCTGAACCAAAATCTTTTGCGGTTCTTGCTCTTTTACTTCTTCTAGGTTCATTTTCAGAAGACTCATTAAGTTCTGTTCTAATAGGCATGGTGTTACTTGATGTGCCCCCACTATTCCTCAATTTAAAAGGAAATCTAGATTCATAAAAATCAGCATTATTAGATTCTATTATATTATGTGTATTCAGGTCATAAAATCTATATGCTTTGCTATTAATAGCATAGCCAATAAATGCACATTCATATGCTCTACTTGCTAATTTTATTTTCTTAGGGTCTGGTATACGAACGTTTGCCAAACATCCCCAAGTTCTAAAATAAGACACATTTGGTTTATAATTTCTTAAAATTTCAAATGGTGAGATTTTACTTTTTGATTTAGGGATTCTATTTAATATATAGCATACAGTCAATAAAATATCCCCCCACCAATGTTTTGCTGCACCCGAATTAAATAAGATAGCTACAACTAATTCGGTGAAGGTTCTATTTTTTCTTTCAGCTTTACCGTTCCTTTCAGACGAATAAGGTGCAGTTCTCTCATGAATTATACCATGCAATTTATAGAAATCAAGAAATAAACTAGACTGGTATTATGTTCCACTATCACTACGAAGTCTCTTAATTTTCTTATTAGATTGATTCTCTATTTCAGTTTTAAATGATTTAAACATATCAAATGCATTACTTTTATTTTTCATAAGATATACATAAGTAAAATCAGAACAGTCATCAATAAAAGTGATAAAGTAACGGCATCCATGTCTAGTCAAAGTTCCATCAAGCTCACATATATCAGAATGAATCAAATCTAAAGGTTCAGAAACTCTATCAACTGATTTATGTGGTTTCTTAGTGATTTTTGCTTGACTACATAATTCATAATTATCAAAAGCAACCAGTGGCTATATCTTTAGCATTGCTGGAGGAGCTCTTTCTTGGAAATCCAAGAAATAGACTATTTTGGCTCAGTCTACTATGGAGTCTGAGATGATATCACTAGCCACGGCTAGTGAAAAAATAGAGTACTTAAGAAATCTGCTAGCTGAGATTCCTTTATGAAAAAAACTGATACCAGCTATGTTGATCCATTGCGATAGTACCGTGGCTATTGCAAAAGTACAAAACTGTTATTACAATGGTAAGAGACGACAAATACGTCGTAAGCACAGTACTGTTAGAGAGCTACTCCCTTCAGGTGCTGTTAATATGAATCACATACGTAGTGATGAGAATTTGGCAGATCCTTTGACGAAAGGACTGGCCAGAGAGAAAGTCATTAGAACTTCTAAAAGAATGAGACTATTGCCCTAAGATTGTTGAGTCACGCACAATGGTAACCCGACCTAATTATTGGAGATCCCAAGAACTAGGTTCAATGAGTAAGAACAAGTTATGAAGTAATATTAGTTGAACATGCTATTTTTATATTTAGAAGCATGTATTCCTGAAGTGATTAGAGGATGTGGTCTGTTGTCAGGAATAGAGTTCAAGACTACATGTCACTCTAGTAAAAACTGAATCATATCCACTATGCAAAGGTTCAAGTCGAAAGACACCTTTGTTTGTGTACAATCTTATGTTTTCAAAAACCGCTCGAAAGATTTTTTTTTTAAATTCAAGTGGGGGATTGTTGGAAATGTTTTTGTTTATGAAGTGAATTTATTAAAAAATTAAATAAAAAAACAAGTTGATGGTAATTTATTTATGAACCATTATTATAATTGAGCCGTTGTAAGTTTATAATGGTAATATATTTATGAATCATTATTATGATTGAGCCGCTGCAAATTTATAACGGTAATATATTTATGAATCATTATTATAATTGAGTCGTTACACTAGCACAACGGTAATATATTTATGTGACATTATTATTGAGCCGTTACAAAAGCTAATGGTATCACAATATTGTTTTAAATGAGAATAAATTAAAATCTATTAATATTCCATCACTTTAGTAACGTATACAATTTTCATTCTGTCTATTTAAATGATAGATAGACAGAAGAGAAATGGTAAGAATAACATACATTTTCCTTTTTCTTCTTCCTTCAGCAAAACTAAACACCTTGAGCAGTATTTCAGAGTGCAAATTAGAATTGACTTTGTCAGTGCAAACAGGTTGATATTTTTTTAGATTAAAGAGGCTGTTTTATCCTAGAGGCGGGCGACGTTTGTTTTTCAGAACTGCTTTGCACCTTCGAGTAGAACGCCGAAACGTCTTCAAGAGAGCGGCAACATACACGACTCAGTCGAAGTTCATTGTTCCCAACAGTTATAATAATGTTCATGTTGTGGTTTAGAAGCGAGAATACATCCAATTCACAATTAAAATAAACTACCATAATTATGCCGAAGATCAGGAAGATGAAATATTGGAAGGAAACGTGTTTGATTTGTGTTTCAATGGAGGTGGTGGAATATTTGTTATTAATGTGTTAGGACATAAATTTTAATTGAGGACGATATTAAAATAAAATGTCAATTTAATTTTAAAGAGGAAGATTGACTCTAATGTAAATTTTGAGTCAGGATTAATGAAAATTAAGCATTTGAATAGTGTGTTGCTAAAAGCATCTAGAAATGTGCTTCCTAATACCATTTCTAAAGAGCACAATGTATAATTAACTTGTATGCTACTTAATACTATAGAAAATAATTACGGGGCACCCAAAACACATAAACCTTATTTTCTGTTCTTCTTTCTTTTCAATAAAAAGCCATAAGCCACTACACGCAACAATCTTCCAACAATGAGGAAATCGGTAGGAGTCACCAAGCAAAGCCAAAGCTCACAACAATCTCACGGCCAACCAGGGAAGAAACTTTTAGTTTTCCATCTTTTGATGTTTACCTTCCTCAGAATAGTGCTCTTTTTCCATGGATTAGTGATCTAAAATTGAAAATTTGATTAATTTTGACATAGAGTTTTTTGATTTTAGGGTTTTACATGTTTGAGATTGGATGGAAAAGTTCAACATCCACGAAAAGTTTTGATGATTAATTACCGAGTGAAGAAATAGAAGTGGTATTAAGTAGCATGTTTGTTTATTAAACTTTTATACGACATCGTTAATGGGACGCCAGTTTGAATAAGGGAGGGCAAATATTAAGGGGTTCCACTCAAAAAAAATTGTTATAGGGACTATCAAAAACAAAATTCGGTAGGACCCCATCGAAAAATGTAGTAAAATTCGTCAGCACCCTATCGAAAAATAAAACAAAAAACGACGATGAATCACCGAAAATCACTTTTGACGGTATTAGATCAAAAAATAAATCAAAAATCGATAGAGAGTTACCAAAATATAAACTACAATTACAATTTACATTTTGCTAAAAGGGGAAAAACTTTTTGATACATCCCTTAGTAATTTCAAAAAAATGGAAAAATTACCCACTTTATCCAAAACGGGGTCCCTTTAGCAATGCCTATTTTATATGATATTAGGAAGCACATTTCTGGATGCTTTTGAAATACATTTTGAGTAAGAATAAGAGGGATAAATGTTACTCTATATTGGACTTTATGTATAATAAAACAATACCAATGACCATAGATTTAACTTTTTATATATAAATATATTAACAAATAAGGAATAATGTAGATAGAATGGACAAAAAATAGAATAAGTTTAAAGAAATATGAATGTGTTAGAATATTCAATTACTGAAATGATAACCTGGTTATGAACTGAAAATCAGTTTAATCTATGAACATAAACGATCATAATTATGGCTGAAAATAAGGAGGGAGAAATTCATAAGGAAAAGTGTATGATTTATGATTTATGTTTTAATGAAGAGGGAGAGTAAAATATATATGCAATTAATGTGTTAGGGCTTATTTTATAAATTTGAACGATTTCAAAATAAATTCAGTAAATGTTCAAAGAGGAAGATGAACTTTAATTTAAAATTTGAGATATAATTTATGAAAATTACGTTTTTGGGATGAGAATGAAGGAGATGAGGGAAAAACATTAACCTATATTGAACTTCTTATATATATTAAATTGAATAAATGTTTAAAGAATAAGCTAGACTTTAATGTAAAATCTAAGCTAGAACTTATTAGAATTAAGCATTTATGATGAGGATATAGGAAGTGATATATATATATATATATATATATATATATATATATTAACCCTGTAAGGAACTATATAAGCATAGATATAAGAGACTAAATTAGGGAACTTATTTTTCGTTACATTATTTTCACAGACCAGTTTTTGTATAGTTTACAATTTTATGATTTTTCAAACTATTCAATGGACAATGAAAATAATGATGATGATAACAATAATTTATATTAGAATGATGGATTCTGATTTTTTGAGTCGTTTGAATCATTATTTATAGTATTATGCAAATAATATAGTATAATAAATAACACATGATAGATGGAAGAGATTTTGAGATTAGAATATATGTTAGGAGAAAAATGTAAAATATTTGCAAAGTAAAGAGAGCTCAGCATATGGATTGAGACTAACGCGAAGGGAGAAAATGAAAAATGCATGTATCTAATTTTCAATACAAATGGGTAGATAAAACGGAAGTGAATATATATAACATACTGTTATAATAGATAATATTTATACAAAATAATAATTTATTTGAATGCCACAACATAAAAAATGACATAATAATGAGAGGATCATAAAACAAAAAGGAAAAGTCTCACTTTTCATTATAGATGATAAATAGATAGGTAGATAGACATGTAATAAATAGATAACAGATGTGTGGATGATAAATTTATTGGGAGAACTAAAGTACCCGGACACGTGGCATCAAAATAAGTGATGAGGGTGATAGACACTGTTGTCGAAATATACGATAATCGGTACAAGACAATACAAAATAAATAATACAAATGGTAGGCACATAACGCATCCATTCTTCTTATTTTGTAAATAAAATATTAACTTTGGGTCCCAAATTATTGTTTTAAATGTAAAAAGGGTCCCCGTCTATAATTTTTTGTAACATGGGTCCATGCTCTTTTAACATCACTTCGACGTCATCCGCCAACTCATTTAAATTCAATGTTCAAAATATGATAATATTTTGTAGATCAATCGAATTTAAAAATCGTTTTCAGCATTAAATCATAACTTTAATAGACTTTCCAATAATGTCCATTATTGACACCTAAAAATAAATTTTTGAAAGTAATACGACCCCTAGGTACCTGGCCTCGACCATCATCTTTGAAAGAAAAAAGGACAACTCTTTAAAAATTGGCTAAAATGGCTCATCAGTAGGCCCTCATTCGCCCGCTTGAACTGACTGACTTTCCAATCGGAATAATTCTTATCAAATAAAAAGAGGATCCGACGATCCACTCAGCCGGGTCTCTCAAGGAGACTAAGGGAGAATGCCAAAGAGACACGGGGAGTATGTCATAGAATTAGTGATTGAATTCTAGTGGCCCTTTAGTATCGTCTTCTCCTACTCAAACTTCTGAACAAGTTCTCATAGATTTGATTGTTTAAATTCTCCGAGAGATGGCTAGAAGAGATCCTCTCGAAGGGGTCATGGTCTTCGAGATTTCTCTAAGCGAAAAGGAGAGTTTACCCAGTTTTGAATGAGTCACATGACAGTTTTAATTACATTAAGAAATACAGTTATAACCAAAACTTAATGTAAACGTTATTTCTTTTTAATTGCATAAAGAATATGTAGTTTTAACTACATTAAGAAAATACAGTTATACCTAGAAACGCCAAAACCATGGCCTGTTCATTGCATCATTATAGTGCGTGTAGTTTTTAATTGTATCATGGTGATGCAGTTAGAATTATGCCATATTAGTGCTTGTTTAATTGCATTAATAAGATGTACTTATAAAACATCATATTAATGCAGTTTTAATTGCATCATGGCGATGCAGTTAAAACCGTGTCATGTTAATGTAAATTCAAATGCTTTAAAAAGGTGTAGTTATGCAATACCATATAGCTGCATCTTAGTAATGCAATATTGTATAGTTGCATCTTACTATTTTTAAATGTTAGAAATGCTTTAAGAGTTGTAGTAATTAACTTCACAACTATATACAATCAATCTTTTTTTAATATTTAAATATAGATTTAAAGTATTTTTGTAACTTTGTGACGACTCACATTTCGGAAGGTTTAACTTGACAATAATCCACACATGTCCAACTCAAACAATTCGGAACATAGATAATCAATGGGGTTAATTAGAAAAATTAAGAAAAGAAGAAGAAACAAACACAGAACCTCGCAGCGGAATGACAAAATATAATAATCAAATAAACAGTTCATGAAGCTATTTATATTATACATTTGATTATAATTTATACAACATTTATCAGAGTTATATATACATCAGGGTCAAATAAATAATGCAGCAGAACAACATGATGCAGGGAATAATAATAGTAATAATATACCAAATCTTCGTCTTCATTCCTAGAAAATGATCTTCAATGCACTGAAATACTCAGGGCTGACCCGAGCGTAATGGAAAAACAAAACACTCGAGTCAGGACTAAAATATTCTTATGTGAGTCAAATCGATATCGCATATAACATGAGTGCCATGGCGTCAGAGATGTTTATGGGTTTTTACATCTCCTATCCAGTGTATTACGTGCATGCAATAACTCAAGAGATGTTGCGGGATTTTCCATCTCTTAAGGATCCATCAAACTATCTATATATAGTACGATACGCTATATATGTAATGTCTACCAGTAATATAAGATATCAAGCGTTAAGGCTTTACATTGATCCCCCTTAACGCGTTCTTAAGCATTGTCGTACAGTTTGCATATAAAACACCAGTAAACCGTCGGTGGATAGGGATGCGCCGTGATACGACAACACTAAATCAAAATCGTAGTGGTCTCGTATAGGGATAAAAGTATGACAAGACATGTGAGGCAATGCCCAAGGTAGGATACTACCAGTTTACCCTTCCCGGCTGGTGGTAACCCTAACGACCCACCGCGTCCAACACTCCCAAAATCCGAGGGTGTACACCAATCAATCACAATGTAAATGATGGTAATACGAAGAAGTCTGTCTGCTAGAGGCAGCTAACCTCATTGGCCGGTACGACTCCTATTTTAGCCATTTCAAATTGACAAAAGTGTAAGGCCAATCCATCATCGTTCTCGTACTTCAAATCCAGCAAACGACGCCAAATCCAATCACTTCGTTCTGGAGTCTCCTCCGTGTACACTGTTGTTAAAGTGGTTCCAATATTAACAGAGAATGTGTGAATAAGAGGTCTCGATCTCTTTAATAACCAAACTTCGTTTTACACACCGGTTGGTACTTTTATATTTCGGAAACAATTCGTACTTGATATCAAAATATCATATTCACTTCAAAATCAAATTTATTTGAAATCATCATATTTACTCAAAATATACTATTTCACTTCAAAATCATTTTCGCCTTATTATCCCGATTTCGCTTCCAAAATTGTTTCGAAATTCAATTTAGGTTATAACTTCATTTAACCCAATTCACATTTAAATCCAAGATTTAAATATAAACATTCCACCCTTGACCAGTTTGAATTTTTGGAAAATAGTTTAAATAGTTTAAAATAATTTAAAAAGTTAAAATAGTTTAATATAAAATAGATTGAGTATTAAAATGGTTTATAAATAAAATAGCTTGGAGATCGAAATAATTTGGATATTTAAAAGATAGGTCTTAAACAGTTTACATTAAAATAATTTATTTGAAAATAGTCTCAAAGCCAAAATGATTCAATACCAAATCTTCTTAATTCAAATCAATTTAATTTCAATTTCCATTTAAATTGATTCAATTCCGATTTCAATTCGAATTTTACTTCGATTCCAATTTCAATTCAAATAAATTTTTATTTCGATTTCAAGTTAATTTAATTCTGATTTCAATTCCAATTAATTTCGATTCCAATTTGAATTAATTTCAATTCAATTTTAAAGCATTTCAATTTATATGAGTTCGAGTCAATTTCAGAATATCAATTTAAATCATTTAAGTCAAATTTCACTTCAATATTCAATTTAAGATTCAAATCTTCAGAATAATTCAACTCCGAGCTCAATTTTTGAAATATCGTTTAAATTACGTTTACTTAGAAATATTTCAAAGTTCGAATAAAATCCCAATCTTTTAAAACAAATCAATTTTTGAAACTCAAATCATATTTCAATTATAACTTCAAAATTTCAACTTCGATTATTTAAACAATTCCTGTTACCAAATTAAATTTCAACATTTCGATCTCAAGTTCGAAAATAATTCGATTTCCATAAATTTGATTTTTATTTCTTTAAATCAAATCATTTAAATAATTTCAAATCAAAATTTTAAAAATCATTTAATTTAACCAACCCGGTGTCCGTATATAATTTTCTATCCTATGACAGGGTGAATCAGTTATTTAAATTTAATTCAGAGATGGATATATATCATTTCAATCTAAAATAAATGTCATAGGTATATATCATTTCAACCTATTTCTTAATTTATACAGTTTTATACTGTAAATAATATACAGGATGATAAGAGAATATATCAAAATAAATAAACATCCAAATCATCCAAAATATCAATCAATAGCATCCATCACAATCAACATCCAAATCAGTCAAAATATCATAAAATTTTACTACTTATCAATAATCTGGAATAAAACTAGCAATTTAATTTTCATCTCAAATTCGAACTGTCAATTCAAATTCCTTTCATTTTAATTCATATCAATTTAAATGTCAGTTAAATTTACCAAACAGTAGTCAATAAATTTAAATCACTTTGATATAAATATAACTAACATAAAAAGTTTTAGTACTTCGTGAGTGGGTTGAAACACTCACATTTTATTTGAAACTGAAAATAATTTCGGCTTCAAATAAATACCACTTCGACTCCAAGCTGTAGACAAAGTCGATACGAACGCAACGCGAAAGACGGCACTCGAATCCAAATTTCTACCAAGGAGTTATCAATTTTTAAACACTCGAAATAAATTTAAATAAGTTAATCATCTAATTAATCGACTAATTACTATGCTTACCTTAATTAACCATTACTCTAATCTCGATTAGCGCTGCTAATCCACCCTCAACACCCAGGTCGCGTTTCTTCCTTTCTCCTTTTATTTTTCTCACGTCGCTCCGCTCATTGAACCACCGCACCACCATGTCGCGACCGGACCTTGCCTCGTCATCGCCTGAGGTAGCCACATGTAACACCTCGCATTTTTATATAATTAAAATAAATTTAATTGATAACTATGAAAACTGTGACGCCCCACCTCTATGCTCATAATAACAAAGAGTATTAAAAGAAATACTGTCTGTTATTACGAAGAATAAGGCTGGATAGGAGCGGCCATTCGTAGTTAGGCCTTACACTAGTATTGGTTACCTCGATAGGAGTGGTATATATTTTTATTTTTCATCTCTTATTTATTTACTCCCATCGACATACCCAATTCTAGTATAAAACAAACTACGATGGTTCATAATAGTTTAGGACAATATATATAATAATAACACAGATACTAAAAATGTGGAACACAGATAACAAAAGAGTCATATATATATATATAACTGATGTCAGTTACAATACATTTGACACAGTACATATGATACAACTACAACTGTCGACTCTGTAAGTTATATATACAAGTACATTATCGTATAATGTACATGAATACATATCAACCTGTAACGACCCGTATTTTTACGGATCGACAAGTTCGTCAAAATCTGGAATTTTCAGCATTTTAAGTCATTTCAGATTTTAGGTAAAATTTGTCTAAGTCCTAGGTCGTGAACGACCTAAGAGCTAAGTCGTGACCGACCTATAGGATGGTAGCGAGTTAAGAGCTATGTCGTAGACGACTTAGGGATGTGGTGCGACCTAAGGATGTTGGGGTTAGGTCGTATGATGGATGGTAAGGGTTTAGGTCGTAGACGACCTAAGAGAGAAGACTTAAGAGTTTTTGGCGAGTTAAGGTTTCGAGCGACCTAAGGAATAGGTCGGCAACGACCTAAGGAGGACCAGCGGTTAGGTTGCGTAGTGGTTTAGGTCGCGAGTTAGTTTGGGACGACCTATAGAATGTTAGCGACCTAAAGGAAGCGCGAGCTAAGGAATGTACGACCTAGTGGTTAGTGTGTTAAGTCGTAGACGAGCGATCTATAGAGTTAGGCGACCTATAGGAGAGCGACCTAAGGAACATGCGACCTAAGAGAGGTATAGAAAACAGGATAGGTCGGCAACGACCTAAGGTAGTTAGGTCGTATGACTTATGTGTAGTTAGGTCACTAGGCTTTTAGTCAGTTAGGTCGCTGATGTGCTTTGCTGTTAGGTCGCGTAGGTTGCTAAACCGTTAGGTCGTAGGAGTGTTAAGCAGTTAGGTCGTTGAAGCACCTGGGTTGTTAGGTCGCGAGAAAACACTTATGTGTTAGGTCGCTGAGGAGTTAAGTCGTAGCTGTTAGGTCGCTGGGTGCTTGGATGCGCAGAAGTGTTAGGTCGTAGGCTGGGTCTGTTAGGTCGTAGTTGTTGGCTAAGGCTTAGGTCGGTGGGAGTCTTAGGTCGTAGGTCGGAAACGACCTAACTCCGAGTTACGACTTAAGAGAATTTCTGCCTATAAATAGAGGGGGTTGGCTTCATTTTTGGAATCGGGATTTTGAAGCGACGAAGTGCTGCCATTTTGAGAGCTCGACTTCTACACTTCTTCACTTCTTTTCCCTACTCTAATCTAGTGATTCCTTCCATCCATATCGAAGATCAAGATTGAAGATTCAAGAGCTTAGATTGAAGATCTTCATCTTTTCAAAAGAGATTTCTTCGTTTGAAGCGGATTCGTGATAGATCAAGCTTGATCCTTTGCTGTCCAGATCTGAAGCGTGTAGATTTGGAGTTGTTTAGGTGATTTGGTGAGTGGTGATTATCTCTCACACGGATCCAAAGGAGTATATCGGATTGTTGGCTTGATTTGGTGTTTAAAATAGTGATTTCCATGCATTTTCTTCATCCTAAGTGTAGATCCATGTAGATCCATTGTTCATGATGATGTTACATCCATTTTATCACATGTTAACCTATGCAAGTTCATTCATCAAGTTTGTAGAGATATTGTTCATGTTTTCATACTTGTTGGACTTTCAACTCTTTAATTACGAAAATGCCATTATTGTGATAATTGTCTACTTAGATCATATTTGAATGCTTGATTGCTTGGATTAATGTTTGATTTGATAGATTGCTATGAATTAGATGATTGATGATTTGCTTTAGACCGAAGATGATTCAAAAGCTAAGGGAAAGACTCTTGAATTGGAAAAGCTGCTTGTGACATATGTAGCGGATGGTGAAGCTCTTATGCATAGATTTGATGATGATGATGTTGGGATAAAGCTTTGCGAGGATGTGATGAAGCGAAGTATGATATGAGATAGTCCTGGTCTAATCCAGACGGGATCATTCCAAGCATGTTGGTAACTCGATGATATGATTCGAGTTAAGGATAATGGATGCTCGAGAGGCGCTTGAGCTAGTATGGAAATAGTCGTCGAGGAGGATGGCTAGAAGGCTGAGATCTCATCGTTGTTGAAGGTTCTAGCATGCTCTAAGCAAGAGTACATGGGGACGCCCAAAAGACCAAGTTGATGGTCAAGTACTCTGGGCAGATTCGATAGTCCTAGGCACGGGTCACGATGACGTGCGGGAGTTATGTCTAGAACCGGGGTTTCCATTAGCCCTTGACGGACGGCTGAAAGTAGGTGCCGGTCATTCAATTAACGGTGATATCGAAGCAAGGATAACAGTGATAGCCGAGTCATGGATGTTTGGTTGTATCGTCATTCGGTCTCAAGAGCGGTATTTTCTGGGCGCTTATCTGACCTTGGTTTAGACCTTGGGATTTGTACTTGGAAAACATCGCTCTTGACTCGAGTGATAATTGCTTTGTTTTAAATTGTATGTTTTGCTATGCCTGCTTCTGCTTAGTGTGTGTCTGGGGGCTATCACTGTAGAAAGAGGTGGAGTGGGAGGGTTGTATTCCTATTCCTTTTCCTTTATGCTCTTTTGGTATGTTGTTAGTTAATCTACTGCTCACTAAGACTGTTGTCTGACTCAAGGCTTTATGTTTTAATTCTTATTGCCTTGGGCTGTTCGTCCATTTTGGGACGGACAGACTAGGTAGCAGGTGACAGGTGCTGATCTTGCTTTTCACGGTGCTGATATCGAAGACGAGCTGGAGTATTGCATATTATTTCTTACTATATGTACTGGATGTTCCGCTGCTTTGTATTCTCTGAGTGATATGTAGTGAGGCTTGTTGTATTGACTATTCGGATGCTTGTATTCAACTATTATGGAGTTTTATATGATGGCATTCTATTCTGTGAAGCTTCTCTATATATATTTTCTATTGTATTTTGTCTATGCGCTGTGAGTAATACGATAGATTCTGTTGTTTTAATCTACCCTGACAATCTTCCATGGTCGCCTGGCACACTTTACATCGCACTATCTCTAGATTCGGTGCAGGGGTCATGGGCGGTCGTCACATTTGGTATCAGAGCATTGGTTAATCGATTTTACCCAACGCTCGCTGACGTAACTACGTATGAGAGACGTAATTGTAATTTTGATGGATGACTACTATATATAATATAGTAGATTAGTAGAGTTTGAGTCCTTTATGCAGTTGTTTCTCTAAGATGTTCTAATCATTCCTTTTTATAGATATTGAGAATGAGTCGAAGAGGGAGACCAGCTGCTAGGGAAGGCCGTGCTACAGAAGGAACTGCTGATTATGTTGCTATGTTCGAAGCCATGATGACTTCGATCATGAGAAGGATGTCAGCCCCGGGGCCATCAGTAGATATTGGAGATCAAGTTCAGGCTCCAAGACCGGTGGGTCATTTGGACGATTCATTTAAGAAGCTTGTGGAGGAAGCTCTCAGACACGAGAATCTGTTTCCTAAGGAAGGATCTGTTGTTGCTGTAACCAGGGAAGAGTCTAAACCCCAGCAGAGTGGAAACAAGAAAAGGAAGCAGCAGCAGCAGAAGGGTAAGGATGGCCAGAAGAAGCCGAAAGGCGAGGTGATTTGCTACAATTGTCAGCAGAAGGTCCATTTCTCTAAGGATTGTAAGAATTCGAAGGCACCGATGAAGTGTCACAACTGTGACAAGCCGGGGCATATTAGGAAGAATTGTCCAGAACCGATGAAGGACAAGCAGATTGTGCAAGCTTATGCTTTGGGAGCTGTTCCG
Source organism: Allium fistulosum (assembly GCA_030737815.1). Classification (NCBI taxonomy): domain Eukaryota; kingdom Viridiplantae; phylum Streptophyta; class Magnoliopsida; order Asparagales; family Amaryllidaceae; genus Allium; species Allium fistulosum. Next base: position 1,409,723,051 of record CM060903.1, read on the forward strand.
TCGTCTTCGAAAGCTCCTACTGCTGAAGAGAAAGGAAAGAGTGTGGTGGTTCAAGGTACTCTTTTCCTATGTGGTGTTCCAGTTAGAGTTCTGTTTGATACTGGGGCGTCACATTCGTTTGTTTGTAGTGAACTTGTAGGCCGGTTGGGTTTGGAACCAGATATTGTTGATAGGCCATTGGTTGTGACTAATCCAGTTGGGGGTTCGTCTTGTTTGTGTATGTTATGCCGTGGTCTAGTTGTATCGAGTCATGATTGCTCTTTTGTTTGTGATTGTTTTGTTTTGAACTTTTCGGGGTTCGGAATTATTTTGGGTATGGACTGGCTTAGGAGGTATGCGGCGAAGGTTGATTGCGAGAGGTTGGAAGTGACAGTCGAGAATGTGGAGGGGCGAAAGGTGGTGATACGATGTAAGCATGAAGAAGGCGTCTTCATGAGCTTCATGTATTCGCTGGTTGTTCCACGGGATGGACTGTCATCAGTGCCGATCGCTAATGGATTCGAGGATGTCTTTGACGAAGTCAAAGGGTTGTCGCCGCATAGAGAGATCGAGTTTCGTATAGATCTAGTTGAAGGAGCCAGACCTGTTGTGATGCCTCTTAGGTGGATGGCACCTAGAGAACAGCAGGAGCTGAGGGTGCAAGTTGATGACCTTTTACAGGAAGGATTCATTCAGCGTAGTGTGTCCGTATCGGGTTATTATCGACGGTTTATCAAAGACTTCTCCAAGGTAGCTGCACCGTTAACAGGATTGACAAAGAAGAACCTAGTGTTCAGGTGGGATGATAAGTGTGAGCAAGCTTTCAGAATCCTGAAAGAACGATTGACGAGTGCTCCTGTTTTGACTATTCCATGTGGTACTGGACTTGGAGCAGTGCTGATGCAGAGAGATAAAGTTGTTGCGTATGCAAGTCGACAACTGAAGCCGCATGAAAGGAATTACCCGACTCATGATTTGGAGTTAGCGGCGATTGTTTTTGCTCTGAAGATGTGGAGACATTATCTATTGGGAGTTCGATTTGAGTTGTTTACCGATCATAAGTCATTGAAGTATCTTTTCTCCCAAAAGGATTTGAATCTTCGGCAGCAACGTTGGTTAGAGTTTTTAGCATCATATGATTTTGGTATAGCTTATACTCCGGGAAAAGGTAACGCAGTGGCAGATGTGTTAAGTTGAAGACATGCAGGACTGGCAGCCATGTTTTCAGAATGGAAGAATCTTGACTATTTAGCTGGATTTGACTTTAGGCCTAGAGGCGAATTGGAACCTGAGATGTTGGAAAACTTATCAATAAGACCGACCCTTGTGGAACGGATTGGCAAGAGTCAAAAGCGAGATGATAAGATTGTCAAGATTATCCATGATTTGGAATCTGGATTAGATCCAGAAAAGGATAAAGGATTCGAGGTCGATCGAGAGGGTTGGCTTCGGAAGCAGGGACGACTAGTTGTTCCCGACATAGATGAATTAAGGAAGGAAGTTCTGAAGGAAAGTCATCACTCGAAGTTGACAATTCATCCAGGTGGAAATAAGATGTATCGGGATATGAAGAGAACCTACTACTAGGAAGGCATGAAGAAGGATGTTGGAAATTATATTTCCAAGTGTATGAACTGCCAGTTGGTAAAGGCCGAACAAAAGAAGCCAAGTGGATTACTACAGCCATTAGAAGTTCCTACATGGAAGTGGGAACAGGTATCGATGTATTTTATTGATGGATTGCCTAGAACCAGAACGGGAAATGAAGGGATTTGGGTCATTGTAGATCGTCTGACTAAGAGTGCAAGATTCATTCCTGTTCGATCGACTAGGACTGCATCAAAGTTGGCCGAGTTGTATGTTAAGTGGATAGTTCGATTCCATGGTATTCCGAAGAGTATAGTGAGCGATCGAGACCCATTGTTCACTAGTGGATTTTGGAAGAGCTTCCAGGAAGTTTTGGGAACCGAGTTGTGTTTGAGTACAGCTTATCACCCTCAAACAGATGGTCAGACCGAGAGAGTCAACCCAGTTTTGGAAGATCTCCTCAGAGCTTGTGTTTTGGATTTCGGAGGATCATGGGAAGATCACCTTCATTTGGTGGAGTTTGCGTATAACAACAGTTACCAGTCAAGTATTGGTATGGCACCGTATGAGGCATTGTATGGAAGACCGTGTAACTCTCCGACATGATGAATAGAAACTGGAGAAAAGCTGATGCTTGGGCCAGAGATGATTCGACAGACTACGGAATGCATAGAGATCATTCGGCAACGAATGAAGGCAGCCCAAGGCCGTCAGAAGAGTTATGCCGATAAACGTCGAAAGGATTTGGAATTCGACGTAGGAGATATGGTTTTTGTGAAGATTTCTCCACTGAAGAATGTTATCCGATTCGGGAAGAAAGGAAAATTGACTCCGAGATTTGTTGGACCATTCCCGATCATCGAGCGAATTGGAAAGCTCGCCTACAGATTGGAGTTACCGGAGAAGATGTCGAGTGTGCACAATGTTTTTTACGTATCATATCTACGGAAGTATGTGCACGACTCGAGTACGGTGGTTTCTGCTGATAGCTGTGAAGATTTCGAAGTTGATCCAGTCGATAGAAGACCTCGTAAGCCGTTTCGTGTGGTGGAAACCGACACGAAACAGCTTAGGAGGAAGGTAGTTAAGTTGCTCAAGATACAATGGAGTGACGATGATAACGACTGTACATGGGAGGTGGAAGAGAGGATGAAGGCAGCTCATCCTGAACTCTTCAAGGTATGGCCCTAAGGTGTCGTGTCATCTCACAATATTGTGACTTGTTCTAGTGTTAGAATTCTGTACGCTAAGCTAGAATTGGATGCATGGTTTGTTGATTGTTATGGATGATAGGCGTACAGAATAGTCTTTGATTGATTTGTTTGTTTGGAATTTCGGGGGCGAAATTCCTAAGGGGGAGAGAATGTAACGACCCGTATTTTTACGGATCGACAAGTTCGTCAAAATCTGGAATTTTCAGCATTTTAAGTCATTTTAGATTTTAGGTAAAATTTGTCTAAGTCCTAGGTCGTGAACGACCTAAGAGCTAAGTCGTGACCGACCTATAGGATGGTAGCGAGTTAAGAGCTATGTCGTAGACGACTTAGGGATGTGGTGCGACCTAAGGATGTTGGGGTAAGGTCGTATGATGGATGGTAAGGGTTTAGGTCGTAGACTACCTAAGAGAGAAGACTTAAGAGTTTTTGGCGAGTTAAGGTTTCGAGCGACCTAAGGAATAGGTCGGCAACGACCTAAGGAGGACCAGCGGTTAGGTTGCGTAGTGGTTTAGGTCGCGAGTTAGTTTGGGACGACCTATAGAATGTTAGCGACCTAAAGGAAGCGCGAGCTAAGGAATGTACGACCTAGTGGTTAGTGTGTTAAGTCGTAGACGAGCGATCTATAGAGTTAGGCGACCTATAGGAGAGCGACCTAAGGAACATGCGACCTAAGAGAGGTATAGAAAACATGATAGGTCGGCAATGACCTAAGGTAGTTAGGTCGTATGACTTATGTGTAGTTAGGTCACTAGGCTTTTAGTCAGTTAGGTCGCTGATGTGCTTTGCTGTTAGGTCGCGTAGGTTGCTAAACCGTTAGGTCGTAGGAGTGTTAAGCAGTTAGGTCGTTGAAGCACCTGGGTTGTTAGGTCGCGAGAAAACACTTATGTGTTAGGTCGCTGAGGAGTTAAGTCGTAGCTGTTAGGTCGCTGGGTGCTTGGATGCGCATAAGTGTTAGGTCGTAGGCTGGGTCTGTTAGGTCGTAGTTGTTGGCTAAGGCTTAGGTCGGTGGGAGTCTTAGGTCGTAGGTCGGAAACGACCTAACTCCGAGTTACGACTTAAGAGAATTTCTGCCTATAAATAGAGGGGGTTGGCTTCATTTTTGGAATCGGGATTTTGAAGCGACGAAGTGCTGCCATTTTGAGAGCTCGACTTCTACACTTCTTCACTTCTTTTCCCTACTCTAATCTAGTGATTCCTTCCATCCATATCGAAGATCAAGATTGAAGATTCAAGAGCTTAGATTGAAGATCTTCATCTTTTCAAAAGAGATTTCTTCGTTTGAAGCGGATTCGTGATAGATCAAGCTTGATCCTTTGCTGTCCAGATCTGAAGCGTGTAGATTTGGAGTTGTATAGGTGATTTGGTGAGTGGTGATTATCTCTCACACGGATCCAAAGGAGTATATCAGATTGTTGGCTTGATTTGGTGTTTAAAATAGTGATTTCCATGCATTTTCTTCATCCTAAGTGTAGATCCATGTAGATCCATTGTTCATGATGATGTTACATCCATTTTATCACATGTTAACCTATGCAAGTTCATTCATCAAGTTTGTAGAGATATTGTTCATGTTTTCATACTTGTTGGACTTTCAACTCTTTAATTACGAAAATGCCATTATTGTGATAATTGTCTACTTAGATCATATTTGAATGCTTGATTGCTTGGATTAATGTTTGATTTGATAGATTGCTATGAATTAGATGATTGATGATTTGCTTTAGACCGAAGATGATTCAAAAGCTAAGGGAAAGACTCTTGAATTGGAAAAGCTGCTTGTGGCATATGTAGCGGATGGTGAAGCTCTTATGCATAGATTTGATGATGATGATGTTGGGATAAAGCTTTGCGAGGATGTGATGAAGCGAAGTATGATATGAGATAGTCCTGGTCTAATTCAGACGGGATCATTCCAAGCATGTTGGTAACTCGGTGATATGATTCGAGTTAAGGATAATGGATGCTCGAGAGGCGCTTGAGCTAGTATGGAAATAGTCGTCGAGGAGGATGGCTAGAAGGCTGAGATCTCATCGTTGTTGAAGGTTCTAGCATGCTCTAAGCAAGAGTACATGGGGACGCCCAAAAGACCAAGTTGATGGTCAAGTACTCTGGGCAGATTCGATAGTCCTAGGCACGGGTCACGATGACGTGCGGGAGTTATGTCTAGAACCGGGGTTTCCATTAGCCCTTGACGGACGGCTGAAAGTAGGTGCCGGTCATTCAATTAACGGTGATATCAAAGCAAGGATAACAGTGATAGCCGAGTCATGGATGTTTGGTTGTATCGTCATTCGGTCTCAAGAGCGGTATTTTCTGGGCGCTTATCTGACCTTGGTTTAGACCTTGGGATTTGTACTTGGAAAACATCGCTCTTGACTCGAGTGATAATTGCTTTGTTTTAAATTGTATGTTTTGCTATGCCTGCTTCTGCTTAGTGTGTGTTTGGGGGCTATCACTGTAGAAAGAGGTGGAGTGGGAGGGTTGTATTCCTATTCCTTTTCCTTTATGCTCTTTTGGTATGTTGTTAGTTAATCTACTGCTCACTAAGACTGTTGTCTGACTCAAGGCTTTATGTTTTAATTCTTATTGCCTTGGGCTGTTCGTCCATTTTGGGACGGGCAGACTAGGTAGCAGGTGACAGGTGCTGATCTTGCTTTTCACGGTGCTGATATCGAAGACGAGCTGGAGTATTGCATATTATTTCTTACTATATGTACTGGATGTTCCGCTGCTTTGTATTCTCTGAGTGATATGTAGTGAGGCTTGTTGTATTGACTATTCGGATGCTTGTATTCAACTATTATGGAGTTTTATATGATGGCATTCTATTCTGTGAAGCTTCTCTATATATATTTTCTATTGTATTTTGTTTATGCGCTGTGAGTAATACGATAGATTCTGTTGTTTTAATCTACCCTGACAATCGTCCTTGGTCGCCTGGCACACTTTACAGCGCACTATCTCTAGATTCGGTGCAGGGGTCATGGGCGGTCGTCACACAACCTAAATCAGATACACTGACTACTACAAAATGACGAAGACTACTTCAAAAGATATGAAAAGACTTCATAGCTCAAGCAGCAACCCAAAGCAGGATATCTACAACCTGTAATAACTTGGTCTGACCCGAGTATTAAATTCAAAAGAAAGTAATACACGGGTCAGTCTAATTCAAACTCAGTTATTAATGCACAGAAGCAGTAATAATTAAATAAGCAATAGACGACAGTCACATAAATCTCGTATATCCAACTCTTCGATAAGAGAATCGGATAACGATAGATATAACACTAAACAGTGTTAAACAACAAATCGACAAATTCAAATCATCAACAAAGATAAATAAAAAGATTATCAATGAAGATAATTTTAGAAAACAACAGAATTGTCTAAACGGCGATTAACAACAAAATAATCAATACAGTTCGGCTGCAGTACATGCTCGCGTTCACTGCCTCTCCACTACAGTGATGAAATACACAAAAGCTCCATGAATCAGAAACAAACGGCATCAAATCAAATCAAAATGAACCAGATGGAACTACAACGTACAACATCCACCCAGTAATCATCAAATGAACAAAGTGCACATGAATGCACGATGAAAATCCACAACCGAGTACAAGGTCAAACCCGAGTCTTTGAGACTGGATTCAACTCACTGTACAATCTCAAAAATCAACATGGAACGATCAAGCACAAACAATTCTCAAGCTACAACATGTACACATGTATACCAGACCAGAAGTACAAAATGGCCAAGCAAGTGCAGACCACATGCAAGTGAAATAGTCAGACTGCAAATATCACAATGCATCACAATTCAATATGCTATGCACTGTGCAAACTACAACACCAGGTACAACAAAGTGCACCTGAGAGGCCAGTGAACCAAAACCAAAATGCAACAATTGAATTACAAAGTGATCAAGGCATAACCCAGAGCATTACTCAAGAACCAACAACCCAATTAAAGCTGAACAAATAAATGTCAAAATCACCAGACCAAACAACACAATGCAATTGAAACCAGCAATGAATGCAAACAAAACTAGTACAACATGGAAGCAGTGAAACAAGTTCAAGCTTTAGGTCAAAATACCATCAGGAATTTATATCGAACAAGTCATGACCGAAGTCAATACTCAATGCAAATACAACAGAATCAAAAGACAAGCTAATCCAGATGGCAAGTGGACAGGAAACTCACAAAGAACAAGTGATTTCAACATCAACCAACAACAATTGCAATGCATCACTGAGACACAATCACAAGAATAATAATAATGCAACTGTATGCAAACTGCCTCGAATAAAGTCCATCAAGAAACAGTGATACATGCCATGTATGTACATGCTAGCAGTGGACACAAGTGATGAACTAACATATCACATGAATGCACAATGCAAACTGTAACATAGAACCATACAACAACAAGCAGATGCAAATACAAGAATACATGTATGCACATATATGAATACACATACATATCTATATCAACAAAATATCACCATCAATATTACACAATCAAGGTCAGGCCAAAGACCTGAAATTTCATAAAAATCAAGTGACCGAAGTCAAGTGGAATCAAACCCAATGCCAGAGAATTTTAAGCAGCGATTTCTCAAAGGCAAAAATCAAAACTGAGAAGAAGCCGTGGGTCAAAACCCAAGCAGTAATTTATCAAGGAAATTTACCAAGTCAAATGCCATAAATTCGACACTGTAATGACCAGGGGAACCAAAATCAACCCAATCAGAAATCATCTCAACCATTCAATACAAATGAAGTCGAAGTCGAGAATGAACAAGTCAAATAAAATATGTAAGTGTCGAATTCAAATATACATGTACGAACGAAAATCAATGCAACAGCCGAAATCACAGAGACGAAATCAATATCGTCAAAATCAAACTCGAAACAGTGATGACCACGCAAAACGACAGTTCAAAATCAACTCGAGAAGCAAGTATCAATGTATACGAATTTGATTAAGTCAGAGAAAACATCAGCTTTGAAACGAAATCGAACAGTCGAAGTATAGCACTGAACTTGAATTAGATTGTGAGTGAAAAATCACTCACCTTTTATTCGACGACCAAGCAACGAGATCCATCTCTCGATCGAGCAAATCGAAGTCGCGGCACCACGAAGTTGATTGAAGCCCTAATTACTGAAGCAAGGGAAACGAGCACGAGCTGCCATTTTTTTTCTTGTTCATTTCTATAGTTTAGGGTTGTCGAATGAGAAATGAACGAAAGGGGAACGGGTCGAATTTATCACATCATAAAACAATTGAGCCAAGATAACATTAAAGCCCACAAACAAGAATAAAGCATGGGCTACAATAAATTTTAAAACCCGCATATCTCCTTTAACAAATTTTCAAAAGAATCTCAACCGATTAAAATTCCAATAGAAATTAACAAACAATTTAATCGTCATTTTGACGATAATTAATTGTTACTAACTCCGGGTTGTTACAGACTCCCCTCCTTATAAAAATTGCGTCCCCGCAATTTTCATAATTAAAGTTGTCTATAACAATTATTTTTCTACCATAAATTGGTTTAGCTAGAAAAATAAAGATCGAGGACACAAATACCAAAGAAATCTTTTAATCCCATAAAAGAAATTCATAAATTCTCAACAAAATCTAATTATCGAATAGATAATCAGAAAACAGCAGAACTGAATAAATACAATTATCAGCAATATTCAATTATCAATTAGAAATTAGAACGTAGAAATTACAAAACAGCAATATCTAATTATCGATACGATAATTAGAAAACAACAAAATCTAATTATCAGCAAAGATAATTAGAAAACACAAATCACAAATCGCAAAACTGCAAATATCTAGTTATCCAACAATTAACTAGAAAACACAAACTTCGTAATCAGCAAACTCTAACTATCAACAGAGATAGATAGGAAACAACAATTCGATATGATCAACATAATCCAAAATCAATTAGAGACTAGAAAATCTCTAAATCATCCAAACTAGCAAATATCCAATCATCAAAACGATAATTAGAAAACACAATTATCTACTTATCAAAAACGATAATCAGAAATCTCAAATCAACAAATATCTAATTATCAAAAACGATAATCAGAAACAACAAATATCCGATTATCAAAAATGATAATCAGAAACACAAATATCTAATTATCAAAAACGATAATCAGAATCACAAATCAACAAATATTCGATTATCAAAAACGATAATCAAAAATCTCAAATCAACAAATACCTAATTATCAAAACGATAATAAGAAATAACAAATATCCGATTATCAAAAACGATAATCAGAAACAACAAATATCCGATTATCAAAAACGATAATCAGAAACAACAAATATCTGATTATCAAAAACGATAATCAGAAATCTCAAATCAACAAATATCTAATTATCAATAACGATAATCAGAAATCTCAAATCAACGAATATCTAATTATCAAAAACGATGATCAGAAACAACAAATATTCGATTATCAAAAACGATAATCAGAAACACAAATATCTAATTATCAAAAACGATAATCAGAATCACAAATCAACAAATATCCGATTATCAAAAACGATAATCAGAAATCTCAAATCAACAAATATCTAATTATCAAAACGATAATCAGAAATAACAAATATCCGATTATCAAAAACGATAATCAGAAACAACAAATATCCGATTATCAAAAACGATAATCAGAAACAACAAATATCCGATTATCAAAAACGATAATCAGAAATCTCATAACAGCAAATATCTAATTATCGATACGATAATTAAATCTCATAACAGCAAATATCTAATTATCGGTACGATAATTAAATCTCATAACAACAAATATCTAATTATCGATACGATAATTAAATCTCATAACAGCAAATATCTAATTACCTGCAGATAATTAGAAACAACAAATATCTAGAAATCAATTAAGATACTCTAGAAAATCAACATAAAAGGTTGGATCGATCCCATCAGATGGCGAGTTTTAGCTACCCCGCATGTGCATCAACAAATGGTCGAAGCCTACCAAGTACTATAAATTTTGGCGCCCATCAGATGACCCGAAGGTCCGCAGAGTGAACCGAAGGTCTAGTACTGGTATTTGACCCGAAGGTCCTCAAAGTGGCCCGAAAGTCCAACAAATGACCCGAAGGTCCAGCAGAGTGGCCCGAAGGCCCAACAAATTGGCCCGAAGGTCCAGTAGATGACCTGAAGGTCCAACATAGTGGCTCGAAAGCACACAAAATCATCAGAATCATCAAACAACAGAAGTTTCAATTAACGAGTCTGGAATTAACCGAAATAGCAAACGCACATGTCCCATACCACGTGTTTTACTAAATCGTTTGATTCTCTTCATCGTTTCCTTGAAAGTGGTTTATTTTGTAAAAATACATTTTACATTCTCAAACAGACAAGTCCGGAATTAAGCGAATCAGTAAAAGTAAGGTTTCATAGTCCTCGATTTTGCTGAATCGTTTAAATCGCTTCCTCATTCTTTTGAAAGCACAAACTATAAAAATTTTGTATTTTATATAATTAACATTTTACGTTCTCAAACGGACAAGTCCGGAATTAAGCGAAACAATAAAAGTAAGGGTTCATAGTCCTCGATTTTGCTGAATCGTTTAAATCGCTTCCTCATTCTTTTGAAAGCGCAAACTGTATTTTTTTTGTATTTTATATAATTAACATTTTACGTTCTCAAACGGACAAGTCCGGAATTAAGCGAAACAGTAAAAGTGAGGGTTCATAGTCCTTAATTTTGCTGAATCATTTAAATCGCTTCCTCATTCTTTTGAAAGCGTAAACTGTAAAAAATTTAAAACAATTTTCAGAACACGTGATTAAATAGCAACCTCAGTAGCAATTTCGAAAAGGAAATTGCACTTCTCAAAACATCGTAAAACGAATCTCAAAATCAGCATTGCGGAATAACCGCTTGAAAATCCACTTTAAAATTGACGGTTACTGAAGCCAAAGCGACAGTAATTTTTATACGTCAAAATCTCATCAAAATAATTCACATCAAAATGTAATACCAGTGAATTTTCATTCATCAAAATGTCACAAAACACCATGCTTCAAAAATTTAGCACCGATGTAAAAATCCCGTTATAAAAATAACGGCAACAAAATACGTTTAAACCAAACACCGGCTCAACGTAAAATTAATGCAGTAACGTGCAACTCAAATTTGCATGTACTACAAAATGAACAAAGAAATCATTCGAATGTATCTTCAATGAAGATAATCCAAAACAGCAAAAATCTCAACAAAAATCACATAACTGCAATCGCTTTGAATCCTCAAATCAGATTCGAAATTTTCAAAGAAACAAAATAAACCCAGTTATGTAAACAACAAAATGAAATTTATTTCAATTTCATATTTTGATTTTTAAATCAAAAGGTTATCAGCTGTACTCAGCGAAGACAGTGCCACTGTTTCCGCTGCGCACTCTGATAAACAGAACACAATCAATCAAATCATCAGAACACAATTTCACTATTATTTTTAAATAAAGATATTTAAAAATTTCATCATAATTTCAAAACTTTAGTTTTGACTCAAAACACAAATAAAACATCGACAAATAGTTGTAACACATGTTCCATCTAAGTTATGTTTTATATTATGTCCATAAACCCCAAGCTCTGATACCAACTGTGACGCCCCACCTCTATGCTCACAATAACAAAGAGTATTAAAAGAAATACTGTCTGTTATTATGAAGAATAAGGCTGGATAGGAGCGGCCATCCGTAGTTAGGCCTTACACTAGTATTGGTTACCTCGATAGGAGTGGTATATATTTTTATTTTTCATCTCTTATTTATTTACTCCCATCGACATACCCAATTCCAGTATAAAACGAACTACGATGGTTCATAATAGTTTAGGACAATATATATAATAATAACACAAATACTAAAAATGCGGAACACAGATAACAAAAGTCTCATATATATATAACCAATGTCAGTTACAATACATTTGACACAGTACATATGATACAACTACAACTGTCGACTCTGGAATTTATATATACAAGTACATTATCGTATAATGTACATGAATACATATCAACCTAAATCAGATACACTGACTACTACAAAATGACGAAGACTACTTCAAAAGATATGAAAAGACTTCATAGCTCAAGCAGCAACCCAAAGCAGGATATCTACATCCTGTAATAACTCGGTCTGACCCGAATATTAAATTCAAAAGAAAGTAATACACGGGTCAGTCTAATTCAAACTCAGTTATTAATGCACAGAAGCAGTAATAATTAAATAAGCAATAGACGACAGTCACAGAAATCTCGTATATCTAACTCTTCGATAAGAGAATAGGATAACGACAGATATAACACTAAACAGTGTTAAACAACAAATCGACAAATTCAAATCATCAACAAAGATAAATAAAAAGATTATCAATGAAGATAATTTTAGAAAACAACAGAATTGTCTAAACGACGATTAACAACAAAATAATCAATACTGTTCGGCTGCAGTACACGCTCGCGTGCACTGCCTCGCCACTACAGTGATGAAATACACAATAGCTCCATGAATCAGAAACAAACGGCATCAAATCAAATCAAAATGAACCATATGGAACTACAACGTACAGCATCCACCCAGTAATCATCAAATGAACAAAGTGCACATGAATGCACGATGAAAATCCACAACCGAGTACAAGGTCAAACCTGAGTCTTTGAGACTGGATTCAACTCACTGTACAACTCAAAAATCAACATGGAATGATCAAGCACAAACAATTCTCAAGCTACAACATGTACACATGTATACCAGACCAGAAGTACAAAATGGCCAAGCAAGTGCAGACCATATGCAAGTGAAATAGTCAGACTGCAAATATCACAATGAATCACAATTCAATATGCTATGCACTGTGCAAACTACAACACCAGGTACAACAAAGTGCACCTGAGAGGCCAGTGAACCAAAACCAAAATGCAACAATTGAATTACAAAGTGATCAAGGCATAACCCAGACCAGTACTCAAGAACCAACAACCCAATTAAAGCTGAACAAATAAATGTCAAAATCACCAGACTAAACAACATAATGCAATTGAAACCAGCAATGAATGCAAACAAAACTGGTACAACATGGAAGCAGTGAAACAAGTTCAAGCTTTAGGTCAAAATACCATCAGGAATTTATATCGAACAAGTCATGACCGAAGTCAATACTCAATGCAAATACAACAGAATCAAAAGACAAGCTAATCCAGACGGCAAGTGGACAGGAAACTCTCAAAGAAAAATCTTTCTTATGTAAACCGTGCTTGGGAAAGAAAACAGAGATTTTATAGGATAGCGGCATAAGTTTTAAGTACGGAGAGAGACGTACGCAAAAGTAAAACGGAGAAATGTGAAGTTTTTTTGTTTTCTACCTTCTTCTTGACATAAGAAATCGAGTTCGAAAAATTAGATTTTTCTAAAATTCGAATATTAAAAGTTGTGTGGTAGAATTTGGATGAAAAATTCGTTGAACTACACCCCTATTCAGTAGGAGTGTGGAAAAAATCGGATGAAAACTGTTTTGAGTTTTCAAAAAATTGCATTCATATAGAAATTGCAAGTATATTTAGGATGTGTGCATCATATTTTAAAATAAATTTTTAAAGAAGAAAAGCATTCATATAGGAGGTACCACTTAGAAATTCATGTACATGCATATATTTTGTATTGAATAACACTTTTGCACAGGAACACGGATGGTCGCAAAATTGGATGTACACAAAATGGATGTGATTAATGCGAGGAATTACATAATTTTACCCTTGTCGAATTTCGGGGATGAAATTTCCTAAAGGGTGGGAGAATGTAACACCCTGTATTTTTATATAATTAAAATAAATTTAATCGTCAACTATGAAAATAGTAAAAAATGAATTTTTGCTAATGTTGGAATTGGACCACGAAACTTATACCATTGTGTTCGTCGCAATTTTCTTATCAACTTCCATATACAATGTTTTTTAAATGGACTTCAAACGGAGTAGTTATAACCGTTTGAAATTTTAGCGTCAGAAACAATTACATATGCAAACATGGAAATTTTATCAATTATAAACATTTGCAATTAATTCATATGATATTTATAAAAGTAGTAAAAAAATTATTATGTTTGTAATGAATGTAAATTATTAAAAGATTTAGATGTAAGAGGAAAAAATAAGGGGAATAATTAACATTGCAAACAAAATCAGCTAAAAAGTGCAATTAATTAATATGAGAATTAATATTGGAGATTAATATATAACGTGTGTGTGTATCTGTGTGTGTGTGTGTATATATATATATATCAGATCCCTCAATTTAAAGAGGTTTACGTATAAAAAAATATATGCATATTAAATATATATGTTAATTGAATGGTGGAATTAATTAACATGCCAATTAATGAAACGTTACAATGTTTAAAATATTAATTAAGAAAATTAACTAATAAAGGTGACATGTTAGTCTATTAATGAGGTTATTAATTAGGATTGTAACGTAATCAGTAGAAAATGTCAATTAATAAGGAAAAAAATAATAGTTGACCTAGATTTGAATGTGCACATATAAGCAGTATATTGCTACATATAAAAATTGACTGAATGATCAATTAAGTAGAGGATTAATTAGATAATTGGCGGGCTGCATCTATTTAAGAGAGAACGTAATGTTATTCGTTCCATCAGCCGTCACTTTCTTCATCTCTCTCTTACAGTAAACAATGGCTTCTTTCTTCATTCTTTTCTCCTATTTCTCACAAATCTTCACCAAATAAACTCAAATAAAATATATGTGAACAAAATAGAGGAATTGCAACAAATTAAAGGAGAGAAGTTGTAGAACGACATAGTAATTTTAGAAGATAGAGATTTGAAGTTAAGGACGACAGGTGAGTGTATTTAATTATATATCTTTTACGTTTATGATATATTATCGTTAGATTCCCGTTAAATAATTTTATTTAGTATTTATTTCAGTAATTAATTCTGTTAATTAGTTATGCTGAGACTGTAAATTATATAAGAAAGCTTATATTTAATTAATATTAGGCTTGACAGTGAGAGAAAGACATAAGCGTAAAAGTAAGAAATTTACAGTCATTTACATCTATTTTAAAAGTTAAAATTTAGCCTATAAATGTTAGTTTGTTTTTATTCCTTTTTACACGAATAAATTAGTTAAAGAGAAAAATTCGCAAATACGGACTAAAATGGAAATATCGCTAGATTTATAGAAATTAGATGTAAAATAAGAAAAGCTGAAATAAAAAGAGAAAAATAGAAATTTGCAGTAAATTACGCTAAAACAGGGAAAAATAAATAAAAAGGGAAAATCTAATAACTTGATTTGGAAGTAAGTTATAGATTAATTGGTAGGTTTAGAAAAGAGAATACATTTCTATAGTTTAATATTTAAAATATAATGATAAACGTAATTGCAAGAATAAAAGAAAGAAAAAAGGAATTAGTGTAAAATAGAGAAACTATTGTTTCTTACATATCCAAAAAGTAAAGCAACAACAAAAGAGATATCTTGCAGTTACGGATTATTGTTTATAACATTATTTGGTATTAAAATATGGAAATGGATTTTTATCAGAGTTTTTGTAACCAACGAAATAGAATAGAACTACTTCTAGAATATAAGAAGTTAGAGTGAAGAATTAAAGGAATTAAAGAAGGAATCAAGTTAATCATTAGACAAGACTAGTAGCTCTGCATTGACTGCGCTGATAATAGAATAAAAGTAAAGCAGTTATTATGATAAGTAAATTTGTGACAATCGGACGTAGTCCCAAGCTAAGATTGTCATATAACATAAGAGAATTAAAGAGAATTCAATATCATAATAAAAGAAGACAGATTATAATAGAAAAGAGACACTTGTAATTATATTTAGAATATATAGATTATAAAAGAGAATAAAAGAGACAATTACAAGTAAAATTGTAACATATGTTATAATTTAGTAGAAAGAATAGAAAAGGCTTATTTTAAGACTTAAATGAAGTTAATAAGTAAATAGAGCAGAAATAATAAAAGAGGCTTATTTTAGTAAACTTAGATCTTGGATTAAGTTTATAAGCAATATAATAGAAGTGGCACATACCAACAGCATTCCCTTTCAGTCAGGAACTGATGGTCTCAAAATAGTTAGATGATGCTGGGACAAGATTACGATAATTAGGGTAAATAAGTAGCCAATAGAATAAAAAAAGTAAACTAAACGCAAAATAAAAGATTAGACTTAGGGTCTAATAAAAGAGTGAGATGTGTTTGAAGCAGCCCAAAGGATGAAGAGCCTAACGAAGTAGTTTATCACAGATTTTAACACAGAAGAAGCACGTCCAATTTAGTTATTTTGGGCTAGAAGGAAGTACGAGACTTCAACGGGACGTAAGGGTACTCTGGATGGCCCTCTGGGGTAGGCATAGTGAAGCAGTCCTCCAGAGGTAGGTCTGTAGGTGTTCCATCAAAAGAGCATGCCATGACTGCTTTTTGCATGGCAGAACCATTCTAGGCAGTCAAAAGGGGTTGACGTTTGGAGTAGGATATTCGTATGTCCCAGTACTTGCAAGTAAATTTTAGGGGGCAAGACCCAGAAGGATAGTTGCATGCTGATATCGGGCCAGCATCAAAACCAAGAAGCGAGTTTGGGAAAGACTAGAGTTAAACCATCAGTCCAATGATTCTTTCACTATCGAGACATTGGATGAGGGGCGCAGCCAATTGGATGTTTAGATTTTTTGCAGTAGGGCACAACCACTTAGCTCTTTAGAGGTCTTTCGATTAGTTAAGGGGTGGCTGCATGGGGCCATAGCCATGATAAGAAAAGAAACAGACCAAATAGAATATCTGTATTGTAGGCCTAATAGGGCAGTCCTTTACAGACATAGAAAATCCTCGACTGAGTTACGTACAAGATAGACTTTGTTAAGCGGGATTCAGGGAGTAGACAGAACGATTACATATAGTCCTCAAGGTATGCACTGGGTGATACATTGTGGATGTCTGATCATTAATATAGATTAGTGTAGACGCATTTTTACGTTTTCATAGTAGACGACGAAACATCTGTATTGTAGGTCTTATGAGGCAGTCCTTTATTGATGTAGTCATAGAACGCCATAGAAGCAAGATGATGGAGTCCTTTGCGAGGACGATACGGAAGGTACTATGGGTAGTATCTAGAACCGATGCGGTCATTGGGCATATAGCTACATATATATCAGTTATTAGGTTTCGATCTACTAGGGAGTAGATGGGCACGATTCACGTAGAGGCGAGAGTATTATGAACCTAATAAACCTAATATAACAATAATTGAAAATAAAACGGTATATGTAGAATTAAGCTTAGAAGTGTAAAATCTGTCCATTCACCAGAACTTTAGATCTGACACCCTCCTCATAACATCCAACATGTTAGGTAGATGGCAGAGACTTTCCAGATTTGAGACACTTGTTTAGTAAGTGTTATTATATTGGTGAGTGTTTACTTACTATTATATTTTAGTCAGTTCCGCTGTGAGATATTTATCTGAGCTCTGATATATTTGTCTTTGCCTATTTGTAGAATACCAGAAACCCAATTCGGGCTTCAGTGGGCTTGGATTTTTGCATTTTTGCGAAAAATCTGAACCCGCTGGAATTTGGGTTGTTACACCATGCCTCCTAGCTCTACCATGCCGTTGACCCCACTCGAAAACTCGCCTCCATCAGCATGTATGTACCCAAAAGAAAAATGTACCATGAAGCTCCAACTGCGAACAAGCATAGCCTCGCCTCTGCTTCGGCCTCCCGTCTCTTGCTCGTGCGCCTACGGCATCGCGATTTGATTGAATCGCAACTTCGTACATTTTTTTCCTTTTCGGCTGAGCGACTTGAAAAGGGAAGAGGGAGGAAGGAGATGGGCACGGGAGTAGGCATATAGGATGTGACGTGCTTTGTACGAATGTTAGACTTTTATTATATTATTTAAATATGAAAATATCTCGCCCGATTGGTCCGCAAAATTCTGAATTCCAAACGAAGCGTGCCGCCTGGCATTCTTAATGTTTTACCTCCATTCCGAGCATAATGAACTAGCTTTGAAGCCTTATTCGATTGTATGCAGAAGATAGCTTTTCAAAATCAATTATTTCAATTAAATTCTGAAAATAAATTCTACGCGTTTCAAGCTCGCACGGCCAAACGATAAGTCCGACTGCTACGAAACTCAAAATCCTAATAATTCACTATTACGGATCCGATGAAACTGCTTTCGTTAAAATCCGAGACCGTGGCCAAAATGGCTAACATTACTCGTTAATTATAAAGAGCAATTTCCAAAATTTAATTTAATCACTTTAAATTCCATTTTAAAAGTTAATAATCTTCAGTCATATTTAAATGAAATTTAAATCAATTTCCGATATCATTCTCATTCATATTAAATTCAGAATCCAATTATTTAAATAACTTCCAATATTAAATTTAAACAATTTAAATATCCAATGAATCACCATATTTCAATATAAGTTATTTAACTTATAAAATTAAAATTTAAAACGAATTCAAATAATAAAACAACTACTTTCATTTTACAGTCACACAATATTCATTATTCAACTCCAACTATTGATTATAACCCATTCAATATATAGAATTCCATTTCAATACTAATTATTGCCCAAATCATCGAAATGGGTTATTTCCGAAATTTATTCAATTTCGTATTCAGTAACTACACTAAATACAGAATTTAACTACACTAAATTTATTCAATTTCGTATTCCGAAAAGTATGGGTCGTTACATTCTCCCCCACTCAAAACTTTTCATCCTCGAAAAGGAACTAAGTACAGAATTTAACACTTGATATAGTATATTCAAAACAATCAACATATAAAACATTAAAATCTAACTTACAAAACCGTTATTACGCGCTCGCCTTGCCACTTCGATATCGGTTTGCGGAAATTACAATTTAGTTATAAAACAAGTTATAATTTTTTTTAAAACTTCAAAAAATTTCTAACATTCGGATTTGTAGAAAATTTCGGCAACGTCTCCTTTGCGCGGCTCGATCGGAAAATTTTTACAATACAATATTTAACCCAAATATATATCAAATATATCAATATATATCTAATCTCAATGATGAGGCATCCCATAGGGAAAAATATAAAACCGCAGTATGTAATCCGAGATATGTATCTTATTATTATTAATACGAGCGAGTTCGCTCGTATTAAGCAAGCAAAAGCAACATAATGCGCAATCGAGCTCCAAAAGTGAGCATACGCCCTCCGTACCTACTAAACACTCAACAACACATGAGAACATGTATGGAAAGAGAAATCAATATATAACATAACTATACGACAACCATATGAGCAAACATAGCCATGTGATAAAAGAAACATCCAAACAACCATATTCATGCAATTTTTATTCATAACCATACTATTATTCAATGTCAACATTTTAATTCATACATTTCCATTTCTATTAACTTCCAATTGGTTTATTTTCCATTTATTCATATTTGTTTATTTACATTGAATTGACTTATATTCAATTTCATTTGTTTCCAATTGATTTACATTTATTTCACTTGTTATGTCAACATCTTCTATTTACATTTGGTTTTATTTCAGTTTGTTTATATTCCATTTTACCTACTTTAGATTTAGTTACATTTAATTTATTCACATTTAAATTATTCGATTTCAATTATTTCACTTATTAACATTTATTTCAATTGACATCTAATTGATTTGCTTTCATTTTATTCACATCTCATTCATCCACGTTCACTTACCTCCAATTTGATTTAATTCATTCGTTTCAATTGGTTTTTCATTCATTTAAATTTTAATATGCTCACATTCACTTCCATTTACTTTAAATTGATTCACATTCACTTATTTACATTCATTGAAATCAAATTTCTCTTACATCCAATGATTAAAGTTATTACATTCGATTTAACTTTACAACTTAAGTTCATTTTCATTTTGAATCAAATTCTATTTTATTTGACTCATTTTGTTAATTTATTCCCTTAACGGATTTTGTTTATTCATTCCCATTAACTGGTTATATGAGATGAAGTGAAATTAACTAACCCAAATAAACACATAGCATTAGAATGTCTAAAAATTATTCTCGTACATCGAAGAGAAACTATGAGTTTCTTGTTAATGTTGAAAATATACATTACCCTCGGTTGTTCAATTAAACCGTTAAGATTGTTGACTTTGTATGGTATGATGCGCAAGTCTGAAAGAATTCCAAGTACGCTATCAAAATATGATTTTAGTGGTCGTAACCAAAGAGATGTGATCCATCGGTCGAGATTGTGTCTTTATTGGAAAGACTAATGTAGTTGGAATTAAATAAGAAATGTTGATAAGAATAATATCACAAATTTCAATTATTGGAATTAGCATAACTGATACGGTATTCAACATGCTCAAGTTAATCCAGATACTCACAAAATTATCGCTCGATAAGACTTAGTGTTTGATACTTATGTATTGAAACAAAAAATTCTAAATAATGATTTACAGTAAGCCGTTTACACATATTAACCAAAAATACCTCAAAGTCGGTGGGAGCGATATTGGGTTTGTGAGTCTTTAGATATGATCCAAGAAATGATACGAATGTATCATTTTATAAGCTTCAAGATTGGATAAGTATTTTGATAGAAATATCAAATAGTTTGATTTTCAATCAAAGTGCAGAGGAAGCGTGTGTTCATAAAAAAGAACGTTAAAAGGTACATTGATATTTCTAAACTATAAGTAAACAACACGTTGTTGATTTTAACAATATACTTGTATTAAAATCAACTTTAGTTGTTTTAATACTCAATTTTGGATTGTAAATGATGTCTTTTATGGTGAGTATTAAAAGATATAGGGATTGTCCCAAAACGATATACAAGAACACCCTATTAAAAGGAGAACATGTAAGTTGGATTCCTTATGATTAGCAATAGGAATTATCATACATGTTATGTTGTGTATGATATTGTGTTTTGTTCATGTATTTGATACATGGAGAAAATATAAAATCCAAATTGATATCACTAAATGGTTGTTTGAGGTGTTCTCGCGTATTTATGAAATACTAGAGAATTGTTTATAGAAACAACGAACTCGTTATGATGGAACGTTTGGACACAAACTTTTATAAGTGATATTGAGTATAACATGTAAATGACAAAATTCAAGTTAAAATCTTTAATTTGAAAATGTTTCAAAATAAAAGTGATTGTGGTCGATTCAATGAAATGTTGAGAACATTAACTTGAATATCACTATAATAAACCAATTATATAGATATAAATGCACAAATTTATAATTGAGCCAAAGGTGATTCCAAATGTTGAGAATCCTATAATATTATTATAAGACAACAATGTTATGAAATTGGTCATGATAGAACTTAAATTTTACTAGAAGTCGAAAGATATACTTCGAATCGTTCCACATGATAAAGGCAGTTTATCATTGTTAGAGAGAGTTAATCAACAAAGTAGATAATTAAAACATAACAGCATACCCATTCACTATGGGACTGACCAAATTGGTTTTGAGAAAACTGATTGGAGAAGTTGGAATTAGATTCCACAATTGACCCCAAGTGCAAGTGGGAGATTGATAGAGTTAGGATTATGCCCTAGGGGCAATTATGTAATTTGTTACATATATCTAACTTGTTGACCAATCTTGTTCGAAATAAAAGGTATTTTCTTCCTATTATATACTTGATATAATGTGATTATATTAATTAATTAACTTAATCAAAAGTTTATTTAATAGAAAAATCCATAAATGGTATATTTTGTGATAGTAGTTGCAAAGTGTTGTAAACGTGAGTAATTTATCACAACGAAACAAATATACCATTTTAAATGTTCCTAGTCAAGATGCATCGAGACTAGATATCGATGTATCCGTTGAGACTGGAGTACGTAACGCTCTCCAAATGTTGGGCAGTGTATTACTCATGACTACTGGGGGTTACGTACTAATAGTTATTGAATAACTATGGAACGACTCACTCGGTAGTTTTCTGTAACGACCTGGCTTTTTGGACTTTTTAGCAGACATGCATGTCGGACTCAAATCATACAAAGAGGCAGATTGTTATTGGGGTAAATAAGAAAAGAGAAAGAAATAAAACAAATACAAAATCTCGCAGCGGAATGATAAAATATAATAATCAAATAACAGTTCATGAAGCTATTTACAAATAAATTCGATTACTAATACAATACAGAATCAGAGTTATAGACAACAGAATAAATAAATAAATAAATGTAGCGGAACAATATGATGCAGTGGATGAATATAGTGAATAATAGTAGTACAAATCTTCGTCTTCGTCCTCCAGAAATAAGGTCTTCAAATCCTGAAATGCTCAGGCTGACCCGAGCGAATTGAAAAGACAAAACACTCGAGTCAGAACTAAAAGATCTTATGTAAGTTAAATCAACGATGAAAATGCGTGTGACGGCGTCAGAGATTTTTACGGGTTTTGACATCTCATATCCGGTGTTTAACATGAATGCAGTAACTTAAGAGATGTTCGGGATTCACATCTCCTAAGGATCTGTTAAACTATCTACTATGTAGTACAATACGCTATTATAATATGTCTACAGTAAAGTAAAAGTATTAAAATAGCGTTAAGGCATTACTCATATCCCCCTTAACACAGTTTTTATATTCCCATAGTCTATACAGTACCGTAAGCTCCTTCGTAAACTGGAGGTTTACCCAGAGGGCACCCCATAGGTATGGTACAAATCAAACTCGTCTAGGGCATGTCAACACGGCACACGAGGAAATGCCAGAGTAGATATACCATTTGCCGATCCAGACTGGTGGTAACGCATAACAGCTACTACCGCCCACCTCGGAACACACTCCCAAATCAAAATCAAGGGTGGCCACTAAATCAAATCACAAAGTCAGAATATAGTATCGAAAAAGTGTGCCCGATTGGAGGAATGACCTCACTTGGCCCGGCATGACTCCTGATTTTAGTCACATCTAAGCTGACTCACGGGAGTCAGGGTCACGTCATACCTATACAGAAATCGTTCACCAAACCATCCTACTTCATTCCTGGAATCTCCACCACGTACACAGTTGTTAAAGTGGATTTCGGTATTGGCAGAGTGTATGACAATATCCGATCCCGGTCTCTTTAACAACCAATCGGTTATTACACATCAGATGGTTCTTTTACATTTCAAAAGTCAATTCACAATTTATATCAAAATATCATACTCTCAAAACCATAATACTTTCGAAATCATATTCACTTTGAAATCATATTTACCTTTGAAATCATATCGTTTCCGGAATCATAATTTCTTTCAAAAATCGTACTTCCAAAATAGGTTAAATCCTTACCTCAAAATCATCATTTTCAATTAGTTATAACATTTAAGTTCCAACTTAGGTTATAACATCATTTAGTTGTATTAGATTTTATATCAAGGAATTTGAATATGACACATCAACTTTACTTAGTTTGAATTTTTAGAAAAATAGTTTAGGTAGTTATGAATGGTTTAAATAGATTTTTAAATACTCAAAATACTCTAAGATAATTAAAATAGATTTAAAATATTTTTAAAATTGATTAAGATAGTGAAATAGATTTAATAACAGATTAAATATAATTAAAATAGATTAATAGTTTTAAAATAGATTAATTAGATTTAAAATGAATTAAAATGGTTTAATAAGTTTAAAATAAATTAATTTGGTTTAAAACAGGTTAAAATAATTCAGATAGTTAATATTTGTTAAATAGTTTAATAAATTTGAAAATCTTAATAATTAGAAATTTTAAATTAATATATTTTTAAAACAATTTATATTAAAATATGAATTTGGAATTAATACCAAATTAAACTATTCATTTCATTTCAACACATTTTCAATTTCCAACTCAACCAACCAAATCTCAAACCTTTAAATTTTAAATTTAAATAAACTATTGAATTTCATATCGTTTCAATCTATGTTCAAATATCCATTCGAATTACTCCAATTTCAAAATATTTCAAAGTTATATTTCAAACAAATTCAATAGCTCAATTCCGATAGAATTTCATTTATACTTAAAAATTTAACTTTAAACTTTCAATTTAATTTCTTAAAACAATCCCTTTAAACCAATTCAAATTTCAACATAAAACTTGATTTTCCGATAATAATTCAATTTATATAAATCAAACTTTATTTCAAACTATCATTTAATTAAATCCGAAAGTTAAGGATTTTATAATCATTTAATTGAACCAATCCGGTGTCTGTATATAATTCTCTACCCTAGGGTCAAGTGATATAGATATTTATCATTTCAATCCGCAATTTAAAATTTTATGGTTTATATCATTTCAAACCGCAATCCCGAATTTATATAAAATCCATAAAATCGCTCGACTCTATCATTTCAACCCATAACGATTTTTCCCTAATCTATAGATCGTTCGGGTACGTATCATTTCAACCCATAGTGATTTTTCAAATAAAATTAAGGGAACTTGCCGAGTGATAACATTTTATGAATTAACCATAACATCCAATCATCTAATATCAAAATGAGACATCCATCACAATTTATCATCCAATTCAACCAATAAATTTCAACAATTTACTAATTATCGATGACAGGTATTTAACTAGCAATTTAAATTCAATAACAAATTAAATAACAATTTAATTCAAAATAATACAAATTAATAGGAATAGCAATTTAAATATATCAAATAGCCATAAATAAATTCCTAATCACATCATAAATTTAATTTAACTAACATAAGAATTTTTAGAAGTTGTGAGTGGGTCAAATCACTCACCTTTGAATTTAAATTGATTTAAACCCAAAATTCAAACAGTCTCAGAATTCGTCCAAACCAGCGTCGAAATGTCCGAAATTTCAATATGATCCCAACGCAACAAATCGCGCGTGAATTGGACCTCGTACGTAAAAGCTATATCGATTAGAAAATGAACGATTTTAAAATACAAAAATAAATAAAATAGAGGAACAAACCAATGGGACTGCGCTACGTCCTTTCTGCGTGAAACCCTAGTAACTCGCACTAACCAGTTCGAACACTAGCCGTCGCCTACGCCAAACTTTGACCATCAACGCCGCGCCCCATGGCCACCGAACCACCGATCTGAATTCGCCAACGCCCCTAGAAGCCACAGCCGCACCTCCTCCTGACATCGCACCCACTTCGGGCACCCATAGGTCGAACGCCTCCGCTTCGATTAACCTCAATTCGCGGCGACCTCGGGTGCCAATAACCCAACGTAGCCGCGCCGATGAACACTGTACTACGCCCTCTACAAGTTGCCACTTCCCGATCGTCCTAAGATCGACGATCCACCGTCCAAACCAACCACCCCATATGAACGACCGAGGTTAAATCACCGACTTTTGGACAAACCGTCATTCGAATAGAGAAACGAACTACGAATTTGAGTTGCGCTCATCAAGAGCTTCAAATTGGTATATAATTCGATATATTTTAAGGAGGTTAATTTTTTTGATTTGATTTTGATTTGCAATTGAATTTGGGATTTGTTTGGTTTGTCTGCCATTGGAATGAGGTGTTGAGAAGGAAATGTACATACGGACAAATAGAATAAGAAACAATTAGGGTTTATAACGAGCTATTTATAGGCAGAACTGAAAATAAAAAGAACGGACAAGATTTTATTGAACGATAAGCGACCCGGAAAGCCCGTTCTGTTTCCAGAACGAAAATGGATAATCCCATATATCAAAATAGATGTTTTCAATATTTTTAAACTCAATGGAACAGGTTTCAAGTCCAAATTCCATCGTATGAAGAAGTTATGTTAAAATCAGCTTATTTCAAATTGATTTCAATTAAATTGATTCTAGGCGTTTTGTAACGACCCGGAATTTTCAAACCCGAAAATTCCAAATAGTTATGAAAAAGAAGAAAGAGATAGAAGAGAAGAAACAGAATCAGAACACAGATCCTCACATTCGCAGCGGTTCAAAATATAATATCAAATAATAACAGTTTACAAAAGAATACTATATCTGTCAATTTACATTTATAATACATCAGAGTTACTCGCATACACAACACTGACCATATACAAATCAAATATATCTCAGATAAACAGAAATGATAGTCACAGCAGAACACTCCATACATCCTGCCATCCAGCTCGTCTCCTGAGCTCCAGAACGTCCTTTCCTGAAAAATCTGTAATCCTCGGTCTGACCCGAGCATTACATCAAAGTAACACCCAGGTCAGGCTGGAAACCAGCGTGAGTAAACCCATAAAATATAAAAGACCAAGGTCGAACCATAAAGAAAAACCCAGGGTAACTCGTACCTCACTACGAGTTCATTACTTTTTATGCTCAACAATTATTTCACAAATCAATCCCTACGTACCCTTACTTAGTTTTCAATGGTCTAGTTTACTTAAATTATTTTATTCCAGTCTATCTATTTCACATCTCAAATCTATAAAGAATTGTTGTAGATTACTAATCGAAGTGGTTTCGGGTATTTCCTGATACCCGATCCCGGTCTCTTCGAATCCAATGTCATCTTAATCCAAGTTATTCAAGTGGAAATCAATTCGAACTTTAAATACAGCAATTCATCTCGATAGATAACCATATTATCACTGTTCAACCCTATCATATCACGAACAATTTCATACCAGAAATATCAAATAATCCAAGGCATTCAATATCATTCAATCATTCATAAGCAAGATTAATTAGTCACACCATTTCTAATTAATTTAAATAAATTAAATTAATTCTTTAATCACTTTTAATCCTGCTTTCTTAACATTAATTAATTATTCTATAATCACTTACATTGATTAATTATCCTTTCATTAATTATACTTAAATAATTAATCCTTAATTACTTCATTAAGTAATTTCTATTTATTAATTACATTAAGTAATTATCATTTAAGTAATTACTCTCCAATTACCTACATTAATTAATCTCTAATCACCAATTAATTAATCTCTAATTAATTTACAATTCTTAATTATTTATAAATTAACTCTTAATCATTAATTAATTTATCTCTCTCCATCAATTTATTTAATTTATAATTACCCAAAATCTTAATTAACTTTTAAGTTGTCATTAAAATCTTATTCAATAAATTTGGGATTTAATTATCATTAATCTATTAACTTAAGAATTTAAGTTTAATAAATAAAAACATTTTATCTTCTCAATTACTACTTAATTATATTATTCATTAATTCTAAATAAACTTAAGTTTTAACTTAATCTAAGTCAAAATGAATTACACAACTTTTACTTAACTAAACATTTAAATAAACCATTATGATTTAAAAGAAATAGTTTTTATTAGAAAATTAGTTTAAAACTTGAATTTTGTTTTAACTTTTAATATTTCTAAACTCGAACATTTAACCCGAGTAAAACCCGAGTCCATACCCGTGCCATCACACCTTAATCCCGAGATTTTCTCTCTCTTTCAAAACTTGTTTAAATTTAAAACTGTTAAGGCAAAATTTCTCATGCCAACACTCGAGACCACTCCGAGACAACCCATTCTTTTTCTCGAAACCAACCCGAGGAAAATTCCTTCGTCCCCAATACTTAAACCAGGTGCACAGAATCCCCGCGTGCACATGCACCGATCAATGACGATACTCCGACCACCATTGCCACCGCTGACGAGACGACTACGACCTCCCTAGCCATCTGACCACCCAGATTTCCAAATAGATCACGTAAAACAAAAACGAGTTCGATCGAACCCACTTGAACGAAATCCATCGACCAAGAACCGCCTCGTCCTAACGCCTCCGACCACCAGGAGTCACGAAACTCCGCCCATAGCTTCACCACGAAACCACGCTCCGTTTCCCCCACGACCGGTGAACTCCTGTGCTCTAGTGATGACGCAACCTTCTCTTGAACCCAGACCTACCCATCAGCACTTAAAACCCTACATCGTCGATCTCTGGCCAACATAGTGATCTAAAATTTCACCTAGTATTTTTCCTAGGCTCGCCCAGATTCTAGATTCCTTCAGTGATGATTTCGCTTCTCACCACTTCACCGTTGATCAGATTTTGCTCGAAACCCATTCGTTGATCA
The DNA here is from genome assembly GCA_030737815.1 of Allium fistulosum. NCBI lineage: Eukaryota > Viridiplantae > Streptophyta > Magnoliopsida > Asparagales > Amaryllidaceae > Allium > Allium fistulosum. The sequence goes on from CM060903.1 coordinate 1,409,751,079, forward strand.
ACTTGCAATACCACTCGAAATACTTACTTAAAAATCATGAAACTTCTTTCAAAAATCATTATTTGCTAATACGAATTCGATTATGTAAGTGAAAACTGAAATTAAAACAATTTATTTTCTGACATGTTTTGTTCTTCACTGAAAATCCCCTTTTCCAGATAAATACTTAACAAATTACACTTGAATTTATTTTTAAAAATGGTATTTCATCATTACAAACAACTTCCTATTGATGATCATAACCTATAATTGCTTAGATGAAGAGGTACGAATTTATTTTAGTGATTTTAAGCCTGTTAAACAAAACAGAGGCATACACATCTAAACACAGACATGCATATATATACAGACAGTAATTCAACTTATATTCCAAGCAAAAATACATTTCTACATCCATGCAGGACATATTCCATTCATTTCTACCATCAATTATAACATGCATAAGATGATTTAGCTTAAGAGTTAAAGTTTACTCACTATTTTTAATAAGAGCAGAGCTCTGATCATTTGAACAGGCTTGCATACAAGCTGGAACCCCTTCTCCCTGCTTCTCAGTTTTGATTTGTCTTGATTGTTGTTTTAAGTGAAGCTTGGATTTCGTTTAAGTTTTAAATAAAGCTTCCCACTACAGACCCTAACTCGAAGCTGGTATGAAAATTGATAGGGGAAAAGAAGCTCACTGGTAGATAATATTTACTATAAGATACAGGGTACAAAGTGATATCATGCTTTTGTACAATACAGTGTATACTTTGTACAATATAGAGAAAAATTTACTTAGTTTGGTGGCTGATATAAGGAATATCATGCTAGCATTTAATGCTTGTCCAGATTTATACTTATCCATCTGGTTCCTTTCTTTGCAAGCTTACAAACATATTTTTCTTATTCGAGCCTACGTATACACTTATTTCTGTTTTTAGTGGCTGAGACCAGATATGATTTGGTTTGCTTATTTTACTTCTTATGGTATTTTTTTTTAAATATACAAATACGAATTCATGTAAATGTTTGTTTATAAATAACTTATGTTTTGATCCAATTAAATATATATGTTTTACTAATTTATATCCCTATTTATTTCTAAGATGTTTATATTTAAATTTCAAATTCAAATTCTTCCTTTTAAAAATCTAGTTGTATATATTAAAATTAAATACATATTTACTTGCTTAGGAAAAAGAACAAATTTTTAGATTATAAAAGAAATTTATTTCATTAGTTATTAGCCTAAAATTTCGGGATATCACATTCCTCCCCCCTTTAAATCTTTTCGTCCTCGAAAAGGAACGAAGCCAGAATTTATTCAATTCTTAAAATCTGATAAATTTTTCTTTTATCAGTTTTAAAACACTTTTAAAATCTTCATAATATTATAAAATAGTTTTTATAAAAATAATTTTTATAACTCGATGTTTCAACAAATCCATCCTTGTTCTCATAGAAATTCGGTCATACGTTGATCAGGCGTACGACTGAAAATCTATAAGTACTCGGTAAACCCGTTTTCAACACCCAGTGAAAATATTTGAAAAATAATTTTATTGAAAATATCGAAAACAGTTTTGAAAATAGAGGAAATATCTTTGGTGAAATTGCTCTGGAAATCATCACACCCATCCATGGTCACAGTTACATCCTGGGTTACGTTGCCGTCGCAGCAAAAGTCCATGTAACTGATTACACCATAGAATCCACGACAGATCGCAGTTACATCCAGGGTTACGTTGCCGTCGCAGCAAAAGTCCATGTAACTGTTGGCTCTCAGCGGCACACACGATTACGCTGTCAAAATGAAACTTCTCCACTCCCACATAGGTCGCAGTCTACCGATATAAAATCAAACGCAGACTGTTGGCTCTCAGCAGCACACACGACTTTCGCTATGTTACCATAGTGTCGCAGTCTACCGATATAAAATCAAACGCAGACTGTTGGCTCTCAGCGGCACACATGACTTTCGCTATGGTCTGCAGTAGATCGCAGTGACATCGAGTTACACTGTCGTCACAGCATAACCCAAATGCCTCTGTGGGCACCAGCCCCTCGAATTTCGCTACACAAATAATCCTCAGGAACTAGTTTTGTCCGGACTCCTCATAGGATCAACTTTAGAACCTCCCTCTTAAAGGCTCAAGGCAGTACTACCCTGTGGCACTCCTGAGAAGTTCATTTCAAGGGAGCGCCTTTTTCCCCAGAGCCAATCTCAAAACACTTTATATTATACACATATAGTATTTTCCAAATCATACACCTAGTATGAATTCCATATAAAGCTCCCTTTACACAAAATCGATTCCCAAAATCGATAATTCACAAATCAGGCGTTTCCAAATTCCAATATTGATTTTCCCAAAAATCAAAAGCCCTTTCCAAAATTCAAAGGTTACAAAAACCTTTCCTCAAAATCATTTCACAAATCTTTTTTACAAATACATATATATAAAAGTTTTGAAAAATCTTTGAATCAATTTGTACTTGTATAAATTCACTTTTATACTTCAAATACTTTCAAAAATCATTTTCTTCTGGCAATAGATTCAACAAGGGGAGTTTTATCATATATAACAAAGATATATAACTTCGTTTTTAGTCCAAATCAAATATTTTAATTTGGTTACTCTATAAAGTCGCTTACCAAATTACTTTCTTTCATAAAGTAAATTTTTACCATAGAAATATCCAATTTCCACTTTACTTCTATAAAGTTAATTTCTACCATAGAAATATAAATTTTAAATTTATTTTATTGTAGTTCCACATATATTCACAAATATATTTTCCATTTCAAAAATCATTCTACATTTCCTATCCACAAATTTTCAATATCAATTTTATTGAAACCCGTACGATGTACCCATACCATCCGTACGCAATATCAATCTGATCGCTCACCCGATCACACAATTTCACTTTCGAACTAGGATCGTCCACCCGTCTTCCTAGTGCGGACTCAGATCTGGTTCCTTGATTAGAAACCGTCATTCTCCTTGCATAGTCACAACTACGATAGAGAATATCCAGAATCAATCAAAAATCCATATCCAGGTTCGCCGTCGAAAATCGAGCGAAAAATCCCAACTCGGATCGATAATACTATCTCGAAATTCTGTGCTCGAATCTGGATCAAATCATTATGCGAATAGAATAATATACGTACATCCTACGTATTTTCCTTCATTGATTATTTACCAAATCAATTTCCTTCCTATTCACATTCACTTCAATTTCATTCACTTACTCACAATTGCTTCAATCCATATGGATTATCACCTCAATTCTTATCTCAGTTGGGTATTCAATCAATAACAGTTTGAACTCTGTTCGGTTTATATTTAGAAAATAGCTTGAAAAATTCTAAAATAGATAAGTAGTTGAAAAATAATTAATAGTTTGCAAAATAGCTGTAAAATAGTTAACAAATAATAAAATAGTTGAAAAACAGTTAAATAGTTTCAGAAATCGTAGATAATTGCAGAATAATTGTAAATAGTAATTAATTTGTGAAATACATGAAAAATAGTAATAGGTTTAGAAAACAATTGAAAAATGGTTAAATAGCCCAAATATTTATTTAATAAATATAAAATAGTTCGGGGTTTGAAAAGAAGGTTGTATATACTAAATAGATAGGGAAATAGATTAAAAACAGTTTATATTAAAACAATTTATATTGTAAATAATCCAGAGTCAAAACCGTTCACTTCCTCCTCAATTCAATTTAAATTTCCATTTAAATTGACCCAATTTCCAATTCAAATAACTCCAAATTCCATTGGACTTAATTTATTCCCAATTCAAGTTGAATTAATTCTTAATTTCTCTCCAACCCAAATCAAATTCCATTTGATTTTTAAACATATTTACTTTAATTACAATTTCAAATTATTCCAATCAATTCAGACTAATACCAATTGAAACCACTTCAATTTCAAATTATTCCAATTTAATCTACTCCAAATTTTCCATTTAAATTTGAAACTTATATTTCTTTAATCTTTAATCCAATTAATTCGAATCAGATTAAATTTGAATGAATTCAACTCCAATTTCAAATTTTAAACCATCTCGAATTATATAAATTCGAGTTAAATTTCCAAAGGTTGGTTTAACCCTTTAAACCAAATTAACTTTTTTTTATAAAAGTTTTGAAACAATTTTATTTCTGGGTCAAATTCTTAAAATTCCATTTAAATTATCTTTGCTCAACTTATTTCAAAATTCACATAAGGGTTCAAAATAATTTTATCTTAATAATTTAATTTATTACTAAATTTTATCTTCTAGTCTTGAAACCAGTTCTTAAACAATTTTAATTTGCCAATCCAATTATTAACAATTCAACTCAAAGTGGTCCCATACCCTTAATTTCAAATTAAAGTTTAATTTCCCTTTTTTCTCAATAATTGGATATATTACAACACTTCATTTCCTATTCATTTAAACAAATCCAATTCTTAATTTAAAGACTATTAATAACAATAGGATGATATCATTAAATTTATTTTAAAACATCCATCCATTTAAATTTTCAGATCTCAAACCCATTTTGAGATCACACAAACCCCCAATTCAACTTTTCCCAAGTTAAACTCAATTCACTTAATCCAGACAACCTTACCCAATTTGAACTTCCATTTCAAATTTTGAACTTCTCATAAATAATCTTCCCACTTATTAAGTTCAAAATCTTATCACTTTGGGTATCATATATCATTCCAGATTTAAATCCTAACATTTAGAGTTTATCTCAAACCATCTTTGATATCATGTATATCCACACATATACATTATTACTTCTTGGCTCACCAAGCCAAATTTTAAAATTTAAACCACCCTTGGTTTTAATTCAAACAAATTCTTTTAAAGTTTACAAATAACTCCTTATTCAAAATAGTTTGAATAATATTACTTCATTTAAAGTTTTGAAAACAATTTCCAAATGTTTAAATTTAGAATTTAGAACTTCACAGTTTGAAACCCACTTAAATTTACATGTCATACTTATTTAAAGGTTACCCTCTTAAAACATTTTATTTTTGCTTACTCATTAATACACATTTTATTATTAAATACAACAATTATTTATGATAATAACCCAGATTATCATATTTAGAAACCAATTTATTATTATCGTTATTCCGGAAACATTTCTACAAATTCAGGATTTTAATTTCAGTTTGGATCCCTTTTAAATTCATCTTTATTCAATTTCAATCTGGTTGTATTATTATTACCACTTAATTTAATTTCAATAATTTAACAACCAATTACGTTAATATTTATTAGAAAGAAACATTGCTTTATATATATAGCAAAATATATTCTTATAAAATCATTTAAAATCTTTATATAAGAAAATAACAAGTACGCTCTCATATATATATATATACACTCAACTCATTCTAGGGTACCATCGACCCTATACTTAATGAGTATTCCCCACCAGAGCCAAGGTTTTCGCTTAACCTTCAGCTCTGATACCAAATGTAACGACCCGGAATTTTCGAACCCGAAAATTCCAAATAGTTATGAAAAAGAAGAAAGAGATAGAAGAGAAGAAACAGAATCAGAACACAGATCCTCACATTCGCAGCGGTTCAAAATATAATATCAAATAATAACAGTTTACAAAAGAATACTATATCTGTCAATTTACATTTATAATACATCAGAGTTACTCGCATACACAACACTGACCATGTAACGACCCAGAATTTTTGATAATTAAAATTCGAATATTTAGTTAATTTTAAATATTAATAAGTGGAATTAATAAGTCGGATAAATTTTTTATCGAATATTGGATTTACCTGGGTAATTAAATCGATAATTTAATGATTGAAATTCCAGAAATAATTGAAAATCGAGTTTAATATGATTGAAAATGATTTGTAAAATTTTATTTAATCATACTGGAGTTATAGAAATATTTTAGAACTCTTAAAATCGAATTTGGAAGTTAATCTGTGAAAATCGAATATTTTAATATTTAATTATCGACTGTAAAAATAGCCAATTTTCGAACAGTCTCAGAATTGAACGAGACCAGTTCCATTGGATCCGTAATAGTTAGTTATTATCGGATTTCAATTTTCGTATCCATCGGAGTTGTCGTTTGACCGTGGCAACTCGAAACGCATCGATATCGTTTTGACTTTAAATCGTCGAGTTAAAATAGTCATTTTTCAAACGGTCTCGGATTTCGACGAAACCAGTTTCATCGGATCCGTAATGTGATATTATTGTAAGATTTCAAATTTCATAATTTTTGGAATTACCGTTTGTCCGGTACAAATTAAAACGCCTCGAAATCGATTTAAATCGGTTTAATTTAAATTGATCGTTTAATTCCGTAACTCACACAGACGATCGAATTAGCTTCCGAAACCTATTCCATTGCGTTCGGAACGCGGGGTAAACCTTACGAATGTCAGCCGGCACGCTCGAATCGGAGTTCGAAAAAAATTTGATGAATAGTAAATCGTTAAGTTTTCTATAAAAGCCCTTGTTTTCTTCATTTTGCAAAAGAGAAACGACCCTAGGGTTTTGAAACGTAGCCGCCAGTTCAAGCTATCAATGGCCACGAAATTCGTTTCCTTCTCCCCCAATTTCCCTCCAATCAGTCGACATCTACGCAAAGTCATCAACTACGAAAGTGTTGAGGGCAATGAGACCTTCGCATCCAACGGTCATGGTGGGGTATTACGTGGTGGATCGTTCGAAAACTGCTCGCGTTAGTCTACCGTTCGCACGCGTTTTTAGGGGGCTTGGGGGTGCCGAGCTGGCCATGGGGGTAGGAGATGGTAGGCGATGGTGGGGGCTACAAGGTGGCGTGTTCTGATCATCGTCGAAGTCGACGGAGTGGGTTGCGACGTTAGGGTTTAGGGGCGGCGTTGGGTTCGTGTGCTACTGGGTGGGTACTCGCGTGTTTGAACGTGAACGGAGAAGAATACGCGTGCGGCCCAGATTTGCTTCAAAGAAATTGAACGGTAGATGATGATAGGGTTTAAATTTTTTAATTAAAATGTTGATTAAGTGATATTTAAATTTGTATTAACTTCAAAGTGCTATAACTCTCTCATACATTATCAGAAAATGACGAAACAAAATGCGTTGGAATCGTATTCGCGAATACTACGTGATGCAATTGGTTTGGAGTTGATTGGAGTCAATGAAAATTTTTGGTAAAATTAAACGTCTGTTTAGTTTTATCCGAAATAAACCGCTACGACTGTTATTGAAATCACGGTGAGATCTTCTCACTCAATTGAATGTGGAATTATTTACAGTTATTGATTTGATGATTGCTATTCGATGTGATATTAGATATAGTAGGATATATATCTATATATAGCAATATATACATATTGGCATATGTATATATTGGATTGATTGATTTCCCGCCTCGTATAGCGGATGAGACCCTATTGCGCCGTTAGTAAGCGGATTTATAAAAACCTATATACCGCGATAATTCCGTACTGGAGCGGAATTGGTATTGTGCTAACATCTTTGGATGCAGGGAAACAGGTTGGAGGGATCCAACTGGATTCCTCACCGTATTGATTATTTACAGATATTTTGATATATTATGTTATCATATTGATATATGATATTGACTGTTGTGATGGACTAGTTGGTGTTGTTGCATCATCGGATTCAGTTTTTAAATGTAAAAATAACGACTGTTATTTTAAAAGGGTTTTTAAAGTGATCTTTGAAATTATACGTTTTATAAAATTTCTGAAGTGATTTATTTTGAATAAATAAACGTTCAAATTTTAATTTTACAAAAAGTTATAGATTTGTGAAATATAACCGAAAAGTGATTTTTGGAATAAATAGTTGACTGATTTATGAAATGGTTTAAATTGAGATTTTTGAATTTCTGTAACGGTTTATATAAAAGATTTATGAAATTGATATCTACAAAATTAAGAATGTTGAAATTATAAAATGAGTTTTTATAAGTGATAAAAATGAAATAGTATGGAATCCGTAAGTGAATGAAATTTATAGGATGTATAAATTGTGAAGTTAAAAAGGATGGAATTTATAGATGTATAAATCGGAAAGTTAAAATGAATGAAATTGAAAAATAGAAGATTTTAAGAAATTAACTCATAGATTGGATTTTTGCCTTCAAATGAAATATTGAACAAATTTGTTAATAAAGGAGATTTACAAATCGAAGTGGTTATAAGGTAGGAATAGAATTTATAAACGTTGTTCTATAAATTCGAAATAAATTGGATTTGATAAATTAAAATGTTAAAGAAGATATATTCGCGATTTTGGATAGCGAATTTTTATTAAAATAAAAATGTGTAGAAAAGATTGAAATTGGGTTAAGTGAATTATATTTACGATTTTGGACGGTGAATATAATTTTAAGTAAAATGGATACGTTTTTGAAGAAGTGATATTAAAAATGAAGTTAAACATTTTAAAGATGTTTTAAAATGTATTGTGAATCGAAAGCATAGATTTCAACAGTTCTTGTTGAAATAGACGTTTTCGAGAAATATAAGGAAATGATGGACTATAACACTGTTGTTATAGTAAATGATTTCCGAAAGGAAATGTTTTTATGTAGTATTGGGATTTATATATCTATCTTAATTTTCGAATCCCTATACTAGAGATTTTGAGTCGTCGTAACGATGTTTTACGTAACATTCGTTTTGACTCAAATAAATGTGTTTAAAGAGAATGATTTCCTTAAAGAATGAATATATACTTAATATTGATTTAAGTATATCGAATATTTTCAAATGTTGAAAATAAATGATTTGGAAATTACTTATTATTAAATAAGTATGGAAATGCTTTTCCAATATGAAATGAACCGTTTTGAGAATTTATCTTCATAAAGATAAATCGAAAGTGAATATTTGAAAACGATTGAAAATCGAATATCAGTAGATATTTTGAAAGATATAAATTCACTATGGAATTTATAAAGGGAAGGGAAGCTGTTTAGAAAAATAAATATTGATTTATTTTTGAAGTGTGGAAATTATATATCTAGTAAAGATATTTTTGGAAATTAAATAATTTGGGAAAATTATTTGGAATCTGATGATGTTGCGCATCTTTATTGATAGTTAAATAACCGACTATCAATAATTACCTTTAGATAGGTATTTGTTGTGAATTGGATGAAATTGAATGCCACACTTATTTTGAATAAGCGCTCACTATTCGGGTTAACCGGGAAAGGACCATGGGGTCGTATAACCCATTCTGAATATGTGATACGTCGTTATGAATTGCATTCGAAGACCGGTGTTGAAGACCGGATATTTTTGAAAACGGAAGGATTACCGTCGAGTTACTCTACATCGACTGATCTTCGATTTAGAGGTTTTATCACCCTTAGTGACGGGAAGTCCTGACGTGATTGAAAATTATCCGGAAATGCAAGGGCTTCGTGAGAAGTGCCTTCGGTTCTGTTCGATCCCGGAACAGACTTGTATGGATTGTATGTCTGACATTACACTTTGAGATATAAAGCTGATTTCTTTCAAATACATATCTGTTGGTGGCGGAGAATTTATTCTCTTAGCTTAACACCCTTCTCTGAGACGTACGAGCTCAGAGGTTATGTAGTTGAAATTTATCAGCGATATATCCCAATTTGGTAACGTGGCATACTGAGTGTTGCTGTAAAATGATCAGTGTTTGATCATTTGTGATATGATCATTTGTTTGATCTTATATCTTTGTGATCATAGGTTGATCGTTTTGTTTGACCCGAAGCAGGGCTTTTTGTAGAAAGCGTAGCTTTGTGGACGAGACTTCATCGAGCCTCACACCCCGGAAATGGTCGAAACAGGAATGTTGCGGCAAGGTTATGAGGGTCGCGCCCTTTAGGGTATGTCATTTCCTTCTGGAAAGGGGTGGTATCATGGTATGGAGCCCAGATACTTACTCATGTGGATACACTTTCTTTATGATGTGTGATGTTGGATATCGAGCGCTCGGATAAAGGTCCCAAAGGACCGGGTGATGACATATTCGTGAGTTACCTGTTACAGGGGTAACCCGGCCTTGTTTGGCAGAGAGCAGTTTGTCTCTCGGGACGTCCAGCCAGAGGCGATCCCAATCGGCAGGAGGAAAGGAAGTTCCTTAGCCTGACCATTTGTTGGAAAATCCAAAGAAACAATACGTGACTTGTACGGTATTAGTTGTAGAACCTGCCATTTACGTACGGTGGTCACCACTGTTTAGATGGTAGCTATAGTAGGCATACGATACTGGTCGTATGTTGGCTAAGATTAATATTATACTTTTGAAATGTTTTCTACACTATGCACTAATAATAATATCAAAAAAAAATGATTTGATTTTACGTAATAAGCATCTTTGACTATCATAAGAAGAAATCTCCTCCAATTCTGCGTTTGCATTGTGTGTGTGGCGGGAGGTCTTATGGTAGTTTCATTTTCCAAAAGCATTGCGAATTGGTTTTGTTTTCTTTGTGAAATAACTGTTTTACGATCTCACACCAGTCACCATGACTGACTCGGAGTTTATTGTTCCCTTCTAAACTCTGGGTGCCCACCAATTTCCACACGGGCAGCCTAGAGTTATATTATCAGGATATTCTGGATATTCTGGAGCTTTGGAGATGAGCTGGATGGCGAGACGTAGTATTTGTATCTGATATATTTATTCCGCTGTGTATTCTGTATGAGGACAAGTTATATAACTGTCCATTGTTGTATATTGACTCTGATGATTGATGTATGTATAAACTGATATAGTTCTTTGTTTTAAAAGACTAGTAATTATCTATTGTATATTGTTCCGCTGCGATATGTGAGATTCTGATATTGTTTCTGTTTCTGATGTTGTTCTTTTGTTTCTTCTTTCTCTTTTCTTCTATCTTTTCTTCTACCTCTTCTTTTAAAACCCTAATGGTTCGGTTTTTCGTTCACCTTGAGTAAATAGATGGAGATTAGTGTCTATTCAAGGGGTACGGAAAAGCGGGTTATTACATTTGGTATCAGAGCATATGGTTAAGCGACAACCCTGCTCTGTTGGGTGTTACTCATTAGAGATAGAGTCAGTAGTACTCTAGAATGAGTTTGAGTGTAATAATAGATATGAGTGCGTATTTGTTAGTGAATATGAAATGGTTTTATATTGTGATGATTGGTTTGTTGAGTGGTATATGGATTCTGGTCGGTATTGTCCGTACAACTCTATCGATAGGGATCTCTAAACACTTATATAGAACAATTCGGCACGATATTGTTTTAAAAAAAAAAAAAAATTGGGTAAACGAAATAATTTTACCTTGATTATATTTTATATATAAAGAAATAATTTTTCACAAATTATTAAAGTGTATATGAATTGATTGTTAAGATTGTTTGAATAAGTTGAATTAAAACAACAATTGTGAAAGAGTAAATTGTATAAAAGAATGAATTATAAAGGGTGAAGTTATAATTGATATGATTTACAATGGTAAAATAATCTTATATGTAAGAAGTGAAATTATGTGCAAAGAGATTTATAAATGTGATTTATGAAATAAAAGGAAATTTTTGAAAGAATTTAAGCACTGATTTCACTATTGTTGCTGGGAAATAATAAGGGTGATGACTGCAGCATCATCAGTATCATTTTCGAGTTTCTGTGTGATTGATTTGCTACCATAGTAAATTGGAAATGGAGGTTTTGTTGTGATAAACAAATTTGAAAATTAAAGTCCAAATTTAAATATGGTAAATATAAGTGAAATAAGATTTATACTTATGATATGAGATAATAGATTTAACTTTGGTAAAGTTAATGAATTTGAGTAGCATAATGAAATATGATGTGAAATTTAACTAAAAGAAAGTCAAATGTGATATAAATTTGAATGATTGATGAAATTTGATTTTGGTAAAAGGTTAAATGAATTTTGTTAAGAAAAACAAAGTCTGAATTGGATTTATAAGTGGAAACTTAAGTTAAGTTGGACAAATGATGTTTGAAATGGAAAATAACTTAAGTGATGTTGAAGTGAAGTTTATTTTGATATCAAAGAAATTAATAAAGTGAATTTATTAAATGAGTGTGAACTTGAGTTGTATAAATGAAATTCAATTGTATTTGTTAAAATGAATTAGCAATTGAATAAATAAATGGATTGGATGTTAATCAATCTAATGTAAAGTATTGATATGAAATAATGAATATAAGTGTTAATTCATTAAAAGCTAATGAAGTTGAGAAATTAAATAAATTGAATGGAAGTCAATGTAATTTAAAAAGTGTTGAACCAAATTGAATGTAAAGAAATGTAAATTGAATAAATTTGGTTATGATTGGTTATACATTGGTTGATAGATTGATTGTTAGTTGATTTCGTGTAATTCATTAAGGGTTAATGAAATTGAATCGACAAATTGGAAGCAAAGTGATTAAATTCAAATTGATAATATGTAAATTTGAATAGAAATGAATTTGATTCAAATTGAAAATGAACCAACATGAATGTAAATTAGTGAATGTAAACTAATTGGAAACAAATGAATGAATGTTAGTTAAATCCAATATTAGCAAATCAAATGTGAGTAAAGTGAAAACCAATTCAATGAATATTAATGAGAAATGAATGAATATTGATTCGGTATGGATTTGTTGGATGTTTATTGGATGATGATGGTTTGATGGTTGCATTGTTGCTTCTGATTGCATTTGTTGTTTGTTGCATTTGCTATGTTGACATATGTAGTATTATGTTGCTATATGATGTATATTGACTATATTTTCATATCTACATGTTCTCATATGGTTTGTTGAGTGTTTAGTAGGTGCGGATGGCGTTGCTTCGCATTTGGAGCTCGCTTTCGCGCTATATTAGCCGTATACGCTCGCTAAATAAATAATAAGGTACATATCTCGGATTAAATATCGTACTTTTACACTTTTTTCCCTACGGGATGCCTCATCACTTGATGAGATGTATATTTGTGATATATATATACACTGTCATTTTTTTTCGGATCGAGCCGCGCAAAGGAGACGCTGGCGAAATTTTCTGAAAATTTAAGGCGTTAGAATATTTTTGGGAAAATTTGAAAATTTTGAAAACTAAGTTATGATTTGAAAACTTAGTAAAGATTTTGTGAGAAGTTAACTATGAATTTTGGAGAAGTTAAACACTTAACAGATTTGAAAATCTAATTTGAACGGTTTGTTTTGAAAAGTTAATGGATTTTGTATCTTTCTCTCGCTTGGTAATTTCGAGGACGAAATTCTTTTAAGGGGGGAAGTCTGTAACGACCCAGAATTTTTGATAATTAAAATTCGAATATTTAGTTAATTTTAAATATTAATAAGTGGAATTAATAAGTCGGATAAATTTTTTATCGAATATTGGATTTACCTGGGTAATTAAATCGATAATTTAATGATTGAAATTCCAGAAATAATTGAAAATCGAGTTTAATATGATTGAAAATGATTTGTAAAATTTTATTTAATCATACTGGAGTTATAGAAATATTTTAGAACTCTTAAAATCGAATTTGGAAGTTAATCTGTGAAAATCGAATATTTTAATATTTAATTATCGACTGTAAAAATAGCCAATTTTCGAACAGTCTCAGAATTGAACGAGACCAGTTCCATTGGATCCGTAATAGTTAGTTATTATCGGATTTCAATTTTCGTATCCATCGGAGTTGTCGTTTGACCGTGGCAACTCGAAACGCATCGATATCGTTTTGACTTTAAATCGTCGAGTTAAAATAGTCATTTTTCAAACGGTCTCGGATTTCGACGAAACCAGTTTCATCGGATCCGTAATGTGATATTATTGTAAGATTTCAAATTTCATAATTTTTGGAATTACCGTTTGTCCGGTACAAATTAAAACGCCTCGAAATCGATTTAAATCGGTTTAATTTAAATTGATCGTTTAATTCCGTAACTCACACAGACGATCGAATTAGCTTCCGAAACCTATTCCATTGCGTTCGGAACGCGGGGTAAACCTTACGAATGTCAGCCGGCACGCTCGAATCGGAGTTCGAAAAAAATTTGATGAATAGTAAATCGTTAAGTTTTCTATAAAAGCCCTTGTTTTCTTCATTTTGCAAAAGAGAAACGACCCTAGGGTTTTGAAACGTAGCCGCCAGTTCAAGCTATCAATGGCCACGAAATTCGTTTCCTTCTCCCCCAATTTCCCTCCAATCAGTCGACATCTACGCAAAGTCATCAACTACGAAAGTGTTGAGGGCAATGAGACCTTCGCATCCAACGGTCATGGTGGGGTATTACGTGGTGGATCGTTCGAAAACTGCTCGCGTTAGTCTACCGTTCGCACGCGTTTTTAGGGGGCTTGGGGGTGCCGAGCTGGCCATGGGGGTAGGAGATGGTAGGCGATGGTGGGGGCTACAAGGTGGCGTGTTCTGATCATCGTCGAAGTCGACGGAGTGGGTTGCGACGTTAGGGTTTAGGGGCGGCGTTGGGTTCGTGTGCTACTGGGTGGGTACTCGCGTGTTTGAACGTGAACGGAGAAGAATACGCGTGCGGCCCAGATTTGCTTCAAAGAAATTGAACGGTAGATGATGATAGGGTTTAAATTTTTTAATTAAAATGTTGATTAAGTGATATTTAAATTTGTATTAACTTCAAAGTGCTATAACTCTCTCATACATTATCAGAAAATGACGAAACAAAATGCGTTGGAATCGTATTCGCGAATACTACGTGATGCAATTGGTTTGGAGTTGATTGGAGTCAATGAAAATTTTTGGTAAAATTAAACGTCTGTTTAGTTTTATCCGAAATAAACCGCTACGACTGTTATTGAAATCACGGTGAGATCTTCTCACTCAATTGAATGTGGAATTATTTACAGTTATTGATTTGATGATTGCTATTCGATGTGATATTAGATATAGTAGGATATATATCTATATATAGCAATATATACATATTGGCATATGTATATATTGGATTGATTGATTTCCCGCCTCGTATAGCGGATGAGACCCTATTGCGCCGTTAGTAAGCGGATTTATAAAAACCTATATACCGCGATAATTCCGTACTGGAGCGGAATTGGTATTGTGCTAACATCTTTGGATGCAGGGAAACAGGTTGGAGGGATCCAACTGGATTCCTCACCGTATTGATTATTTACAGATATTTTGATATATTATGTTATCATATTGATATATGATATTGACTGTTGTGATGGACTAGTTGGTGTTGTTGCATCATCGGATTCAGTTTTTAAATGTAAAAATAACGACTGTTATTTTAAAAGGGTTTTTAAAGTGATCTTTGAAATTATACGTTTTATAAAATTTCTGAAGTGATTTATTTTGAATAAATAAACGTTCAAATTTTAATTTTACAAAAAGTTATAGATTTGTGAAATATAACCGAAAAGTGATTTTTGGAATAAATAGTTGACTGATTTATGAAATGGTTTAAATTGAGATTTTTGAATTTCTGTAACGGTTTATATAAAAGATTTATGAAATTGATATCTACAAAATTAAGAATGTTGAAATTATAAAATGAGTTTTTATAAGTGATAAAAATGAAATAGTATGGAATCCGTAAGTGAATGAAATTTATAGGATGTATAAATTGTGAAGTTAAAAAGGATGGAATTTATAGATGTATAAATCGGAAAGTTAAAATGAATGAAATTGAAAAATAGAAGATTTTAAGAAATTAACTCATAGATTGGATTTTTGCCTTCAAATGAAATATTGAACAAATTTGTTAATAAAGGAGATTTACAAATCGAAGTGGTTATAAGGTAGGAATAGAATTTATAAACGTTGTTCTATAAATTCGAAATAAATTGGATTTGATAAATTAAAATGTTAAAGAAGATATATTCGCGATTTTGGATAGCGAATTTTTATTAAAATAAAAATGTGTAGAAAAGATTGAAATTGGGTTAAGTGAATTATATTTACGATTTTGGACGGTGAATATAATTTTAAGTAAAATGGATACGTTTTTGAAGAAGTGATATTAAAAATGAAGTTAAACATTTTAAAGATGTTTTAAAATGTATTGTGAATCGAAAGCATAGATTTCAACAGTTCTTGTTGAAATAGACGTTTTCGAGAAATATAAGGAAATGATGGACTATAACACTGTTGTTATAGTAAATGATTTCCGAAAGGAAATGTTTTTATGTAGTATTGGGATTTATATATCTATCTTAATTTTCGAATCCCTATACTAGAGATTTTGAGTCGTCGTAACGATGTTTTACGTAACATTCGTTTTGACTCAAATAAATGTGTTTAAAGAGAATGATTTCCTTAAAGAATGAATATATACTTAATATTGATTTAAGTATATCGAATATTTTCAAATGTTGAAAATAAATGATTTGGAAATTACTTATTATTAAATAAGTATGGAAATGCTTTTCCAATATGAAATGAACCGTTTTGAGAATTTATCTTCATAAAGATAAATCGAAAGTGAATATTTGAAAACGATTGAAAATCGAATATCAGTAGATATTTTGAAAGATATAAATTCACTATGGAATTTATAAAGGGAAGGGAAGCTGTTTAGAAAAATAAATATTGATTTATTTTTGAAGTGTGGAAATTATATATCTAGTAAAGATATTTTTGGAAATTAAATAATTTGGGAAAATTATTTGGAATCTGATGATGTTGCGCATCTTTATTGATAGTTAAATAACCGACTATCAATAATTACCTTTAGATAGGTATTTGTTGTGAATTGGATGAAATTGAATGCCACACTTATTTTGAATAAGCGCTCACTATTCGGGTTAACCGGGAAAGGACCATGGGGTCGTATAACCCATTCTGAATATGTGATACGTCGTTATGAATTGCATTCGAAGACCGGTGTTGAAGACCGGATATTTTTGAAAACGGAAGGATTACCGTCGAGTTACTCTACATCGACTGATCTTCGATTTAGAGGTTTTATCACCCTTAGTGACGGGAAGTCCTGACGTGATTGAAAATTATCCGGAAATGCAAGGGCTTCGTGAGAAGTGCCTTCGGTTCTGTTCGATCCCGGAACAGACTTGTATGGATTGTATGTCTGACATTACACTTTGAGATATAAAGCTGATTTCTTTCAAATACATATCTGTTGGTGGCGGAGAATTTATTCTCTTAGCTTAACACCCTTCTCTGAGACGTACGAGCTCAGAGGTTATGTAGTTGAAATTTATCAGCGATATATCCCAATTTGGTAACGTGGCATACTGAGTGTTGCTGTAAAATGATCAGTGTTTGATCATTTGTGATATGATCATTTGTTTGATCTTATATCTTTGTGATCATAGGTTGATCATTTTGTTTGACCCGAAGCAGGGCTTTTTGTAGAAAGCGTAGCTTTGTGGACGAGACTTCATCGAGCCTCACACCCCGGAAATGGTCGAAACAGGAATGTTGCGGCAAGGTTATGAGGGTCGCGCCCTTTAGGGTATGTCATTTCCTTCTGGAAAGGGGTGGTATCATGGTATGGAGCCCAGATACTTACTCATGTGGATACACTTTCTTTATGATGTGTGATGTTGGATATCGAGCGCTCGGATAAAGGTCCCAAAGGACCGGGTGATGACATATTCGTGAGTTACCTGTTACAGGGGTAACCCGGCCTTGTTTGGCAGAGAGCAGTTTGTCTCTCGGGACGTCCAGCCAGAGGCGATCCCAATCGGCAGGAGGAAAGGAAGTTCCTTAGCCTGACCATTTGTTGGAAAATCCAAAGAAACAATACGTGACTTGTACGGTATTAGTTGTAGAACCTGCCATTTACGTACGGTGGTCACCACTGTTTAGATGGTAGCTATAGTAGGCATACGATACTGGTCGTATGTTGGCTAAGATTAATATTATACTTTTGAAATGTTTTCTACACTATGCACTAATAATAATATCAAAAAAAAATGATTTGATTTTACGTAATAAGCATCTTTGACTATCATAAGAAGAAATCTCCTCCAATTCTGCGTTTGCATTGTGTGTGTGGCGGGAGGTCTTATGGTAGTTTCATTTTCCAAAAGCATTGCGAATTGGTTTTGTTTTCTTTGTGAAATAACTGTTTTACGATCTCACACCAGTCACCATGACTGACTCGGAGTTTATTGTTCCCTTCTAAACTCTGGGTGCCCACCAATTTCCACACGGGCAGCCTAGAGTTATATTATCAGGATATTCTGGATATTCTGGAGCTTTGGAGATGAGCTGGATGGCGAGACGTAGTATTTGTATCTGATATATTTATTCCGCTGTGTATTCTGTATGAGGACAAGTTATATAACTGTCCATTGTTGTATATTGACTCTGATGATTGATGTATGTATAAACTGATATAGTTCTTTGTTTTAAAAGACTAGTAATTATCTATTGTATATTGTTCCGCTGCGATATGTGAGATTCTGATATTGTTTCTGTTTCTGATGTTGTTCTTTTGTTTCTTCTTTCTCTTTTCTTCTATCTTTTCTTCTACCTCTTCTTTTAAAACCCTAATGGTTCGGTTTTTCGTTCACCTTGAGTAAATAGATGGAGATTAGTGTCTATTCAAGGGGTACGGAAAAGCGGGTTATTACAGACCATATACAAATCAAATATATCTCAGATAAACAGAAATGATAGTCACAGCAGAACACTCCATACGTCCTGCCATCCAGCTCGTCTCCTGAGCTCCAGAACGTCCTTTCCTGAAAAATCTGTAATCCTCGGTCTGACCCGAGCATTACATCAAAGTAACACCCAGGTCAGGCTGGAAACCAGCGTGAGTAAACCCATAAAATATAAAAGACCAAGGTCGAACCATAAAGAAAAACCCAGGGTAACTCGTACCTCACTACGAGTTCATTACTTTTTATGCTCAACAATTATTTCACAAATCAATCCCTACGTACCCTTACTTAGTTTTCAATGGTCTAGTTTACTTAAATTATTTTATTCCAGTCTATCTATTTCACATCTCAAATCTATAAAGAATTGTTGTAGATTACTAATCGAAGTGGTTTCGGGTATTTCCTGATACCCGATCCCGGTCTCTTCGAATCCAATGTCATCTTAATCCAAGCTATTCAAGTGGAAATCAATTCGAACTTTAAATACAGCAATTCGTCTCGATAGATAACCATATTATCACTGTTCAACCCAATCATATCACGAACAATTTCATACCAGAAATATCAAATAATCCAAGGCATTCAATATCATTCAATCATTCATAAGCAAGATTAATTAGTCACACCATTTCTAATTAATTTAAATAAATTAAATTAATTCTTTAATCACTTTTAATCCTGCTTTCTTAACATTAATTAATCATTCTATAATCACTTACATTGATTAATTATCCTTTCATTAATTATACTTAAATAATTAATCCTTAATTACTTCATTAAGTAATTTCTATTTATTAATTACATTAAGTAATTATCATTTAAGTAATTACTCTCCAATTACCTACATTAATTAATCTCTAATCACCAATTAATTAATCTCTAATTAATTTACAATTCTTAATTATTTATAAATTAACTCTTAATCATTAATTAATTTATCTCTCTCCATCAATTTATTTAATTTATAATTACCCAAAATCTTAATTAACTTTTAAGTTGTCATTAAAATCTTATTCAATAAATTTGGGATTTAATTATCATTAATCTATTAACTTAAGAATTTAAGTTTAATAAATAAAAACATTTTATCTTCTCAATTACTACTTAATTATATTATTCATTAATTCTAAATAAACTTAAGTTTTAACTTAATCTAAGTCAAAATGAATTACACAACTTTTACTTAACTAAACATTTAAATAAACCATTATGATTTAAAAGAAATAGTTTTTATTAGAAAATTAGTTTAAAACTTGAATTTTTTTTTAACTTTTAATATTTCTAAACTCGAACATTTAACCCGAGTAAAACCCGAGTCCATACCCGTGCCATCACACCTTAATCCCGAGATTTTCTCTCTCTTTCAAAACTTGTTTAAATTTAAAACTGTTAAGGCAAAATTTCTCATGCCAACACTCGAGACCACTCCGAGACAACCCATTCTTTTTCTCGAAACCAACCCGAGGAAAATTCCTTCGTCCCCAATACTTAAACCAGGTGCACAGAATCCCCGCGTGCACATGCACCGATCAATGACGATACTCCGACCACCATTGCCACCGCTGACGAGACGACTACGACCTCCCTAGCCATCTGACCACCCAGATTTCCAAATAGATCACGTAAAACAAAAACGAGTTCGATCGAACCCACTTGAACGAAATCCATCGACCAAGAACCGCCTCGTCCTAACGCCTCCGACCACCAGGAGTCACGAAACTCCGCCCATAGCTTCGCCACGAAACCACGCTCCGTTTCCCCCACGACCGGTGAACTCCTGTGCTCTAGTGATGACGCAAACTTCTCTTGAACCCAGACCTACCCATCAGCACTTAAAACCCTACATCGTCGATCTCTGGCCAACATAGTGATCTAAAATTTCACCTAGTATTTTTCCTAGGCTCGCCAAGATTCCAGATTCCTTCAGTGATGATTTCGCTTCTCACCACTTCACCGTTGATCAGATTTTGCTCGAAACCCATTCGTTGATCAACTTGCAATACCACTCGAAATACTTACTTAAAAATCATGAAACTTCTTTCAAAAATCATTATTTGCTAATACGAATTCGATTATGTAAGTGAAAACTGAAATTAAAACAATTTATTTTCTGACATGTTTTGTTCTTCACTGAAAATCCCCTTTTCCAGATAAATACTTAACAAATTACACTTGAATTTATTTTTAAAAATGGTATTTCATCATTACAAACAACTTCCTATTGATGATCATAACCTATAATTGCTTAGATGAAGAGGTACGAATTTATTTTAGTGATTTTAAGCCTGTTAAACAAAACAGAGGCATACACATCTAAACACAGACATGCATATATATACAGACAGTAATTCAACTTATATTCCAAGCAAAAATACATTTCTACATCCATGCAGGACATATTCCATTCATTTCTACCATCAATTATAACATGCATAAGATGATTTAGCTTAAGAGTTAAAGTTTACTCACTATTTTTAATAAGAGCAGAGCTCTGATCATTTGAACAGGCTTGCATACAAGCTGGAACCCCTTCTCCCTGCTTCTCAGTTTTGACTTGTCTTGATTGTTGTTTTAAGTGAAGCTTGGATTTCGTTTAAGTTTTAAATAAAGCTTCCCACTACAGACCCTAACTCGAAGCTGGTATGAAAATTGATAGGGGAAAAGAAGCTCACTGGTAGATAATATTTACTATAAGATACAGGGTACAAAGTGATATCATGCTTTTGTACAATACAGTGTATACTTTGTACAATATAGAGAAAAATTTACTTAGTTTGGTGGCTGGTATAAGGAATATCATGCTAGCATTTAATGCTTGTCCAGATTTATACTTATCCATCTGGTTCCTTTCTTTGCAAGCTTACAAACATATTTTTCTTATTCGAGCCTACGTATACACTTATTTCTGTTTTTAGTGGCTGAGACCAGATATGATTTGGTTTGCTTATTTTACTTCTTATGGTATTTTTTTTTAAATATACAAATATGAATTCATGTAAATGTTTGTTTATAAATAACTTATGTTTTGATCCAATTAAATATATATGTTTTACTAATTTATATCCCTATTTATTTCTAAGATGTTTATATTTAAATTTCAAATTCAAATTCTTCCTTTTAAAAATCTACTTGTATATATTAAAATTAAATACATATTTACTTGCTTAGGAAAAAGAACAAATTTTTAGATTATAAAAGAAATTTATTTCATTAGTTATTAGCCTAAAATTTCGGGATATCACACGTTTCGAGCCCGTACGATCAAACGGCAAGTCCGATCGCTATGAAACTTGAAATCCTACAATAATTCGCCGTTACAGATTCGATGAAACTAGTTTCGTCGAAATCCAAAATAATGGCTAAAATGGCTATTTTCACGTTAATTAAATAAATTAATTAAATCATCTTTTTAATTCAAATTCAATAGTTTACAATTTCTATCATTTTAGATTACTTAGACATTTATAACAATTTAAAGTAAATTTACATATCAATTTCAGTGTTGATTATTTCAATAATTTCAGTGTTCAATTTCAACTGCAATTAATCCAATTAATTAAAATTTAATTCCAATAAATTGATTTTATTTGATTCCAATCTTTATACTCAATCAATTATTATTCTACATACATAGTTAACATTTGTTCATCTCTTATTTCACTAATATGGTACAATTTCCATTTTTATTTGCATTAACAACTATATTTCAATTATATTGAATTCTTGTTAATTTTACACATTAATTATAATTTAATTCCCAATTAATTATTTTATCTTGGTTTCATTCTTTTTATTACATCAATTATTGTCATGTAAATAAAATTTACATTTCTATACCTTTTATTACATTTTTAAGTTCATTACTTTCAAACAAATGTTACAATTACTTACATAACACATATTTTATTCAATTACCATTTATTATATACTATCACATTAATTAATTCAATATTTACATTTGTTTTCATATATTCACTTTACAATCAAGTATAACCTTTACATTATTTCAATTGATTGGAATTCCATTCATGTTGTTAATAATTAACTTTAATTAACATTGTTACCTTTCATTTTAGTTATTATTGCATTAATACATCACAAATGTTTATTTCTCTTAACATTAAATCACATAATCTTACTAAATAAACTATTTTTAATTATCGAAAATTATGGGTCGTTACATTTTCTATTGGTTAATATAACTAAGGTGAAACAGAAAATATCGATGTGACTGATTTACATAGTTCTCTCGACTTGAGAATACTGTGGATCTTCAATATGAAAGCTCTGCTTTGATTATAGTCAAATCATGGCATGACGTCCATCGAGTGACTATAGTTTGGTCGAGTGGAAGTATTGGAAGTGAAGCACTATTCAAGTGAGGATTCGTCCCCTCAGTTATATGCGGTTAGTATCACAGTCAACTCAAGTCAACTCAAAGTCAAAGTCTTTGGCCAGAGCATTTCGGTTAATATTGTTATTATTGAACCAAGGACTTTGTAATTAGACTATAAAGTTACATGTGGATGAGGTTGAAATTTTGACCATTACCAAATTCCATAAGTGCAAAGTGATATAGTTTTGACAAAGAGAATTGATGGGTAACGCTTATTAAACTAAAACTGGATTTTACCGAAAATGAGTAAGCGATAAATTTGGCCATAATATCACACCACCTTCTAAGTGACTTGTGAACGTTAACATTAGAATAGTTCGATGTTAATCGCTGACCAAATTTACACCTAAGATTATACAGCCGAAATAATGGATTCCCTTAAGACCGAACGATTTAATTAGTTTATAATTATTATAAATTAATTAAATTAATTAATATTTATGAACTATTGATTATAAAATTTGAATATGATTTGAGAAATAAATAATGTTATATATATTTATAACAGTTATAAATATATCGATCGATATACAATATCGATAATTGATTAAATTAGATTTAATTATATAGTATTTTGGCTTGGGCTTAGATGGGTTTATGACCCATTATTAGGACTACAAAATTTCGGTTTAACAAGGTCTTGGGGTGGCTAAAACATAAGGAATTGGCTTAGAGATAATGGGTTGAGATAAAGTGAGAATGAGTAAAAAGGTTTTCCTCGTTTCTCTCTAATACAACCCTATATATATATATATATGTACATATATATATGTATGTATGTATGTATGTATCTCTAAAAACAATTACTAACTTTTTTGGTCACCATTACCTTCTACATTGCTGGTTAAAACATAGCTCTCAATCCACTTCAAAATTCTCAAATATATTTCAAATTAAAATAATACTATTCGATAGTTAGAGGTCGGTGATTCCGGACTTGCAGTCTGACGAATCAAGAACAGTAAAGAAAAGGAAGTCATTGCTTAAACGTGGATTCAAAGGCATCATTAAATTGGTAATTTTAATTCATATTACAGTTATTAAATTATATTATATGATTCTATAATGAGAAATTTCATATCTATTTAAATATATTGCTACTATATGTTTAGTTAGGTTAGATTTTGTAAGTAGATGTGGTTGTCACAAATCAGTTTGGTTATGTGCATAATTTGTTTATTATACTATTTGATTTATGTATAGACAAATGTTGTTTACTATACAAAATCAATTTTTGTCATTAATAATTGCATTATATATATTTATTAATAAATTCATATATATATATTAGTGTATATTTCTCTCTCATAATAGCATATATGCATATATAAGATATATATATGATTTACAAATTTTAGTACACTTATTTATATATAATATGAATTTACAAATTCGAAAATTAATTATCATACATATATTCATATTTTTAAATTAACATTTATTGAATTTGTGAATTATTTATTATATATAAAATAATTATTACATTAAAAATTCAATTATATATTTTTTAAAAATATTACATCATTTCAGAACCATATATAAAAAATTTGGGAATTTTTCAATAAATATTATTATTTTTAATAATTAATATTATTTTAGAAAAACTGTTTATGATTTATTAAAAATAATATTAATTTAAAAATTCTTCAAATAATTTTTTAACCTTTAATTCACGATCCTAGAATTTCTGAAATTTTGAAATTTGAATTTTTATTAATATATTATTTTATATGAAATAATTATTGTCGAAATCAATTTATTTGTTATTAAAAATAATATTTCAACTTTGAATAATCTCCAAATTGTTCCTAAGCCCTATTTTATGGTCCTAGATTTTTTAAAATTATAAAATTTGAATTTTCATTAATAGATTATTTTATGTTAATTATTTATGGATGAAAACATTATTTTATTCATAATATATACAAATTAAAATACTAAAATCATTATGGTTGCAAAACTAAGTTAATTTTTAATTAGAAATAGTTTTTTAATAATTTTTCTCTCTCTCTTTCTATATATATATATATTTATCTATATATAAATGTTTTATGTTCATATATTATATATAATATATTTATACATACATGTGTGTGTGTATTTTGTAACACATATACATACACATATTTGGACAACATACATGACATACAAAATGAGCTAATATGTCTATTGCGATGTAAATCCCAACATCACATATGAGCATATTATACCTTTCACGGATTATTATGTTACACATGCACTCACACATATATGTATATGATACATTTATGTATAAACTAAATCAAATAAAATTAATTTCATATTTTAATATATTTGAATTTAAATAAAATAAGTGATTTTATTTAAATGAAATTTAGAAATGTTCTAATTCAGTTAGACTTCATAGGCCAAATAAAAGATCCAATAGGGTAAAGTTTTTGAAATTCAACCAACTTCCACTGCGGGCTAGTCCAGTTCCAACAAAATCTTCATCTTTGTCCCCAGAAAATGATCTTCAATGCGCTGAAATGCTCAGGGCTGACCCGAGCGTAATGGAAAAACAAAACACTCGAGTCGGGACGAAAATATTCTTATATGAGTCAAATCGATATCGCATATAACATGAGTGCCATGGCGTCAAAGATGTTTATGGGTTTTTTACGTCTTCTATCTACGGTATTACGTGCGTGCAATAACTCAAGAGATGTTGCGGGATTTTCCATCTCTTAAGGATCCATCAAACTATCTATATATAGTAGGATACGCTATATATGTAATGTCTACCTGTAATATAAGATACCAAATAGCATTATGACTTTACATTGATCCCCCTTAATGCATTTTTAAGCATTGTCATACAGATTGCATATAAAACATAAGTAAACCGTTGGTGGATAGGGATGCGCCATGATAGACAACACTAAATCAAAATCGTAGTGCTCTCATATAGGGATAAAAGTATGACAAGGCACGTAAGGCAATGCCCAAGGTAGGATACTACCAGTTTACCCTTCCCGGTTGGTGGTAACCCCTAACGGCCCACCGCATCCAACACTCCCAAAATCCGAGGGTGCGCACCAATCAATCACAATGTAAATGATGGTAATACGAAGAAGTCTGTCCGCTAGAGGTAGCTAACCTCATTGGCCGGTATTGCTCCTGTTTTTGTCATTTCAAATTGACACAAGTGTAAGGCCAATCCATCATCGTTCTCTTACTTCAAATCCAACAAACAACGCCAAATCCAATCACTTCGTTGTGGAGTCTCCTCCGCGTACACAGTTGTTAAAGTGGTTCTAATATTGACAAAGAGTATGCCAATAAGTGGCCCCAATCTGTTTAACAACCAAACGTCGTTTTACACACCGGTTGGTACTTTTATATTTCGAAAACAATTCGTACTTGATACCAAAATATCATATTCGCTTCAAAATCAAATTCATTCGAAATCATCATATTTACTCAAAATATATTATTTCACTTCAAAATCATTTTTGCCTTAATATCCCGATTTCGCTTCCAAAATTGTTTCGAATTTCAGTTTAGGTTATAACTTCATTTTAACCCAATTCGCATTTCAATCCAAGATTTAAATATAAACATTCCACCCTTGACCGTTTTGAATTTTTGGAAAATAGTTTAAAATAATTTAAAAAATTAAAATAGTTTAATATAAAATAGTTTGAGTATAAAATGGTTTATAAAATAAAATAGCTAGGAGATCGAAATAATTTGGATATTTAAAAGATAGATCTTAAGCAGTTTACATTAAAATAATTTATTTGAAAATAGCTTCAAAACCAAACTGATTTAATTCCAAATCTGCTCAATTCAAATCAATTTAATTTCCATTTCCATTTAAACTGATTCAATTCCGATTTCAATTCAAATTTTACTTTGATTCCAATTTCAATTCAAATAAATTTCTATTTCGATTTCAAGTTAATTTAATTCTGATTTCAATTCTAGTTAATTTCACTTTCGATTCCAATTTGAATTAATTTTAATTCAATTTTAAACCATTTCAATTTATATGAGTTCGAGTCGATTTCAGAATATCAATTTAAATCATTTAAGTCGAATTTAACTTTAATATTCAATTTAAGATTCAAATCTTCAAAATAATTCAATTCCGAGCATGAAATATCGTTTAAATTACGTTTACTTAGCAATATTTCAAAGTTCAAATAAAATCCCAATCTTTTATAACAAATCAATTTCTGAAACTCAAATCATATTTCAATTATAACTTCAAAATCTCAACTTCGATTATTTAAACAATTCATGTTACCAAATTAAATTTCAACATTTCAAGCTCAAGTTCGAAAATAATTCAATTTCCATAAATTCGATTTTTACTTCTTTAAATCAAATTATTTAAATAATTTCAAATCAAAAATTTAAAAATCATTTAATTCAACCAACCTGGTGTCCGTAAATAAATTTCTATCCTATGGCCAAGTGAATCAGTTATTTCAATTTAATTCAAGGATGAATATATATCATTTCAATCTAAAATAAATGTCATAGGTATATATCATTTCAACATATTTCTTAATTTATTCAAAATAATTCGATTTGTAGTTTTTGTAACAACCCGCATATTTTACGATTGTATATTTAAATGTTTTATTTAAATATAGCATCGTTAGTCGGATTCAAGTCCGAAATGTCACTTTTTGCAAACAACCGAATTGGGACTCGAGACCACTTCCATTGAGTCCAAAATGGCGCTTGCGACCATTTTGAGTATAAACATCGATATGTTTGGAGTTGAGTAGAATTTTGACATTTTCACTTAGGGCTTGGGTTTGGGTTTCAGCCCACTAACCCAACTCACCTTATATCCTAACTCCATCCCCTCTCCTCTTCATTCATTCTAATATTTCCTAACACTTTAAGCTTTAGAAAAATGGGGGAAGAGAAAAGAGATTAGAAAAAAATCCTAAGCCCTAGTTTCTTTGCAAATTCAAGTTCTCGCTCCAAAATCAAAGAGAAGCTTAGGTAAGCATCTCCTTCTTCTACTCCATCTCCATCTCTCTCCAATTTCAGAAATTTCCTATAACCTAATTTGGGAAATTATTGCTTCTAGACTTAGATTGGAGTTTCTAGAGTTGAAGTTGAAGAGTAGTTGATCTTCCTTTGCTTTCAAGCTTCTCCTTCATCGTTTTTGGGTTTAAAGATGAGTTTTTGAACTCACATCTATGTCTATATCTTTGATTGTTGTTAGGTATGAATTCCTAACATCTATTCATGTTAATTTGCTCTTGATTTGGATTGATTTGGTGAATATTTCAATTTTTGGTTTTTGAAGTCCAATTTGGTGAAAATCCAATCTTTGATGTTTGAACACGTTAGTGTGGTGTTTCGGACGGCCATACAAGGCTGGGTTGTCACTTGGCGTAAATCCCTAGTCGTTGTTGCTCGCTCGTTCGATTTCGATCCGTGTTATTGATTTTGCCCCACAAGGGGGCTAGGATGAAACTGCTGATGAAGCAGGTTCAGTCGACTGAACCATGAGGTCAGTGGACTGAACCAGGGGGCAGAAAATTCTCTGCCCCTGCATCAGTCGACTGACACACTGATTCAGTCGACTGAGCCTGGAAACCAAGTGTTTCCAGGTCTGCATCAGTCGACTGACACACTGAGTCAGTCGACTGACCCTGGAAACCGAGTGTTTCCAGGTCTGTATTAGTCGACTGACACACTGAGTCAGTCGACTGAGCCTGGAAACCGAGTGTTTCCAGGTCTGATTTAGTCGACTGACACACTAAGTCAGTCGACTGATTCTGAAATGTTTATTTTGCCAATTTTAGGCCAATTTGTGTGGATTTCCAATTTTTGATCGATTCTCCTTTCTCCGATTAGTTGTTATCACCTTAGTTGACTTTGATAATTTCTTTTTTGGGATTTTTGGCAACATCCATTTTGATGGATTCAGTATCGATTTCTTTGGATTTGATTCACGTCTTCGTATGTGAATTTGGTGATTGATTGTTTCTACAATCATTTCTGTGACTTGTCACTTTAAATTACAAAGGTTTCTATACTAGTAGTAAATATTCAAACTATTTTACAAAGATGATTTCAACTCTATTTTTAATACAAAACTTGTTTATAAAACCATTTTCCAAATCATCCAAAATATCAATCAATAGCATCCATAACGATCAACATCCAAATCAGTCAAAATATCATAAAATTTTACTAGTTATCAATAATTTGGAATTTAACTAGCAATTTAATTTTCATCTCAAATTCGAACCGTCAATTCAAATTCCTATCATTTTAATTCATATCAATTTATTAAATGTCAGTTAAATTTACCAAACAACAGTAATCACGATATAAATTTAACTAACATAAAAAAAAATTAGTACTTCGTGAGTGGGTTGAAACACTCACCTTTTATTTGAAACTGAAAATAATTTCAGCTTCAAATAAATACCACTTCGACCCCAAGCTGTAGACGAAGTCGATACGAACACAACGCGAAAGACGACACTCGAATCCGACCTCATACCAAGGAGTTATCAATTATTAAACACTCGAAATAACTTTAAATAAGTTAATCATCTAATTAATCGACTAATTACTATGCTTACCTTAATTAGCCATTACCCTAATCTTGATTAGCGCTGATAATCTACCCTCAACACCCAAGCCACGTTTCTTCCTCTCTTTTTTCTCACGTCGCGCCGCTCTTTGAACCGCCGCACCACCATGTCGCGACCGGACCTTGCCTCGTCATCGCCAGAGGTAGCCACGCCTCCTAGCTCCGCCATGCCGTTGACCCCACTTGAAAACCTGCCTCCATCAGCACGTATGAACTTAAAATGAAAACGAACCATGAAGCCCCAACTGCGAACGAGCATCGCCTCGTCTCTGCTCCGGCCTCCCCTCTCTCGCTCGCGCGCTTGCGGTATCGTGATTTGATTGAATCGCGACTTCATACATTTTTTCCTTTACGGCTGAGCGACTTGAAAAAGGAAGAGGGAGAAAGGAGATGTGTACAGGAGTAGGCATATAGGATGTGACGTGCTTTGTACGAGTGTTAGACTTTTATTATATTATTTAAATATGAAAATATCTCGCCCGATTGGTCCGCAAAATTCTGAATTTCAAACGAAGTGTGCCGCCTAGCGTTTCCAATGTTTTACTCCCATTCCGAACACAATGGAACTAGCCTTGAGGCATAATTCGATTGTATGCAGAAGATAGCTTTTCATCAATTATTTCAATTAAATTCTGAAAATAAATTCTATGCGTTTCAAGCTCGCACGGCCAAACGATAAGTCCAACCTCTACGAAACTCAAAATCCTATAATAATTCACTATTACGGATCCGATGAAACTGCTTTCGTCAAAATCTGAGACCGTGGCCAAAATGGCTATTTTTACTCGATAATTATAAAGAGCAATTTCCAAAATTTAATTTAATCACTTTAAATTCCATTTTAAAAGTTAATAATCTTCATTCATATTTAAATGAAATTTAAATCAATTTCCGATATCATTCTCAGTCATATTAAATTCAGAATCCAATTATTTAAATAACCTCCAATATTAAATTTAAACAATTTAAATATCCAGTGAATCACCATATTTCAATATAAATTTTTTAACTTATAAAATTTAAATTTAAAACAAATTCAAGTAATAAAAAAACTACTTTCATTTTACAGTTACTCAATATTCATTATTCAACTACAACTATTGATTATAACCCATTCAATATATAGAATTCCATTTCAATACTGATTATTGCCCAAATCATCGAAATTGGTTATTTTCGAAATTTATTCAATTTTGTATTCAATAACTACACTAATAATTCATTAAATTATAATTTTAACCATTATTATTTAATAATCACATTAAATTTAATAATTTAAAATAGTTAAAAGTATGGGTCGTTACAGATGTAGTTTAATATTGTTTTTTGGTGGATTTTACATTTTTAATGTTATAAAGTTGTATTTTGGAGAGATGTAGTTTTTTAGCGCGTAACTATTATGCAATTAATTTCTTTTAATAATTTAATGTATATTTAAAATAAATCCATTTTACTAAAGTTGAAAGATGCAGTTTTAAGTAGTTTATTATTATTTTAGTAATTAATTTAAGCATTTTTAAACCTTAAAACTACAATTTAAAATTGTAGGAATTAACTGCATGATTGTTATGCAGTTAATTTCTATTATATTTTGAATCATTCTTAAAATAGATCTATTTTATTACGTTTGAAAGATACAGTTTTAAGTAGTTAAATATTGTTTTAGGTAGATTTTAGTAATTTTAAAGCCTTAAAACCGCATTGAAAGATGCAACTATTAATTGCATAATTGTTATGCAGTTAAAATTTTCAAATTTGTAATCTGTTTTAAAACAATTTTATTTTTTGAAATATGCAGTTTTAAGTAAAATGCAGTAATTAAATGCATATGAGTTATGCAGTTTTTTTTTAATATTTTTAATCGATTTTAAAATTGGTCCACTTTTCTGCATTTTACAAATTTAACATTTACATATATATAATACCTACCATTAGGAAGGCAATAAAATTTCTGATTAAATGGTGAAAATAGTTAGTTAATTTTAGGTATCCACAAAAAATAAAATTATTGTTACAATATATGTAAATCATGAAGTGAATATGCTTTTATGTTATTTTGTTTAGTCACACATCGTTGGATAAGTTCAATTCTTAGCTCTGAAGCCTTTATATAAAGGAGGCTATGTAATGTAAATAGATTACTAATTTCAGAAATGAAAAATATATCTTCCGCCTCTTTCACTAATGGCTTCTGCTATTATTTCTTTTCTTATTTGTTTACAATACGTTATCAGCACGAAGAAAATCTTAAAAGACAAATCATAGAAATGGCGAGACAAAAAACACTCCTTCGACATCAATTTGCTAGAAGATCTGTGTAGATCTTCAATCAGAAACCCCTTCTTCGATGTTCTTCGGCCCAGATATAGCTAGGGTGAGGTTGAGGCTACATCTAGATCTCTTTCAATCGCGTTGACTATAGCTTGTTGAGTGGTAACTCTGACTTCATAATTTTGTTTTGACAGCAGGTTTTTTATGTCCATTAAGATTAGTTTGTACCTCGTTCATTCTATTATGAATTTCTAATGAAAAATTCTTTGGTGTCGCTCTTGCCAAATATGCCAGACCGCTGTTGTTGTCATCATATCTCTTAGATCACGAACTTGTCTGTTGCATTGAATTTGTATTTTGATCTAATATTTGCTATTATTGCAGTTGAGATGCACATTTAGATTAGAATTTATCTTGTTCCATATACTGCTCTAATATGACCAGTTGAAGAAAATATTGTTGCTTGATTCATCTCTTGAATTGCATAGCATACATGATTTATCATCCTTATTTGCCCACTGATTGATTCTGTCTCTAGTCATAGCCTATTAATATATGCAACACTGTTAATGATATTTTAGGGGAACAACAGTTGTTACATATATTTTTGCACCACTGCAACTGTTCTCCTCCACTCTTGACTGCCTCCCATGCTGATTTGAGGGAGAGTTTACCTATATTTGGGATCCACTCCCACCGATCTGAATCATGATCTCTATGAATTTCAATTTGCTTGATAATATTGCATATGCTTCGAGGCAAGTCAATTGAATTAAATCCCACTCACACGATTATTGATATTATTGCTAACTGTTTGGTTGTGAGAATTATAGAGTGTCATATAAGGTCAGCTCAGAAAATTTTTCATTGATTTACACTTAATCCAAGGATCAAACCATATGTTTGTGTTTCTACAATTGACTATTTGTCTATGAATTAATTTCTTACTTGTATCTCTTGTTCTTAGCAATAGCTTTAAGTAAAAGATGCATTGTTGTAAAAATTCACAGTCCAAAAATTCTTGTTAAAACGGTACATATTATTTAGCCACCTTGCCCACTGTGAGTCCCATCATAAGAAGTTCCAAAACAATTTTATAGCATAAGCGTGCTTCATTTCATCAAGTTTTATCAGGCCTAACCCATCCTCGATTTTTGGTTTACACACTATAGACCAACAGACTTTATGATGTTTGCCTTGCCATAGATAATTTGCACATCATCGTTTTTTTATGTAAGACCGATTTGGAAACTTGGTAGATTTGCTTCCAAAACTGGATAATTGGGTATATGACTTATTTTATTAGTTCCAATCTGTCACTTGTTCTTAAAAATTTACCACTCCTTGAATTGGGTGTACTGTTGATTTTGTCTAGTAGATTCCAAAGTCAGTTGTCTTCAACTTGTTAGCTGAAAGAGGAATTCCTAACTATTTAATGGGGATGCTAGAACTCTGTACTTCTATTTTCTGTAAAATCCGTCTCTTATCAACTACACTTTTTGCCAAAGAATTTTTGATTTGTTGGGGATTACTGTCAGATTGGCATATAGTTCTAGTTCTTTGAGCACTATGTTAATCAAGATTGTAGCTAAAAGATTTGCTTTAAAAAAAAAGCAGATCATCAGCATAGATCAGATGATTTAACACTGGGTCTATGTTGTATATAGGGCTGATATTTCCCTTCACTTTCCATTTGAAATGAAAAAAAAACTTCATAGAAATAGCGGACAAATAAGGGGATAACGAGTCTTGCCTAATAACCTTATCGCTATATATAAATACCTAAGTACATTTTAATATTCTCCAGAAGAGATAACTCATATGACATACTCTTGAAGAGATGTTTTATGATTTTATTTATATTTATATTGCAAAATCAAAACATCCTAGAAGATATGTTGTAGAATTTTTTTTACGAAAAATATTGCAATTCCTAAATAAAAATATAAAACTCTATGTCCCTTGAAGGAACATTGTATAAAACTCCCGAAGCAGTGATAATAATTTATCTTCAAAATAGGTTGTGTATTCCAATACTACATTCCAAAAGTAGTGGTTTTTTCTCTCTCAATCTAACATTTATTTAGCGCATCTAATATTTTTTTACTATATTTAAAATTTGATATGACATTTCAAAAGTAGTTACGATAAAAATCTCCAGCAGGGATATTTTATACTACTCTGAAAGTAGTAATTATGTCAATTATGTAGAAAAAGATATTTAGTATTGATGACATTCCACAAATAGCGCATATAAAGTATCATTAGAAGTGATATGTACCACTCTAGAAGCGGTATTTATAAAATATCCCCAGAAGTGATATTATATCCTTATATAGCACTATGGAATATTGTCAAATATGATATAACACTTCAAAAAGTAATGTGATAATAAATCACCTAAAATTCAACCGTCTATTGTCATGGACCCGTAGCTCCATTAGACAAATTTAGAAGCAAATAGTGATATGTAACCTGTTACTTTTCAGAACTTACGATGAACTGAAATCGTATGCATAACAATTCATGAAGAAATCTTTAGATATCCCCCTGAAGAGAATCTATATGTCATATCATAATTTCCATGAGTCTTGAAGAAATCTTTATATGTAACGAATACAATTGCATATTTCTATAACATACCAAGTGTCTAGAAGATAGTCTTATTTCTGTTGTAAATATTATTATTATTTTTTGAATTCTCCTGAAGGGATGTCAATATATAATTCGAACTATGTATTATTCTCTGATATATAATTGTAAATAACGTTCAAAAGAGATATTTGAAATATAATTGAAGAATAAACTTTAACAACTCGAAGTTGTATAAATAATTTATTTGAACCAGAAGTTCAGCACGGTTGGAATAGAAAACACTAAGTTACATTTGAATTATTGATTCAAAGGATGTTGTTCTTTAGCATATTTGAATACAAAAAAAATATGTCGAAAGTCTTAATTATATTTTGTATTTATATGGATTCATACATTTAATGAACAAAAATGAACATAAAGTTCAAAGTCTGATAATGGAAATAAATAAGAGGATATATGAAATATTGCAAGTTTTATGAATTATCAAACCAGAGGCTTTGATAATTATTACAAAGAAAAGTTTGACTTCAATACTAAAGCAAGAACACTAACACAATTTAGATCTTGAAATTCTTATTACCGATAGCTAAAGGTAACTAGAAGTTACAATATATTCTATAACTAAAAGTTGTAACATATCAAGTAACCTGAAGTTATTATTGACAAGTCAAACTTGATGCATATGTATTTTCAAACTAGACGTTTTGGAAACTATCATTTAATCTTTAAGGATTCACATTTACATCGAGTGATAAACAAAAATTAATAGTCTGGATCCTTGTATTAGTTTGTTCTAAAACCACTAACTCAAATAATAAAGAATGTGCAAATCTATAATGTATATGTAATACGTGGATGCACGTATATATCCATATATGTAGATATTTAACTAACAACCTGAAGATTATTTGACTAAATTGATATGAGCTTATCATATAGATTATGCATAGATATCATTCAGTGATTTAAAATTCAATCAACATAAATGTTGAATGACCTGAAGTCATGCATGTATTCAAGTGATCAACATAATAAGTAAACTGTTCCAATTGGTTAGATCAATGAATGAGAAAAAAATTCTAAAAAATAAGCAATATCACTTAATTGCATCTTATCACTTGATAAAATAATTATCCTCCTATACGTAATATGTATGATGTATTTGCTAGTAGCAATATCATAATAGATCAAAATGAGAATCCAAAGATGATAAGTATTTAATGTTCCTCAACATTGAGGGGGAGGATAAAAGTGGTACAGGTTCATTTTGATCAAAATATTAAGTAACTTGAATAAATTATCGATAATATCCCTAGTATGCTTGCTCCAATATAAATTTAAATCCCAAAAGGACCAAAAAGGTATAAATCACATCTGAAGTGTGGTAGAGAAGTCAGTTTGAAATATTTTTGGAGTAAGTAGTAAAGATGCCAAATAAAGAAGGTGGGAGTTTTTGAAGAAAAACTTAAGGCTGCTTTTGAAGAGACCCATGACATGATTTTCAAATAAATCTAGAAGTGGTTTAGGTACCTAAAATAGGATAAATATTGAGATATCAATAAATCATATTTAGAACTGATAAGAAATAATCATCGATGATAAATTTGTAAATAATAAGAAGCGCTTATGTTTATAAATAGATTAAAGATCTTGAATTAAAGGAAACATGATTGGCCATCATGAATCATTTACTAATATAGAAATGTGGACTTGTAGTCCGCAAAGTAGCGAAAGTGTTTGAAACACTTAATATACCCCGAAGGTATAAATATTGCTTAAATCATATTAAACGATGAAAATATACAAATTCTTGAAGAATATAAATAACTTTGGTGGTTATAATGACTGCAAAGAATAAAGAGCATAGACTACAACCACCTTTTAAGTATTGTTGTAATGAAAATCTTGATATAATTCATGATGAGTAGATTACTACCTATTTTTAAGTATTGTTGTAATGAAACTTTTAATGTTCATCAAAGATATAGTTGCAATATGCAAAAATGATTTGAAGCACAAAAATGAAAGCACATGAAGTGTTTTTCATAAAGGTAGCATATAAAATTCATAAAACGCCAATCATATTTGGAAGAAATAATCTTGAAAATTTTGATTGTATCGAAGGAAAAAATTTGTAAATGATGAAGATCTAAAGAATGGAAAGTAGAATTATTGTCTTTGGACTTTTAACGACTTGTCTAAGCTATGTTACAAAAGTATTTATAACGACTTGAATTATAATGACATATATTCAAACTTAAAGGAAAAAAATATAAAATCAGGGGGATCATACGTAAGTATATCATAATGTATTCTTTTTCCTTCACTATGATTTTTCCCACTGGGTTTTTCTTAGTAAGGTTTTAACGAGGCATTAGTTTGATCCTGAAGTATCAAACTTCATTTGATGAAATGAGATAATAAATTATGTCATTGTATTTTTTTTCCTTCACTAAGATTTTTCTCATTGGGTTTTTCTTAGTAAGGTTTTAATAAGGCATTGTTTTGATCCCCAAGTATTAAACCTTTTAGAAAGAATATCATTTTTAATATGATTTTACAAGTTGCACTCTTTTCCTCGTTCAAGGTTTTTCCCGCTGGGTTTTCCTAACAGAGGTTTTTAATGAGGCAACGGACAATATCTATATTGAATGAATGGATAAATGCAAGCAAGATAATAATGATTGAGAGCAATCATCATACACGTTTCAAAAGGGACAATTTCAAGTTATTAGAGCATTCAAGATTTTGAAGACGCATATTCAAGGGGGGGTGTTACAATATATGTAAATCATGAAGTGAATATGATTTTATGTTATTTTGTTTAGTACCACATCGTGAGATAAGTTCAATTCTTAGCTCTGAAGTCTTTATATAAAGAAGGCTATGTAATGTAAATAGATTACTAATTTTAGGAATGAAAAATATATGTTCTGTCTCTTTCTCTAATGGCTTCTGCTCTTATTTCTTTATAACGTATTCTTATTTGTTTACAATAATTATTGCATTTTAACCAAAGCAGGGTGAGGATGACAGGCTGTACAGTAGGAGATCTCAAAGCAGAAAGTTGATTTAAATCTCATTGATTCATATCGTGTGCCGTTGGATCCAAGCGTATTTGACTCAAAATTAAACAAAAGCCAATGACCTTCTCCCCTTCCTTTCCGATGAATTTCCTCTTTTCTTCTCTAAAAAATCCAGTTAATAAAACTAGCTTCCAGCAAATTAGAATGGTCTGCTTGCAATTTCAATGTTCTTCAACAGCTTTCATGGACCTAAGCTCTCACATACACTTATACTGTTGATTTTTCAAGTAATTTCAAACATTTTTCATGGTAAACATTGTTCTATAATTTGAGTTGTATCACTGCAGACATTAATTATCATATTGGACATTGATTTTATCTTGCTTTGTCACTCTTCGTTTGTCATTCTCGAAATCAAGGTAGTATACTTTATTTGAAATTTTAGCGTTTTGGCTATATACTCTCCTGATCACTCTTTGATTTATAAGTTGTCGTTTGTCTTCTTTCTTTCATTCAAAATCCAGTAATTTAGGGTCATTGCGGTTTACATCCAACGTTTGATTTGTAGGGTTTTGATATGTTCTAAGTAGGTTGAATGTTTATTTTCATGCCTACTATTTACTGTTCGCTAAAATGTTTTATTTATTGCAGGTTGCTTTGTGAATTATGTTCCTTTTTTCCATATGTAAGAAATATTGTTCTTCTCTATATTTTCAAACTTCGTCGGCCGTAGAATTGACCAGGACCTAGGTTATATTCATAAAAATTTCGGTCCTGTTCGGTTTGGCTTTGTGTTTTGGATTTTGTGTTTTTTGTTTTCAACTTTCGTTTTGGGTTTTAAAGTTGATTGTTCTTCATGCTTTTGTTATCTTTTAGAATGCGAAAAACAAAATAAACTTGTTTTTTATTTACATGTTAATTTCCAGTTTTAAAATTATCTGTTTTCCAATAACACATACGGCATGTGTATTTTTATTTAAACGAAAATACAAAACTAAAAACAATAGGGCATTGTTATTGACACTCCAAAAATTGTTAGGGGAGGTCATTTTTTATTTTCACTCCCCTACAAATCAAACTGCTAAGGGGAATACAGTTATGTTATAAAATAAAATATAGATTGCCAATTCTAACCTTTTAACCCTATTCGTTACTTTTTACCGTTCCTTATCCTTTCTTACTTTTTACCGTTCGTCGTGAGGAAGATGAAGATTAAAAACGCTAGGGTTTAGGCAGTTCTGTAATTCGGCAGCTATAAATTGAAAATTTTATTTAACTACGGATCTGTAGCGTCGTTTTGATATAGATCGGTTATAGATGGTCGAATTTCATAATTTATTACGGTAATGGAGTGTCGAATTGCAGTGAAATTTCTATGGTGCGATGTTCGGTAATAGATTGTCGTAAATAATATTTTGTGTCGGTGCTATGGTCTCGAATTAAATATTTTATGTCGTTAAACCCTTGCCGAATTTGATACTCATGTATAACTCATTTTTCTCTCGGTGCTATGTTGTCGAATTCTGTGTATTGGTTGATGAAGACAATACATTTTTGATAATATAGTGAAAGCATGCTAGTTGCATTCAGTTTTGAAATTTTACTTGAAAATTTAGTGAAACCATAGCGTCGAATTGCTGTGAAATTGAATTGGTACGAAGTTCGACAATAGATTGCCGTAAATAACATTTTATTTCGGTGCTATGAGGTCAAAATAAATATTTTATGTCGTTAAACCCTTGCCGAATTTAATACTCATGTATAACTCCATATTTTCTTGGTGCTATGTTGTCGAACTCTGTGTTTTGGTTGATGAAGGCAATACATTTTTTAATTGAAAACACACGCTTTGCATACAATACCTTAACATATAATCTTCACACCTAAATATACACTTGTATCATTTACTCAAATTTCATTGACTTATCATAACTTACTCAACTCTCTATATTTATCACTGTATAGTTTATTTATTTCTATTTCATTTTTTTAATCTATTTTCCACTTCTCAAAATAATTTACCATTTTTATATCAAAATTCAACTATTCACATTCAAAAAATTACACTACTTATTATTTAACTCATGTTAAACATTTATTTATCACAAGTTTTGTTCGTAATATCACTCAACTGTTGATCTCTTTGCAAAACGTTGTCTGTGTGTATATTTAATAGTAAATTCAAGTCAAAGAAATAGTTTATTAAATGATACTAATTTTCGTAATAAAAACTAATGTATGTATTTTCTTATTAATGTTCTACATTTTGATATAAAATTGAGGGAACAGAAATCAATTAGTGAGGTACATAAGAACACATCATGCTTACTAACTAATCATAAAGAATATAATATGTTCACTTCATCTCCAGAAAGAGACCTTTGCATGGACTAAGTATTTATGCAATATGTAACGATACACATATAGCATACTCATAAGGATGCACACAAACACACACAAGCAACTCAAACATGGTGCACAACGCACACATACAGACTTACGCATACTTACACACAACCTGCACACACCTGCAACATCACATACACCCGCGATATACATGAAATAAAAATTACTCATTCAATCTGTGTATTGTCTGATCAAATTTTTTTGTTGTGACAACAAAAAATCTTCTACCTCGTCTATAACCACTCGCAATCTGCAAACTGCTTCAAATTGCAAGAGATTAGAGTTGGAGCGAATGAAAAAAATTATAGACGAGGCTGTTGTAGACGACGAAAGAACTGGTGAGGAAGATAAAAGTTCGAGTGAGGAGGAAGGAAGTCAAGACGAACACAATTTTAAAGGAAACGCAGGGGGTCAGGATCAAGTAGAAGAGGTTTCGAAGGAGGTTGATCCATCTCCTGACACCGAAGAGGAGACTGAAACAGAGATACAACCATTGGAAAGGAAAACGAAAGGAAAACATTTAATGGCACAACCAAGTGAATCGACGGAAAGCGAAGCACAATCAACATTATTATTTGCGTTCGAAGATCATATTGTTTCTACCATATGGAACTCTATGGTATGTCTATGTATATCATATATAATTTTGGATAATATAACTATATGTATATCTAGGTATATGTTTTGTTTATTATTATGGTAATGTAGGCCCCAAGGGAAGAAGCAAGGATTGTTAAGCTTCATAGTCATGTAGGAACTCGTAGACGATGAGATTTAAACAACGAGTGTGCTTTTGTTAAGGATGCGGTAGCCGAATCGAGATTTTTGGATATAATAAAACATGCACATGACAAAGTTGACAAGGCACCGATTAACGCTTTTATTGAGCGATTCTATCCAGAAACCAACACTTTTCATCTTCCGTTTGGGGAGATGACAATCAGTATAGATGAAGCGTTTCACATCAATGGTCTTCCCGTCGAAGTAAAGCGGTTACGTGGCCACTTGGAGGATCAAGGGGAATAAGTGATAATGATGTGTATGAGTTGTTAGATATGTGTCTTGGCATAAAAGAAAAGGAGGCTGACGAGTTGTTGGGAGGTGAGAAAAAAGTACATTTGGAATGGTTGAGAACAACATTTTCTGGTTGTCAAGATTACGATACTATGGAACGTAAACAACAATGCGCAATTGCATATTTGCTATATGCTATTGGTGTGCTAGTTTGTGGGGATAAATCTGGAAATAAGGTCTCGGTGCATTTTTTGCAATGTCTAAGGGTGTTAAGGCAAGTGAACACGTATTCTTGGGGCAAAAACATGTTTGAGTTGGCTGTTTTATAATTTAGCTCAAGGCACAAGAAAAGGTGTACGTCAAATTGCAGGTTGCATGACTTTGCTACAGGTATGAATCAAAATTTAAAAATAAAATTACTTGCAATGTTTGTGTTTATGATTGATATTTCTTGCATAGGTTTGGATATTTGAACACTTCCCGGTTTTAAAACGACACAATCGTAATCCACGTGCACAGATTGGAGATCCTAGGTCAGCTTTTTTACTTTGCGATGGAAACTAATACCAACTTGTGTTACGATTTGGTGACTCTTAGGGAGAAATTAGATGACCTTCAAGCGACATATGTTGTTTGGGACTGTTTGAATGGTATTGGAGATCAATACCCGTTCCAACCGTGTGCATTATACAATGGACCAATAGTGTGTTTTGAAGTAATTGAGTTGTATCGTCTGCAAAGAATCCTTCGTCAGTTTGGCTATGTTCAACCAGTACATGTAACCACTTTTGCTTTGGAGAAGAAAAAAATGAAGTCATCGCAAAAATCTTACAAGGCAGAATATTCTAATGTAGGAGATTTCAGCTGGAGCGAGTGGCCAAACCATCTTCTGAATCAAAGTCTAACCTCGACCTGTGTCACACATCCTTGGGATTGCGATCCAATGTACATGCAGTGGTACATATCTGTGTCATATCCTGTTGTTGCCAATCCAAAGTCACGATTTACGGAGCCAATGCAAGTTAGCGAAAATAATTCAGTAGTTGTTCACATTGTAAGTCCATGTTTTCTTTCAACTTATTGTTTTCTTAAAGTATATTCGATCTTACCTTTAAAGTTTTAAATTTATAGAAACGGAGACGGAGAAACATTGCGGATTTCATTAAAGCTTGCGCTCCTACTGATTCAATGGCACAAGTTCTTGAAAGGATAGAACACACTGAAGAAGATGAGCCACTTGATATATTTGGTGAACAAGTGCGTAGACAAGAAGAAGCCGCTGAACCAGTCGAAGGATCAAAAGCGAAGAAGTGCAAGAACATTAAAGAGGGTGAAGGTGGAAGACATAATGTGAAGAGGGTCTCGAGTAAGAAAAAAAGTTGAAGTTGGTGTTTTTTTTGTTTGAACTCATGTAGGTTCATACTATGTTATGTTATGTGGTTTCATCCTTATTAGCGTACGGTGAAATGTGGTGCAAGCAACAAAAAACTTGATGTTTTGTTTGAACTCATGTATTGTGCATTTTATGTGAATGACTATGGTAATGTTGTTTTGTGGTGTTTATTTTTTGTCGTATTGATTTTTGATGGTGCTTTTGTCTGATGATGAATTTATTTTGTGATATGGAATATGATAGTGATGAATGTTTGTGTGAAGCACGGTAATTATGCATGTTTTAATGTGTGAAATTTTTTTATGGTTAAGTTAGCAGACACGACACCTTTAAATCGAAAAAAAAACGATACACCACTGTCCAAAATACCCTAAACTCTCAAGAACGACATGTCTTTGTCGAACCAATGGTCAACATACATTAGGGAGAAATCGAACTAACCATGCAATTTATGTGAAGCAGCAGTAACGGAAACAACTTTTCGAACTTAATGATTTACTTCGGTGCTATGGTATCGAATAAGGTCAACACCAAGTCACCAAAGTGCCCATACCAATATCAGGCATGACATTTTTATATCAATGTAATAAAACAAAAACGATACGCCCCTGTCAAAAATACCCTAAACTCTTGGGAACGACATGTCTTTGTCGAACCAATGGTCAACAAACGTTGGGGAGAAATCGAACTAAACATGCAATTTGTTTGAAGTAGCAGTAACGGCACCTGCTTTTCGAACTTAAGTATATACTTCGGTACGTTGGTATCGAATAAGGTAAACACCAAGTCCCTAACATGCACATACCAATATCAGGCACAACACCTTTATATCAAAATAATAAATTAAAAACGATGCAACCCGGTCGAAAATACCCTAAACTCTCGGGAACGACATGTTTTTGTCAAACCAATGGTCAACAGACATTGTGGAGAAATCGAACTGACCATGCTATAAACTAAGTC
Organism: Allium fistulosum; assembly: GCA_030737815.1. Classification (NCBI taxonomy): domain Eukaryota; kingdom Viridiplantae; phylum Streptophyta; class Magnoliopsida; order Asparagales; family Amaryllidaceae; genus Allium; species Allium fistulosum. The sequence goes on from CM060903.1 coordinate 1,409,794,357, forward strand.
ACCAAAGCGTATAGAGTAGTAGCAGGAACGACAAGGTTGGGTCGAGATTTTTTATATATGTCGATGTATATTCATCGATAGTGGACATAATTCTCGGGATCGACAAGCTTTGATCGAAAACATAAATAACAGACGTTGGGTACTGATCGAACAGACGTTGGAACAAAATGATCAAATAACATATACTCATTGTCATCACAACACAATCAATAGAAGGCCAACAAAATGAAACCCAACACAATCAATAGAAGGCCAACAAGCAAAAAGAAAATTAAACAATGAAAAAAAAAGAAAATTAAACAATGAACATATACTCATTGACAATGATTGCTAGTACAGATTCAGATGAACACTATGAACATGAACAGAAGCAAAAACATGAAAGTTAATATATATGTTTGTCAATTCATTTATATATCGCAAATCCATTACAACCCATCAAGTGCATATCCCAAAGTCAATACATATGTCAAAGTCCATACATATCTCAAAGTAATGACATTTCATTCCTCTTTACCAGTAAGTACGTTAAGTGCGCTGCCTTCATCTTTGTCGTCATCTGTACAAGCTAAGTACTTGTTCACTCTTTCCGCATATGGTCTGATCCAATCTTCCGCATTAATATTATAAAACTGCCGAAAATAAGTAAATTGAGGTGTAGGAGGCAAAGGAGAGTCGGAATTGAGTTTAATACCCACATAATGTGAGTTGTTTACATGGCCCATAACTATCATCCTATCATGGTTTAACATGGTCGGACGTACTGTTGTTGGAACAAATGTACAACTCATATGTTTGCTTAACAAGACAATCACAGTGCCAAACGTTTCAGCTATTATAAATCCTGATTCTGGCATCTGCATCCACTCACTAAATCTAATTGCATTTGGACATTGTATCCTTTTCTTCATTTCTTCAAAACCACATTCATCCCATATTCTTTTGTACATTTCCGACCGTTGCAGTAAATTGTCAACCATAGACTCACGAACAAATTTACATGGATTTTTTGGTCTTCGATTATGGAGATTCAATTGATTAACCACAACCCAATAACCGCAATTACCATCACTAGGCATATCGTCTATGCCAATTATGTAGGGTCTCATACGTTTGGGCATTTGCAACAAATATTCATCGTCAACTTGACTGTTTGCACATGCTTTAGTTTTGATACCAAGCTTCTTTAAGTAGCGACCAACCGGAGTAAGATTTGATCCACATGACAATGACGCTTCTACATGTTCAAAGTAAGGTTTAGTTGATTTATCTTTTTTCGAAGGTCCACCTTTTCTAATAGTTGCCACGGAGGGTTCTAAAATAGTGGTAGTTTGAGGGAACGCTAGCACTTTCAAATCTTGTTGCATAACAAGTCTCACATTATAAGGCGATTCGTCATACCTACTTTTCAAAGCTATGATTTCGGGCAAGTCAAAAAAATCAAGAGTTGAGCGATGCAACATAGGCGGAGTGCAAGATAATTGCTTCCAATAAGAGTCTATAACGGTCAAAGGTATGAAACCTTCTGAATGCCTAAAATCTGCAAGCATATGTGCACATGGTAGCCCATTTACTTTTCATAAAACACAACCACAATTGTCAATAGTCAAACCGATGTTTGAAATGTTACACAATTCGTTTAATAGTAAATCAAGTGCTTTGTGAGATACAAATCCCAAAATTTCTTTCAAGATTGGTTCACTTCGAAATCTATGCATTGTCCTAGATGTACTCATTTCGAATGCATGTTCGATTGCAACTAATTCATTCTCACAACAAAGATGTGCACTAGTCCAACATTGCACGAAGCTACCAGCAGCTGAATCGAAGTACAATTTCAAATAATGGTGTGCACTTTCGACTATGCTTGTTGATACATTATCATAGTGTTTTATTTTTTTGGTCCAAGCCAAAACAAACATCTCCTTATATTTATTAAGCCAATTTTTCATTACATACGTCACACCTTTTTTACGTTTGTCAATCCATTTGTCATGAAATAATTTTAAGTTTCAATAGTACTCTTCCTCGGACAATGAGTTAATCACATTTATCCAACCATCTCAAAAAAGTTCATACTTCTTTTTTCCTTCCTCATCCTCCAGTAATACCTCTTTATCCCCAATTAATACTCGTTTCCCTTTTATAAAATTGGGTTTACAATTCGCTTGAACATTCTTCGAAATATGCCATGCGCACAAAATATGACGTGCTATTGGAAAGACAGTAGCTACTGCATTTGTAAGAGCAATTTCGGCATCTGTGATGATAACACCTGGAATTTCTTTATGTCTATAACACTTTCAAACACATTCAAGAGCCCATATGTATGATTTCGTAGTCTCATGACTAATAAAAACAAGTGCAATGGTAAAGGATGCTCCGGTTGATGTTTACGAAACCATATGAAAACATGGTAACTTGTATCGATTCGTCTTGAACGTGCAATTTAAGGACAAAATTTGATGAAAACACTGCGCAAGAGCAACACATCTAGGATGACTAAAGAATAAGTCGGAAACTTCATTGGTTGTACCATCAACTCTATGGTGCACGGAATAATGATGACTTGTAGCCAATTTCATAAACTGCTGCATAATAGACCTACCTCCAGTATAACGTAGTTTCAGCTTCACTTTCGCATTGTAAACATTTCTTATGGTTGACTAGTTGTCCGGAATGTCAATTTTAATAGCAGTGAGAATATTTCGAGGCCTAACACCACTATTTGTCATTGTTTCAATAGTCTTAATTTCGTGAACTTTCAGCCTCGCCACATACGGATGCCCGGTTAATACATTAGCAAGACTATGATTGTGCCTTCCATTCTTCACGTTCAACATCCATCTTCCATCGTTAATACAATGTGCACTTAGCTCAAATGGACATCCACATTTTCTACTTCCCGACCTTCTCCGTTTTTGTTGGGTTTTCGAAACATGACTCTTTGGTTTATGGTCAATATACTCTTCACTTCGTTCACATACTAGAACTATCCAAGACCCTTTTCCATTGCCTAGCAAATTTCTCATTCTTGTTCTTTTCGTCACAACAACACAGTTGACACTAATCCCACGATCCCTACACCAATCCTGTACAGTTTCCTTTGTCTCGAACAACTACATCATAAATACGTAACATAAATCAAAACAAATCATACACACACAGAGATATATATATATATATAACTTTATCGTACCACATCAGTAGTGAAATGAGAAGTCAAATCGGGGTAATCAGAAGAAGACATGGTGACTTCCTTTTTATGATTGTTATTGCCAACATCGTTCTCAAATTTTTTGCAATTGTCCACGTCGTTTGATTCATTGCAATCTTTGTTTTCATCGCTTTCAAATTCTTTGAACTCGTCCACTTCAGCTGCTTCAATCGTCAGATGATTCTCCGGTACCTAATGAAAAGAAATAAGTAGATCACTAGATTTAAAAAACAATTCAAAAAAATGAAGTCAAATTCGGCATGGGGCCGCCACTGTGTGGATTTAAACATGAACTTCAAAAGCCAAATATACAACTATTTCTCGGCACAAAGCCGCCGAAAAGTTTCACTCAGTTATCGGATAAAAATTCGAAAACTCCTTGTCGAAATTATACATAAATTTCGATATCGATTCTCCGAAATACTGTGTAAGCTTCATGAATCGTATATCTCGGCATCTTACTCTTCAATTTGTATCCTAATCTCGGCGCGTGCTCTCCGAACTAGCATTTTCGAAGAACTGAGATTTTGTTCGTGAAACCTAAACTATAGCAAATAAAAAAAACTTACATCTTCATTGTTTGTTTCTACAAATTGAACGAAACGTTCACTTTCTTGAGTTAGAATCATATTGATATCTTTCTTCGGTGAATAAATTTCATTAGAATTAGATTTCTTCATGATTACAGTTAAGGAGGAAAAAATTGATTACTGTAGTAACAATTTAAAAAATAGGAGAAAAGATATAACCAAAGGTAATTTGGTAAGACCATAGTTTTATGTTAAGGGGGGACTAATTTTTTTTGTAGCCCCTTAGTAAATTTTATTTTTTTAAAAAAATGACCGCCTCTTAACAATTTTTGGAGTGTTATTAACAATACCTAAACAATAAACCAAATGGATATCTGTTTTTTAATTAGAGAAGACTGTCTAGCACGTAGTATGAAGGCTGGAATATCTGAATATGAAGTTCTTGAGCTAATATATTTTTTGTAGTTTTATTTTCATTTTAGAAAATAATCAGTTTAACAAATTATAAGTATTTTTGATAAAGCTAATTATATTTTAAATGTATTAATATTGTCTACAAAATTTTGTCATCAGCGTCCGCTCTGTCGAACGCGTTAGACATACAGTAATGGATTAAATTCTTCACGTGTTGGAACCCGTGGAGACACATTCTCGTGTTTGACATACTAGACGCGCACAAAACATCAAAAAGCAAGAAAAAGCATTTTTTTAGGGCAAACTCGCCATTAATATTTAGATTCTTATTTTCATTGATTATTGCCTGGCATGTCATTGATACATCTTTTATCCCTAACGTTGAACCTGGTTTAACAGAATTTCCCACTTTGATTCTTCGTGATTTAAGCTATTGCCTATTCCTTATTAGAGCATCTCAAGTGTTAATATTACATATTTGCACCCTCAGTCGTCAATTACACATTGAATATTAAGAGTAATATTACGTTTGCGATTCTGGATCTGTAATTATGTCCAGGCGCCCATTAAATGGACGCCCGAGGTCAGACGTCCATTTTACGGGCGTCTAAGATCAGGCGCTCATAAAATGGGCACCTGACCACTGGACCGTCCTATGTACGCACGTAATATTCAGCCTCTTGAATATTACATGCGTAATCCACTGGAGATGCCCTTAAATACAAGCATACAAATATTTCTCTACTACGAACGAAATATTGGAATAGTAATTCCATCCATGGTGTATTGTTGTTCATCTTAGATAAAAATTTAATTTATAGTTTTTGTGTTCATAACAAGAATTACTTATTCAGTAATGTACAAATTGCTCCTCTTAACTTGATGGAGTGTGTAAAAGGTCCATCCTGAGGTATATAACACCCTAGACAAAAAATTTGGAAGCCTTGACATATAGAAAAATAATGATGAATAACAAAAATGATAAAACAAGGATATTTCATTAATACAAAATGATAGTTGTCATTACATAGAATCAAACAAAAAACTTACACATTGTTCTTAATCTTCTTACATTTTGAGCAGTAAAGCTATTAAGCAAAACACTTAAATCAAATAATTATAAAATCTTTTTCTCAGTAGATATTTTGGTCAATCTATTCAATCTTTCTTGCGACATAGTTGTTTAAAGAAAAGATTAATACAGTTTTAGTTTTGGAAAGCTTCTTACCGTCGAGGCAACAGTCACAGGAATAGTCAATAATATTATATAAGCAACACATGCATTAACATAAAAACAACCCATCCTCTTAATAATTTAATACATCGATAGCTTTTTTTTGCATTGTTGTTAAAATCTCTCTAATGATTTGCAACTCCACAAATAAATCCGCTCCATTAATATTGGAAATTATTTCATATTTCAAATAATTCTCAAGATTATCACATGAAGACTTCAAGCTACCATAAGAAGCATGTATCCTTATAGATCATACAAAAATCCAAATATCTCATCATACTTTTAAATTTGTTCAAACCTACTCTCAAGTCATGTAACGACCTCGAATTTTAAACATTTTATATTTAAATATTGGAATTATTTAGATGTTTAAATCTAAGATTGAATGTAATAAAAATGATTTCAAAAGCTAATTTAAACTCTCTTTGAATAATAATGATAATAGTAAGCTTTTAACTTTTAGTTACACTGGTTAAACTTGATTTAATAATAATTCCTTTTAATTAACGCATGAAATTATCATTTCGGTGCACTGTCTCGAATTTAACAAAACCAGTGTCATTGGGATTGGATTATTGAGTTGTTGAGCATCGACGAGTTTCGTAATGATCCGATGCATTCCGTGGTCATGTGAGCTCGAAACACATTACGATTAATTTGATAAATTAAAATATAATTTTTTTTACTATAAATAACTCCTTAACCCTACTCTTTCCTCACTTCTCCTTTGTTTCTTTTTCTTCATTCCTGCTTCTTCAAAAACATAGCTGCCACTATTCTTCCCTTCAATCAATTAAATCCGAAGCTAGAGGTCATATAATTCGATGATTTTGGATCCATTGAACTTGTATGGTCAAGGGCTTCTCATCCATAGCCTCAATATTAGGTGCGGATCGTCTTGGGGTTGCTCAACTTTGTTGGCCGATATTAGGGTTAGCAGTAGTCGGAGTTTATAGCATCGACTGAGGAACTGGAGGGTGGCGTTGTGCTAGTTGGGCGAAGGGGATCTTGTGGGAGGAGTTTGAAGGCATGCGACTATAAGTTGGGAGGAGCAACAATTTGTTTGTCTTCTGAAGTAGCGGCCCGCGAGTAGAAAGATATGGACGGAGTTGAATTAGAGTGTAGCGTTGGACTCATGACGACAAGAGATGATGATTTTGGCGATCGTCGGAGGAGTTGAAAGTGTTTGAGGCAGGTTGCGACTTTTCACAGTGGACGGTGGAGTTTCGGTCGCATTCTACCGGGTGGCGCCGGAGTAGGTGTTGTAGGTGTCGAGGGGTCAAGCGTTCAAAGAGGAGTTCATTCGTGAAGACGACATTGGATTCCGTCGACCGAAGTTCCATGTTGTCGTGTTCATGTGCATGGCCATGTTAGGTTGGATTTGGATGTGTACACTGTGCATGGTTTTGAAATTGGAAAAGAAGAGGGAAGGTTATTAAGAGGTTAATGATTAGTTGATTAAGTAAATCAATTATTGTTTTAATTTCAAATTCTCATAAAATCAATATCTTGTGCATACAAGGTTAAATTGAGACGTCGTCTTCGCCGTTGCATTCATAGCAGGATTTTTTTACGACTTGGGTTGGTTTAGGCTTGGATGAGTTTATTCGTCAGTTGTTTATATATTGTTGTGATATAATATTTGGTGTGAAAAATATAAGTTAAAATATATAACAATGCAAGTTATTAGTTTTGGACCTTTCCTTGCTTTGGAAAGCAAGTGACAACAATATATGTAGTACAATCTCTCTTTTAATCTTTTATAACATGTATCGTGGCCCAGACTACTTGTTTACATGTTTGATAAAGCTGAAAATTGTGTGTGAATGGTTAAAGAAAAATTGTCGCTATAAACGCACTTTGGAATCTCCTATATTTGACACTTGTTAAAGTGATAAAAATGTGAACATATTGTGGAAATATATATTGGGTGTTCTATACACATGTGTTAGGTGTATTTGACTCAAAGGAATTGCTTTGGAAAGTTACTGAAATTGTGAAACATAGTGGTATTGAAAATCATGGTTTTAGTAAAGTATAAAGGGCTTTACTTTAGATATTTTCTGGACATGTTTTTAAAAAGTTGTTTGTGCAGTGTTATTAAAATATTTTAATAGAAGTTCAAAGTTTAAATATGTTTTATATTTATTTCTGAATTTCAAAGAAAAGGGTTTAAAACTATAAAATACGCTTTTATGGTTTTTAAATAAGTTATAAATTAAAGTATTTTGAAGCATATTTTAAACCTTATTTTAAAGTATTTATAGTACGTTTAAGTATATATAGTTTAGAAAATTAATGATTATTTTATTTAAGTAATTTGGAGCTTATATAATATAAATATCATTTAAAAGAGGTTTTTAGTAAATACATACACTGAAAAAGTAAATTAGGCGAAGTAATAAAGAAAAGTTTGGATTTTAACACTTTTTATTAAAATAAGTGGTTTTGTGAAGTTAAGTGGAAGTACATTAATTTAGTAAATTATTATAGAGATAAAGTAATTAGAATTGGGATTGTAATTGTGACTTTAACAAGGAATACTTTAAAGTAATATTAAGAGAAATGGTTTTGGGTTTGTTGTGACATTTGTTCAAGTAACAATTCTCTTAAACCCGTATAAATGTAATTTAACCTTTAAAGAGAGTTTAAAGATAATGATTGAGTGTGAAGTATTTTGAGTTTGTAGTAAACAGTGTTTTAGTAACATTTGTTTTTAAGCTCTTGAACAATATTTTAAAGTGGTAAAATATTATTAAATGGTTTGGGAAATACTTAGATCTTTAATAATAGAATTTTAAAGATAATGGCAAGTGTGGAATCTTTTGGGAAAAGATAGAAAAGTATAAGTTTTTAAAGTATAAAAGGGAGAAGAGGTTTATAGTAACAATGTTTGAATAACATTTGTTTTAACTTTGTGACTATGTTTAAAGTAAGTAAAACTTGTTATTTATTTGTGAATATACTTATACCGTTGAGATAAGTCTATGAATTCTTTTGAAAGTATTGAAATGTGTATAAATGAATAGTGATTTTAATTAAAAATGGAGTTTAATTAATAAGTGAAGTTTTAATTAAAAAAAACAAGTTTATTGAGTAAAAAGGGGTTTTATTAATAAAAGATGTTTTAATTAATAAAGGATTAATTAAATAAAAAGAGGATTAGAACTCGTTTATATGACTTGATCGTGCTTGTGTCTGTCGATCGTGATTGGTGTGTTACTTGCTTATGAAAAGCATGGGACTTAGTTTCCCTTGTGTGATCATTCTCATTATTGTTGAATTGACCAAATATAACTCTTAAGTATCTAGAAGAAACACGAGAATTATGCGGTATAGTATCTTTCAATGATGCTATACTGTACGTTTAAACTCGTTTTGCTCTTCTAGAACAAATGATAAGAAAATCTGACCCCTTTCAATTAGGAGGTAATATACGCTCTTATGTATTATATGTTTATTTCCATAAGAACCAGAGTTGAGTTTGCTGGAAATCGATCGATTGCTTTTTTAGAGCGCCGATATGTGGTGGAGTGTACTTATATGAGATGACTCGAAAGCGTAACCACTCAAAAACCATATATGTGTTCTATGCTTTGGAAGAGGTTCATAATTGGTTGGAGATACTAAAATTTATGTGAAGATTCGAGATTTGGTTTAGATGCTCGAACACACATAGTTGTTTGTGATTTATTCAGGATGTGGAAATCCATGTGTGATTCTGAGATCTGTTGGGATATGAGAATCCATGTGTGATTCTGAGATCTATTGAGATGTGAGATGTGTGATTCCGAAATGTGTTGAGATATGAGAATCCATGTTTGGTTTTGAGATCTGTTCGAGTTGGAGAGTCGTCTGTCGAGATTGTTCGAGTGGTGACTAGTGTGCTGGAATGCCAGGCATAGCCTTACCAGTAGATATGACTAAAATCAAAGATAGGATGCATAGACCAGAGGTTTAGCTAACCCAATGGTGTAGGCGTACGCCGCCCTAGAGAACCTACAGTTATGGTTGTGTGAGTGTTGCACTCGGCCTTATGCTGTGGCCAACTATGTATTTCCTATGTACATCAGCTATGGATGTTTGATGCTTCAGGAGGATATCTATGATCCTTGTATAGGAGTACCGTTCTCGAAGTATTGAGAGCACTTCTGTGGAATTCTACACAACTAGTGAATGCGCCTTAGAGGTTTTGATTGTATACCTATTATTATTATGGTGTACACTCACATGCATCACAGCCACTTGATTATTTATATTTCACACCTTAGACATTATTATAAAATAACTAGATTTTCTAATAGAAATGGTTTGGTTATCGTAAGGTAAAAATCAGTCCATGTTTATTTGCAGTGTGGTCTTACGAGATACCTTTATTTTTGAAATGTTTTATAAATATAAAATCTATATGATTTGAGTTTATTACGTTGGTTTATCAGATTGATCAGGGTGTTATTCCTTATAATGCTCGAGACATCCCGGGTATATTTACAGATTTAGCTGGACGCTTTGGAGCTTTAAGGGACGAGATGGATGCCTCCAAGATCCATTCACTTCTTTAATTTCCACCGCATTACTTATTTTTTATCTATTAGCGTTTGTGAGGGTATGTTGTTATAACTGTCTAGGCTAATGATATGTTAGTTTATTATGATGATTGTATGTATATTAAAGTTTTCTTTTTGATAAATTTCTTTTGAGATATTATATATTATCATTCCATATGTGAGATTCTGATATTATGTTCTTCTTTCTTGTTCTTTTTCTTTTTCGTTTTCTTTTACCCTAATGTTATGTCTTTCCAGCACTTGGGTACTCGACACGTGAATACTATGGATATATTGGTGTCGACATTCGGGGGTCGAAAATGTTGTTCCTTACAAGTGATGAAAAACCTTAATTCGTAATATACAAAAAAATTGATTCTAAAAGATTCTTTTGTTGATTGCACAATCTCTTCACTGTTATTTTTATCAAGTTGTTTCTTTCAACGTATTATGTGCCATTCAAAAAATAAAGGTTCAATCTTTAAGTCAATTGCAGTTTTTTCAGCTTCAACCATTAAGGATTCAAATCCATTTTTTCGAATTGGTTTGAAAAACAAATTAGACCTAGATGATCCATAGCAATGTCAATATGCATATCTTTACCTGTAGCTCTTTGGTTACTCTATTAACATTATTCAATATATAAAGTGTAACATATAACCAATACCAAGCAAAAATTAAAAGTTCTCAAACTCATATTTAACTAGGGATACGGCCTCACTTTTGCACATGGAATCATCATTAAGACTTTCCAATTGAATTTTCTATTTTTGGAGCTTGAGACCAAATTGCTTTCACACTTTCAACATGACTTTCCCAACGTGTTTATGGCCATGACTTTAGTGTAGGACCGTTAACATTATCTTTAAAAAAATTCCATCGTTTAGTTGTGGATGAAAACAAAGTATATATGCTTTGTACCACACCAAAAAAGGCTTTAGAGCAATATTTAACCATATCACAAAGTGCAAGATTAAGACTATGACAACCACATGGGACGTTAAATGCTCTAAGATTAACTTGTAGTAGTCTATTTTGCACGTCTTTGTTTTTTCTTTCGTATTAGAACCGTTATCGCAGCCTTTTCCTCTCAAATATCAATACAAATTCTAAATCATTCAAAACACCAACAAGTTCATCAAAAAATCTCTTACTAGAAGTGTCATCAACCACTAAAAATCCTAAGAAAAACTCTTTCACATTCATACCATATTGTTTGAAATATCTACACACCTCAAGATTATAGTCATTTGTTCCTCATGGCTTGCATCCGGAGTAAAATCAAGTATGATATAAAAGTACTTTGTTTCTTTATTTTTTCAATAATTGCTTTTCTAATTTCACCCACGATTAGAAGAGTTAACTCATTTTGAACCTTGTGACTAAGACAATGGTAATGAATTCCTTAACTTTGAACTCTATGAATGTGCTATTACATAATTGGATCAAATTTGAAAACCATTTCTATAATGCTTAAAAATATTCCATTATTCTCTTGATAAATTTTCTCATTATCTCCATGAAATGCCAAATTATTTTGAGCAAGAGTTGCGACAACCGATATTATTCTTACAAGCACTTGTCTCCAATGCTCTTTTTTCTTACTAATTTGTACTCGTACGCTTTTGTCAATTGTTTCATTCTTTTGAATCTTATTTCTAATTCAATCCATTTCTCCATGATAGTGGTATGATCAATACTAACTTCATGTGCTTTGAGTTTTCCACTAATATTTTTTCAATCATTCATTCCTTCATTTGCCAATTGAAACATTATTCCATCTTTTTTGAATAACTTACATTAAAAACAAAATACTTTATCTAAAGCTTTGGAGTATACTAACCATTTCTTATCATGCTTTTCTCCATTTGATAATTGTCTAAAATAGTGTAAGGGAGAGAAACATCTATTTGACATATCTTTAGGAAAATTAATATTATTATCTCTTGTAGGACCTCTTTGAACAATCAAACCTCTCAGGTGTTGATTCATACTTTTCCAATTTATCGGGTCACTAATGTCTAAAGAAAGTTGTACAAACTCCATAACAATATCCACATTCTAATTAATCTCATTTGTGGCAATAACCTCATTCTCTTTTGTCAAACCTTATCAATTTCAACTTCATTTTCCTCGCTTTCAATAACAAATTCTTCCTCTTGTTTCTTGCTAAAAAAATTATTAAGTGAGCCCGCTTGTTTTCTAATATCATGTTCAACTTTAATTTTTTTTCCTTCGGGAGCCTTCGACTCATATTTTCTAAAAGACATTAAAATATAAAATAGTTGAGATTGAACAAAAATAATCACAAGGGCATCAGCATCCTGGTAAAATAATTATACCATAATATGATTCCACCGTTTTAATTTTTTATGTTATAAATTATTATAGTTTACTACCATACCATTGTAAAATTTATCGAGTTTGTGATAACATATTTAATTGCTTGAATTTGTCCAATAACAATCAATTTAAAACTCTAAAATATATCATCATTATTCTCAAATCACAATCACTCAAACAATGTAAAATTCCTCAAATAACTTAGAAGCTATTGAGTAATGATTGATTAAACGATTTAAATAGAACTGTGAGAATTTTACCCAATAGCCGAAGTCTCTACCTCTCTTGGATTGAATTAGAAATTGGATTCTGTTGCTCTTCATCCCTTTTAATAATTGAACCCTAGCCGAACCCAAAATCAAATTCCTCCATCTTTCTTGTCTCTTATAGACTTCGATGTAAACACAATTGCATGGAATTAATTTCTTTCTTTCTACCGTGTCGTGCGTAACAACAGCGATGGGTTGGGTAAATTGATTTTGTTCTTTCTAGTTTGCTACGCTTTGCTCTAGGAGGCTAGGACCTAGGTAAATCCTTTTTTTGGGCCCCCTAAGTTTTAAGGCCCTATGCCACTGCCTAGTGGACCTAGTTGATGGCCAGGCCTGAGTGTATAAATTGTAATCCATGTGTTAATTTAATAAGTCAGCATGTTGATCCTATAACAAATTTACACAGAACGTTTGAAAATGGACGTTAACACTAATAATAAGAGACGACATCTTATTAAGAAAATTACATGTTATGTAACTAATAATTGAGAAATGCTAGATTTTTCGAACATAGATGCCCTCTAAAATAATTTGTTAAACACGATTTTCATAAGAGGCAAAGTGAAATAGAAAGCTCTAATTCGCATGTGGGAAATAAAGAACAAAACATTGGCAATGTTGAGCACAAATTAGAGGAACCAAGGAGAAGCAAAAGGCAAAGGGCTTCAAAGACCTTTGGACCTGACTTCTACACTTTTATGTTAGAAAATGAACATCTAACATATAAACAAGTAATGACGTCTCCTTCCCCTACACCATGCTCCTTATTGGAAGGAGGTCATTAATAGTAAGATCGAATCCATTAAGCAAAACCATACTAGGAATTTGTCAATCAACCTCAAGGATATAACTCATTATGTAATAAATGGATATTTAGGAGAAAATTAAAACCTGCTATTCAATAGCACAACTTGTGGTTCAAGGCTATAGATAAAAGGAAAACTTGGAGTTCTTTGACATGTACTCGTTGTAGTGGAAAATTGATGAGCGGAAGCGATTTAATCAAGATCTAGTTTTTGCCTACTTGAATACCAATGCAATTTAAAATCAAATATGATATCACACAAAATAAACAATAGATAGAAGAGAGACAAATAAGATTTAACATGATTCTGATTTTTATATCACGTGCACAAAGACCCAACAACCCTTTATTGTTTCTTCGCTTCGAAAGAGAATACAACATGAGAAGAGTATGAATCACTCAACAAATTTCAATCCCCCTAAAAAATACGGAAATATGCATCTTATTGAGTATATTTTGGTGGAAAACACTGTTGTTTTTTGTGTGATGAAAAGATGAATAAATGTTGAATGTCCTTATATATATAGATGCAAGGATGAAGACTGCATGGAGATAAGGATCAAATCTTTTTAGATTTACTTGATTTGATTTCAACACAGATTTAACATATTGATGTTTGTTTCCACATATATCCTTTTTTGATTGATTCCTCAAATCAATTAATATATCTTCTGATATTAATTGATTATCTTTCTTAGTTTTCCATATTTTATTTACTGTGGGAATCAATTAATATCTTCCCCCTTTTAAATTTGGAATAGATTTAAATTGCCCAAATTTAACACACTACCTTGATTTAAATATATTCATCAATAAAAAATGGTTGTTGGGTCAGTGCCCCATGGTGCTCAACCAACTGAAATCAAACTGATCAAGTTTGAGAAATGCCCAAACTTGTCCTTAGGAATTGACTTTGTCATCATATTTGAAGGATTATCCATAGTACTCACATTCACTAACTTGATCTTGCTTCGTTCTTCCTCAAGCATAAGGAAGAATACTCTGACATCAATGTGCTTCGTCCCAGAACTATAAGCTTGATTCTCTACAAGATGAATCACGCTTTGACTGTCTGAAAATAGCTCTGTCGTCCGCTGCACCATGGAAATACCATCCAATAGCCGAAGTAAATACAATCTCTCCTTAGTCACTTCCATAATAGATAAAACTTCGGCTTTGGTAGTTGACAAAGCTACTATAAACTATTGAATCATAAGTTTTGATTCATGACAAAGAGCATTAAACAACTCAGTGAATGAGACTATATGGGCAAGCGACAAAAAGAGAAAGAAATATGATGTTAAAACCACAAAGGAGACAAGACTTCAAAACTGAGTATAGTATGTTTATTTGTTGAAGTTTTTTAGTTTTAGAATTGTTAAAATCTATCCTCAAGTAGTCCACAAAAATCAAAGTTGTTTTAAACTTCAAATTCTTTAAATTATATGTGAACTGTGCACTAACAGCCAGGTCAGTCGACTGACCAAATATGACAAGTCGACTGAACCTGCTCGGTTGCACAGATACACTCTGTTTTGCACCAACTTTGAACATTCAGTTGACTGGTCGTTTTGGGTCAGTCGATTGAACTTTTCCAACAACTATTTTTCTGAACAGACACTTCCATTTGCCAAGAGATATGATCCAATTTGAAGAGTTGTGCCTGCTTCCTTTGGTCAAAACTCTTCGTGAATGGTTGTAGCTGTTTATCCACTATATAAACACATAAGATTCACTTCACAAATCACCGAATTTCACTTTATTTTCTGATCATACTCTCTACTATCTCTGCATTCTAAAAAAACAATCACAACTTACATATATTGCTTGAATCTCTGAATCAATTAACTTATTCTTCGATTCAAAGCAATATTCTCCTTTCTAAATCTTTACACACACATATATACTTGAGGAAAAGATTATAAGAAGGTTGTACTATCAAAGACAAATCAGTGTTATCAAGAACACAAAGTGTCAAAGCAATTTTATTGAAACTGTTGAAGTCCTGTTCGGTTGTTCAGGCGGGTAAAGTCCTCTTTCGGTTGTTAGAGGCGGAAAAATCCTGATCGGTTGCTTAGGTGTTGTATACCTATTCCTCCGGGTTAAGTGAGAGGTTATTGTGAGAAATTCCAGAGGGAAGTCTGGGACTGGACGTAGAACGGAAAGTTCGAACCAGTATAAAAACTCCTGGTGTGCTTATTCTTATTTACTTTACTATTATTATCTGTTTCCGCATTTAGATTATAATACATTCCATATTACACGATCATAAGTGATATCTAGCCACACAGTATTAGCTATACGGCATAGTAGTCACCTTCATTTGGTATCAGAGCTTGGCATCTTAACCGTTACACAGTTATTTGATATTTTTTAATATGGAAAACAACACCAACACAAGCACTGTCACTAACACTAGTTTTATTGAAGGTCAATCCATTGCACGACCACCACTATTCAATGGCATGAATTATAATTACTGGTCAACTAGAATGAGAATATATATGCAAGCTAATGGTTTTGAAACTTGGAATATTACCCAAAAAGGGTATACCATGCCAACAGAAGATTTTTCAACTTGGACTACTGCACAAAAAACTGATGCTACTTCAAATGCTAAAGCTATGAACATGTTATTTTGTGCATTAGATAAAAATGAGTTTAATAGAGTCAGTATGTGTACAACTGCTTATAAGATATGGACTACTCTAAAAGTAACTCATGAAGGAACTAACAAAGTCAAACAAAGCAAAATTTCTATGTTGAAAAATCAGTTTCAAAATTTCAAAATGAAATCAAACGAAAGTACAAATGACATGTACTCTAGATTTCAAGATATATATCACTCTCTATTGGCACTAGGAGAAAAATTTACTGACTTTGATATAGTATCAAAAATCCTAAACTCTTTAACAGATGAACGGGAAAGAAAGGTCTTAGCTATTAAAGAAGCAAACGATCTTTCCACTATGAAACCAGAAGATTTAATAGGAAATCTAATGTCATATGAAGTGAATTTGCAGGCAAAAGAAAGTCCAAGCACATGATAAGAAGAATCTAGCATTTCAAGCAGAAGTAGATGATTCTGATTCAGATGAAGAGGATATGGCACTTATTGCTAGAAATTTCAAAAAGTTTTTGAAATTAAAAAAGAATAACAAGTTCAGGAGTTACAAAAATAACTCTAGCAACAACAATAATAGCAATAAACCATCATCTATTGTCCTAGAATGTTATGAATGTCATAAAAAGGGTCATATAAAGAAAGATTGTCCGAAGAAACAGAAAAATAAATTCAAGAAGAACAAATTCAAGAAGAAAGCATTTTCAGTAACATGGGATGATTCAGATTCTTCATCATCAGAGAGCGATACTGACTGTGCCACAGAGCAAGCAAATGTATGCTTCATGGCTACAAATGATAATGTAAGTGATCTAAGTTTTGAAGATTTAGTTGAAATCAATTCAGAACCAGTGGACTTTGCAAAACAAACAAAAAGGCAAAATAAGGAGTTACAAGGAAAACTGAATAGATCTGAATCAGAAATTAGTATGCTAAGAGATGAAAAGAAAATTCTAGAATAAGAACTTGAAAAATCTCAAGAATCTAATTCTAATTTAGCATCTCAACTTTCTATGATAACTCAGGAATTAGAAATTCAGAAAAATAAAAATGATGATTTATCAGTTGAAATTAATGATTTAAAATCTAACACTAAAGTATTAGAGTTAGAAAAATCTAGTCTCAAAACTAAGTTTGAAGATATTAATAAAAATATTTCTAACTTCAATAAAGGATGAGAAAATCTTTCTACAATATTAGAAAATTCTCGGTCTACTTCAAATAAAATGGGACTAGGATATAAGAAAAATCCAAAGAAATCTGGAAAGTTTAAAAATAAGTTTAAAAACAAAATTAAGAAAGATATTAAGAAAACAGTTTCTAAAGATTTTAAAACTATTAAAATATGGATTCCTAAAACCAACAATAATTTAATTAGGAATAAGCATATCAAAACATTTATGGAAACTGTTAATAAAAATAAGAATTATATTTATAAAGGGAATTCTGAACCTTCTTGGGTTTGGTTTCCTAAGATCTAACTCATAGGACCCTAAAAAGAAAAGTGGGTACCATCTTAATCTTTATTTTTTGCAGGTACCACTTAAAAAGAGAGGAAAATGGATTTTAGACAGCGGTTGCTCAAAACACATGACTGGTAATAAAGGCATGTTAACAAACATAGTCTACTCAAATGGAGGATCGGTCACTTTTGGAGATAATTCAAAAGGATATATCATCGGCAAAGGCGATGTGAGCAATAATGCCGCATAATAAGCCTTATGAAATTTCCACCTAGACCTCTATCTATCATGTCTTTTCAATAATGGCAATCACGACCTCGTCAACAAACTTCTACTCCACAGCAAAAACAATCAAGAGATGACATTCGAACACCAACTTCATCCCAAAGCACTTGGGGATCCATTGATCTAATTGTGCGAAATCAAGTCATTTTGGATTCTCGCATCAAAAATCTCGATAAGAAAATAGATAAAAGATTTGACAAAATTAAGAGCTTCTTCAGGATTTTATGGGATGCGATATCTTGTTCCTCTTCCACCACTACGGAATCTTTATACCGTGATCCGGGAAAAACGCCCAGCCCCTTGATTTACTTTGTCTACGTCGGAAGAACAAATAAGTTCCGACACAAGCGGCAATGGGGGTGGCAGACAGTTTGTGGGAAGTTCTTCCAGCCAATACAAGTGGAAGAAGAAGAGACAGAGTCAGAATCTGATTGATATTGTTATTACTTGGTGGTAGTAAGTTATCTTTATTTATTCCAAACATTCTACTTCTTTTTAATTTAATGAGCTTGTATAAGTAGCTCAAAACAATTCGATACATTATTTTGTGATTGTAATTTTGTTAGCTCAATGATATAATTATTGTTGTTTCCTTTTTGTCGATGACAAAGGGGGAGAAATTTCTTTGACTAACCATCTCTTGCAGGATTAGATATGTCACCAGATATTCAGGGGGAGATATATATAACTTCCGTTATATATTTCTTAAAGTATAGTATCATCTGTAACAGGTTGTCATCAATCAAAAAGGGGGAGAATGTTGAATCATAAGTTTTGATTCATGACAAAGCATTAAAAATCTCAGTGAATGAGACTATACGGGCAAGCGACAAAAGGAGAAAGAAATATGATGTTAAAACTACAAAGGAGACAAGACTTCAAAACTGAGTATAGTATGTTTATTTGTTGAAGTTTTTTAGTCTTAGAATTGTTAAAATCTATCCTCACGTAGTCCACACAAATCAAAGTTGTTTTAAACTTCAAATTCTTTAAATTATATGTGAACTGTGCACTGATAGCTAGGTCAGTCGACTGACCAAATATGACCAGTCGACTGAACCTGCTCAGTTGCACAGATACACTCTGTTTTGCACCAACTTTGAACATTCAGTTGACTAGTCGTTTTGGGTCAGTCAACTGAACTTTTCCAACAGCTATTTTTCTGAATAGACACTTCCATTTGCCAAGAGATATGATCCAATTTGAAGAGTTGTGCGTGCTTCCTTTGGTCAAAACTCTTCGTGAATGGTTGCAGTTGTTTATCCACTATATAAACACATAAGATTCACTTCACAAATCACCGAATTTCACTTTATTTTCTGATCATACTCTCTACTATCTCTGCATTCTAAAAAACAATCACAACTTACATATATTGCTTGAATCTCTGAATCAATTAACTTATTCTTCGATTCAAAGCAATATTCTCCTTTCTAAATCTTTACACACACATATATACTTGAGGAAAAGATTATAAGAAGGTTGTACTATCAAAGACAAATCAGTGTTATCAAGAACACAAAGTGTCAAAGCAATTTTATTGAAACTGTTGAAGTCCTGTTCGGTTGTTCAGGCGGGTAAAGTCCTCTTTCGGTTGTTAGAGGCGGAAAAATCCTGATCGGTTGCTCAGGTGTTGTATACCTATTCCTTCGGGTTAAGTGAGGGGTTATTGTGAGAAATTCCAGAGGGAAGTCTGGGACTGGACGTAGAACGGGAAGTTCAAACCAGTATAAAAACTCCTGGTGTGCTTATTCTTATTTACTTTACTATTATTATCTGTTTCCGCATTTAGATTATAATACATTCCATATTACACGATCCTAAGTGATATCTAGCCACACAGTATTAGCTATACGGCATAGTAGTCACCTTCATAAACTACCACTTTGATCTCCATAAAATCGAGCCTATGCCAAGTGTAAAAATATAGCCCGACACCGACTTCCGTGCGTCTTTATCCCCCGCATAATCTAAATCACAGTAACCTCTAAGAGAGATGTAGCTACTTATTCCACTATATAACAAGTCAATTGAAGAAGTGTCATGAAGATATCTGAGTATCCACTTCACTGCTTGCCAATGCTCTTTGCCTAGATTAGACATATATCGACTCACAACACCCACTACATGGGTCAAATATGGTCTCGTGCTCATCATAGCATACATAAGACTACCAGTAGCACTAGAATAAGGTATATAAGCCATATACCTCTTGTCTTCATCCGATGAAGGAGATGAGCCTATTGACAACTTAAAATAAGAGCATAATGGAGTGCCGACCGGTTTAGCTTTGTCCATACCAAATCGAGTGAGGACCTTTTCGATGTACTGTGCCCGAGTGAGTCTCAACTCTCTTTGCTTCCTATATCTAAATATCCCCATTCCTAAAATTCTTTGTGCTTTTCCTAAATCATTCATATCAAACTCCTTGCATATCACCTTCTTTGTTGTATCTTCATTGGAAAATTTAGAGAGCTGCTATACCTATATAACCTTCTTTTTTTTATCTTCATTAGAAAATTTAGTGATTAGCTATGAACATTGTATCCATAATCTATTTCTTAAATGGAGTTCACAAGTTAAAATTACTTATTTAAAAGTTAAAATGTGAAGTAGTTGCATATCATCCAATTTTCTTTTTTTAGTGTATTCTCATGTCAATCACAAATTTTTGTTGATTTGAAGATTGCATTTACCCCAAAGAAAGATTAGGAAAAAGAAGAAAGAGAAACTCAATGGGCTATGGCCCAAGGAACTCTTCATGATTTACAATATGTTGATACCGGTAATATGTTTCCTGAAAAAGGGCAGTTATCGCTGAGCTATCTGAAAATGCAGAACATGCAAAAAGAAGACCGAAGTAGCAAGGTTTGTTTTATTGTAAGGTTGATTATAGTAAGTGTTCAGAATGATTATAATATGTTTTGACTATTCAGATTTGTTTGATATTTTATTTGTTAATCAATGATAGTAAATTAGTTTATAAATTAATTTTAATAGTTTTCCAAATCAGTTTTGAATTCTTGGAAAAGTTTATTGTGTTTGAGCTTGAAATTTGAGATATAGTCTGATTTTATAAGATATATATAGAATCTTTTTTGAATTATGATTTTTTATAAAATATGAAGAAATATAGTCTGAGATATCAAAGTTTGAAATACGGATTGAAATATGATTTTCAAAATATGATTTTTGAACTTGAAATAACATTGAGATAAGATTTTTGAGATATGCTTATGAAATATAGTTTAAGATATAGTGTAACGACCTGGAATTTTACCACCTTGATTTGCGAATATTTAATAAATTTTAAATATTAAAATAATAGGTTTTATACTTAAAATATAAAACTTTTAAATGATAATTAACGATGATAAAATAGTTTATAAAATTTGTTTACTAATATAGTTAGTTCATAAAAAAATAGAAAATGTGCCAGACTGCCAGTGGTATTGATCCTTTGTGTTGTTTTTGTCAGTCTAGTCAGGAGAGTAGGCAACATCTATTCTTTGAATGTTAGTTTATGCTAAACTTGTGGATCTCTCTAATGAAAAGGGTTGGAATTCGTGGAATGACTAGTGCTTCTACAGCTGATTGGGACATTATCTCCAAGGCTACAAGGTGGAGGAGGGAGGACAGGGCTTTAATATTTTTTGTGCTGAAGAAATATGTAACTATGGTATGGGAGGAAAGAAATATGAGGTGTTTTCATGGGAAATGCATGACTGCTTTGCAAATTTGGAATGCACTGCTGAGAGACATAGCAAATGGTATGAAGTTTAGTAAGCAGGGCTTCAATTCAAATCTGATTGATGCCTGGACGTAGCTCTTGTTATCTATTTGCTGCTCCTTTTTCTACTTTGCTTGTTTTCCTCTTTTTATTTTTTTTCTTTTTTCCCCTCCTTTGTCTGTATTTTCTCATCTCTTCTGGTAGTGAGCTTGTTCTTTGTCCTTTATTGTTGTTGTAATAAAACAGGTAGGGGTCCAGCCAACCTCGCTTGCTTTGCCAAAAAATAAATAGAAAATGTGACCGAAGATCGTTTTCGAAATTTCGACTTTTCGACACTGAAAGTCATCCGAAAACGTTGTGCACACTTGTGTACATGTACACATATATTCACTCATGACATATGATTAGGTTAATAGTAAATTAGGATTTTAAAGTAGGAATTAGTTAATTAAGTAATGATGTGACATTAATTAATGAAGTATGGTGTAAATAGTGGTGAATAGTGACCTAGGACCTAAGGAAGTACAAAACCATAATCTAATCAACCTAGGATGTGCTTAAGAGCATGGTTGAGGTATGGCTTGGGGGGACGTGGGAAACATAGGGTATTGGGGGGGGGGGTTAAGGCTAGGTCGATGCATGACATAGAAAATGTTATTGATGGTTAAGGTTATTTTAGTAAGTTACCTATTTTTCCATGCCTATATAGTTTCATTCCTACATAAATTTTCACTTTCCATTCTCATTCCTCCTTTCTGTCTCCTCTCCATATCTTCCATTCATGGCTTCCACTTCCTTTTCCTAAGAAAAGTTAGTTTATTCACTAAAAAATCTAGTAAAAACTCCTCCATTTCACTTTCGAACTCATTCTCTACTAAACAAGGCCCTATACTCCACTAAACCACCAAGGCCAGCCTTGTTCTAGCCATGGCCATGCCATTTTCCATCTAAGGCTGAGCCGTCTTAAGTGCAAGGGTCCACAAAACTTCAATTTTTCGAGCAATGAGTCAAGTGCTGGGTCATGTCTAGGTTTGAGAGGAAGTTAGCTTTGTTTCGAGCAAGTTCGGTGAGTACAGTTTCACTTTGAAATCCAATTAGTTAACTACATAAAAGTGGTGTAAATGTTGTTGTATAATGATGTTTGGATGTGTGACTATGATTGGGTATTGGCTATGAATAAGTATGATTGAATATGGTAATGATTTGGGAGTATATAAGTGTGATGATGTAATGTTAGTAAATGTTTGGAAAATGGAAAGTTAGATAGTAAATGGAAAGTTGGTATATTGCTTATGATAGTGGATTGGATATAATGAGATTGTTTGAGAATTTGATTATGATATTGTTATGCTTAGTTCATGTTAAGATAGGTTAGCACTTGCTAACTCAAAGCGACACGGAAATCCCTTTATAAAAAGGTTTGAAATTTGAGTTTTAAAATCTAAAATATGGCAAGTCTAATCTTTGTTTTGGATTTTAAAAACATTTCTTTATGTTTTCACTACACCAGAAAAGCACTTTTTGTAGTGTTTGGTAGCATTTCGGTAAACGCTACCAGAACTTTTGGTAGCGTTTCGATAAACGCTGCGATACGACATGCAACTAAAAGTCTGAAACTTTTTGTGGCGTTGTAGAAAATGCTACCAAAACATTACACATCGAAGCGTTATACAAACGCTACAAAAGTTTATTTCTGTAGCGCTTGTCAATTGCTACCAAAATTAACGTACTTTTGGCGATTTTACTTACAACCTTCTCCGGTTTTATGTAGCGGGTTTTTTTGCTACTATACATTTTTCGTAGCATTTGTACCTTGCTGCAATATATTTTTGGAGCCGTCACATTTATTTCTACAGCGTTTTTAAAATGCTAGTAAAAGTTATTGACTGTTTTGCAACATACTTTACACGCTTCATTTCCTTTTAATGGCTTGTACTATTTCCAGCAATCACTCGCATAATAGTCATATTAAAGCTAGAAATCAATCACATAATCATCGTATTCAAACCAGCAATCAATCACATAATCATCGTATTAAAACAATTGAACAAACACGTTAATTACATAATCAATATGGTATCCATAACCATTTCGATAATAGTTTTTTGACAACATAAGCAAATTCACATAAATCTGTAACTATTCATATATAAGTTTACACAACTAGTACCAACAAAATATTATAATATATACAACAATTAGAGTCATGTTCATTACTTGATTACCCACAATTCTTTGCTGGAGCTGATCTTTAGTCCGAAAAGGCTAATTGCCTGTAGACAAGTTTAATAATCAACAAATGATTATGAAAGTGCTTTACATATTTAAAGTATATCAACCATCCTTGGTTAAACTTTTTTTAAAATTTAAATAATTTTTATAAAACTTAGCTAACTTAGTTTAAAAAAATTTAAAATTTTGTTAATGTTTATAATAAACTTGTTTAATTTTATAAAACATAGTGAAATTATAATAAGACTTAATTAATTTGTATAAATTTATTTAGTTTTTATAAAACTTAGTTAAATTATATAAAACTTAGTTAACTTATTATTATTATTGTAAACTTAATCAATTTTTATCAAACTATAATTTATTATTATTATTAGTAGTATTATTATTATTTATTATTATTAATATTATAAACTTAGTTAATGTTTTTTCAAACTTAGTTTATTATTATTATAAACTTGTTAATTTTATAATACTTAGTTAATTTTTATAAACGTATTTAATTTTTATAAAACTCAGTTGCTGTATTCAAACTATTTTATAATAATAATAATATTATCATTATTAAACTTATAAATTATCTTAATTGCTAAAACTTAAAATGTCATAACTTATATTTTAATTAACTTAAACTTTTAAATTATCTCAAACTTAAAAGCTATTAACTTAGTTAATTTTTATAAATTATCTCAAACTTATAAATTTTCATAAACTTAGTTAATTTATTATTATTATTGTAAACTTAGTTAATTTGTTATTACTATTATAAACTTAGTTAATTTTTATAAACTTAGTTTTTGATATTATTGTTATTACTAATATTATTAATTATAAAACTTAGTTGGCTTGGTTAATTTATTATTATTATAAACATAGCTAATTTTTTTATCAAACTACAATTTATTTTTTTTATTTTTTTCAATGGTACTTTATATACAACATGTCACTGCGATAATATATCACATGTCAATAAACGTTCGAATCACGCTATGCAAGTTTCGAACTTGTGACCTCTTGCACCAAAGCCGAATCACTTAACCTCTTGCACCAAACTATAGTTTATTATTATTGCTACTGTTGTTATTATTATTATTATCTTTAATAATAGTTGTAATACATTTAGTGTCACACTTTTTTTGTGTCAGCCTGAACTACCAAAAATACCCCTCTACAGTATTAACAAATCTTAATATTCCATAAAAATAGGATCTAACAGTTAAACTTGCTCGATATTAACAAATCTTAATATCCCCTAAAATAGGATCTAACAGTTAAACTTCTTTACACATTCAAAATGTCCATCTACATTTAAAAATAGGATTCAACAAACAAATATTTTTTCTTTAATTAACTACAAATTTGTTGTTTATTAATTAATAATACAAATAAAATTCAAACTAACAAAAAAATTAGATGCTGAAACTTAGAAATAAAATTTTAAATTAACTGCACATTATTTCAACGTAAGAACATGGCTAATATTTGTGCAAACCATTTTTTCTTGAACGTGTTAATCATATATAATCTGTAAAAAAATAATTCATATGCCAAGCACATGCCATTATCACGCGTTCACTGCCTCTCCACTACAGTGATGAAATACACAAAAGCTCCATGAATCAGAAACAAACGGCATCAAATCAAATCAAAATGAACCAGATGGAACTACAACGTACAACATCCACCCAGTAATCATCAAATGAACAAAGTGCACATGAATGCACGATGAAAATCCACAACCGAGTACAAGGTCAAACCCGAGTCTTTGAGACTGGATTCAACTCACTGTACAATCTCAAAAATCAACATGGAACGATCAAGCACAAACAATTCTCAAGCTACAACATGTACACATGTATACCAGACCAGAAGTACAAAATGGCCAAGCAAGTGCAGACCACATGCAAGTGAAATAGTCAGACTGCAAATATCACAATGCATCACAATTCAATATGCTATGCACTGTGCAAACTACAACACCAGGTACAACAAAGTGCACCTGAGAGGCCAGTGAACCAAAACCAAAATGCAACAATTGAATTACAAAGTGATCAAGGCATAACCCAGAGCAGTACTCAAGAACCAACAACCCAATTAAAGCTGAACAAATAAATGTCAAAATCACCAGACCAAACAACACAATGCAATTGAAACCAGCAATGAATGCAAACAAAACTGGTACAACATGGAAGCAGTGAAACAAGTTCAAGCTTTAGGTCAAAATACCATCAGGAATTTATATCGAACAAGTCATGACCGAAGTCAATACTCAATGCAAATACAACAAAATCAAAAGACAAGCTAATCCAGATGGCAAGTGGACAGGAAACTCACAAAGAACAAGTGATTTCAACATCAACCAACAACAATTGCAATGCATCACTGAGACACAATCACAAGAATAATAATAATGCAACTGTATGCAAACTGCCTCGAATAAAGTCCATCAAGAAACAGTGATACATGCCATGTATGTACATGCTAGCAGTGGACACAAGTGATGAACTAACATATCACATGAATGCACAATGCAAACTGTAACATAGAACCATACAACAACAAGCAGATGCAAATACAAGAATACATGTATGCACATATATGAATACACATACATATCTATATCAACAAAATATCACCATCAATATTACACAATCAAGGTCAGGCCGAAGACCTGAAATTTCATAAAAATCAAGTGACCGAAGTCAAGTGGAATCAAACCCAATGCCAGAGAATTTTAAGCAGCGATTTCTCAAAGGCAAAAATCAAAACTGAGAAGAAGCCGTGGGTCAAAACCCAAGCAGTAATTTATCAAGGAAATTTATCAAGTCAAATGCCAGAAATTCGACACTGTAATGACCAGGGGAACCAAAATCAACCCAATTAGAAATCATCTCAACCATTCAATACAAATGAAGTCGAAGTCGAGAATGAACAAGTCAAATAAAATATGTAAGTGTCGAATTCAAATATACATGTACGAACGAAAATCAATGCAACAGCCGAAATCACAGAGACGAAATCAATATCGTCAAAATCAAACTCGAAACAGTGATGACCACGCAAAACGACAGTTCAAAATCAACTCGAGAAGCAAGTATCAATGTATACGAATTTGATTAAGTCAGAGAAAACATCAGCTTTGAAACGAAATCGAACAGTCGAAGTATAGCACTGAACTTGAATTAGATTGTGAGTGAAAAATCACTCACCTTTTATTCGACGACCAAGCAACGAGATCCATCTCTCGATCGAGCAAATCGAAGTCGCGGCACCACGAAGTCGATTGAAGCCCTAATTACTGAAGCAAGGGAAACGAGCACGAGCTGCCATTTTTTTTTCTTGTTCATTTCTATAGTTTAGGGTTGTCGAATGAGAAATGAACGAAAGGGGAACGGGTCGAATTTATCACATCATAAAACAATTGAGCCAAGGTAACATTAAAGCCCACAAACAAGAATAAAGCATGGGCTACAATAAATTTTAAAACCCGCATATCTCCTTTAACAAATTTTCAAAAGAATCTCAACCGATTAAAATTCCAATAGAAATTAACAAACAATTTAATCGTCATTTTGACGATAATTAATTGTTACTAACTCCGGGTTGTTACAGACTCCCCTCCTTATAAAAATTGCGTCCCCGCAATTTTCATAATTAAAGTTGTCTATAACAATTATTTTTCTACCATAAATTGGTTTAGCTAGAAAAATAAAGATCGAGGACACAAATACCAAAGAAATCTTTTAATCCCATAAAAGAAATTCATAAATTCTCAACAAAATCTAATTATCGAATAGATAATCAGAAAACAGCAGAACTGAATAAATACAATTATCAGCAATATTCAATTATCAATTAGAAATTAGAACGTAGAAATTACAAAACAGCAATATCTAATTATCGATACGATAATTAGAAAACAACAAAATCTAATTATCAGCAAAGATAATTAGAAAACACAAATCACAAATCGCA
The DNA here is from genome assembly GCA_030737815.1 of Allium fistulosum. NCBI lineage: Eukaryota > Viridiplantae > Streptophyta > Magnoliopsida > Asparagales > Amaryllidaceae > Allium > Allium fistulosum. The sequence continues at coordinate 1,409,822,027 of CM060903.1, forward strand.
AAACTGCAAATATCTAGTTATCCAACAATTAACTAGAAAACACAAACTTCATAATCAGCAAACTCTAACTATCAACAGAGATAGATAGGAAACAACAATTCGATATGATCAACATAATCCAAAATCAATTAGAGACTAGAAAATCTCTAAATCATCCAAACTAGCAAATATCCAATCATCAAAACGATAATTAGAAAACACAATTATCTACTTATCAAAAACGATAATCAGAAATCTCAAATCAACAAATATCTAATTATCAAAAACGATAATCAGAAACAACAAATATCCGATTATCAAAAACGATAATCAGAAACACAAATATCTAATTATCAAAAACGATAATCAGAATCACAAATCAACAAATATCCGATTATCAAAAACGATAATCAAAAATCTCAAATCAACAAATACCTAATTATCAAAACGATAATAAGAAATAACAAATATCCGATTATCAAAAACGATAATCAGAAACAACAAATATCCGATTATCAAAAACGATAATCAGAAACAACAAATATTCGATTATCAAAAACGATAATCAGAAATCTCAAATCAACAAATATCTAATTATCAATAACGATAATCAGAAATCTCAAATCAACGAATATCTAATTATCAAAAACGATGATCAGAAACAACAAATATTCGATTATCAAAAACAATAATCAGAAACACAAATATCTAATTATCAAAAACGATAATCAGAATCACAAATCAACAAATATCCGATTATCAAAAACGATAATCAGAAATCTCAAATCAACAAATATCTAATTATCAAAACGATAATCAGAAATAACAAATATCCGATTATCAAAAACGATAATCAGAAACAACAAATATCCGATTATCAAAAACGATAATCAGAAACAACAAATATCCGATTATCAAAAACGATAATCAGAAATCTCATAACAGCAAATATCTAATTATCGATACGATAATTAAATCTCATAACAGCAAATATCTAATTATCGGTACGATAATTAAATCTCATAACAACAAATATCTAATTATCGATACGATAATTAAATCTCATAACAGCAAATATCTAATTACCTGCAGATAATTAGAAACAACAAATATCTAGAAATCAATTAAGATACTCTAGAAAATCAACATAAAAGGTTGGATCGATCCCATCAGATGGCGAGTTTTAGCTACCCCGCATGTGCATCAACAAATGGTCGAAGCCTACCAAGTACTATAAATTTTGGCGCCCATCAGATGACCCGAAGGTCCGCAGAGTGAACCGAAGGTCTAGTACTGGTATTTGACCCGAAGGTCCTCAAAGTGGCCCGAAAGTCCAACAAATGACCCGAAGGTCCAGCAGAGTGGCCCGAAGGCCCAACAAATTGGCCCGAAGGTCCAGTAGATGACCTGAAGGTCCAACATAGTGGCTCGAAAGCACACAAAATCATCAGAATCATCAAACAACAGAAGTTTCAATTAACGAGTCCGGAATTAACCGAAATAGCAAACGCACATGTCCCATACCACGTGTTTTACTAAATCGTTTGATTCTCTTCATCGTTTCCTTGAAAGTGGTTTATTTTGTAAAAATACATTTTACATTCTCAAACAGACAAGTCCGGAATTAAGCGAATCAGTAAAAGTAAGGTTTCATAGTCCTCAATTTTGCTGAATCGTTTAAATCGCTTCCTCATTCTTTTGAAAGCACAAACTATAAAAATTTTGTATTTTATATAATTAACATTTTACGTTCTCAAACGGACAAGTCCGGAATTAAGCGAAACAATAAAAGTAAGGGTTCATAGTCCTCGATTTTGCTGAATCGTTTAAATCGCTTCCTCATTCTTTTGAAAGCGCAAACTGTAATTTTTTTGTATTTTATATAATTAACATTTTACGTTCTCAAACGGACAAGTCCGGAATTAAGCGAAACAGTAAAAGTGAGGGTTCATAGTCCTTAATTTTGCTGAATCATTTAAATCGCTTCCTCATTCTTTTGAAAGCGTAAACTGTAAAAAATTTAAAACAATTTTCAGAACACGTGATTAAATAGCAACCTCAGTAGCAATTTCGAAAAGGAAATTGCACTTCTCAAAACATCGTAAAACGAATCTCAAAATCAGCATTGCGGAATAACCGCTTGAAAATCCACTTTAAAATTGACGGTTACTGAAGCCAAAGCGACAGTAATTTTTATACGTCAAAATCTCATCAAAATAATTCACATCAAAATGTAATACCAGTGAATTTTCATTCATCAAAATGTCACAAAACACCATGCTTCAAAAATTTAGCACCGATGTAAAAATCCCGTTATAAAAATAACGGCAACAAAATACGTTTAAACCAAACACCGGCTCAACGTAAAATTAATGCAGTAACGTGCAACTCAAATTTGCATGTACTACAAAATGAACAAAGAAATCATTCGAATGTATCTTCAATGAAGATAATCCAAAACAGCAAAAATCTCAACAAAAATCACATAACTGCAATCGCTTCGAATCCTCAAATCGGATTCGAAATTTTCAAAGAAACAAAATAAACCCAGTTATGTAAACAACAAATGAAATTTATTTCAATTTCATATTTTGATTTTTAAATCAAAAGGTTATCAGCTGTACTCAGCGAAGACAGTGTCACTGTTTCCGCTGCGCACTCTGATAAACAGAACACAATCAATCAAATCATCAGAACACAATTTCACTATTATTTTTAAATAAAGATATTTAAAAATTTCATCATAATTTCAAAACTTTAGTTTTGACTCAAAACACAAATAAAACATCGACAAATAGTTGTAACACATGTTCCATCTAAGTTATGTTTTATATTATGTCCATAAACCCCAAGCTCTGATACCAACTGTGACGCCCCACCTCTATGCTCACAATAACAAAGAGTATTAAAAGAAATACTGTCTGTTATTATGAAGAATAAGGCTGGATAGGAGCGGCCATCCGTAGTTAGGCCTTACACTAGTATTGGTTACCTCGATAGGAGTGGTATATATTTTTATTTTTCATCTCTTATTTATTTACTCCCATCGACATACCCAATTCCAGTATAAAACGAACTACGATGGTTCATAATAGTTTAGGACAATATATATAATAATAACACAAATACTAAAAATGCGGAACACAGATAACAAAAGTCTCATATATATATAACCGATGTTAGTTACAATACATTTGACAAAGTACATATGATACAACTACAACTGTCGACTCTGGAATTTATATATACAAGTACATTATCGTATAATGTACATGAATACATATCAACCTAAATCAGATACACTGACTACTACAAAATGACGAAGACTACTTCAAAAGATATGAAAAGACTTCATAGCTCAAGCAGCAACCCAAAGCAGGATATCTACAACCTGTAATAACTCGGTCTGACCCGAGTATTAAATTCAAAAGAAAGTAATACACGGGTCAGTCTAATTCAAACTCAGTTATTAATGCACAGAAGCAGTAATAATTAAATAAGCAATAGACGACAGTCACAGAAATCTCGTATATCTAACTCTTCGATAAGAGAATCGGATAACGACAGATATAACACTAAACAGTGTTAAACAACAAATCGACAAATTCAAATCATCAACAAAGATAAATAAAAAGATTATCAATGAAGATAATTTTAGAAAACAACAGAATTGTCTAAACGACGATTAACAACAAAATAATCAATACTGTTCGGCTGCAGTACACGCTCGCGTGCACTGCCTCGCCACTACAGTGATGAAATACACAATAGCTCCATGAATCAGAAACAAACGGCATCAAATCAAATCAAAATGAACCAGATGGAACTACAACGTACAGCATCCACCCAGTAATCATCAAATGAACAAAGTGCACATGAATGCACGATGAAAATCCACAACCGAGTACAAGGTCAAACCCGAGTCTTTGAGACTGGATTCAACTCACTGTACAATCTCAAAAATCAACATGGAATGATCAAGCACAAACAATTCTCAAGCTACAACATGTACACATGTATACCAGACCAGAAGTACAAAATGGCCAAGCAAGTGCAGACCATATGCAAGTGAAATAGTCAGACTGCAAATATCACAATGAATCACAATTCAATATGCTATGCACTGTGCAAACTACAACACCAGGTACAACAAAGTGCACCTGAGAGGCCAGTGAACCAAAACCAAAATGCAACAATTGAATTACAAAGTGATCAAGGCATAACCCAGACCAGTACTCAAGAACCAACAACCCAATTAAAGCTGAACAAATAAATGTCAAAATCACCAGACTAAACAACACAATGCAATTGAAACCAGCAATGAATGCAAACAAAACTGGTACAACATGGAAGCAGTGAAACAAGTTCAAGCTTTAGGTCAAAATACCATCAGGAATTTATATCGAACAAGTCATGACCGAAGTCAATACTCAATGCAAATACAACAGAATCAAAAGACAAGCTAATCCAGACGGCAAGTGGACAGGAAACTCACAAAGAAAAATCTTTCTTATGTAAACCGTGCTTGGGAAAGAAAACAGAGATTTTATAGGATAGCGGCATAAGTTTTAAGTACGGAGAGAGACGTACGCAAAAGTAAAACGGAGAAATGTGAAGTTTTTTCGTTTTCTACCTTCTTCTTGACATAAGAAATCGAGTTCGAAAAATTAGATTTTTCTAAAATTCGAATATTAAAAGTTGTGTGGTAGAATTTGGATGAAAAATTCGTTGAACTACACCCCTATTCAGTAGGAGTGTGGAAAAAATCGGATGAAAACTGTTTTGAGTTTTCAAAAAATTGCATTCATATAGAAATTGCAAGTATATTTAGGATGTGTGCATCATATTTTAAAATAAATTTTTAAAGAAGAAAAGCATTCATATAGGAGGTACCACTTAGAAATTCATGTACATGCATATATTTTGTATTGAATAACACTTTTGCACAGGAACACGGATGGTCGCAAAATTGGATGTACACAAAATGGATGTGATTAATGCGAGGAATTACATAATTTTACCCTTGTCGAATTTCGGGGATGAAATTTCCTAAAGGGTGGGAGAATGTAACACCCTGTATTTTTATATAATTAAAATAAATTTAATCGTCAACTATGAAAATAGTAAAAAATGAATTTTTGCTAATGTTGGAATTGGACCACGAAACTTATACCATTGTGTTCGTCGCAATTTTCTTATCAACTTCCATATACAATGTTTTTTAAATGGACTTCAAACGGAGTAGTTATAACCGTTTGAAATTTTAGCGTCAGAAACAATTACATATGCAAACATGGAAATTTTATCAATTATAAACATTTGCAATTAATTCATATGATATTTATAAAAGTAGTAAAAAAATTATTATGTTTGTAATGAATGTAAATTATTAAAAGATTTAGATGTAAGAGGAAAAAATAAGGGGAATAATTAACATTGCAAACAAAATCAGCTAAAAAGTGCAATTAATTAATATGAGAATTAATATTGGAGATTAATATATAACGTGTGTGTGTATCTGTGTGTGTGTGTGTGTATATATATATATATATCAGATCCCTCAATTTAAAGAGGTTTACGTATAAAAAAATATATGCATATTAAATATATATGTTAATTGAATGGTGGAATTAATTAACATGCCAATTAATGAAACATTACAATGTTTAAAATATTAATTAAGAAAATTAACTAATAAAGGTGACATGTTAGTCTATTAATGAGGTTATTAATTAGGATTGTAACGTAATCAGTAGAAAATGTCAATTAATAAGGAAAAAAATAATAGTTGACCTAGATTTGAATGTGTACATATAAGCAGTATATTGCTGCACATAAAAATTGACTGAATGATCAATTAAGTAGAGGATTAATTAGATAATTGGCGGGCTGCATCTATTTAAGAGAGAACGTAATGTTATTCGTTCCATCAGCCGTCACTTTCTTCATCTCTCTCTTACAGTAAACAATGGCTTCTTTCTTCATTCTTTTCTCCTATTTCTCACAAATCTTCACCAAATAAACTCAAATAAAATATATGTGAACAAAATAGAGGAATTGCAACAAATTAAAGGAGAGAAGTTGTAGAACGGCATAGTAATTTTAGAAGATAGAGATTTGAAGTTAAGGACGACAGGTGAGTGTATTTAATTATATATCTTTTACGTTTATGATATATTATCGTTAGATTCCCGTTAAATAATTTTATTTAGTATTTATTTCAGTAATTAATTCTGTTAATTAGTTATGCTGAGACTGTAAATTATATAAGAAAGCTTATATTTAATTAATATTAGGCTTGACAGTGAGAGAAAGACATAAGCGTAAAAGTAAGAAATTTACAGTCATTTACATCTATTTTAAAAGTTAAAATTTAGCCTATAAATGTTAGTTTGTTTTTATTCCTTTTTACACGAATAAATTAGTTAAAGAGAAAAATTCGCAAATACGGACTAAAATGGAAATAACGCTAAATTTATAGAAATTAGATGTAAAATAAGAAAAGCTGAAATAAAAAGAGAAAAATAGAAATTTGCAGTAAATTACGCTAAAACGGGGAAAAATAAATAAAAAGGGAAAATCTAATAACTTGATTTGGAAGTAAGTTATAGATTAATTGGTAGGTTTAGAAAAGAGAATACATTTCTATAGTTTAATATTTAAAATATAATGATAAACGTAATTGCAAGAATAAAAGAAAGAAAAAAGGAATTAGTGTAAAATAGAGAAACTATTGTTTCTTACATATCCAAAAAGTAAAGCAACAACAAAAGAGATATCTTGCAGTTACGGATTATTGTTTATAACATTATTTGGTATTAAAATATGGAAATGGATTTTTATCAGAGTTTTTGTAACCAACGAAATAGAATAGAACTACTTCTAGAATATAAGAAGTTAGAGTGAAGAATTAAAGGAATTAAAGAAGGAATCAAGTTAATCATTAGACAAGACTAGTAGCTCTGCATTGACTGCGCTGATAATAGAATAAAAGTAAAGCAGTTATTATGATAAGTAAATTTGTGACAATCGGACGTAGTCCCAAGCTAAGATTGTCATATAACATAAGAGAATTAAAGAGAATTCAATATCATAATAAAAGAAGACAGATTATAATAGAAAAGAGACACTTGTAATTATATTTAGAATATATAGATTATAAAAGAGAATAAAAGAGACAATTACAAGTAAAATTGTAACATATGTTATAATTTAGTAGAAAGAACAGAAAAGGCTTATTTTAAGACTTAAATGAAGTTAATAAGTAAATAGAGCAGAAATAATAAAAGAGGCTTATTTTAGTAAACTTAGATCTTGGATTAAGTTTATAAGCAATATTATAGAAGTGGCACATACCAACAGCATTCCCTTTCAGTCAGGAACTGATGGTCTCAAAATAGTTAGATGATGCTGGGACAAGATTACGATAATTAGGGTAAATAAGTAGCCAATAGAATAAAAAAAGTAAACTAAACGCAAAATAAAAGATTAGACTTAGGGTCTAATAAAAGAGTGAGATGTGTTTGAAGCAGCCCAAAGGATGAAGAGCCTAACGAAGTAGTTTATCACAGATTTTAACACAGAAGAAGCACGTCCAATTTAGTTTTTTTGGGCTAGAAGGAAGTACGAGACTTCAACGGGACGTAAGGGTACTCTGGATGGCCCTCTGGGGTAGGCATAGTGAAGCAGTCCTCCAGAGGTAGGTCTGTAGGTGTTCCATCAAAAGAGCATGCCATGACTGCTTTTTGCATGGCAGAACCATTCTAGGCAGTCAAAAGGGGTTGACGTTTGGAGTAGGATATTCGTATGTCCCAGTACTTGCAAGTAAATTTTAGGGGGCAAGACCCAGAAGGATAGTTGCATGCTGATATCGGGCCAGCATCAAAACCAAGAAGCGAGTTTGGGAAAGACTAGAGTTAAACCATCAGTCCAATGATTCTTTCACTATCGAGACATTGGATGAGGGGCGCAGCCAATTGGATGTTTAGATTTTTTGCAGTAGGGCACAACCACTTAGCTCTTTAGAGGTCTTTCGATTAGTTAAGGGGTGGCTGCATGGGGCCATAGCCATGATAAGAAAAGAAACATACCAAATAGAATATCTGTATTGTAGGCCTAATAGGGCAGTCCTTTACAGACATAGAAAATCCTCGACTGAGTTACGTACAAGATAGACTTTGTTAAGCGGGATTCAGGGAGTAGACAGAACGATTACATATAGTCCTCAAGGTATGCACTGGGTGGTACATTGTGGATGTCTGATCATTAATATAGATTAGTGTAGACGCATTTTTACGTTTTCATAGTAGACGATGAAACATCTGTATTGTAGGCCTTATGAGGCAGTCCTTTATTGATGTAGTCACAGAACGCCATAGAAGCAAGATGATGGAGTCCTTTGCGAGGACGATACGGAAGGTACTATGGGTAGTATCTAGAACCGATGCGGTCATTGGGCATATAGCTACATATATATCAGTTATTAGGTTTCGATCTACTAGGGAGTAGATGGGCACGATTCACGTAGAGGCGAGAGTATTATGAACCTAATAAACCTAATATAACAATAATTGAAAATAAAACGGTATATGTAGAATTAAGCTTAGAAGTGTAAAATCTGTCCATTCACCAGAACTTTAGATCTGACACCCTCCTCATAACATCCAACATGTTAGGTAGATGGCAGAGACTTTCCAGATTTGAGACACTTGTTTAGTAAGTGTTATTATATTGGTGAGTGTTTACTTACTATTATATTTTAGTCAGTTCCGCTGTGAGATATTTATCTGAGCTCTGATATATTTGTCTTTGCCTATTTGTAGGATACCAGAAACCCAATTCGGGCTTCAGTGGGCTTGGATTTTTGCATTTTTGCGAAAAATCTGAACCCGCTGGAATTTGGGTTGTTACACCATGCCTCCTAGCTCTACCATGCCGTTGACCCCACTCGAAAACTCGCCTCCATCAGCATGTATGTACCCAAAAGAAAAACGTACCATGAAGCTCCAACTGCGAACAAGCATCGCCTCGCCTCTGCTTCGGCCTCCCGTCTCTTGCTCGTGCGCCTACGGCATCGCGATTTGATTGAATCGCAACTTCGTACATTTTTTTCCTTTTCGGCTGAGCGACTTGAAAAGGGAAGAGGGAGGAAGGAGATGGGCACGGGAGTAGGCATATAGGATGTGACGTGCTTTGTACGAATGTTAGACTTTTATTATATTATTTAAATATGAAAATATCTCGCCCGATTGGTCCGCAAAATTCTGAATTCCAAACGAAGCGTGCCGCCTGACGTTCTTAATGTTTTACCTCCATTCCGAGCATAATGAACTAGCTTTGAAGCCTAATTCGATTGTATGCAGAAGATAGCTTTTCAAAATCAATTATTTCAATTAAATTCTGAAAATAAATTCTACGCGTTTCAAGCTCGCACGGCCAAACGATAAGTCCGACTGCTACGAAACTCAAAATCCTAATAATTCACTATTACGGATCCGATGAAACTGCTTTCGTTAAAATCCGAGACCGTGGCCAAAATGGCTAACATTACTCGTTAATTATAAAGAGCAATTTCCAAAATTTAATTTAATCACTTTAAATTCCATTTTAAAAGTTAATAATCTTCATTCATATTTAAATGAAATTTAAATCAATTTCCGATATCATTCTCATTCATATTAAATTCAGAATCCAATTATTTAAATAACTTCCAATATTAAATTTAAACAATTTAAATATCCAATGAATCACCATATTTCAATATAAGTTATTTAACTTATAAAATTAAAATTTAAAACGAATTCAAATAATAAAACAACTACTTTCATTTTACAGTCACACAATATTCATTATTCAACTCCAACTATTGATTATAACCCATTCAATATATAGAATTCCATTTCAATACTAATTATTGCCCAAATCATCGAAATGGGTTATTTCCGAAATTTATTCAATTTCGTATTCAGTAACTACACTAAATACATAATTTAACTATACTAAATTTATTCAATTTCGTATTCCGAAAAGTATGGGTCGTTACATTCTCCCCCACTCAAAACTTTTCATCCTCGAAAAGGAACTAAGTACAGAATTTAACACTTGATATAGTATATTCAAAACAATCAACATATAAAACATTAAAATCTAACTTACAAAACCGTTATTACGCGCTCGCCTTGCCACTTCGATATCGGTTTGCGGAAATTACAATTTAGTTATAAAACAAGTTATAATTTTTTTTTAAACTTCAAAAAATTTCTAACATTCGGATTTGTAGAAAATTTCGGCAGCGTCTCCTTTGCGCGGCTCGATCGGAAAATTTTTACAATACAATATTTAACCCAAATATATATCAAATATATCAATATATATCTAATCTCAATGATGAGGCATCCCATAGGGAAAAATATAAAACCGCAGTATGTAATCCGAGATATGTATCTTATTATTATTAATACGAGCGAGTTCGCTCGTATTAAGCAAGCAAAAGCAACATAATGCGCAATCGAGCTCCAAAAGTGAGCATACGCCCTCCGTACCTACTAAACACTCAAAAACACATGAGAACATGTATGGAAAGAGAAATCAATATATAACATAACTATACGACAACCATATGAGCAAACATAGCCATGTGATAAAAGAAACATCCAAACAACCATATTCATGCAATTTTTATTCATAACCATACTATTATTCAATGTCAACATTTTAATTCATACATTTCCATTTCTATTAACTTCCAATTGGTTTATTTTCCATTTATTCATATTTGTTTATTTACATTGAATTGACTTATATTCAATTTCATTTGTTTCCAATTGATTTACATTTATTTCACTTGTTATGTCAACATCTTCTATTTACATTTGGTTTTATTTCAGTTTGTTTATATTCCATTTTACTTACTTTAGATTTAGTTACATTTAATTTATTCACATTTAAATTATTCAATTTCAATTATTTCACTTATTAACATTTATTTCAATTGACATCTAATTGATTTGCTTTCATTTTATTCACATCTCATTCATCCACGTTCACTTACCTCCAATTTGATTTAATTCATTCGTTTCAATTGGTTTTTCATTCATTTAAATTTTAATATGCTCACATTCACTTCCATTTACTTTAAATTGATTCACATTCACTTATTTACATTCATTGAAATCAAATTTCTCTTACATCCAATGATTAAAGTTATTACATTCGATTTAACTTTACAACTTAAGTTCATTTTCATTTTGAATCAAATTCTATTTTATTTGACTCATTTTGTTAATTTATTCCCTTAACGGATTTTGTTTATTCATTCCCATTAACTGGTTATATGAGATGAAGTGAAATTAACTAACCCAAATAAACACATAGCATTAGAATGTCTAAAAATTATTCTCGTACATCGAAGAGAAACTATGAGTTTCTTGTTAATGTTGAAAATATACATTACCCTCGGTTGTTCAATTAAACCGTTAAGATTATTGACTTTGTATGGTATGATGCGCAAGTCTGAAAGAATTCCAAGTACGCTATCAAAATATGATTTTAGTGGTCGTAACCAAAGAGATGTGATCCATCGGTCGAGATTGTGTCTTTATTGGAAAGACTAATGTAGTTGGAATTAAATAAGAAATGTTGATAAGAATAATATCGCAAATTTCAATTATTGGAATTAGCATAATTGATACGGTATTCAACATGCTCAAGTTAATCCAGATACTCACAAAATTATCGCTCGATAAGACTTAGTGTTTGATACTTATGCATTGAAACAAAAAATTCTAAATAATGATTTACAGTAAGCCGTTTACACATATTAACCAAAAATACCTCAAAGTCGGTGGGAGCGATATTGGGTTTGTGAGTCTTTAGATATGATCCAAGAAATGATACGAATGTATCATTTTATAAGCTTCAAGATTGGATAAGTATTTTGATAGAAATATCAAATAGTTTGATTTTCAATCAAAGTGCAGAGGAAGCGTGTGTTCATAAAAAAGAACGTTAAAAGGTACATTGATATTTCTAAACTATAAGTAAACAACACGTTGTTGATTTTAACAATATACTTGTATTAAAATCAACTTTAGTTGTTTTAATACTCAATTTTGGATTGTAAATGATGTCTTTTATGGTGAGTATTAAAAGATATAGGGATTGTCCCAAAACGATATACAAGAACACCCTATTAAAAGGAGAACATGTAAGTTGGATTCCTTATGATTAGCAATAGGAATTATCATACATGTTATGTTGTGTATGATATTGTGTTTTGTTCATGTATTTGATACATGGAGAAAATATAAAATCCAAATTGATATCACTAAATGGTTGTTTGAGGTGTTCTCGCGTATTTATGAAATACTAGAGAATTGTTTATAGAAACAACGAACTCGTTATGATGGAACGTTTGGACACAAACTTTTATAAGTGATATTGAGTATAACATGTAAATGACAAAATTCAAGTTAAAATCTTTAATTTGAAAATGTTTCAAAATAAAAGTGATTGTGGTCGATTCAATGAAATGTTGAGAACATTAACTTGAATATCACTACAATAAACCAATTATATAGATATAAATGCACAAATTTATAATTGAGCCAAAGGTGATTCCAAATGTTGAGAATCCTATAATATTATTATAAGACAACAATGTTATGAAATTGGTCATGATAGAACTTAAATTTTACTAGAAGTCGAAAGATATACTTCGAATCGTTCCACATGATAAAGGCAGTTTATCATTGTTAGAGAGAGTTAATCAACAAAGTAGATAATTAAAACATAACAGCATACCCATTCACTATGGGACTGACCAAATTGGTTTTGAGAAAACTGATTGGAGAAGTTGGAATTAGATTCCACAATTGACCCCAAGTGCAAGTGGGAGATTGATAGAGTTAGGATTATGCCCTAGGGGCAATTATGTAATTTGTTACATATATCTAACTTGTTGACCAATCTTGTTCGAAATAAAAGGTATTTTCTTCCTATTATATACTTGATATAATGTGATTATATTAATTAATTAACTTAATCAAAAGTTTATTTAATAGAAAAATCCATAAATGGTATATTTTGTGATAGTAGTTGCAAAGTGTTGTAAACGTGAGTAATTTATCACAACGAAACAAATATACCATTTTAAATGTTCCTAGTCAAGATGCATCGAGACTAGATATCGATGTATCCGTTGAGACTGGAGTACGTAACGCTCTCCAAATGTTGGGCAGTGTATTACTCATGACTACTGGGGGTTACGTACTAATAGTTATTGAATAACTATGGAACGACTCACGCGGTAGTTTTCTGTAACGACCTGGCTTTTTGGACTTTTTAGCAGACATGCATGTCGGACTCAAATCATACAAAGAGGCAGATTGTTATTGGTGTAAATAAGAAAAGAGAAAGAAATAAAACAAATACAAAATCTCGCAGCGGAATGATAAAATATAATAATCAAATAACAGTTCATGAAGCTATTTAAAAATAAATTCGATTACTAATACAATACAGAATCAGAGTTATAGACAACAGAATAAATAAATAAATAAATGTAGCGGAACAATATGATGCAGTGGATGAATATAGTGAATAATAGTAGTACAAATCTTCGTCTTCGTCCTCCAGAAATAAGGTCTTCAAATCCTGAAATGCTCAGGCTGACCCGAGCGAATTGAAAAGACAAAACACTCGAGTCAGAACTAAAAGATCTTATGTAAGTTAAATCAACGATGAAAATGCGTGTGACGGCGTCAGAGATTTTTACGGGTTTTGACATCTCATATCCGGTGTCTAACATGAATGCAGTAACTTAAGAGATGTTCGGGATTCACATCTCCTAAGGATCTGTTAAACTATCTACTATGTAGTACAATACGCTATTATAATATGTCTACAGTAAAGTAAAAGTATTAAAATAGCGTTAAGGCGTTACTCATATACCCCTTAACACAGTTTTTATATTCCCATAGTCTATACAGTACCGTAAGCTCCTTCGTAAACTGGAGGTTTACCCAGAGGGCACCCCATAGGTATGGTACAAATCAAACTCGTCTAGGGCATGTCAACACGGCACACGAGGAAATGCCAGAGTAGATATACCATTTGCCGATCCAGACTGGTGGTAACGCATAACAGCTACTACCGCCCACCTCGGAACACACTCCCAAATCAAAAACAAGGGTGGCCACTAAATAAAATCACAAAGTCAGAATATAGTATCGAAGAAGTGTGCCCGATTGGAGGAATGACCTCACTTGGCCCGGCATGACTCCTGATTTTAGTCACATCTATGCTGACTCACGGGAGTCAGGGTCACGTCATACCTATACAGAAATCGTTCACCAAACCATCCTACTTCATTTCTAGAATCTCCACCACGTACACAGTTGTTAAAGTGGATTTCGGTATTGGCAGAGTGTATGACAATATCCGATCCCGGTCTCTTTAACAACCAATCGGTTATTACACATCAGATGGTTCTTTTACATTTCAAAAGTCAATTCACAATTTATATCAAAATATCATACTCTCAAAACCATAATACTTTCGAAATCATATTCACTTTGAAATCATATTTACCTTTGAAATCATATCGTTTCCGGAATCATAATTTCTTTCAAAAATCGTACTTCCAAAATAGGTTAAATCCTTACCTCAAAATCATCATTTTCAATTAGTTATAACATTTAAGTTCCAACTTAGGTTATAACATCATTTAGTTGTATTAGATTTTATATCAAGGAATTTGAATATGACACATCAACTTTACTTAGTTTGAATTTTTAGAAAAATAGTTTAGGTAGTTATGAATGGTTTAAATAGATTTTTAAATACTCAAAATACTCTAAGATAATTAAAATAGATTTAAAATATTTTTAAAATTGATTAAGATAGTGAAATAGATTTAATAACAGATTAAATATAATTAAAATAGATTAATAGCTTTAAAATAGATTAATTAGATTTAAAATGAATTAAAATGGTTTAATAAGTTTAAAATAAATTAATTTGGTTTAAAACAGGTTAAAATAATTCAGATAGTTAATATTTGTTAAATAGTTTAATAAATTTGAAAATCTTAATAATTAGAAATTTTAAATTAATATATTTTTAAAACAATTTATATTAAAATATGAATTTGGAATTAATACCAAATTAAACTATTCATTTCATTTCAACACATTTTCAATTTCCAACTCAACCAACCAAATCTCAAACCTTTAAATTTTAAATTTAAATAAACTATTGAATTTCATATCGTTTCAATCTATGTTCAAATATCCATTCGAATTACTCCAATTTCAAAATATTTCAAAGTTATATTTCAAACAAATTCAATAGCTCAATTCCGATAGAATTTCATTTATACTTAAAAATTTAACTTTAAACTTTCAATTTAATTTCTTAAAACAATCCCTTTAAACCAATTCAAATTTCAACATAAAACTTGATTTTCCGATAATAATTCAATTTATATAAATCAAACTTTATTTCAAACTATCATTTAATTAAATCCGAAAGTTAAGGATTTTATAATCATTTAATTGAACCAATTCGGTGTCTGTATATAATTCTCTACCCTAGGGTCAAGTGATATAGATATTTATCATTTCAATCCGCAATTTAAAATTTTACGGTTTATATCATTTCAAACCGCAATCCCGAATTTATATAAAATCCATAAAATCACTCGAGTCTATCATTTCAACCCATAACGATTTTTCCCTAATCTATAGATCGTTCGGGTACGTATCATTTCAACCCATAGTGATTTTTCAAATAAAATTAAGGGAACTTGCCGAGTGATAACATTTTATGAATTAACCATAACATCCAATCATCTAATATCAAAATGAGACATCCATCACAATTTATCATCCAATTCAACCAATAAATTTCAACAATTTACTAATTATCGATGACAGGTATTTAACTAGCAATTTAAATTCAATAACAAATTAAATAACAATTTAATTCAAAATAATACAAATCAACAGGAATAGTAATTTAAATATATCAAATAGCCATAAATAAATTCCTAATCACATCATAAATTTAATTTAACTAACATAAGAATTTTTAGAAGTTGTGAGTGGGTCAAATCACTCACCTTTGAATTTAAATTGATTTAAACCCAAAATTTAAACAGTCTCAGAATTCGTCCAAACCAGCGTCGAAATGTCCGAAATTTCAATATGATCCCAACGCAACAAATCGCGCGTGAATTGGACCTCGTACGTAAAAGCTATATCGATTAGAAAATGAACGATTTTAAAATACAAAAATAAATAAAATAGAGGAACAAACCAATGGGACTGCGCTACGTCCTTTCTGCGTGAAACCCTAGTAACTCGCACTAACTAGTTCGAACACTAGCCGTCGCCTACGCCAAACTTTGACCATCAACGCCGCGCCCCATGGCCACCGAACCACCGATCTGAATTCGCCAACGCCCCTAGAAGCCACAGCCGCACCTCCTCCTGACGTCGCACCCACTTCGGGCACCCATAGGTCGAACGCCTCCGCTTCGATTAACTTCAATTCGCGGCGACCTCGGGCGCCAATAACCCAATGTAGCCGTGCCGATGAACACTGTACTACGCCCTCTACAAGTTGCCACTTCCCGATCGTCCTAAGATCGACGATCCACCGTCCAAACCAACCACCCCATATGAACGACCGAGGTTAAATCACCGACTTTTGGACAAACCGTCATTCGAATAGAGAAACGAACTACGAATTTGAGTTGCGCTCATCGAGAGCTTCAAATTGGTATATAATTCGATATATTTTAAGGAGGTTAATTTTTTTGATTTGATTTTGATTTGCAATTGAATTTGGGATTTGTTTGGTTTGTCTGCCATTGGAATGAGGTGTTGAGAAGGAAATGTACATACGGACAAATAGAATAAGAAACAATTAGGGTTTATAACGAGCTATTTATAGGCAGAACTGAAAATAGAAAGAACGGACAAGATTTTATTGAACGATAAGCGACCCGGAAAGCCCATTCTGTTTCCAGAACGAAAATGGATAATCCCATATATCAAAATAGATGTTTTCAATATTTTTAAACTCAATGGAACAGGTTTCAAGTCCAAATTCCATCGTATGAAGAAGTTATGTTAAAATCAGCTTATTTCAAATTGATTTCAATTAAATTGATTCTAGGCGTTTTGTAACGACCCGGAATTTTCGAACCCGAAAATTCCAAATAGTTATGAAAAAGAAGAAAGAGATAGAAGAGAAGAAACAGAATCAGAACACAGATCCTCACATTCGCAGCGGTTCAAAATATAATATCAAATAATAACAGTTTACAAAAGAATACTATATCTATCAATTTACATTTATAATACATCAGAGTTACTCGTATACACAACACTGACCATATACAAATCAAATATATCTCAGATAAACAGAAATGATAGTCACAGCAGAACACTCCATACATCCTGCCATCCAGCTCGTCTCCTGAGCTCCAGAACGTCCTTTCCTGAAAAATCTGTAATCCTCGGTCTGACCCGAGCATTACATCAAAGTAACACCCAGGTCAGGCTGGAAACCAGCGTGAGTAAACCCATAAAATATAAAAGACCAAGGTCGAACCATAAAGAAAAACCCAGGGTAACTCGTACCTCACTACGAGTTCATTACTTTTTATGCTCAACAATTATTTCACAAATCAATCCCTACGTACCCTTACTTAGTTTTCAATGGTCTAGTTTACTTAAATTATTTTATTCCAGTCTATCTATTTCACATCTCAAATCTATAAAGAATTGTTGTAGATTACTAATCGAAGTGGTTTCGGGTATTTCCTGATACCCGATCCCGGTCTCTTCGAATCCAATGTCATCTTAATCCAAGTTATTCAAGTGGAAATCAATTCGAACTTTAAATACAGCAATTCATCTCGATAGATAACCATATTATCACTGTTCAACCCAATCATATCACGAACAATTTCATACCAGAAATATCAAATAATCCAAGGCATTCAATATCATTCAATCATTCATAAGCAAGATTAATTAGTCACACCATTTCTAATTAATTTAAATAAATTAAATTAATTCTTTAATCACTTTTAATCCTGCTTTCTTAACATTAATTAATTATTCTATAATCACTTACATTGATTAATTATCCTTTCATTAATTATACTTAAATAATTAATCCTTAATTACTTCATTAAGTAATTTCTATTTATTAATTACATTAAGTAATTATCATTTAAGTAATTACTCTCCAATTACCTACATTAATTAATCTCTAATCTCCAATTAATTAATCTCTAATTAATTTACAATTCTTAATTATTTATAAATTAACTCTTAATCATTAATTAATTTATCTCTCTCCATCAATTTATTTAATTTATAATTACCCAAAATCTTAATTAACTTTTAAGTTGTCATTAAAATCTTATTCAATAAATTTGGGATTTAATTATCATTAATCTATTAACTTAAGAATTTAAGTTTAATAAATAAAAACATTTTATCTTCTCAATTACTACTTAATTATATTATTCATTAATTCTAAATAAACTTAAGTTTTAACTTAATCTAAGTCAAAATGAATTACACAACTTTTACTTAACTAAACATTTAAATAAACCATTATGATTTAAAAGAAATAGTTTTTATTAGAAAATTAGTTTAAAACTTGAATTTTGTTTTAACTTTTAATATTTCTAAACTCGAACATTTAACCCGAGTAAAACCCGAGTCCATACCCGTGCCATCACACCTTAATCCCGAGATTTTCTCTCTCTTTCAAAACTTGTTTAAATTTAAAACTGTTAAGGCAAAATTTCTCATGCCAACACTCGAGACCACTCCGAGACAACCCATTCTTTTTCTCGAAACCAACCCGAGGAAAATTCCTTCGTCCCCAATACTTAAACCAGGTGCACAGAATCCCCGCGTGCACATGCACCGATCAATGACGATACTCCGACCACCATTGCCACCGCTGACGAGACGACTACGACCTCCCTAGCCATCTGACCACCCAGATTTCCAAATAGATCACGTAAAACAAAAACGAGTTCGATCGAACCCACTTGAACGAAATCCATCGACCAAGAACCGCCTCGTCCTAACGCCTCCGACCACCAGGAGTCACGAAACTCCGCCCATAGCTTCGCCACGAAACCACGCTCCGTTTCCCCCACGACCGGTGAACTCCTGTGCTCTAGTGATGACGCAAACTTCTCTTGAACCCAGACCTACCCATCAGCACTTAAAACCCTACATCGTCGATCTCTGGCCAACATAGTGATCTAAAATTTCACCTAGTATTTTTCCTAGGCTCGCCCAGATTCTAGATTCCTTCAGTGATGATTTCGCTTCTCACCACTTCACCGTTGATCAGATTTTGCTCGAAACCCATTCGTTGATCAACTTGCAATACCACTCGAAATACTTACTTAAAAATCATGAAACTTCTTTCAAAAATCATTATTTGCTAATACGAATTCGATTATGTAAGTGAAAACTGAAATTAAAACAATTTATTTTCTGACATGTTTTGTTCTTCACTGAAAATCCCCTTTTCCAGATAAATACTTAACAAATTACACTTGAATTTATTTTTAAAAATGGTATTTCATCATTACAAACAACTTCCTATTGATGATCATAACCTATAATTGCTTAGATGAAGAGGTACGAATTTATTTTAGTGATTTTAAGCCTGTTAAACAAAACAGAGGCATACACATCTAAACACAGACATGCATATATATACAGACAGTAATTCAACTTATATTCCAAGCAAAAATACATTTCTACATCCATGCAGGACATATTCCATTCATTTCTACCATCAATTATAACATGCATAAGACGATTTAGCTTAAGAGTTAAAGTTTACTCACTATTTTTAATAAGAGCAGAGCTCTGATCATTTGAACAGGCTTGCATACAAGCTGGAACCCCTTCTCCCTGCTTCTCAGTTTTGATTTGTCTTGATTGTTGTTTTAAGTGAAGCTTGGATTTCGTTTAAGTTTTAAATAAAGCTTCCCACTACAGACCCTAACTCGAAGCTGGTATGAAAATTGATAGGGGAAAAGAAGCTCACTGGTAGATAATATTTACTATAAGATACAGGGTACAAAGTGATATCATGCTTTTGTACAATACAGTGTATACTTTGTACAATATAGAGAAAAATTTACTTAGTTTGGTGGCTGGTATAAGGAATATCATGCTAGCATTTAATGCTTGTCCAGATTTATACTTATCCATCTGGTTCCTTTCTTTGCAAGCTTACAAACATATTTTTCTTATTCGAGCCTACCTATACACTTATTTCTGTTTTTAGTGGCTGAGACCAGATATGATTTGGTTTGCTTATTTTACTTCTTATGGTATTTTTTTTAAATATACAAATACGAATTCATGTAAATGTTTGTTTATAAATAAATTATGTTTTGATCCAATTAAATATATATGTTTTACTAATTTATATCCCTATTTATTTCTAAGATGTTTATATTTAAATTTCAAATTCAAATTCTTCCTTTTAAAAATTTAGTTGTATATATTAAAATTAAATACATATTTACTTGCTTAGGAAAAAGAACAAAATTTTAGATTATAAAAGAAATTTATTTCATTAGTTATTAGCCTAAAATTTCGGGATATCACATTCCTCCCCCCTTTAAATCTTTTCGTCCTCGAAAAGGAACGAAGCCAGAATTTATTCAATTCTTAAAATCTGATAAATTTTTCTTTTATCAGTTTTAAAACACTTTTAAAATCTTCATAATATTATAAAATAGTTTTTATAAAAATAATTTTTATAACTCGATGTTTCAACAAATCCATCCTTGTTCTCATAGAAATTCGGTCATACGTTGATCAGGCGTACGACTGAAAATCTATAAGTACTCGATAAACCCGTTTTCAACACCCAGTGAAAATATTTGAAAAATAATTTTATTGAAAATATCGAAAACAGTTTTGAAAATAGAGGAAATATCTTTGGTGAAATTGCTCTGGAAATCATCACACCCATCCATGGTCACAGTTACATCCTGGGTTACGTTGCCGTCGCAGCAAAAGTCCATGTAACTGATTACACCATAGAACCCACGACAGATCGCAGTTACATCCAGGGTTACGTTGCCGTCGCAGCAAAAGTCCATGTAACTGTTGGCTCTCAGCGGCACACACGATTACACTGTCAAAATGAAACTTCTCCACTCCCACATAGGTCGCAGTCTACCGATATAAAATCAAACGCAGACTGTTGGCTCTCAGCGGCACACACGACTTTCGCTATGGTCTGCAGTAGATCGCAGTGACATCGAGTTACACTGTCGTCACAGCATAACCCAAATGCCTCTGTGGGCA
Source organism: Allium fistulosum (assembly GCA_030737815.1). Classification (NCBI taxonomy): domain Eukaryota; kingdom Viridiplantae; phylum Streptophyta; class Magnoliopsida; order Asparagales; family Amaryllidaceae; genus Allium; species Allium fistulosum. The sequence goes on from CM060903.1 coordinate 1,409,843,383, forward strand.
CCAGCCCCTCGACTTTCGCTACACAAATAATCCTCAGGAACTAGTTTTGTCCGGACTCCTCACAGGATCAACTTTAGAACCTCCCTCTTAAAGGCTCAAGGCAGTACTACCCTGTGGCACTCCTGAGAAGTTCATTTCAAGGGAGCGCCTTTTTCCCCAGAGCCAATCTCAAAACACTTTATATTATACACATATAGTATTTTCCAAATCATACACCTAGTATGAATTCCATATAAAGCTCCCTTTACACAAAATCGATTCCCAAAATCGATAATTCACAAATCAGGCGTTTCCAAATTCCAATATTGATTTTCTCAAAAATCAAAAGCCCTTTCCAAAATTCAAAGGTTACAAAAACCTTTCCTCAAAATCATTTCACAAATCTTTTTTACAAATACATATATATAAAAGTTTTGAAAAATCTTTGAATCAATTTGTACTTGTATAAATTCACTTTTATACTTCAAATACTTTCAAAAATCATTTTCTTCTGGCAATAGATTCAACAAGGGGAGTTTTATCATATATAACAAAGATATATAACTTCGTTTTTAGTCCAAATCAAATATTTTAATTTGGTTACTCTATAAAGTCGCTTACCAAATTACTTTCTTTCATAAAGTAAATTTTTACCATAGAAATATCCAATTTCCACTTTACTTCTATAAAGTTAATTTCTACCATAGAAATATAAATTTTAAATTTATTTTATTGTAGTTCCACATATATTCACAAATATATTTTCCATTTCAAAAATCATTCTACATTTCCTATCCACAAATTTTCAATATCAATTTTATTGAAACCCGTACGATGTACCCATACCATCCGTACGCAATATCAATCTGATCGCTCACCCGATCACACAATTTCACTTCCGAACTAGGATCGTCCACCCGTCTTCCTAGTGCGGACTTAGATCTGGTTCCTTGATTAGAAACCGTCATTCTCCTTGCATAGTCACAACTACGATAGAGAATATCCAGAATCAATCAAAAATCCATATCCAGGTTCGCCGTCGAAAATCGAGCGAAAAATCCCAACTCGGATCGATAATACTATCTCGAAATTCTGTGCTCGAATCTGGATCAAATCATTATGCGAATAGAATAATATACGTACATCCTACGTATTTACCTTCATTGATTATTTACCAAATCAATTTCCTTCCTATTCACATTCACTTCAATTTCATTCACTTACTCACAATTGCTTCAATCCATATGGATTATCACCTCAATTCTTATCTCAGTTGGGTATTCAATCAATAACAGTTTGAACTCTGTTCGGTTTATATTTAGAAAATAGCTTGAAAAATTCTAAAATAGATAAGTAGTTGAAAAATAATTAATAGTTTGCAAAATAGCTGTAAAATAGTTAACAAATAATAAAATAGTTGAAAAACAGTTAAATAGTTTCAGAAATCGTAGATAATTGCAGAATAATTGTAAATAGTAATTAATTTGTGAAATACATGAAAAATAGTAATAGGTTTAGAAAACAATTGAAAAATGGTTAAATAGCCCAAATATTTATTTAATAAATATAAAATAGTTCGGGGTTTGAAAAGAAGGTTGTATATACTAAATAGATAGGAAAATAGATTAAAAACAGTTTATATTAAAACAATTTATATTGTAAATAATCCAGAGTCAAAACCGTTCACTTCCTCCTCAATTCAATTTAAATTTCCATTTAAATTGACCCAATTTCCAATTCAAATAACTCCAAATTCCATTGGACTTAATTTATTCCCAATTCAAGTTGAATTAATTCTTAATTTCTCTCCAACCCAAATCAAATTCCATTTGATTTTTAAACATATTTACTTTAATTACAATTTCAAATTATTCCAATCAATTCGGACTAATACCAATTGAAACCACTTCAATTTCAAATTATTCCAATTTAATCTACTCCAAATTTTCCATTTAAATTTGAAACTTATATATCTTTAATCTTTAATCCAATTAATTCGAATCAGATTAAATTTGAATGAATTCAACTCCAATTTCAAATTTTAAACCATCTCGAATTATATAAATTCGAGTTAAATTTCCAAAGGTTGGTTTAACCCTTTAAACCAAATTAACTTTTTTTTATAAAAGTTTTGAAACAATTTTATTTCTGGGTCAAATTCTTAAAATTCCATTTAAATTATCTTTGCTCAACTTATTTCAAAATTCACATAAGGGTTCAAAATAATTTTATCTTAATAATTTAATTTATTACTAAATTTTATCTTCTAGTCTTGAAACCAGTTCTTAAACAATTTTAATTTGCCAATCCAATTATTAACAATTCAACTCAAAGTGGTCCCATACCCTTAATTTCAAATTAAAGTTTAATTTCCCTTTTTTCTCAATAATTGGATATATTACAACACTTCATTTCCTATTCATTTAAACAAATCCAATTCTTAATTTAAAGACTATTAATAACAATAGGATGATATCATTAAATTTATTTTAAAACATCCATCCATTTAAATTTTCAGATCTCAAACCCATTTTGAGATCACACAAACCCCCAATTCAACTTTTCCCAAGTTAAACTCAATTCACTTAATCCAGACAACCTTACCCAATTTGAACTTCCATTTCAAATTTTGAACTTCTCATAAATAATCTTCCCACTTATTAAGTTCAAAAACTTATCACTTTGGGTATCATATATCATTCCAGATTTAAATCCTAACATTTAGAGTTTATCTCAAACCATCTTTGATATCATGTATATCCACACATATACATTATTACTTCTTGGCTCACCAAGCCAAATTTTAAAATTTAAACCACCCTTGGTTTTAATTCAAACAAATTCTTTTAAAGTTTACAAATAACTCCTTATTCAAAATAGTTTGAATAATATTACTTCATTTAAAGTTTTGAAAACAATTTCCAAATGTTTAAATTTAGAATTTAGAACTTCACAGTTTGAAACCCACTTAAATTTACATGTCATACTTATTTAAAGGTTACCCTCTTAAAACATTTTATTTTTGCTTACTCATTAATACACATTTTATTATTAAATACAACAATTATTTATGATAATAACCCAGATTATCATATTTAGAAACCAATTTATTATTATCGTTATTCCGGAAACATTTCTACAAATTCAGGATTTTAATTTCAGTTTGGATCCCTTTTAAATTCATCTTTATTCAATTTCAATCTGGTTGTATTATTATTACCACTTAATTTAATTTCAATAATTTAACAACCAATTACGTTAATATTTATTAGAAAGAAACATTGCTTTATATATATAGCAAAATATATTCTTATAAAATCATTTAAAATCTTTATATAAGAAAATAACAAGTACGCTCTCATATATATATATATATACACTCAACTCATTCTAGGGTACCATCGACCCTATACTTAATGAGTATTCCCCACCAGAGCCAAGGTTTTCGCTTAACCTTCAGCTCTGATACCAAATGTAACGACCCGGAATTTTCGAACCCGAAAATTCCAAATAGTTATGAAAAAGAAGAAAGAGATAGAAGAGAAGAAACAGAATCAGAACACAGATCCTCACATTCGCAGCGGTTCAAAATATAATATCAAATAATAACAGTTTACAAAAGAATACTATATCTGTCAATTTACATTTATAATACATCAGAGTTACTCGCATACACAACACTGACCATATACAAATCAAATATATCTCAGATAAACAGAAATGATAGTCACAGCAGAACACTCCATACGTCCTGCCATCCAGCTCGTCTCCTGAGCTCCAGAACGTCCTTTCCTGAAAAATCTGTAATCCTCGGTCTGACCCGAGCATTACATCAAAGTAACACCCAGGTCAGGCTGGAAACCAGCGTGAGTAAACCCATAAAATATAAAAGACCAAGGTCGAACCATAAAGAAAAACCCAGGGTAACTCGTACCTCACTACGAGTTCATTACTTTTTATGCTCAACAATTATTTCACAAATCAATCCCTACGTACCCTTACTTAGTTTTCAATGGTCTAGTTTACTTAAATTATTTTATTCCAGTCTATCTATTTCACATCTCAAATCTATAAAGAATTGTTGTAGATTACTAATCGAAGTGGTTTCGGGTATTTCCTGATACCCGATCCCGGTCTCTTCGAATCCAATGTCATCTTAATCCAAGTTATTCAAGGGAAATCAATTCGAACTTTAAATACAGCAATTCATCTTGATAGATAACCATATTATCACTGTTCAACCCAATCATATCACGAACAATTTCATACCAGAAATATCAAATAATCCAAGGCATTCAATATCATTCAATCATTCATAAGCAAGATTAATTAGTCACACCATTTCTAATTAATTTAAATAAATTAAATTAATTCTTTAATCACTTTTAATCCTGCTTTCTTAACATTAATTAATTATTCTATAATCACTTACATTGATTAATTATCCTTTCATTAATTATACTTAAATAATTAATCCTTAATTACTTCATTAAGTAATTTCTATTTATTAATTACATTAAGTAATTATCATTTAAGTAATTACTCTCCAATTACCTACATTAATTAATCTCTAATCACCAATTAATTAATCTCTAATTAATTTACAATTCTTAATTATTTATAAATTAACTCTTAATCATTAATTAATTTATCTCTCTCCATCAATTTATTTAATTTATAATTACCCAAAATCTTAATTAACTTTTAAGTTGTCATTAAAATCTTATTCAATAAATTTGGGATTTAATTATCATTAATCTATTAACTTAAGAATTTAAGTTTAATAAATAAAAACATTTTATCTTCTCAATTACTACTTAATTATATTATTCATTAATTCTAAATAAACTTAAGTTTTAACTTAATCTAAGTCAAAATGAATTACACAACTTTTACTTAACTAAACATTTAAATAAACCATTATGATTTAAAAGAAATAGTTTTTATTATAAAATTAGTTTAAAACTTGAATTTTGTTTTAACTTTTAATATTTCTAAACTCGAACATTTAACCCGAGTAAAACCCGAGTCCATACCCGTGCCATCACACCTTAATCCCGAGATTTTCTCTCTCTTTCAAAACTTGTTTAAATTTAAAACTGTTAAGGCAAAATTTCTCATGCCAACACTCGAGACCACTCCGAGACAACCCATTCTTTTTCTCGAAACCAACCCGAGGAAAATTCCTTCGTCCCCAATACTTAAACCAGGTGCACAGAATCCCCGCGTGCACATGCACCGATCAATGACGATACTCCGACCACCATTGCCACCGCTGACGAGACGACTACGACCTCCCTAGCCATCTGACCACCCAGATTTCCAAATAGATCACGTAAAACAAAAACGAGTTCGATCGAACCCACTTGAACGAAATCCATCGACCAAGAACCGCCTCGTCCTAACGCCTCCGACCACCAGGAGTCACGAAACTCCGCCCATAGCTTCGCCACGAAACCACGCTCCGTTTCCCCCACGACCGGTGAACTCCTGTGCTCTAGTGATGACGCAAACTTCTCTTGAACCCAGACCTACCCATCAGCACTTAAAACCCTACATCGTCGATCTCTGGCCAACATAGTGATCTAAAATTTCACCTAGTATTTTTCCTAGGCTCGCCCAGATTCCAGATTCCTTCAGTGATGATTTCGCTTCTCACCACTTCACCGTTGATCAGATTTTGCTCGAAACCCATTCGTTGATCAACTTGCAATACCACTCGAAATACTTACTTAAAAATCATGAAACTTCTTTCAAAAATCATTATTTGCTAATACGTTCGATTATGTAAGTGAAAACTGAAATTAAAACAATTTATTTTCTGACATGTTTTGTTCTTCACTGAAAATCCCCTTTTCCAGATAAATACTTAACAAATTACACTTGAATTTATTTTTAAAAATGGTATTTCATCATTACAAACAACTTCCTATTGATGATCATAACCTATAATTGCTTAGATGAAGAGGTACGAATTTATTTTAGTGATTTTAAGCCTGTTAAACAAAACAGAGGCATACACATCTAAACACAGACATGCATATATATACAGATAGTAATTCAACTTATATTCCAAGCAAAAATACATTTCTACATCCATGCAGGACATATTCCATTCATTTCTACCATCAATTATAACATGCATAAGATGATTTAGCTTAAGAGTTAAAGTTTACTCACTATTTTTAATAAGAGCATAGCTCTGATCATTTGAACAGGCTTGCATACAAGCTGGAACCCCTTCTCCCTGCTTCTCAGTTTTGACTTGTCTTGATTGTTGTTTTAAGTGAAGCTTGGATTTCGTTTAAGTTTTAAATAAAGCTTCCCACTACAGACCCTAACTCGAAGCTGGTATGAAAATTGATAGGGGAAAAGAAGCTCACTGGTAGATAATATTTACTATAAGATACAGGGTACAAAGTGATATCATGCTTTTGTACAATACAGTGTATACTTTGTACAATATAGAGAAAAATTTACTTAGTTTGGTGGCTGGTATAAGGAATATCATGCTAGCATTTAATGCTTGTCCAGATTTATACTTATCCATCTGGTTCCTTTCTTTGCAAGCTTACAAACATATTTTTCTTATTCGAGCCTACCTATACACTTATTTCTGTTTTTAGTGGCTGAGACCAGATATGATTTGGTTTGCTTATTTTACTTCTTATGGTATTTTTTTTTAAATATACAAATATGAATTCATGTAAATGTTTGTTTATAAATAACTTATGTTTTGATCCAATTAAATATATATGTTTTACTAATTTATATCCCTATTTATTTCTAAGATGTTTATATTTAAATTTCAAATTCAAATTCTTCCTTTTAAAAATCTACTTGTATATATTAAAATTAAATACATATTTACTTGCTTAGGAAAAAGAACAAATTTTTATATTATAAAAGAAATTTATTTCATTAGTTATTAGCCTAAAATTTCGGGATATCACACGTTTCGAGCCCGTACGATCAAACGGCAAGTCCGATCGCTATGAAACTTGAAATCCTACAATAATTCGCCGTTACAGATTCGATGAAACTGGTTTCGTCGAAATCCAAGATAATGGCTAAAATGGCTATTTTCACGTTAATTAAATTAATTAATTAAATCATCTTTTTAATTCAAATTCAATAGTTTACAATTTCTATCATTTTAGATTACTTAGACATTTATAACAATTTAAAGTAAATTTACATATCAATTTCAGTGTTGATTATTTTAATAATTTCAGTGTTCAATTTCAACTGCAATTAATCCAATTAATTAAAATTTAATTCCAATAAATTGATTTTATTTGATTCCAATCTTTATACTCAATCAATTATTATTCTACATACATAGTTAACATTTGTTCATCTCTTATTTCACTAATATGGTACAATTTCCATTTTTATTTGCATTAACAACTATATTTCAATTATATTGAATTCTTGTCAATTTTACACATTAATTATAATTTAATTCCCAATTAATTATTTTATCTTGGTTTCATTCTTTTTATTACATCAATTATTGTCATGTAAATAAAATTTACATTTCTATACCTTTTATTACATTTTTAAGTTCATTACTTTCAAACAAATGTTACAATTACTTACATAACACATATTTTATTCAATTACCATTTATTATATACTATCACATTAATTAATTCAATATTTACATTTGTTTTCATATATTCACTTTACAATCAAGTATAACCTTTACATTATTTCAATTGATTGGAATTCCATTCATGTTTTTAATAATTAACTTTAATTAACATTGTTACTTTTCATTTTAGTTATTATTGCATTAATACATCACAAATGTTTATTTCTCTTAACATTAAATCACATAATCTTACTAAATAAACTATTTTTAATTATCGAAAATTATGGGTCGTTACATTTTCTATTAGTTAATATAACTAAGGTGAAACAGAAAATATCGATGTAACTGATTTACATAGTTCTCTCGACTTGAGAATACTATGGATCTTCAATATGAAAGCTCCGCTTTGATTATAGTCAAATCATGGCATGACGTCCATCGAGTGACTATAGTTTGGTCGAGTGGAAGTATTGGAAGTGAAGCACTATTCAAGTGAGGATTCGTCCCTTCAGTTATATGCGGTTAGTATCACAGTCAACTCAAGTCAACTCAAAGTCAAAGTCTTTGGCCAGAGCATTTCGGTTAATATTGTTATTATTGAACCAAGGACTTTGTAATTAGACTATAAAGTTACATGTGGATGAGGTTGAAATTTTGACCATTACCAAATTCCATAAGTGCAAAGTGATATAGTTTTGACAAAGAGAATTGATGTAAACAAATGAGACAACCGGGTAACGCTTATTAAACTAAAACTGGATTTTACCGAAAATGAGTAAGCGATAAATTTGGCCATAATATCACACCACCTTCTAAGTGACTTGTGAACGTTAACATCAGAATAGTTCGATTTTAATCGCTGACCAAATTTACACCTAAGATTATACAGCCGAAATAATGGATTCCCTTAAGACCGAACGATTTAATTAGTTTATAATTATTATAAATTAATTAAATTAATTAATATTTATGAACTATTGATTATAAAATTTGAATATGATTTGAGAAATAAATAATGTTATATATATTTATAACAGTTATAAATATATCGATCGATATACAATATCGATAATTGATTAAATTAGATTTAATTATATAGTATTTTGGCTTGGGCTTAGATGGGTTTATGGCCCATTATTAGGACTGCAAAATTTCGGTTTAACAAGGTCTTGGGGTGGCTAAAACATAAGGAATTGGCTTAGAGATAATGGGTTGAGATAAAGTGAGAATGAGTAAAAAGGTTTTCCTCGTTTCTCTCTAATACAACCCTATATATATATATATATATATATATATATATGTACATATATATATGTATGTATGTATGTATCTCTAAAAACAATTACTAACTTTTTTGGTCACCATTACCTTCTACATTGCTGGTTAAAACATAGCTCTCAATCCACTTCAAAATTCTCAAATATATTTCAAATTAAAATAATACTATTCGATAGTTAGAGGTCGGTGATTCCGGACTTGCAATCTGACGAATCAAGAACAGTAAAGAAAAGGAAGTCATTGCTTAAACGTGGATTCAAAGGCATCATTAAATTGGTAATTTTAATTCATATTACAGTAATTAAATTATATTATATGATTCTATAATGAGAAATTTCATATCTATTTAAATATATTGCTACTATACGTTTAGTTAGGTTAGATTTTGTAAGTAGATATGGTTGTCACAAATCAGTTTGGTTATGTGCATAATTTGTTTATTATACTATTTGATTTATGTATAGACAAATGTTGTTTACTATACAAAATCAATTTTTGTCATTAATAATTGCATTATATATATTTATTAATAAATTCATATATATATATATATATTAGTGTATATTTCTCTCTCATAATAGCATATATGCATATATAAGATATATATATGATTTACAAATTTTAGTACACTTATTTATATATAATATGAATTTACAAATTCGAAAATTAATTATCATACATATATTCATATTTTTAAATTAACATTTATTGAATTTGTGAATTATTTATTATATATAAAATAATTATTACATTAAACATTCAATTATATATTTTTTAAAAATATTACATCATTTCAGAACCATATATAAAAAATTTGGGAATTTTTCAATAAATATTATTATTTTTAATAATTAATATTATTTTAGAAAAACTTTTTATGATTTATTAAAAATAATATTAATTTAAAAATTCTTCAAATAATTTTTTAACCTTTAATTCACGATCCTAGAATTTCTGAAATTTTGAAATTTGAATTTTTATTAATATATTATTTTATATTAAATAATTATTGTCGAAATCAATTTATTTGTTATTAAAAATAATATTTCAACTTTGAATAATCTCCAAATTGTTCCTAAGCCCTATTTTATGGTCCTAGATTTTTTAAAATTATAAAATTTGAATTTTCATTAATAGATTATTTTATGTTAATTATTTATGGATGAAAACATTATTTTATTCATAATATATACAAATTAAAATACTAAAATCATTATGGTTGCAAAACTAAGTTAATTTTTAATTAGAAATAGTTTTTTAATAATTTTTCTCTCTCTCTTTCTATATATATATATATATATATATATTTATCTATATATAAATGTTTTATGTTCATATATTATATATAATATATTTATACATACATGTGTGTGTGTATTTTGTAACACATATACATACACATATTTGGACAACATACATGACATACAAAATGAGCTAATATGTCTGTTGCGATGTAAATTCCAACATCACATATGAGCATATTATACCTTTCACGGATTATTATGTTACACATGCACTCACACATATATGTATATGATACATTTATGTATAAACTAAATCAAATAAAATTAATTTCATATTTTAATATATTTGAATTTAAATAAAATAAGTGATTTTATTTAAATGAAATTTAGAAATGTTCTAATTCAGTTAGACTTCATAGGCCAAATAAAAGATCCAATAGGGTAAAGTTTTTGAAATTCAACCAACTTCCGCTGCGGGCTAGTCCAGTTCCAACAAAATCTTCATCTTTGTCCCCAGAAAATGATCTTCAATGCGCTGAAATGCTCAGGGCTGACCCGAGCGTAATGGAAAAACAAAACACTCGAGTCGGGACTAAAATATTCTTATATGAGTCAAATCGATATCGCATATAACATGAGTGCCATGGCGTCAAAGATGTTTACGGGTTTTTTACGTTTTCTATCTACGGTATTACGTGCGTGCAATAACTCAAGAGATGTTGCGGGATTTTCCATCTCTTAAGGATCCATCAAACTATCTATATATAGTAGGATACGCTATATATGTAATGTCTACCTGTAATATAAGATACCAAATAGCATTATGACTTTACATTGATCCCCCTTAATGCATTTTTAAGCATTGTCATACAGATTGCATATAAAACATAAGTAAACCGTTGGTGGATAGGGATGCGCCATGATAGACAACACTAAATCAAAATCGTAGTGCTCTCATATAGGGATAAAAGTATGACAAGGCACGTAAGGCAATGCCCAAGGTAGGATACTACCAGTTTACCCTTCCCGGTTGGTGGTAACCCCTAACGGCCCACCGCATCCAACACTCCCAAAATCCGAGGGTGCGCACCAATCAATCACAATGTAAATGATGGTAATACGAAGAAGTCTGTCCGCTAGAGGTAGCTAACCTCATTGGCCGGTATTGCTCCTGTTTTTGTCATTTCAAATTGACACAAGTGTAAGGCCAATCCATCATCGTTCTCTTACTTCAAATCCAACAAACAACGCCAAATCCAATCACTTCGTTGTGGAGTCTCCTCCGCGTACACAGTTGTTAAAGTGGTTATAATATTGACAAAGAGTATGCCAATAAGTGGCCCCAATCTGTTTAACAACCAAACGTCGTTTTACACACCGGTTGGTACTTTTATATTTCGAAAACAATTCGTACTTGATACCAAAATATCATATTCGCTTCAAAATCAAATTCATTCAAAATCATCATATTTACTCAAAATATATTATTTCACTTCAAAATCATTTTTGCCTTAATATCCCGATTTCGCTTCCAAAATTGTTTCGAATTTCAGTTTAGGTTATAACTTCATTTTAACCCAATTCGCATTTCAATCCAAGATTTAAATATAAACATTCCACCCTTGACCGTTTTGAATTTTTGGAAAATAGTTTAAAATAATTTAAAAAATTAAAATAGTTTAATATAAAATAGTTTGAGTATAAAATGGTTTATAAAATAAAATAGCTTGGAGATCGAAATAATTTGGATATTTAAAAGATAGATCTTAAGCAGTTTACATTAAAATAATTTATTTGAAAATAGCAAAGCCAAACTGATTTAATTCCAAATCTGCTCAATTCAAATCAATTTAATTTCCATTTCCATTTAAACTGATTCAATTCCGATTTCAATTCAAATTTTACTTTGATTCCAATTTCAATTCAAATAAATTTCTATTTCGATTTCAAGTTAATTTAATTCTGATTTCAATTCTAGTTAATTTCACTTTCGATTCCAATTTGAATTAATTTTAATTCAATTTTAAACCATTTCAATTTATATGAGTTCGAGTCGATTTCAGAATATCAATTTAAATCATTTAAGTCGAATTTAACTTTAATATTCAATTTAAGATTCAAATCTTCAAAATAATTCAATTCCGAGCATGAAATATCGTTTAAATTACGTTTACTTAGCAATATTTCAAAGTTCAAATAAAATCCCAATCTTTTATAACAAATCAATTTCTGAAACTCAAATCATATTTCAATTATAACTTCAAAATCTCAACTTCGATTATTTAAACAATTCATGTTACCAAATTAAATTTCAACATTTCAAGCTCAAGTTCGAAAATAATTCAATTTCCATAAATTCGATTTTTACTTCTTTAAATCAAATTATTTAAATAATTTCAAATCAAAAATTTAAAAATCATTTAATTCAACCAACCTGGTGTCCGTAAATAAATTTCTATCCTATGGCCAAGTGAATCAGTTATTTCAATTTAATTCAAGGATGAATATATATCATTTCAATCTAAAATAAATGTCAAAGGTATATATCATTTCAACATATTTCTTAATTTATTCAAAATAATTCGATTTGTAGTTTTTGTAACAACCCGCATATTTTACGATTGTATATTTAAATGTTTTATTTAAATATAGCATCGTTAGTCGGATTCAAGTCCGAAATGTCACTTTTTGCAAACAGCCGAATTGGGACTCGAGACCACTTCCATTGAGTCCAAAATGTCGCTTGCGACCATTTTGAGTATAAACATCGATATGTTTGGAGTTGAGTAGAATTTTGACATTTTCACTTAGGGCTTGGGTTTGGGTTTCAGCCCACTAACCCAACTCACCTTATATCCTAACTCCATCCCCTCTCCTCTTCATTCATTCTAATATTTCCTAACACTTTAAGCTTTAGAAAAATGGGGGAAGAGAAAAGAGATTAGAAAAAAATCCTAAGCCCTAGTTTCTTTGCAAATTCAAGTTCTTGCTCCAAAATCAAAGAGAAGCTTAGGTAAGCATCTCCTTCTTCTTCTCCATCTCCATCTCTCTCCAATTTCAGAAATTTCCTATAACCTAATTTGCGAAATTATTGCTTCTAGACTTAGATTGGAGTTTCTAGAGTTGAAGTTGAAGAGTAGTTGATCTTCCTTTGCTTTCAAGCTTCTCCTTCATCGTTTTTGGGTTTAAAGATGAGTTTTTGAACTCACATCTATGTCTATATCTTTGATTGTTGTTAGGTATGAATTCCTAACATCTATTCATGTTAATTTGCTCTTGATTTGGATTGATTTGGTGAATATTTCAATTTTTGGTTTTTGAAGTCCAATTTGGTGAAAATCCAATCTTTGATGTTTGAACACGTTAGTGGGGTGTTTCGGACGGCCATACAAGGCTGGGTTGTCGCTTGGCGTAAATCCCTAGTCGTTGTTGCTCGCTCGTTCGATTCCGATCCGTGTTATTGATTTTGCCCCCACAAGGGGGCTAGGATGAAACTGCTGATGAAGCAGGTTCAGTCGACTGAACCATGAGGTCAGTGGACTGAACCAGGGGGCAGAAAATTCTCTGCCCCTGCATCAGTCGACTGACACACTGAGTCAGTCGACTGAGCCTGGAAACCAAGTGTTTCCAGGTCTGCATCAGTCGACTGACACACTGAGTCAGTCGACTGACCCTGGAAACCGAGTGTTTCCAGGTCTGTATTAGTCGACTGACACACTGAGTCAGTCGACTGAGCCTGGAAACCGAGTGTTTCCAGGTCTGATTTAGTCGACTGACACACTGAGTCAGTCGACTGATTCTGAAATGTTTATTTTGCCAATTTTAGGCCAATTTGTGTGGATTTCCAATTTTTGATCGATTCTCCTTTCTCCGATTAGTTGTTATCACCTTAGTTGACTTTGATAATTTCTTTTTTGGGATTTTTGGCAACATCCATTTTGATGGATTCAGTATCGATTTCTTTGGATTTGATTCACGTCTTCGTATGTGAATTTTGGTGATTGATTGTTTCTATAATCATTTCTGTGACTTGTCACTTTAAATTACAAAGGTTTCTATACTAGTAGTAAATATTCAAACTATTTTACAAAGATGATTTCAACTCTATTTTTAATACAAAGCTTGTTTATAAAACCATTTTCCAAATCATCCAAAATATCAATCAATAGCATCCATAACGATCAACATCCAAATCAGTCAAAATATCATAAAATTTTACTAGTTATCAATAATTTGGAATTTAACTAGCAATTTAATTTTCATCTCAAATTCGAACCGTCAATTCAAATTCCTATCATTTTAATTCATATCAATTTATTAAATGTCAGTTAAATTTACCAAACAACAGTAATCACGATATAAATTTAACTAACATAAAAAAAATTTAGTACTTCGTGAGTGGGTTGAAACACTCACCTTTTATTTGAAACTGAAAATAATTTCAGCTTCAAATAAATACCACTTCGACCCCAAGCTGTAGACGAAGTCGATACGAACACAACGCGAAAGACGACACTCGAATCCGACCTCATACCAAGGAGTTATCAATTATTAAACACTCGAAATAACTTTAAATAAGTTAATCATCTAATTAATCGACTAATTACTATGCTTACCTTAATTAGCCATTACCCTAATCTTGATTAGCGCTGATAATCTACCCTCAACACCCAAGCCACGTTTCTTCCTCTCTTTTTTCTCACGTCGCGCCGCTCTTTGAACCGCCGCACCACCATGTCGCGACCGGACCTTGCCTCGTCATCGCCAGAGGTAGCCACGCCTCCTAGCTCCGCCATGCCGTTGACCCCACTTGAAAACCTGCCTCCATCAGCACGTATGAACTTAAAATGAAAACGAACCATGAAGCCCCAACTGCGAACGAGCATCGCCTCGCCTCTGCTCCGGCCTCCCCTCTCTTGCTCACGCGCTTGCGGTATCGTGATTTGATTGAATCGCGACTTCATACATTTTTTTTCCTTTACGGCTGAGCGACTTGAAAAAGGAAGAGGGAGAAAGGAGATGTGTACAGGAGTAGGCATATAGGATGTGACGTGCTTTGTACGAGTGTTAGACTTTTATTATATTATTTAAATATGAAAATATCTCGCCCGATTGGTCCGCAAAATTCTGAATTTCAAACGAAGTGTGCCGCCTAGCGTTTCCAATGTTTTACTCCCATTCCGAACACAATGGAACTAGCCTTGAGGCATAATTCGATTGTATGCAGAAGATAGCTTTTCATCAATTATTTCAATTAAATTCTGAAAATAAATTCTATGCGTTTCAAGCTCGCACGGCCAAACGATAAGTCCAACCGCTACGAAACTCGAAATCCTATAATAATTCACTATTACGGATCCGATGAAACTGCTTTCGTCAAAATCTGAGACCATGGCCAAAATGGCTATTTTTACTCGATAATTATAAAGAGCAATTTCCAAAATTTAATTTAATCACTTTAAATTCCATTTTAAAAGTTAATAATCTTCATTCATATTTAAATGAAATTTAAATCAATTTCCGATATCATTCTCAGTCATATTAAATTCAGAATCCAATTATTTAAATAACCTCCAATATTAAATTTAAACAATTTAAATATCCAGTGAATCACCATAGTTCAATATAAATTTTTTAACTTATAAAATTTAAATTTAAAACAAATTCAAATAATAAAAAAACTACTTTCATTTTACAGTTACTCAATATTCATTATTCAACTACAACTATTGATTATAACCCATTCAATATATAGAATTCCATTTCAATACTGATTATTGCCCAAATCATCGAAATTGGTTATTTTCGAAATTTATTCAATTTTGTATTCAATAACTACACTAATAATTCATTAAATTATAATTTTAACCATTATTATTTAATAATCACATTAAATTTAATAATTTAAAATAGTTAAAAGTATGGGTCGTTACAGATGTAGTTTAATATTGTTTTTTGGTGGATTTTACATTTTTAATGTTATAAAGTTGTATTTTGGAGAGATGTAGTTTTTTAGCGCGTAACTATTATGCAATTAATTTCTTTTAATAATTTAATGTAGATTTAAAATAAATCCATTTTACTAAAGTTGAAAGATGCAGTTTTAAGTAGTTTATTATTATTTTAGTAATTAATTTGAGCATTTTTAAACCTTAAAACTACAATTTAAAATTGTAGGAATTAACTGCATGATTGTTATGCAGTTAATTTCTATTATATTTTGAATCATTCTTAAAATAGATCTATTTTATTACGTTTGAAAGATACGGTTTTAAGTAGTTAAATATTGTTTTAGGTAGATTTTAGTAATTTTAAAGCCTTAAAACTGCATTGAAAGATGCAACTATTAATTGCATAATTGTTATGCAGTTAAAATTTTCAAATTTGTAATCAGTTTTAAAACAATTTTATTTTTTGAAATATGCAGTTTTAAGTAAAATGCAGTAATTAAATGCATATGAGTTATGCAGTTTTTTTTAATATTTTTAATCGATTTTAAAATTGGTCCACTTTTCTGCATTTTACAAATTTAACATTTACATATATATAATACCTACCATTAGGAAGGCAATAAAATTTCTGATTAAATGGTGAAAATAGTTAGTTAATTTTAGGTATCCACAAAAAATAAAATTATTGTTACAATATATGTAAATCATGAAGTGAATATGCTTTTATGTTATTTTGTTTAGTCACACATCGTTGGATAAGTTCAATTCTTAGCTCTGAAGCCTTTATATAAAGGAGGCTATGTAATGTAAATAGATTACTAATTTCAGAAATGAAAAATATATCTTCTGCCTCTTTCACTAATGGCTTCTGCTATTATTTCTTTTCTTATTTGTTTACAATACGTTATCAGCACGAAGAAAATCTTAAAAGACAAATCATAGAAATGGCGAGACAAAAAACACTCCTTCGACATCAATTTGCTAGAAGATCTGTGTAGATCTTCAATCAGAAACCCCTTCTTCGATGTTCTTCGGCCCAGATATAGCTAGGGTGAGGTTGAGGCTACATCTAGATCTCTTTCAATCGCGTTGACTATAGCTTGTTGAGTGGTAACTCTGACTTCATAATTTTGTTTTGACAGCAAGTTTTTTATGTCCATTAAGATTAGTTTGTACCTCGTTCATTCTATTATGAATTTCTAATGAAAAATTCTTTGGTGTCGCTCTTGCCAAATATGCCAGACCGCTGTTGTTGTCATCATATCTCTTAGATCACGAACTTGTCTGTTGCATTGAATTTGTATTTTGATCTAATATTTGCTAATATTGCAGTTGAGATGCACATTTAGATTAGAATTTATCTTGTTCCATATACTGCTCTAATATGACCAGTTGAAGAAAATATTGTTGCTTGATTCATCTCTTGAATTGCATAGCATACATGATTTATCATCCTTATTTGCCCACTGATTGATTCTGTCTCTAGTCATAGCCTATTAATATATGCAACACTGTTAATAATATTTTAGGGGAACAACAGTTGTTACATATATTTTTGCACCACTGCAACTGTTCTCCTCCACTCTTGACTGCCTCCCATGCTGATTTGAGGGAGAGTTTACCTATATTTGGGATCCACTCCCACCGATCTGAATCATGATCTCTATGAATTTCAATTTGCTTGATAATATTGCATATGCTTCGAGGCAAGTCAATTGAATTAAATCCCACTCACACGATTATTGATATTATTGCTAACTGTTTGGTTGTGAGAATTATAGAGTGTCATATAAGGTCAGCTCAGAAAATTTTTCATTGATTTACACTTAATCCAAGGATCAAACCATATGTTTGTGTTTCTACAATTGACTATTTGTCTATGAATTAATTTCTTACTTGTATCTCTTGTTCTTAGCAATAGCTTTAAGTAAAAGATGCATTGTTGTAAAAATTCACAGTCCAAAAATTCTTGTTAAAACGGTACATATTATTTAGCCACCTTGCCCACTGTGAGTCCCATCATAAGAAGTTCCAAAACAATTTTATAGCATAAGCGTGCTTCATTTCATCAAGTTTTATCAGGCCTAATCCATCCTCGATTTTTGGTTTACACACTATAGACCAACAGACTTTATGATGTTTGCCTTGCCATAGATAATTTGCACATCATCGTTTTTTTATGTAAGACCGATTTGGAAACTTGGTAGATTTGCTTCCAAAACTGGATAATTGGGTATATGACTTATTTTATTAGTTCCAATCTGACACTTGTTCTTAAAAATTTACCACTCCTTGAATTGGGTGTACTGTTGATTTTGTCTAGTAGATTCCAAAGTCAGTTGTCTTCAACTTGTTAGCTGAAAGAGGAATTCCTAACTATTTAATGGGGATGCTAGAACTCTGTACTTCTATTTTCTGTAAAATCCGTCTCTTATCAACTACACTTTTTGCCAAAGAATTTTTGATTTGTTGGGGATTACTGTCAGATTGGCATATAGTTCTAGTTCTTTGAGCACTATGTTAATCAAGATTGTAGCTAAAAGATTTGCTTTAAAAAAAAAAAGCAGATCATCAGCATAGATCAGATGATTTAACACTGGGTCTATGTTGTATATAGGGCTGATATTTCCCTTCACTTTCCATTTGAAATGAAAAAAAAACTTCATAGAAATAGCGGACAAATAAGGGGATAACGAGTCTTGCCTAATAACCTTATCGCTATATATAAATACCTAAGTACATTTTAATATTCTCCAGAAGAGATAACTCATATGACATACTCTTGAAGAGATGTTTTATGATTTTATTTATATTTATATTGCAAAATCCAAACATCCTAGAAGATATGTTGTAGAATTTTTTTTACGAAAAATATTGCAATTCCTAAATAAAAATATAAAACTCTATGTCCCTTGAAGGAACATTGTATAAAACTCCCGAAGCAGTGATAATAATTTATCTTCAAAATAGGTTGTGTATTCCAATACTACATTCCAAAAGTAGTGGTTTTTTCTCTCTCAATCTAACATTTATTTAGCGCATCTAATATTTTTTTACTATATTTAAAATTTGATATGACATTTCAAAAGTAGTTACGATAAAAATCTCCAGCAGGGATATTTTATACTACTCTGAAAGTAGTAATTATGTCAATTATGTAGAAAAAGATATTTAGTATTGATGACATTCCACAAATAGCGCATATAAAGTATCATTAGAAGTGATATGTACCACTCTAGAAGCGGTATTTATAAAATATCCCCAGAAGTGATATTATATCCTTATATAGCACTATGGAATATTGTCAAATATGATATAACACTTCAAAAAGTAATGTGATAATAAATCACCTAAAATTCAACCATCTATTGTCATGGACCCGTAGCTCCATTAGACAAATTTAGAAGCAAATAGTGATATGTAACCTGTTACTTTTCAGAACTTACGATGAACTGAAATCGTATGCATAACAATTCATGAAGAAATCTTTAGATATCCCCCTGAAGAGAATCTATATGTCATATCATAATTTCCATGAGTCTTGAAGAAATCTTTATATGTAACGAATACAATTGCATATTTCTATAACATACCAAGTGTCTAGAAGATAGTCTTATTTCTGTTGTAAATATTATTATTATTTTTTGAATTCTCCTGAAGGGATGTCAATATATAATTCGAACTATGTATTATTCTCTGATATATAATTGTAAATAACGTTCAAAAGAGATATTTGAAATATAATTGAAGAATAAACTTTAACAACTCGAAGTTGTATAAATAATTTATTTGAACCAGAAGTTCAGCACGGTTGGAATAGAAAACACTAAGTTACATTTGAATTATTGATTCAAAGGATGTTGTTCTTTAGCATATTTGAATACAAAAAAAATATGTCGAAAGTCTTAATTATATTTTGTATTTATATGGATTCATACATTTAATGAACAAAAATGAACATAAAGTTCAAAGTCTGATAATGGAAATAAATAAGAGGATATATGAAATATTGCAAGTTTTATGAATTATCAAACCAGAGGCTTTGATAATTATTACAAAGAAAAGTTTGACTTCAATACTAAAGCAAGAACACTAACACAATTTAGATCTTGAAATTCTTATTACCGATAGCTAAAGGTAACTAGAAGTTACAATATATTCTATAACTAAAAGTTGTAACATATCAAGTAACCTGAAGTTATTATTGACAAGTCAAACTTGATGCATATGTATTTTCAAACTAGACGTTTTGGAAACTATCATTTAATCTTTAAGGATTCACATTTACATCGAGTGATAAACAAAAATTAATAGTCTGGATCCTTGTATTAGTTTGTTCTAAAACCACTAACTCAAATAATAAAGAATGTGCAAATCTATAATGTATATGTAATACGTGGATGCACGTATATATCCATATATGTAGATATTTAACTAACAACCTGAAGATTATTTGACTAAATTGATATGAGCTTATCATATAGATTATGCATAGATATCATTCAGTGATTTAAAATTCAATCAACATAAATGTTGAATGACCTGAAGTCATGCATGTATTCAAGTGATCAACATAATAAGTAAACTGTTCCAATTGGTTAGATCAATGAATGAGAAAAAAATTCTAAAAAATAAGCAATATCACTTAATTGCATCTTATCACTTGATAAAATAATTATCCTCCTATACGTAATATGTATGATGTATTTGCTAGTAGCAATATCATAATAGATCAAAATGAGAATCCAAAGATGATAAGTATTTAATGTTCCTCAACATTGAGGGGGAGGATAAAAGTGGTACAGGTTCATTTTGATCAAAATATTAAGTAACTTGAATAAATTATCGATAATATCCCTAGTATGCTTGCTCCAATATAAATTTAAATCCCAAAAGGACCAAAAAGGTATAAATCACATCTGAAGTGTGGTAGAGAAGTCAGTTTGAAATATTTTTGGAGTAAGTAGTAAAGATGCCAAATAAAGAAGGTGGGAGTTTTTGAAGAAAAACTTAAGGCTGCTTTTGAAGAGACCCATGACATGATTTTCAAATAAATCTAGAAGTGGTTTAGGTACCTAAAATAGGATAAATATTGAGATATCAATAAATCATATTTAGAACTGATAAGAAATAATCATCGATGATAAATTTGTAAATAATAAGAAGCGCTTATGTTTATAAATAGATTAAAGATCTTGAATTAAAGGAAACATGATTGGCCATCATGAATCATTTACTAATATATAAATGTGGACTTGTAGTCCGCAAAGTAGCGAAAGTGTTTGAAACACTTAATATACCCCGAAGGTATAAATATTGCTTAAATCATATTAAACGATGAAAATATACAAATTCTTGAAGAATATAAATAACTTTGGTGGTTATAATGACTGCAAAGAATAAAGAGCATAGACTACAACCACCTTTTAAGTATTGTTGTAATGAAAATCTTGATATAATTCATGATGAGTAGATTACTACCTATTTTTAAGTATTGTTGTAATGAAACTTTTAATGTTCATCAAAGATATAGTTGCAATATGCAAAAATGATTTGAAGCACAAAAATGAAAGCACATGAAGTGTTTTTCATAAAGGTAGCATATAAAATTCATAAAACGCCAATCATATTTGGAAGAAATAATCTTGAAAATTTTGATTGTATCGAAGGAAAAAATTTGTAAATGATGAAGATCTAAAGAATGGAAAGTAGAATTATTGTCTTTGGACTTTTAACGACTTGTCTAAGCTATGTTACAAAAGTATTTATAACGACTTGAATTATAATGACATATATTCAAACTTAAAGGAAAAAAATATAAAATCAGGGGGATCATACGTAAGTATATCATAATGTATTCTTTTTCCTTCACTATGATTTTTCCCACTGGGTTTTTCTTAGTAAGGTTTTAACGAGGCATTAGTTTGATCCTGAAGTATCAAACTTCATTTGATGAAATGAGATAATAAATTATGTCATTGTATTTTTTTTCCTTCACTAAGATTTTTCTCATTGGGTTTTTCTTAGTAAGGTTTTAATAAGGCATTGTTTTGATCCCCAAGTATTAAACCTTTTAGAAAGAATATCATTTTTAATATGATTTTACAAGTTGCACTCTTTTCCTCGTTCAAGGTTTTTCCCGCTGGGTTTTCCTAACAGAGGTTTTTAATGAGGCAACGGACAATATCTATATTGAATGAATGGATAAATGCAAGCAAGATAATAATGATTGAGAGCAATCATCATACACGTTTCAAAAGGGACAATTTCAAGTTATTAGAGCATTCAAGATTTTGAAGACGCATATTCAAGGGGGGGTGTTACAATATATGTAAATCATGAAGTGAATATGATTTTATGTTATTTTGTTTAGTACCACATCGTGAGATAAGTTCAATTCTTAACTCTGAAGTCTTTATATAAAGAAGGCTATGTAATGTAAATAGATTACTAATTTTAGGAATGAAAAATATATGTTCTGTCTCTTTCTCTAATGGCTTCTGCTCTTATTTCTTTATAACGCATTCTTATTTGTTTACAATAATTATTGCATTTTAACCAAAGCAGGGTGAGGATGACAGGCTGTACAGTAGGAGATCTCAAAGCAGAAAGTTGATTTAAATCTCATTGATTCATATCGTGTGCCGTTGGATCCAAGCGTATTTGACTCAAAATTAAACAAAAGCCAATGACCTTCTCCCCTTCCTTTCCGGTGAATTTCCTCTTTTCTTCTCTAAAAAATCCAGTTAATAAAACTAGCTTCCAGCAAATTAGAATGGTCTGCTTGCAATTTCAATGTTCTTCAACAGCTTTCATGGACCTAAGCTCTCACATACACTTATACTGTTGATTTTTCAAGTAATTTCAAACATTTTTCATGGTAAACATTGTTCTATAATTTGAGTTGTATCACTGCAGACATTAATTATCATATTGGACATTGATTTTATCTTGCTTTGTCACTCTTCGTTTGTCATTCTCGAAATCAAGGTAGTATACTTTATTTGAAATTTTAGCGTTTTGGCTATATACTCTCCTGATCACTCTTTGATTTATAAGTTGCCGTTTGTCTTCTTTCTTTCATTCAAAATCCAGTAATTTAGGGTCATTGCGGTTTACATCCAACGTTTGATTTGTAGGGTTTTGATATGTTCTAAGTAGGTTGAATGTTTATTTTCATGCCTACTATTTACTGTTCGCTAAAATGTTTTATTTATTGCAGGTTGCTTTGTGAATTATGTTCCTTTTTTCCATATGTAAGAAATATTGTTCTTCTCTATATTTTCAAACTTCGTCGGCCGTAGAATTGACCAGGACCTGTTCGGTTTGGCTTTGTGTTTTGGATTTTGTGTTTTTTGTTTTCAACTTTCGTTTTGGGTTTTAAAGTTGATTGTTCTTCATGCTTTTGTTATCTTTTAGAATGCGAAAAACAAAATAAACTTGTTTTTTATTTACATGTTAATTTCCAGTTTTAAAATTATCTGTTTTCCAATAACACATACGGCATGTGTATTTTTATTTAAACGAAAATACAAAACTAAAAACAATAGGGCATTGTTATTGACACTCCAAAAATTGTTAGGGGAGGTCATTTTTTATTTTCACTCCCCTACAAATCAAACTGCTAAGGGGAATACAGTTATGTTATAAAATAAAATATAGATTGCCAATTCTAACCTTTTAACCCTATTCGTTACTTTTTACCGTTCCTTATCCTTTCTTACTTTTTACCGTTCGTCGTGAGGAAGATGAAGATTAAAAACGCTAGGGTTTAGGCAGTTCTGTAATTCGGCAGCTATAAATTGAAAATTTTATTTAACTACGGATCTGTAGCGTCGTTTTGATATAGATCGGTTATAGATGGTCGAATTTCATAATTTATTACGGTAATGGAGTGTCGAATTGCAGTGAAATTTCTATGGTGCGATGTTCGGTAATAGATTGTCGTAAATAATATTTTGTGTCGGTGCTATGGTCTCGAATTAAATATTTTATGTCGTTAAACCCTTGCCGAATTTGATACTCATGTATAACTCATTTTTCTCTCGGTGCTATGTTGTCGAATTCTGTGTATTGGTTGATGAAGACAATACATTTTTGATAATATAGTGAAAGCATGCTAGTTGCATTCAGTTTTGAAATTTTACTTGAAAATTTAGTGAAACCATAGCGTCGAATTGCTGTGAAATTGAATTGGTACGAAGTTCGATAATAGATTGCCGTAAATAACATTTTATTTCGGTGCTATGAGGTCAAAATAAATATTTTATGTCGTTAAACCCTTGCCGAATTTAATACTCATGTATAACTCCATATTTTCTTGGTGCTATGTTGTCGAACTCTGTGTTTTGGTTGATGAAGGCAATACATTTTTTAATTGAAAACACACGCTTTGCATACAATACCTTAACATATAATCTTCACACCTAAATATACACTTGTATCATTTACTCAAATTTCATTGACTTATCATAACTTACTCAACTCTCTATATTTATCACTGTATAGTTTATTTATTTCTATTTCATTTTTTTAATCTATTTTCCACTTCTCAAAATAATTTACCATTTTTATATCAAAATTCAACTATTCACATTCAAAAAATTACACTACTTATTATTTAACTCATGTTAAACATTTATTTATCACAAGTTTTGTTCGTAATATCACTCAACTGTTGATCTCTTTGCAAAACGTTGTCTGTGTGTATATTTAATAGTAAATTCAAGTCAAAGAAATAGTTTATTAAATGATACTAATTTTCGTAATAAAAACTAATGTATGTATTTTCTTATTAATGTTCTACATTTTGATATAAAATTGAGGGAACAGAAATCAATTAGTGAGGTACATAAGAACACATCATGCTTACTAACTAATCATAAAGAATATAATATGTTCACTTCATCTCCAGAAAGAGACCTTTGCATGGACTAAGTATTTATGCAATATGTAACGATACACATATAGCATACTCATAAGGATGCACACAAACACACACAAGCAACTCAAACATGGTGCACAACGCACACATACAGACTTACGCATACTTACACACAACCTGCACACACCTGCAACATCACATACACCCGCGATATACATGAAATAAAAATTAGTCATTCAATCTGTGTATTGTCTGATCAAATTTTTTTGTTGTGACAACAAAAAATCTTCTACCTCGTCTATAACCACTCGCAATCTGCAAACTGCTTCAAATTGCAAGAGATTAGAGTTGGAGCGAATGAAAAAAATTATAGACGAGGCTGTTGTAGACGACGAAAGAACTGGTGAGGAAGATAAAAGTTCGAGTGAGGAGGAAGGAAGTCAAGACGAACACAATTTTAAAGGAAACGCAGGGGGTCAGGATCAAGTAGAAGAGGTTTCGAAGGAGGTTGATCCATCTCCTGACACCGAAGAGGAGACTGAAACAGAGATACAACCATTGGAAAGGAAAACGAAAGGAAAACATTTAATGGCACAACCAAGTGAATCGACGGAAAGCGAAGCACAATCAACATTATTATTTGCGTTCGAAGATCATATTGTTTCTACCATATGGAACTCTATGGTATGTCTATGTATATCATATATAATTTTGGATAATATAACTATATGTATATCTATGTATATGTTTTGTTTATTATTATGGTAATGTAGGCCCCAAGGGAAGAAGCAAGGATTGTTAAGCTTCATAGTCATGTAGGAACTCGTAGACGATGAGATTTAAACAACGAGTGTGCTTTTGTTAAGGATGCGGTAGCCGAATCGAGATTTTTGGATATAATAAAACATGCACATGACAAAGTTGACAAGGCACCGATTAACGCTTTTATTGAGCGATTCTATCCAGAAACCAACACTTTTCATCTTCCGTTTGGGGAGATGACAATCAGTATAGATGAAGCGTTTCACATCAATGGTCTTCCCGTCGAAGTAAAGCGGTTACGTGGCCACTTGGAGGATCAAGGGGAATAAGTGATAATGATGTGTATGAGTTGTTAGATATGTGTCTTGGCATAAAAGAAAAGGAGGCTGACGAGTTGTTGGGAGGTGAGAAAAAAGTACATTTGGAATGGTTGAGAACAACATTTTCTGGTTGTCAAGATTACGATACTATGGAACGTAAACAACAATGCGCAATTGCATATTTGCTATATGCTATTGGTGTGCTAGTTTGTGGGGATAAATCTGGAAATAAGGTCTCGGTGCATTTTTTGCAATGTCTAAGGGTGTTAAGGCAAGTGAACACGTATTCTTGGGGCAAAAACATGTTTGAGTTGGCTGTTTTATAATTTAGCTCAAGGCACAAGAAAAGGTGTACGTCAAATTGCAGGTTGCATGACTTTGCTACAGGTATGAATCAAAATTTAAAAATAAAATTACTTGCAATGTTTGTGTTTATGGTTGATATTTCTTGCATAGGTTTGGATATTTGAACACTTCCCGGTTTTAAAACGACACAATCGTAATCCACGTGCACAGATTGGAGATCCTAGGTCAGCTTTTTTACTTTGCGATGGAAACTAATACCAACTTGTGTTACGATTTGGTGACTCTTAGGGAGAAATTAGATGACCTTCAAGCGACATATGTTGTTTGGGACTGTTTGAATGGTATTGGAGATCAATACCCGTTCCAACCGTGTGCATTATACAATGGACCAATAGTGTGTTTTGAAGTAATTGAGTTGTATCGTCTGCAAAGAATCCTTCGTCAGTTTGGCTATGTTCAACCAGTACATGTAACCACTTTTGCTTTGGAGAAGAAAAAAATGAAGTCATCGCAAAAATCTTACAAGGCAGAATATTCTAATGTAGGAGATTTCAGCTGGAGCGAGTGGCCAAACCATCTTCTGAATCAAAGTCTAACCTCGACCTGTGTCACACATCCTTGGGATTGCGATCCAATGTACATGCAGTGGTACATATCTGTGTCATATCCTATTGTTGCCAATCCAAAGTCACGATTTACGGAGCCAATGCAAGTTAGCGAAAATAATTCAGTAGTTATTCACATTGTAAGTCCATGTTTTCATTCAACTTATTGTTTTCTTAAAGTATATTCGATCTTACCTTTAAAGTTTTAAATTTATAGAAACGGAGACGGAGAAACATTGCGGATTTCATTAAAGCTTGCGCTCCTACTGATTCAATGGCACAAGTTCTTGAAAGGATAGAACACACTGAAGAAGATGAGCCACTTGATATATTTGGTGAACAAGTGCGTAGACAAGAAGAAGCCGCTGAACCAGTCGAAGGATCAAAAGCGAAGAAGAGCAAGAACATTAAAGAGGGTGAAGGTGGAAGACATAATGTGAAGAGGGTCTCGAGTAAGAAAAAAAGTTGAAGTTGGTGTTTTTTTTGTTTGAACTCATGTAGGTTCATACTATGTTATGTTATGTGGTTTCATCCTTATTAGCGTACGGTGAAATGTGGTGCAAGCAACAAAAAACTTGATGTTTTGTTTGAACTCATGTATTGTGCATTTTATGTGAATGACTATGGTAATGTTGTTTTGTGGTGTTTATTTTTTGTCGTATTGATTTTTGATGGTGCTTTTGTCTGATGATGAATTTATTTTGTGATATGGAATATGATAGTGATGAATGTTTGTGTGAAGCACTGTAATTATGCATGTTTTAATGTGTGAAATTTTTTTATGGTTAAGTTAGCAGACACGACACCTTTAAATCGAAAAAAAAACGATACACCACTGTCCAAAATACCCTAAACTCTCAAGAACGACATGTCTTTGTCGAACCAATGGTCAACATACATTAGGGAGAAATCGAACTAACCATGCAATTTATGTGAAGCAGCAGTAACGGAAACAACTTTTCGAACTTAATGATTTACTTCGGTGCTATGGTATCGAATAAGGTCAACACCAAGTCACCAAAGTGCCCATACCAATATCAGGCACGACATTTTTATATCAAAGTAATAAAACAAAAACGATACGCCCCTGTCAAAAATACCCTAAACTCTTGGGAACGACATGTCTTTGTCGAACCAATGGTCAACAAACGTTGGGGAGAAATCAAACTAAACATGCAATTTGTTTGAAGTAGCAGTAACGGCACCTGCTTTTCGAACTTAAGTATATACTTCGGTACGTTGGTATCGAATAAGGTAAACACCAAGTCCCTAACATGCACATACCAATATCAGGCACAACACCTTTATATCAAAATAATAAATTAAAAACGATGCAACCCGGTCGAAAATACCCTAAACTCTCGGGAACGACATGTTTTTGTCGAACCAATGGTCAACAGACATTGGGGAGAAATCGAACTGACCATGCTATAAACTAAGTCACCAAAGCGTATAGAGTAGTAGCAGGAACGACAAGGTTGGGTCGAGATTTTTTATATATGTCGATGTATATTCATCGATAGTGGACAGAATTCTTGGGATCGACAAGCTTTGGTCGAAAACATAAATAACAGACGTTGGGTACTGATCGAACAGACGTTGGAACAAAATGATCAAATAACATATACTCATTGTCATCACAACACAATCAATAGAAGGCCAACAAAATGAAACCCAACACAATCAATAGAAGGCCAACAAGCAAAAAGAAAATTAAACAATGAAAAAAAAGAAAATTAAACAATGAACATATACTCATTGACAATGATTGCTAGTACAGATTCAGATGAACACTATGAACATGAACAGAAGCAAAAACATGAAAGTTAATATATATGTTTGTCAATTCATTTATATATCGCAAATCCATTACAACCCATCAAGTGCATATCCCAAAGTCAATACATATGTCAAAGTCCATACATATCTCAAAGTAATGACATTTCATTCCTCTTTACCAGTAAGTACGTTAAGTGCGCTGCCTTCATCTTTGTCGTCATCTGTACAAGCTAAATACTTGTTCACTCTTTCCGCATATGGTCTGATCCAATCTTCCGCATTAATATTATAAAACTGCCGAAAATAAGTAAATTGAGGTGTAGGAGGCAAAGGAGAGTCGGAATTGAGTTTAATACCCACATAATGTGAGTTGTTTACATGGCCCATAACTATCATCCTATCATGGTTTAACATGGTCGGACGTACTGTTGTTGGAACAAATGTACAACTCATATGTTTGCTTAACAAGACAACCACAGTGCCAAACGTTTCAGCTATTATAAATCCTGATTCTGGCATCTGCATCCACTCACTAAATCTAATTGCATTTGGACATTGTATCCTTTTCTTCATTTCTTCAAAACCACATTCATCCCATATTCTTTTGTACATTTTCGACCGTAGCAGTAAATTGTCAACCATAGACTCACGAACAAATTTACATGGATTTTTTGGTCTTCGATTATGGAGATTCAATTGATTAACCACAACCCGATAACCGTAATTACCATCACTAGGCATATCGTCTATGCCAATTATGTAGGGTCTCATACGTTTGGGCATTTGCAACAAATATTCATCGTCAACTTGACTGTTTGCACATGCTTTAGTTTTGATACCAAGCTTCTTTAAGTAGCGACCAACCGGAGTAAGATTTGATCCACATGACAATGACGCTTCTACATGTTCAAAGTAAGGTTTAGTTGATTTATCTTTTTTCGAAGGTCCACCTTTTCTAATAGTTGCCACGGAGGGTTCTAAAATAGTGGTAGTTTGAGGGAACGCTAGCACTTTCAAATCTTGTTGCATAACAAGTCTCACATTATAAGGCGATTCGTCATACCTACTTTTCAAAGCTATGATTTCGGGCAAGTCAAAAAAATCAAGAGTTGAGCGATGCGACATAGGCGGAGTGCAAGATAATTGCTTCCAATAAGAGTCTATAACGGTCAAAGGTATGAAACCTTCTGAATGCCTAAAATCTGCAAGCATATGTGCACATGGTAGCCCATTTACTTTTCATAAAACACAACCACAATTGTCAATAGTCAAACCGATGTTTGAAATGTTACACAATTCGTTTAATAGTAAATCAAGTGCTTTGTGAGATACAAATCCCAAAATTTCTTTCAAGATTGGTTCACTTCGAAATCTATGCATTGTCCTAGATGTACTCATTTCGAATGCATGTTCGATTGCAACTAATTCATTCTCACAACAAAGATGTGCACTAGTCCAACATTGCACGAAGCTACCAGCAGCTGAATCGAAGTACAATTTCAAATAATGGTGTGCACTTTCGACTATGCTTGTTGATACATTATCATAGTGTTTTATTTTTTTGGTCCAAGCCAAAACAAACATCTCCTTATATTTATTAAGCCAATTTTTCATTACATACGTCACACCTTTTTTACGTTTGTCAATCCATTTGTCATGAAATAATTTTAAGTTTCAATAGTACTCTTCCTCGGACAATGAGTTAATCACATTTATCCAACCATCTCAAAAAAGTTCATACTCCTTTTTTCCTTCCTCATCCTCCAATAATACCTCTTTATCCCCAATTAATACTCGTTTCCCTTTTATAAAATTGGGTTTACAATTCGCTTGAACATTCTTCGAAATATGCCATGCGCACAAAATATGACGTGCTATTGGAAAGACAGTAGCTACTGCATTTGTAAGAGCAATTTCGGCATCTGTGATGATAACACCCGGAATTTCTTTATGTCTATAACACTTTCGAACACATTCAAGAGCCCATATGTATGATTTCGTAGTCTCATGACTAATAAAAACAAGTGCAACGGTAAAGGATGCTCCGGTTGATGTTTACGAAACCATATGAAAACATGGTAACTTGTATCGATTCGTCTTGAACGTGCAATTTAAGGACAAAATTTGATGAAAACACTGCGCAAGAGCAACACATCTAGGATGACTAAAGAATAAGTCGGAAACTTCATTGGTTGTACCATCAACTCTATGGTGCACGGAATAATGATGACTTGTAGCCAATTTCATAAACTGCTGCATAATAGACCTACCTCCAGTATAACGTAGTTTCAGCTTCACTTTCGCATTGTAAACATTTCTTATGGTTGACTAGTTGTCCGGAATGTCAATTTTAATAGCAGTGAGAATATTTCGAGGCCTAACACCACTATTTGTCATTGTTTCAATAGTCTTAATTTCGTGAACTTTCAGCCTCGCCACATACGGATGCCCGGTTAATACATTAGCAAGACTATGATTGTGCCTTCCATTCTTCACGTTCAACATCCATCTTCCATCGTTAATACAATGTGCACTTAGCTCAAATGGACATCCACATTTTCTACTTCCCGACCTTCTCCGTTTTTGTTGGGTTTTCGAAACATGACTCTTTATGGTCAATATACTCTTCACTTCGTTCACATACTAGAACTATCCAAGACCCTTTTCCATTGCCTAGCAAATTTCTCATTCTTGTTCTTTTCGTCACAACAACACAGTTGACACTAATCCCACGATCCCTACACCAATCCTGTACAGTTTCCTTTGTCTCGAACAACTACATCATAAATACGTAACATAAATCAAAACAAATCATACACACACACAGAGAGATATATATATATATATATATATATATATAACTTTATCGTACCACATCAGTAGTGAAATGAGAAGTCAAATCGGGGTAATCAGAAGAAGACATGGTGACTTCCTTTTTATGATTGTTATTGCCAACATCGTTCTCAAATTTTTTGCAATTGTCCACGTCGTTTGATTCATTGCAATCTTTGTTTTCATCGCTTTCAAATTCTTTGAACTCGTCCACTTCAGCTGCTTCAATCGTCAGATGATTCTCCGGTACCTAATGAAAAGAAATAAGTAGATCACTAGATTTAAAAAACAATTCAAAAAAATGAAGTCAAATTCGGCATGGGGCCGCCACTGTGTGGATTTAAACATGAACTTCAAAAGCCATATATACAACTATTTCTCGGCACAAAGCCCGAAAAGTTTCACTCAGTTATCGGATAAAAATTCGAAAACTCCTTGTCGAAATTATACATAAATTTCGATATCGATTCTCCGAAATACTGTGTAAGCTTCATGAATCGTATATCTCGGCATCTTACTCTTCAATTTGTATCCTAATCTCGGCGCGTGCTCTCCGAACTAGCATTTTCGAAGAACTGAGATTTTGTTCGTGAAACCTAAACTATAGCAAATAAAAAAAACTTACATCTTCATTGTTTCTACAAATTGAACGAAACGTTCACTTTCTTGAGTTAGAATCATATTGATATCTTTCTTCGGTGAATAAATTTCATTAGAATTAGATTTCTTCATGATTACAGTTAAGGAGGAAAAAATTGATTACTGTAGTAACAATTTAAAAAATAGGAGAAAAGATATAACCAAAGGTAATTTGGTAAGACCATAGTTTTATGTTAAGGGGGGACTAATTTTTTTTGTAGCCCCTTAGTAAATTTTATTTTTTTAAAAAAATGACCGCCTCTTAACAATTTTTGGAGTGTTATTAACAATACCTAAACAATAAACCAAATGGATATCTGTTTTTTAATTAGAGAAGACTGTCTAGCACGTAGTATGAAGGCTGGAATATCTGAATATGAAGTTCTTGAGCTAATATATTTTTTGTAGTTTTATTTTCATTTTAGAAAATAATCAGTTTAACAAATTATAAGTATTTTTGATAAAGCTAATTATATTTTAAATGTATTAATATTGTCTACAAAATTTTGTCATCAGCGTCCGCTCTATCGAACGCGTTAGACATACAGTAATGGATTAAATTCTTCACGTGTTCGAACCCGTGGAGACACATTCTCGTGTTTGACATACTAGACGCGCACAAAACATCAAAAAGCGAGAAAAAGCATTTTTTTTAGGGCAAACTCGCCATTAATATTTAGATTCTTATTTTCATTGATTATTGCCTGGCATGTCATTGATACATCTTTTATCCCTAACGTTGAACCTGGTTTAACAGAATTTCCCACTTTGATTCTTCGTGATTTAAGCTATTGCCTATTCCTTATTAGAGCATCTCAAGTGTTAATATTACATATTTGCACCCTCAGTCGTCAATTACACATTGAATATTAAGAGTAATATTACGTTTGCGATTCTGGATCTGTAATTATGTCCAGGCGCCCATTAAATGGACGCCCGAGGTCAGACGTCCATTTTACGGGCGTCTAAGATCAGGCGCTCATAAAATGGGCACCTGACCACTGGACCGTCCTATGTACGCACGTAATATTCAGCCTCTTGAATATTACATGCGTAATCCACTGGAGATGCCCTTAAATACAAGCATACAAATATTTCTCTACTACGAACGAAATATTGGAATAGTAATTCCATCCATGGTGTATTGTTGTTCATCTTAGATAAAAATTTAATTTATAGTTTTTGTGTTCATAACAAGAATTACTTATTCAGTAATGTACAAATTGCTCCTCTTAACTTGATGGAGTGTGTAAAAGGTCCATCCTGAGGTATATAACACCCTAGACAAAAAATTTGGAAGCCTTGACATATAGAAAAATAATGATGAATAACAAAAATGATAAAACAAGGATATTTCATTAATACAAAATGATAGTTGTCATTACATAGAATCAAACAAAAAACTTACACATTGTTCTTAATCTTCTTACATTTTGAGCAGTAAAGCTATTAAGCAAAACACTTAAATCAAATAATTATAAAATCTTTTTCTCAGTAGATATTTTGGTCAATCTATTCAATCTTTCTTGCGACATAGTTGTTTAAAGAAAAGATTAATACAGTTTTAGTTTTGGAAAGCTTCTTACCGTCGAGGCAACAGTCACAGGAATAGTCAATAATATTATATAAGCAACACATGCATTAACATAAAAACAACCCATCCTCTTAATAATTTAATACATCGATAGCTTTTTTTTGCATTGTTGTTAAAATCTCTCTAATGATTTGCAACTCCACAAATAAATCCGCTCCATTAATATTGGAAATTATTTCATATTTCAAATAATTCTCAAGATTATCACATGAAGACTTCAAGCTACCATAAGAAGCATGTATCCTTATAGATCATACAAAAATCCAAATATCTCATCATACTTTTAAATTTGTTCAAACCTACTCTCAAGTCATGTAACGACCTCGAATTTTAAACATTTTATATTTAAATATTGGAATTATTTAGATGTTTAAATCTAAGATTGAATGTAATAAAAATGATTTCAAAAGCTAATTTAAACTCTCTTTGAATAATAATGATAATAGTAAGCTTTTAATTTTTAGTTACACTGGTTAAACTTGATTTAATAATAATTCCTTTTAATTAACGCATGAAATTATCATTTCGGTGCACTGTCTCGAATTTAACAAAACCAGTGTCATTGGGATTGGATTATTGAGTTGTTGAGCATCGACGAGTTTCGTAATGATCCGATGCATTCCGTGGTCATGTGAGCTCGAAACACATTACGATTAATTTGATAAATTAAAATATAATTTTTTTTACTATAAATAACTTCTTAACCCTACTCTTTCCTCACTTCTCCTTTGTTTCTTTTTCTTCATTCCTGCTTCTTCAAAAACATAGCTGCCACTATTCTTCCCTTCAATCAATTAAATCCGAAGCTAGAGGTCATATAATTCGATGATTTTGGATCCATTGAACTTGTATGGTCAAGGGCTTCTCATCCATAGCCTCAATATTAGGTGCGGATCGTCTTGGGGTTGCTCAACTTTGTTGGCCGATATTAGGGTTAGCAGTAGTCGGAGTTTATAGCATCGACTGAGGAACTGGAGGGTGGCGTTGTGCTAGTTGGGCGAAGGGGATCTTGTGGGAGGAGTTTGAAGGCATGCGACTATAAGTTGGGAGGAGCAACAATTTGTTTGTCTTCTGAAGTAGCGGCCCGCGAGTAGAAAGATATGGACGGAGTTGAATTAGAGTGTAGCGTTGGACTCATGACGACAAGAGATGATGATTTTGGCGATCGTCGGAGGAGTTGAAAGTGTTTGAGGCAGGTTGCGACTTTTCATAGTGGACGGTGGAGTTTCGGTCGCATTCTACCGGGTGGCGCCGGAGTAGGTGTTGTAGGTGTCGAGGGGTCAAGCGTTCAAAGAGGAGTTCATTCGTGAAGACGACATTGGATTCCGTCGATCGAAGTTCCATGTTGTCGTGTTCATGTGCATGGCCATGTTAGGTTGGATTTGGATGTGTACACTGTGCATGGTTTTGAAATTGGAAAAGAAGAGGGAAGGTTATTAAGAGGTTAATGATTAGTTGATTAAGTAAATCAATTATTGTTTTAATTTCAAATTCTCATAAAATCAATATCTTGTGCATACAAGGTTAAATTGAGACGTCGTCTTCGCCGTTGCATTCATAGCAGGATTTTTTTACGACTTGGGTTGGTTTAGGCTTGGATGAGTTTATTCGTCAGTTGTTTATATATTGTTGTGATATAATATTTGGTGTGAAAAATATAAGTTAAAATATATAACAATGCAAGTTATTAGTTTTGGACCTTTCCTTGCTTTGGAAAGCAAGTGACAACAATATATGTAGTACAATCTCTCTTTTAATCTTTTATAACATGTATCGTGGCCCAGACTACTTGTTTACATGTTTGATAAAGCTGAAAATTGTGTGTGAATGGTTAAAGAAAAATTGTCGCTATAAACGCACTTTGGAATCTCCTATATTTGACACTTGTTAAAGTGATAAAAATGTGAACATATTGTGGAAATATATATTGGGTGTTCTATACACATGTGTTAGGTGTATTTGACTCAAAGGAATTGCTTTGGAAAGTTACTGAAATTGTGAAACATAGTGGTATTGAAAATCATGGTTTTAGTAAAGTATAAAGGGCTTTACTTTAGATATTTTCTGGACATGTTTTTAAAAAGTTGTTTGTGAAATGTTATTAAAATATTTTAATAGAAGTTCAAAGTTTAAATATGTTTTATATTTATTTCTGAATTTCAAAGAAAAGGGTTTAAAACTATAAAATACGCTTTTATGGTTTTTAAATAAGTTATAAATTAAAGTATTTTGAAGCATATTTTAAACCTTATTTTAAAGTATTTATAGTACGTTTAAGTATATATAGTTTAGAAAATTAATGATTATTTTATTTAAGTAATTTGGAGCTTATATAATATAAATATCATTTAAAAGAGGTTTTTAGTAAATACATACGCTGAAAAAGTAAATTAGGCGAAGTAATAAAGAAAAGTTTGGATTTTAACACTTTTTATTAAAATAAGTGGTTTTGTGAAGTTAAGTGGAAGTACATTAATTTAGTAAATTATTATAGAGATAAAGTAATTAGAATTGGGATTGTAATTGTGACTTTAACAAGGAATACTTTAAAGTAATATTAAGAGAAATGGTTTTGGGTTTGTTGTGACATTTGTTCAAGTAACAATTCTCTTAAACCCGTATAAATGTAATTTAACCTTTAAAGAGAGTTTAAAGATAATGATTGAGTGTGAAGTATTTTGAGTTTGTAGTAAACAGTGTTTTAGTAACATTTGTTTTTAAGCCCTTGAACAATATTTTAAAGTGGTAAAATATTATTAAATGGTTTGGGAAATACTTAGATCTTTAATAATAGAATTTTAAAGATAATGGCAAGTGTGGAATCTTTTGGGAAAAGATAGAAAAGTATAAGTTTTTAAAGTATAAAAGGGAGAAGAGGTTTATAGTAACAATGTTTGAATAACATTTGTTTTAACTTTGTGACTATGTTTAAAGTAAGTAAAACTTGTTATTTATTTGTGAATATACTTATACCGTTGAGATAAGTCTATGAATTCTTTTGAAAGTATTGAAATGTGTATAAATGAATAGTGATTTTAATTAAAAATGGAGTTTAATTAATAAGTGAAGTTTTAATTAAAAAAAACAAGTTTATTGAGTAAAAAGGGGTTTTATTAATAAAAGATGTTTTAATTAATAAAGGATTAATTAAATAAAAAGAGGATTAGAACTCGTTTATATGACTTGATCGTGCTTGTGTCTGTCGATCGTGATTGGTGTGTTACTTGCTTATGAAAAGCATGGGACTTAGTTTCCCTTGTGTGATCATTCTCATTATTGTTGAATTGACCAAATATAACTCTTAAGTATCTAGAAGAAACACGAGAATTATGTGGTATAGTATCTTTCAATGATGCTATACTGTACGTTTAAACTCGTTTTGCTCTTCTAGAACAAATGATAAGAAAATCTGACCCCTTTCAATTAGGAGGTAATATACGCTCTTATGTATTATATGTTTATTTCCATAAGAACCAGAGTTGAGTTTGCTGGAAATCGATCGATTGCTTTTTTAGAGCGCCGATATGTGGTGGAGTGTACTTATATGAGATGACTCGAAAGCGTAACCACTCAAAAACAATATATGTGTTCTATGCTTTGGAAGAGGTTCATAATTGGTTGGAGATACTAAAATTTATGTGAAGATTCGAGATTTGGTTTAGATGCTCGAACACACATAGTTGTTTGTGATTTATTCAGGATGTGGAAATCCATGTGTGATTCTGAGATCTGTTGGGATATGAGAATCCATGTGTGATTCTGAGATCTATTGAGATGTGAGATGTGTGATTCCGAAATGTGTTGAGATATGAGAATCCATGTTTGGTTTTGAGATCTGTTCGAGTTGGAGAGTCGTCTGTCGAGATTGTTCGAGTGGTGACTAGTGTGCTGGAATGCCAGGCATAGCCTTACCAGTAGATATGACTAAAATCAAAGATAGGATGCATAGACCAGAGGTTTAGCTAACCCAATGGTGTAGGCGTACGCCGCCCTAGAGAACCTACAGTTATGGTTGTGTGAGTGTTGCACTCGGCCTTATGCTATGGCCAACTATGTATTTCCTATGTACATCAGCTATGGATGTTTGATGCTTCAGGAGGATATCTATGATCCTTGTATAGGAGTACCGTTCTCGAAGTATTGAGAGCACTTCCGTGGAATTCTACACAACTAGTGAATGCGCCTTAGAGGTTTTGATTGTATACCTATTATTATTATGGTGTACACTCACATGCATCACAGCCACTTGATTATTTATATTTCACACCTTAGACATTATTATAAAATAACTAGATTTTCTAATAGAAATGGTTTGGTTATCGTAAGGTAAAAATCAGTCCATGTTTATTTGCAGTGTGGTCTTACGAGATACCTTTATTTTTGAAATGTTTTATAAATATAAAATCTATATGATTTGAGTTTATTACGTTGGTTTATCAGATTGATCAGGGTGTTATTCCTTATAATGCTCGAGACATCCCCGGGTATATTTACAGATTTAGCTGGACGCTTTGGAGCTTTAAGGGACGAGATGGATGCCTCCAAGATCCATTCACTTCTTTAATTTCCACCGCATTACTTATTTTTTATCTATTAGCGTTTGTGAGGGTATGTTGTTATAACTGTCCAGGCTAATGATATGTTAGTTTATTATGATGATTGTATGTATATTAAAGTTTTCTTTTTGATAAAGTTCTTTTGAGATATTATATATTATCATTCCATATGTGAGATTCTGATATTATGTTCTTCTTTCTTGTTCTTTTTCTTTTTCGTTTTCTTTTACCCTAATGTTATGTCTTTCCAGCACTTGGGTGCTCGACACGTGAATACTATGGATATATTGGTGTCGACATTCGGGGGTCGAAAATGTTGTTCCTTACAAGTGATGAAAAACCTTAATTCGTAATATACAAAAAAATTGATTCTAAAAGATTCTTTTGTTGATTGCACAATCTCTTCACTGTTATTTTTATCAAGTTGTTTCTTTCAACGTATTATGTGCCATTCAAAAAATAAAGGTTCAATCTTTAAGTCAATTGCAGTTTTTTCAACTTCAACCATTAAGGATTCAAATCCATTTTTTCGAATTGGTTTGAAAAACAAATTAGACCTAGATGATCCATAGCAATGTCAATATGAATATCTTTACCTGTAGCTCTTTGGTTACTCTATTAACATTATTCAATATATAAAGTGTAACATATAACCAATACCAAGCAAAAATTAAAAGTTCTCAAACTCATTTTAACTAGGGATACGGCCTCACTTTTGCACATGGAATCATCATTAAGACTTTCCAATTGAATTTTCTATTTTTGGAGCTTGAGACCAAATTGCTTTCACACTTTCAACATGACTTTCCCAACGTGTTTATGGCCATGACTTTAGTGTAGGACCGTTAACATTATCTTTAAAAAAATTCCATCGTTTAGTTGTGGATGAAAACAAAGTATATATGCTTTGTACCACACCAAAAAAGGCTTTAGAGCAATATTTAACCATATCACAAAGTGCAAGATTAAGACTATGACAACCACATGGGACGTTAAATGCTCTAAGATTAACTTGTAGTAGTCTATTTTGCACGTCTTTGTTTTTTCTTTCGTATTAGAACCGTTATCGCAGCCTTTTCCTCTCAAATATCAATACAAATTCTAAATCATTCAAAACACCAACAAGTTCATCAAAAAATCTCTTACTAGAAGTGTCATCAACCACTAAAAATCCTAAGAAAAACTCTTTCACATTCATACCATATTGTTTGAAATATCTACACACCTCAAGATTATAGTCATTTGTTCCTCATGGCTTGCATCCGGAGTAAAATCAAGTATGATATAAAAGTACTTTGTTTCTTTATTTTTTCAATAATTGCTTTTCTAATTTCACCCACGATTAGAAGAGTTAACTCATTTTGAACCTTGTGACTAAGACAATGGTAATGAATTCCTTAACTTTGAACTCTATGAATGTGCTATTACATAATTGGATCAAATTTGAAAACCATTTCTATAATGCTTAAAAATATTCCATTATTCTCTTGATAAATTTTCTCATTATCTCCATGAAATGCCAAATTATTTTGAGCAAGAGTTGCGACAACCGATATTATTCTTACA
Organism: Allium fistulosum; assembly: GCA_030737815.1. Lineage (NCBI taxonomy): Eukaryota > Viridiplantae > Streptophyta > Magnoliopsida > Asparagales > Amaryllidaceae > Allium > Allium fistulosum. The sequence goes on from CM060903.1 coordinate 1,409,883,275, forward strand.
AGCACTTGTCTCCAATGCTCTTTTTTCTTACTAATTTGTACTCGTACGCTTTTGTCAATTGTTTCATTCTTTTGAATCTTATTTCTAATTCAATCCATTTCTCCATGATAGTGGTATGATCAATACTAACTTCATGTGCTTTGAGTTTTCCACTAATATTTTTTCAATCATTCATTCCTTCATTTGCCAATTGAAACATTATTCCATCTTTTTTGAATAACTTACATTAAAAACAAAATACTTTATCTAAAGCTTTGGAGTATACTAACCATTTCTTATCATGCTTTTCTCCATTTGATAATTGTCTAAAATAGTGTAAGGGAGAGAAACATCTATTTGACATATCTTTAGGAAAATTAATATTATTATCTCTTGTAGGACCTCTTTGAACAATCAAACCTCTCAGGTGTTGATTCATACTTTTCCAATTTATCGGGTCACTAATGTCTAAAGAAAGTTGTACAAACTCCATAACAATATCCACATTCTAATTAATCTCATTTGTGGCAATAACCTCATTCTCTTTTGTCAAACCTTATCAATTTCAACTTCATTTTCCTCGCTTTCAATAACAAATTCTTCCTCTTGTTTCTTGCTAAAAAAATTATTAAGTGAGCCCGCTTGTTTTCTAATATCATGTTCAACTTTAATTTTTTTTCCTTTGGGAGCCTTCGACTCATATTTTCTAAAAGACATTAAAATATAAAATAGTTGAGATTGAACAAAAATAATCACAAGGGCATCAGCATCCTGGTAAAATAATTATACCATAATATGATTCCACCGTTTTAATTTTTTATGTTATAAATTATTATAGTTTACTACCATACCATTGTAAAATTTATCGAGTTTGTGATAACATATTTAATTGCTTGAATTTGTCCAATAACAATCAATTTAAAACTCTAAAATATATCATCATTATTCTCAAATCACAATCACTCAAACAATGTAAAATTCCTCAAATAACTTAGAAGCTATTGAGTAATGATTGATTAAACGATTTAAATAGAACTGTGAGAATTTTACCCAATAGCCGAAGTCTCTACCTCTCTTGGATTGAATTAGAAATTGGATTCTGTTGCTCTTCATCCCTTTTAATAATTGAACCCTAGCCGAACCCAAAATCAAATTCCTCCATCTTTCTTGTCTCTTATAGACTTCGATGTAAACACAATTGCATGGAATTAATTTCTTTCTTTCTACCGTGTCGTGTGTAACAACAGCGATGGGTTGGGTAAATTGATTTTGTTCTTTCTAGTTTGCTACGCTTTGCTCTAGGAGGCTAGGACCTAGGTAAATCCTTTTTTTGGGCCCCCTAAGTTTTAAGGCCCTATGCCACTGCCTAGTGGACCTAGTTGATGGCCAGGCCTGAGTGTATAAATTGTAATCCATGTGTTAATTTAATAAGTCAGCATGTTGATCCTATAACAAATTTACACAGAACGTTTGAAAATGGACGTTAACACTAATAATAAGAGACAACATCTTATTAAGAAAATTACATGTTATGTAACTAATAATTGAGAAATGCTAGATTTTTCGAACATAGATGCCCTCTAAAATAATTTGTTAAACACGATTTTCATAAGAGGCAAAGTGAAATAGAAAGCTCTAATTCGCATGTGGGAAATAAAGAACAAAACATTGGCAATGTTGAGCACAAATTAGAGGAACCAAGGAGAAGCAAAAGGCAAAGGGCTTCAAAGACCTTTGGACCTGACTTCTACACTTTTATGTTAGAAAATGAACATCTAACATATAAACAAGTAATGACGTCTCCTTCCCCTACCCCATGCTCCTTATTGGAAGGAGGTCATTAATAGTAAGATCGAATCCATTAAGCAAAACCATACTAGGAATTTGTCAATCAACCTCAAGGATGTAACTCATTATGTAATAAATGGATATTTAGGAGAAAATTAAAACCTGCTATTCAATAGCACAACTTGTGGTTCAAGGCTATAGATAAAAGGAAAACTTGAAGTTCTTTGACATGTACTCGTTGTAGTGGAAAATTGATGAGCGGAAGCGATTTAATCAAGATCTAGTTTTTGCCTACTTGAATACCAATGCAATTTAAAATCAAATATGATATCACACAAAATAAACAATAGATAGAAGAGAGACAAATAAGATTTAACATGATTCTGATTTTTATATCACGTCCACAAAGACCCAACAACCCTTTATTGTTTCTTCGCTTCGAAAGAGAATACAACATGAGAAGAGTATGAATCACTCAACAAATTTCAATCCCCCTAAAAAATACGGAAATATGCATCTTATTGAGTATATTTTGGTGGAAAACACTGTTGTTTTTTGTGTGATGAAAAGATGAATAAATGTTGAATGTCCTTATATATATAGATGCAAGGATGAAGACTGCATGGAGATAAGGATCAAATCTTTTTAGATTTACTTGATTTGATTTCAACACAGATTTAACATATTGATGTTTGTTTCCACATATATCCTTTTTTGATTGATTCCTCAAATCAATTAATATATCTTCTGATATTAATTGATTATCTTTCTTAGTTTTCCATATTTTATTTACTGTGGAAATCAATTAATATCTTCCCCCTTTTAAATTTGGAATAGATTTAAATTGCCCAAATTTAACACACTACCTTGATTTAAATATATTCATCAATAAAAAATGGTTGTTGGGTCAGTGCCCCATGGTGCTCAACCAACTGAAATCAAACTGATCAAGTTTGAGAAATGCCCAAACTTGTCCTTAGGAATTGACTTTGTCATCATATTTGAAGGATTATCCATAGTACTCACATTCACTAACTTGATCTTGCTTCGTTCTTCCTCAAGCATAAGGAAGAATACTCTGACATCAATGTGCTTCGTCCCAGAACTATAAGCTTGATTCTCTACAAGATGAATCACGCTTTGACTGTCTGAAAATAGCTCTGTCGTCCGCTGCACCATGGAAATACCATCCAATAGCCGAAGTAAATACAATCTCTCCTTAGTCACTTCCATAATAGATAAAACTTCGGCTTTGGTAGTTGACAAAGCTACTATAAACTATTGAATCATAAGTTTTGATTCATGACAAAGAGCATTAAACAACTCAGTGAATGAGACTATATGGGCAAGCGACAAAAAGAGAAAGAAATATGATGTTAAAACCACAAAGGAGACAAGACTTCAAAACTGAGTATAGTATGTTTATTTGTTGAAGTTTTTTAGTCTTAGAATTGTTAAAATCTATCCTCAAGTAGTCCACAAAAATCAAAGTTGTTTTAAACTTCAAATTCTTTAAATTATATGTGAACTGTGCACTAACAGCCAGGTCAGTCGACTGACCAAATATGACAAGTCGACTGAACCTGCTCGGTTGCACAGATACACTCTGTTTTGCACCAACTTTGAACATTCAGTTGACTGGTCGTTTTGGGTCAGTCGATTGAACTTTTCCAACAACTATTTTTCTGAACAGACACTTCCATTTGCCAAGAGATATGATCCAATTTGAAGAGTTGTGCCTGCTTCCTTTGGGCAAAACTCTTCGTGAATGGTTGTAGCTGTTTATCCACTATAAAAACACATAAGATTCACTTCACAAATCACCGAATTTCACTTTATTTTCTGATCATACTCTCTACTATCTCTGCATTCTAAAAAAACAATCACAACTTACATATATTGCTTGAATCTCTGAATCAATTAACTTATTCTTCGATTCAAAGCAATATTCTCCTTTCTAAATCTTTACACACACATATATACTTGAGGAAAAGATTATAAGAAGGTTGTACTATCAAAGACAAATCAGTGTTATCAAGAACACAAAGTGTCAAAGCAATTTTATTGAAACTGTTGAAGTCCTGTTCGGTTGTTCAGGCGGGTAAAGTCCTCTTTCGGTTGTTAGAGGCGGAAAAATCCTGATCGGTTGCTTAGGTGTTGTATACCTATTCCTCCGGGTTAAGTGAGAGGTTATTGTGAGAAATTCCAGAGGGAAGTCTGGGACTGGACGTAGAACGGAAAGTTCGAACCAGTATAAAAACTCCTGGTGTGCTTATTCTTATTTACTTTACTATTATTATCTGTTTCCGCATTTAGATTATAATACATTCCATATTACACGATCCTAAGTGATATCTAGCCACACAGTATTAGCTATACGGCATAGTAGTCACCTTCATTTGGTATCAGAGCTTGGCATCTTAACCGTTACACAGTTATTTGATATTTTTTAATATGGAAAACAACACCAACACAAGCACTGTCACTAACACTAGTTTTATTGAAGGTCAATCCATTGCACGACCACCACTATTCAATGGCATGAATTATAATTACTGGTCAACTAGAATGAGAATATATATGCAAGCTAATGGTTTTGAAACTTGGAATATTACCCAAAAAGGGTATACCATGCCAACAGAAGATTTTTCAACTTGGACTACTGCACAAAAAACTGATGCTACTTCAAATGCTAAAGCTATGAACATGTTATTTTGTGCATTAGATAAAAATGAGTTTAATAGAGTCAGTATGTGTACAACTGCTTATAAGATATGGACTACTCTAAAAGTAACTCATGAAGGAACTAACAAAGTCAAACAAAGCAAAATTTCTATGTTGAAAAATCAGTTTCAAAATTTCAAAATGAAATCAAACGAAAGTACAAATGACATGTACTCTAGATTTCAAGATATATATCACTCTCTATTGGCACTAGGAGAAAAATTTACTGACTTTGATATAGTATCAAAAATCCTAAACTCTTTAACAGATGAATGGGAAAGAAAGGTCTTAGCTATTAAAGAAGCAAACGATCTTTCCACTATGAAACCAGAAGATTTAATAGGAAATCTAATGTCATATGAAGTGAATTTGCAGGCAAAAGAAAGTCCAAGCACATGATAAGAAGAATCTAGCATTTCAAGCAGAAGTAGATGATTCTGATTCAGATGAAGAGGATATGGCACTTATTGCTAGAAATTTCAAAAAGTTTTTGAAATTAAAAAAGAATAACAAGTTCAGGAGTTACAAAAATAACTCTAGCAACAACAATAATAGCAATAAACCATCATCTATTGTCCTAGAATGTTATGAATGTCATAAAAAGGGTCATATAAAGAAAGATTGTCCGAAGAAACAGAAAAATAAATTCAAGAAGAACAAATTCAAAAAGAAAGCATTTCCAGTAACATGGGATGATTCAGATTCTTCATCATCAGAGAGCGATACTGACTGTGCCACAGAGCAAGCAAATGTATGCTTCATGGCTACAAATGATAATGTAAGTGATCTAAGTTTTGAAGATTTAGTTGAAATCAATTCAGAACCAGTGGACTTTGCAAAACAAACAAAAAGGCAAAATAAGGAGTTACAAGGAAAACTGAATAGATCTGAATTAGAAATTAGTATGCTAAGAGATGAAAAGAAAATTCTAGAATAAGAACTTGAAAAATCTCAAGAATCTAATTCTAATTTAGCATCTCAACTTTCTATGATAACTCAGGAATTAGAAATTCAGAAAAATAAAAATGATGATTTATCAGTTGAAATTAATGATTTAAAATCTAACACTAAAGTATTAGAGTTAGAAAAATCTAGTCTCAAAACTAAGTTTGAAGATATTAATAAAAATATTTCTAACTTCAATAAAGGATGAGAAAATCTTTCTACAATATTAGAAAATTCTCGGTCTACTTCAAATAAAATGGGACTAGGATATAAGAAAAATCCAAAGAAATCTGGAAAGTTTAAAAATAAGTTTAAAAACAAAATTAAGAAAGATATTAAGAAAACAGTTTCTAAAGATTTTAAAACTATTAAAATATGGATTCCTAAAACCAACAATAATTTAATTAGGAATAAGCATATCAAAACATTTATGGAAACTGTTAATAAAAATAAGAATTATATTTATAAAGGGAATTCTGAACCTTCTTGGGTTTGGTTTCCTAAGATCTAACTCATAGGACCCTAAAAAGAAAAGTGGGTACCATCTTAATCTTTATTTTTTGCAGGTACCACTTAAAAAGAGAGGAAAATGGATTTTAGACAGCGGTTGCTCAAAACACATGACTGGTAATAAAGGCATGTTAACAAACATAGTCTACTCAAATGGAGGATCGGTCACTTTTGGAGATAATTCAAAAGGATATATCATCGGCAAAGGCGATGTGAGCAATAATGCCGCATAATAAGCCTTATGAAATTTCCACCTAGACCTCTATCTATCATGTCTTTTCAATAATGGCAATCACGACCTCGTCAACAAACTTCTACTCCACAGCAAAAACAAACAAGAGATGACATTCGAACACCAACTTCATCCCAAAGCACTTGGGGATCCATTGATCTAATTGTGCGAAATCAAGTCATTTTGGATTCTCGCATCAAAAATCTCGATAAGAAAATAGATAAAAGATTTGACAAAATTAAGAGCTTCTTCAGGATTTTATGGGATGCGATATCTTGTTCCTCTTCCACCACTACGGAATCTTTATACCGTGATCCGGGAAAAACGCCCAGCCCCTTGATTTACTTTGTCTACGTCGGAAGAACAAATAAGTTCCGACACAAGCGGCAATGGGGGTGGCAGACAGTTTGTGGGAAGTTCTTCCAGCCAATACAAGTGGAAGAAGAAGAGACAGAGTCAGAATCTGATTGATATTGTTATTACTTGGTGGTAGTAAGTTATCTTTATTTATTCCAAACATTCTACTTCTTTTTAATTTAATGAGCTTGTATAAGTAGCTCAAAACAATTCGATACATTATTTTGTGATTGTAATTTTGTTAGCTCAATGATATAATTATTGTTGTTTCCTTTTTGTCGATGACAAAGGGGGAGAAATTTCTATGACTAACCATCTCTTGCAGGATTAGATATGTCGCCAGATATTCAGGGGGAGATATATATAACTTCCGTTATATATTTCTTAAAGTATAGTATCATCTGTAACAGGTTGTCATCAATCAAAAAGGGGGAGAATGTTGAATCATAAGTTTTGATTCATGACAAAGCATTAAACAACTCAGTGAATGAGACTATACGGGCAAGCGACAAAAGGAGAAAGAAATATGATGTTAAAACTACAAAGGAGACAAGACTTCAAAACTGAGTATAGTATGTTTATTTGTTGAAGTTTTTTAGTCTTAGAATTGTTAAAATCTATCCTCACGTAGTCCACACAAATCAAAGTTGTTTTAAACTTCAAATTCTTTAAATTATATGTGAACTGTGCACTGATAGCTAGGTCAGTCGACTGACCAAATATGACCAGTCAACTGAACCTGCTCAGTTGCACAGATACACTCTGTTTTGCACCAACTTTGAACATTCAGTTGACTAGTCGTTTTGGGTCAGTCAACTGAACTTTTCCAACAGCTATTTTTCTGAATAGACACTTCCATTTGCCAAGAGATATGATCCAATTTGAAGAGTTGTGCGTGCTTCCTTTGGTCAAAACTCTTCGTGAATGGTTGCAGTTGTTTATCCACTATATAAACACATAAGATTCACTTCACAAATCACCGAATTTCACTTTATTTTCTGATCATACTCTCTACTATCTCTGCATTCTAAAAAACAATCACAACTTACATATATTGCTTGAATCTCTGAATCAATTAACTTATTCTTCGATTCAAAGCAATATTCTCCTTTCTAAATCTTTACACACACATATATACTTGAGGAAAAGATTATAAGAAGGTTGTACTATCAAAGACAAATCAGTGTTATCAAGAACACAAAGTGTCAAAGCAATTTTATTGAAACTGTTGAAGTCCTGTTCGGTTGTTCAGGCGGGTAAAGTCCTCTTTCGGTTGTTAGAGGCGGAAAAATCCTGATCGGTTGCTCAGGTGTTGTATACCTATTCCTTCGGGTTAAGTGAGGGGTTATTGTGAGAAATTCCAGAGGGAAGTCTGGGACTGGACGTAGAACGGGAAGTTCGAACCAGTATAAAAACTCCTGGTGTGCTTATTCTTATTTACTTTACTATTATTATCTGTTTCCGCATTTAGATTATAATACATTCCATATTACACGATCCTAAGTGATATCTAGCCACACAGTATTAGCTATACGGCATAGTAGTCACCTTCATAAACTACCACTTTGATCTCCATAAAATCGAGCCTATGCCAAGTGTAAAAATATAGCCCGACACCGACTTCCGTGCGTCTTTATCCCCCGCATAATCTAAATCACAGTAACCTCTAAGAGAGATGTAGCTACTTATTCCACTATATAACAAGTCAATTGAAGAAGTGTCATGAAGATATCTGAGTATCCACTTCACTGCTTGCCAATGCTCTTTGCCTAGATTAGACATATATCGACTCACAACACCCACTACATGGGTCAAATATGGTCTCGTGCTCATCATAGCATACATAAGACTACCAGTAGCACTAGAATAAGGTATATAAGCCATATACCTCTTGTCTTCATCCGATGAAGGAGATGAGCCTATTGACAACTTAAAATAAGAGCATAATGGAGTGCCGACCGGTTTAGCTTTGTCCATACCAAATCGAGTGAGGACCTTTTCGATGTACTGTGCCCGAGTGAGTCTCAACTCTCTTTGCTTCCTATATCTAAATATCCCCATTCCTAAAATTCTTTGTGCTTTTCCTAAATCATTCATATCAAACTCCTTGCATATCACCTTCTTTGTTGTATCTTCATTGGAAAATTTAGAGAGCTGCTATACCTATATAACCTTCTTTTTTTATCTTCATTAGAAAATTTAGTGATTAGCTATGAGCATTGTATCCATAATCTATTTCTTAAATGGAGTTCACAAGTTAAAATTACTTATTTAAAAGTTAAAATGTGAAGTAGTTGCATATCATCCAATTTTCTTTTTTTAGTGTATTCTCATGTCAATCACAAATTTTTGTTGATTTGAAGATTGCATTTACTCCAAAGAAAGATTAGGAAAAAGAAGAAAGAGAAGCTCAATGGGCTATGGCCCAAGGAACTCTTCATGATTTACAATATGTTGATACCGGTAATATGTTTCCTGAAAAAGGGCAGTTATCGCTGAGCTATCTGAAAATGCAGAACATGCAAAAAGAAGACCGAAGTAGCAAGGTTTGTTTTATTGTAAGGTTGATTATAGTAAGTGTTCAGAATGATTATAATATGTTTTGACTATTCAGATTTGTTTGATATTTTATTTGTTAATCAATGATAGTAAATTAGTTTATAAATTAATTTTAATAGTTTTCCAAATCAGTTTTGAATTCTTGGAAAAGTTTATTGTGTTTGAGCTTGAAATTTGAGATATAGTCTGATTTTATAAGATATATATAGAATCTTTTTTGAATTATGATTTTTTATAAAATATGAAGAAATATAGTCTGAGATATCAAAGTTTGAAATACGGATTGAAATATGATTTTCAAAATATGATTTTTGAACTTGAAATAACATTGAGATAAGATTTTTGAGATATGCTTATGAAATATAGTTTAAGATATAGTGTAACGACCTGGAATTTTACCACCTTGATTTGCGAATATTTAATAAATTTTAAATATTAAAATAATAGGTTTTATACTTAAAATATAAAACTTTTAAATGATAATTAACGATGATAAAATAGTTTTTAAAATTTGTTTACTAATATAGTTAGTTCATAAAAAATAGAAAATGTGCCAGACTGCCAGTGGTATTGATCCTTTGTGTTGTTTTTGTCAGTCTAGTCAGGAGAGTAGGCAACATCTATTCTTTGAATGTTAGTTTATGCTAAACTTGTGGATCTCTCTAATGAAAAGGGTTGGAATTCGTGGAATGACTAGTGCTTCTACAGCTGATTGGGACATTATCTCCAAGGCTACAAGGTGGAGGAGGGAGGACAGGGCTTTAATATTTTTTGTGCTGAAGAAATATGTAACTATGGTATGGGAGGAAAGAAATATGAGGTGTTTTCATGGGAAATGCATGACTGCTTTGCAAATTTGGAATGCACTGCTGAGAGACATAGCAAATGGTATGAAGTTTAGTAAGCAGGGCTTCAATTCAAATCTGATTGATGCCTGGACGTAGCTCTTGTTATCTATTTGCTGCTCCTTTTTCTACTTTGCTTGTTTTCCTCTTTTTATTTTTTTTCTTTTTTCCCCTCCTTTGTCTGTATTTTCTCATCTCTTCTGGTAGTGAGCTTGTTCTTTGTCCTTTATTGTTGTTGTAATAAAACAGGTAGGGGTCCAGCCAACCTCGCTTGCTTTGCCAAAAAATAAATAGAAAATGTGACCGAAGATCGTTTTCGAAATTTCGACTTTTCGACACTGAAAGTCATCCGAAAACGTTGTGCACACTTGTGTACATGTACACATATATTCACTCATGACATATGATTAGGTTAATAGTAAATTAGGATTTTAAAGTAGGAATTAGTTAATTAAGTAATGATGTGACATTAATTAATGAAGTATGGTGTAAATAGTGGTGAATAGTGACCTAGGACCTAAGGAAGTACAAAACCATAATCTAATCAACCTAGGATGTGCTTAAGAGCATGGTTGAGGTATGGCTTGGGGGGACATGGGAAACATAGGGTATTGGGGGGGGGGGTTAAGGCTAGGTTGATGCATGACATAGAAAATGTTATTGATGGTTAAGGTTATTTTAGTAAGTTACCTATTTTTCCATGCCTATATAGTTTCATTCCTACATAAATTTTCACTTTCCATTCTCATTCCTCCTTTCTGTCTCCTCTCCATATCTTCCATTCATGGCTTCCACTTCCTTTTCCTAAGAAAAGTTAGTTTATTCACTAAAAAATCTAGTAAAAACTCCTCCATTTCACTTCCGAACTCATTCTCTACTAAACAAGGCCCTATACTCCACTAAACCACCAAGGCCAGCCTTGTTCTAGCCATGGCCATGCCATTTTCCATCTAAGGCTGAGCCGTCTTAAGTGCAAGGGTCCACAAAACTTCAATTTTTCGAGCAATGAGTCAAGTGCTGGGTCATGTCTAGGTTTGAGAGGAAGTTAGCTTTGTTTCGAGCAAGTTCGGTGAGTACAGTTTCACTTTGAAATCCAATTAGTTAACTACATAAAAGTGGTGTAAATGTTGTTGTATAATGATGTTTGGATGTGTGACTATGATTGGGTATTGGCTATGAATAAGTATGATTGAATATGGTAATGATTTGGGAGTATATAAGTGTGATGATGTAATGTTAGTAAATGTTTGGAAAATGGAAAGTTAGATAGTAAATGGAAAGTTGGTATATTGCTTATGATAGTGGATTGGATATAATGAGATTGTTTGAGAATTTGATTATGATATTGTTATGCTTAGTTCATGTTAAGATAGGTTAGCACTTGCTAACTCAAAGCGACACGGAAATCCCTTTATAAAAAGGTTTGAAATTTGAGTTTTAAAATCTAAAATATGGCAAGTCTAATCTTTGTTTTGGATTTTAAAAACATTTCTTTACGTTTTCACTACACCAGAAAAGCACTTTTTGTAGTGTTTGGTAGCATTTCGGTAAACGCTACCAGAACTTTTGGTAGCGTTTCGATAAACGCTGCGATACGACATGCAACTAAAAGTCTGAAACTTTTTGTGGCGTTGTAGAAAATGCTACCAAAACATTACACATCGAAGCGTTATACAAACGCTACAAAAGTTTATTTCTGTAGCGCTTGTCAATTGCTACCAAAATTAACGTACTTTTGGCGATTTTACTTACAACCTTCTCTGGTTTTATGTAGCGGGTTTTTTTGCTACTATACATTTTTCGTAGCATTTGTACCTTGCTGCAATATATTTTTGGAGCCGTCACATTTATTTCTACAGCGTTTTTAAAATGCTAGTAAAAGTTATTGACTGTTTTGCAACATACTTTACACGCTTCATTTCCTTTTAATGGCTTGTACTATTTCCAGCAATTACTCGCATAATAGTCATATTAAAGCTAGAAATCAATCACATAATCATCGTATTCAAACCAGCAATCAATCACATAATCATCGTATTAAAATAATTGAACAAACACGTTAATTACATAATCAATATGGTATCCATAACCATTTCGATAATAGTTTTTTGACAACATAAGCAAATTCACATAAATCTGTAACTATTCATATATAAGTTTACACAACTAGTACCAACAAAATATTATAATATATACAACAATTAGAGTCATGTTCATTACTTGATTACCCACAATTCTTTGCTGGAGCTGATCTTTAGTCCGAAAAGGCTAATTGCCTGTAGACAAGTTTAATAATCAACAAATGATTATGAAAGTGCTTTACATATTTAAAGTATATCAACCATCCTTGGTTAAACTTTTTTTAAAATTTAAATAATTTTTATAAAACTTAGCTAACTTAGTTTAAAAAAATTTAAAATTTTGTTAATTTTTATAATAAACTTGTTTAATTTTATAAAACATAGTGAAATTATAATAAGACTTAATTAATTTGTATAAATTTATTTAGTTTTTATAAAACTTAGTTAAATTATATAAAACTTAGTTAACTTATTATTATTATTGTAAACTTAATCAATTTTTATCAAACTATAATTTATTATTATTAGTAGTAGTATTATTATTATTTATTATTATTAATATTATAAACTTAGTTAATGTTTTTTCAAACTTAGTTTATTATTATTATAAACTTGTTAATTTTATAATACTTAGTTAATTTTTATAAACGTATTTAATTTTTATAAAACTCAGTTGCTGTATTCAAACTATTTTATAATAATAATAATATTATCATTATTAAACTTATAAATTATCTTAATTGCTAAAACTTAAAATGTCATAACTTATATTTTAATTAACTTAAACTTTTAAATTATCTCAAACTTAAAAGCTATTAACTTAGTTAATTTTTATAAATTATCTCAAACTTATAAATTTTCATAAACTTAGTTAATTTATTATTATTATTGTAAACTTAGTTAATTTGTTATTACTATTAAAAACTTAGTTAATTTTTATAAACTTAGTTTTTGATATTATTGTTATTACTAATATTATTAATTATAAAACTTAGTTGGCTTGGTTAATTTATTATTATTATAAACATAGCTAATTTTTTTATCAAACTACAATTTATTTTATTTATTTTTTTCAATGGTACTTTATATACAACATGTCACTGCGATAATATATCACATGTCAATAAACGTTCGAATCACGCTATGCAAGTTTCGAACTTGTGACCTCTTGCACCAAAGCCGAATCACTTAACCTCTTGCACCAAACTATAGTTTATTATTATTGCTACTGTTGTTATTATTATTATTATCTTTAATAATAGTTGTAATACATTTAGTGTCACACTTTTTTTGTGTCAGCCTGAACTACCAAAAATACCCCTCTACAGTATTAACAAATCTTAATATTCCATAAAAATAGGATCTAACAGTTAAACTTGCTCGATATTAACAAATCTTAATATCCCCTAAAATAGGATCTAACAGTTAAACTTCTTTACACATTCAAAATGTCCATCTACATTTAAAAATAGGATTCAACAAACAAACATTTTTTCTTTAATTAACTACAAATTTGTTGTTTATTAATTAATAATACAAATAAAATTCAAACTAACAAAAAAATTAGATGTTGAAACTTAGAAATAAAATTTTAAATTAACTGCACATTATTTCAACGTAAGAACATGGCTAATATTTGTGCAAACCATTTTTTCTTGAACGTGTTAATCATATATAATCTGTAAAAAAATAATTCATATGCCAAGCACATGCCATTATCACGCGCGAAGCGCGTGCCCTAATGCTCGTCATTATAAACTTAGTTAACGTTTTTATCAAACTTAGTTTATTATTATTATTATAACCTTGTTAATTTTTATAATACTTGGTTAATTTTTATAAACGTATTTAATTTTTATAAAACTTAGTTAATTTATTCAAACTATTTATTATTATTATTATTATCATTATTGAAATATATAACAAAATTGAAGAGATCAAAGTTAAAGAACTCGTATAGATACAAGTGTAATTTGTGTTTATTCAGCAAACGACGTATAAAGAAGAAAAAATTCAACACTGGAACTCCAAAATTCGATGGTACTTTAATACGCAACTCCAAAATCTGGTGATACAAGGCAATTCAAATAATTAGATTCCTAGAAATTTCTAATCTGAACTGAATTTGTACCAAGAAGAAGAAACTCAGCAGCATCGGCACCAATTTCTACACCCTCAATCCCAGAATGTAATGTATCTCTATCGCCAAAATCTTCTTTGATCATTCTTGCATTGTTCTTCCAGGGCCTGATATATTTATAAAACCATAGTTTTTAGACAATTCTTAAATGGAAGAAAACAAGTAATGTATAAAACTCATAACAACTGGTTAAAAATAAACCTTACAACTCATCATCATTTTTAAACACACAATGCAATCATATATTTATAATAACACAAGTGTTTATATGGTTTCATTTCCAAACAAAAGCACTAATAGCAAACCTGCTCTTGTAAACAATGCCACTAGTAACAAGCAGCCCATGTTGCTTCAAACAGGATTGCAATATTACGTAATGCAAAATTAAATACCAATAGACACTGCCTATTCAGTGCAATATATACATATGGATAGGACCAGTAGGACTAAATTTGTAATTATATATACATATCTCGGTTTAGTGTAATGTCTTTTACCAACAGTTTATAAATGTTAAAAGTGAAACATAGCATAACATATATGATATAGTACATACAAGCTATAATTCTTATAGTAATTAGATAGATTGCATATTTGGAAACTACTGAGCAAATTTAAAAACAAAAACAAATTGCATTCAAAATGCCAGTCAATACTGCTCTTCTCAGTTAACCCAATACCATCTCTACTTTATTTATTTTTGGGACCATAGCCAGTTTAATTTCTTTTACAACAATATAACAAACACTTATATACAAGATAAAATGCCATAAGCATGAAGAAAAGCAACAACTATACCTCAAACTTGAAAAATCTGTGCCACGGTCTAGAAAAAAACTATTGGTAGAAACTATGCCTCAATTTGGAAAAAACAAAAATAAATTACCTTGATTTATCCGATGGCACTGATAAACCAAAACCCTTCTTTAATGGTACCAACCATTGACATCCTTAGGCAGCAAAAGAAAGATGCCTATTCTTGACACTGACCATAGTCGCTTGAACTAAACCTGCTAAAGTATTGTTATTCCCCTTTACCTTCTTATTAGAGTTCTTTTAATTGCTTTTTTACAAAATGCTCTTTATTCTTGGTCACTTCTCATTCTCCTCTAAGTATCCGACAACTGGAGTAAGCAAGTGATAAGATAGGAAGTCTTCTATTATATTAACATATTACGCATGATGGTTTAAAATATGTACCAGAACTATAGTTTATATGGTCAAATACAAAGGGAATGCATAGTGATACATAGTATAACATTAACACGAGTA
Organism: Allium fistulosum; assembly: GCA_030737815.1. Lineage (NCBI taxonomy): Eukaryota > Viridiplantae > Streptophyta > Magnoliopsida > Asparagales > Amaryllidaceae > Allium > Allium fistulosum. The sequence continues at coordinate 1,409,898,707 of CM060903.1, forward strand.
TTAAAAACCTATGGGTTCAACATAGTGATTTTCAAATAGTAAGCATATTAACAACTAGTAAGAAAGCATTATCATAAAAGTAAATCATATAATAAGCTTATAGGATAAATTACTTAAACAAATATTAAAGATTTAAAAAGTTAGATCTTCAAGAAATAAAGTTAACCACTTTGCTTGATTTACCATTTTCAAAGACTTAAAAATGCTGCTCAAAATTTGGTTTTGAATGGAAACAAAAAAGGAACAAAGGATGGTTTAATTAGAGTTTCTATTTTAAATTGAGAAACACAAAATTAGAAAATTCTCAAAATATACATGAAAATACCCAATAATGTGTTCAAAAACTTAGCAGTCTTTTCTTAAGGAATGTATGTAGGCAGTGATCAATGACTGCAAGTAGATTGAAGTAGAATTAAGTATCCTTCTAGGTGCTTTTGCATGAAAATAAATGGCTGAAAAGATAGAAGTAAAATTCACATGATATTCTCCAGGGAGCCTCATTGCGCTACTTGCCCAAAAGTCTAAATAACTAGGAAGAAATATACGACTGTATAAATTCTCTACAATTTGAAATGTACAAATTTTTTAATCAAATTCATAGTTTGCATGTGTATATATGATTCTTGTTTATTATTATATTTTTGTTTATATGTATTTGGTGTGCATGTGCGCATGGACATTAATCTATATTGGCAAATTAAGCACCAAGTTGTTAAACAATATTCTAAGCTATCTCGGTTGTTCACAAGTCTTGATACGTACCTCATTTGAGAATATATATACACACAATTTAGCATAGACTCACCATTGTTTAGCTTTCAACTTGTTGCCTTCTTGCCTTAAAATCATTACAATTTAGCATAGACTTCAATTTAGCCATAGTTCATGTTTCTGTGTTATCCAGTTATAAGTGCTCGAGCTTCTGGAAAAGAGTTCTTTTGTGGAATCTACTTGGATATAGAAGTTAGATAAAGTGTTAGGAAGAGATTGATTCAAGAGAAGCAGCTGTGGATGCAATGTCGGAGCAATGTGGTTGAATGAAACTTGGCATTTCCATAATTGATTTCTAAAGAATATTTGTAAATAGAAGTAGAAAATATGAACAAAAAATACACTTTTGAAAGATGGATTTGCAAAATTTTGTAGCTATTTTTAAGGTCAAAACTTAATATTAGAGTAAGATAAACCACTAGTTTTGATAGACTTTATCCTCTATCACGTGCAATGTGCATTGGGTTTCACTCTTTATGTATTTGGCAACTTATCTACAAAGCTGACTTTATATTCGTCTTCTATTTTAAAATGGGGAATTTACAACAGTTAATGGTGTTATAGATAAAATTGCAAGATACATCTACAAATAATAGGCAAAGGCAAAGGTTATAGTACAATTGAGCTTAGCTTTTATTAGTAAGGTTGACATTACAAAAGTAATTGCTTGTTCTACTTCCTAAGTCTATAAACATAAAATATGCGTGTGTAGCAATGAACAAAAGTCCTCAAGCAATAAAATTAAATGGGATGAAACATATAAAAATTACTAGGATAATTTCCTATTCAGAAAAGGGAACACTCAAATAAAACAAGGAAAACTAGCAGGATAGCTTCAAAATCAAATGTAAGTACCTTATCAACAAATATTATAATCCAGAAATATCTTTCAAAAAGCATGAACTCAGAGATTGAAATATAAGTGCAATAGATGTTCTAAACGAAGTTTACGATACAAGCTCATCTACAACACTAACTAACATAACGAATTCAGCATAAAGCTAACCTGAGCATGAATATTAGATTCCAAAATAACACATACAGCAGCTTCATAAATGAAAATTTATGCATAAAGATTTGCCTCACTCTTCAGCAGTAGCTATTCATATACAAACTAAATCAAATTCGCAGAACTAAACCTCTCCAAGATATATCTGTTTATTAGTGCTAAAAAGAAACAATAATAGGCTCAGTGGCCGGTTGAAAGGTCGTCTCATTCACAGGTCCGTTATTCCCAGGCGGTTTATACAGAATCCTTCTAGAAGTTATGTCCCAAATATAGACCATTCTATTTAAACTTCCAACCATCACTTTACTACCATCTGGTGCCCATGCACACTTTAGTGAATTCTTCTCGAAATTATGTTGGTGCCCAGCAAATATCTTAACACACCTTTTCTTAGGCGCATAAGGTCTCAAGTCCCATATCCTTAAGGTACAATCCATCCTATCAGTCAGCTAGTACAACCCATCAGGACTCAACTACATGCCTATAATCATCATTGTCAAAAAATATTAATACCTTACGATCTGAATCATGTTTCAAACTAGATCTTTTCAACTAAGATTTGAGCCTTAAATTTTAGTTCAAAACTCAGAAAAAATCATAGTCGAGAAAATCATTCAATCCATGCTAAAGAAAAGAAAAAAAAACAAGTTATTTGAATTGATAATTCATATTTTCTAGGTTTCTAAACAAAATAAAGATAAAATGCGAACACAATTAAGGTTAGCGTTCAATTCTAGAAGCAAAAAACAAAATCGATTTCAAAAATATAAATTTACTACCATGGAAAGAAAAATCTGTGTTCTGACATACTTCAACATTATTTGACCTATATAGATAAAATTCTAGCATACAGGCATATGAAATCACTGAAAGAATATTTCTATATAATAGTGGTCCATGTAACTTAGATTTAATTATAAAAGATTAAGTCCATTTACATAATATGATTTTAATATATAAGGTGATACCATGATGGATGGTTTCAATAAAAGATATTAAAATCTGGGATTAATAATATCCCTCTTACCTTGCCTATTAATTAAATATGTTGACTTTCATATTTTATTAATGATTTATATATATACATATTAAAGGGTAGTTATTTTGGTGACTTGTATATATATTGTACGGTGAAAGAAAACTGTATCTATCTATCCCACTTTCCCATTTCAGTTTTTTTAACGTACAAAACAAAAGAAGAAGAAAAAAGTTCAAAATAGTTTCTCATCCATCAGAGAACAAATAAAGGAAAAGGCAAAGGAAGAAAAACAATTGCATTAAAGAAATCCGCTGCAAACGAAGAGAATTGAAGAGCATGGATCAAGGTTAGTAAATCTATCTCGTTTATGTTGGAATTTAGGGTTAAATTCAATTCAAGTCTAGATCCGAATTGGGACTGATTTCATAACACAGAAATCATAAAAGAAGAATTGCTTTCAATTGGTATCAGAGCAATTTAGGCTTGATTGATTTACCCTAATTTTGTTTTTCGAATTGCCTGCATAAATTCGTGTATTGAGTCAATTGGATTTGCAGTCATTCATATGCCATAAATTGAATTCATTTTTTGTTTTGCCTGGGTAACTGCCGTGTTCTGTTCGAAACCGGTCGACCGCTTGAAAAACACCGGTCGACCGTTTTCAAACAGAGACCAAAACTGTCGACCGGTAATTTTAAAGTGGTCGACCGTTTTTATACTAAAAGATGAATAAACTATTTAATCCAATTGACATTTAATTCTGCATAGGGTATTTTGTGTTATAGAGTTTGAACACATTAGATTAAAGTAATTAATGTATTGTCTTTATAAGGGTATGACTTGTTAGTCACCAAAGTGGCCTAGTTGTATCTAAATTTAGACATTTAAAATAACAGTATTCAATTATTCATGATTAAAGCGATGCTAATAATGACATTAGAGTTTGATTGAATAATTGTTTTTATTAATTATATTCTAGGAGATCACCCAAAGGTGGATCATTGAATATAGTTCGTAACACTAAAGTGGATTGATCACTGTGTACATAGGTTGAATAATATGTATATCCAAAGATAGCATTCTTATTTAACCATATGTGTTTTGATTAATTATTAAAGTATTTAAATTTTAGCATCAAATGAAAGTGCTTGCATTTAAGTATTGCCCAAAGGTTACTTGAATGCATGCTTTATTGTTATATTTATTTTCAATATATATAAAGTTCTCAAAGCACTAAAAGATTAGTATGTATAAATGATTGCAGCTTTATCTAGTGTGTTTGCATCTGCTAACTCTGTCGTGAAGTTCAATGGGCTGAACTATGATGATTGGTCTGAACAAATCCGGTTCACACTGGGTTGTATGGCTTTGGACCTTGCAATAATAATGGAGGAGCAACCAACCATTACAGATACTAGCTCCGAAACTGAGAAATCTCTTTATGAGAGGTGGGAGCGGTCTAACCGGTTGAGTTTGAACCTCATGCGGATGACTATGGCGGAAAGTATCAAGCCATCTATGCCCAAGACAGAGAATGCAAGGGAATTCATTCATAAGATTAAGGAGTGTTCCCAATCGGATTTGGCTGACAAGTCAATGGTAGGCAGCCTTATGAGTCAGCTAACTACGAAGAAGTTTGACTGGTCTCAGCCTATTCATGATCATGTGACTCACATGTCGAATTTGGCAGCAAAGTTAAAGTCCTTAGGGATGGACGTAAATGAGACGTTCTTGGTCCAATTCATCATTAACTCTCTTCCTCTTGAGTTTGGTCAGTTCCAGGTGAACTACAACACCATTAAAGATAAATGGAACTTTCAGGAATTAAAGGCCATGTTGATACAAGAGGAAGGGAGATTAAAAAAGATGAAGGATCAGTCTGTTCATCTTGTCGGTCATGATGGTGCCAGCAGCAGTAAATGGAAGCCAGGTAAAAAGGACAAGAAGAAGGATAAGGCCCCAAAAGGCCCTGACAGCAACATCCGAAAGGAATTGAAGTGTTTCTTTTGCCATAAATCGGGACACTTCAAGAAGGAATGTCCGAAAAGGAAGGCATGGTTTGAAAAGAAAGGTATGTATTATAGTTATGTTTGCTTTGAATCAAACCTTATGGAAGTGCCTAATAATACTTGGTGGTTAGATTCTGGTGCAACTACTCATGTGTCTCATGTAAAATAGGGATTCAGTTCGATCCAGCCCATAAGAGAAACTGAGCAGTACTTGTTCATGGGGAACAGGATGAAGGCACGAATAGAAGGCATAGGGACTTATAGTTTGATTTTAGACACTGGTTGTCAAATAGATCTTGAAGGATGTCTCTATGTACCTGAGTGTGCTAGGAATCTTGTTTCTATTAGTAGGTTGGATAATTTAGGTTTCTGTGTTAGTTTTGGACATGGTGTATTTTCATTGTACAAACATAATTATTTTTATGGTAGTGGTACTTTGATTGATTCACTTTATAGGTTCAATCTTGATATTAAATTTTCTGAATCCTTGTTTCATGTTGAAAGTCAAGGCATTAAACGTAGTGCATCTAGTGAAAATTCTGCTTACTTGTGGCATCAAAGAGTTGGTCATATTTCCAAGGAAAGACTAATGAGGTTGGTGAAATCCTTCCTCAATTGGATTTTAGTGACTTAAATGTGTGTATAGATTGCATTAAAAGAAAGCAGACTAAACACACCATAAAGAAACCCGCCACAAGAAGCACTCAGCTTCTTGAGTTAATACACACCGATATATGTGGTCCTTTTGACGTTCCTTCTTGGAGCGGTGAAAAATACTTCATCACTTTTATTGATGATTACTCACGTTATGGATATGTATATCTACTGCATGAAAAGTCTCAATCTGTGGATGTCTTTGAGATATTCATAAATGAGGTGGAAAGACAGTTAGATAGAAAAGTAAAGGTTGTGAGATCTGATAGAGGTGGTGAATTTTATGGTAAATATAATGAAAGTGGACAATGTCCAGGTCCATTTGCAAAGCTCCTCGAAAGTAGAGGTATTTGTGCACAATATACAATGCCTGGTACACCTCAACAAAACGGTGTAGCGGAGAGGCGGAACCGTACATTAATGGAAATGGTTAGGAGCATGTTAAGTAATTGTTCATTGCCCTCTTCGTTGTGGTTATATGCATTAAAGACTGCTACGTATTTACTTAACCGGGTTCCAAGTAAGGCAGTTTCTAAGACTCCTTATGAACTGTGGACGGGAAGGAAACCTAGTTTAAGGCATCTACGTGTTTGGGGTTGTCCAGCAGAAGTGAGGCTATATAATCCACATGAAAAGAAACTTGATCCAAGGACAGTCAGTGGTTTCTTCATTGGCTACCCTGAAAAATCAAAGGGGTATGTGTTTTATTGTCCTAACCATAGTACGAGAATTGTTGAGACAGGCAATGCTAGGTTCATAGAAAATGGTCAATCTAGTGGGAGTGGTGAATCACGAAAGGTGGATATTCAAGAGATTCAGGTTGAAGTTCCTTCACCTGTCATTCCACCTAAAATTGTTGTACCAGTTGTTGTATCACAGTCACATGACGTATTGGAACAACAAAATGATGTCCAAATCCCACAAGATGACATTATAGTGGATGAACCAGTCATAATTCAAGAAGAGATTAATGAACCACAAGAACAGTTAAGGAGGTCTGTAAGGGAAAGAAGATCTGCTATTCCAGATGATTATGTGGTTTATAATGTTGGAAATGAATGTGACTTAAGCATTGATGAAGATCTAGTCTCATTTAGTAAGGCCATGGAAAGTGACAATTCCGATAAATGGTTGATTGCCATGAAAGAAGAAATTAAGTCTATGGGTGATAACAAAGTCCGGGTCCTAGTTGAGTTGCCTAAGGGTTGTAAGACAGTTGGGTCCAAGTGGGTCTTTAAGACGAAAAGGGACTCAAAGGGCAACATTGAAAGATATAAGGCCAGACTTGTTGCTAAGGGCTTCACCCAAAAGGATGGCATTGACTATAAGGAGACCTTCGCTCCAATTTCAAAGAAGGACTCCTTGCGGATTGTTTTGGCTTTGGTGGCTCATTATGATTTAGAGCTTCACCAGATGGATGTGAAAACCGCCTTTCTGAATGGTGAATTAGAGGAGGAAGTATATATGGATCAACCTGAAGGGTTCTTGGCCACAGGAAATGAACAGATGGTGTGTAAACTTAAGAAGTCAATATATGGACTTAAACAAGCTTCCAGACAGTGGTATTTAAAGTTTAATGATACTATCACGTCATATGGTTTTGTAGAGATTGCCGTTGACCGGTGTATCTACATAAAAGTTAGTGGGAGCAGATTTGTAATTTTGGTCCTATATGTTGATGATATTTTGCTTGCTGCAAATGATCGAGGGATGTTACATGATGTAAAGAAGTATCTCTCTAAGAATTTTGAAATGAAAGATATGGGTGAGGCATCCTATGTGATTGGAATTGAAATCATTCGAAATAGATCACAAGGATTGTTAGGATTGTCTCAGAAAAGTTATATAAATAAGATCTTAGAGAAATATAGAATGGACAAATGCTCCGCATGAATAGCTCCAATACAGAAAGGGGACAAGTTCAGTAAAATGCAATGTCCTAAAAATGAGTTGGAGCGAAAGGAAATGGAAAGAATCCTGTATGCATCAGTGGTTGGGAGTTTGAACTACGTTCAAACTTGTACTCGACCTGATATCAACTTTGCTGTTGGAATGTTGGGTCGATATCAAAGTAATCCAGGAATGGATCACTGGAAAGCTGCTAAGAAGGTCCTTAGGTACTTGCAAGGCACCAAGGAGCACATGCTTACATATAGGAGATCTGAGCATCTAAAGGTCATTGGATATTCAGATTCGGATTATGCCGGATGTTTGGATAGTAGAAAATCTACATTTGGCTATGTGTTTTTACTAGCTGAAGGGGCAGTTTCATGGAAAAGTGGAAAGCAGTCTGTCATTGCTACTTCCACTATGGAGGCAGAATTTGTGGCATGCTTTGAGGCCACTATTCACGCATTGTGGATGCGGAACTTTATCTCGGGACTTGGAATTGTCGACAGTATATCCATGCCGTTGAGAATTTATTGTGATAATTCCGCAGCCGTCTTCTTCTCTAAGAACGACAAGTACTCTAAGGGTGCTAAACACATGGAGTTAAAGTACTTATCAGTGAAGGAGGAAGTGCAGAAACAGAGAGTGTTCTTTGAGCATATTAGAACGGATGTCATGGTAGCGGATCCGTTGACTAAAGGACTACCTCCCAAGGCGTTCATTGGCCATGTCGAGCGTATGGGAGTTATAGATAAAGCCTTGCTATTTTGATTACAGTTGCTCATAATATAGACACTTAGAATTCGCTTATAGTTGTGTTTCTGCTTTATTGAACATGTTATCATTATTGTTTATGTATACACTTATGGTTGTTTGATGACATGTGTTTCTTGAGACTTATGGTATTGCTCAAACCTTAAAGAAATTTAAAGTTGGGATTGGTTTGTGATACATGGAAGAAATCTTGTCGCTCAATGACTTATGACCGCCATGATCCAATTAGTTCTAACTTAATTAAAGTAAATGAGTTTATGTTGGACTTGATATAAGAGTGCATGCTTAAAGTATATATTAAGTCATCAAATTGTTACATGGACCAAGTGGGAGAATGAAAGAATATTTCTATATAATAGTGGTCCATGTAACTTAGATTTAATTATAAAAGATTAAGTCCATTTACATAATATGATTTTAATATATATGATACCATGATGGATGGTTTCAATAAAAGATATTAAAATCTGGGATTAATAATATCCCTCTTACCTTGCCTATTAATTAAATATGTTGACTTTCATATCTTATTAATGGTTTATATATATACATATTAAAGGGTAGTTATTTTGGTGACTTGTATATATATTGTACGGTGAAAGAAAACTGTATATATCTATCCCACTTTCCCATTTCAGTTTTTTTAACGTACAAAACAAAAGAAGAAAAAAAAAGTTCAAAATAGTTTCTCATCCATCAGAGAACAAATAAAGGAAAAGGCAAAGGAAGAAAAACAATTGCATTAAAGAAATCCGCTGCAAACGAAGAGAATTGAAGAGCATGGATCAAGGTTAGTAAATCTATCTCGTTTATGTTGGAATTTAGGGTTAAATTCAATTCAAGTCTAGATCCGAATTGGGACTGATTTCATAACACAGAAATCATAAAAGAAGAATTGCTTTCAATCACTAAAATAATCAAATGTATAGGTGTTGAGTTTCAAGGACAAATATGCTTGTTCTTACCATCACAACTGAGGTAATACACATAATGTCTTTGTTTTGATTTAAATTAGGCATTCATGCATACTTTATGCTTTCTCTGTCTTAATATTTTACAAGTTCGACTGATTAATTATGAGTAAAGCAACAAGTTGACTAAAACTTACACTACCAAAGGAAATAGGAGGGGAATTCTTTTATAATGGAATAGATATCTTCTGTGTATAGTGTTGTTTACTATGAGATTAATTTTTTGATACTAATTTAAATCTATTAATACAAACTATATTAATATCAAATTTAAGGTAATTGCAGCAGAAATATAATTTAAGTTATGAAAAATTAAATAAGAATTGCAAACATGTTAGAATACACATTGTGAATGACACTATACTAGAAGAAGATAAAAATAACTATACCTCTGTTCTTCTAGGCATTATAGGCTTGCTTGCATTTATTTCTACACGAATGCATCCAGTGCTCCACAAATTGACATCAACATCATAGTTTGTGGACATTCTTGATGTTACTAAGCCTTCTAGGATGTAATATCTCATGCAACCTCTCCTTGTAGGATGTAGCCACCTGAAATCGATTTCGATATAGGGAAAGATTAATTGTTTGAGCTCCCGACAGCCTAGGGTGGTGGTTTCAGTAAATTCTCTATGCGATGGGATATAATATTTGAATCCCTTGAAAATGGGTTTATTTGGTAATGATATGCATGAAGCCTATGAGACGAGAGGAGACCAATAGAGTGACATAGGAGTGGAGCGACAAGGAAACAAAATGGAGGAGGAAATGATTTAGGATTTGGGAGATAGGGAAACTGATATTCAAAATAGTATTTTTATGTAATTTTTGCAGAGCGCGTAAAACTAAAAAGTAGGCGGGCGGCCTGTGAAAATTCTAGTAGCGTTGAAACTAAATAATGAGCGGTAGGGAACCAATATAGCAGCACTAAGCTATCAACCGCTGGCAATAAATGTAATTGAAAGTAGGTTTTCTTGTAGTGTTTGGGAGTGATAAGTTTCCAAAAACTGTAAGTTTTGAAAGTTAGAAAAGTGGAGAATCAAGCTTTGAGATTTAGATCGTATAGCGATAGTCGCTATACGTGTAGTTCACAAAAACAAACTATATTTTCAAATCCAAACTTATTTTCACTTAGAAATCTTTTAGAAAATGTTTTCTAACTTTAATTTAGTAATTAGAGAAATTATTTAATTATTTAATGATTAATTAATTAATGAATTAATAAAGGTAATTAGTACTTAATCATTAGTTAATAATGATTTTTAAACTTAAATTTTAATCAATTAAGTTAATCATGATTTGTTACTTAATTAAAGTTAATTGTTATTTAATTATTAGTTAAGGATTAATTAGTTATTATTTAATTATTTATTTAAGATAATTAGTAATTAATTATTATTTTAAAAAAGGGGTTTTATTTAATTAATCTTTGATTAAAGTTAATTATGTTAATAAGATGTAATTAAGGTTTAATTACTCTTAACTAGAATTTAATTACTATTTAACAAGGATTTGATTCTCATTTACAAGGATTTTTTATTTATTTTAAAATCATTTTGAGTTTAAATAATCAATTTTGTTTTAAATCGTTTTCTTTCAAATTTGTTCTAAATCAAGAGATTTCTGTGTCGCTTACCCTTAAGTAACCTCATATGATTAGGAAAACTGAATGACATCTATTAGCAGAACAAAACACCATACTGCTATTACAATTAGCTTGGACATTTACTTAAGTTATTGATGGTTATGTGCCGATCCCTTATATACATGTTGTTATGTGATGCCATGTTAAACTAGATAAGTAAACCAAATTAAAGCACCATTATGGTTGCTAAGCCTCCGTTTGATTTTGTAAGGATAAATATTTTATTTTCTTTTTGAATTCAAAGTTATTGCATTTTGAACAAGATATTTAAAGGATGATTTGACAAATGGTTTGCTAAAGATGTATTTAACTAAAGAGAATGGTTTTCCATATTATAAAAAGTAATTTTTATAAAGAATTTTATGAAGGAATATGGAAATTTATAAGGTATTTTTGGATAAATGGATTTGAGTCATTAAACAAAGAAGATTTCATAAATAAGGGAGATCTATAAAATGGATTTGCTTATTAAAGGAAGCTAATTTGATGTAAGGTTATTTATGAAGTTGTTTAAATAGGACGGGTCATAAAGAAGTTTTATAAATGATTTTGGTTTATGTACGAAGGAAATTTTAGAAAATGACTTGGATATTCATAAAGAGAGTTTATAAAAAGTTTGGACATTTATAAGAAGTTTATATAAAAAGTTTGGATATTTATAAAAGCAATTATTATAAATGATTTTGAATATTTATAAAAGGGTTTTATAAATGAATTTGGGAAGTTGGAAAGCATTTTGAAATGGATTGGATTTTAAGTAAAAGATATTTCATGAATGAACTAGATTTGATTAAAAAGGATTTATCAAAAAAATATAAAAAGAATTTGAGATTGGGTTTCTCTAAACTGACCTTTTAAAAATGGTAGTATGGAACATCCGTTCCAGACTAACGTCGAGGGAATAGTGTGTAGGGTTGTCCTTACTTCCAATTTAAACAACATTTTTTTAATTCTTTTTAACATGATTTGGAAGTAAGAAGTTATTCACAAATGTTTTATGAATATACTTATGTCAGAGAGATAATTATATGAGTGTTTTAAACAAACGTTTTGAAAAGATATTTATTAAATAAAGATTTATTTTGAGGCTTAGTGGTTGCTATGGATAAACAAAATCTCAAATGGAATTGGTTGTTGTTTATTTATTTGATAGTTAAATAACCGACTCTCAAAATTGGACCCAAAATGTAACTTTGAAAATATCTAGGAGAGATACATGAGTTATATGGCATATTCATCTCTAATGATGTTATACCATACGTATAAATCTCGTTTTGTTCTCCTAGGACAAATGATAAGGAAATATGTCCACTAACGGTTAGGAGGTGTTCTCCGCTCTTATCCTTGACTGTTTGTTTCCTAAAGAACTGGGGTTAAGTTTATCGAAAACTATCGAATGTTGTTTCGAAGAAGCCGGGATCAGAAATGTTATCCAAAAACCACTTACATCCAACTCAAGCGTTTCAAAGTGAAGACATCTTGAAGAAGATGGAATTAAAGACGGAGCTCTTTGAAGTGCAAAGGCTGCTTGCTACTAATATTGAGAGTGATTCCAAAATGGATGTAGTAGAAGTAGTGCCTTCGGTTTGTTTATATCCTGAACAACTTGTATGGGTGAATGTTGGCGTTGGTTCTTTCCTGGAAGGCAGTGTTAGCAATTTAAATGGGAAGTGCTATATAAAAGGTAAAAGTAACGTCATGCCTCATCAACCAGGAATGACTAAAACAAGGGAGAAGCAGCAAGGCTAAGTGGGTCTCTCCCAATTAGGGTATGATTATCCCTATCTAGAGTCGATATTATCTCTCATTTGTATGCTTCGGGGCTTATTAACTAAGGGGAGATCATATTCGGTACTACTAGTCAAGTGGTAGGCCAGTTCTGTGTTGGCAGGGGATCTCGGTGAGGTCAATGGTGTTATTTTATCTAGAAATGCACTGTGATGGGTGGTACCCCAATAGCCCAGTCGTTGTATGGAATCCATTTCCCAATAAGTGCCTTCGGTCTTAGTTTTACCTATTATGCTAGAATTTAATTAAGGTAACAATTTCGGCTATGTTAATTATTTACATGAAAACCCTAGATATTATTATTATGTCACTTGATTTTATATACAAATGTTTTGGTTATCGTGGGTAAAAACTCGTCAGTGTTTATGTGTGGCGTGGTCTTACGAGAGGCCTTTGATTTAAAGGTTTTTTAAAGCTAAAAACTTATGCTTTACTCACACCAGACCCATGTCTAACCTGGAGTTTATTTTCTTTTCCTAAACTCTTGGGTGCTCAAATTTGAATGGGCAGCCAAGTAGTTCATGTTTTTCCGCAGATTTACCTTGGAGGAGCTTGGAGCAAGTGGCTTTATCGATAACTAGTTATTTTTCTTGTTTCCGCTGTAGTATATGTATATTGTATCAGTTATATAGGGATAGCCTATTATAACTGTCCTAAGTAGAATTTGTATTAGACTCTGATGTAACATTTTGAAATGACTTTGTAATATATTATGTTGAGTAATATATATATTGTTCGTTGTGAGATTATGTATTGTTTAGTTTTCTTCTCTTCTATTTTTCTTTCTTTCACCCCTAATGGCCCATCTTTTGGATGACTAAATGATCAGCATATGTATACCGAGGATGTATTAAGTGTCGTCTTTAGTAGTAAGAAAGACAGATCGTTAAATATAGTTTGAAATATGATTTTCCAACTTTGAAATAACATTGGGATATGATTTTTGAGATTTACATATAAAAAATATATAATGAAATATAGTTTGATTTTTATAAGATATAAAAATTATCATTTTTGTAATATGATTTCTTTAAGAACATACTGAAATATAGTTTGAGATATCAAATTTTGAAATATGATTTTTAAGAAATGATTTTTGAAATAAGAATATATTAAATTATAAATAAATATAGTTTGATTTTTATAAGGTATAAAGAAATGTATTTTAAAAAATATGATTTTCATAAAGAATAAAAATAATAGTTTGAGATATTAAACTTCGAAATATAGTTTGAAATATGATTTTTTAACTTTGAAATAACTTTGAGATATGATTTTTGAAATATGCATATTAAATTGTGTTTTAACCGAGATTCATATATATTTCAAGGAAAGATAAACAACCCGACCATCGAAGTTCTAAGTTATAACATTGTGTACTTCACAATATTCACTTTGCAAAAAAAATGAATAATGAATTTTGATACATGTCGGATCAAATGATAGGGATTAATTGAAAGAATCAACACACACATGGCTTTGATCATATAAATTCAAAATTTGTCAAATTAATACTTAATGAACATGGGTGCGATGTACATTCTCTAAATTCATTACATTTGCACATGTTTTCTTAATGCTTTGCTCGTGCTCTTTTGTATTGCTTGGTTTTTCTTCTGTTACCAAATTATTTTATGATTGTTGAAGAATTTTTTCTTAAAATAAACTAGCAAGAAATGAGGGCTATTTTGTGGAGATTTAATGATTCAATGTCATATGTACAAAGCATGTTGCTGAGGGCACCCGGTTTCCCTCTTCCTAATACCATAGAAAAATAATAATAAATGTAATAAAATTCATATGCTTTCTAATACCAAAGTCATTTCACACGACAATCAACCACTGCGTAAATTCGTTTTGCACAACAAACAACCGTTGACTAACATCGTTTTTTATGGCCATCAACCACCGAACAACTATTAATCAATGGTTGATCGTCATGGAAAATTGTGTTGGTCGGTGATTGTTCGCCGTGTAAAAAAAATTCGAAAACGATGCCTTTGGTAGCCCCTTAAAAAGTCTGGTATTAGGAAGAGTATAATGTAAAATTTTATGCTATTTTTTAGCAATGATATTAGGAAGATTAAAATGAGGTACCCTTAACATCACACTATACAAAATATTTTAAGAGAAATATTCAATGTTTGCAAAAGCTAAGAAAAAATGTGATATCAAACCATGCAAATTGAGTTTGCACTTGGTTCAAGCTCGGTTTGCAAAACTAGCTTGCAAGATTAGTTTGCAAAGCTAGCCTGCATGCTCAACTTTCAAATCGTTTGAGGAACGGCTAATATAAGAATGGTTTAACAGTAGAAGTTGAGTATGACATTATGTCATTAAATAAAAGTTGGGCATAAGGGATTGTCAATTGAGTGAAATATGGAGGTGAAAAAACTAGTAAGTCATATTATATTATTTTATCAGGGCTATTCATTTTTGTTCGCATCATATTTATTCCGGTGAATGCTCCATATCAATGTGGCAGCATTTCTTTCTTTCAGATTTTTTTTAAGTTGATCCAACAGTACTTATTATTCTTTTAATGTGGTTTAGATTTATGACTTCTTTCCTTTATTTATTTTTTAAATTATAGATGGGATTTATGTAATTATCAAAGAGGTAACATGTTCAACTAATTTTTTTTATATTTACACATGGCCAAACTTGATATTTGTAATGTACTAAATATGTTATCTATTATGACCCATTTTGCAAAACTAGCCTGCATGCTTAAAACTGACCTGTTTTGCAAACCGATACAAAATGGGTTTGCAAACTCAATTTGCAAATACCATCTGACTTTGTAAACTTGTTCATATGTATTTTCCAAACACGGTTTGCAATTTCATGGATGCAAAAATAAACTAGAACTTGAGTTATAACTAAGTTTTCAACCATTTGATTTTTGAAATTAGGAATTAAGTGTTTATATTAAATGCTGGCACTTGTAGATGAGCAATTTGGATGGTCGTACTGGACATTGATATGCAAAACCGCTAGAGTTGGGAGTGAATGATCTAGAATGGTTATGTTAGCCTTAAGTTAAAGTTTGAGTGTATTTCAAATTTAGGAATTTTATAGCTCATGTTGTTACATTATCTAAATATGATATCATGGTATTTAAGATATGCAAATCATTGTTTATAATATATTATACTTTATTTGCAGACCGTTTTAAATTTTGCATTAGATTTATATGATGAATTATGTGTGATATTGAAATCATTATTTATAATATATCATACTCCGTTTGCTTTAAGGATTTTAATAGTATTATTGCATGAAATCATGTAAAATCATAATTTCATATTAGTAACACTTATAAATGTTATGAATATCTAGATTTGCGACTCTTATAAATGTTACAAAGAAAATGTTGGACAGTGTTACGGTAGTATATTTAGTAATGCTTATTGGTGTTACCAAATATATGTACTACAACGCTTATAAGTGTTACTAAATAATATAATAGCAACGCTTATATATATGCTTTTAAGATGTAGTTTAGTAACACTAACAATTGTGACAAATTTGTCCACTTAATTCCTCACAGGCCATCGGTAAAGCTTAAAAAATGCTACCAAAACTATTTGTAATTCTTATAAGTGTTAGGAATTGCATGTTTTGGTGTTGTGCGGTTTTCACTAATTAGATACTGTTTTAATAAGAGAAAATAGTTTTAGATTACTGGCTTTCTACTAATTTAACAAAACTAGTAATTAGTTGTACAAGCTTTTTGGAATTTTGTACTATTTAAGGTTGTTTTAACATTATATTCTCAAAATTACAAGTTTATCATATATCAAAATTTGAAATTTACTTTATTTTTTAAATAGAAATTGTAGCAGTACTATTTTAACTTACAGATATTCCTACAAATAAACAAGTACTACCTTTTTATTCCCAATGCTCTCATCAATGCTTTAACCAAGAAGCTTACCTTTTTTATTACATCTCAATGCATTTGCTTTTTGCTATATAATTTGGTTTATGCACCATGATATAATAATGAACTACGTTACATTTGCTTTTTGTTTGCCTATTATAAAGAAATAACATGGTTGGCTCAGTGGTTGGCTGTACAGACTACAAGATCAAAGGTTACGAGTTCGATCCTCAGGATCGACACTTGTTGGCATTAATGAACCATATTCTGAAGAAAAAAAGAAAGGAAATAATTGCTTGTACATATGTAGCATTTTGAACAACTTGGCAAGAAGTTTTAATAATTGCCCAATGATTTTCATGCTCAGATTGGTGATCAGGTATATTTTCCCTTCATGCAAAATAACCCTTTCTCTTTCTCTATTTAAGATTCTGTATAAGACATGCATGTATAATATTTAGTGGAAAGCTTCATTTACAGGTATAAGAAGTGTAGCAAAATCAAATTGGGATGTTTCGGATAACATGGAAATATTGTTTTATCGTCCTTGGCCAGTATTAGGAAAGTCTGAATCAGAATGGTGTGAAATAGGTTTTCAAGATGTGGATTTTTGAAGAGTGAAAAGGTCGGTTTCTTGGTTTTTCATAGCGTAAGTAAGTGTGGTTTCGAGAAGTCCGTGTTAGTGTTATGGGGCAATAGAGAAGAATGCGATGGTTGTTTTCTGTGTTCGAATTATGTATTTTGGAATTGTTTGGCCTTTTGGAACTGTAACGACTGCCTTTCTTGCATCGAAAGACAAACCATTAAGGGTAGAAGAAAAGGAAAGATAATAGAAAACTACACAATCACAGAATCTCACCATGAATCAGAACAACATATAATAGACAACATAGGATATTACATAGTCATTTCCATATAAATAATACATCAGAGTCATTACATTACAACTTTCAACCGGACAGTTATAGCTACCTGTCTATACAAAATACATCGATCATACACAAAACACAGCGGAATAAGACAATAATTAGCTAATCGTGAAGCCACCTGCTCCAGCTCCTTCAAAATGCTTTCGTAAGAAACCTAGATGACTTGGCTACTCATACAAATTTGAGTACCTATGAGTTTTAGGAAAAGAAATAAAACTCCGAGTCGGTTATGGGTCTGGTGTGAGTAAACTCAAACAACTTAATTCTTACTTTTATAAAACACTTTGGAAATCAAAGATATATCTTAAGACCATGCCGCACATAAACATAAATGGGTTTTTTCTTACGATAACCAAAACACTTTATATAGAAATCCAGTGATATTATGATAATGTCTAGGGTTTTTTCAAGTAAAATAGAACATAGCTGAAATGCTTGCATCTCACATTTCAACATATTTGGGTACAACTAAATCTGTACGACACTTATTGGAGAATGGATTCCATACAATGACTGGGCTACTGGGGTACCGCCGGTGACGTTGCA
Organism: Allium fistulosum; assembly: GCA_030737815.1. Taxonomy (NCBI): domain Eukaryota; kingdom Viridiplantae; phylum Streptophyta; class Magnoliopsida; order Asparagales; family Amaryllidaceae; genus Allium; species Allium fistulosum. Next base: position 1,409,916,561 of record CM060903.1, read on the forward strand.
TCTTTAGATAAAATAACACTGAGGTCGAACCTATCGACCCCTGCCAACACAATACCGGCCTACCCTTTACTAGATAGTATCGAATAAGATCACCTCTCGGTTGGGATCAGTAACTGTACAGAAGCAAAAATGAGTTAATAACTCTAGATAGGGATGACCTTACCCTCATGGAAGCGACCCACCTAGCCTTGCTGCATCTCCCTTATTTTAGCCATTCTCCATTGATGAGGTCTGAGGCTACGTTTACCTTTATTATAGCATTGCCACTTGGAATGCTAACATTGCCTTCAATTTGTTGACATAATGTCAACACTCATCCATACAAGTCGTTCAGGAGATTAACGAACCGAAGGCACTATCTCCACTACACCCATTTTGGAATCACCCTCAGGGTTAGTAACAAACAACCCTTGCAATTCAAAGTCTTCATCTTGGACCTTGCCTTTACTATTTCCAATTTGAACGTTTATGTTGGTTCGAAGTGGTTTTTAGATAACAACTAATACCTGATCTCGGTCTCTCCAAGTCAATGTTCGATAATTTTAAATAGCCAAGTTGTTTATAGTTGACTATCCCACTATCAGGGTGTAAATATTTACATATGAACATACGTTCCATATGCTTAGATTATCATGACCCGCTTATTGGAATTAACCCCCTTGTATTCGTCACGTTTTCGAAGTGTAGTATTTTGTGATAAGTACAAGTCGACTTACTTTCAATAGAATGCATCATCATTTTATTACAACTACTTTAATTCATTTGGCTACTTAATAGCATGGACAAGAGATCCTTAGTTTTAAAACAATTTACTTAAACCAAAAAGTGGTTAAAAATGAATAACCGATAGAGTTTTGAATTTTTTTTAAAACAAATAAACCCTAACCAAATCACAAGTTTAAAAACTTAACTAACCTTAAATTAAATCAAAAATCATAATTTGAACTTTAATTAATTCAATATTATTTGTAATTAAATTTTAATTTAAATAACATTCATTTAAGAAATTAAACCTTAATTAAGTGGGTAATTAACCCTTAATTAAATAATAATTAATTAAATAATTAACTCTAATTAAATAATTAATTAAAATAAATAAACTTGATTAAATAAAAATTAATTTTCTCTTATCTTAATTAATCATTGTTTAATACCGATTAAATAATAATTAATTAAATAATTAACTCTAATTAAATAATTAATTAAAATAAATAAACTTGATTAAATAGAACTTAATTTGCTCTTATCCTAATTAATCATTATTTAATACTTACTTAATTAAAAATAAATATCTTGATAAATAATTCCTTAAACTCTAATTACTTAACCTTATTATTTAATTAATCAATTAAATTATAATTACCCTAATTATTAATTAATTAAATAAATTATTAAATAATTAAATCTTAAAATTTTGACTTACTTAATTATTTTGAAATGAGTTTTCAAAAACAATCCAAAAGAAAGCGCTTAAAAACATGAAATCGCGAAATTTTTCGAACTGTATCCATAACGACTATCGCTATTTGCGCAGTTCGCTAGAATTGATTTCTAGATGGAAATCTCACTTAACTCTAGCTACTGCATGCTTGAAAACACAACTGTAAGAGTTTTTGAAAACTTAAACAAAAGGTAAAACTTGGGAAAACATTTCAAAAATCCAAAGCTAGAAGTAGCTTTTGTTTTCAAATCGGATCTCAAGTCCTTTGCGACTTTTTAAAGCACTAGTTTCACAACCATTTCACAACATAGTTTGTTTTGTTTCACAAATAATACCACCATCATATAATAAACCAATCTCACATATCTGTATCCATATACATATCACTACACCATACAGCCAATTTTGCCACACCCAAAGGCGGAAAAATTGCCACGGTCTTAAGCCGTGGCAATTTTACCACGGTCCGGAGCTGTGGTAAAACAATTTAGCATGGTTTTTGGCCGTGGCAATTTTGAAACGGCCGTAGACCGTTCCAAATTTACCAAAAAAGATTGACCCCTTCCTTTTTGACATCTCACACAATCAATACACCCAGAACCCCCTTGCTTGAATCGCGTACGTAAATATTTTCCATCCCGTACGTAAGAAATATTTTCGTTCCCCGCGCGCGCCCTAACTCTCCTCCATTTTCACCCAAATCCCCATCTACGTTCCTTGAATCGCCCAAAAATATAATCACTCCTTGGATTGCGTAAACCAATTTCTCAATCAAATTGTTCTTCTCCGTTTCGAGGTATTCATACGAAAGTAATTTGTCCCTTTAATTAGTATGGTTTGATTCAAAGTTCTTTGATTTAGATTTATCTTTCTCCTTGTGTCCCCATGGAATTTTAAGAATTATATTTATTTGATCACAGAACAATGCAGGAAGGTCTAGGGACGAAATGATATCTAAATCAGAGCTAAAGTTTGAAGGGTTACCGAGCAAGTCAGTGAAATAGGGTAGGAAGGCCTCTTCAACAAGTTAAGTGTTGTTAGCATGGTAACCAACCTTCTTGATTTTTTGGGTTTCATGGAAATATTTGTTTGTTTATTTTCACATCACGGGCTGTTGTATATCCTAAAAAACTCACTATGTGGTTCCATATCGAACCTGTGCTCACTTTCCCAATCAATGAAGATGTTTCTAAATTACAAATAGATTATGCTTATTACCATAATACAATGTAGCAATAAGTAGAGTGTCAAGGTCATGTGTTAATGAACCATAGAAATCAATGTGAATTGCTAAAAAATTCACTACGTGGAATCATTGCAAAAAAACATAGTATGTGCCATATTGAAATTCAACTGTTGGAGGCATTTGATTGAGAATATGTATCATAAGTGAAATTTTTATTTGGTTTCACCATGTATTTAAGATAAATAGGATGGCAAGATTTCATAATGTTGGAGAGCAATGTTACAAACATGCATTATATAATTAGGCCTCACAGAAATGGTCAGCAGCTGTAGTATTTAAAGAGTAAGTAAGCTTGTGAAGGGCTATATTTTATAAGGATGAAGTGGTAGTTGAAGAGTAAGTAAGCTTGTCAAGGGCCAGATTAATAAGAATGAAGCACTGGCAATTATAACTTGTTGTAAGGATGAAATGAGGTAAGTTGCTCTTACAATAGTAATCCATTTTTAATGAACAAAAACATTAGTGTTTATCTGCATAGTATCTACAAAGAGGTTGTTGTAAAATGTTACAAAAATTGAGGAGGACCGGGCCGAAAAGAGTGTTGATATTTATTTAATTATACTAAGCTAAATTTTGGATAATTGGGCCGAACCGGGTGTGGTTGTTCAATTAAATTAAATTTATACTTTGTGAAAATCCATATATTTAATCAAATATAGGTTAGTAATGGTACATTATTTGAATAAATTAAGATCATAATAGTATAGAATCAGTATAAACTATGTTTTACATTATTGGGAATTCGCAAACCGGAATTAAAGCGAAATCTTCTAAATTTCCAAAATGGAACCTAAAAATTTTAATTTTTCTATGATCAGCTTGGAAACGGAAAACGGAATGCGAAGTTTGGTTTTATTGCCTACTTTCTCAAGGTTTACAAACATAACTTGATTCTCTATGTTGAAAAGAAAAGAGGCTATGCTAGAAGACTTTGAAACCTTCACATAAAAACAGTACATGAACATAAAACAATTAAACTGACCAGAGGCATAAGTTCGAGTCTACCCACCTCATGATCAACTCAGATTATGCGTTGAGATCTAGTGCATGCTCCCTTATAGATTACAAATACTGACTTGGTTCTTTGAGATTATTTTGTTCCAAGAAAAAAAGATTAAAAAGATGTAAACAAAGATTAAGTAGTTGCACTGCTGTACTTTTTAAACCTTTTGGATCTCTTTGAAGATTATAAAATTTTTGCCGACTTTAAATATTATCGGTCTTTAATATTGATTTAAAGAAGCAAATTTTCTAACTAAAATGAGTTAACAAGATTGCCGGTTTGTTACCTAAACTACAAAAAGAACTCAGTACTATTTTTTGCTTTGACTGGATCAGTCGAGGGGCTTTGAGCAAACACATTTATTAATCTAATTAATTTATAAATAAGGTGATTCTAGTATGTCAGTTTTTGGCAAGACAATGGGCAATGTTTTGTTTTCAGTGACTTCGGAGCTTGGACAGGGGATTTGTTAGCAGAAGAAGGTGTGGTTTGGTTACTGGTGGTTTTGGTTGACAGGCACTGTATTAGTTTTGTTTGCACTGTATCAGTTTTGGTTGACAGGCAATGTGCAATAATTTTGAGTGGTGACAGTGATGTCTGTGATCGTTTGTCTACTAATATTAACCAGTGGCCACTCATATTACTCTTCTATTTTCAATTGTGTGTTATAAGTTTGTGGTAGGAAATGGTAGGGTGATAGGCTGATGGTTGTACTAGGTTGCTATGCATGATATTTGTTTTTTACTTTTATTATATTACTTATCTACGAAGAAATGGTAGTCGAGTAGTGTGATGACAGCTGTACTAGGTGGTTATGTAGCAGACTATAGTGAACATTATATAAAGAAGGCAATAGAAAGAAGAATGCATATGACTGGTTAATTAATTTTTTTCTTCAATTTTTCTGCCTTCTTCCTCCAATATCTTCTCTAATTTCTTAGTAGCAGCATTCATGTCCCGTAACAGATCTTGAGCCACAACATTTTGGTGCTTTCGCTCCTACACTCTCTTTCCCCCCTTTACTAACATGACCCGACTCAACGAGCAAGCTTCACAACTTAGTACCCAATAGTCAGCCATCGACTCCATTAACGCCACCCTCACCACACAACAAATTTTCCTCTTCAAGCAAGAAACAGCCCTTGCTAACAAATTTAACAAGATTTGATTCACTCAAAGTGTTCTCATTTCTTAGGTATGTGCATTGTTTGTTGGCTATTTCATTTTTAATTTGCATGAATCCCCTTCTTAGTTTGTTGGCTGTTACGTTGTGTTGCTTTGATAAGTGATTACATAAATAAGCATATTTGCTTTTGAATTTTCTTTCTTGCCTATAACATAAGAATTGGTCACATATATTTGCTTTAACATTAATGTCATATTCTGTCGTGCATTGCTTAATTTAATGCACATGGATATTGGCATGCATTGGTTTATTAAACTAAGCATCCTAGATTGAATTATTTCGTCCCTACTTGCAAGTGCACGTTTTAGAAGCCACTTGACACCACTTTGTACACTTTATATAGTAACATAGATGTTTAATTGTTCACAAATACACGTCCTCTGGTCTGAGCATCTTTTGGTAGACATGGTCTGTCCGAACATTAATTTTGGTCGTTTTCAAATTGTATTTACCTACATGGACTGCCGATGGTGGAGGATTTGGTTATGCCTATAAAGGCTAGACTGATGAGTTTACCATGTCTCCATAGAAACCTGGTTTAGGCATGAAGGTCGCGATTAAGAAAAACGGTTAGTATCAAATAGGAAAAATGTTGCTATTGACAGTATCATAAAGGTGGAACAGATTTTGAGCTAAATCAAAAATTTATTTTATTCTTTTGATTTATATCAGCGCATCATAAATTAAACTAGGTTAAAACATTGGATTTACATAAATTTGCCTTTTATCTGTATGTATATAACAAAATAACTTAGCTTAACTATTTTTATATGCTAGATATTTAAGTTCACTTATTTATTGATTTTTGGATCCTCTCTGCAACATTTCATAAATGATTTTTTCAGAAGCTAAATGTAAGTGTAACTATATCATTTCAACTTATTTTTTCACTGTGATATGGGATTAATTAAGTTATTATTATCTTCGATAATTTTATCATAAGATATAATAGCTAGGCAATCATGTATAAGTTCTTAAAACCTGTATGACTGATTAATTATTAGTAAAATCACTTAACTCCGAAAATGTAAAAGTCTTCTTATTTTGAGTCTTTTTCTTATTAGTACCTATTTAAATGAATATATGTTGGAAATATTCAGTTTTTCTTAACTCTGACAATATCCAGTTTTTTCCTTTTTTTGTGTGTTTCATTAGTGTATGTTTCTAAGTATCTGGTGTGTTGTGCTTTCTTGTGAATTATTGTTCGATTGGTTACTATTCTGTTGTGCTGAGTCTGGTCGACTTACACGATCCTTTAGTTCTTGTTTTGGTATGTGCACGTTTCGGTCCTAGTACTAATCATGATGCTTTAGTCTTTAATCAAATGAACTACTTATTTCTTTGCCTAAATTTATCAATTTACTAAGTTTAGCACTTACTAAGAGAAGGCGGAATCGGAGGGTGTTGATACAGTCAGATTACCAGACAAAGGGTATCAAAATCTTGAAATTTTGTACATCCAAACTCTAATACAAATTAGATTTACTTGAAAGGATGTTACACAAAATAATAAAGGATCTCTCTTCCAGTCTACCAGTCCACAAAAGTTAAATAAAGGTTTTTTAACTCCATATTCCAGGGTATTAATAATAGGGACATATAGAAAAGCACATTTTCATTTTTGTTTTATATAGTTCAGTTACAATTTACAATACAAATGCTATGGTACAAAAGCAGTAGTGTGGTTGCTTGTCAAAGTTTGGATCAGTGGTTGTGAATTGGTGTTGGCAGTGTGGTCGGTTTTGTTCGGGGAGGAGTTACTCGATGTCGAAGCTGCTGCTGAGACTGATGAGAGGCCTTTCGAGTTGATGCCTGTTTTGAGGGGAGACTGAGATAAGGATAGCGATTGTTGAGGCGAGAAAGAAGTGAAGTACAGGCTGCAGTGGAGATTTTCTGGTGAAGTGTTTTCAGTTAGAAGTGCTTGCTGTATGAATTATTCTCTGGTGGGAGTGGTAGGTTATGTGGTGAAGAGGGAAGTATTTCAGAGTGAGGTGGATGCTCGCGGTAGCAGGTTTGAGGAAGGGCAGAGAGAGGGAGGCTTTGTGAATTGGTAAAGTGGTGTATTGGCAATGTGACAGATTTTTTTTGGTAGGGTAGTGATGTTTTTGAAGGGTGTGTTGCAGTCAAAAGTGATCTGGGGATGAGATGGTTATGGCAATGAAGTAGAAGGAAAGTGTGAAGTAGAAGACTATGTATAGCAGTTTGGTAGTGAAGTGGAAGTAGTAAGAATTGGTAGTGGGCAGTGAGGATCAGATGACTATAGTTTTGGATGCTGCAGTTTTGTATTGAGGCTAAAGGGGAATGCAGCAGGGGGATGATGGTGTTTTGTAGTATAATGGTGGAGATGTAAATGAAAAAAGAGAATGTAAAGTGTAATGCAAATTGCAATGAATAAAAAGTTTGTATTGAACTGGGAAATTTCTATTTTTGTTTTTTGATTTTTTTTAATGACAAAGAAAACTTAGAACACAAAATGAAAATACAGAAAATGAATGGACAGAGAACAGAAACCTGAGAACACAAAATAATAGACAGAGAAAATTGAACTCAGTGAACAGTGCAGTGCAAAAGAAACTGGTGCAAATTTATTTTTATTTTTTTTTACTGAAAATTGAACTTTTGCCACGGCTCAGAGCCGTGGCAAATTTATATATTGCCACGGCCCTTAGCCGTGGCAAAAGTTTAGTTTGCCACGGCTCTGGGCCGTGGCAATATATAACTTTGCCACGGCTCTGAGCCGTGGCAAAATATTTGCCACTGCAAGTTTTGCCACGGCTCAGGACCGTGGCTAAACTGTTTAGCCACGGCTCTGAGCCATGGCAAAATCGCTTTTCTGGTGTAGTGTATCCAAACATATCAACATATTATCCAAATCACAAATCTATATCAAACAACCAACTTGCATTCATATATCATCCAAACAACATGATAATTCAGCACAACAAACAATATATTTTCACAATATATAGATCATTAAAAACAAATTGTTTTCTTTTCCAAAAATATTAGTTTTACTCACCGAAAATTTTATAACTCAAAGAAAACCTTTGCCGGAACTTGAAAACACTCTAGAAACTTTGCAAATATGGAACTTTTGATTGCTCGAACCCTTGGAAATGGCTCAGCCAAGTGGCTTGGGCTCGGCCTAGTGATGTTTGGGCTCAGCCATCATGGGTTTTGGCTCGGCCATGGTGTGTTTTGGTGGATGGAGTGTTGTATTTTGGAAGAGAAAGTGTTGTAGGAGATGTAGAAGTGATTTTGTGAATAAAAGAAGGGATTTTGGAAAAAAGAAGTTGTTTTTCTCACTTTGGAAATTATGAAGAGGAAGCCATGGCTAAATTTACTTAAGCTCTTAGGAATTTGAAAGGAAGAAGAGGGTCGCAAAAATGAAAACATGAAGATAAAGGGGTATATATAGCCTTAGGATTTAATTTGAATACTATAAAGTGTTTTATATTTAAATATACATATGCATGCATAACCATACCCTTACCTCCCCTCTTCCATATGAAGATAAAGTGTTGTATGGAACTATTCATGCCATGACATGTGTAGTGTGTTTGAAAATGTGTATTTTGATATGTATATACACACTCTTTCCTTTATAAACTAATTTCTTTCATCCTTATATATTAATATGCTTAAGGAGGAAACATGTACATGCATATGTATATGTACACAATATGTTTAAGATAGTTTGTAATGTGTGCATGTGATTTCATGTCACATTTTCTATTTTTCTATGAACTATACATATTGGTAAACAAAATTTGAAAATGATTTTATCATCATTAATCATTATTTAACATATTTTTATTTGTTAATAAAAATCCATTTATTAATTATTTAAAATAAAATTAAATATTCATTTAAATAGCGATTAAATCCTAGGTTGTTACACTCTGCTCCCCTTAAAAGAATTTCGCCCCGAAATTAGCAATAAAGGAGATAATCTAGACCACACAAAAAGCTATATATTCATATCATAAAACACATACAAATACATACACTAAGCATCCATAGCAAACAAACATACACTATACATACAACCTACGACTAGTTATTCTAATATCAACTCGGGATAGGCTTCCTTCATACGATCCATCATCTCCCAAATGCAGTCTCTTGGATCCTCACTCCACTTAATCTTAACTAGTCACACAACCTTGTTACGCAACCTCTTTTTATCCTGATCCACAGCATAAACTGGATGTCTAATAACCATAAGGTTCGGTTCTATTTCCAATTCCTCTTGAACCGATGGCTTCACAATCAAAGAAGGGTCATGAACATATTTTCTCAAATGAGACATGTGGAACACATTATGAACACCTACCAATCTCTCTGGCAACTCAACCCTATAAGCAAGCGATCTGATTCTCTTAAGAATACAGAAACGTCTAACATACCTTGGAGCTAACTTCCCAGCTTTTCCAAATTTAATAGCTCCTCTTATTGGTGAAATCTTTATAAACACCAAGTCTCCAGCCACAAATTCCAAATCCCTTCGCCTCCAATCAGCATAACTCTTTTAGCGATCTTGGGCTTTCTTCATTCTTCTCTTAATCACTGCAACTTTCTCTGTAGCCTCTTGGATCATGTACGGTCCAAGAACTAATCTATATCCCATCTCAACCCAACGTGTTGGTGACTTGCACGGTCTTCCATATAAGGCTTCATAGAGTGCCATTCCGATGCTTGCTTGGAAACTATTGTTATAAGAGAACTCAACTAAATGAAAATGATCCTTCCATGATCCTCCAAAATCTAAAATACATGCCCTCAAGAGATCCTCTAGAATCTGATTCACTCGCTCCGTCTGTTTGTATATTTAGGGGTGACATGTTGTGCTTAAGCTCAGCTTTGTTCCTAGAGTTGTTTGCATTCCAAAATTGACTAGTAAATACGGGGTCTCGATCACTTACTATACTCATAGGAACTCCATGCAACCAGACTATCTCTCTCATTAAAACTTTGGCTAAAGAAGCAGCGGTCCTTATTGGTTTTACCGAAATAAAATGTGCACTCTTCATTAGCCGATCTGCCATAAACCATACTTCTTCATTTCCTTTTTTGGTTCTGGGTAAACCATTAATAAGATCCATTGATATCATTTCCCATCTCAAGTTAGGTATTTCCAAAGGTTGTAATAATCTAACTGTCTTCTGATGATCACATTTGATTTGTTGACAACACGAACACCTGCTAATATAGACTGAAATGTCCTTCTTCATTCTTGGCCACCAAAATACTCTTTTCATGTCCTTATGCATCTTAGAACTCATAGATGAAAACTTAACTTAGACTTGGGGCATTCTGATAAAACTTCCTACCTCAGTCCATCCTCATCAGAAATGCACAATTATCCGTTCATCCTTAAAGTACCTCGACCATCCATCTCAAAATCCAAACATCTACCTCCTTTGACTCCTTGAATAAATCCATCCAGTACCTCATACTTTCTATGATTCCTCGTAATCCTTTTCAGAAGTGTCGATGTAACCTTCAAGAGAGTCAAAACGGCAATCCTGCTTAAGGCATCCACCACCATACTAGCCTTTCCTAGCGTATAAAGAATATCCACGTCATAAGCCGCCAGAAACTCTAACCACCTCTATCGCCTCAGGTTCAAATCCTTCTGAGTAAAAATATACTTCGGGGATTTATGATCCGTGAAGAACTCGAATTTTTCACCTAATTAAAGAAAGAAACCTTACTCCTAAAATTTCTGAAAATTAGAAAGAAACTAAGAGGAATAGAAGGATCCTTACCCAGCAAGTAGCGTCTCCACATTTTCAATGGAAAGACAATAGCTAGCAACTCTAGGTCATGCGTAACATAGTTCTTCTCATGAGGCTTCAACTACCTGCTTGCATATGCAATCATTCTACCATGCTGCATCGGAACAGCACCAAGTCCCACTCCACACGAATCTATTTAAACCGTGAATCCACTATTTCCATCAGGAACAGCCAAAACTAGTGCACCGGTCAATCTCTTCTTCAATTCCAGAAATGCATCTTCACATTTAGGAGTCCATACAAACTTCTCCTCCTTCTTAGTCAGCTTAGTCATATGGGAGGAAATCTTGGAATAATCTTGAATAAACCTCCTATAATATCCAACCAAGCTTAAGAAACTATGAACCTCAGTAGGAGTTTGCGGTTGCTTCAATTCCTTAATAACTTCCAACTTCACTGGATCTACTGAAATACCTTCTTCTGTCACAATGTTCCTAAGAATCGTACCTCCGATTTTCAAAAGTGGCACTTAGAAAATTTCTCCTTCAGGACATGTCTCCTCAATGTTTCCAACACCACTTCCAATTAATGCTTATGTTCTTCCTCATATTTGGATAAGATAAGGACGTCGTCGATGAAAACTAACATAAACTTATTAAGAACATCTTGAAAAACACGGTTCATGAGATCTACGAAATATGACGACGCATTGGTTAGCCCAAAAGGCATAGCCCACAACTCAAAGAAACAATCGGGGCCTCTAAAAGCAGTTAAAGGTATACTATCTTCAGCAACCCTCGATTGATGGAATCCAGTAGCTAGATCCATCTAAGAAAATAACATGGCTCCTTGAAGTTGATCAAAAAGATCATCCATGTAGGATAAGGGATACTTATTCCTAATGGTAAGCTTATTCAATTCCCTATAATCTAGCACAACCTTAAAGATCCATCAGACTTAGTCGCAAACATCACAACTGATCCCCAACTCGAATGACTGGGTCTAATCAATCATCTTCCTAATAGGTCCTGGGTTTGCTTTTCTAATTCATTCCACTCTTTTGGGGCCATCCTTCGCTTAGGTTGAACCATAGGTCTAGCACCAGGACCTAAATCAATACGGAACTCTATCTCTCGGCGTGGGGGTAAGCTATTGACTTCTTGAAACACATCAGGAAAATTCTTAACAACTTTTACATAACTTAACTCATCCTGGGATGATTCTTGGGCATACAAGAAACTACACATATTAATAACGGGTTCCTTACATGGTACTTTAGCAATTCTTCCTAACTTAGTTTCTAATGGTACAGTCTTTTCACCACAATCTAAAATAGCTCCATATTTCGATAACCAATCCATACCAAGAATAATGTCAAATCCCTTAAAGTCTAAGACATACATGTTTCAAGAAAAAGTTATGAGAAAGGTAGGAAACTGGCACATTCTCACAAATCATATTCAAATTGGTTACACCACATATGTGGTTAGACACACACATAGGGTTTTCTACAATACTAGGGATAAGAAGAAATTTACCCACTGATTCACAAGAGATAAAACTATGAGAGGCACTAGTATCAAATAATGCTTGAACAAAAATACCATTAACCGGTAAGGTATCTTCAAGGACACCTTTTCCCTTTACATCTGTAGAAGTGAACGGTTCATTCTTAATGGCGTACACCTTGGGCTGCTGCACCTTCTTCATGAGTGGGAAGTCCTTAATTATATGGCTCGGCTGATGATAGTTAAAACAAAGAAACTTCAGGACCATTGGAGAGATGGGTCCACTTTGCTGTTTCGGAGCTTCACGATTCAAACAGGACCTTGAAATATGACCTCTCAGCTTGCAAAGGTAACAACTAATATTCCTAAACTTTCCTCCTTGACCTTCTACCTGTTTCCCTTTTCCTTGATTCTTCTAATTCAGATCGAACTTCCTCTCGTTAGAACCATTTCCACTGGATGCTGCTAGAGCAGGCTTCTTCTTTCCTAAGCCTCATACCTCAGAGCCATATCAACTAGATCTATAAAAGTATCTTTAATATGAGCAGTCATTTTCTCATGGTATTCCCCGCTCATACCCAGAACAAACATCTCATTCTTCTTTGATGGATTGTTGATCAATTATGGCCCAAAATAAGATAACTCGCTGAACTTTGTCTCATACTTTGCTACAGACAAATCCCCTTGCTTCAAATCCATAAAGTTCCGGTACATCCGGATCCTTCCTGCTATTGGCAGGAATTGGTCTTCAAAAAATTCCTTAAATTGGGACCATGAAAACTCGTCTTCTGGAACATTTGCAGTAAGGTAGTCCACCAGGCTGCTGCTCCCTCTTGTGGTTGCCATGCTGCTAAGAATCTTTTATGTTCATCGGATAAACCAAGACCTTTAAAAATCTTCTCGCAAGATCGCAACCAAGCTTTCACTTCCATGATAGACTTGGTCCCCTTAAATGATTTCCCTCCTAGGTTGGTGTATCCATGCATAAGGTTGCAAAATTCACTCTCGGCTACTCTGGCGCTACCTCTTTGGTAATCCGAACTCCTCCAGGATTTGGGGTTTGACCGTTTATAGTTGTAGTGTTACCTACTCCCCTACCTCATCTGCCTCTTAATACTTTTGTCTTACTACCTGGACATAGTAAGATAATCTTAGAATACTTGGATGGGATAAATCTTGATAGAAGGGTACTAATCAAACCTATCAAGCTGATCTATCTACTAGATATATATATATATATATATTACAAATACCCACTCTCGAAGTTGACCTTAATCCAAAGCCTAAGTATTCGCTTGATCTAGGCTTCGATACCAAAATTGTAACGACCGCCTTTCTTGCATCGAAAGACGAGCCATTAAGGGTAGAATAAAAAAAAGGTAAGAAGAAATTACACGAATACAAAATTTCACCATGAATCAGAACAACATATAATAGGTAACATAGGATATTACATAGTCATTTCCATATAAATAATACATCAGAGTCATTACATTACAACTTTCAACCGGACAATTATAACTACATGTCCATACAAAATACATAGATCATACACAAAACACGGTGGAATAAGACAATAATTAGCTAATGGTGAAGCCACATGCTCTAGCTCATTCAAAATGCCTTCGTAAGAGACCTGGATCACTTGGCTACTCATACAAATTTTAGTACCTAAGAGTTTTAGAAAAAGAAAATAAAACTCCGGGCCAGATACGGGTCTAGTGTGAATAAACTCAAACAACTTAATTCTTATTTTTATAAAACACTTTGGAAATCAAAAGGATCTCATAAGACCACACCGCACGTAAAAACGATTGGGTTTTTACCTTACGATAACAAAAAAACTTTATATAGAAATCTAGTGATATTATGATAATGTCTAGGGTTTTTCAAGTAAAATAGAATATAGCTAAAATGCTTGCATCTCACATTTCAACATATTTGGTTACAACTAAATCCGTACGACATTTATTGGAGAATGGATTCCATGCAATGACTGGGCTACTAGGGTACCGCCCGTCATGGTGCATCTATAGATAAAATAACACCGAGGTCGAACCTATTGACCCCTGCCAACACAAGACCAGCCTACCCTTTACTGGATAGTACCGAATAAGATCACCCCTAGGTTGGGATCAGCAACCGTACAGATGCATAAATGATTTAATAATAGGGACTCTAGATAGGGATGACCTTACCATCATGGGAGCGACCCACCTAGCCTTACTACATCTCCCCTATTTTGAACAATCTGTTACCATCCATACAAGTCGTTCAGGAGATGAATGAATGAAAGGCACTATCTCCTCTACACCCGTTTTAGAATCACCCTCAGGGTTAGTAGCAAACAGCCCTTCACTTCAAAATCTTCATTTTGGACCTGTGCCTTTACTATTTCTAATTCTAACATTTATGTTGGTTCGAAGTGGTTCTCGGATAACAACTAGTATTCGATCCCGGTCTCTCCAAACAAACGTTAGATAATTTCAAATGGTCAAGTTGTTTATAATAGACTATCCCACTATCAGGGTGTAAAAATTAACATATGAACATACATTCCATATGCTTAGATTATCATGGCCCACTTATCGAAATTAACCCCATTATATTCATCACGTTTCCGAAGTGCGGTATTTTGTGATAAATACAAGTCGACTGACTTTCAATAGAACACGTCATTGTTTTATTACAACTACTTTAATTTATTTGGCTACTTAATAGCATGGACAAGAGATCCTTGGTTTTAAATAATTTACTTAAGCCAGAAAAGTGATTAAAAATAAATAACTGATAGAGTTTTGAATTTTTTTTAAACAAATAAACCTTAACCAAATCAAAAGTTTTAAAAACCTAATTAAACTTTAATTAACCTTAAATAAAATCAAAAAATACTATGAATTTTAATTAATTCAAAATTATTTATAATTAAAATTTAATTTAAATAATATTCATTTAAGAAATTAAACCTTAATTAAGTAGGTAATGAACCCTTAATTAAATCATAATTAATTAAAATAAATAAACTTGATTAAATAAAAATTAATTTTCTCTTATCTTAATTAATCATTATTTAATACTGATTAAATAATAATAGTTAAATAATTAACTCTAATTAAATAATTAATTAAAATAAATAAACTTGATTAAATAAAAATTAACTTTCTCTTATCTTAATTAATTATTGTTTAATATTTACATAATTAAAAATAATTATCTTGATAAATAATTCCTTAAACTCTAAGTACTTAACCTAATTACTTAATTAATTAATTAAGTAATAATTACCCCAATCAATTAATTATTAAATAATTAAATCTTAAAATTTTGACTTACTTAATTATTTTGAAATGAGTTTTCAAAAACAATCCAAAAGAAAACGCTTAAAAACTTGAAATCGTGAAATTTTTCGAATTGCATCCATAACGACTATCGCTATAAGCGCAGTTCGCTAGAATCAGTTTCTAGGTGGAAATCTCACTTATAGCTCTCGCATGCTTGAAAACAAAATTGTAAGAGTTTTTGAAAACTTAAACAAAAGTAAAACTTGGGAAAACATTTTCAAAATCCAAAGCTAGAAAATAGCTTTCGTTTTCAAATTGGATCTCAAGTCCTTTGCTACTTTTTAAGGCACAAGTTTCACAACCATTTCACAACATACTTGGTTTTGTTTCACAAACAATACCATCATCATATCATAAACCAATCTCACATATCGATATACATATCCAAACATATCAACATATTATCCAAATCACAAATCTATAGCAAACAACCAACTTGCAATCATGTATCATCCAAACAACATGATTGTTTAGCGAAACAAATAATATATTTTCATAACATATTGATCATTAAAAACAAGTTGTTTTCTTTTCCAAAAATATTAGTTTTACTCACCAAAAATTTTCTCAATCAAAGCAAAATTTTGCTGGAACTTGAAAACACTTTAGAAACTGTGCAAATATGGAACTTTTGGTTGCTCGAACCCTTGAAAATGGCTCAGCCAAGTGGCTTGGGCTCGGCCATCATGGGTTTTGGCTCGGCCGTGGTGTGTTTTGGTGGATGAAGTGTTGTATTTTGGAAGAGAAGGTGTTGTAGGAGATGTAGAAGTGATTTTGTGAATAAAAGAAGGGATTTTGACTAAAAGAAGTTGTTTTTCACACTTTCGAAATTATGAAGAGGAAGCCATGGCTAAATTTTACTTAAGCTCTTAGGAATTTGAAAGGAAGAAGTGGTTTGCAAAAATGAAAACGTGAAGATAAAGGGGTATATATAGACTTAGGATTTAATTTAAATAATATAAAGTGTTTTGTATTTAAATATACATATACATGCATAGTCATACTCTTACCTCCCCTCAAATCCGTCCATACTACCCCCTTTACTTTCAACCATTCATGCCATATCATGTGTACTTGTGTTGAAAAATGTGTATTTTTATATGTATATACACACACACACTTTCCTTTATAAAATAATTTCTTTTATCCTTATATATTAATATGCTTAAGGAGGAAACATGTACATGCATATGTACATGTACACAACATGTTTAAGATAGTTTGTAATGTGTCCATGTGTGATTAACATAGTGTTATAACCTTTTCAATAACTTTTATCCAATGAAAAATATTTCGAAAAATAATTTCCGATCGCATTTTCTATTTCTCTATAAATTATACATATAGGTAAATAAATTTTGAAAATGATTTTATCATCATTAATTATTATTTAAAATAGTTTTATTTGTTAATAAAAATTCATTTATTAATTATTTAAAATAAAATTAACAATTCATTTAAATAGCATTAAATCCTGGGTCGTTACAGGAACTGTCGTTTGTGCACGTGTTTATGGATTACTTTATGGATTACGTGTCATACCAATATTCAAATTATGCATTTTCGTGTTTGTTTATCTACTCATTTTGTTATAAATATGCATATATATATATACATACATACATACACATACATACATACATATATACATATACATACATACATACATACATATATACATATATACTTATACATATACATACATACATATATATATATATATTTCTATAGATTTCTTTATCGTCGACCGGCGAACTGTTAGCTAATGTATAGGGAAAACCGTAAAACAAATAAAATGAAAATAAATTAACATTACGGACGGAATAGAAAGAGAATACCAGCAGAGTACCCAAATCAAACCGCCGCTAATGCGTCACTAAAAAAGACGTATGTAATGCTAAAATTTTGCAAATCAACTTGTGTTTAGCAACAGAAATAAAAATGGTTTGATGCTAAATCCTTGCTAATAGCGTCAAAATTACCAACGAATTACCAACAGATATTTAACAAACAAAGAACACATATCAAAATTATCCGTTGCTTATCCCACACAAAATAGCAAGGGTTTCCCGTTAGATATATATATTTTAAAATTTTTTTTATAGACGTTGGGAAAGCATTGGTAAGATTTTTTTAATTTTTATTATTATTTCAACGATGATGAAAAATTATCGCTGAAATCATGCTAGATTCCGTCGCTAAATTGACACAAGATTGCCGATTTGAAATTTCCCGGCCATCGACATCCATCATTAATCTCATTTTAATGACGGATTCCACTGCTGTAAAATCAAGGTTTTCTTATAGTATTTGTTCTACTTTTACCCTCCAATAATATTTCAATGAACTATGAACATTTGAGCGAATACTCATTCATGCGGATGATTGTTAGAGAATTTTTTTTAATGTAGTAGTGATATAGGGAATATGAATAGTCTCACATTTAAGGCTGTCCATGGATATCGAAAAATCCGAAATTAGTCTACATCCGTATCCGAAAAGTGGATAAATATCCGATATCCGAAAAAACGGATGCAGATGCGGATATGAAGACGATATCCGTCCGTATTCACGGATGCGATATTCGATATCCAAAAATAATTTCCACTGCGGACATGAATACGACACTATCCGTATTCAAAAGTATCGTTGACAGACCTACCACATCTTGGAATAAATAATAATATAAGAGTTATATACTACAATGCGGAACTTATAATAATTCCTATAGGCAACCACTATGGTCACCATAGTGGGTGGTTCAATGCACCTCCCATCGTCGGTGTCCGTACACGCGCGTTTATCCATGTCCGCATCTGTGCCCGTGTAGCGTGGGCGTTGGAGGCGTCTTGTAGGTACCTTGCACTTTACAGTGGACAATTGGTTGCTGGCTGTTGATTGAATCAATCCTATCTAGATATTTTTTGTCATTTTACAATGTTCACAAATGGTCATTCTATTTGATGAAGGGTTCACAACCTTTCCAAACGAAATGACAGTTAGACTGAATGTATATCTAACAAATCTACAAATAGGTTATGAGAGAAAGAAGTCAGACACAGAAATCACTCATAACAACTACGATATTCTCTCTCCTCCATTGTCCTTAATGAATCTTCTTTTGCGTTAGGTCTGTCAATGGATACCCAAAAAATCCGAAATCCGTCCAGATCCGTATCCGAAAAAACGGATATTATCCGATATCCGAAAAGCGGATGCGGATATCCAAAAAAGAAATCGGATGCGGATGCGGATATGGGCATATCCGTATCCGAAAAACATCTGTCCGATCCGAAATTAATTTTACAATTATTATTATTATTATTACTGTTTAAAGAGAACTATATATTGAAATCAAAATTTATTAGCCACTTTAACACAACCGTTGGATTCCATATCCAAGGCCAAGGTACCTTCACACACAATGAAACCCTAATCACACTGTCTTCTCACGTATTCATTACTTCATTTACAATTTCACAGCCGCACTGTCTAAAAATCCCTAAATCTCTAATCGAATCGCACACGCCTCAGCGCTCCGCCTCGTCTCGCTTCGGCGCTCCGCCTCGTCCTCGTCGCATAGCCAGGCACGCAAGCTTCTTACCATCGATCTGCGTCTTACCATTTGTACGTGTTTTTATGGATTAAGCAGTTAGAATCTAGAACTCTTCTACTGTATACAACGTTTCCCAGTTAATTTCCCAATCATATACAGCAGTTAGAATTTTTTGCTTTTCATAGTAAGAATATGATAACATATAAACAAACTTCAGTTTGCCAATTGATATGAAGATTAAATGACATCAGTATCAAAATTATATGGGAAGAAAAAGGAAAAATTTAAACTGTATTTGATCCTTAATGTTTGACGAGTGAAGGCCTAAACCCAGTTAGTTTATTATACGAAATAACAGTATATTCGAAATAAGAGATTTAGTATATGTCAGGGTTATGTATGGGTTGTTATAATATTTTCATCATTTCATTGGTCTTAAAACTCCGTTGTGTTCATAAGCAAAGAAAGATATAGAGTAGAAACTTAAGTGAACAATGGAGAAGAAAGGTATAATTAAATGACAAAATTTGATAAGTTTATTCGCTAATATTTACTATGTTATGGTTCTAGTACTAATAATTTTTGCAATATCAACGTGCTTAAAAAAAATGTTGAATGCTTCATAAGCAAAGAAAATTCTAATACTGAATGTAAAAGTCAGCTCAGAAATCGTTGACAAATGAAAATATTAATCAAGTCCACTCATGTGCATTTATCTTCTAAAACTAATTGTTTACATCATTAAATTAATTGTATATAAGCCTACAGGATAAATATAAATAACTCGACTTACTTAATTAGTAACTTAGTAAATCATTATGTCATTTAGCAGCTTGACATTTCGCTTAGTCGATGAACATGTCCTTGTTATGATTCTTATGTGCAGAACCTTGACATAAGCGTTTAACTATGAAAACTCTCGCTATAGAAATAATGCATAGCTGGAAACAAGTGATAGGTTGGTACAGCTTAAATGTAAACACTGACGACTATGCAAATAATAAACTTTCTTTTTATGAAAATTTTAATAGTACAAAAAAGTTAAATGTCAAACAATGATATATTTTATGCACTCTTTAACTCCTAAATACTAGCTGTAAACATGAATTGTATACAACTTTTGTGGTTTTAAAACACAAGTTATAATGTTTTAAAATTCATATTATGTACTGTAATACACTGGAACTGTTATACAAATTTCTTACCAGTTTCCTAAAAAGTATTAAGAAAAAAGTAGCTTATTCAAAGATTGGATTCCACTATATACTAAGAAAGATCTTATACCAGTTAAGAACTTATAAATTTATTTGAACAATGTTCCAACATGCAATATAAAAGGATAAAAAGTAAGCTGAAATGTGAATGCTATGTATGAATAAACGAAATATCTTATTTGCTTTCAAAATGGGCATAAATAGGCCTGTCAATGGGCATAATAAGTATAGTAAACATATACTAAGCATAGTAAACTTTGATCTGCTAATTTGTTGATGTTATACTTAATGTTTTCACTTTCCAGTAGATATTTTCATGGGAATGCTTTTAAATTTGAACATTGCAGCTACACTAATATACAATAAACTGATAGCTTGTTCTATGAATATTTACAGACTTTTAAAAATGGAAAACACCTCGTCAAGTTGTAGCAGTAAATCTGTTGCATGTGCTGCATCAAATGCTTGTGTCAAAAATAGCACAGTTGTGCTAGAAACCACGGACTCTAGTGCGCCACCAACTCAAAATATTCCAGCTAATGAAGAAATATCTGCACCTTTGAATATAAAACCCTTGAAATCCGAGGTATGGAAAGATTTTGATAGAGAAGTGTTAGAGGGTAGTAATTGTGTTAAAGGAACTTGTAAACATTGTTTAAGGATATTCAATGGAGCCACTTCACTGGGAACAACACATTTGAAAAATCATATAAAAGTTTGTCCCAAAAATACTACCAATAAAAGATTTTCCGGACAACAACTTTTGACTACTAAAAAGTCTCCCGATAAACCATTCAAATTAGCTAGTTGGAAGTTTGATCAAAATAGGACTCGAATGTGTTTTGCTCGTATGATTGCCAAACATGATTATCCATTCAATATGACTGAACATGTTTACTTCCAAGAATTTGTTAAGAGTATTAATCCAACCGTTAAGCTCAATTCTAGAAATACAGTTCGTTGTGATGTGTTGAAACTTTATGCTGATATGAGAACTGAATTACAACAGATGTTTGATAGTTTGTCTACTCGTGTTAGTCTTACTATTGATTTATGGACATCTAAACATCAGAATATAGGTTATTGTTGTATAACTTGACATTACATTGATGATGAATGGAAATTGCAGATAATTTCTTATCATGCAATGACTTCTCCACACACTGGACTTGAACTTAGTGCTGCTCTTGAAACAAAATTATTGCATTGGAATTTGGATAAGAAATTATTTTTAATTACTGTCGACAACGCACCTAATAATGATGTTATGATAAGAGATCTCAAGGCATGGTTAGATGGTAAAGGGGTCTTGATTTCAAATGGTGATTTGTTTCATATGCGTTGTTGCACTCGTGTCTTGAATTTAATTGTGCAAGATGAGTTAAAAGTCGTACATGGTCTTATTATAAAGATAAGAGAAAGTGTTAATTTCACAAAGTCTTCACGATCTAGAAAACAAAATTGGGAAAACGCATTGGCACAAACTAGATTAGTTGGATAAGGTGTTTCTTATGATGTTCCAACGCGATGGAACTCAACATACCTTATGCTTGAAAGTGCGATTGAAGTGCGTCTCGCGTTTGAGCGATTAGTTGAGTTAACTTTATATTATATAAGTTTGCCTTCTAGAGAAGAATGGGAGATAGGAAAAGAAAATTGTGAATGTTTGAAAATCCTTTATGATGTAACTCTCAAATTTTCAGGTGTTAAATATCCAACAGCGAATTTGTATTTTAAAAGTGTGCGTGATATTTATGAAAGTATTACTAGTTGGGAGCTAAGTGAGCATGATTATATTTGTTCCATGACACAAATGATGAGAGTTAAATTTGAGAAATATTGGAAGACTTGCAATTTAATGATGAGTATTGGAATGGTTTTCGATCCTCGTTATAGGATGGTTTACATTGAATTTTTCTATGATTTGATTTATGGGGAAGATGCACAAGTTCATGTTAGGAAAATCAATGATTGTTTGAAATCTCTTTTCTATTTATATGAAGAAGAAAGTGCATCCTATAAAAATGTATCTTCTTCTTCTTGTGCATTGGATGATAATGTTAATCATGGTTTAAAAAAGAAAACAAAAATGGATCTTAAGTGGAAGAATTATAGAAAACAAAAAATTGGAAGTTTGCAAATTTCAAAGATCGAGCTTGACAAGTATTTGGAAGATGGATTATTGCCGATGGATGAGGATAACAACAACTTTGATATTTTAATTGGTGGAAAACAAATTGTCATACATTTTCTACTCTCGCAAACATTGCTTGTGATATTTTAGCCGTTACCCGTAGTATCCGAATCATCGTTTAGTAGCGGTGGTAGATTGATTACCGAAAATAGATCCCCATTATCTTCTGACATAGTGGAAGCATTGAGTTATTTTAAGGATTGGTTACCGTCGGACATAGGTTAGTTATTATTTACATACTAAAATTATTCTAGAATTTTAACCATTTAATATAATCAGTCTTTTTATTTAACAGGTAAAGATATAGAGCTTGTAGATGAAGCATCAACCCTACCATAAACTATCCATCGTACAAGATAAAAATATAGAGTTTTTTTTCTTTCATTTATGTGCTGTTGCTGGTGCAGCAACATAAAGTGCTTTGGTGATGCTGCAAGCAGCAACACTGTCTGGCAGCAGCACCTCCTGCTAATTTGCGTTTGTCGTTGCTCAGCAATTGCAAACCTGCATCGTGGAATCAGTCCGTTTAGTCTTGGAAAATATTTGCTTGTGGACCTTCAATCGTTGTAGAGCGACCAATATTGTTTTAATGAAACTATACCCTGTTGGACTCGGACATTCCACAATCCACAGCTTAGGAGAGCAGTTTTTACTATTTTGACTTTGTTTTCCCGTCTATATTCTGTATCCTAACAACAAATATCACCGCCTGTTGTTAGATACTGCGTTTGATAATATAAATTCTTGCAACTAGTTTTTCAAAATGCACTAACGAATATGTCATATGGTTTTGTTACAAATGCGTTGATCAATGTGCGACGTCGAGCAAATAATACGTTGGAGAAGCCTGAATTGGGAATACTAAGTAAACATGTAAGAGGAAAAAACAAAATAAAGGAGCCATTATTGTCATATTTGAGGTTTCAAAAAAACAAATTAGAGAGAACATGGATCAATGTGCTTTGAAGTTTGACTGTAGATATATCGAGGAGGCAAGGGCGCTCCGGAGATTTCTCCAAGGCCCACGCCAAGTTCCCATGCTACTATTTTATTATTGCATCCTCTGCTGCTCTTTGTTTCTTTTTAACTAATTTGAGTATGATTTCACGAGCGCAGACTTCCTGTCTTCCACTATCAATTTTTGCATACTCGGCCGTCCTCCGAAACTAAAGTCCAATTTTTAATGCAGATTCCATTTGTGGGTGCGTTTGCACGGAGAATTTGAATAGAACATTTAAACTGAACATTTAAGCAAGGTATTTAAGTAAACGGAGAATGCGTTTGAAACTACTAACGTGGTATTTGAACGGAACATTTAAGTTGGAATTTTTTAATTAATTGATTTATAATTAATTATTTAACTATTTTTTAAATTATTTTAATTATGTAATATGCGTTTAATAATTGTAAATAACACGAAATAAATTGCGGAATTTCACTAAAGTAAACAAATAAATTTTTAAATTTAAATAACTAAATTGTAAAATTTTTAAATTGTTTGAATTCAGCTCAAACCGGCTCTATAATGTAGAACACTTCGATACGATCGCAACAGAAAAAACCGCGTTTCAAACGGACCTCATTTGCACAAGTTATTAATTTTTGAAATTTATAAAAATTTAAATTCATTAATTAACATTACTAAAATGGTCAAACGGGATAAACTACTAAGGAGGGTATAGTAAAGCATCATTTTCACTGTGCCGCATCCGCGGACTTATCCAGAGAACCATGCTTGACACAGATGTGAATGTCTATAGAACCACGTTTGACCTGAGCGACCTGAGCGTGGTTATGTAATGAACCATGCTCAACCTCAGCGTGATTCTATGTACAATCGTGCTTTGTTGGAACGTGACTAATATGAACTGCTTTAAATTCCATTGCTTTCACTCAAGACGTCAAGGCAAAATAGTCAAATCAAAATTTTAAATTTTAGTGAAATAATAAAGGCAAATACCTATATTTTTACACATGCACGACCAACAACACCCACTGACATTTAGTGCTGCCTTCCAAACAACTAGAAAAGAAAAGAAAAGAAAATATAACTAGACGTTAAAACTCATTTAATACGACAAACAATAAGTAAACAAATGACATATCATACTTTACTTCTAAAGTAAATAAGTTTTCCGACTTCGGAAGTTTGAATATCACAAGAATATTAAAGGAATAGAGATCAAAATAACAGAATTGCATACGAAAAATAAAGATAGATGGTGGAACGTGATCATACTTGTTTTCTTTCTACGATGTGGTCAGTTCGGAAGCAATGTTACATTACACTATTCAGGGTAATGCTCGATTAAATTCATATTTGTAATTAAATTCATACTTCAGTTATGATACAGATTAAAATCATCTCACTATTCTTCCTGTTCTTATGTGGCACATGTATATCAACAATTGATTTCTGTTAATTAATCAACGATCGGGATGCATGTTACCATATTTTAATTTGATTATGCATTAATGGATAATAGGTGAACGTGTCCAAATAACAGAGGATTTTGGATAGAGACGATATGATAGTTAGAATACTTATATTAAGAGAAGAAAAAAATAGCTACCAGTAATGGAATATATTGCCAGCTACTAAAGGAATCGAAGATTCATACAGGCGACTAATTGTTATCCATGATTTTTCACTAGCTATGATTTGATGACATTAAACTCTAAAATGATGAAAAATAAATGCAAGTGTTAAAGTCGATCGAGTACGAAGCATAGCAAGAAGAAAAGAGTTGGAAATTTGTCTACATTAATCGAGTCAAATCTCCTCAATGTCATATCTCTTGATGAATGTGAAAAATAACTTAACTGCTGGTTTATGAAGGAAGACTGAAGCTTGAAGCCATATTCAAATGTGAGGCTAAGATTTACGTATGCGCTGATATTTGGCTTACTAGCAAATTGACATGGATTGATGGCATGACATTCTATATATAGCTTTATGTGCCTTGATCTGTATACTTCAAACCAGTTTTGAGTTATCTGAACCGTTAGTGTATATTGAGGCTACTTTTAGCCATTGATCATGGTTGCACATTGAAGCACTTTCGACTTTGGGCTTATCGTCGTAGGTCGAGCTTTCGGTTGCATATAAATACAAATAACTCGAACAAAATATTATATTATCTTAACCTTTTGTGTTTTAGGCTTTATCTTTCTTATATGATTTCTTAAGGTTTCAAGCTTAGTTGCCAGATCATTTCCATTCATTTGAAAGCTTTTCCAATTTATGTATTTTTTTTGAGTTTACGCCATGGCAAAATTTGGTATAACACATGCATCTAAAGTTTACTTTATATTGATGAATACAAAGTGAATTTTGAATTTTTAGGGGAAGTTAGTTCGTATTTGGATATTCTACCACAATCGGTCTAATGGATTCTAACTTCTAATTAACCACATCGTATAGTGAGGATTTGAAAGTCTAACACACTGAAGATGAAAAGGGAATAAATCCCGGAGGCTACATTGATTGGATGCTAAAGGCTAAGTGTATTATATGCCGAAGGATGATGTGGATTAAATTCCGAATGTTTAGTAGATTAAATGTCGATGGCTTAGTAAATTATATGTGTTTAGTAGATTTAACGTCAAAGGCTTAGTAAATTATATGCCGGAGGCTTAGTAGCTTATACGTCGAAAGCTTAGTAGTTTATATGCCGAAGGCTTATGTAGATTATAAGCCGAAGGCTTAGTAGTTTATATGTCAAAGGCTTATGTAGATTATATGCCGAAGGTTAGACACATTAAGTATCAAAGACAAAATATGTTAAGTGCCGAAGGCGATGTATGTGCCAAAAGCGGAGTTTATTGGATGTCGAAGGCAAAGTGGGCTTTCATAGATCGTGAAGTATTGGTTTCGGTTCTTTTACCAAAAATTTACTACTTCAAAGTGAAGCGACTTCTGTACTATGCATTAAATGCAGTTGCCACATGGCACTACATGATTGGATTCTCTGAAAAAGCGGTTTCATTTTCCTATGCAAAGGCGTTTTGTCTTCTAAACTATTAGGAAAAATAATATTATTTTACAACAACCAGTGGATTGTTTGGCTGAGATTTTCTTAATGTTTATTATATTTTACAACAACTAGTGGATTGGAAAAATAATATTATTCTATAACAACCAGTGATTGTACGATAGTTATAAAGGACCTTTACTTTTATCACAATCGCCATTGACGGTCAAACCAAGCTCAAAATTTTTCTTGCAAAAATAGTTAATTTTCGGTCTATTATTTCTCATATTATGATCGCAATACTCTCCTCATGGTTTCGTTATACTACGATGATATTCTCGTAATTATTTTCCGTAGCATTTAGCACAATCTCATAGTATTGTCGTATTAGAAAACTTTAGGCATATTGAATATTATAAAGCCCTTAATAGTTAAATTTTCATTATTCCTAGGACTTGTTGAACTGCCATTGATCGGTGATTGATCCATAATATTCGATTTGCAATTGGTTATTTTCAATTGATTTTATTGTACCTTAGGGTAATTCAGGATTTTCATTTAACTTATTGTTGTATACTTGGGATTTTCAGGTCTTGGATTGAGGTAACTAATTTTAGAAATTGAATTTTTGTTCGAATTATGGGTGTGGACTTGACCCTACATTAGTTGGGGTGTTTTGTTTGTACCTTCATCTTATAATTATGTTTCCTCGATTATGGTTATTTACTATAAGGTTAGAGCTTGATTTTCATTGTTTTTTTTGCACTAAATAGTTAACACCTTTGGTCCTCATAGATCGAAATAAGATCTATCTTGAATACATAAGCAATCCTTGATAGAATTTCACATGATTTTGGTATTGTGAAGGTTGAGACCATCACAACAAGACCTGAAGATACTTGGGATGCTCCCTTGGAGGGGTGTATCCCATGGGTCATACAATATTTAACGAATGACATATCTCTTCCTATAGCTCCTTTCTTCATCGATTTACTCAGTTTATAGAACATTAATCCATTTCAACCCCCACATGTCTCCTATAATACTCTTTTAGTGCTCAAGGTCATGTATTCATTGAAAGGCTATGCAAGTTTATCAATTCTTGAGTTAAATTTCTTATTGATTTGAGATATTCAAAGTCTAATAAGTCATTTCTGACATATCATTTACAGATCCAAAAGAAGCAATCTGCGTCTATTAACAAGATTGCTGTGAAAAAGTGGTTCTATTTACGATCCACTAGCGCTCGGATTATAATCACTTTCCCAAAGGCTAGTAAGTTGCATTTATACTTAAGTAATTTCGTTTGTTAATTAAAATCTACATTCTAGTTTGGTATTCAATTACTATTAGGAGACTTAAAAGAGTTCAGCAGAATGAGGAATTTATGACTAGTTTCAAAAATGTTTTGGGCTTATTAAAAAGTCAACACCGTTGGGTGTTGACTGCAGATCATTTATGGCTTGTGGTTTGATGCACCTGAACGCTTCGTTTAGGAGGTATTTATGATGAAGAACTTTCAAGGCTTCTATTAAAGTGATAGCCAAGAAGCAAGGTTCAAAGGTAGGGGATGATTATAATGCACCTATAGCTTTAGTTCATCTACAATCGACACTGAAGGTAGACCATAGGCCTAAACCCTGAAAATTTTGTGTTTAGGAACAATTTGCTTCTATACTTTACCTTCAAATTTATTATATTTTTACTTACTTTCTTTGTTTGCTTTCATATATGGATTCTAATGCAATGAAGTCAATTGGTTTTCTTTTACCGTTTGAAGATGAAACTAAAGTGATAAAGTACTCATGCTAAAAATGACCCCTTCCATCTGATGGAGGCATACACTTAACAAAAGGGTAGAACAAAATGTTCTTAAGTGTAAATCATCGGAGCATCCCGTGGTTCTTCAGAATCAACTGAAAGGTCCTGTTATTCATTCTCCAAGTTCTATGTGACTTTCGACAAAATAATGTCGAGTTTTTAAAGAAGTTAAATAGTCTTTTTTGTCTTGTGTTTCTATGGCTATTTTTGAGGTTGGGGTTGAGACACCCAATTGTCCCCGTGATTTTGAGAAGTTTTTAGAGTTTAGTGTTTAAGAGAGCATCAAGGTATATTATTCTCTAACTTTGCTTGTTAGCACATATACTCATAATTTAATAATTATATGTGTATATATGTATATAAACTAACAGAGTCCTCAGCTACCGATATGATAGTTTTTAGTAGATTATTAAAGAGGACGTGAAGGTTAAGGAGGATCTTGCTACCCTTCGACAACAACATGAAACCCTAGGGAAGGAAGCTAGGAGGCTAAAGTCGCTTTTGATAAAGAAATAGAAGAATCCAAGGCTAAGGAGGTCGAACATAAAGATAGCTTAAACACCAAATTGGACAGACTTAAGGGGCATTATAAAGCTCAAGGAGAGGAGTTGGCCAAAGCCAAAAAAGAAGACAAAGGTATTATGACCTCAGCACAAGCTAAAAACGAGGTTAGTGTGAAGGCTTTTAAGGTTCTTCAAAAGCCTAGGTGGAGAGCCAAGATAAAGGCCAACCTTTGACTTTCGGTTTCTTGAATGGGAATGCACCTCACGTTGAACAATTATTTGATCAAAAGTATGAGGAAGCAAAGAAGGTTGAAGGCTCCTTCTGTAACACCCCGTAAAAATTTAACCGAAAATTTAATAAAAGAAATTAAATTAATTCCAAGAAGGGTAAAAATAAAATTTTCACAAACGTCTGAATTTGGGTACGAAACTTGCACCGTTGCGTTCGTAGTAATTTTCTAGACAATTTTAATAGATAAAGTTTTGTGATCAGAGCTCGTATGAAAAAGTTATTAAATTTTAAAGATTTGAAATTGAAATAATTAAAATATAAATATTTGTTAAGAAAATGCAAATTATGGAAGGTTAACCGGTCAACACCCAGGTTAGGACTGGTCGACCCCTAGTAGTCTACCGCTCCAAGTCCCCCGGTCGACCGATCGAGCGTTGTTGGCTAGGGTTTGCCTGGGCTGAAAGGGCCCGATTTTATAAAATTTAATCTAATGTTCCGATTCGATTCTTACCCCTATAAATACAATGTTAATCTCACGTAAGAAAATCTGATCTAATTCTGAATGTACCGAAACTCTGTCTCTCTCAATACTCCTTACTTCTCTCCAAATCCAAAAGGAGAAGACCAACGAAGCAAAGCAGAGGCAATTCAAGGCAGATTAAGAGGGTAATAGCTTATTAGAGGTGAGTAGATTCATTGTTAATTATGTCGATTTATATGTAATTGAGTTTTTCTATACCCTATTTGATCTAGAATTGGTCTAATTTAATCAGAGATAATGTTTATCTAGTGATGTAATAGATTGGGAATTTGATAGAAATTTAAACCATGTCAATACTGTCCTTGTTTGATCTAAATTTGGTTAAAGTAAATTTTGTTTGGATATAAGTCAATTTAGGTTGAACATACTCTTTTTGTTAAATTGAATATAAACTGAGATTTCAAACCCTATTAATTTTAAACCCGAGTTAATTTTATTTGATGATAAATACACTTACGAAATTACAAAATGGTTGGAAACTGAAATTGAGAATTTTAGGAATGGCATATTAATGAAATAGGGTTTATTGGAAAACAAAATTAATTATTCAACAAATGAAAGCAAACGAAAAAAATTAACGTAAACTAAATTGACTGGTCGACAGGCTTACTGTAGCTAATCGACCGTCGACCGGTCATCAAATTTCAAGTGCAGGTTGAACCTCGGCCTAAGGTCCAGGTTTATATATTTATATAATATATATGTTAGTGTATTATTAGGAAATTAGTTTCCTAATTCTCAACTTTTGGAGGTTACAGGACTAGTTAGATAATGTACGCAGCCATTTTGGCTAGACACCATTCGTTTGACAAAGGAGATTCAATCGCCAGTAGAACTCACAAGAGGTTCCTCGTTGGATGCACAACACTGTTGGTGGATGCCTGGAGAGGTGTGTGGCCTGACATTAATGGGATGTATCGGTGCATACAACAATTAGGACGTGACATCGTTGTGGATGCCCGATGCGGTGCAATAAGTGGTGTGGAGTTACCATAGAGCTTAGACATGGATACAATGATCTAAAGATGTCTTCGATGTGAGTTGGCATTGCGGGCTCCTCTCAATGCGTAAGTATGATACGATGTAGTCATGGTTTGGGAAAATCCAAGGGAAATATTGTATGCAACCATATGTTTGGATTAGTCCTAGAGGCTATTATTCCGATCCGTAGCTGATTTGAGTTCTATTATTTGTTTGACCCTAAGTGTAAACCTTCATAAGACATTAGGTGTAGGTATATTTAGAGCCATATTCCTTAGGTTAATATGACCAAAACTAGTAAGTAATACATAACACAAGTAGGACACCATAGGCCACATAGACTATAAATGAAGTCAATTGCATGTGATCACCATATTTTAATGATGTAACTCATTCACCATACTTTTATTTGACTCTCTCCTTTCTTTTTTACCTCACCATAGGATGACAAGACAGCAGGTGATTGACCTAGATCTATTACATGGAGGTGTGAGCTTAGCATTGGCACCGCTAATTACTCTTTATCACTCTCCATGCAACTATTTATCGTATTTAGTACTTTTAAGACTTTATGTTGTTACTTTGTAAAACTCTGCATTTTTGGACTACGTATATTTTAAGGTTGTGTTTTCTGGGATATTTTCTAAGATGGTAATTTTCTGTATTTGTATTTTACTGTCTACTGCTATGAGAATTGAAAGAGTAGAATGTATTAGATTTTATTCTTTATAATTTTAGTCTTTGTAATGTTTTAAAGTGTGAAAACATGTGCTTCTTGGCACAATACGAGTTCAAAAGTCACCCTAGGCGTTGGATCATTGTGTCCGGAGGTGTGAGTTGTCACATGTGGTATCAGAGCTTAGGATTCAGATTCGTTAAGAGCTAGGTACATATTGAGAGAACGTACTTAGAATATTTTGAAAAAAAAAGTTTTTTGAAAAGTCTTTCATATAGTTTTTTGAAATGGATTTTCAAAACATATATATATATTTATAGATAAAAACTATTCAAAAGTTTTATATAAATATAATACAAAAACACTATTATTCTTGCCCATACTATATATGAAAAAGTTGCAAATAATTCCTAAATCTCAAATAGAGAGAATGAGAAATCCTGTTAGTTGTGACTCAGGTGATGCAACCGAGGTTTCTGGCATGAACGCCCCGATATAGCTCTGTCTATATCAGAAAGCGAGAGAACTAGCCGAGCTTAACCCTAATAGGGGACCCATAGAGCATGCATCAGGTGTAGTTCCTACACACCCACATGTCGCCAATTTCACTAAGCCATGTAAGGACTTTGTGAGTCTACGTAGGAAGCCATATATGGGGGCCGAGTCGTATGTGGACTCCAAAGCATAGTCCACACTTGTGAGATGATTTTTGGATTGGTGGGCCTAGGAGATGATGTTAGGAGATAGCTTGCTTCTTAACATTTATGAAGAGAAGCTTTGAATTGGTGGGACATGGTAGTAGCGGAGACCAATGAGGAAAAAAATTAAGGGGAGTTTATGATGCACTTTGGGGTGGAATTTCTTTCCATTGCAGAGCAGGAAGTACAATTAGAGAAGTTCATACATTTGCAGCATGAAGAGATGTCGATGAAAGAATATGTAAATCGGTTCAATCAGTTGGCTAGGTTTGGTATCGATTTGATAAATACCCCTCACAAGAAGGCTTTGAAGTTTTCAAAGGGGTTGAATCAGCCTCTTTAAGATTTGGCCCTTAGTTAAATTCCAATAAGGGCGACTTACAAGGGTTTGGCGAAGATGGCTTTGCTAAATACCATTTTCAAGAAAGAAGTGAAGGGCGACCCCAAAAAGTCAAGAGGAAAGACACCTTAGTAGAATCAGCGCAAGGGCGGAATGAGGGCCCAAGTGAATATAAAGAAGCATGAGATCAAGTGCAGAAGATGCGATAAGGAGGGGCATGTTGTAAACGAGTGTAGGATGGACATCTCAAAGGTCAAATGTTTCAACTGCAATCTACTCGAACATATGAGGAGGGAGTGTCTAGCACCAACAAAGACCATTACCCAAGTGGTTTCAGCTTACACACCGGATGTTGTTCTCAACTCGGGTGCACCTCCAGTGGTGGACAAAGGGAAGTGGGTCATAATTGAAGGTATGTTAACTTTATCCGAGTTACCTATTCGTACCTTATTTGATATTGTGGCATCACACTCTTTTATTTCAAGTAGACTTATAGATGAGTTGCACTTAGACACTAGCATAGTTACAGACCAAGTACTTGTATCAAACCTTATTAGAGGATCGACTTATTTATCTATGATTTATAAGGGTTTGAAATTGTTTATTTTGGAAGTCAAGTTCGATTGCGATGCTTTTGTCTTAGTATTTTCTGGATTAGTTCTGATTTTGGGGATAGACGGGATGACCATGTATGGAGCAGTCTTAGAATGTGATCGGAAGGTTGTTCGTTTGAGTACTTATAGTCGATGTAGTTTAGAGGTTTATTGCAATCCCAGCGGTTCGGTTATGTTGAGTTACCTATATTTTTTGGACCTATCACATGATGAGTTAGCTTCAGTGCCTATAGTTCGAGACTACCTAGACGTCTTTTTCGAAGTTACTAATCTCCAATCAGAGAGAGAGAGATCAAGTTTCAAATTTATCTCGAGGAGAACGCCTGACTGTTGCCTTACCTTTAAGGCACATAGCTATTAAAGAAAAACATGAGCTGAATAAGCAAGTGAATGAGCTATTGGAGAAAGGCTTCATTAGGAGGAGTATTTCAAAGTAGGGAGCACCAGCTATCTTTGCCACTAAAGCAGATGGTTCTCTGAGGCTTTTCATCAATTATTGTGAGCTGAAGAAATTGGCAAAGAAGAATTATTACCAATTGTCCCGCATAGATGATCTCTTTGATCAGTTAGTTGGAGTGAAGGTGTTCTCTCAGCTTGACTTGGCTACTAGGTTCCACCAGTTGTGGGTAGTCGAGGACAGTATTCAGAAAACCCTTTTCATACGCCCGTCGGACTTTATGAATGGTTAGTCATGCCCTTTGCACTAACCAATGCACCCGCCTACTTTTTTGATCTGATAAATCGAGGTTTTAGAGGGCTGCTTAACAAGTTCATGGTGGTATTTGTCGATGACATATTTTTCTATTCGAAAAGCGAGAGGGGAAAAAGTTACATCTAGAAGAAGTGCTTAATACTCTCCGTGGGTATAAATTGAAGGCAAAGTTTTCCAGATGTTACTTTTGGCGCAATGAGGTTCGCTTTTTGGGACACATTGTCTTGGGTTGGCGGTTGATCCTAGTAAAGTTGTTGCGATACAAGATTAGTATGTGTTAAGGAATGCCATGGAAGTGGAAGTTTCCTTGGACGCAGTTTTGATGCTGGAGGGAAGAGTGGTGAGCTATGCTAGTCAACAATTGAAAGTCCACGAGAGAAACTATCCACCCCATGATCATGTGTTGGTAGCCATTATTTTCACCCCAAGTCATGGAGGCATTAGTTATTAGGAGAGCGGTTTGAGATGTATATGGATTATAAGTCTCTGTAATATTTGTCCTCTCAGAAGGATTTGAATTTAAGGCAATAGAGATGGATAGAGTTCTTGGCGTCGTATGATTTCGATATCTTCTATACTCCAGGCAAGGGCAATGTTATAGCCGATGCCTTCAGTAGAAAGCATGTGATGTTGAGTCCTATGTTCTTAGAGTGGAAGCATTAGAGTTTATCTTTATGTTCAATTTTTGACCATCGTCAGACATCATTCTAGAATTGTTAGGTGCCTTGGATGTGCAACCTACACTCATGGACTGCATTGGGTCAAATTATAAGCAAGATACAGAGTTATTGGATATTTTTGAGAAGTTTGGTAGAGGAGGGCAGTTGAGTCATTTGAGGCGCTACACCATTGACTCGAAGGGGTTATTATGGAGAGATGGTAGACTATATGTTCCTCTCATAATGGATATGATTGACATGGTGCTAGCCGAGTCTCATCATTCTAGGATGTCTATTCATCCTAGTGGAGAAAAGTGTATCGTGATATGAACAGAGTCATTTATTGTCCGGGTATGAAAAAGCATGTGGCAGAGTATGTGTCTAAGCGTATGACCTGCCAAAGGGTAAAGATGGAGTAAAAGAAACAGGAAGGATTGCTGTAGCCATTAGATATTCCGTAGTGGAAGTGGGAGAATGTTTCTATGGATTTCACTGATGGACTGCCTATGAGTAGGAAAGGGAATAAGAGTATTTGGGTTATAGCAACTGACTGACCAAATGTGCTTATTTTGATCTTGTTAGGAATGCAAGGACTGCAACGTCTTTGGCGACTCTATACGTGAGGGAGATAGTTAGGCTACATGGAGTTTCTTCTAGCATTGTTAGTGACCGAGTCCACTATTCACCAACGAGTTTTGGAGGAGTCTTCAGGAGGCTTTAGACACTGAGTTGAGCTTAAGCATCGCTTATCACCCGTAGATAGATGGATAGACATAGAAAGTGAACCGGGTTTTGTAAGATTACTTCAGATGTGTATCTTGGATTCGGAGGATCTTTAGAGGATCGTTTGCCACTAGTAGAGTTCACTTATAATAAATAACTATCACGCAAGTATTAGGATGGCACAATTTGAGGCGTTATATGAAAGGCCTTGTTGATCACCGTCTTATTAGTGGACACTATGGATAATATTATTCTTGGACTAGATATGGCGAGGGAGATAGCAGAGAAGGAAGACTTGATCCATAGAAGGACGAAAATCGCGCAAGATAGGCACAAGTCTTATGCTGACAAGAGACACATAGAGTTGGTGTTTGCAGTGGTTGACATGGTTTTTGTAAAGGTCTCATCGCTTAGGCATGTCATGAGTTGTGGTAGCTCGGGAAAATTTGCGCCAAGGTTTGTAAATCCTTTTTTGATCACTGGTAGAGTAGGGAAGTCAGCTTATAAGGCGAAGCTTCCTGAAAAGTTAGCGGGAGTACACGACTTTTTCCATGTATCACACTTGCGAAAGTGTCAACATGACTCAGCAGCTGTAGTAAAGCAGAGTCAGCTAGAGGAGATGGTAGTAGAAAGGGAGTTACTTGTTCACCATGCATGTACCCGTATCCTTGAGCATGGTACAAAGTGACTCCGCAATAAAATTATTAAGCTTGTTAAGGTCCAGTGGTGAGACAACCTAGTGGAGAGTACATGGTTGCCTTAAGAGAAGATTCAAGCTACCCATCCAGAACTCTTTTTTGGTATGTTTCTATTTTATTTAATATGTCTACGTCTACTTAGGCTCTTAGGATTTAGCTTAGTGTACCCAATAGATAGGGATGTTTAGACATTAGGAATAGATGCGAAAGTATCATTAGGGCATGTTTTAAATGTTGATTGCTAATGGATGTATTTATTAATTTTTGCACACACAGACAAATATATATGTATATATTTAGGTTAACATGCACTCACACCATCACTTACTTTATCGCATCAAGTTATATGCATATTTTGTCGCATACAGATTGAATGGTTGCTCATATATGTGGAACTGCCAATATATTTACATAGGATGTTGCATACATTTTAGATATATGGTACAAGCACGTGTATTCCAGGAGGTAGACTACATCTAGAGACCGCCTCATTTTTGCATTAGTTTAGGTTCCTATGCATTCCATGTGTTATCCATCCTTTGAACCAGGCAGTACTCAGACAGATTGGACGAATCAAACTCAAAAGTTATTAAGGTAGGAAGCCCGGAGAGATAACTGCAAAGCCAAAAACTCAAGTACAAACAAGACCACAAATTAGAGGCAAACCATCCCCAAAATTCCAAAGTTAGAATTTTACTAAGTATGGGATAGGTGCCAATCCCCTACCTAGGGATCGATACCTGTCCCATATGCTGAATTTCACTAAGTGTAAGATAGATACTGATCCTCCAACTAGGGGGCTCGGTACCGATCCCCGAATTTTCATCTAAAGTAGCCCCTACTCCTTCCACTCACCATTAATGATTCCAAGAGCCCGTTTCAAGTTCCTTTCCTATGATTATATGCAATTCTCTATCGATCTACATGAGCACTAGAGTTAGTAACTCGATTCTTACATAGATCCATCATTTGGACCAAAAAACACCAAGAACTCTGTAAAACAACCTAGGAAACACGAAGTCAACATCAAGGCGAACCAGTGGAAAAATTTGCATGACCCCTGCTTGCATATATAAGGATCGGTACTGATTCCCCCTATAGGAGTCGGTACCGATCCCCATACTTAAGTGATTTGGAGTCCAAACTTTCTGGGAGACTTGGTCTTGGCGGTGAGGTTCTGTAGGAGAATTTCAGCGAGATATTTGGTCATTTACTCCTATAAATACATGAGCAATGCTTTATTCTAGGGATCTTTACGTGGCAATTACACTCTTACTCTCTTGTACTCACGGATCAATACTGATCCCACTCTCTTGTAATCAAAATTCTAGTGCAAAATCAATAAAAAAAATCCTTCATGTGGACGTAGGTCAAGATTGCCAAACCACTATAATTCTATGTGATTGTTTTCCTTCACGTTCATTAATTTTCTTCAGTATATTCTCTACTACATACTTTTCTTGGGTGTTTGTGCCATTTTTGGTTCAAACATTTTGGTGCTTTCATTGAGAAGGAAATTCTCAGGTTATTTGGATCCATCATCTATTATTGGATTTCCTATATCCAAAAGATAGATCCAATTTCCTTACCTCCTAATTATACAACTTAGATTTTCAAAGATCTAATAGAAGTTTTCCACCGTGGGCCCACTAAGGAAAGAATAACGTACCATAACTATCAGAGCTAATACCAGTGATGCTGAGAATCAGAATCCTCAGCATATGGATGAAGCTGTGCAACCAGGACAAACAAAGATTCAGACTCCAACTAACGTCGTGACCAAAATGGAGATGGATAGGATGATGAAGCAAATGTAGGATAGATTCTAGGCTACTCATAATGAGATGGATCAAACGATGCAGCAGAGCTTGAGGATGCTGAATGAATTGATTCAAAATAGTAGAAGATGGAGTAGAAGAGATTATAGTTCAGAGTTAGAGAGTTCTTCATCTGAGCAGAGGCGGTGGGATAAAAGGAAGAAGTGGACTCAAAACACTACTGGAGTGTCGTACCAAGGGAGAATGCCAAGCAAAGGCACAAGTACGTGGATCGGTACCGAACCCATAGGACGGGTCGGTACCGATCCCACTTATGGTAGGCCCAATTCCCATCATCTGGAAGGTGGCATGGATGAGACCTCTAGACGTATTGCTGATGGTCAGAGTCTGGAGTATCGAGCTGCAGTTGATAATACGATGCACGAGAATCAAACATGGGGACTGCTGGATGAATGAAACCCCTGAAGACTTGGGATCCTATGCATCGAGAACTTTCTCGGGAGCGTTTGTCGGGTCGAGCACTCAAGGCAGGTCCCAATGACCACCATTTAGTCGAACCTATGGACCTGGATTACTTGGAGGATATGACCAGGAAACTTGTTAGTGAAAACAAGTTCAGAACAAAAGGTGAATAGGGTACCTCTCCTAGTTGGAATCCATTTACAGAGAACGTCCTGCACTAGAGATATCCCCAGAGGTTTAATATAATGAAGATGTCGTTGTATGGAGAAACAATGGATCGTAGGAATCACTTGATGAGGTATGAATGGCATATGGATTCAGCTAGAGCTTTGATGCCATAAAATGCCACTGTTTTTCGATTTTTCTAAAAGGGGTAGCTACGATGTGGTTCACTCGGCTTCCGCCGAAGTCTATATCAACTTTTGCAGAGTTGTCGCGAAAATTTCTAGAGCAATTCCACCTACATACTTCATGTCCAAATTATGTAATGTCATTATCTAACCTCTTCCAAGCCGATGGAGAGTCGCTAAGGGACTTCTTTAATCGGTTCCATATAGCAGTGACAGAAGTTATAGATCCTAAAGAAGACATAGTATTGATGACGCTGATTATAGGGATTCATCCCGATTCGGGTTTTGAGGACTGGTTAAAGAGAAAACCTTCATTGACAATGGATGCTTTATACAGAAAAGCCAATAAGTACTTATAAAAGCGCACAAATGTTCATGGAGGACTGGTGCTAGGAACTCAGATGAAGTGATATAATGCAATGTCGCTGTGAAGCAGGTCGGGGGAAACTCTACGAACGCAACTATTAGTGCCAGGGATTCTAATAATCAGAGGGAAAGGAATCAAGCTCCAGGCGGCCAATGCAACGGTAACAATGAGCACCCGAGGAACTTAAGATCAGAAGAATACACACCTCTAAACCGTATGTTGGAAAATGTCTACCTTACCATGCAATGGATGGAGCAATATAAGAAGCCGTCCTGGAGAGAGGTGACCGATGAACAGAACCGCTCAGAAAAATACCGTCGTTTCCATGAAACTAACGAACATAACACTAATGAGTGTCGACATTTGAAAAGTCTGATTGAGGAGCTGATAAGGAATAACAAGCTCTAGCAATAC
Organism: Allium fistulosum; assembly: GCA_030737815.1. Taxonomy (NCBI): domain Eukaryota; kingdom Viridiplantae; phylum Streptophyta; class Magnoliopsida; order Asparagales; family Amaryllidaceae; genus Allium; species Allium fistulosum. The sequence goes on from CM060903.1 coordinate 1,409,955,534, forward strand.
GTTAAGGAACTACCAAATGGTGGGGAAACTGTAAGACCCTAGGGTCTACCTGCTCTCGGAGAACTTCCCAAATCCAGTAGTAGAGGCCAAGATGAGTTGATGAAAGACTGGTCATCAACTAACCAGCCACCCATGGATGAACCAATTGCTTATGACAATGCTACTCCATTCTTCATTATGTAATTCCCTTTCACAAATAAGCTTCCCAGTAACACTTGAGGCATTGTAAATAGGCAAGACCTGTCATATTTTTCTACTCATTACTAAAATTTCCTTCTTGAGCCGATGGAACCATGCTCCTACAAGTAACTTTCATGCCCCACATAGTAAGCCACATGACACTTCTTGAACTAATAGAACAACTGGATCGATGGTCACATTCGATCCCTAACCTTTTGAGAACCAGTGTTGCTCTGACAACATCGGAAGGTCTGAATCGCCGAGTTGACGGTCACATTCGATCCCTAACCTTCTGAGAACCGGTGTTGCTCCACCAATATTGAAAAGGTCCGGACCGCCGGGTAGAAGGTCATATTCGATCCCTAACGTTTTGAGAACCGGTGTTGCTTCGGCAACATCGGGAAGGTCCGAACCTCCGTGTCGATGATCATTTTACGATCCCTACCCTTCTGAGAACCAGTGTTGCTCCAGCAACATCATGAAGGTCCGAACCGCTGGGTCGACGGTCTCATTCGATCCCTAACCTTCTAAGAACTGGTGTTGCTCCAGCAACATCGGGAAGGTCTGAACCACCTGGTCGACAATCACATTTGATCCCTAACCTTTGAGAACCAGTGTTGCTCCGATAACATCGGGAAGGGTCGAACCATCGGGTCGACAGTCACATTTGATCCCTAACCTCTGAGAACCAGTGTTGCTCCGATAACATCGGGAAGGGTCGAACCATCGAGTCGGCAGTCACATTTGATCCCTAACCTTCTGAGAATCAATATTGCTCTGGCAACATAAAAAAGGTTCGAACCGCCGGGTCAATGATCACATTCGATCCCTAACTTTTTGAGAACTAGTGTTGATTCTGAAGCATCAGGAAGGTCCAAACTGCCGAGTCAATAGTCACATTCGATCCCCAACCTTCTGAGCACTAGCATTGCTACGACAATGTTGGGAAGGTTTAAGGCAGAATCCGTCATTTCCCATCTTCTATAGAATAAAATGGCTTTCCGAGTCAGAGACTTTGTTTTCTTATTACTTAAGGATTGTGACTTTACCAACTGGAATGAACCGATATGTGTATAATATAGGTATGCAGGTATCCGAAGATAGGTGCCAACCAAACTTTTACGATCCATGATCGAACCCCTAAAGTTCTTCTTGGTAACCGAAGATTGAGACCTTCCAACTCTAGTCCTTGGATTGGGGGCAGGAGTATAAACTAAAGATGGATGTAACATTACCATCCATCAGCCAACTCTTGTCCGATATGTAGGGGCATGAGTATAAACCCTAAAGCGGATATGACCTAACCTCCATACTTTAACTCACGCCCTTAATCTAGGGGCAGGAGTATAATCCAAAATGAACATGATATGACCGTTCACTCTCACAACTCTTGTCCTTGGATTAGGGGAATGACTATAAACCGAAATAGATGTGATAAAACCATCCAATCCTTGACATTTTTCCTGAAGTAGGCAAAAAAAAAGATCCATACTCGGCGTAAGGTGAAATATCACTTATGAACTTTGAACCGACGCCCAGAGTTAGGCGCAGTTGGTAATAAACATCCTGGCTGAGGATGTATGAATTATGTTCTTAAGTAGTTAACTAAAACTAAAACCCGGAGCTCGGCGCAATCGGAAATCGGTATCCCAGAAAGGGGTACATGAACTACTATCCTAGGTGGTCAATCCCGATCGATGCTTAGAGGCAGGTGCGATCGCAATCATAATCCTAAAGAGGAAAATGAAAAGGCCAACTCACTAGCTAAGTTGGGCTATTCCGAAGATGCGCAGTTCATGGGCTTGGTTCCGGTGGAAGTATTATTAGCTCCGAGGGTCGATCGAATGGATGTCGATTGGATCTCAGAGTTTAGACTAGAAAAGGAGTCATGGATGACTCCAATCAAAGACTACTGTAGAGAGGAATCCTTTCGGACAGTAGGAAGGAACAATGGAAGCTCCTTCGCCAAGCTTCAAGACATATCCTTCAGCAAGGAGCACTTTATAGGAAGGGATTCTCGGTCCTAATGATACGGTGTGTCACTCACGACGAGGCCAAGCTAGTCTTAAGAGAAGTTCATGAAGGGGCCCATGGCAACCACACTAGTGGGCAAACCTTAGCAAAGAAGATCCTTCATTACGGGTATTTCTGGCCAACCGTCAACCAAGATACAGTTGGTTACAACCGAAATCATGATAAGCACCAGAGATTTGCTAAAATTCTGAGAGCCCCACCAATAAAGATTAGTCAAATGGTCAGTCCTTGGCCATTTGCAGTTTGGGGAATTGATATCATCGGTGTGTTGTCGATATCTAAAGTTTGCCTGAAGTATGCCATCATCGCAGTTGATTGCTTCACCAAATGGGCTGAGGCAGAGCCGTTAGCCACGATCACCACAAAGAAAGTAATCAACTTTGTTGTCCAGAATATCATCTGTCGCTTGGAGTTTCACAGGCAATCGTTATCGATAACGTAACCTAATTTGACAGTATCGAATCCAAAGATTTCTACCGCTGACATCGCATAGAGAGAGATTCGCTGCGGTGGCACACCCCCAGGAGAATAGATAGGTTGAAGCTGTAAACAAGGTTATCAAGTCCATTCTTAAGAAGCGATTGGAAAAGGCTAAGGGCAAGTGGGTCGATGAACTTCCATTAGTATTATGAGCTTACCGAACAACCCATAAGTCAGCGACTGGCCACTCTCCATTCACCCTAGCCTACGGATCAGAGGCTATGATTTCGGTTGAAATAGAAGTACCTCCTCATCGAATTACTCATTGTAATCCACGAATGAATAATAAGCTCCTTCTGGAATCCCATGGCATGATCAATGAGAAGCGTGATGAAGCTGAGTTGAGAGCAGCTGAACACTGACACCAAGTCGCTTGGTATTACAATGCTAAGGTTTGGAATCAGACCTTTGAAATCAATAGCTTGGTCCTCAAACGAATCTCCCTAAGCCCTTGGAACTTGGGCTCGAGTTGGGAAGGTCTATAAACAATAGAGTAAAAGCTTGGAGATGGAACTTTCTGGCTTGCAACGATTGATGGGATTTCACTCCCGAGGGCGTCGAATAGCGAACACTTGCGATGCTATTTCACTTAGAAATAAATTATGAATGATTTATTAAAGCTATTGCAGGTGTGCAGGTACTCGGAGTTAGGTGCCGACAAAACTTCTACGGTCCATGATCGGACCCTTGAAGTTCAACTTTCCTTGGCGTCCGAAGGTCGATTTCAGTCAACTCTTTCAGCCCTCTGCATGGGGGCAAATCAAAGTGGACGTGACATGACTGTCCACTCATTTTCTCATGCTCAGAGTTTGGCCAAGCGTTAATGTCTTTCCTAGAGGATGGCGAGACCGAAGATCCTTGCCTGAAGTAGGTGAGGCAAAAGATCCACGCTTGGTGAAAGGCAGGATCCTACTTATAAACTTCGCTTGATGCCTCAAGTTTGGCACGATTGAATTTTACTACCCTAGAAAAGGATACCTAAACCTCGATCTAAATTGGTTAGCCTTGACAAATGCTCGAAGTTCGGCATGGTCGAAACAGGCATCCTGAAGAAGGAAGTCCGACTTGCTGTTCAAGGCAATTTACTTCAATCGATGCTTGGAGGTAGGAGCGATCGTAGATAATGTTTCTTTAAAAGGAATGCTTGAATCACCTTTCCGAGTGGTCGAAGTTCGATCGGGTACCAGAATTAGATATGGTTACATGTAAATGCCCAAAGATTGATGCTTCAATGATTGCTTTACGATGAAAGGCCGACAAATCACGGAATAGGCTGATGACTTAGTCCAATAATAATCCTGATATGAAATGGATTGAAAGTACATTAAATGGAAAGCATATTTCTCAAATACTTAAACAAATTCGCACAAAGATTGGGCAAAATAAAAGTCTTTATTATTCACAGTCAAAATAGAACTTGGAAAGAAAAGTACAGGTTTTATTTACACCTAAGCTAAAAATAAAAGCGGGGCTGAACTTGCACAATATCGGCCTAAAACAAAAACAGACTCCTACAACTGCAAACCAAAAGCAAGTCTAGCTACACAAAACAAACAACAACATCAACAATAAAGATGATGACCTATATATACCTACATGAGTACATGCATATGATCGAGAGCTTCTACAAGGAGTGCACGTGTATACGTGTATGTAATCATATTCGACACCCAACGACTAGAGTCAAAGAAAAGCAAACTCACACCTGGAGAATCCATAAGAGGAACTAGTTTAGAATTACTAAGCTCAGAACAATAGATTAAGAGAGCATTCTCCAAATTTATAACACTGGACACTGGTCAAGCATCGTGATGAATACCTATGGACATAACTCTTCTCAAAAGCAATCCGCTGCAAGGATAACGACCATTCAAAGCACATAGTAGAATCCCTTATAGCAATCCTGACTTGTCTCCATTCAAAGCACATCATGTTTGAAACAAGATATACTTTGGGGGCCAAATGTTATCCAACCTTTGAATAAGGCAATATCAGATAGATTGGACGAATTGAACTCGAAAGTTATCAAGGCAGGAAGCCCAGAGAGATAAATACAAAGCCCAAAACTCAAGTACAAACAAGACCACAAATTAGAGTCAAACCATCCTAAAAATTTACAAAGTTAGAATCACACTAAGTGTGGGATAGGTACCAATCCCCCACCTAGGGATCAATACCGATCCCACATGCTAAATTTCACTAAGTGTGGAATATATACCGATCCTCCACCTAGGGATCGATACCGATCCCACATGTTGAATTTCGCTAAGTGTGGATCATGTACTAATCCCCCACCTAGGAGACTTGGTATCGATCCCTGAATTTTCATCTAAAGTGGCACCCACTCCTTCCACTCACTACCGATGATGCCAAGAGTCTGTTTCAAGTTCCTTTCCTACAATTCTACGTAATTCTTTATCGATCACCATGAGCACTAGAGTTAGAAACTCCATTCTTACATAGGTCCATCATTTGGAGCAAAAAAAAAACATTGAGACAACTATGCCTTGGAAACACGAAGCCAACATCAAGGCAAACTAGTTTAAAAAGTTGCAAGACCCCTGCATATATATATATGGATCGGTACTGGTCCCCCTATAGGGGAGGTACCGATCCCCATCCTTAGGTGATTTGGAGTCCAAACTTTCTAGGGGACTTGGTCTTGGTGGGGAGGTTCTGCAGGAGAATTTCAGCGAGATATTTGGTCATTTACTCCTATAAATACAAGGGCAATGTTTCATTCTAAGGATCTTTACGGGGCCATTACACTCTTACTCTCATGTACTCATGGATCAATACCGATCCAACTCTCTTGTAATAAAAAATCCGGTGCAAAATCAATAAAAATCCTTCAAGTGGACGTAGACCAAGATTTCCAAACACTATAATTCTGTGTGATTGTTTTCCTTTGTTTTCATTTAATTTTCTTTAGTATATTCTCTACTACATACTTTTCTTGGGTGTTTGTGCCATTTTTGGTTCAAACACCATGCCTATATGTACATATTGCACTAGAATATCTAAACTAAGGACAATGGTTGCCAGTGGTTGATGGTTGTAAGTATTAATTTTGGCATGTACGAGCAACATTTTTTCACTCTTGGAGATTTCAAGGATGAAATCCTTTAAGAGGGGAGAATGTAACACCCCACGAAAATTTGATCGAAAATTTGATAAAATTAATTAAATTAATTATAATAAGGGTAAAAATGGGATTTTCCCATACATTCGAATTTGGCAAAAATATACCATTGTGTTTGTAGCGATTTTGTGGACAATTTTCATATATAAAGTTTTGTAATCGGAGCTTGTATAAAAAAGTTATCGAAGTTTGATGATTCGCAACTGAAAATAATTAAAATATAAATATATGGTAAGAAAATATAAAATAGAGAAGTTTAACTGGTTGACGCCTATGTTGGGACCGGTCAACCCCTAACGGTCGACTCCCCAAGTCCATCGGTCGACAGGTCGGGTGTAGTCGGTTAGGGTTTGCCTAGGTCGAACGACCTAGATTTTAAAAAATTTAATCTAATGGTCCGGTCGATTCTTACCCTTATAAATACAACGTTAATCTCACATAAGAAACTCTAATCTAATTCTAAATATACCAAAACTCTGTCTCTTCCTAAACTTTCTGCTTCTCTCAAAATCAATTTGTTGTTCAAAAATAAAAATTTTAAAAATTAAAAATCAAAGATTACAAAGAAGAGGAAAATATTCTCAAGGGCAAATGGAATGGAGAAAAATCAATGAAGCGAAGCTGGGGCAATTCAATGCGGATTAAGAGGGTAATAGCTTATTAGAGGTGAGTGGTTTCGTTGTTAATTATGTTGATTTACATGCAATTGAGTTTGTCTACACCCTATTTGATCTAGAATTGGTCTAATTTAAACAGAGATACTACTTATTTGGTGATTGTAGATAATTTGATAGAAATTCAAACCATATGAATACGATCCCTATCTAATCTAAATTTGGTAAAGTAAAATTCGTTTGGATATAAGTCGATTTAGGTTGAACACACCCTTTTGGTTAAGTTAAATATAAATAGAGATTTTAATACCCAATTGATTCTAAACCTAAGTTAATTTGATATGATGACAAATACACTTTTGAAATTATGAAATGGTTAGAAACTGAAATTGAGAATTTTAGGAATGGCAGATTAACGAAGTAGGGTTTACTGGAAAATGAAATTAATTATCCAACAAATGAAAAAAAAATGTAAACTAAATAGATCCGGTTGACAAGCTAACTGTAGCCGGTCGACAACGAGCGATCAACTGCTATAGTAGCCAACGATCATAGAATTTCAGGCATGGGTTGAACCTCGGCCTAAGGCCCAGGTTTATATATTTATATAATATATATGTTAGTGTATTATTAGAGAAATTAGTTCCCTAATTCTCGACTTTCGGCCGTTGTGGGACTAGTTAGATAGTATACGCTGCCAATTTGGCCTAGACATTATTTGTTCGACAAAGGTGATTCAATCATCGGTAGCACTCGTAGGAGGTTCCTCTATGGATGCGCAACACTGTTGTTGGATGCTTGGAGAGGTGTTTGGCCCAGAACTAACGTGAGGTTCCTTAGTGCATATGTCAACTAGGACGTGACACTGTTGGTGGATACCCGGCACGATGCAATAAGTGACATGGCATTACCATTGAGCTTGGAAACAGATGCAGCGACCCTAAGACATCTTCAGCACGAGTCGACATTGCGAGCTCCTCTCAATGCGTAAGCATGATACATTGTAGTCGTTGTTTGGGAAAATGTTGTCCCAACGATGGTATTGTGTGCGACCTTATGTTAGGAGTAGTCTGAGAGACTATTAGTTTTATCTGTAGGTGATTTGAGGTTCGATTAGTTATTCAATCCTAAGTGTAAACCTTCATACGATGTTGGGTCTAGGTATATTTTGAGCCATATTCCTAGGTTAATATGACCAACACTAGTAAGTTATACACAACAGAAGTAGAACACCCTAGGTCACATAGATTATAAATGAAGTTAATTACATATGACCGCCATATATTAATGATGTAACTCATTCACCAGACTTTTGTCTGACCCACTCCTTTCTTTTTTCCCACTATAGGAGGACAGGGCAGCAAGTGATTAGCCCAGATCTAGCACGTGGAGAAATGAGCTTGGATTTGGCACTGCTTAATATTTTTATCACTCTCCATGTAACTATTTATCTTATTTAGTACTTTTCAAACTTTATGTTGTTACTTTGTAAAACTCAGGATTTTTGGAATACATATATTTTGAGACGATATTTTTTGTGATATTTTCCGATATGGTATTTTTCTATATTTATATTTTACTGTCTGTCGCTGTGAGAATTGAAACTGTAGAATGTTCTAGATTTTATCATTTATAATCTTAGTCTCTGTAATGTTTTAAAACCCGATAGCTCATACTTCTTGGCACAACGCAAGTCCAAAAGTCACCTCAGGCTTTGGATCGGTAGCCTAGAGGTGTGGGTCGTCACACCTCCTCTATTATTTTACCTGATCCTCAGGTAGAAAACGTTACTACCTCAAATGACATTAAACAAACAGAAACTTTGTAACATTATTTTTAGGTTGTATAACTTAACATTTTACCTGTTAATTTTGTTCTGGTTTGCTTTGATGTCTTACCTTACCTATATTTTGGTTGCCACTGCATTATAAATTTATTTTTTGTTTAGACCAAACCGAAGATGCTACTCTTGACTTCCATCTCTCAGTACAAAGTTCTTTAGAATCACAGTAAGGTAAAAAATTATCAACTGTTGAAAACATTAGTACCTGTAAAAGTTGCCTTTGCATAAGTAGACTGCGGAAAGTTAACTTAGCGAATCATCTTGAGGATGTGAAGGGTTATCATGATAAATCATGCGTTGAACTTATTAAGTCTTTAGGAATAAAGCTTCTAGATTGACGAACCGAATTTTCAGTTTGACCAATCAACTCAAGTTTGCCATACAAGACAGAGATGAGGTCTTTCAAGAATTTTCAAAGCTATCGAAATAGCGTCTGAAAGATAAGGTTCTAAAATAGAAACTATTAGAATTACTTCATAAGTTTTATGATCCTAATTTGAATAAAACTTTGGAGGTTGTTCCTGATTTTAAGTGCCTAACTCCATCTCCCCTGGCTATTGCTGAAGGGATATCAACTAAGAGTGGCTATATTCTTAAATACATTCGGTAGTGTTTCAATTTTTATTTTAGGACTAGATCCTAAGGACTCTTCACCTTATGAGCTCTCAATTTCTAAGGTGGATCTATGCAATGTTTCATCTTATGATATGGCAAAGCCCTTAGAATTGCTTGCCAAAGCTATGTTTGGGGGATTGAGATAATTCTAAGTAAAAAAGAAAAATTGGTCTTTAGGGAATTTGTTTAGTTTAATATTTGTAATCTTTTATAGTAATAGAAATTAAATTCATTTTTTGTTTTTTGTTATTGACTTCCTAAATTATTCAATTATTTTAGGAATCAACATGTCCTAATTATTAGGTCATAAGCATGATCATATATTCATTCAGCAATCTTACAATAATAAAGTTGACGACATACAACTTTTCAAAGCAAAGCTTGAGGCCGCAAATCCCTATGTCGGCTTCCTTAAATCTAAACTAACCTCACATGATCATAAATTAGAGCTTTATAAGGAAAGCAAAGCACTTAAACAATGGGTCAAAGATCTGGAAGAAAGTATCAATTCCATTTCGAAGACTGTACCACTACTGGATCGAACCTTAGAAAATTTTATTTTGTATTTATTGACTCAGTAGCCGGTCTTAGGAAATAGGTATACAACGTTAATGAGTAGCTTCTAAAGATTAAACTTAAGGAGATTGAGACTAAATAAAAGTCTTAAGCATTTATTGTACTACTGTTTCCTCTCGGGGAAGAGAAAGAGGTTGAGGCAGAGGTTTGGTAAAACATCCCTGCTCAAATATGACTAAGGTGGCTTTAAAATACCATAGTTCTTCACAACACGATGAGAGTCCACTTTTATCTTCCACTAAGAATCTATCCAAGGCCCTCATGGGGCTTAAAGATGGGAAAATCATTTCTTTTAAGCAATATAAGAAAAATGGACTGAAACCATGTATGATCGTATTGAGAAGCACTTCGAAGTAATTTTAGATGAGGCCACTACTAAGGCTAAAAATCAATCAAACTAAACACTTGATCATCTTCTTGTACTTAAGGGTTATTATGAGTATGTATTGGAGTCATGATAGCTTATATGGTTCCTTTTGACTTATCTTTTGTTTTGGATGAAGGAGAACTTGATCGTATCATGATGATAATATGTTTTCTACTACTCATTTGACTATGATGGGTCCTCAAATGGTAAGACATACCGTTGTTATTTGAGATTCAAGTGAGGTTCAAGTTCTTGGATATTCTCCTTTGGAAATTCCTCAAGAAGTTTTGGGCCATGGTAAGGCCACGGTGGAAGAATAAGTTCTTATTTGTACTATTTTTCTTTTGATTGTAAGCATATATTTTGTAAGTAATCTATTTTATAACTTTATGGTTTTTCTTTAGGCATCTTTCTTTTGCCTATAATATAATGCTCTCTTAATAAAAATTATTTTACCATCTCGGTAGTTTGTATATCTAATTTAAGTGTCATCGTTTCACATAATATAAAGAAGTCTCATCCTTTTGACATTGTATCATTTTCGACGTTTTTACCTTGTCAATTAAATTTTGGGTTTTACTAAAGTCGCTGAGGGAAATTTGTCTTTAAAGCGCCTCTTTGCTAATAATTAAGTGTTTCACATGTCATTATATCTCATGTTTATATTCTTTCATTTTAGAGGCATTATAGCGGATATTCTCGGTTCTTACCAAATTTAGTTTTGGATTGTAATTGTCGAGGCTTTAAGAGTGCATAATCTTTCCTTGTGATTTTTGATGCATTATTATGTTTTTGGGTTCGGTATCTACCAAGACCTCCATTTATCTTTGGGGTGCTTCACCCTTGGCATCTAGCCATCTATAATTCTATAACTTAATAGAATTTCAGACACACTCGAGTCTATCAAATTTGGTCTTATGTCATCTAGCTTTTGACATCTTGCCATAATATGTAAGGTTCTTGGTTTCAATAAGCCTTCTAATTGTCCTTGAAATGTATATCTTTTAGTGTCGAGCCATTCGTAATTCTATTGCTTAATTAGATCTCGCAGTCTATTTAGCTTTTACTTTCCTCTAAAGGCTTTTGGCTAGTGGAAAATTAATCTTAACTTGGGGTCTGTCTAAGCTGGCTGAATTTTGATGCTAACCTTATATCATATCTTTTCGGAATTGAACCAGCTTGGTGGTCTAATCTTTCTATGCTTGCTTTTTGGTATTTTAAACTTTCTTGGAATCTACCGAGTTTTTCTCGATGTCAGTCTTGTGGAAAATATCCTTTGATTGGAAATATACCTACTAGGTGCTTTGGACTACTTGCCCAAGGCTTTCCTCTCTGATTAGGGATCTACCCACTATGGGATTGGGATTACTTGCCCCAGGCTTTTTCTTTGATTGGGAATCTTCTCACGAAGGGCTTGGGACTACTTGCCCAAGGCCTTTCAAATTTTTTAAGACTAGTTGCCCAAGGCTACTCTATTTGTCTTGGGACTACTTGCCCAAGGCTACTCTTTGCATGTTTGTGTCGATTATTAATAAAAACTAGGTGATATGACATTCTCGTACTGCTGGTGGTAATAGTTTTATTGAGGGTGCATCATTGTAGGGGTACGCGATGGGCTCTTTCAGAGGTCTTACCTCTTGCCAAGAATACCCAATCGAACTTATTATAGATAAAAAGGGTTGGGGGCATGGAAATACTTATGAAAATATTATTATTATTTGAATACATAAACTTTTGGCGGGATCAACCTTTGGAAAATTTTATATTGACTATTTAGTATGTTTTAGTGGAGTAACACATATTTGCTACCATGCTACACCAAAGGGAGAAAGTATTTTTTTTTCAAAGAAATGTACTTTTAATGGAGAAGTTAAATATCAAAATTTATTTTCCTTTTGAAAAGTTCTACAAGGCAGTACTTTAAGAAGTATTATTTTTGAAAAAAAACTCTTTTTTTGAAAACTATTCAAATTTGGCCATTTTGGTGTATGAATTGTAATCCAGACCCAATCTATTATTTTACAAGAAGTTCTATAAAATTTTGCATGAAAAAAGCTCATGGATAACCATAAAGAGAAAAGAATGGGAGTTAGGCAGGACAAAGCTCAATTAGTTCATAATATGGAAATAGGAATTCCAAGAAGTTTGAATAAGAAATCTAGTAAGTGTCCTAGGCATAAACCTGACAGAAATGGCATTTGCCGAAGACCATGAATAAGGAATGTTGGAATACCGAGAGAAATCCAAGAAATACCCATAAGAAGTCCAATGATGCCCCCTAAGAACCAACCTAGCTGAAAGGGAAATTATCAAAGACTGTATATAGAGAAGCCTAAGAATACCAAGAGATACCCAAGAAATCCCTATAAGAAGTCCAATGATGCCCCCAATGGGTATAGCCCTAGCCAAAAAGGCAAGTGGCAAAGACCATATATTGAGAAGTCCAAGAACTCCGAAGGCAGAATAAGAAGTCGAATAAGGCAAAAAGAGCATTTCCCGAAGCATGTTTATAGAAAACCCAAAAATAATGAAAGCTTGTAATAGGAAACATAAGGAGATGGAGAACCTCAAAGACAGATAACCATCATCCGAAACTCCAAAAGTGTAGAGCTTCCTGAAAAACTTTATAATTTGCATCCTTATTCTTTGTCAAAATATGGAATAATATTTTCATTAACTGAAAGAAGTTAGTCCACTCACATTTTTTTCTAAAAATAAAAATGAAATAAAATTAAACGAAGCATTACAATCAAATATTAAGCTAATTATTAATAAATTATGAGGGTTCCACCTTTCGAATCATTGTCTCAATGGAATATGCTACTTTTGGCAGTTGTTCGTCTTATGCCCATTTATAAAATGGTAGATGCGGTAGTTTTTGTTTTTCAAACCTTCTATTTTTAGGGGAGGATAATTTAGGTAAGGGATCTTGTCATGATTTTTTCAAAAGACTTGGGATAAGATGTCATTAAGCAAAGTGGGAGTTCTCTCCTTTTTCGGTTTCTTTTAGGGTTCGTTGGTTAGAGTTGTAGGACAAGGCCTCTTGACATTTTGAGCATGATCTTCATGTAATAACCGGTCTTCATGTAATTACCTACACCTTTGGACATACCAATTCAAGGCCCAAAAGCAGCAGTTGAACTTGCATCATGCCAAGTACAAATCGTTAGGTTTTTATTAGTTTGTAAGGTATAAAGGTGAATATAATTTAAATATTGTATACTTCCAGATCTCACAGCGGAAGGAATAGAATATAAACACTAAAAATGTACCAAAACATTACTATCCTAAAGAAACATTGATTCATATCAGATTCATCTGAATAAATCTCTAAATAGAAATATATGTTTAACTGACATGTACAATAAGATACATAGTGAACTACAATAAATAAATAAATCTCCCAGGTACACAGTCACCTCCTCTGCATGGATTCTTTCTCTTCTCCCTGCCTAATCACTTTTTATGCATTAAAGGTACCGCTCGAAGAATCTCTTTCTTATTTCTGCCTTTCTCATGACTAAATATCTCTACAGTCAGTAAGTTGGAGTTGGATTGAATTGACTTCGTCTTCTTCCCTTCTTATCCTCGTCATACCACCTACTACTTATCATCTTGTAATAGGTATAAAGAGGAAAAACAAAAGGGGTCAGAGAAGGTCCAGTGAGTGAGTAATATCACTAATGATATGGTGTAAATTGACAGTTAAATTATCATTTATCTCTACACTGCCTAAGGGTGTTAATTTGTATATGCATACTATATTTAACAAATTATCCAACTGGTACAACGTAGGATAACAACCTATAATATGCCTAAAAGTATGATATTAATCTACAAAGATTTCCCACCGATGGTTGTACATCCAAAAAATGGGTAAACGCAGTAATGCATTAAGTAAACAGTCGTGATGGTAAACCATCGATATATATATATATATATATATATATATATATATATTGAGGAAACATTCTCAATAGTAAACCGCTTAAGTCACGCAAACACACATTGAGCATACATCACAATGCCTAGGTACACACTTGGTACACAATTCTGATAGTTAACTTCCTACCAAAGCATCGATTAACCAATCTCAATGGTAAATGTGTGCTATGCTCTATATCGTTCAACATGCAACAAAAAGGGTCGATAAATAATTCGACTCCCTAGACTGCCTAACTGGTTTTATAACCTACTAATGCAAAGGTATCCATCTCCTCTCTCTTATGGTCCATAATTAAAATATGCAATCGAGGCACGCTAACAGTAATAATAAGAGCATCTATTTGCGATATAATCACATGTCGCATTGAGTATCACATTATACAACATCATGAAGCAAGAACTCCTGAACATCACTAAGTGGGAAATAAAGTCTAGCACGTTAAACTGCTTCATGTAGTTACATGATCTCAAGAAGGCTAAGGAAGTGGGAACAAATTCCCCAGTACCATATTTTCAATTGACTGCACCATGTCTAGGTTCTGTCTGTAGATTTTCAATCGTCTAGATAACATGTCTGTAAATTGGTTCCCTATACCATATTTATTCTTTATTCTATGCACTCACGTAATTGGGTAACATAACCAACTGATTGAAAGGGAATTAGACTGAATGGGTACTCTAACCAGTCGATTGTTTGACCTCGAAAATGAATAGTTTTCTTGTGGGTTTGACTTAAGGTTATCTCGGTGTTTTTCAATTGATCGGCCTACAAATTTAATCGACTGAATTTACAAATATTTGATTTTTCTAAATGTTTAAATTACCATTTTGATTCGGTTTTGATCGTATATCATTGTTAATTCTTCTTTTTGAATTTAAATATAAATTTTGAATTATTATAATCCAACTTTTAAACAAGTATCTATATTTTCTACTTTTATTATCCAAACGTTTTGTGCAAAATATCCATTATACATCAACTATACAATGATTCTCTACACATATTCTATTTTACTCAAAATTGATAGAATCAGATCTAGATGATTTTAAGATTATACATATATATTCATCTTTTTTTTTGTAAATGACTTCAATTCTATTGCATTGAGTCAAATCTATATAATTTTAAGGGTGAATTTCATGCAGTCTACCCTCACAAAATTCTAATAATTATATTATCCAAATCATTTTCTAGGGTTTTCCAAATATTTTATTTCATATAAATCTTCAATTAAAAATCTTTAATTCAGATCCTAACCATTGGTCCTTAGGTTATAAGGGGATTTCAACATGACTAGGTTTTTAGGAGAATGCTCGCCTAGAGAAGGTGACATCTCTACTATGGAAGAGTTTGATTAGTTTATTATACATGGTAATTGTTAATCGACTTTTTAACCAAGTAGATTTTCATTGGAGTTCGAATGTTAAGATGAAGAAGAAACTATTCACGAACTTGGAAACATGATTAGAAAGGTCGTAGAAGCATAATCAACAAATTGCAAAGGTAAAGGGGCATAGTGGACCACTCGATACCAAGAGGAACCACTCGGTACCAAAAGCTTTTTGCTCTGCTTTGAACCTCCTAAACCACTTATACTTAAAGCACTAACTTAGATGATCATCACAGAGTGCTTTCCTTCAAGAATAAACAAGCAATTCTAGGGTTTCATGAGAAAAAGCAGGAAAATACAAGACATATGAAGAAGGTTGTCAAAAACAACTCAATTCAAGGAAAAGTGTTTGGAACGTAGCAGACCGAAGGTAGGAAGAAATATGGGAGAAAGAGGAAAGATTCCACCAATGAAAACCTCTCGGTACCGAGTGATTTCTACTGCTGATTGGGCCCACATTTTCCCTCCTGCACCTTTGGACTTAGTCTGGACCTTGTATTTCATGGGCTTCCGGCTCTACTAGCGAATTCCCCTATAAATACAGACCCTATGGCTACTGAAAGTGGACTTTCTCCTCTTCATAGTAACCAGGGCAGACATTGTTGATTGTTCTAGGCTTTAAAAACATGTCAATCCCTTGTACTTGTGACTCCTAATCAGATAATCAATAAATTACAGTGGATTTAGGCTAGAGATTGCCAAACCGGCTTTTCTATAGGTCTTTGGGTGTTGTGCCATTTTTTGCGCTAACATTTTAGTGCTTTGACTGAGAACTTTATTCTCATGGTCAGATCTAGCTTTCTACTTTGGGTTTAGAGAAATCCAGTAGTTATATCTAGAAGAATCGCTTTGAAGAATTCAAAAACTAGTTGATAGAAGTCAATAACGCCTAGGAAAGTTGGAAGATTGACTGCGACAACTGCTAGTACAGAAGGAACTGTAGCAGGTGGTGGTAAAGGAAATGCTCACTAGTTGGAAGTTACTAATCAACCAACAATACCAGGGTCATCTGCTCGGTAGGAGATGGTTACTAGAGTTGAATTCAACAAGACGATGAAGGATATTAACTAAAAGTTGGTGGATAGTCAAAAGGCTCTATGGGATAGGATGGATGCTAGCATAGCACTGCTAACCCAGCAATCACAAAGGACCAGGAGGAATAGGAGGGATGCTTCTCCTTCTAGATATGAAGAAGAAAATTTCCCATCTCAGAATTGGCGAAAATGAAAGACAAAAATAGAAGAAAGCAACTGCTGGACTGGTGAAAAGAGTTGCCAGAGGAAGTCAGAATGTTTCCCCTAAAAGAAAAAAAACTTAGTACCGAGAGGATTCAGCTCGATACCGAGAGGTTTTGTTGATAGTGGGGGGTTAGGGCGTTGAAGCGTTGGACTTATCTGACTCAGAGGATGATCTGCAACATGACAGTGACGATTACGAGCTGGACGTCGAGACCAATGAAGCTGGAGTTCAAACAGCTATAACAAAACTAACCAACTAAATGTTAACAAAAGACCAGAGCAGTGGTTCTCTAAGAGACTAGAGAGCCTAGATGTTAGCAAGAAAACCGATATCGTCTGCAGAGCAAAACGCTCGATTCACCCACTGATAGTCGACCTTTGGAATACCGTGCCAGCGAGAGATATATAGCGGACATAGTTAAGTGGTTGGTCGAGGAAAGCATAGGTAGAAAGTAACACCCCATCTTTGTACGCATTTACCTAAGAGAATTATGGAGTAATACTGTCGAGTAACACGGAGAATGAGGCGATGTGGGTGAAACACACATGAATATTCCCTTGGACCAACACTTAATACGTCACATACTATAAAAATGTCTCATCTTGACGTAAACAGTCTCGATACAAAGCAATAAATACGTGTGGTGCCTTAGGATAGAACAATTCACAATATAAAATAAACCATAAAGAACATAAAGTCATTAATGCAACGATAAAAATTAATACATTGCATAAGTTTGAGTGGGATACAAAAAGTCAAATTCCCACTAAATCTCAATTATATACAAGATAAATCCAATATATCTAATCCAACATCATTTACATACACGAGTCCAAATACACAATATACAATACATCTAGTAATACAGCCTCTAACTAAGCCCAATAAGAAATTCTGGTCACACCATCCCTAAGCTTGAAATGTGTCGAACTGACCCAAGTATTGTATAACCAATAAACGGGTCAGACTATGTTTAGGTTGATGGTGAGAATATAAATGATATCTCAAGGAATAACATATACAAAAAATAGTAAAAAAAATACAAACAAAGAAATAATAAAACATCCACGACACATTAAACAATATCCATAACCCGTCAAACATCATAACACTCATAAGTTAACAATCACATACATCACACAACACACATCAAAAATCCATCACACACAACATACATAACACATTGCCCATACATGACACATCACACACATCTGCACATCACACATCACATACATCTTACACAACATACATCGCAAACATCGCACACAACATACAACATGCATCAATTATCAATTCATTCATATTTATTTAGCAGTATTAGATTTATTCATTTTATTCTCCATTTTTATTTTTATTACTGCTACTGCTATTATATGTGCTGTTGTTATTGTTACTGCCAAAAGCCGAGTCTACACCCGAGCCTCATGGCTTCTCAAATGCAAAGGGAGACCCTACTCGTAAATTTTTGTGAGTGTCTTCACTAGCCTTTAGCTACACAATACGCACATCGCTTCCTCGCCTTCTTGCGTCCTCGCTTCTATCCTCAACCATATTGCCTCATTCTGTAATCGTCCCGTTGGCCTATGCGGAAAGCACACGGGCAGCCTAGAGTCAGGTTATCGTTGTTCTGGAGCGAAGTTAGGAAAGTTGCTGTGGAGCTCAAGAGACGAGCTGGATAGCGAGACGTACTTCCGTATATTATTATCATTCCACTGTGTATTCAATCATATGGGCAGGTCATTATAACTGTCAGTTTGTGTGTTGTTGTTGTAAACTCTGATGATGTATTATATGAACTGATATAGTTCTTTTGTTTAAAGATTATTCATTATCTATTATATATTGTTCCGCTACGAATGTGAGATTCTGTTATTGTTTCTATTTCTTCTTCTTTCTTCTTCTACCTCTTTCTTCTTTAACCCTAATGATTCGGTTTTCCGGCATTCGATGGTTCGGCATTTGATACAGTGGGCGTATTGATGTCGACTTTCGAAAGTCAAAAAATTGGGTCGTTACAGAGTGCCATGTTGTCGCAACCATTGGAGAGCTACTCCATGGTCAGTCAAGCTAGGATGGGGATAGTAAAAACTTCTGGCTATCACATCTACATAAGGGACTTAGTTCTCCTCTTTCCACTCAAAAGCGGAGATAATTATATTCCTGCTTTAAAAAGAAATAATATAATTTACCTCACACATCAAGTCAGAAATCCAAATAATATCGATTAATATTTGTGTATAATATAGAATAATTCACCAATATCCAAGTATCAAATACTTAGTCCTCGATGAATTACCGGACATTATACTTGTGTTTAGTAAATAAGTATACCTGACATTGACATCCCATAGCGCCTGGTGAAATACAATCATATACTCAACATGCTCGATTAGTCAATATTAAACAAATTTCCACTTCGCTTATTAATTCACTGTCGCTTAAATCATTCTTCAATTCATTTTTGTTTATACTCTATGATTCAACATAACGGGTAATTTTTCATCATCTCGCTCATATCAAACAAATCAACAATCATTCACACACATCAATGTATTATTTAGTTAGTATCTAACGAGACAAAGCTTTTATTTTAATCCATTTCGCTTTATTTTGTTTCCCTTTTTTCATAAAAACACTTCAATTTTAATTGAACACGAAACATCTCTTTTATTTATTTCTTTCTCTTTTAAAATAATAATTATTAATTCTCATATCTAATTTCAAAAACCCATACTTCAAAATAATTTATTGGTTTCAGAGAAACCTTCGTTCAAACTGTTGAATATGCGAGTATATGATTTTTGTTTAATGATAATAAACATATATATATATATATTCATTTAAATGTATTTTTTAATGTACTATTTTATTTCCCACATAATTAAATAAATATTTGCTGAATAAAATAAATAACACGGAATTTAAATTCAAACAGATATTTTATTCAAACAAATATTTATTACAATTTTGAATAGTATAAATTCAAGCTCTCACTATATATATACAATTTTCAATTACAATACAAATTTGACTACATCACAATTCACATTTACATTTGGACCTCACTACATATAACTCGTTCACTCAACTCGTATTTATCAACTCCAATCCAGATTGAATCCAGCATCTGAGCAATCTGCAAAAATATACACTGGCGCAGTAAAATTGAAAATAAAATATTTTTGCAGTATAAAATAAAATATGATTTTGAAAATTTTATTTGCCTCAGTTATTTGGGTTGTTCGTCATCATTTAATTTTGAATTCATATTACACGAAAAGCTTGTGACATGCACAGTGTATCACTATACATGCCACAAGGCCGTGCATACCTATATACACTTGATAAAATTACAGGGACAGGTGAGCATAGGTCAAACCCAAATGAAAAGCCGGGTTTAACTCAAGTGCAATAAAAATAAAATCACAACACGAGCACAAGGCCAAACCCGAGCCTTAAAACTGGATTCAACAGAAATTAAAAATATACATAAGGAAATGGTCAACCGAACCAAGTCAGTCCCAAAGAAATAATCAGACTGCAAATATCACAAATGCACAAAGGCACATACCACACTCGAGTACACATGAAAACAACTCAAACTCAAGAAACAAGTTCATCATGCAACATCAAGTGATGCAACAGATATGTGTGCATACACATTAGAACCAGGTCGATGCAATAGTGGATAGTACAAGCTTAACTACAAGCATACATATATACAGAGCTGTATATGTACTCGAGACAACATGGAAGCAGTGCACACTACATGTAACAGTTTCAAACTACCAGTGTGACAACAGTGGTGCAATATATATATGTATAAGGGCATGTATCAAAACCACACTACAAAAAGCAACTAAACACAATGCAGGGAAAACCAGAACCACATGTCCAGACTGAACAACAAAATGCACCAGTACAAAACCAGTGTACAGTTCGAACAAAAGTGAAACAGAAGTGGCAACATGGAACTGGTGACTAACCAAGTTAATAATGCAAACTGACTCGGTGGCTCAACAACATCAATATGCACAAGCAAGGCTACTACATAGTGCAGCAGACATACATGCCCAGGACCAAAGACACAAATACAATATGAACTTATATGGAACAGCTGAGACAAACATAATGCAACACAGACTTCGAGTCGAGCGGTGACAATATACAAGTAACCCAAAGTATACGATTTTGAACAAGTCCAAAGAAATCACCATCATTCAAACTTAATCTGAATTTATCAAGGCAAGATACAACAAACATACAGAACAGTGGATAGTGCAATGCAGACATGTCGAACAAGACAAAGTCAGAGACCAGAGACTCAAGCTTCAAAAGTGACAGGATGGAGTGAAGTAGGTAAAATACAATGAATAAGTTATAGCAGTTTACGAAATCAAAGAAATCGATTCCAATAGAGAAAAGACAGAAGTTTTTAAAACATCATCAAACATTATCACATAAACAAAGTCAGTGCCGAATTCAGGTGACAATGAACAAGTCAGAGTCAATCCAAAAATTCACGAAGTCAAATCAACAGTTTCAAACCAAAACCGTGGTGGCCAAGAAATTGAACCAAGTCAAAAATCAACACCGTGTTAATCAAGTAAACAAATACATGAATTTGAACAAGTCAGTGATCAATCACAGCATTCGATAAAAATCAAACGGCCGAGCAAATTATCAGATGAACGAAAATAAAGGGAATTAGAACCCTATATAAACAATTAACATCATCGGCAGATGGTCATTGAGTTCAAGCAATATAAACCAGAAAAGAAAAGGGAATAACATACCAGTAAAATCGAACTCAATCAAAGCAGCCAAAACTGAGCAACGAAGAAACGATCGATCAACAAAGCTACATGCAAATATCTACTTGATTGATCAACAAAGTCGGCAGCTTCGAAAATAAACACGAAGCCCTAAATCGGAAGGAACGAGCAAAAAGGGAAAGCTGCAATTTTTCAAAAGGATCGGGCCGAAGAAGAAGTATACCAGAGAATAAAAAGAAAAGGGATTTATTTAATCTTCTTTGGGCCGGCTATATTTATTTGGGCTTTAAAGTGAACTAGGGCTTAGTGTGTTTTAATTGTTTTAAATTGTTTTTAAATTTGTATTTCCTTTTTAAACCGTTGTAAATTCTAGTCGTGTGACTTGGGGACAAACTACGTGGCGTAGTTTGAGAATTCGCAACTCAGTGGCTGAGTTGTGGCAGGGTTTTGAGCGTAGAGTTAAGGTTAGTCGATAGCGGGTGTCGCGAGTTTACGTGTGTAAGCGTCTGACTACTTAATTTCTAGTAGAAACATTGGGGGAAGCACGTAGGCAGGGTTTTGCCGAAGCTGGGTAAATTCTGTGTTGTTCTATTTCTGCATTTTTATATTCTGCTATTATCTGTGCTGCTATTATTCTGCTATGATCAGTGCTGAAATTATTTTATATAAACTTTCGCAATAATTTTTATAATTGATAGTATCACCCTATTCACCCCCCCTCTAGGGTGAAATCGATCCTACACAAACTTGTCAATAAATTTTAAAACCTTAATAATACTTTCACCTCAAATTTCCTCTTTAATAATATAGAAATACTTCATAGGAATTTATATTATCTATATACCTTTGAAATCTCAAATCCTAAAAATATCCTCAATCCAAAATTATTTCCAACTCCAAATCTACAACTTTAAAATCATTATTTAAAATCCTCATTTATTTCAAACACTTCTTTTAAAACTAGTACTCCATCCAACTAAAATTTTATTTCAAAAATAATATATTCTTCCAAAATTCACTTCACATTATATATTAGATCCCCATATTCGAAATTTTTTAAATAATTTGCATTCACTTTGCAATCACTTCAAAATATCATTTTATATACTTCTCATCTATTAAATTTAAATAACTCATTACTTTTAAAACTATATTTTCCAAACATCATTTCATAATACCCTTCCTTTATTTTTATAATCAATGGTAAATAAATATAAATATTCAAACTTTATTTGTTTTATTTCAAAACTCATCATTTACCAAACAAATTTTAATTCACAAAATCTGCACAATTATTCCACTTATATATTTTCAAAATCATTCCCTTTTCAAATTTATTTCAAAATATTTTATTAAATAAGAAATCATTCCAGAATTCGCTATTTATCTCCAAAATAATTTATTTATTTCAAATTTACATCTTTTAATTTATTTACCTTTTTCCTAACAATTTAGAATTTGATTCAATTATTCGCAAACATCGAATTACTACACTATCATCATAAATCAACAATCTAACATCAATCATCACAACATCAAATTATTCATAATTCACCATAATTCTAACCAACTTAACTATATCAACAAACAATCATCAACAAAAAATCAATCAAATCCAATAACCAACCACATATTCAACCGACCAATTCAATAATTATATATAGAGGAAAAATGCATCAAATTATATGATTTAAACATAGTTGTGAGCAAAAGGACTGAATGAAATTTCAAGCGAGAATGATCGAACTCCACACCAGTACATTGCAACACCTTCCATCGTAGTAACCAACATCTCCGTCGCCAACTAGACATCATCACTACTTCCATATCGCATGTATAGTCCAGGTTAGCACCTCCATGTCATTGTCCACCCTTCAACATCGCCAGCCCAGAATCAGTTCACCTCCAAATCACCTCCTTCACCAGTCACAGACCCAAACTCCACCTTACCATAATGAATTCCTCTTCCACTATGCAGCTACAATCGCACCTAATTCATCAACGACCTACGACCTCCTGAACCCTCAACCCAATCACACCAATAGCCTCGTCGACATCATTTCTTGAAAGTCGCTCCACCTTCTCATGCGGCCTCTCCCAGGTCGCGATCGAATGCATGCTCCACCCCATCGCCCAGCTCGTGAACTCACCTCAGGTCGATCGACTCCTCCAACGTTTGCATCCACAGGATGAACGCGATTTTTCCCTCTCATTTTTAATACCGTGTGCATTCATTTCCAGAAAGGGGATTAGGTTTGGAAGCAAAATAAGTGAATACGAGTTCGTGGGCTCGAGTCGAGAAGCGAGGAGAAAATTCTAGAGAAAAGAAGAAAGAACATATTAAACTAGGTTTGAGCTTGATTTGCTTTGGGCTTTGCTTTTAATTTAATTATCTTCTCTTTGTATTTGAATTTAAATTTCTATGCCTTGAAATAAATTTCTATCTAATATAAATTGATGCACATCTCATTCTATGGATTGCATTTCAATAGTTGGTCCATTTTATCCAATTTGATTTTCGCTTATTTTTATTTAATTACCCATTGTTCTATTACAGTGGTTCTTCCTCCTTGGAGGGTGCCTAGTAAAATATTGTTGTAGTTGTTTTGGTATTTTGCCTGGCTCATGTGCTTTTTGTGTTTCTATTGTTTTGGTGCACGTGCCAAACACCAGTTTTAAATGTTTTAACAAAGTGGACGACCAACTCCAAAGTCGGCTAGCTTTGCTATAAAAAAGATTTTTAATCAACATATGCTTGCTTATATCAAAAGGTTTATATATAATCAATTCGAGTACAATAAAAAATACTCAACCTACAAAATTCCCAAACATTATTAATCATTTATTTATCTATAATAATTAACAAGCAAGCTTTCGTCTTCATGTTCATTTCAATCCCATTTTAATTTTACACAAAAATGTATTATTTAATCAATACAACTACAAAAAAATCAAAACATCGTCATCCAATCAAAACAACCAAACAACCAAATTACTTAGTAGAAAGTAATCAATATACTTCCACCGAGCCACTCGGATCACTACTGGACCTTCTCACTCATCTCGCCTCCTTATAATTTAAAATCATGAAGTTTTCTATACGAAATTCAAATTAGGGTCTTTTCCATCTTCCTTAAGCGAACAACTTCCTCCTAATTTCAAAGCCATATAAAGTTCTAACATTCACCTTCAATACCGACACAACTGGCCAGACTAACTACTTCTACCTCTTCAACCTCCATCTATTCCTCTATTTCTCATATAGAGATTTATTCTCAGTAAAAGGTAGACAAATATATTATACAATAAGAAAAGAACAAATACGTCCCTAGATGATTACCCCCGCAATCGTCGTATACTCCTACTATCAATTAATTATAAACAATAATCTACCACACACCCACGGGGAAAAGGACCCTTAGTTTCATCTAAGGCCAGGACTCCTTTCTCTTATACTTTGTATTGCTCTAATCCTACCTTGATACCAAAAATAAATTCCCCGCCTCTATACCCATATTACCAAGAGTATTGCTGGGTAATACTATCGGGTAATACGAGAATGTGGCGATGTGGGTGAAACACACGTGAATATTACCTAGGACCAACACTGAATACGTCACATAATATAATATCACTTAACTCGACGTAAACAATCATGATACAAAGCAATAAACAAGTATGGTGCCCGAGGATAGAACAATTCACAATATAAAATAATTCATAGAGAACACAGAGTCATCAACGTAGCGATAAAAATATAATACATCACATAAGTCTAAGTGGGATACAAAAAGTCAATTCCCACTAAATCTCAGTTATATACAAGATAAATCCAATACATCTAATCCAAAAATATATACATACACGAGTCATAATAAACAATATACAATAAATCTAGTAATATAGCCTCCAACTAAGTTCAGTAAGCAAATTTGATCGCATCGTTCTTGAACCTAAAATGTCTCGAACAGACCCGAATATTACATAAATAACAAACCGGTCAGACTATGTCTAAATTGATGGAGAGAATATAAATAATATCTCAAGGAATAACATATACACAACATAATAAAGAAATCCAACCAAAGAAATAATAAAACATTCACAACACATCAAACAACATTCATAACCCATCAAACATCATAACACTCATAAGATAACAATCACAATCACACACATCACACAATCCACATCAAACATCCATCGCATACATCACACTACACACATCAAACATTCATCGCACACATCATACATAATGCACAATGCACACATCACACATCACACACATCACACACATTGCACGCATGTACACATCACACATCACACATCACATATCACATACATCACACACATCGTACATAACATACATTGAAAAAATCGCACACAACATACAACATGCATCAGACACCAATTCATTCATATTTATTTAGTAGTATTTGATTGATACATTTTATTCTCCAATTTTATTTTTATTACTACTATTGTTATTATATGTGCTGTTGTTACTATTATTGCTAGAAGTCGAGTCTACACATAAGCCTCGTGGCTTCTCAGATGCAAAGGGAGACCCTACTTGTAAAATTTTATGAGCATGCTTACCGGTCTTTAGTTGCTCAATACACACGTTGCTTCCTCACTCCTCGCTCTCGTCGTCAACCACCTCGCCATGTTCTGTAATCGTCCTGTTGGCCCGTGCAGCCGACTGTGACCATGCAATGAAGGGGCAATGTTGCCGCAACCAACGGGGAGCTACCCTATAGTCGGTCATGCTAGGATAGGGCTAGAAAAAACTTCTGGCTGTCACATCTAAATAAGGGTCTTCGTTCTCCTCGTTCTACTCAAAAGCGGGGATAATTATATTCTCTCTTTAAAAAGAAATAATATAATTTATCTTACACATCAAGTCAGAAATCCAAATAATATCGATTAATATTTGTGTATAATATAGAATAATTCACCAATATCCAAGTATCAAATACTCAGTCTTTAATGAATTACCCGATATTATACTTGTGTTGAGTAAATAAATATGCCCCATAGGACACCCCATAACACTCGGTGAAAGACAATCATATACTCAACCCCCTTAACAAATCAATATTAAATAATTTTCACTTCGTTTATTAATTCACTTTCGCTTAAATTGTTCTTCAATTTATTATTTTTTAATTTTATTACTTTACAACTCAAGATAACGGGTAATTTTTCTTCATCTCGCTCGTATCAAACAAAATCAACAATCATCCACATACATCAATGTATTATTTAGTTAGTATTAAACAAGATAAAGCTTTTGTTTAAATCAATTTCACTGTATTTTGTTTTCTCTCTTTTTATTAAAACACTTCAATTTTAATTTAACAACAAACGTCGTTTTTATTTATTTCTTTCTCTTTTAAAATAATAATGATTGATTCTCACATCTAATTTCAAAAATCCATAATTCAAAACAACTTATTGGTTTTAGATACTCCTTCATTCAAACTCGTCAATAAATTTAAAAAACCCTATAATGTTTTCACTTCATGAAACACCCCCACACCCCTTAGTATACCCAGAAGGAAACACTAAAAGATGTGGTGCATTGTAGATATAACTAAAGCTAGCAGAGACTAAGATTCACAAGACAAAATAGATAGATAATAACACATAGGAAGTAATTAAAAACAATAAGTGATTTTAAAAATTAATACTTCATAAATACTTCAAACAAACCAAATATGTTTCAAATACCAAATACAGTTCTCTTATGAAAATAAAATCTCAGTCTCATTAGAAAAACTAGAGTACAAACGCAAACTTTCCCTCAATACAGTACTAGTACAATATAGAACAAAACGCTGGAAATAAAAAGAAAGAATACATGATAGGGTCTCCAAGTCTCCAAGAAGCTGCGGTCAATCTTCCTTGCCCCTGATTGCCTATGGGGGGAGAAAAAGGAGAAAATAGAGGACTGGGTCAGACTAAAAGTCTGGTGAATGATAGTAATTACTAGAATCTTTAAGCAAAGTAAAAGTAACAGACCTTATAACAGTTCTAGTATATAAAAGGAGGCAAAGGAAATAGGGATAAGGAATAAGCTGGAAATAAATACGAATTAACATAATTGATTAACTTTGATTGTTTGCACTTGTCTTTGATAGCTGCTTTGATTAGGCTGAATTCCTAATCCTATAATTAGGCTGAAATCCTAATTCTACCCTTTGATCGTCCTACTACTCCATAGACCTTACTGCGGACTAGACGCTATATAGCTCCCTACACAGAAATGGTGTCCACGAATGACATGCAAAGTATCTACTGTGGACTAGACGTTATATAGCTCCCTACACAAAAGGCAATGGTGCCTACGAAAGGCACACATACTAAGCGCTTGGAACTCATAATGATTACTGAGCACCCGAATGGAAGTCGCATGCGTAACTTCCACCATGCTCATGTTACCCGTTGTTCCACTTATTGGGTCTTCTTATTACCTTAAGCTCCAGCATAAATGTGCCCCTCATCCCACTTCAGGCTAATGTGAGAACACCGTGTCCATAGAAAATAGGGGAAATGCTGTTGGTACTGGCCCGTCATCCAAACAATATCTAGTTGCGCCCCTTGCCCAAATTCCCATGATTTGGACTTCTACTTATTGACCAATTACTACCATTATTAGCATAAGTGTGCCCCTCGTCTCACTTCAGGATTATGTGAAACACCATGTCCATAGAAATAATAGGGGAATGCTATTTGGTACAAGTCCTACTTTAATTCTTGCTTATTAACTTAGATAAATTATTTAAATAAGCCTTTACTTTTGTTCTTGCTATCTGTGCTTATTAATTTATCTTAAGTCTTAAAATAAGCTTCATAATGTTCTTTTTCTTATTATAACCTACATTATAATTTAGCTTATTTACTTAACCCAAAAGTCTAAGTGTAAAATAATAAGCTCCTTTCATCTTATCCTCTTTTTTAGTTATAATTCTAAGTTATAATTGGGCCAATTATCTTTAATCCAGTTCTAACATTAATATCATAATTAGGCTCAATTTCAGTCTTAATTCCATTTTATTACAATCTTTACAATTTACATCTTATCTTCCGTTATTTCAGTATTCTTATAATTTAATCCATATTCGCGTTTAATCTATTCTAATCCATATGTGAATAAGATGGAGAAATAAAAGAAAACTGAAAATAGAGGAAAATCCAAAGCGTGGGAAAAAGATGTAAATAATGCATAAATAAAAGTAAATAAATTAAAATACTGTAAATAAACTGTAAATAAATGGAAAAGCTATAATTAACAGAATTAAACTAAAATTAACTAAAAAAATAGCTAAAAGAAATAGATGGAAAATAATTCTAAAAACTGTAAATAAATTGCTAAAAAGGTTATTCCAAAATCGTAGTAAAAACTACAACTATTGGAAACCCTATTATTTTAAATTACATAAAGGAATCTAAAATAATTACAATCACTCACCTGTGGCCCTAAGCTCTTCCCTTTAGGCCTTCCCGGATCCACTTGGGGTTGTTAAATATTTTAATTTAAAACGATTTTCTCCTTGGAAAATTATTCCGCTTAAGGTCCTTCCTAAAAAGGTGAACCCAATTGGAGAAAATCTTAGAATGAGAAAAAGTGTTTGGCCTAGGGTCTTATTTATAGGGGTAGAGGTGGATCTCAGACCGTTAGATTTGGGGATTGAATAGGATGCAACCACATCATAGGCTGAATAGGAGCCGTCGAATGCAAGAACGAAAGGACCAGATGAAGCTAAAGAATGCAAAAATACGTGTACGAATACTCTGGAACGAGGAAAATTTTCTTCGTTCCAAACCTGTAGGCGGGTCGACCGGCCGGTCGACCTAGCCCCATTTTCCCCCTCTTTTCTTGTTTATTTTGTTTCTAGCTCATATTAGCTCGGATTCTGACGTTCTATATATGGAAATTGACCAAAAAATTACCACGGACCCAATGGTACAACTCCCGTGGCTCAATTCTGATAATTTCTTATTTTTTTTCTTTAATTAACGAATTAATTATTATGAGTTAAATTTCGGGTTGTTACACTTCATATTTCCTCTTTAGTAATACAGAAATAATATAAAGGAATTTATGTTATCCATATACCTTTAAAATCTCAAATCCGAAAAATATCCCCAATCCAAAAATATTTGCAACTCCATATCAACAACTTCAAAATCATCATTAAAATCCCAATTTATTTCAAACACTTCTTTTATAACTATTAATCCATCAAACTAAAATTCTATTTTCAAAAATAATATATTCTTCCAAAATTCACTTCACAAATCTCTTACAATAATAATTATATTACTTTTAGTTATATATATCATATTCATTTCAAAATCGTCAAATATTTTAAAACTACTTTTCAAAACATCCGTCGGATATTTATTTCAAACATCTTCATAACACACATTCAACTCACAAAAATCATATAATATGGTAGACATACAATCACATAATGTTAACCAAGTTTTTAACCCATCAGAATTCAATAGGAGTTAGAACATCTAAATTAAGCCCGAATTATTTTTAACATTACCAAGCACTTAAGAGTGCAAGAGGTTGGCCTTTAAGAAAATTTACCATAAAAGAAGCAATCTATTCGGATCGGCACCGATCCGATCGAATCGGCATCGATCCGATCGAATCGGCACCGATCCGATCAAATCAGGTCGATACCGATCTGAATTGTTGAATTGTGGGATCTCCAAACCTTTTGCATCATGAACCTATGCCTCTACTAAGCCCACCTATCAATTTTGGTAACATTTCGAGCAACCTAGTTTAAGAAATGAAGACCCATATGATCCATTCAAATGTTCACCCGCTTTTGGACCAGAGCAACTTAAAATGGACCTACAGAACTCATACGGAATTGGATTGACTTGAAATTTGTATAGAACACTTAGAATACATAAAAGGAGCCTCACACCAAATTCAACTCCATTGGCCAAGCCAATTTGGATCGGTACTGATCCAAAATTTGGATTGGATCTGACCCAACTAAGTTTGTCCCCACCATCTGAGATTTATTGTGTTGGTACCACTCACCCTCTAGAGGGTACCTGAAAAGTTTCATCTGATTTTGATAAGTATTGGGTGAGTTACGGATGGATCTCCTCCAAATTAAGCTAGTTTGTTGGATCAGGTCCTACCTACCTAGGATATGCCCAACCTCATGAAATCTGATTTAGAGGCTCTCTTACTCATGTACATTGCATGTATGAAGTTTCATGTCATTTAGTTATGTATTTGTTAGTCCATAGGATAGTGGTTTTGATGACAACAACTATAGAAGTGTTATAAAATATATATGTGCAGGAAATCTATATGCAGGTATCAACAAAAGAAGACTGTACAGTAAAGAAAACAAAATTGATGAAGACAAAGATCAAGAGTTCAAGATTGAAGACTCATGAGATTCAAGATATTCAAGAGTTCAAGACAAATAACATAGTTAGGTTAGATATTTGTTAAAACTCCTTGAAAGCACTATCATTCTTTTTTATCCAATTTACTCGTGGAATGGAATCCACTTCGTTCTTGTTAAAGGGATGGAACCCTAGTGAGATGGAAGTCACGAAATATCTAGTGGAACGGATAGTAGCCCTATTTTGTTATCCACTAATTTTGATTCAAAATGATTTTCAAAATTATCTCTTGTTTTATAAAATTATTTTCAAATATTCCTTTTCAAAAGAAAAACCTTCGTTCACATTTCCAAAAATGTTTTAGCCTCAAAATCATATTTATCATTTTGTTATATTTTGATTTCAAAATTGTCCTTGATATTTTAGCCTCAAAATCTATTTTCATATTATATTTACTTTAGTTTATTTACTTTGATTTTAAATATATTTTAGTATATATACATATATACATTCATAAGTATTTCTACTTCTAAATACCTTCTACAAATACATAGAGTCCATTTGAATAAAGTTGCATATGTTTTAAATCATCATTTTCAAAGTAAAGCAAATCATCACTTTTTACTAGACCATGTCGACATCCTATTTACCTGTCATGTCGACATGCTTCCCGTTACAGCAAAGGTTGTTTTCAAAAGAAGTGTCTATTCGTTTAAACCTCTTCGAATGGACACATCCATTCATTCTCTATAAATAGAGACTGTTATGGACGTTTTCAAAATACTACTTCTTCATTTTTCTCTCCTCTTTACTCTCTTATCTTATTTTCTAATCATCCTATCCATATTCTGCCGAAATCTTAAGTAAATCAAACCAGAATATCTCTAGTTTGATTCTCTGCCACTCTCTTCAAAGAATCTCAGTGCTTATCAGAGTTATAGATATATTTGTACTCAAAGAAACTTGTGTGGGGTTATAAAGGTGTGATCGTGTCCTTGGAAATCGATCGGGTGAACTTGTGTCCTGTGAATCAAGTGGTTCTACCCAGAGACCTGAGAATCTGGAGGGTGTACCTCGTTGCCTTGGAATCGAGGGATTGTAATCTAGATTATTGTTGAATAGAAAGCCGAACGGGTTGTGCGGGACTGGATGTAGGGTAACACCGAACCAGTATAAAATTCCTGGTGTGTTCTTTCCTTTACTTGCTTTTTATTTATATTTGCATTTGCTTGTAATCTAGATTATCGTTGCCCCGCACCCCGCCGTGGGCGCTGCCCCCTGGACCCCCGTGACCTGACCGGGCAGGTCGAACCCCGTATAACTCTGCGTAGGCAATCTTATCCGAAAAACCATTCAACAGAACTTCTTACTTTGATGGTTTTGGTAATTGATTTCTTTGGATTTTATTCACGTCTTCGAATGTGAACTTTTATAATTGATTGTTTCTATAATCACTTCTATGGCTTGTCACTTTAAAAATATAAAGGTTTCAATACTAGTAGTAAATATCAAAACTCTTTCATCAAAAGGATTTCAACTCTATTTTCAATATCAAACTCGGTTATAAAACTATTTTCCAATCTACTAGTATATACAAACCTTTACCTCATTCGTATGAGAAAATATAATTAAACGGCTTAGCAAAACAAGTGGTATGAAACGCTTGCGTTTACTTCATCGGTTAATTTATGGACTTGTTCGATTGAAACTCTTGTGACAATTTCCTAGTGCAGATCTACAGTTTGTTCGTAAATATTTGAGTTAAGTAAGTGGTTATGGGACATGAAGCTAAACTCTTATATTTACTAGCTTAGTGTAATCGACACTTCCTTATGATCATGATGATCATTCTTGTGATTTAGACTAGCGATTGAGCGATGTCTCTTTGTTTGCGAGGTTAGACTAGACACCATTTGTGTGATTTTGATTCACACATATCTCTTTATCTTCAAGGTTAGTCTATACCTCATTGGTGTGATTTCGATTCACACATATTGAAACTCTTGTGACAATTTCCTAGTGCAGATCTACAATCTGTTCGTAAATATTTGAGTTAAGCAAGTGGTTATGGGACATGAAGCTAAACTCTTATATTTACTAGCTTAGTGTAATCGACACTTCTTTATGATCGATGAAGATCATTTTTATGATTTAGACTAGCAATGTGCGATGTTTCTCGTCCGTGTGTTCGGACTTGCCTTTCTCATCCGTGTGTTCGGACTTGCCTTTCTCGTCCGTGTGTTCGGACTTGCCTTTCTCGTCCGTGTGTTCGGACTTGCCTTTCTCGTCCGTGTGTTCGGACTTGCCTTTCTCGTCCGTGTGTTCGGACTTTCCTTTCTCGTCCGTATGTTCGGACTTGCCTTTCTCGTCCGTGTGTTCGGACTTGCCTTTCTCGTCCGTGTGTTCGGACTTGCCTTTCTCGTCCGTGTGTTCGGATTTGCCTTTCTCGTCCGTGTGTTCGGACTTGCCTTTCTCGTCCGTGTGTTCGGACTTGCCTTTCTCGTCCGTGTGTTCGGACTTGCCTTTCTCGTCCGTGTGTTCGGACTTGCCTTCGGGCCATCCGTGTGTTCGGAAAATTAAATGGATAGCTTCCATGAGATAGCTTCTCGTCCGTGTGCTCGGACTTCCCCCTTTTTGTGATTTCTAGATTTCGTGTGTTGATTTCTGAATTTAATGTTTCACCAACTTTTACAATTGGCATTAATATGTATGTCATTTATTGTGGCTTAGTGAATTAAATAAAGAGTATGACATTCTTTTTAATCTTTGAGAAGATTCTTGTGGTATTGATTAATCTCTTGTTGATTTTCAATTACGTACTTATCACTGTACGCTATTATGGTTATGATACGTTTTTGTCATATCTCTTATTCTATATCACTTTATCTGATATTTATAGCTAGACTGATCCGTTTATTATTTTCTTATAAATAATACTCGGGTCAGACCGAGATGTTACAGGTGCTTCCTCATGACTTCCTATCTGGAACCATCATCTGACTTTTGGCTAACTACATAGATTGTAGTTTTTGGATGTACACATTTGAGATATAGACTCTATGTTGTGTACTTATTCTTTTGTATAGCACGTGATGCTATTCTTTTGTATTATCGTGGATTTTTCTGACCACTACTCTGATGTACACTTTCATGTGTTGTATATTTATTCATATCTATTTCCGCCTCTGTGATATGAATTGTCTGTGACTGATTTATGTTACGTTTATTTCTATATTTGTTTCCGAAGATCATATATAGCCACTGTGTGATAGCTTTGTGTTTGTATCGGTATGTCGGATTTCCTCCTTAAAAGATATGCATTTTATTCTATCTGACATATCGGTGCTCGCACAAAGAAGTTACATGGATGGTCGCTCCTCAACAGCCTTATTCTCCGTGCTAATTGACAGCACTACACCGTAGTGTTCTTGGTTAGCGTGGGTATAGAGGTGGGGCGTTACATCCTATTTACCTGTCATGTCGACATGCTTCCCGTTACAGCAAAGGTTGTTTTCAAAGAAGTGTCTATTCGTTTAAACCTCTTCGAATGGACACATCCATTCATTCTCTATAAATAGAGACTGTTATGGACGTTTTCAAAATACTACTTCTTCATTTTTCTCTCCTCTTTACTCTCTTATCTTAATTTCTAATCATCCTATCCATATTCTGCCGAAATCTTAAGTAAATCAAACCAGAATATCTCTAGTTTGATTCTCTTCCACTCTCTTCAAAGAATCTCAGTGCTTATCAGAGTTATAGATATATTTGTACTCAAAGAAACTTGTGTGGGGTTATAAAGGTGTGATCGTGTCCTTGGAAATCGATCGGGTGAACTTGTGTCCTGTGAATCAAGTGGTTCTACCCAGAGACCTGAGAATCTGGAGGGTGTACCTCGTTGCCTTGGAATCGAGGGATTGTAATCTAGATTATTGTTGAATAGAAAGCCGTACGGGTTGTGCGGGACTGGATGTAGGGTAACACCGAACCAGTATAAAATTCCTGGTGTGTTCTTTCCTTTACTTGCTTTTTATTTATATTTGCATTTGTTTGTGATTCTGTGATTTGATCTGTGATTGTGTATTTGCATTAAGTTAGTTAAATCAATTTAAATCAAAGAAGTTTTAAAGAAATTCTTAAAATACTATTCACCCCCCATCTAGTGTTAAATAGCCTTAAGATCATCTTCCGCGTCCCTTTCATTTGGTATCAGAGCAAGTTTTTCAAAGTATTCATAATCTGATTTTTGAAAAGTTCATGGCTAAGTTTGAAATGTTTCCTAAAAATATTTCTTTAATGATCAAATCATTGTGGTCTCATAAATTGATGCATGATAGTTATATAGAATCAGGTAATCTACAAAAGTTGCTCACTGTGCAGGAATCTTGCTTCATGGCAACAAATGAATCTATTCACAATGGACAAGCTATGCAAATAAGGAAAAACAAGTGGATACTTGATAGTGGATGTTCAAGACATATGACAGGAAATCCAGAGATACTCAATGACATTATTTACAAGGATGGAGGATTGGTTAATTTTGGGGATAATTCAAAAGGTTATGTGGTTGGCATCGGCAATGTAGGTAATTCTGAAACTCCTATTATTTCAAATGTTTTGTTAGTTAAAAATCTACAACATAATCTACTTAGTATTAGTCAGTTATGTGATAAAGGATATAGGATTAAATTTGAAAAAGACAAGTGTCACATCGAAGATAATAAATCTAATATTATCTTTGAGGGAGTTAGGAAAAAGAATATCTATATTCTTAGTATGAAAATTTCAAATGATAATCTATGTCTTTTGGCCAATACAAGTGACCCTTGGACTTGGCATAAGAGATTTGGACATTTGAATTTTAAACTCTTATCTAGACTATCCAAACTTGATCTAGTAAGAGGCCTCCCTAAGATGCAATTTAAAGTAGATAGTATATGTGATGCATGTCAATTAGGAAAACTTAGAAAAAGTTCCTTTAAACTTAAAGATATGATCTCTACTTCAAAACCTCTTGAGTTACTTCACCTAGATTTATTTGGTCCATCTCAGATTCAATCAATCAACTATAGTAAATATGTCTTTGTAATTATGGATGATTATTCCAGATATACATGGACAATCTTTCTGAAACATAAAAGTGATACTTTTGATTATTTTAAAAGTTTTTCAAAAAGAGTTCAAAACCAACTTTCTTCCAAGATCATCACTATTCGTAGTGATCATGGTGGTAAATTTGAAAATGAGAAGTTTGAGGAATTCTGTAATCAGAAGGGAATTACTCATAATTTTTTGTTTCCAAGAACTCCACAACAAAACGGAGTAGTTGAGCGTAAGAATAGGACGATTCAAGAGTGTGCTAGAACTCTACTTTCTGATAGTAAATTACCAAAACATTTTTGGGCTGAAGCAGTTGCAACAGCCTGTTATATTTTGAATAGGATTCTAATTAGACCTCTAACCAATAAAACACCTTATGAACTTCTTTTCAATAAGAAACCTAAGGTATCTTATTTCAGAATTTTTGGAAGTAAATGTTTTATCTTAAATACAAAAGATAATTTAGATAAGTTTGATCCTAAATCCGACAAAGGAATCTTTATAGGATATTCTAACAGGAGTAAAGCTTATAGAGTTTTTAATCTAAGAACAAACACTATTGAAGAAACTTTACATGTTTCCTTTGATGAAAATTTCAAAAAAGTTGATCAGACTAATGATGAGGATGACTTAGTTACTTCTAATCATGAATCTGTAGATGCTACAAATGAAACTTTTCATCCAAATAAAAAGATTAGGCTTTTAAAAGATCACCCTGTAGAAAATATTCTAGGAGATATGCAATCTGTTGTTAAAACTAGGAATCAATTAAACAGTATGAGTCATGTTGCTTTTATATCCTCAATAGAACCTAAAAATCCAAAGGAAGCATCAACTGATGATTCATGGATTCTTGCTATGCAAGAAGAATTGAATCAATTCACCAGAAATGATGTTTGGGAACTTGTTCCTAGACCTGAGGATAAATCCATTATAGGCACTAAATGGGTATATAAAAATAAATTAAATGAATTAGGTGAGGTCGTTAGAAATAAGGCTCGACTCGTTGCACAAGGTTATTGTCAAGAAGAAGGTATAGATTATGACGAAACCTTTGCACCCGTAGCAAGATTAGAAGCTATTAGAATTTTGCTTGCTTTCGCTAATTTCAATAATTTCAAACTTTTTCAAATGGATGTCAAGAGTGCCTTTCTAAATGGTTTTGTAAAAGAGGAAGTTTATGTTGAACAACCTCCACTCTTTGAAGATACAAAATTTCCAAATCATGTTTTTAAATTAAAGAAAGCCCTGTATGGTCTAAAACAAGCTCCTAGAGCTTGGTATGATAGACTTAGGTCTTATCTTTTGCAATCTAATTTTGAAATAGGTAAAGTAGATAACACACTTTTTATTAAAAGAAACTGATGATGAAGCAGTATGTGTAGGGGAAGTTTGTTTTGATGCTTATGGGAACATTGTGGAACAACATGGAAACTTCTGTTTCCATTACCCAAATTGTCCTGTCCACAAGTCTCCTATCATCAAAAACAACCATTGAGTTGTTTATTTTCTTGTTTTAGTTATTTATGTGTTTATAAGTTTAAATAGTCATGTATATAGTAATATTGAAATGAATAAAATAATCTGTGGTTACACTTATTATTCTTATTCTTATATTACTCATATATAACATTCTAAGTATACGATGTTTAGTGCATTGTTATATCTAGTTTCAGTATTATTAATGATAACACTATCATTAATATCATAGATTTAGGGGGAGTTAGTGTCATTTTTTTGTTGATGACAAAGGAAGAGAAGTATAAAATAGGTTAGTTAGGCATAGATTAAGGGGGAGTTATTAGATTTAGGGGGAGTTATAAGGAGAATATAAATATTTTATAAACAAAGGTTGTCATCATCAAAAAGGGGGAGAATGTTAGTCCATAGGATAGTGGTTTTGATGACAACAACTATAGAAGTGTTATAAAATATATATGTGCAGGAAATCTATATGCAGGTATCAACAAAAGAAGACTGTACAGTAAAGAAAACAAAATTGATGAAGACAAAGATCAAGAGTTCAAGATTGAAGACTCATGAGATTCAAGATATTCAAGAGTTCAAGACAAATAACATAGTTAGGTTAGATATTTGTTAAAACTCCTTGAAAGCACTATCATTCTTTTTTATCCAATTTACTCGTGGAATGGAATCCACTTCGTTCTTGTTAAAGGGATGGAACCCTAGTGAGATGGAAGTCATGAAATATCTAGTGGAACGGATAGTAGCCCTATTTTGTTATCCACTAATTTTGATTCAAAATGATTTTCAAAATTATCTCTTGTTTTATAAAATGATTTTCAAATATTCCTTTTCAAAAGAAAAACCTTCGTTCACATTTCCAAAAATGTTTTAGCCTCAAAATCATATTTATCATTTTGTTATATTTTGATTTCAAAATTGTCCTTGATATTTTAGCCTCAAAATCTATTTTAATATTATATTTACTTTAGTTTATTTACTTTGATTTTAAATATATTTTAGTATATATACATATATACATTCATAAGTATTTCTACTTCTAAATACCTTCTACAAATACATAGAGTCCATTTGAATAAAGTTGCATATGTTTTAAATCATCATTTTCAAAGTAAAGCAAATCATCACTTTTTACTAGACCATGTCGACATCCTATTTACCTGTCATGTCGACATGCTTCCCGTTACAGCAAAGGTTGTTTTCAAAAGAAGTGTCTATTCGTTTAAACCTCTTCGAATGGACACATCCATTCATTCTCTATAAATAGAGACTGTTATGGACGTTTTCAAAATACTACTTCTTCATTTTTCTCTCCTCTTTACTCTCTTATCTTATTTTCTAATCATCCTATCCATATTCTGCCGAAATCTTAAGTAAATCAAACCAGAATATCTCTAGTTTGATTCTCTGCCACTCTCTTCAAAGAATCTCAGTGCTTATCAGAGTTATAGATATATTTGTACTCAAAGAAACTTGTGTGGGGTTATAAAGGTGTGATCGTGTCCTTGGAAATCGATCGGGTGAACTTGTGTCCTGTGAATCAAGTGGTTCTACCCAGAGACCTGAGAATCTGGAGGGTGTACCTCATTGCCTTGGAATCGAGGGATTGTAATCTAGATTATTGTTGAATAGAAAGCCGTACGGGTTGTGCGGGACTGGATGTAGGGTAACACCGAACCAGTATAAAATTCCTGGTGTGTTCTTTCCTTTACTTGCTTTTTATTTATATTTGCATTTGTTTGTGATTCTGTGATTTGATCTGTGATTGTGTATTTGCATTAAGTTAGTTAAATCAATTTAAATCAAAGAAGTTTTAAAGAAATTCTTAAAACACTATTCACCCCCCCTCTAGTGTTAAATAGCCTAAAGATCATCTTCCGCGTCCCTTTCAGTATTGAGCGAGTTATGGAAACGGATGGATTGAATGATCCATGAAGACGGATGATCAAACGAATGTAACCGACTTGATATTCAGATAAGGCACTCAATTATAGGATAGGAAGACAACCAAACTGAGAAGTCTAAAAAATTCACCAAGTATTCTGATAGGTACTGATCCGAATACTTAGCTCAGATAACCTTCAAAGGACTCAGAACTCAGAATTTCACTAAGTATCAAGATAGGTACCATCCGACTACTTAGCTCAAATCATCACCAAACTTTTTGGGATCCTTCTACATGATGAATACAGGCTCCTGGCAAAGTGGCCCTGGCCCAAGTGCTCTCCAAATCCTATAAATATTATCCTATCTCAACAGAAAAAGGATGGGCTTTGATCTCTGCTGAAACTCTGCCATTATTTCTTTTCTCTTCTTCTCCCTCACAACAACCATTAAAGAGCAACTGAGATCCTTCCCATTGTCTCTAACAATGGTGGCTTGATCTAAATTAGGAAAGAAGAATCATATTGTAATCCAAACTCCTTTATAACAGTAGTTGATCAATAAAAGCTATAAATGAACGTAGGCTTCATTAACTGTCGTACCACTATAAAAAACTCTTGTCTCTTTACTTTTTCAGCGATTTACTATTGTTTTTTCTATTTTATTTGCCTTGATAAATAGTGCTGGTGTTTTGACACTCAATCTAGGGCATTGATCCATTTTTTTGGGTTAACATTTTGGTGCTTTCACTGAGAATTAAACTCAGGCTTAGATCTAATTTTCCTCTTTGGATCCACCAGATCTAGAAGTTAGATCTACAAAATAAGCTTTAGGAAGTTGGAGATCTTATCGTTGAAGACTAATGGTGGGAAGAAAAAGGACTACTTCCGGAAGATCCATAGGAGCCGCTGTCATTGGAGTAGAAGCAAATCTAAAGCAAAATAAAGTTAACAACACCGACAACCTACTAACAAGGGCCAGTACAAGGAATAATACCAGAGATAAAGCACCGGAATCGTCTACTCAACACGAGGTTGTTACCTAAGGGGGATTTGAACAAGATGGTTGATGTAATTAAATGAAAAATGGCAAACAGTCAAAAAGCTCTTATGGACAAGATAAATGCTCTCTTAGCGCTCCAACCACTAACTATTTCCAGAATGGTACCCGATGACGTAGTTGTTGCGTAGCAAGAGAATTCCTTTGTTTCTAGCTTGAATGGAAGAAACAAAAGATATAAGCAAAAAAGTGTGATGGGCGGAACTGCAGGAATTGTCATAGAAGAAAATGCAAACACTGCGCTTGTCGCAAAACCACCTACTATAAACCCAAATCTAGGAGTGAAAACTCCATAGGAAAACATAGCAATGGATGTTTATGATTCTGAAGATGACTTACACCTTGACAAAGATGTTTTGAATTTGGATGCCAACGTCCAGAGTACCGAAAGGGAAGTTCAAACTGCCCCTGTAAGACCGACTTGGTCCAGAATACCAGAAGTGTAGGAATGGCACTCTCAAAGAATGGAGAGCCTAGGCTTTAGCCAGCCAACCGAGGCCATTTGCAATGTCAAACACTTGGCGGAGCTACTGATAGTCGACCCGTGGATGTCCAAACTAACAAGGGATACATCGCAGATATGGTCAGGCGTTTAATTAAAAAAAACAACCATTATTCAACATCGGGTGATTTAAGTCATTACAAATAACTCATGTCATAAAATGATTGTATCTAGAGCCATCATATCTAATTGCGGAAACCAATTCACCATCTACTTTGAATTCTATTATCCATGAGATAAGGTCCAGATTTCTATCTACAAAGTTTCCTACTCTTTTTAGACTTAGAAAAAGCCTACAAGGAAACTAACCACAAAGCCTCCTAGGAAGGAAAAGGCCATCGCTACCTCCTCGCGACCTGCTGACGAAGCAGTAGAGAACACAGAGATCAGTTATAAACAATGGATTGGCCTATTCAATAAAAGTGATCCTACACCCGAACCCGTGCAGTAATGTAGTGCCAAGTAATGGATGAAAAACTGCTACTTAAACGGTACTCCCAGAGGCAGGAAAACCAAGGAGATATGACATAAACCATTATCGATTAACGGACCAAGCTCCCATTGTATATTGCAATCACTCTTAACTGACCAGCCTCCAAACCCATCATGGAACTCTCATCATCAAGTCACAAGTAGTCATCGTCGAAAATCAACAAAAAATGTCGAAAAGGTCGATGGAAAACTCCCTTCAGGGTTGACTCAAAGTCAAACTCAAGTAATCGCTAATTTGACTCGAAGCAGATTCTAGAGGCCCTGACTCGAATTCGAACTCGGGTAATCTCCCATTTGACTCGAAGAAAACCCAAGAAATTCTGGCCCAAAATCCAACTCGGGTAAAACCAAGAATTTCTCCATGTAAACATGCAAATGACTCCAAGCACTGTTAGTCACCAACCCATAACTTCACATGCTGTGACTCCAAGTGAACCATGTGCTGACTCCAAGCAAACGAAAAATTTCCTTAGGTCGGACCCCAAGTAAAATTTCCTTAGGTCGGACCCCAAGTAAAATACCACCGATTCATCAGCGTCGATCCTTCTTCTTTTGCCCATAACTCGAACATACGAACTCCAAAAGCCTTGAAATTTTGAATGAAACCTGATGTGATCTTCCTTATCATCCCATACATATTTAACCTAGTTTGAAAAAATATTTGGGGATCATCATTGATCCGATATCCCACCCCAACTGATTTGCCATTCGATCAACATTTCCAATCGTTCAAGCTTTGGACAACCATGCATATATCATTCGTATAACTGGCCTGTGGATGAAGCGAGGACAACAGATGCAGTCTACTGCAAGGCCCTCAGGAATAAGTAAAGGGTGAAACAACCTACTACCTTAGAAGAATTCTATGGGAAGGCAAACCAGTTCTAGAGACTAGAGGTAGTGCAATTGGCCGAAGGGAAACCCGACAATTAGCCAAAGAACACACCAAACGGTGAAGGAGTTACAGGACCTCAGGGACCTTCTGCTCAAGCAAGGCCGCTAAGACCCAGCAGAGAAACGTCCCGGCTAACTAACGAAAGGATGATTATCAAATAACATTCTGGCTAGCTAGCTACTAAGAAATGGGGCGGGGACCTAAAGCAATGCCTTCTCAAACCGTCCCCATCTACTTTCCTTTCCAAATGAGCCTTGATGAAAACTAGGGGCATTGCAGAAAGCATGGAAAAGGAAACACTTCTATGCCCTTGAACTATGAATGAAAAGCACAAGCTTACTAACTGCCGGATCAATGAGTCATACTGATCCCTCCTTCTAAGAACTAGCATTGCTTTGGTAGCATCAAGAAGGATTATCCAAAGGATCATCGAGAAAACAGATCCAACCTCATATTCTCCAAGAAGCGATAAAACCGTGTTCTTGCGAGCCGAGCCCCAAAACTATTCTTGGAGTTGATAAATCATCGTTCCAAGGCCGTTTGATCCTCGGACATCTGACCAACATTCCTCTTGGAGTCGATGAATCGCTCTAAGGCCATCTAGTCGTCGGACATCGGACCAAAATTCCTCTTGGAGTCGATGAATTATCATCCCAAGACCGTTTGGTCATCGGACATCCGACCAAAATTACTTATGGAGTCGATGAATTATCGCTCCAAGGTCGTCTAGTCGCTGGACATCTGACCACAAAAACCCTTCACGAACTAAAGCATCGTGAAGGCGAACCGACGTATTGGTGATCATCTGATCCAAAACTTCCTGAAGTTAGTGAAATCACATTTCAGGGCTATGAATTGACAATCACATCAGTCACTCCGTAGAATCAACGGAATCGATTCTAACGACCGAAGAATCAAACATTGCTGAATTCCATAGCTTCGAAGTTGCTCAAAGAAACTAAACCAAAACTAAATTAACTCCATGATTAATCAAAGGTCGACTCAAATCAAGCCAAGATTCGGCACTAGGGAGAGCCAAGGATCTCGGATCCTTAATATATAAGTCTTCAAAGATAGAGGCTTTCCCATGCTTTAATCATCTAGGAGGCACAGCCGCATCCACTCGACCAGGGGCAACCAGACAGGTTATGGAGAAGCGCTAGGTACAGTTCAAGCGTGCAAATAGCCCTGCAACATGGGGGCATCACACAAAATTGAATAGCCACAAGGAAGGCTGAGACTAATCGTACCACAGTTCTATTACGCCCGATCAAAAATTCGGGCATTCTGATAACTACGGACTTAACGACCTAGCTAGTGCAACAAATGAAATACTAGCATATTGCTTGCCCACTTCTTCCCAACTCCTACTTTATCGCTCTTGGTGACCAGTTTCTCTTCCTCTTAGACTGTATGCTAGTTGAAGACCCATTCTTTGAAGGAAGTTTAGACCAAGAGCTAAGGGGCTTGCCCTGAACTTCCATAGGCTCTTTGTTCATATCCATCTTTATGTAGTCAGCTGTAGATCTCGCCACCATGGCAACTTGATCTGTTTGGACATGCATATCTTCTCGAAACATGGAAGGATCATCCAAACCATGGTTACTCGAACAAAAAACTGCTTAGCTTCTTGACCGAATAAAACCATGTTTATGTAAGCAAGTTGCTGAGTCGACGGGGTC
The DNA here is from genome assembly GCA_030737815.1 of Allium fistulosum. NCBI lineage: Eukaryota > Viridiplantae > Streptophyta > Magnoliopsida > Asparagales > Amaryllidaceae > Allium > Allium fistulosum. Next base: position 1,409,999,227 of record CM060903.1, read on the forward strand.
AAATCGAATCAAAAATCATTGTTTAGCAGCTTGGACCAGTCAAACCACGCCCGAGTATGCTCCATTTACTCGTCGACTCAAAGAAAGCAAATCGACTCAAACCATCAAATCAATGGGAAATCTCAATCCCAGCCTTATAATAACTGGTTTTACTCCGGCAACATCGGGAAGGCCCAAATCCTCACGCATCACTTCTTGAGCCATGGAACCATGCTCTTGAAGCACGAACTCCTCACGTTACCCAAAGATTGGCAATGTCGAGAAGTTCCAAACCGTTCCGGATCGACGGGTCATATCGATCCCATAAGCAGTGCATTTTGTAAGCCGGGCATCCCCAAAAGCCGTGCATCCCATAAGTCATGCACTCTCATAAGCCGCGCCACTCATAAGCCATGCATCACTTCTTGAGCGGTGGAACTATGCTCTCGAAGCACAAACTTCTAATGTTATCCGAAGATTGGCAACGTCGAGAAGTACCAAACCGTCCCGGATCGACAGTTCATATCGATCTAATAAGTCACGCATTTCGTAAGCCGCACACTCCCAGAATCCACGTATCTCGTAAGCTGTACACTCTCATAAATCACGCATCTCATAAGCTGCGCAAACACGGCTCAATGTTGCTCTGGCATTATTACCGGACCATCAAAATCCTCTAAGTATCGGCGTTGTCTAGACAACACTGGGAAACTTGTTTATTGCAGGATTAATAGGAATCGATCCCTACCACCCAAAAGGACCGACATTGCTTCGGCAATGTCGCAAAGTTTCCAAACCAAGATTTCAACAAAGAATTCCGATCTTTGACCAAAATGTCTAAAGTTAAAACATTTAAGTCACGAGCTCCTAGAGATAGGAGCTGCGACACAACTTTGACTAGGGCATCTAGAGAGCCGCCCAGAACATCAAGTCTTACATCAAGTGTTCAGAGTAATTAGCCTCGTGGACCGGGGACACATAATACACAAACACTTGGTCAGGACAAAAAATCACTCCATAATTTTGTTACGCCGAACAAAGAATTTCAGGAATCACAACAGAACTAAGTAGTATAGTACGTTGAACGACTGCGGAATTAAAAGGGAAACTGGTCGAATTTGCCGGACATCGATATTACCTTAGCAACATTAAGAACTCCAGACCGTCGTATCAACAAGAAAATCAAACTTCTTAAAATTCATCATCGCTCGGAAATAGGAGATAAAAGGAGGAACTTACCGTCGACTAGAGATAGACGATGACGGAAGACGTTTCCAGAATCAAGTCATTGACGCACCGGCTTCCAAAGATAGAAACAGGTGCTCGATTAAGTACTCAAACCCTAACTTGCAAGAATCCAGTGTAGCCCAAAACTGGCAACGCCCAAATGGAATAACTCATCTTTTATCTATCTAACACCGCTCATAGACTAGTGATGTCAGGAAGGATAACTCCCGATCCTCATAGATTCATCGTAGCCTGGACTTTAGCCTCACTTGGTGTAATCAACCATGCAAGGATTGATCAGACATCTCGACTCCTGCTTGCGTGAAACCAACTGTTGTCCGAAGACAGACAACGACAAGGAGAAAAAACTTAGAATCAAGAAGCTAAACAATTGATTCTTGAATATTGGAACCGATGAATAAGACATATATCCACAACAACGTCAATGCCATAGTAGAGCACATATGGCATGGAAAAAGCAAAGTTAATTGTCATGGACTCAAGATAAACATTACCGAAACCTTTCGATCCATGATTACGATGGGAAGAGTGCAAGTGTACTGGGGTAAATATTTGTCCCATAGTATCTAATCTTCTATAACTGCTCGGAATTTAGCATTTGGGTATAACGGGTTCCGTAAATGGAAGCCAGTTTGCAACAAAAACCGACCATAGGAAATTTGACCCTACACAAGAACAACCATAGAATTGGTTAAATAATGACCCTATACCGCCAAAGGGTGCACTTGACGGTTATAAACAAAGCAAAGTAATGGAGACGTGTAATGATCCTGACTCGGCCTTCGAAAATCGACACCCGTACTTCACTTGTACTCAAATGCCGCAGATTCAAACACCGAATCTGGCTCGCCGGAGCTTATAACACAGTAAGTATAACAACACAGCGGAATAAAGAAATAGATGATATCATATACAACTCCAATGAATACAATATCCAGAATGATATACACAATGATATAAATATGATACAACAATATCAGAGATAAATAATAATGCTACAGCGGAAACAACCGAACTGATAACTCCAAATGATCTAAAAAAGAGAATGAGTCCACCAACTCCAATATCAAGCTCGAACCACCATCACGTTTCACAAAGGTAAGCAAGTGCAGTCGTCGAGTGAACTCCAAAAACTGAACTAGTTCCAGATACTCTACTAAACCTGACTATCTGAAAAACCCAACTCTAGACTGCCCGTGTGGAAAATTGTGGGCACCCAGAGTCTAGAAAGGGAACAATAAACTCCGAGTCAGTCATGGGACTGGTGTGAGTAACAAAAACAGTTTATCTTTAAAACAAACAACAAAAGAATTTTAAACATTGAAATCCGCCATGCTTTTGGAAAATGAAACTACCATAAGACCTCCCACCAAAGACACAATTCAATCGCAGACTTGGAGGAGATTTCTTCTTATGATAGTCAAATATGCTTACTACGCAAAAACTCTTTTGATATTATTACTAGTGCATAGTGTACAAAATCATTTCGAAAATACAATATTAATCTTAGCCAGCATAGGTACCATTATATTATGCCTGCTATAGCTGCCGCCTGAGGAGACAGGTTATACAACTGCAATCGTAAAGGGCTCGTATTGTTTCTTTGGATTTTCCAACAAATTGTCAGGCTAAGGAACTTCCTACTGCCACATGGGTACGCCTCTGGAGGGACGTCCCGAGAACCTACCCGGCTCTCTGCCAACACAAGGCCGGGTTACCTCTATAACTAGGTAACTACTACTCGAGTATGCCACCCCCCCGGTCCTTTAGGACCTTTATCCGAGGCCTCGACCACATAGCAACAATCACACAGTAAATGAGATTGGAGCAACCACACAGGTAAATATCTGGGCTCCATACCATGATACCACCTTTTTCCAGAAGGAAATGACATACCCTAAAGGGAGCGACCCTCATAACCTTGCCGCATCTTCCTGTTTCGACCATTTCCGGGTTGTGAGGTTCGATGAGGTCTCGTCCATAAAGCTATGCTTTTTCACAAAGCCATGCTTTAATCAACAAATGATCAGCAACACACAACAACACTTAGAATGCCACACTACCAAATTGGGAGTATATCACTGATAACCTTCAACTACATAACCTCTGAGCTCGTACGTCTCAGAGAAGGGTGTTAAGCTAAGAGAATAAATCTCCGCCACCAAACAGAAATGTATTTGAAAGAAATCAGCTTTATATCTCAAAGTGTAGTGTCAGACATACAACCATACAAGTCTGTTCCGGGTTCAAACAGAACCGAAGCCACTTCCAAAGAAGCCCTTGCAATCCGGATAATCCCTAATCACGTACGGACTTCCCACCACATATGGAGTCTCTATACCGGGGACCAATCGATGCAGAGACATTCGATGAGTTGTCCTTTTGTTTTCAAAAATATCCGGTCTTCACCACCGGTCTTCAAATGCTATCCATAACGTCGTATCATTATTCGGAATGGGTTATATGACACAAAGTCCTCTCCCGGCTAAACCGAATAATGAGCGCAATATTTAAAAACATATGGATATTGGGATTTCAATTAAGTCACAACTTATTACCCAAAACTTTTCTTCAAATGGTTTAAACACATTGCCATTTTAATCTTTTACATAAAAAGATTCATCTCACAAAGTTCACCCAGTTTCACACAGATTTATTCATAGTTCTCAAAACTATTTCGATTTCCAAATCTTTTATACAAAAGATACACTTTTCCATTTTCAAAACAAAGTTTAATGGTCTTCCACAAAAGGTTAAATTTTAACTTTCCAAAATAATTCAATTCCAAATTGAATTCACCCATTCAATCTTTAAATCAAAGATTTAATTGATAGCTTTCAAAACAATTCACAGCTCCAAACTTTATAATATAGAAGATACACCATTTAAAATCCTCTTCGATTTTTTTAAACAAGATTTAATCACCTTCACAAAGGTTAATTCATAATTTTTTCAAACTATTTACAATTTCTTTCAAACTTGAAATCTTTCGATACCAATTGGAAATTCTTCCTTTTTATGAAAGCTGCTATTATTTGAAACAAATAGTTTTCGGTTTGGAAACTCTAATTACAATTTCATAGGTTAAAGCCATTCAAGTATAAAACTTGGATTTAAATTTAGATTTCCAAAACACACCTTTTAATGGTTAAAAACTCATATGAACACCTTTTATAACTTGTACAATCTTTTAGACCATAGTTCCAAAATCATTGAATTCAATTTCAAATATTGAATTCAAATTTAAATCAAATTATTTGAATTTCAAATTTCATTAAGTTATTTAAAAATAACTTTCATTTTAAAAACTCATTTTCAAAGCTTTCAATTCAAATTCAAAAAACTATTTTGGATTCAGGAATTTAATCTTTAAAGTTGAAAAAAATTTGTGACTTAACCGATTTTCGCGTGAAATCCATATTTGTGTGTGTATAGTGTAGTCCAGGGGTTTCACACATAATAGTGCAACATCATTCAATCATCACAGATTCAAATACAGCAATATATTTGATAAGCGGTAAAAACTATAACGCTTATCCTTATTCATAGATCCACAGATAAATCACAGATAAAATAAATTACATTCATCACAGCTTGAATTAAAACAATTCATGTCACACAGCATCACATAGTAGGGATATCGAACAATTCAATCATCTAATAGAATCCAAACATTCATAAGTAAGATCAGTTAATTGTCTTATTAATTCAAATCAGATTAATTTCTTATGAATTACTAATCTTGGTTAATTAACATTAATAAATTACAAATCATTTTGATTAATTATTCTTTAATCATTTATCAATTAACCATTAATAATAAATTAATTAACCTTTAATTATAATTCATCAACCTTTAATTATTAAATAATTGACCTTTAATTATTTAATTCACCATTAAATTGATTATCTTTAATTAATAAATTAACCCTTAATTAATTAATTACCATTTAATTAATAAAATTTCAACAAGTGATTATCCCTAACCACTTACATTAATTAATTAATCTTTGATTAATTATCTTCAAATTAATTAACCAAATTAATTAATCAACTTTAATCATTAAATAAATTATTAATTACTTAAATCAAATAATTGATCTTTGAAACACTTAAGATTTTAATCAAATCAAAAGATAATTCCTTTACCTTAAATTGATTGCTTTTTAAACCATTTCCTAAATAATATTTTCAAAATACTTTAAGGATGTTTTAAAACCAGATATATACATTATATAACTTGTATAAACTTGATTTATCTTCCATTAAACTTATTCAATTTAATAGATTTTAAAACCTGGAACTTGTTTTTCTTTTAAATTTTGAAACCTGTACATATCTTTATTTTTAAATTTTAAAACCTGCTGTCTATCATACAGACCCGAGCTAATTTGAATTAAACTCGAGCCTTACTTCGAGTTCTTGCCTCCCTCTGTTGCTTCGAGTCGAACCCACGTTTTCACGTGTTTGAACTCGAGGCTGTATCTTCTTCCCCAATCTTTCAACAACCCAGAAACCCAAATGCACACATGCACAAGGATTCCGGCCACCACCGATCGATGCTATGATCATCAACACGTCGACAATGATCTCGTCGACAAACCCGAGCACCCAGAAGACCCATCATCTTCACCGATCACAATCGAGTAACTCGATCGAATACTGGAACCCATTATCGACGACAAAACCTCCTCGCCAACGACGAACTCCTCCACTAGGACTCACGTCTCTCCGACCAGAGCAACGTAACAGACCCTCACGACTTTCCCACCCGTCGCGATCACCTCCGGCTTATCCACGTCGACGAAATCGACTCGAGAACAACGTCATCCCAATAGGCCAATAAAACCCAACTTCACCCAATTCCGACCGCCACAGCCAATAGAAAAATCAAAAAATATTTTTCCAGTGATCCTCCATACCCCAACCTCCTCTTTGCCAAAGCTCGAACATTCAGTCGTCCCCGTTCAACGGCAAAAGGTCAAAACCCCAAAAACAATCATCACCGAACATCTCCTCGACTTCCAAACTAAAAATCACAATTTAACTTTTAAAATTCCTAATTTTCAAAGACAAATCAGACCATATAAGTGAATTTGAAAATCATCATGTTTGACTTTTATCTATTCCTTGATTTCCATTGTATTTTAAATTTTTATAGAGTATTAACTAAACACATCCACCTGGAATTATTTTTAAAAACAAGAATACAATGTTATTAACAATTTCTCTTCAGTAATAAATGTCAAATTTTGATTATACAGGAAGATATGAATTATCTTGTGATGATGATGAGTCTGTTATCAACAACAGAGCACAAAAATATAATATCCAAAAACAAATATGCAGGCAATATCATACTCATACACGCACATTTATATTCAAACACAAGCAAACATTATAGACTTCATGTAACAGGTTCCATCATAGATCCATAAGCTGTTTTTAAATAAAAAAGTTTACTCACTTGTATTTTTGGAAGAAGAATAGAGATTCTTTGACACAGACTGAAACTTGCAAGCTGAAGCTCCTTTCTTTGATTCTTTGATCTGATTTCAGTTGGTTTAGATTGAAGTTTTGTTTAAGATGTTATTGTTTACTTCTAATCTTTTCTCAGCTTTGAGGAAACGAAGTGAAATGAAGAAGTTGATATGCAGAAAGAAGATTACAGGTGATATGTATTTGTTTTTATACAAGGTGATAATGTGGTTTGTACAAAGTTGATCAGAGATTTTTATTTAAACGGTGGCTGATATATATCTCTATTGTACTAGAGATGATAGTATTCATGCTAGCATTAATTACCTTGTACAAATTTGCTTATTTTATTTCTTTTGCTTTGTCTTCCTTTCCAAGCCATTTCACTTGCTAATACTTTGTCTACATACTTATGTTTTTGTTTTATTCTTTTGCAAGTGTTCATACATATGTGTATATATATTTTTGTTTTCATTTAAAAGTGTACACAAATATTTATTTATTTATTTTTTCCATTTGAATGTATATTATTTTTCTTTTTATACTTATTAATTTGTAATATAGGTGAATTTCTATTTTTAATATGTTGTTAGAATTTATCTATGTGTTACTTTATATATTTTTTTTATAATTTATCTTATATATTTCTATTTTTATTTTCCTTTCTAGTTTATCTTATATATATTTATTTCTATTTCTTTTATTTTTTATTTATTTATTTATATACTTGTCTCCAAAGTCTATATATTTTTATCTAATTTATCTAAGATTTAAACTCAATTCAATATATATATATATATATAAATATATAGATTCAAATTTACTCATATTCACATATATATACAATATTTAAATTTAAACGATTTAACATATATTCTATTGGAATTTGGGGAAACTCAAATCAGTTTATCAGTTAATTCCACAATTTTTATTCAAAAATTAATTTAATTATCAATTTAAATTTATATAAAATCCGGGGTCGTTACAACCTTCCCCCCTTAAGAAATTTCGTCCTCAAAATTTGCCAGGTAGACACAAAGAATAGATGAAGAATATTTCATCAAATCAAACTGAATATCTATTCTGCATTTGGCTTACCAAATCAGAATATCAATAATAGATACGAGAACGAATCTTTTGAATTTTTCACAAGATACTCGGGTTATCCAGATCTACGAAATATGCAGTGGCATTGGTTGGTCCAAAAGGATAACTAACCATTCGTAGAACATATCCGGACCCAAATTGTATAGATATATAGATATAATTTCAAAACTTTTAAATTTATAAACTAAAGTATACCTATCAACCATAGCAACTAATGAAACCAATTCATCCAAACAAACAATTCTAACCTATTTGGAGTTTATGTCCCATGCAGATATATCAATCTTCTTCCTGGATCTACCAGAAACTATCGAAGAATTGAAAAGAGATGTTGAACAAAAGAGATTGATAGAGAAAAGATTGTTTCCTTGTTGTTACAGGGTATCCACCATTTATAGTAGTATTCCCATGTCCCCTATCTCATCCTCTTCTTGCACTCATACTTACTATCAGTGGATAGTAAGAGAATTTACTGAGGCGTACAGATGGATATCTTAGGGATACTCATTCTAGGGTATACTTCAACCTATCTCTAATGAGCTACTTAATGTGTTATACTCCTGAGCTAAAGTTCAACCTTAGCTCTGATACCAAATGTAACGATCCTAACTCGGCCTTTGAAAATCGACACCCGTACTTCACTTGTACTCGAATGCCGCAGATTCAAACGCCGAATCTGGCTCGCCGGAGCTTATAACACAGTAAGTATAACAACACAGCGGAATAAAGAAATAGATGATATCATATACAACTCCAATGAATACAATATCCAGTATGATATACACAATGATATCAATATGAAACAACAATATCAGAGATAAATAATAATGCTACAGCGGAAACAACCGAACGGATAACTCCAAATGATCTGAAAAAGAGAATGAGTCCACCAACTCCAATATCAAGCTCGAACCACCATCACGTTTCACAAAGGTAAGCAAGTGCAGTCGTCGAGTGAACTACAAACACTGAGCTAGTTCCAGATACTCTACTAAACCTGACTATCTGAAAAATCCAACTCTAGACTGCCCGTGTGGAAAATTGTGGGCACCCAGAGTTTAGGAAGGGAACAATAAACTCTGAGTCAGTCATGGGACTGGTGTGAGTAACAAAAATAGTTTATCTTTAAAACAAACAACAAAAGAATTTTAAACATTGAAATCCGCCATGCTTTTGGAAAATGAAACTACCATAAGACCTCCCACCACACACACAATGCAATCGCAGACTTGGAAGAGATTTCTTCTTATGATAGTCAAATATGCTTACTACGCAAAAACTCTTTTGATATTAATACTAGTGCATAGTGTACAAAATCATTTCGAAAATACAATATTAATCTTAGCCAGCATAGGTACCATTATATTATGCCTGCTATAGCTGCCGCCTGAGGAGACATGTTATACAACTGCAATCGTAAAGGGCTCGTATTGTTTCTTTGGATTTTCCAACAAATGGTAAGGCTAAGGAACTTCCTACTGCCACATGGGTACGCCTCTGGAGGGACGTCCCGAGAACCTACCCGGCTCTCTGCCAATACAAGGCCGGGTTACCTCTGTAACTAGGTAACTACTACTCGAGTATGCCAACCCCCCGGTCCTTTGGGACCTTTATCCGAGGCCTCGATCACACAGCAACAATCACACAGTAAATGAGATTGGAGCAACCACACAGGTAAATATCTGGGCTCCATACCATGATACCACCTTTTTCCAGAAGGAAATGACATACCCTAAAGGGAGCGACCCTCATAACCTTGCCGCATCTTCCTGTTTCGACCATTTCCGGGTTGTGAGGTTCGATGATGTCTCGTCCACAAAGCTACGCTTTTTCATAAAGCCATGCTTTGATCAACAAATGATTAACAAATAATCAGCAACACACAGCAACACTTAGCATGCTACACTACCAAATTGGGAGTATATCACTGATAACCTTCAACTACATAACCTCTGAGCTCGTACGTCTCAGAGAAGGGTGTTAAGCTAAGAGAATAAATCTCCGCCACCAAACAGAAATGTATTTGAAAGAAATCAGCTTTATATCTCAAAGTGTAGTGTCAGACATACTACCATACAAGTCTGTTCCGGGTTCGAACAGAACCGAAGCCACTTCCAAAGAAGCCCTTGCAATCCGGATAATCCCTAATCACGTCCGGACTTCCCACCACATATGGAGTCTCTATATCGGGGACCAGTCGATGCAGAGACATTCGACGAGTTGTCCTTTCGTTTTTGAAAATATCTGGTCTTTACCACTGGTCTTCAAATGCTATCCATAACGTCGTATCATTATTCGGAATGGTTATATGACACAAAGTCCTCTCCCGGCTAAACCGAATAATGAGTGCAATATTTAAATACATATGGATATTGGGATTTCAATTAAGTCACAACTTATTACCCAAAACTTTTCTTCAAATGGTTTAAACACATTGCCATTTTAATCTTTTACATAAAAAGATTCATCTCACAAAGTTCACCCAGTTTCACAAAGATTTATTCATAGTTCTCAAAACTATTTCGTTTTTAAATCTTTTATACAAAAGATATACTTTTCCATTTTCAAAACAAAGTTTAATGGTCTTCCACAAAGGTTAAATTTTAACTTTCCAAAATAATTCAATTCCAAATTGAATTCACCCATTCAATCTTTAAATCAAAGATTTAATTGATAGCTTTCAAAACAATTCACAGTTCCAAACTTTTTATAATATAGAAGATACACCATTTAAAATCCTCTTTGACTTTTTTTAAACAAGATTTAATCACCTTCACAAAGGTTAATTCATAATTTTTTCCAACTATTTACAATTTCATTCAAACTTGAAATCTTTCGATACCAATTGGAAATTCTTCCTTTTTATGAAAGCTGCTATTATTTGAAACAAATAGTTTTCGGTTTGGAAACTCTAATTACAATTTCATAGGTTAAAGCCATTCAAGTATAAAACTTGGATTTAAATTTAGATTTCCAAAACACACCTTTTAATGGTTAAACCCATATGAACACCTTTTATAACTTGTACAATCTTTTAGACCATAGTTCCAAAATCATTGAATTCAATTTCAAATATTGAATTCAAATTTAAATCAAATTATTTGAATTTCAAATTTCATTAAGTTATTTAAAAATAACTTTCATTTTAAAAACTCATTTTCAAAGCTTTCAATTCAAATTCCAAAAACTATTTTGGATTCAGGAATTTAATCTTTAAAGTTGACAAAAATTTATGACTTAACTGATTTCCGCGTGAAATCCATATTTGTGTGTGTATGGTGTAGTCCAGGAGTTTCACACACAATAGTGCAACATCATTCAATCATCACAGATTCAAATACAGCAATATATTTGATAAGCGGTATAAACTATAACGCTTATCCTTATTCATAGATCCACAGATAAATCACAGATAAAATAAATTACATTCATCACAGCTTGAATTAAAACAATTCATGTCACACAACATCACATAGTAGGGATATCGAACAATTCAATCATCCAATAGAATCCAAACATTCATAAGTAAGATCAGTTAATTGTCTGATTAATTCAAATCGGATTAATTTCTTATGAATTGCTAATCCTGGTTAATTAACATTAATAAATTACAAATCATTTTGATTTATTATTCTTTAATCATTTGTCAATTAACCATTAATAATAAATTAATTAACCTTTACTTATAATTCATCAACCTTTAATTATTAAATAACTAACCTTTAATTATTTAATTCACCATTAAATTAATTATCTTTAATTAATAAATTAACCCTTAATTAATTAATTACCATTTAATTAATAATATTTCAATAAGTGATTATCCCTAACCACTTACATTAATTAATTAATCTTTGATTAATTATTTTCAAATTAATTGCTTTAATTAATTAACCAAATTAATTAATCAACTTTAATCATTAAATAAATTATCCTTAATTACTTAAATCAAATAATTGATCTTTGAAACACTTAAGATTTTAATCAAATCAAAAGATAATTCCTTTATCTTAAATTAATTGCTTTTTAAACCATTTCCTAAATAATATTTTCAAAATACTTTAAGGATGTTTTAAAACCAGATATATACATTATATAACTTGTATAAACTTGATTTTTCTTCCATTAAACTTATTCAATTTAATAGATTTTAAAACCTGGAACTTGTTTTTCTTTTAAATTTTGAAACCTGTACATATCTTTATTTTTAAATTTTAAAACCTGCTGTCTATCATACAGACCCGAGCTAATTTGAATTAAACTCGAGCCTTACTTCGAGTTCTCGCCTCCCTCTGTTGCTTCGAGTCGAACCCACGTTTTCACGTGTTTGAACTCGAGGCTCTATCTTCTTCCCCAATCTTTCAACAACCTAGAAACCCAAATGCACATGTGCACAAGGATTCCGGCCACCATCGATCGATGCTACGATCATCAACACGTCGATGATGATATCGTCGACAAACCCAAGCACCCAGAAGACCCATCATCTTCACCGATCACAATCGAGTAACTCGATCGAATACTGGAACCCATTATCGACAACAAAAAATCCTCGCCAACGACGAACTCCTCCACTAGGACTCACGTCTCTCCGACCAGAGCAACGTCACAGACCCTCGCGACTTTCCCACCCCTCGCGATCACCTCCGGCTTATCCACGTCGACGAAATCGACTCGAGAACAACGTCATCCCAACAGGCCGATAAAACCCTACTTCACCCAATTCCGACCGCCACAGCCAATAGAAAAATCAAAAAATATTTTTCCAATGATCCTCCATACCCTAGCCTCCTCCGTGCCAAAGTTCGAACATTCAATCGTCCCCGTTCAATGGCAAAAGGTTAAAACCCCAAAAATGTTCATCACCGAACATCTCCTCGACTTCCAAACTAAAAATCACAATTTAACTTTTAAAATTCCTAATTTTCGAAGACAAATCAGACCATATAAGTGAATTCGAAAATCATCATGTTTGACTTTTATCTATTCCTTGATTTCCATTGTATTTTAAAATTTTACAGAGTATTAACTAAACACATCCACCTGGAATTATTTTTAAAAACAAGAATACAATGTTATTAACAATTTCTCTTCAGTAATAAATGTCAAATTTTGATTATACAGGAAGATATGAATTATCTTGTGATGATGATGAGTCTGTTATCAACAACAGAGCACAAAAATATAATATCCAAAAACAAATATGCAGGCAATATCATACTCATACACGCACATTTATATTCAAACACAAGCAAACATTATAGACTGCATGTAACAGGTTCCATCATAGATCCATAAGCTGTTTTTAAATAAAAAGGTTTACTCACTTGTATTTTTGGAAGAAGAACAGAGATTCTTTGACACAGATTGAAACTTGCAAGCTAAAGCTCCTTTCTTTGATTCTCTGATCTGATTTCAGTTGGTTTAGATTGAAGTTTTGTTTAAGATGTTATTGTTTACTTCTGATCTTTTCTCAGCTTTGAGGAAACGAAGTGAAATGAAGAAGTTGATATGCAGAAAGAAGATTACAGCTGATAGTATTATTTTTATACAAGGTGATAATGTTGTTTGTACAAAGTTGATCAGAGATTTTTATTTATACGGTGGCTGATATATATCTCTATTGTACTAGAGATGATAGTATTCATGCTAGCATTAATTACCTTGTACAGATTTGCTTATTTTATTTCTTTTGCTTTGTCTTCCTCTGCAAGCCATTTCACTTGCTTATACTTTGTCTACATACTTATATTTTTGTTTCATTCTTTTGCAAGTGTTCATATATATGTGTATATATATTTTTGTTTTCATTTACAAGTATACACAAATATTTTTTTTTCCATTTGAATGTATATTATTTTTCGTTTTATACTTATTAATTTGTAATATAGGTGAATTTCTATTTTTAATATGTTGTTAGAATTTATCTATGTGTTACTTTATATATATATTTTTATAATTTATCTTATATATTTCTATTTTTATTTTCCTTTCTAGTTTATCTTATATATATTTATTTCTATTTCTTTTCTTTTTTTATTTATATACTTGTGTCCAAAGTCTATATATTTTTATCTAATTTATCTAAGATTTAAACTCAATTCAATATATATATATATATATAAATATATAGATTCAAATTTACTTATATTCACATATATATACAATATTTAAATTTAAACGATTTAACATATATTCTATTGGAATTTAGGGAAACTCAAATCAGTTTATCTGTTAATTCCACAATTTTTATTCAAAAATTAATTTAATTATCAATTTAAATTTATATAAAATCCGGGGTCATTACAAGACGCCTGTGACTCTCATGTTTCCAGAAAATGGCATATCCCGGAGTTAAGCAACATTAAGAAAACAACCACAGTGGGTTAAAAGGAATCTACTCATCTCTACAGGATCAGGTGAATGATTCAATCCTTACAAACATGACTTTAACACCGCCTGAAGATAGATGGCACTAAGAAAAGACTTCTACAATCCAATCATCGATGTGCTAGTCTTTGAAGATCGAAGCTGGTACCCAACTGGATTAAAACACCGCTAGATCAAAGGGAAAAATAGATCCTAACCACTTGAGTGTCAGTGTTGCCTCTGCAACGCCGAGTCCTTTTCTCACATCATAAGTACTAGTGTTGCCCCAGCAACATTGAGAAACTTTCTACTTCCTTATTACCGATGTTGCCCTGGCAACGTCAGGAAACTTTCTATTATCTAAGTACCGGTGACAATGCTGGAAAACTTTCTATTCCCTAAGTACCGACATTGCCTCGACAATGCCGAGAAATTTTTATTCACTAAGTACCGGTGTTTCCCCGGTAATGCCAAGAAAACTTTAATCTATAGGGTTAATGAGAAACACTCACCATAGTGAACTATCAATGCACTAATTTTCGAAGATAGAAGTTGGTTCTCAACTGAGTTCCACCCTTATTTTCGAAAAACTACTATTGCCCGAAGATAGGCAATGACAGGAAGACATAATCTTTCATAGGTCAATTGGATGGTTTAACCTGACATCGTAGGAATCAGCCACGGAACGGGAATAAAGCTGCGTAGAAAGGAAATCCAAGGATTGAATTGCTCGTGTGCTAATTTCTAAGGATGAAAGCTAGTGGACAACCGAATTTCAAGAATTCAACTTAGAAAGAATTTAAATACAGCCAAAAAATCGGCAGCTTCGAGGAAATGTTGCTTATAACCAAGCAGCTAGGCTATCAATTCCCAAAGACAGGAGTTGACATATGAACAAAACTTCTGTGACGACGTCAACAACCAAGAAAAGCATGCATGGCCAAGGACAAGCGGGAACAGTCACAGAAGGTCGAAAATAAAATCCATGAACTTCCTTAATTCCAGAATGAGATTAAGAGCCAGACCGGGCAACTAGGCAATTCGTCCCATACCTTTCCATCTTTCGCAAGCGTCTAAATACGGGCATTCGAAATAGCTAGTCCTACAAACATGGATAGGCGCACGAATCCTCAGTCCAAACTGCAGAGTTGGTTAGATAATTGTTTTGTTATGCCAAATAGACATTTCTAATAGCAAATTGCCAGCAAGGGAAATGAATGATTCAATTTTCAAAATTTAACCCTCGCTCAAAGTCCAGCGATAATGAGAACGATTAATGACCCACTTACGGTCTGACTTGATCATTTAGTCCCATCTTGTGGGAATATACCATCGTCCGAAGATTGGTGATGCTAAGAAGAGACCCATAAAATGAAACTATCAATACATTGGATTTAGGAAACAAAAGAAAAAGCATAATCGAGTCTTTAATCCTACCTTCTAGAATCTTACATTATCCGAAGGTCCACAACATCATTCAAAAATCCACATGGTAATTAAGTCATCCGTACATGAGTTTCCGAAGATAGAAACTAACGCTTGATTAGGATCTCAACACCGGAGTCAAAAGAATTTACTTTAGCAAAGGATGTCGAAAATGCATCTTTATAATGCATACTGACATCATTACAAAACACAGATCTTGGGATCAAGCAACAAAGTCCCTAATTCTTGAAGATAGAAGTTATCATGTCAATCAAACCGGGGCAACGAACTTATTGCTTAGGAGACCTAGTTTCCCAAAACATGTTGGTTCAGTAGTCAAAGTAATCAGCCCTATGGACTAGGGCATATACAGCAACACTTTGTCGACCGAACTCAGCGAGCATGAACTCGACTGAACATATACAAGAATAGTCATGGAACTAGCTGGACCAAGCTACCTAGTAGTTCTAGAAAAAGAAATTCTTAAAACCGAGGAATTAAGCCAATAGTCCCCGGAGACAGAAGCTAGTATGAGATTGAATTCCAAAAACCACAAAAGAAGAATATTCGCGATTGAATAACTCATGCATTAGTTTTTGAAGACTAAAGCCGTGCCTGATCGAACTTCAACTACAGCTCTACAAGAGAAACCTTATAGTTTAGCCATACTCAATCGTCCTGAAACAATGGGAATAAAGGGAAAAACCTAAGCGGCAAAGGATCCAGCCCTTGGAGGAATTGAAGTTCCTCTGCTAGACTAAAGATTGGATGACCAGAAAGTCATTTTCAACAACAAAACTTGGCATTCAACACCGTTAGCGTGTAATCTATGCAGAGTTGGTCCAGTGTCTCGAGCAGCACAAGTAGGCTATCCTGCATAGATAGCTCACTTGTGCTAGAATAATGAGTCACATCGTACTTTACGATTATTGTGACGCCCCACTCCGAGACCCACATTAGCAAAGAGTATTACAAGATAACACCGTCTGCTAATGCGGAGAATAGAGCTGGTTAGGAGCGACCATCTATCACCTTGTCTTAATTATCTATTGAGTACGCCGACAAATTCCAATTCTTACTTAAATGGTTCGACATGTCCAATAAATACTTAATACAAAGCCATAGGTGGCTAAAGGATCTATCAGAATAAATATGACAACTCAAATGTAATACACATCACAGAACAGATCATCACATACATCTACACATATACAGATACATTACAGAGTTTACAAAATGATACACGACAAGTGGTATAGCAAACCACAATATACAGGCGAGTCAAAAGAATACATATCAGAGTTACAGACAAAAAGGACTACACAGAAAGCTATGACAAAAAGAAGCTAGCGGAGTAGTCCATGCGGAAGCAAAATAGGCTAAGTCCAATGTACCTAACCTGAAACATCTCGGTCTGACCCGAGTATAAAAATACACGGGTCAGTCTAGCTAAACAAATAAGTTAGATATACTAATGATAATGAACATGCAAAATCATAAAGTACCACAAATATCTCCAAAAGAGATAACCAAATCATCTAACATAAGATGAATCATAATAAGCCACATATCATAGGCAATCCCAATAAACAAAGGATATCATATCCCAACAAGCCAAAAGGCAAATGACAAATACCAATAAAGGTAACACAAGTTTCCACAAGGTAACCGCTATATATCGTGTGGTTCAAAGAACCTACCTCGAAAGGCGATACATTAGGGAAATATAATTGTCAAAAAAACAAAAGGTGCTCAAGCTCAGTACAAGGATCCATACGCCCTAAGGCAACGCCAAAAGGCAACAAACCGTAGTGGCGGTACTGGACACCACTATCCGACGAAATGTGTCTCAACTCTCAGTAAGGAACCCGGAAAATGTTAACGTGAGTCCCATACCCCACATTCGCACTAAACGGTTTACTATCCGTTAGTCAATTTCACACTCAAAGCAGTACAAAGTTCACCTCATCTCATCGGTAAACCAGACCCAGAGGTCAAAATGGTCAAACGAATAGATTAGGAATTAACTGAAAAGATGAACGCACGTGTTCATAGCATGAGTTTTATCTAATCATTTAATTCTCCTCCCTCTTCGCTCGGAGTGCAAAAGTGTGTGTTTTAAATAGAAATTATAAATTAGAGAATGAGTTTTTAACACAATTTAGAAAGATCATTTTATAAAAACCCGTGTACGAAGTCAAAAAGGAATTATCAAAGTCAAGAATGCGATAACAACTAATTGGATCGACACGAATCGATCGAAATTGGAAAACAAAGCAAAATAACAAATGGGCTGAGACAAGCAGGTCAGTCGACTGAACTAGTGGGTCAGTCGACTGGCCTAGAGCCTGGAAACTTCATGTTTCCAGGTCAGTCGACTGACCCAGAGTGTCAGTCGACTGACACTGGGGCAAGAATATCTATCCCCCAGGTCAGTCGATTAAACCCAGAGGTCAGTCGACTGATACAGGGGCAGAACGTTTTCTGCCCCCCTGGTTCAGTCGACTGTCCTACTGGTTCAGTCGACTGAACCTGCTTCCTGGGCAGAATCAATCTAGCCCCAATTGGGGCAAAGGCGAAAACACGTAACGGGAGCGACGGGCGAGCGACCACGGCCAAGGACTTACGTCAAGCGACAACCCAGTCTCGTATAGCCCTCCGAAACACTCCGCTAACGTGTTCAAACATCAAAGATTGGATTTTTCCACAAAAATTGGATTCCAAACCAAAAATTGGACTATTCACCAAATCGATCCAAATTGAACACAAATGAACATGAATTGATGTTAGTAATTCATATCCAACAACAACAAAAGCTATAGGCTTAGATGTGAGTTAAAAAATCTCACCTTTTAACCCAAAAACAAAGTTACGAAGCACAAATGCAAAGAAAAGATCAACCACTCTTCACTTCAACTCTACAAGCTTCAATCTAAGATCAAAAAAAGTATTTCCTAAATTAGGGTTTAGGAATTTTCTGAAATCAAAGAGGAGAAGAGATGGAGAAGATGAAGATGGAGCTTACCTAAGCTTCTTTTGGAATTTGGAGCAAGAATTGGAGTTTGCAATTGAATCTAGGGCTTGGAATTTCTAATTCCCCTTTCCTCTCCCCATTTTCAGTTGCTTGAGTGTTTAAGAAAATAGAAATGAAGTGAAGAGGAGAAGAGAGGGCTGAACTAGGTTATATGATGAGTTGGGTCAAACCCAAACCTAAAAAGCCCAACAGAAAATAGCAAAATTCAACTTACTCCAAACATATCGAAGCTTATACTTAAAAAAGTCGCAAACACCATTTTGGACTCAATGGAAGTGGTCCCGAGTTCTAATTCTACCGTTTGCAAAAAGTAGCTTTTCGGACTTTAATCCGACTAACGACGTTATATTTAAAAAAAATATTTAAATATAAAATCGTAAAATATGCGGGTTGTTACAGATCTCCCCTCCTTAACAAAATTACGTCCACGCATTTCCTAGAGAAGAATTTGCAACAACTACATACATACAACACCCGAAAAGAAAAGAGAATAAGCTTGAGATAAAGAGATATTCTCACCATTGCTAGGCAAAGATAGAAAACCCGGATAGGATCGCTCAAAAAATTCTCTGGTTTCCCATGTACAGTCATTGGGATTAGCGGACCATTGAACTTTAATGAGCGGCACGTCCTTGTTTCGAAGGTGTCTCACCACCGTGGCAAATATGCGAATATGCTACTGTACAATAGATAAGTCTGGTGAGATCTCAAGCCCTTGCAAATCAAGAGAGTCGATAATAGAATCCGATTCTCGAAGACACTTCCGAAGCTGAGAGACGTGAAACACGTTGTGAACTCCGGATAAATGAGCTGGAAGTGAAACTCTATAAGCCACAAAGCCAATACGTTCAGTAATAGGAAATGGTCTTACAAAGCGAGGAGCCAATTTCCCTGTCACACTGAAGCGCATAACCCCTTTCAAAGGAGAAACACGAATAAAGACGAGATCACCGACCGAGAACTCGAGAGGCTTCCTACGGTTATTCGCGTAGGATTTTTGGCGGCTTTGTGCCTCTTTCATTCTCTAACGAATAAGAACAATCTTCTCAGAAGAATCATGAACAAACTCTGGGCCAAGAATAAGCTTCTCCCCAGATTCCAACCAACAAGAAGGTGATCGACATGGCCTTCCGTATAAGGCTTCGAAAGGAGCCATACAGATACTGGACTGAAAACTATTGTTGTAGGAGAACTCTACAAGGGGTAGATGATCCTCCCAACCACCTCCGAAATCAAGGATACAAATACGGAGGAGATCTTCCAAGATATGATTCACCCGTTCAGTTTGTCCATCATACTGTGGATGATAAGCTGTGCTGAAATTAAGCTTTGTTCCCAAAGCTTGCTGAAGACTCTGCTAGAAATGACTGGTGATTAAAGGATCACGGTCACTCACAATCAAACTAGGAACACCGTGAAGTCTCACGATTTCCTTGATAAATAAAATAGCCAAAAAAGAAGCAGTCCTATTAGATTTAATAGGAACAAAATGAGCTGATTTGGTGAGGCGGTCAACAATAACCCAAATGCTAGAATGGCCCGATCTCGTACAAGGTAGGCCATCAACAAAATCCATCGAAATCTGATCCCATTTCCACAATGGAATCTCAAGAGGCTAAAGGAGACCAGAAGGGCGCTGATGTTATGCTTTAATACGTTGACAAGTCATGCAATTACTCACATAACTCGCCACATCGCGCTTCATGCCTTCCCAATAATAAAGGCGATGCATATCGGCATACATCTTACTACTGCCAGGATGAATAGTATACTTAGACCAATGACAGTCATCAAGAATGTCATGCCTAAGTGCAAAATCAAAAGGCACAACAAGATGGTTCTTATTGTGAAGACACCCATGAAAATCAATGATGAAATCCCGCAACGCCTCATCACGGGATTCAGTCTCACAAAGCTGAATAAGACGCACAAGATCAGGATCACGCTGCTGAGCATCGGCAATACGATCCAATAAAGAGGGTCGAGCTTCCAAACTGAATAATACTATCGGAGAATCAGAAGATGGAGCTCGATCACGAATATCACAAAAAGATAGAGTCTTAAGAATATCCCATTCGGCAAGCATCAAAGATACAAAAGCCGAATGTCTACGACTAAGCACATCAGCAACACGATTACCCTTACCAGGGGTATATTGGATATCAAAGTCATAGGAGGCAAGAAACTCGAGCCAACGTTGTTGCCTCATATTGAGTTCCTTCTGAGTGAACAAATACTTCAAGGATTTTTGATCGGTATAGAGAATGAAGCGCTCGCCTAATAAATAGTGTCGCTAAATCTTTAAGGCAAAGACAATGGAGGCTAACTCAAGATCATGAGTGGCATAGCGAATTTCATTCAGACGTAGTTGCCTAGAAGCATAAGCAACTACCCGATCCTTCTGCATAAGCACGGCACGGAGACCACTACCACAAGCATCGATGTAGACAACAAGATCATGATTCCCCTCGGGAACCACAAGAATAGGCGCATTAGTGAGAAGTTCCTTCGATGTCTGAAAGGAAGCTTCACACTTATCGGACCAAATATAACGAATGCCTTTCTGAGTAAGGCTGGTGAGAGGAAGCACAACACGAGAAAAATCCTTAATGAACCGACGGTAATACCCCGCCAATCCAAGGAAACTATGGATCTCATGAACATTCTCAGGCCTCTTCCAATTCTGGATAGCTTCGATCTTTGAGGGATCGACAGAGATGCCGTCGGAAGATACAATGTGGCCTAAGAACTTAACCTTATTCTCCCAAAAATGGCACTTGGAGAATTTGGCTTTAAGCTGATGGTGATGAAGAGTACTCAAGACAATTCTCAAGTGATTAGCATGCTCGGCTTCAGATTTAGAATAAACAAGAATGTCGTCAATGAACACAAGGACGAATTTATCGAGATATTCCCGGAATACCCGATTCATAAGGTCAACAAAGAAAGCAGGAGCGTTCGTCAAACCGAACGACATAATGAGCCACTCGAAAGAACCATATCGAGTGCGGAAAGCTGTAAGAGGTATGCTATCTTCCGCGACTCGGAGCTGATGAAAACCAGTGGCAAGGTCGAGCTGAGAGAAGACCTTAGCGCCACTCAATAGATCGAACATATCATCGATCCTCGGCAAAGGATACCTATTCCTGATGGTCAACTCGTTAAGCTTGCGATAGTCGATGCAAAGCCTAAGAGTTCCATCGGACTTCTTCACAAGGACGACCGCAGTACCCCACGGTGAAAAACTGGACCGAATCAACTGTTTGGACTCAAGCTCTAAAAGCTGCTTCTTGAGTTCCTCATTTTCTTTTATAGACATCCTCGTGGGAGGACGACCAACTGGCTGCGCACCTGGGATGAGATCAATGCGGAACTCGATCGCCTACTTGGGTGGCAAACCCGAAACCGGCTCAAAAACATCAAAGAAGTCACAAACAATAGGAATACGAGATTTATCATCATCATCTCGTGAGTCAAGAGAATATAAGGCCATTTCGTAATTATCCACATTCCGAAGAACAAGTGACAGCTGAGTAGACGAATCTGGATGTCGAAGATATAAAATTCTTTCAGAACAAATAATCCTGGCATCGTATCTCACTAGCCAGTCCATACCCAAAATCATATCAAAATCCAAATAAGAAATAACATGCAGATTCGCACGAAAAGAAAAGCCATATAAAACAATCTCAACATCATCACAAAGAATGCTAAGGGTTGCGGATCCCCCAATAGGATTCGCAATCCACAACGATGTAATCATACAAGAAACATCCAAAGACAAATCATCGACGAGATTTTCCTGTACGAAAGAATGTGAAGCTCCAGTGTCAAAAAGAACTCGAATACTACGGTCATGAAATAAAACAGAACCTTCCAAAATAGATGGAGATATACCTCCGGGCTGAGAAGGACCTCCAGAAGCTTTAGCAACATAAAGCTTGCCAGACTTGGCACTAGCAGGAGCAGTATGGAAAGTGGAAACACGGTGACCTTCCTTCTTGCAATAATGGCAGAAGAGAGGCTTAGGACAAGCTCGAATCATATGGTCAGGAGAACCACAATTGAAACACTTCCAAATGGAAGGTGTTCCAGCAGATTGAGAGTTAGAACCAGATTCAACGGGCTTCTTCTTCTTAGAAGGAAGAAATCCCTGCTTATGTAATGGAAACTTCTTCTTATTGGGGTTCTTACGAACCTCAACATCATCACCACTATCACACTCCTTCTCGATGGCCTCGAGATGAAGTGCCGAATCAACCAACTCCTCAAAAGAAAGTTTAAGCTGGAGCATCAAAGACTTCTTAAGATATTTCTTAAGACCAGAGACAAACTTCATATTCTTCTTATACGAAGTGCTAATGAATTCAAGACCATACCTAGATAAGGCCTCGAATGATGCAACATATTTGGAAACGGAAGACTTCCCTTGCTTCAACTCAAGGAAGCGATGGGCTAATAAAACTTTCTCAGATTCAGGAACGAATTTGAGTTCGAATCGTTCCTGGAACTGAGTCCAAGAAAGAATAGACTCATCAAGTTCGGATATAAGAAGCTCGTACCAATCAAGGGCACGCTCTTGCAATAAGCTAGAAGTTACAAGAACTCGATCATGGTAAAATAGATCCATGCAAGAGAAGATACGCTCACATGTGCGAATCCAAGCTTGGACCTCAAGAACGGACTCGGAGCCTTTGAATGGCTTTCCACCAAGATGAGAAAAATCACTGCACAGGCGTGCAAAAGCAGACTTGCACGGAGGAGATGCACGAATAGGAGCTGGAGGCTGAGTGCTCCTAAATAACTCCAAGAACTGATCGGCCGACATATAAACACCGTCCGGATGCGAGCCACTGGATTGCCCAGCATCCGAGCGTCGTCCTCGGCCTCTACCGGCCATTAGCTGAAAGATAAGATAAGAAAAAGATTGTTCACAAGGTAGATATCATTAATTCAAATATGGAATACTACAGAATAAAATACATTCCTAGACGTATTCCCAAAATTCTATCTACCCCAGAGACACAATGATTCAAAGATTCGTAACATTCGTACAACGCTTTAATGTACCGTAATATGTGTCTCTGTTCTATGTTTATCATATTTTGTTCTGAACTCAGCTCCGATACCAAGCTGTGACGCCCCACTCCGAGACCCACATTAGCAAAGAGTATTACAAGATAACACCGTCTGCTAATGCGGAGAATAGAGCTGGTTAGGAGCGACCATCTATCACCTTGTCTTAATTATCTATTGAGTACGCCGACAAATTCCAATTCTTACTTAAATGGTTCGACATGTCCAATAAATACTTAATACAAAGCCATAGGTGGCTAAAGGATCTATCAGAATAAATATGACAACTCAAATGTAATACACATCACAGAACAGATCATCACATACATTTACACATATACAGATACATTACAGAGTTTACAAAATGATACACGACAAGTGGTATAGCAAACCACAATATACAGGCGAGTCAAAAGAATACATATCAGAGTTACAGACAAAAAGGACTACACAAAAAGCTATGAAAAAAAGAATCTAGCGGAGTAGTCCATGCGGAAGCAAAATAGGCTAAGTCCAATGTACCTAACCTGAAACATCTCGGTCTGACCCGAGTATAAAAATACACGGGTCAGTCTAGCTAAACAAATAAGTTAGATATACTAATGATAATGAACATACAAAATCATAAAGTACCACAAATATCTCCAAAAGAGATAACCAAATCATCTAACATAAGATGAATCATAATAAGCCACATATCATAGGCAATCCCAATAAACAAAGGATATCATATCCCAACAAGCCAAAAGGAAAATGGCAAATACCAATAAAGGTAACACAAGTTTCCACAAGGTAATCGCTATATATCGTGTGGTTCAAAGAACCTACCCCAAAAGGCGATACACTAGGGAAATATAATTGTCAAAGAAACAAAAGGTGCTCGAGCTCAGTACAAGGATCCATACGCTCAAAGGCAACGCCCGAAGGCAACGCACGAAGGCAACGTTCGAAGGCAACAAACCGTAGTGGCGGTACTAGACACCACTGTCCGGCGAAATGTGTC
Source organism: Allium fistulosum (assembly GCA_030737815.1). Taxonomy (NCBI): domain Eukaryota; kingdom Viridiplantae; phylum Streptophyta; class Magnoliopsida; order Asparagales; family Amaryllidaceae; genus Allium; species Allium fistulosum. The sequence continues at coordinate 1,410,023,946 of CM060903.1, forward strand.
TCAACTCTCAGCAAGGAACCCGGAAAATGTTAACGTGAGTCCCATACCCCACGTTCGCACTAAACGGTTTACTATCCGTTAGTCAATTTCACACTCAAAGCAGTACAAAGTTCACCTCATCTCATCGGTAAACCAGACCTAGAGGTCAAAATGGTCAAACGAATAGATTAGGAATTAATTGAAAAGATGAACGCACGTGTTCATAGCACGAGTTTTATCTAATCATTTAATTCTCCTCCCTCTTCGCTCGGAGTGCAAAAGTGTGTGTTTTAAATAAAAATTATAAATCGGAGAATGAGTTTTTAATACAATTTAAAAAGATCATTTTATAAAAACCCGTGTACGAAGTCAAAAAGGAATTATCAAAGTCAAGAATGCGATAACAACTAATTGGATCGACATGAATCGATCGAAATTGGAAAACAAAGAAAATTAACAAATGGGCTGAGACAAGCAGGTCAGTTGACTGAACCAGTGGGTTAGTCGACTGGCCCAGAGCCTGGAAACTTCATGTTTCCAGGTCAGTCGACTGACCCAGGGTGTTAGTCGACTGACACTAGGGCAAGAATATATGTCCCCCCAGGTTAGTCGACTAAACCCAGAGGTCAGTCGACTGATACAGGGGCAGAACATTTTCTGCCCCCCTGGTTCAGTCGACTGACCTACTGGTTCAGTCGATTGAACCTGCTTCCTGGGCAGAATCAATCTAGCCCCAATTGGGGAAAATGTGAAAACACGTAACGGGAGCGACGAGCGAGCGACCACGGCCAAGGACTAACGTCAAGTGACAACACTGCCTCGTATAGCCCTCCGAAACACTCCGCTAACGTGTTCAAACATCAAAGATTGGATTTTTCCACAAAAATTGGATTCCAAACCAAAAATTGGACAATTCACCAAATCGATCCAAATTGAACACAAATGAACATGAATTGATGTTAGTAATTCATACCCAACAACAACAAAAGCTATAGGCTTAGATGTGAGTTCAAAAAATCTCACCTTTTAACCCAAAAACAAAGTTGAGAAGCACAAATGCAAAGAAAAGATCAACCACTCTTCACTTCAACTCTACAAGCTTCAATCTAAGATCAAAACAAGTATTTCCTAAATTAGGGTTTAGGAATTTTCTGAAATCAAAGAGGAGAAGAGATGGAGAAGATGAAGATGGAGCTTACCTAAGCTTCTTTTGGAATTTGGAGCAAGAATTGGAGTTTGCAATTGAATCTAGGGCTTGGAATTTCTAATTCCCCTTTCCTCTCCCCATTTTCAGTTGCTTGAGTGTTTAAGAAAATAGAAATGAAGTGAAGAGGAGAAGAGAGGGCTGAACTAGGTTATATGATGAGTTGGGTCAAACCCAAACCCAAAAAGCCCAACCGAAAATAGCAAAATTCAACTTACTCCAAACATATCGAAGCTTATACTCAAAAAAGTCACACCGTCATTTTGGACTCAATGGAAGTGGTCCCGAGTCCTAATTCGACCGTTTGCAAAAAGTAGCTTTTCGGACTTTAATCCGACTAACGACGTTATATTTTAAAAAAAAATTTAAATATAAAATCGTAAAATATGCGGGTTGTTACAATTATCTTTCTTGAAACTCACCCAATATCGATGAGAAATCAATTATGGAGCCGTCGACCGGAGCGACGGGGGAAGATTTTCTTTCCAAGATCGTTAAAAGTACGGAAATCGGGAAAGCAATACGATGGAATCATCCACCATATCCAATTTTGGAGTAAATCGTCATGCTGGAATCCAAAACGACGATAGAAGCTTAGCCAAGTCCTCGAAAAGAGACAGTTGAAGACGGAAAGCAAGACATGGCTTCGAAATGACGCACACTCGTCTGAAGTAAAACGAAATGAAGTAAAGTGTTTAAGGTTGGGTCGGTTAGGCACTTAAGCAAGCAAAAGATTTTCTTGTTGAAAATTGCGAAATATTTTCTTCCTAAAAATTTGCAAAGTATTCAGATCGGAGATCGGCAACGATTCGATCCAATTGGATCGGTAGAGACCCGAAATTCTTTATCCAAACCACCCCAAACTCCTCCAACATGTTCTACCTGATGTACGTGTGCACTCCAAAGATTATCAAGTTAAGATTGCTTCGTAATCATGAGCGATGAAGATCTGAATTTAAAGCTAAATGGCTAACCGACACATCACAGATAACTTCTCAGTATAGTTCAAGATGATCCACAATGATCCTTGAAATGGAAACCCAGTGATAATCAATTCCAGAGCACACCTTGTTTTCAACGAAAGCGTACTCTGGGCGGCAAATGTTAACCAGGTTTTTAACCCATCAGAATTCAATAGGAGTTAGAACATCCAGATTAAGCCCGAATGACTTGAAACATGACCAAAGCACTTTTAAGAGCAAGAGGTTGGCCCTCAAGACATTTCACCATGAAATAAGCAATCTATTCGGATCGGTACCGATCCGAATTGTTGAATCGTGGGATCTCCAAACCTTTTGCATCGCGATCCTATGACTCTACTAAGCTCACCTATCAATTTTCGGATCTCCAAACCTTTTGAATCGGATGGATTGGATGATCCATGAAGATGGATGATCAAACGAACTTCAAACGACTTGATATTTGGATAAGGCACTCAATTATAGGATAGGAAGACAACCAAACCGAGAAGACTTAAAAATTCACCAAGTATTCGGATAGGTACTGATTCGACCCATCAGATAGGTACCGATCCGAATACTTATCTCAGATAACCTCCAAAGGACTCAACTCAGAAATTCACTAATTATTCGGATAATTATCGATCCGACCCCATCAGATAGGTACCAATCCGAATACTTAGCTCATATCACCACTAAACGTTTTGGGATCCTTCTGCTTGACGAATACAGGCTCCTAGCAAAGCGGCCCTAGCCCAAGTGCTCTCCAAATCCTATAAATATCATCCATCCACAATAGAAAAAGGATCTGCTCTGATCTCTACTGAAACTCTGCCATTGTTTCTTCACTCTTCTTCTCCCTCACAACAGCCATTATAGGGCAACTAGGATTCTTCTGATTGTTTCTGACAATGTTGGCTTGATCTAACTTAGGAAAGAAGAATCATATTGTAATCCATCATATTGTAATCCAAACTCTTTTGTAACAGTAGTTGATCAATAAAAGCTATAAAGTGGACGTAGGCTTCTTTAACAGCCGAACCACTATAAAAATCTCTTGTCTCTTTACCTTTTCTACAATTTACTGTTGCTTTTTTTATTTTATTTGCCCTAATAAACAGGGCTGGTGTTTTCACACTCAATCCAGGGTGTTGATCCATTTTTTGGGTTTATAGTCCATTTGTCTCGACCTAGTATTTAGGAATCCCTATAGATAACGTTGGCTAGACTCGATTGGAATTCTTAAACAGGTTAATGGAAAAATTAATATGAAGTCGGCTTCCAAAAATAGCTTTAAATACATATATTTAAATGCTTTCATACACTTTGAACAACTTATCTTTTCACAAAAACATTTGCTAACTTTCAATAAAAACATTTACTAACTGATTGGCTATGATAGTTATTGATAATATAGTCCGAGAAGCCCATACTCTTGCTGTTTCACTCTCTCTAGATGTTCGACCAAATGTTCCTTTGAAACCTATTGATGCCCCATGCTCATTTCTTTCAAATCCAGAAACAGTAATTCCTCCTACCGTAAATCATAAAACCCTCCAAATCTCAACAAGGGTAGCCCTCCGCTATTTCAAATAAGTGGTCATCTTTGTTCACTTCATGGCCAAGGAATGCGGGTGAGTATTCACCTAGATCATTTGATACTGTTGAAATTGATGGTGCTATGGTGCCTTCAGTTGAGGTAATGCAAGCGAGAATTGATTTCTGGTCAGATTACCTGGTCGTTTTTTTTTGGATGCCAACTATTCATACTATGATGTTAGAAAACGATGCCGAAGTGTTTGAAAATTTAGAGGAGGTCTTCGAGTTCATTATTTTGATGCTATATATTATTGTAAATTCTCTAGTAAAGTGGAATGGTTACAGATTCTGGAAGCAAAGCCATTAATAATTGCTGGAAAGCCTTTCATCATAACTCTTTACATTCCGAAGGTTGATAGTGCTAAGGAACAAGTATTGTCTATTCCTATCTGGGCCCATTTCACTCGTATCATTTCTGTATTGCAACCCATGATTGGTCTTGATTGGCTAGCTAGCCTTATTGGCAAACTCAAATGTTTTGATGCTAATACAGTGGCAAAAAATAAGCTAGTGTACGCTAAAGCTTTGATTGAAATAACCCTAGATAAGCCTCTGCCTTCAAGGCTTAAGGTCCATATTGCCGAGAGGAGGGATGTTTTTTTTATGTTACCTACATTTGGAAACCTGATATCGGCGTCATATGTCACTCTTTTGGCCATATTGCTTCTGAATGTAAGCATGAGCTTGCTGTTCTAGTTAAGATCCCCCTCCCTTGTCCTCCTTTTAGGAAGTGGGATCCTAGGTCTTCTCCTCTAGTTGTTGCTATTACCGATTCTTCCCCATCTCGCTCGACTTCTCCCACTTCTCCAATTGTTATCATACCATGTTCTAAGCCCTCGACTGCTATTACTAAAGCATGTGCTATGGTTGAACCTATAGTGGTTCCTACGTTCGGAAATGTGATTATGTGGAATTCCTTAGAGCAAGCTTGGTTTAATGTGAAATTGGAAATGAGATATTCTCCGACGTGTCATTATTACCATATGTATGTTGGTGGTAATAATAAGAGTCAGCGGTTAATCTACTATATGGTCAGTGAAAACTACTTTAGGTGAAGATGGTCATGACAATAGTATTGTTTTAGAGGATGCCTCTTGGGATAGGAACTATTTACATTCCAGTGATTCTACATGTTACGTCCCTAACAGGGATGCACTTTTTTCAGATTTTATTCATGTCACTGGGCCTGTTTTTGATGATGATGACAGTGGTTCTTCCTCCTTGGAGGGTGCCTAGTAATATGTTGTTGTAGTTGTTTAGGTATTTTGCCTAGCTCTTGTGCGTTTTGTGTTTCTAGTTTTTTTGGTGCACGTGCTAAACACCAGTTTTAAATGTTTTTTAACAAGGTGGACGAACCACTCCAAAGTCGGCTAGCTTTGCTAAAAAATATTTTTAACCAACATATGCTTGCTTATATCAAAAGGTTTATATATAATCAATTCGAGTACAATAAAAAATACTCAACTTACAAAATCCCCAAACATTATTAATCATCTATCTATCTATAATAATAAACAAGCAAGCTTTCGTCTTCATGTTCATTTCAATCCCATTTTAATTTTACATAAAAATGTATTGTTTAATCAATACAACTACAAAAAAATCAAAACATCATCATCCAATCAAAACAACCAAATTACTTAGTAGAAAGTAATCTATATACTTCCACTGAGCCACTCGGATCACTACTGGAACTTCTCACTCATCTCGCCTCAGCAAAATTTAAAATCGTGAAGTTTTTGATACAAAATTCAAATTAGGGTCTTTTGCAACTTCCTTCAGCAAACAAGTTCCTCCTTATTTCAGAGCCACATAGTGTTCTAACATTCACCTTCAATACCAACACAACTGGCCGACCAACTACTTTTACCTCTGCAGGCTCTATCTATTCCTCTATTTCTCATATAGAGATTTATTCTCGGTAAAAGGTAGAAAAGTATATTACATAATAAGAAAAGTACAAATACATCCCTAGACGATTACCCCCATAATCATCTTTTAGTCCTACTATTAATTAAGTATAAATATAATCTACCACACACCCATGGGGAAAGGGACCCTAAGTCTTTCCTAAAGCCAGGACTGGTTTCTCTTATACTTTACCCATATTACCAGAAGTATTAATGGGTATACTATCGAGTAACATGGAGAATGAGGCGATGTGGGTGAAACACATGTGAATATTCCCTTGGACCAACACTGAATAAGTCACATAATATAAAAATCACTCATCTCTACATAAACAATCTCGATATAAAAGCAATAAGGAAGTATGGTGCCCGAGGATAGAACAATTCACAATATAAAATAAATCATAGGGAACATAGAGTCCTCAACATAGTGATAAAAATATAATACATCACATAAGTCTGAGTGGTATACAAAAAGTAAAATTCCCACTAAATCTTAGTTATATACAAGACAAATCTAATACATCTAATCCAACAATATATACATACACGAGTCCAAATACACAATATACAATACATCTAGTAATACAGCCTCCAACTAAGTCCAATAAGCAAATTTGATCATATCATCCCTGAACCTGAAATGTATCAGATCGATCTGAGCCTTACATAAATGATAAATGGATCAGACTATGTTTAAATTGATGGTGAGAATATAAACGATGTCTCAAGGAATAAATTATACACAACATAATAAAGGAATCCAACCAAAAAAATAATAAAACATTTGCAACACATCAAACAACATCCATAACCCGTCAAACGTCATAACACTCATAAGATAACAATTACAATCACATACATCACACAACATACATTAAACACACATCAAACATCCATCACACACATCAAACATCCATCACACACATCATACACAACATACAGCTACACATCACACATCATACACATCGCACACATCACACATCACATATCACATACATCACACACATCGTACATCGCATACATCGCAAACATCGCACACAACATGAAACATGCATCAAAAAGCAATTCATTCATATTGATTTAGCAGTATTTGGTTGATACATTTTATTCTCCAATTTTAATTTTATTACTGCTATTGCTATTATATGTGTTGTTGTTACTGTTACTGCCAGAAGCCGAGTCTACACTTGAGCCTCATGGGCTTTCAGATGTAAAGGGAGACCCTACTTTTAAAATTTTATGCGCATGCTTACCGGTCTTTAGCTGCACAGTACACACGTCGCTACCTCTCTCCTTGCTCCTATCGTCAACCACCTCGCCTCGTTCTATAATTGTCCCGTTGGCCTCAATAATATGCTTGCTTATGTCAAAAGGTTTATAAATAATCTATTCGAGTACAAATAAAAAATACTCAACTTACAAAATTCCCAAACATCAATAATCATCTATCTATAATAATAAACAGGCAAGCTTTCATCTGTATGTTCATTTCAATCCCATTTTAATTTTACATAAAAATGTATTATTCAATCAATACAACTATGCAATGAAATCAAAACATCAATCATCCAATCAAAATCGCCAAACAATCAAGTTACTTAGTAGAAAGTAAACTATATACTTCCACTGCATCGCTCTCATCACTACAAGACATTCTCACTTACCTCGCCTCAACACGATTTAAAATCATGAAATATTTGATACGAAATTCAAATTAAGGTCTTTTGCATCTTCCCTAAGCGAACAACTTCTTTCTCACTTCAAATCTATACAAAGTTTAACATTTACCTTCAATACCGACACTACTGGCTGGACCAACTACTTCTACCTCTTAAGCCTCCATCTATTCCTCTATTTCTCATATAGAGATTTATTCTCGGTAAAAGGTAGAAAAATATATTATATAATAAGAAAAGTACAAATACATCCTCAGATGATTACCCTAGTAATCATCATATACCATTACTACCAATTAAGTATAAACAATAATCTACCACAAATCCACAAGGACAAGGACTCTATCTCATCAAATTCCATGACTCGTTTCTCTTATATTCTTTATTGTTCTAATCCTACTCTAATACCAAAAATGTAACAACCCACCTCTATACCCATATTACCCAAGAATACTACCGAGTAATACTATCATGTAAAATGGAGAATGAGACAATGTGGGTAAAACACACGTGAATACTCCTTTAGACCAACAATGAATATGTCACATAATATAAAAAAACACCCACCTCGACGTAAACAGTCTTGATACAAAGCAATAAACACGTGTTAGTGCCCGAGGATAGAGCAATTCACAATATAAAATAAATCATTGAGAACAAATAGTCATCAACGCAACGATAAAAATATAATACTTCACATAAGTCTGAGTGAGATACAAAAGGTCAAATTCCCACTAAATCTCAATTATATACAAGATAAATCTAATATATCTAATCCAACATCACATACATACATGAGTCCAAATACACAATATACAATACCTCTAGTAATACAGCCAAAAACTAAGCCCAATAAGAAAATCTGGTCACATCGTCCTTGAAATTGAAATTTCTCGAACTGGCCTGAGTATTATATAAATAATAAATGGGTCAGACTATGTCTAGATTTATGGTGAGAATAAATAATATCTCAAGGAATAACATATACATAGCACAATAAAGAAATCCAACCAAAGAAATAATAAAACATCCACTACACATCAAACAACATCCATAACCCATTAAACATCATAACACTCATAAGATAACAATCACAATCATATACATCACATGACACATATAAAACATCCATCGCATAAAATACACTACACATATCAAACATCCATCGCACACACCATACACAACACAAAACTCACACATCAAACATCACACACATCACACACATATCACACACATCGCATACATCTACACATCACACACTTAGTACATAGCATGCATCATAAACATCGCATACAACATACAACACACATCAAACATCAATTCATTCATATTTATTTAGTAGTATTACATTTATTTATTTTATCCTCCATTTTTATTTTTATTACTTCTACTACCATTATATGTGCTATTGGTATTGTTACTACGAGATGCCTAGTCCACACCTAAGCCTCGTGGCTTCTCAAATGCAAAGGGAGGCCCTACTCATAAATTTTTGTGAGTATCCTCACCAGTCGTTAGCTGCACAATACGCATGTCGCTTCCTCACCGCCTTGCCTCCTTGCTCCTCACTTCTAATATCAATCACCTCACCTTGTTCTCTAATCGTCACATTGGCCCATGCTGTAAACTGTGACCATGCGACGAAGGGGCCATGCCATCGCAATAACCGAGTAGCACCCTACGGTCAGTCAAGCTAGGATGGGGCTAGCAAAAGCTTTTGGCTATCAAATCTAAGTAAGGAACTTCATTCTCCTCGTTCTACTCAAAAGTGGAAATAATTATATTCCCACTTTAAAAAGAAATAATATAATTTACCTCAAACTTCAAGTCAGAAATACAAATAATATCGATTAATATTTGTCTATAATATAAAATAATTCACCAATGCCCAAGTATCAAATACTCAGTCCTCAATGAATTACCTGACATTATACTTGTATTGAGTAAATAAATATACCCCACATGGATGTCCTATGGCACCCGGTGAAATACAATCATATACTCAACACCCTCATTAATCTATATTAAATAAATTTCTACTTCGCTTATTAATTCACTCTCACTTAAATCGTTCTTCAATGCATTATTCTACAGTTTTATTACTTTACAATTCAACATAACGGGTAATTGTTCTTCATCTCGTTCGTATTAAACAAATCAACAATCATCCATACACATCAATGTATTATTTAGTTAGTATTTAACGAGACAAAGCTTTTATTTAAATCTATTTCACTTTATGTTGGTTTCCTCTTTTCATAAAAACACATCAATTTTAATTTAATAGTAAACATCTCTTTTATTTATTTCTTTCCCATTTAAAATAATAAATATTTATTCGTACATCTAATTTAAAAAACCCATATTTCAAATAATTTATTGGTTTCAAAGAAACCTTCTTTCAAACTTGTTAATAATTTTTAAAACTAGAATTATATTTTCATTTCAAATTTCCTCTTTAATAATATAGAAATATTTCAAAGGAATTTATATTATCCACATATCTTTAAAATCTCAAATCTGAAAATATCCCTAATGCAAAAATATTTGCGACTCAGAATCTACAATTCCAAAATCTTCATTAAAATCCTAATTTATTTCAAGCACTTCTTTTATAACTATTAATCCATCAAACTAAATTTCTATTTTGAAAAATAACATGTTCTTCCAAAATTCACTTCACATTATATATTTAATCCCCATATTTGAAAATTTTCAAATACTTTGCATTCCCTTTGCTATCACTTCAAAATATCATTTTATATACTTCCTATCTATTAAATTTAAATAAATCATTACTTTCAAAAATATATTTTCAAACATCATTTCAAAATACCCTTTCTTTATTTTTATAATCAGTGGTAAATAAATATAAATATTCAAACTTCATTTGTTTTATTTTGAAACTCTTTATTTACCAAATAAATTTTAATTAACAAAATCTTCACAATTATTCCACTAATATATGTTCAAAATCATTATTTTTCAAATTTATTTCAACATCTTTTATTAAATAAGAAATCATTCTAGAATTTGCTATTTATCGCCAAAATAAGTTATTTATTTCATTTACATCTTTTAATTTATCTACCTTTTTTCAAACAATTTCAAATTTTATGCAATTATTTGCAAACATTGAATTACTACACAATCATCACAAATCAACAATCTAACATCAATCATCACTACATCAAATAATTCATAATTCACCATAATTCCAACTAACTCAACTATATCAACAAACAATCAATCACATACAATAACCAGCCATCGATTCAACCAAAGAATCAAATAATTATATCTGGGGGAAAGTTGCATCAAATTATATGATTTAGACATAGTTGAGAGTGAGAGGGCTCATGAAAATTCCAAGCGAGAATGACCGAACTTTAAATTAGGACATTGCAGCACCTTCCATCATGGCAACCAGTACCTCCACCATCAACCAGACATCACCACTACTTCCACGTCGCATGTACAGTCCAGGTCAGCACCTCCATGCTATTGTCCACCCATCAACATCTCTAGCCCTCAATCAGTTCACCTCAAAATCACCTCCTTCACCAGTCACAGACATAAACTCCATCTCACCATCATGAATTCCTCCTCCACCACATAGATACAATCGCAACCAGTGCCTCAAATCAACCTGCCACCTTCTGAACCTGTAACCCAATCACACCAACGTAGCCTCGTTGACATTATTTCTCCAAAGTTGCTCTGCCTTCTCGTGTGGCCTCTCCCAGGTCACGGTCAAATGAGCGATCGAACGCACGCTCTGCCCTATTAACAAGCTCAGGCACCCACCTCAGGTCGATCGACTCCTCCAACTTTCGCATCCCCAGGCAGAATATGTTTTTTCCCTCTCCTTTTTTAATATCGCGTGTATTCATTTCCGGAAAAAGAGATTAGGGTTAGAAGCAAAATAATTGAATATAGGGTTGTGGACTTAATCGAGAAGTAGGGAGAAAATTCTGGAGAAAGGAAGGAAGTATGGATTAAACCGGGTTTGGGCTTAGGCTTGTTTTGCTTTAGGTCTTGCTTTTAATTCAATTAACTTTTTTTGTATTTGAATTTAAATTTTAAGCCTTGAAATAAATTTCTATCTAATAACATTATATTAATTTCATTTCAATAGATGGTCAATTTTATTCAATTCGATTTTCGCTTATTTTTATTTAATAATCCATCGTTCTATTACAAAATAAATTTATTATTCAATTATTCAACATATTTATAATTATTCACAGTTCAAAATATTTCATATTCAATTAAAATAATATTTTCGATTTCAATAAATCACTTAGAAATTTTTTATTAATTTAATTCAATTTTATTACAACATAAAAAGAACAAGGAATGAGGTTCCATCCCAACAAGGAATGAAATTTTTTAATAATTTAATTCAATTTTATTACAACAATTTTATATGGCATGGAAAGCAGAGCTATTTATAAAAAGAACAAGGAATGAGGTTCCATGCCAAGCAGAACTCCGTTTATAAAAAGTATTCTAAGAGAAGAGTATCCTAGGAAGTTTAGTGCCTATATTTTCGATCCAGAAAAGGTATCGATCCTAGACAATATTTACTCAAGTATGAATGGTGCAAGGACTATGCCAGGGCGACGGATGTTGTTCGATGTTGATGTTTTCCTATCTTCTTGGAAGGAGTTGCATCAATGTGGTTCACTAGGCTTTTGCCAAGATCCATATCAACTTTCGATAAGTTAGCTTGAAAGTTCTCAGAGAAGTTCTAACTCCATGCCGCATGACCTAAGGATGCGTTGTCCTTATTGAGTCTATCTTAAGGACTGTTGAATTGTTCTTGAATCGGTTTAACATTGCTGTTATAGAAGTAAGTAAGTAATTCAAAGGAATATTTGATATTCCTGGCGTTGGTCCAGGGCATACACCCAGACATGGATTTTGGTAAATGGCTGAAAATGAAGCAACCTACGACTATAGAAGAGTTCCATCAGAAGGCTAATCAATTTATGTGACTGGAAGAGGTAAGTCTAACTGTAGGCAAAGCCAATGACAGACAATCAAAGGAAATTATCTTGAGCAACACAGTAGTAAATAAGCTGGAGAAAGCTTTGATAACACGGCGGTTAATGTTGAAAATTCTAACAATCAAAAGAAAAGAATCAAGACCTTGGCAGTAGGCATAGCGAAAACAAGAAACGCCCATAGAATATGAAACTAGAAGACTATACGTTTCTGAATGATACATTGAAAATCATACACCTTGTTACTCTAGGACTGTACGATATAAGAAACACCCAGAAAGGAGGCAACCAAGCAGGAAAGGCACTTCAGAAAGTTCTGTCATTTCCATGAAACTCATGGACGCAATATGAATGAGTGTTGACATTTTAGGGATCTTGTTGAAGAACTAATAAGGTAAAACAAACTCCTGCATTATGTTAAAGAGCCATAGGAAGGTGGTCAAGCTACGAGACCCCATGGGTCGCATGCCCAAGGGGGTCGGTCCGGACCAAGCAAAGAAGGGCCCAGGTGAAATGATGGAAGGCTGATTATCTATACCATTACTGGAGGACCTCATCCAGAAGAGAAAAGCTATAAGGAAATGGAGTGGTATGCAAGCTCGCTAAAGCACATACCATAGGAAGATGGTTTACCGTAGAAGATGGTACTCTAGCCAAGCTGCAAAAACTGATAACTGTTGATGTGTTTAGAAATAGGATGTAAATGGTGTGGAAGCACCAACTTTCGACCTCATGATGATAACGACGTGTATTGGACTGACAACGGTATGTCTTGTCTTGGTTGATATTGGAAGTTCCATGAACATACTATTTAGAAGGACATTCGATCAAATGAAGATTAATATAAAGGAGGTTACGACCTGAAAAACCAAGATCCAAGGGTTTATGGGCGAAGCAAAACAACTAATTGAGACGATCGATCTACCCACGAAGTTGGGAGAAGAAGATCGTAGGATAGTTCAGATTCAGAAATTCTTCATTGTGGATGAATACTCGACGTACAACGCTTTTTTTAGGCCGACCGGCCCTTTTTGATTTTAGAATAGCGTTGGCTCCATAGTGTCCAATGATGAAGTTCCCCACAGTGAATGGGGTCGGATCAGTAAGTGGAGACCAAAACATAACAAGAGAATGGTATGTCATGGAGCCGAGAGAAGCAAAGCGATGGGAGAAAGGCAAGAATGTGGGAGGAAGCCTTCGCATTCCAAATTTTCAAGCATAGAAATTAAAGCCTGAACCCTAACTCGGGAACCATAACAGTTTTCATAAGGCTTTGGATCCCAGGAAGAGATTAGGGGAAGGGCGAGCAGCACCGATGCAGCCGACGATGAATATTCCAATCGGCATGGACAATCCTACATGGGTTCTAAAGATTGGATCTTAGCTTGGTGTTAATTTAAGGAAGGAATTGATTAATTTCCTCTGAGGGAATCTAGACATGTTTGCTTGGACACATTTGGATATATGCAGGATATCCTCGGAGATAGCATGTCACGCACTAAATAACAATCCAAAGTTTACATCGGTTAATAGAAAAGGCGTAGTCTGGGTCTAGAGTGATTTACTGCTTTGAAGGAAGAAATGGATAAGCTGATGGCAAACGGTTTTATCTTTGATGCTCTATACCCCGAATAGGTATCCAACTTTGTGTTTGTCAAGAAATCAAACAAAAAATGGCATATGTGTGTCAGCTATTCGGATATGAATAAGGCATACCCGAAGGATAGCTTCCCTCTACCCAGGATTGACCAACTGGTAGATGGAACCACAGGTTATAGTTACTCTCCTTCGTGGACACTTATTTAGATAATAACCAAATTCTGATGCATATACCGGATTAGGAAAATACTAGCTTTATAATGGACTTGGAGCTGTACTGCTACCGAGTAATGTTGTTTGATTTGAAGAACGCTGGAGCTATATACCAAAGATCAGTAAATTCTATGTTCAAGAATAAAATTGGATGGACGATGGAGGCATACATGGATGACATGCTTGTGAAGTCACATGTACCATAAAACCATTTGGATGATCTTTTGGAAATGTTCGAGGTTTTATGGAAGTATGGAATGAAATTCATTGCGCTGAAGTATTCTTTCAGGATAGCATTGGGAAAATTTTTGGGATTTATTGTAAATGCATGAGGTATCGAGGCTAATCCAAAGCAGATTAACACCTTAACGAATGTAACTGCTTCGACTATAAAGAAATAACTACAAAGCTTGAATGGGAAGATCGCTACCTTGAGTTGGTTCATCTCAAAGGCAACAAACAAATGCATACCTTTCTTTGATGCCCTTAAGAAGGATAAGAAGAATTTTGAGTGGAATCAAGATTGTCAAAATGCCTTCGAGGAATTATTGAAGCACATGGAGATGCCACCAGTCTTATCCAAACCGTTGGACAAGGAGGACTTACTCTTCTATTTAGCAGTGTCTGCTCATGCATTAATTGTTTCTTTGGTATGGAGGAGATGAGGATTCAATGGTCGGTCTACTACATCAGTAACCGATTTATAAGAGCCGAAAAGGATTATCCGAAGTTGAAAAAAATGGTTTATTGCATGCTTACATCGAGAAACCTACGATTGTATTTCTAGACTCATCCGAGCAAAGTGCTGATGGATTAGCTATAGAAGTAGGAGTTATAGCGACCCTAGACTTTAGGGAGGCTACTGAAGTGGAGCAAAAGGTTGAGCCAATATGACATTACTTACCATTCGTGGAGAGCGATAAACGGACAGGCACTGGCAGATTTCATTGATGAGTTTACCTCACGTGATGATAAAGAAGAGGATGATGTGGACGAAGATTCCTATTGGAAGTTATTCATGGATGGTGTTTCAAAGGACCATAGTTCAGAAGTAGGAGTACTTCTTGAAACCCAGAAGGATGGTCCATTTGTTATGCACTAAGGTTGGAGTTTCCTGCAACAAACAACGAGGCTGAGTACAAAGCGACGATAGCGGGATTGAAGGTATTAAAGGAACTAGGGATAAAGACACTGCACATATTCAGTGATTCCGGGCTAGTGGTTTGTCAAGTTAGAAAGGAATATCAGGCTAAGGGTGTGAGACTTGCCCCTTACCTAAAAATAGCATTGGAACTGTTAGATGGTATAGAGCACTACATAATCACGCTTATCCCAAAGGAAGAGAACACAAAAGCTGATTCATTGGCTAAACTAGCTAGCTCTGGAGAAGCACAAATGATGGGTCTAGTTCTAGTGGAGGTTTTGACAGCTCCAAGCATCGATCAAATGGATGTGGATTGGATTTTGGAGACCGTGGAGGAAGAGGAGTCATGGATGACTCCGATCAAAGAATATTTGCTCCAAAAACAAATGAAAGAAACTCCTTTAAAAATCACCATGATTCATGATGCAAGAAGGAGTATTATACATATGAGAATTCTCAACTCCTATGCTTTAGTGTGTAACCAATGTTGAGTCTAGGAAGATCCTTATGGAAATCCATGAGGGCAGCTGCGGTGATCACACCAGAGGGCAGATTTGCCCAAAAAGGCATTCCTCTATGGATATTTCTAGCCAACAATAAATCATGATGTAGCTGATTACACTAGGTGGTATGACCATTGCAACAGATTTGCGAAGATCCCGAGAGCCGCATCTACAAAACTTACACAAATGGTTAGCCTATGACTATTTATGGTTTGGGGAATTGATCTAATTAGCATGCTACCAATCATGAAAGGTGGAGCTAAATATGCAATAGTTGCAGTGGGCTACTTCATGAAGTGGGCTGAAGTGGAACTGCTTGCTATGGTCAAAAAGAAAAAGGCGATCAAATTCATGACAAAGAAAATCATTTGCAGGTTCGCAGTACCTCAGTAGATCATCACAGATAATGGAACTCGGTTCGAAAGTACCATATTCAAGGATTTCTACAAGCGACAAAGAATCGAGAAGAGCTTCTCTTTGGTAGCACATCCGCAGGTAAATAGACAAGTAGAGGCGGTGAATAAAATCTTCAAGTCCACCTTGAAGAAGCGATATCTAAAGGTAAAGGCAACTAGGTCGATAAGCTTCCGCTAGCAATATGGGCCTATAAGACGACCCACAAGTCAGCAATTGGAAATTCGCCATTCACATTCGAATACAGATCAAAAGCTATGATCCAAATAGAACTAGAAGTCCCTTCTTATTGTAAAGGCATTTCGATCCAAAAGAAAATGAGGAACTCTTGAGTCCCTCGATTTGGTTAATAAGGAAAGGGAAGAAGTGGAAGTAAGATTAGTTGCCCACCCAAAATGAGTAGCACAACACTTTAATGCCAAAGTCCAAAACTGTAATTTCGAGTTAGCGGATCTCATTCTGAAATTGGTTCTCCCAGGTGTGGGGGCGTTTGGTCTGAATTGGGAAGGCCCGTATGTAAACGAATGGAAGCTTGGAGATGGAACATTCAAGTTAGCTACCATTGATGGAGTTCTGATTCCACATGCATGGAACATCAACCTGTTGTGTCACTATTGTGTTTATTTTTGTTTATTTTATTTTCATAAATAAGCCACCAATGGACTTTGGGGGCAATGTAACAACTTAGGACTTGCCACGTTTTTGTTATTATATACAATTCGCTTCGTGAACCAACGTAACCGTGTTCACGCAAGTAAAAATTCTATGTTGCGTGATTAGCAGGATAGTCAGGTATAAACATCCTTGACTTAGGAATTGGGAAAAAGGGGAATGAACTTGTATTAGGGGTCGATCAGATAACTTGACCCTAACCTTTAGGAATCTAGTTTTGTTCGGAGATTGGCAACGTTAGGAAGGAGAACTTGTATTAAGGGTCGATTGGATAATTCAACCCCGACCTTAAGGAATTTGGCATTGTCCGGAGATTGGAAACATCAATAAGGTATATCCACTTCAGGGTCGATCGCATAATTCGAACCCAACCTTTAGGAATTTGGCATTGCCTAGAGATTGGCAACGTAAAAAAGGAATGACCACTTAGGGGTTGATCAGATAATTCAACCCCAACCTTCAAGAATTTGCCATTGCCTGGAGTCTAGTAATGTTAAGAAGGGAAGAACATGTGGGAATTGATCAGATAGTTCTACCCGGACTTGCTGGTATCGACCATTGCCATGAAGTTGGCAGCGTCAAGAAGGAATGGTTGAAATAGAGTAATTAAACTACCAGTTCTCGGAGACATGGACTAGTGTACGAGCTGGATTTCCATGACTGTGCTAGTGGCCTAGCGGGACATGCTTGGTCGGGGACAAACATAGATAGTCGTTAGGAATCCAGGATAGGTATTATCGAACTTTTTGGTCCAGAATCTGGACTAGGAAAGTGCAATCAGACTAAGCCAATCAGATAGTTTGCCCCGTAATGTTGTCTCTTACTAATGCCAGGATTCTAGCATTTAGAAAAGCAGGTTCCATGAACAGGATTTGGTTCATAATTGAAATATATAAATAGGAAGTAAATATTATAGTTGATGCTCTCTGACGGTATGGAGCAATATAAACCTTGGACCATTTATGATAATAATCGGTTGAAGGAAACTCGACATATCCAAAATATGAAAAGCTACAGAGTTTGTCCAATCATTGTTCTGCCTCATCAAATAGAACACTATAGCAATTATAAGCAGGGCTAAATAATGGAATATAACCAAAGCCATTGTAGGAATTTTATTTATGTGCACAGAGTTGTAGTAAATAAATAATTGTATAGTAAATTGCAGTATAAGTAGTTATATTATATATGCAAGTAGTTATTCATAAACATGCGCATTACATGAAAATATGGAAAAGTAAATGAAACATGGGTTACAAAGCAAAAAGTGATCCTTCATTACTTTAATTTTTTATGTACAAAGATAACGGGGGCCGTTCTCGCACAAACATGGCCAATTTTAAAGAAAAAAGACACTATAAAATATAAGCTACCGCACCCACTAGATCCAAGAGTCTCCTGCTTGTTCTTCACTCTCCTACTTCCCTTGTGGTTTGAACCACCAGTCAGTTTTTTATGCTTCTGCCTGCCTTTTGTCTTTCCTCCTTCAGGGATGTCGCCTTCGGACTGTGCAGTATCTCCCTCAGGCTTGGTAGAAGGCTCATTGGATTTTCAGATAGGAGTATCAAAGGGTTTGAGCTTGAGGGGTCTTAGCTTGATAATAGGGAGTTTTGTAGAGGGGCTTGTGGGCGGGAAGCTGACGGACTTCTCGATTTTAGGATCCTTTTTAATCCAGACCTTGGAAAGATCGATCTTCGACTTCTTTGCCAGTATGATAGGATCGGTTGGGCCCGCAGCGCTAGTAATAGAAGCGTCTTCCCCCAGAGACTGAGAGATATCCTCCAGCCCTTCTAAGGCTGCGATATTTTGAGAATTGAGGCTAGGTTCGAGGCCAGGGGCGTGATCGGAACAACGTGTCCCATGGAGATAGAGGTTGACAAGGTGAAGATGGTTGCAGTACTCGATCCTTAACCAATTGAAGGCTAAGGCGGGAGATGAGGCTGGCCTACAAGATGGAAAATGGAATGGTAAAGAGTAGAGATGGATTCTGGTGAGAACCGAAGCTTCTTAAAAATCGGAGAAACAAGTGAGTACCTTTGCTTGGACTTTGGTGAGCAGGAGACTTAGAAAACTTGACCTCTTCGAGGGAGTACTAGATAGACGGGTCAACCAAAAGAGGGACATAAGACTCAACGGAAGTAGCCATTGAGGATGTTGGAATTATTTGAATGGCCTCAAAGCTGGCCTTCTCAATCTTAGAAGCACCTACGCAGGCCCTTTGGACTTTGGAATTGATGATTCCACTAGACCTGATGCATTTGGTCCAGTAGAAGCCTCAACAGCGGTAGCATCAATGACATCTTCTACGGTGAGTATGAGTTTTCCCTTCTCAAACTTTGCTATGTCTTCAGCATCGAGGTACTTAGCCATTAACTCGCATTCACCGACCTTCTTAGAATGATGAAAACTTCATCCCAAGCATCGGCTAGGATTTTAGCATAGGTACTCCCCAGCCACTTTAAGTTCTTGTATATGATCACACTTGCGAACAAGTGCTGGAGAGTATTATTCAGCTCCACCTTCTTCTTGGCCTTTTACTCTTTGAGTGATTTTAGATCTTGCGCGACGATCTCATGTTCAACCTCGCCATCCAGCTTTTCGACATTAACCAGTAGAAAGTCATTAGCAAGCTTCTCATTTGCCTCATGAAGCCTCTGGGATCTCAGCTGCCCACTCTTTAATAGTTTGGTCCCTATCCCAAATGATCTCGTTCCATTGAGTGAGGGCCAGATCCTTTGCAGCAATTTGTGTTTTTAAAGAAGCACCATCTTCATGGGCAGTTTTCAACGTATTTTACAACAAAATCACAACATCATCATGAGCCTTCCTCATCTTCAACATCAAGCTATCAACCTTGGGCTTGGATTCTAGAGTTATATCCCTCTCTACGTTCATTTTATCCAAGTCCCTCTTATGACCTTTTATGATTCTCTTATAGGTCTACTTTTCAAAATCGAAGGACTAGATGTTGGTGTAATTAATTTTTTTAACCTTGGAGAGAGTGAAGCAATTTTTTTCCATTTATTGCCCTTATCAACAAGCTTTTGAATCTTCTTGACATCTTAGTCCGTCTCTTCCTTTGGAATGTCTTCTATGTCCTGATCAAATATGACACTTTGTAGAAAGAGGTCAGGAAATGCGGCCTGCAGGCGAGGCGAGGCGAGGCTGCTAGAAGAGAAGGCGAGGGAGTAGTGATCTCTTTGGAATTTAGGGGAATGATTGGTAATTAAGGACTTTAAAGCAGGAACCTATGAATGAGGAGGAAGCTGAGGCTCAATACGGGGCAAAGGAATGCCTGAGGAGGGACCGCTATAGTCGGAAAGATCCTTATAATGTCTACTTTGGTCATGGGATAACCCCTCTTCGGTCTGCTTTCTTTTCTTCTCTCTTTTGACCTTCAATGATCTTCTGTCCCTCACTCCCTCTCATTCCTTTGAATACTTTCTCTATCAGTCTCATGATGATCCCAGTAATTGGAGCGGGGTAGATACAGATTGGTGGTTTATCCTTGAGATTCTTCATAGCTGTACTGGAGCTACCAATATTTATCTCTGGCCATGGAACCTGAAACAAGAAGAGAGATTCTATAAGTGTTGGAATTGCGGGATAATAGCGAATGCAGGGTTGTGTGTTCGTGATCCTAGTGAAGTATAAAGTGTTGATGACCCCTAACTACTCTACATACCATGTTCACATGGAGTAATGATGGTGTCTCGCCAACTTAAGATACCCTATCGTGAGAAGCTAATGTTTGAAAAACCCTTGGCAGTAGAGATATCAAAATCGCTCAATTTAGCAAAACATCCCTGAAGGAGAAACCCGGAGGAGTTGCTTCACCTGAAGGTAATACGTCTGTTTCCCTGACCTTTTTGGAATTCAACAGCAATATGCTCTGAATGGAGCGGGGTAAGAAGTTTAGGCCTCTAAGGAGACGTCTCGCCAAACGATTCATCTCCTTCTGCACTAGAATTGTAGTCATTGTCATTGTCATCGGCACTCTTTCTCCTCCCTTTCCTTCCTCGTCACTCTTCTCCCCTTTTCCTTCTCTCCTCCCTATGCTCTCACTCTCCTTTAGGATTGACGGCATTCTAGCACCTTCATCCTCTCCACCTGAGGCATCGCCTACAGCTGGCTCTTCTGTTCCACCTCCAATGGGCTCTTCAACATGCGCCGTACTTGATGGTCCTTCAACTTTCCCATGAAGATTCTTTCCGGAGTTGTTAGTGTGGGTAGAAGATCAGGCAAGCACCCTAGAGTCACTCACCGGAGGTGATCTGGAATAGCGAACATATTAAGGAGTAGATGACCACACTGTCGGATGTTCTTGTTAGTCAACATACATATGGTGGTGCGATGCGGGAAGCTGAACTCCTTTAGAGTTGTTAAAGTGTTAGCATGCTCATTATGAACATCTCAAGCAGGAATATTTGTAAAGAAGAGGACAATAGGTTAAGCATTTGGATGTTAGGAGTCCAAGTACTCTAACGACCCACATTTTGAACGATAGGATATTTGAACAATCGATTTAATTATTTGATCGTTAATTAAATGAAGGCCCAAAAATATGTTTGTGCATGGCCGAATCAGGACTCAAGGCCACTTCCGTTAAGTTTTTATTGATGTTGCAAATTAAAATAAGTATAAAGACCGCTATATTTGGAGATCAGACAATCCGATGGTCGAAATACGAAATGTGCGAAATTAGCACCCTAGGGTGCAGTCTCAGATAGTGACGAGATTTATATCGTTGGATCTGAAAAAATGAGGTGATGTACGCAGATGATTTTCACGGCGATCGGACGTGTTGTTTGATCGTATGGACTAGAAACGTATGATCATTTATTTTAGAGAATAAGTAAATGGAATAAAATATTATTACAAATGTCACCCAAATCCTTTCCCCCTCTCTAATTACAATTGCCATTTCACTGTTCCATTCCTAGGAGAAAAATCATGGCCTCTTTCTCTCAAATCCATTCAAAAAATAAAATCGAGAGATCCGCTCCACTAAAAATTGCGAAACCAGATCCAATAAGCTCGTATGGATGAGAGTTGCGATCACCATTATGGAACTTGGATCAACCGTAATTGGCCAAGATCAACCCATTCTTGCTAATCAATGGTTTGAGATGGATGGAACTACAGTCGACGATAGGCGAAACAAAGATCACCATTGGATTTTTCTTAGCGAACTGCACCTCTCCACCAAAACTCATCGGATCCAATCACATGTGGAAAAATGCACTCAAAAGCATAGGCATGAGCATGCTACCAGTCGCGATCCAGGAGGGATGGCCGAGCTCTATCTCTTTGGGTCCGGGGCAGAGAGGTGCATAGTGGAGCGTTTTGGCGAAACCCATTCGACATTTCGTTGAGAGATGGAGGAGAAATCGAAGGAGGAAGCTTATGGTGATATGGGCTGGATGTATAGAAGGCATGTAGAGGTGCACGAGAGTGATTAGGGATTTGGATAAGATAGTTATTAAGTTGATTAGTATTTTAATTAGCTAATTAATTATCTTATTAATCTCTTATCTTATATCGGCCACAGCTTTTGCATACGAGGCCCATTTTGGATGCGGTTTCTTGTGTTGCACTCATGATGGAGAGATCTATGTTTTAGCAGTGGTTTAGATTGGATTTGGCGAGGTGAGTGATATAGTCTCTCACCATACTATGATTAGTTGTATAGTATTAGATTGACGTTATGGAATGGTTTTTGATTTTAAAATGTGATTTGATTATACTTAAACACCTACTAGATGTTTATAAAAGAAAATAAAAATATTTTAAAATGATTTTATATCAAATATCACATTTTTCCTATCGACATGTCATTGGTAGGGAATTGTTAGATTTGAGCTATTTCTAATATGATTTCCTCCATTGGTTGATATGCATGTATTATACATGTTGTATGTATGCGGTTTTAGATTATGTATAGATGTTGGTTGCATGGTTGCCTGTTTGATTGTTTTTTGTTGAAAACGCCGATTTAGGGGCAATCGAGTATTAGGGAATATCTTATGCGTTGGGATTTCATACACGCGAAAATCCAACAAACAGGATAAGTTGTAGGAGAGGCTTAGGATACATGCTGAAGGATCTGAAGGTAGAAGATCAAGCTTTGAACATCAGGATGGATGCCGGACGTTTTTTTTGTACGTATCCATTTTGATTAAGTACATGACCAAAGTGGTTGGTATTGACTACCATAGAGTGGTCAATGTCCATCATTATTGTTGATTGGCGATTTGGCCAATCTTTGGCTTGGACGTTGAGGATATTTCGTGGTGCGTGATTTAATGGTTTGTTTATGCGACTGACTTAGAGTCTTGATATTACTGCTTTACGGCGAGCGATTTAGATGGTTAGACGATGATGTGATGCTTCTACGTGGGAGATGGTACTTCAAATTATGACTCGATGGTGTATGGAGTAGGTTCCAAGGTTGATAGTTTCATGACTCTATAGATCATGCTGGAGGTATTGGCTCATTCGCATCAAGGATAGATGGCGATGTAACAACATGATTAAAAGCCTTGTATCTTCGGTTGGTGACTCGTAATGGGAGTAGGTACTGAAGATTAGACAGTCCGTATCTTCGGTTTGTGACTTATGTAGGGAGTAGGTATTATAGATGCTCTTGTTAGGAGCCATGGAGTGAAGGAACATGGTAGCTTCCTGGATAGTGGAAATTGGATAGGCCTCGGTTCCGAATTGAATGAGTAGTGCTTGATGGATGTGTATGTGTTAAGGGATCGTTGATAACACATAGTGTTTTTTATTATATTCAAAGCAAGGGTATTGTATAATGGGATGCCCATGGATTGGTAGCGAGAATCCATATACCCTGGACCAGTGGCTTTGGTTCTAGTGTCTATCTTTGGGCTACGAGACATGTATCTAGCTTTGGGCCGTGTGATACGAGAGACAATGAAAACTCGGATTTTTCCACTAGTCCTTGGCAATAAGGAGGTCACACGAGTTATCAAATATCTAGAGCACACTAGGTGATAGTTGGTATTGTTTGATGGATGCTATGTTTGTTATGGCTGCTTCACTAGCCACATGTCACCTTAGGGATTTCATACGAGGTAGGTATTGTGCATAGGGATACCTAGACACCCAGACTTTATTTAGTATAGAGTAGGTATTGTGGATGAAGACACCTAGGCACCTCAATAGTTTACTGAGTATGGAGTACCCCTTTATGATGTTATACTGTAGCATATTATCGATGTTACGTGCTAATTCATTGGTTACAGAGCCAGGTCAAATATGATTCGTGTACTCTCTATTCCTTATACTACATCGACTTTATAGTATTTTGAGATTATTTATCGCTTACACCAAACTGTTGTCTAACCCGATGTTTTATGCTTTGCTTCTTATTGTCTTGGGTACTCTTAAATGAGTCGATTAAAGAGTAGGTATGGATGGCATATGGAGATCTGCAGATGAACTAGCTGGAGGTGATGTTTACTCATACTTATATTTGAATTTTTATTGTATATTCCAATGTATGGCACCGTGGAGCCTTGATAGTGTTTGACTTACTATTATTTGAGATAGTTATCAGTTAAGTTTATGTATCTATTGTATAAACTCTTTTACTATGTTGTATAACTCTGAGATATTATACTCTAATGATTAGTTTACATTGTTATTACTATCTCGACTGTTTTATATTTGTGTTGACTATTATATTTACTCTGATGCGATGTGAGATATACGACAAGTTCTGTGATTATTTGATGTCTCCTTTTTCTTCTTTTTCTATTCTCTTCTGTTTCCTCTTCTTTTCATTCCTTTGATAACTGTTCTGCATCATATGTGTAGGGAAGTCATTACATTTGGTATCAGACCTTAGGTTACATGATTAACCCGAGTTGATATCGTGATCAAGTAGAGATAGGGTAGGAGTTATCGCCTTAGACTGGATTTGGAGTGTGGATATATTTATACGAGAGAGTTCATATTTGTTATATATTTTGATTTTCAAAACTATATAGTAGTATATATAGTATATAAGTTGTAATGCACACACGAGCACTATTGTTGCAATTTTCCTTATAAGAGACCGATCATCCTTATTATAGAATAGGAATGATCTGGCATATGAGAAACACTGCAATTGATTTACCAGAGTTAAGGATTAGGTAGGATCGGGGTCATTAACCTTTATTGATAGGATATGTTCGCAAAGATAGTGCGAAACATTTTCTAGAATGCCCAAGTTATTCTTGATGATTATGATGCTCAAGTTCAAATGGTTAGAGTCAACTTTACCGAGTTGTATAAAGGCTACGAGAGTCTAGGAGATAGACTATTCCTTGGAACAGAGTTGGCTATTAAAAGGCAAGATTGGATGGTTTCTTGCAAGAGGATCTTCGATGACTTGGAGTTAGATAACGTATGAGGTAGAAGTTGACCTCTAGATAACTATAGGGATGAATAATAAACTAGAGGAGTGCCTCTATAGCTTCGATGCCCAAGGATCAATTTACTTGGGATTAGTTCATAGTTCGCTTTGAAGAAGATTTATCTCAACTTTTCTGAAGTCAAGTGTTGGTTAGAGAGTTCACCAATTTGAAGTAAGGTGATTTGTCTATGTCGGAGTATGTGATCGAATTCGATGCACTATCGAAGTACAGCTATTTTCCATTGGTACCCCACACATAAAGAATGGAAAGTTTAACATTGGATTGAGCGATTATCTTGGGAAGCGATTGATTAGTCATATTAAAGGCTTCGAGAAAATGATCAAGAAGGCTTTAAGATGTGAGGGCCTATACCCAGTGTAGTAGGGTTGTCCTGACTAGCTGAGCAGGGATAAACCATGGAAGCATATGTATCGATTGCCATTTCAATTTCGTTAAGTGCTCCATCGACGAAAGGGATGGGAAATGGCATCATCGTTTGAGGTACGCCTTCCACATATGGTGTTTCCCTACGTGTTTTACTTGACGTCGAGGTTTCATATCCCTTCGTATTTAGATTTGATGGAGATATTGGGATTGAGACTCGAGATGGTTAACCAAATTGTGATGGACCTAGTAAGGTGATCAGCCAGCTCATACATGGTTTGTCGAGATTTTGTCTAACTGTGTCATGGATGTTTGTTTGTTTGCTATTGATTGTTTTGGTTTAGTTGGGTTTGGTATTATAGTTTGGGAATGGACTGCCTGAAGGGGGTACATAATAGTGGTGGATTGTGAGAGGCCGTCGATGACGATCTGGGTTATGGAGGAGCAAACAATAGTGATTAGCTATCTATAGAGGATAGGGTTACGGTTAGCTTTCTATATTCGCTCAAAATTCCACACAATGGGCTGTCATCTGTGCCTGTAGCTTGAGAGTGTCCGGACATATTCAATAAGGTAAATGAATTACCACTATATAAGGATTGAGTTCCGTATCGATCTAGTTAGAGGTGCTAGACCGTTTCTATCATATAATGCCCAAAGAGCAAAGGTAGTTAAAGGTGCGAGCGGATAACCTATTAAGGTGATGATTCATTCGTAGGAGCATATTTAGGTAGGATGCATCTATAGAGTTCGCTAATAGGACGGTTGGCTCTTTGGGGTTGTTTTTTGATTTTCATGAGCTAAATGAGATGATGAATAAGTTCCTACTCTCGTTTATTGATGGCTTGTTCGATCAGGTCTATAATGGGAGGGTGTTCTCTTAGTTGGACCTTGCAATGAGGTTTCACCAATTGAGAGTATTTTGAGAGAGTGTGTCGGTTATATCATTTTGTACGCTACCTTGATTTATGATTGGTTGGTTATACCGTTCATGCTAACCAATGTGTCGGGATGCCTTGTTGATCCCATGGACCATGTTTCGAGGGGTCATTTGAGTGCGTAATGCTTGTGCTTATTGATGATATTTTCGTCTACTCATGGATGGAAGAAGAGCACAAGGTGCGATTGATGATTGTATTGTAGGTGTTGAGAAAACACCGATAGATGATGATATTTTTTGGAGTATCACTTATGGAGGAGGGAATGTGATGCTTAGGTCATGTTGTTTCAAAGTAGGATAACGTTGTAGATCCTGCAAAGATTATGGCATTCCAGAATTTGAATAGACCTAAGGTAGCAGTATTGTTAACCTATTGGGTTGGAGAGTTTCATACTTTTATTTGAGACGCAAGGTGCGAACACGCGTTAGTGAGTCTGACCGAGAGGTTGATGAGTGCATCGATGTTACTAAGTTCGAGCGGGAATGAGGAGACGATAGTACACACATGCATGTGGTACTTAACTGGGTGTGGTATTGATACCGAAATGTAAGGTTATCATATGTTAGTCGACAACTGAAACCGCATGAGAGGATGTATCTAACTCTTTGTTCGGAGTTGGCGGCGATAGAATTTGCTTTGGGGATTTTGAGGCACTATCTATTAGGAGAGGAGTTAGAGCTGTTCAGTGATACCACATTGTTGGAGTATCACTTCGCCTAAAACGATTTTGACCTTCCCCGGCAGTGATGGTAAGAGTTTTTAGCCTACTATGGATCAGACATTTCCTATACATCCATAAGGGAAATGTAGTCGTTGATGCTTTGAGTGGAAGACATACCAGTTTGTGAGCGATATTTCTAAAGTGGGTGTTACTCGAGTTTATCATCGGTTATGACTTCAGAACTCAATGAGCTATGGCAAAAGGTGATGGCTAGTATGACCATCAGACCTACTTTGATTTAGTGGATCGGTACTAGTCAGAGGCATGAAGCTAGACTAGCGGAGATCATGCCTAAGTTAGAGAAATGAGTAGTGTCTGTAGAGGTGATGCAATGTGGACTCGACGGAGACTGTTGGTTCCATAGGGATGGGAGATTGTTTACTCTCGAGTAATGGGAACAGATATCTATTAGCTGCATCGATGGATTGCCAATGACTGAGGATGGCATGATAACATTCAAGTCATAGTCGATTGGTTGACAAATAATGCTAGGTTGTATTCCTTAAGTCTAGTAGAACGACATCCGAATTCGTTGAGTTTTATGTGGGATCGATAATGTGATTCAATTGTGTGCCAAGAGCATTGTAAGTAGCCGAAACTCGTTGTTCGATAGTGGGTTTTGGAAGAACTTACAAGAGGTGCCTGGAAATTTGGCATCGAATCGATTATACGATATTGATACTGAACTAGGGACTTTCAGACCATTTAGGTCGATTCGTACCAATGGACGTGATATGAAACAGGTTAGGAGGAGGGCTATGGAGTAGTAAATGTTCGATGGAGTAAAATCGAAGGCGATTGATATGCAAGATCGAGGGGAGCATGAGGACCACTTATCTGGAGCTCTTTGCTTGGTGAGATTTCATTTTTATCATCGGCT
Source organism: Allium fistulosum (assembly GCA_030737815.1). Lineage (NCBI taxonomy): Eukaryota > Viridiplantae > Streptophyta > Magnoliopsida > Asparagales > Amaryllidaceae > Allium > Allium fistulosum. Next base: position 1,410,052,182 of record CM060903.1, read on the forward strand.
TTCATATAGGATATTATATTTGATGTTTTATACTAGATAGTTTAGTATTCCTCATTCTAGGATAGGCATAGATGTTACTTTTTGATGACAGATCTCATGTATGCATGTTTGATATTAGATTGTTAGCATTTGATACGGTAGCTTATGCTTATGTGATTGTTAGGTATGTGGGATTGTTATGGTTTGGTATAGCATACTTATTTGAGATGATTACTATATTTGATATAGTATGTTTAAATATATGATGTGTGTGTGTATATATATATCTTTGTTGTATTAGGATTTTTCCCGGACATAGCTATGCAAAGGAGGTGCTACCGAATTTTTTTGAAATCTGAGGGGCTTTAAAGGCCTATGGGTGAGAAGACATTCTCCTTACTTGTGATTTCGAGGACAAAATCTTTTGAAGGAGGGGAGATTGTAATGACCTATATTTATAATGGTAGGATATTTAAATATTTAATCATTAATTAAATAAAGGCCTAAGAATATGAATTTTAGCATACAGCCAAATCAGGACTCGAGGCCACTTCAGTTAAGTTCGTATTGACATTGCAAATTAAAATGAGTATAAAGATCGCTATATTTGGAGATCGAACGATCTGATGGTCAAAACGATCTTGAATTGCACGAAAATGACATCCTAGCGCACAGTCTTAAATAGTAACTAGATTAATACCGTTGGATCCAGAAAAATGAGGTGATGCATGCAGACGAGTTTTGTGACGATTGAAAGCGTTGTGTGATCGTACGGAGTCAAAACATTTGACTATTTATTTCATAGAATAAATAAATGGAACAAAATATTACTATAAATATCACCCAAATCCTTTCTCTCTCTTACTAATTACAATTTCCACTTCACTGTTCCATTCTTAGAAGCAAAATCATAACCCTTTCCTCTTAAATCCATTCAAAAAATAAAATCGAGAGATCCGCTCCACTAAAAATTACGAAACCAGATCCGATGAGTTCATATGGATGAGTGCTTGGTGATTACCAATGCGGAATTTGGATCAATCATGATTGGCCAAGATCAACCCATTCTTGCCGATCGAGGGTATGAGATGGCCGAAGTTACGGTCGACAATAGGCGAAACGAAGATCACAACTGGATTTTTCTTGGAGAACTTAACCTCTCCGCCAAAACTCATCAGATCCGATCACATGTGGAAAAATGAATTCAAAAGCCTGGACCTGAGCACGCTACCAGCCACGATCTAAGAGGATGGCAGAGCTCTATCTCTTTAGGTCCAGGGTGGAGAGGTTGCATAGTGGAGCATTTTGGCGAAATCCGTTCGACGTTTCATTAAGAGATGGAGGAGAAATCGAAGGAGGAAGCTTGTGGAGAAATGGGTTGGACGTACAGGAGGCATGTACAGCTATGCGAGAGTGATTAGGGATTTGGAGAAGATAATTATTAAGCTGATTAGTATTTTAATTAGTTAATTAGTTATCTTATTAATCTCTTATCTTATATCGGCCATATCTTTTGAATACGAGGTCCATTTTGGATGTGGTTTCTTGTGTTGCACTCGTGATGAAGAGATCTATGTCTTGGCAGTGGTTTGGATAGATTTGGCGAGGTGAGTGATAGTGTCTCTCACCATATTATGATTGGTTGTATAGTATTAGATTGATGTTCTGGAATGGTTTTTGATTTTAAAATGTGATTTTATTATACTTAAACAACTCGTAGATTTTATAAAAGAAAATAACAAAGTTTTAAAATGATTTTATATTTAATATCGTATTTTTTCTATCGACGTGCCATTATTAGGAAATTGTTAGATTTAATCTATTTTTAATATGATTTCCCTCATTAGTTGATATGGATGCAATATATATGTTGTATGTATGATGTTTTGGATGTATGTATGGATATTGGTTGCATGGTAGCTTGTTTGGTTGTTTTTGGTTGAAAACGCCAATATAGCAGCCATCGAGTATTAGGGAATATCTTGTGTGTTAGAATTTCGTACACGTGAAAATCCAAAAAATGGGATAAGTTTTAGAAGACGGTTAGGATACGTGCCAATGGATTTGAAGGTGGATGACGAGGCTTCGTAGTTTAGGATGGATGTTGGACGTTTCCATTTCGTTTGTACTTATCCGTTTTGGTTAAGTACATGACCGATACGGTTTGTATTGGCCACCATACAGTGGTCAATGGCCATCACTAAAGTTGATTGGTGATTTACCCGATCTTTGGCTTGGACGTTGAGGAGATTTCGTGGTGCAAGATTTGATGGTTTGTTTATGCGACCAATTTAGAATCTTGATGTTATTAGTCTATGATGAGCAATTTAGATGGTGAGGCGATGATGTGACACTTCGACATGGGAGTTGGTACTTCAAATTATGACTCGACGGTGTATGGAGTAGGTTCCGAGGTTGATAGTTTCATGACTCTGTAGATCGTGCTAGAGGTGTTGGCTTATTCGCATCAGGGATAGATGGCGATGTAACAACACGATGAAAAGCCTTGTATCTTCGGTTGGTGACTCATAGTGGGAGTAGGTACCAATGATTAGACACTCTGTATCTTCGGTTTATGACTCATATGGGGAGTAGCCACCGAAGAGGCTCATGTTGGGAGCCATGGAATGGAGGAACGTGGTGGGTTCCTAGATAGTGGAAATTGGATTGAGCAAGTAAGGCTCGGATCCGAATTGAGTGAGTAGGGTTCGATGAATGTGTATGTGGTAAGGGACCATTTATAACTCGAAGTGTTTTCTGTTATACACGAAGCATGGGTATTGTATGATGCGACACCCATGGATTGGTAGAAAGAATCTGTATACCCTGGAACAATGGCTTTGGGTCTAGTGTCTAGCTTTGGGCTATGAGACACATATCGAGCTTTGGTTGCGTGATATGAGAGTACAATAAAAATCAAGAATTTACCAGTAGTCCCTAGAAGTAAAGAGGTCATATGAGTTATCATATATCTAGAGCGCACTGGGTGATAGTTAGTATTGTTTGATGGATGCTATGTTTGTTATGGCTGCTTCACGAGCCACCTATCACCCTAGGGATGCCATACTCTATAGGTATTGTGCATAAGGATACCTAGACAACCCAACTTTATTTAGTACGGAGTAGGTATTATGGATGGAGATACCCATGCACCTCGATAGTTTACTGAGTATGGAGTACCCCATTATGACATTATAAAGTAGCATATTATCTATTTTATGTGCTGACTCTTTGGTTGCAGGGACAAGTCAGGTATGATTCGTGTACCCTCTGATCTTTTTACTATATAATTTCATAGTATTTTGAGATTTTTATCGCTCACACCAGACTATTGCCTGACCCAAGGTTTTATGTTTTGCTTCTTATTATCTCGAGTACTCTTAAGTGAGTAGATTAGAGAGCAGGTATGGATGGGATATGGAGATCTGCAGATGGACCGGCAGGAGGTGACATTTACTCATACTTATATTTGAGTTGTTATTTTATATTCCGCTATATGACATTGTGGGGCTTTAACAATGTTTGACTTACTATTATTAGAGACAGTTATCGGTTGAGTATATGTATCAGTTGTATAAACTCATTTACTATGTTGTATAACTCTGTGGATCTTATATTATGATAATTAGTGTACATTGTTATCATTGTCTAAATTGTTTTATATCTGTGGTGACTGTTATATTTACTCTAATGCGATGTCAGATATACGACAGGTTAGGTGATTATTTGATGTCTCGTTTTTCTTCTTTTCCATTCTCTTCTATTTCCTCTTCTTTACTTCTTTTCTTTCCTTTGACATTCTGCATCGTAGGTATAGGGCGGTCATTACAAGTACCGTAAGAGCAAAGAGAAAGGAATCTTATTTTCGAAAAGCAAACGCCCGTTGAAGCTATATAAGCACTGGATGAAGAAGTATTCGTTCTCAAAATAAGAACGTTCGTTGTGAAGCTTTTCGATGACCTTGCACTTGCACCAGGCCTCTATGATGATATAATATGGTGAGTCGTGCCTTTGCTTGAAGTGTAGGAGATAAGTTAACTCATTAAAGTACGAAGGCCATCGAAACCAATTCATTAATTGCATGAACAAGGAGCTCAGGAGAGCATACCCGTTGGGGTGAACTTGAGACGAAACCAGCCCTAGCTCTTGAAGAATCATGCACATAGAATAATTGAATGGTAGGATAGCATCGCCTTGACACATGTACCAGTTACATTCCGTGTAACCCACTGATGACGGTGTGCTCATTCACCCTGTGTTGGGAGAAGTACGTCGCATTCTGGAATCTCGTGTTGGCAACATATGTTTTGGAGCATCTTCAGAGCAAGAATTGTGGACGTTTGTTCTGGCGTGTCATCCAAGACCCTTAGACCGACATATTCATTTAAGTGGGGAGGTTGATTTTGCAATGGTTCCACTGGTATGACTTCACCCTGCAACTCTGTAGTGATTCAACAATCTGGACCGACAGGTATAGATGGCAAGGCCTGAGCTATGAAGGACCGGACTTTGAGAGGAGTAGATGCCCGACACTGATCCGAAGACGTGGAGATGAATGAGTCATTCTGGACAGGAAAACTTGGCATTTAACATGGCCTCATGTGTTTTATTTTGAATGTTAAACCCGTGTGACCAACGTCAGGAATCCAGAGGATGTCAACATGTGTTAACCCGTCATATTTCGAGTGTTGACCGGGCCAAGTGAAAGTGTTAATCTATACGGTGTAAGTCCCGTGTCCTGTACACAACGAATGGACCATCCTGTGTAGATAGCCTGCTCATGCTAGAAAAACGAGCCATGCATACGATGGAACTGCACAGTGGATCTTACCCATTATCGCCGGATGATCGATAATGGAACCGTTGTCAGTAGCAACGCGGAATTTTTCTTTTTATAGGAACACAGCGAGTGCAGTGAATGGGTGTACATGACAACGGGATTATTTGAGTATCAGAATGCAATAATAGAACCATTCTTTGGAAAGGAACCATCTTAATGGTGCCTGAATGGCGAGAAATAATCGGCCAAGCATGGATCGGAGCAAATCAAAAGACTTTGTAATCCAAGAACTTGAATGATGAGGCGCGATTGGTTTCCCCAAGCACAAATCAGATTGGGCTCGAGTGCTTGCTTGAAGAAACCCAAAGTTTCCCCGATCTAACTCGAGTTTCCCTCTCTCCATCGGCGGCCCTGCCATGTCCAATGACAAGCTGCTACAGTGCCGACCACGACCCACCTTATTTAGATTGGGTCTAGGTTCACGATGGAAGCAAATGAGGTTGGTGGAAAGCCTTTGAGATGAACGACGGTCAACGCGAGTGAAATTTCAAGGTCAGCGGTGGTGCTCAGGTAACGACGGTGAAATCAAACAATTGGTGGCGGTTGCAAAAGGATAGAGGTGATCGGTATAAATTCGGAAGATCGAAGCTTGAAGCTTTAAAGAATCGGTGGAAAGCAGTCAGCGTGAGTGGAACGTGAGAAATGAGAAGTGGAAAGGAAATTTCACAAGTCCCAAGTAATTATAGTACTTGGGGTCGAGAAAAACCACTTTGTACCGAGAGGTTCCACTCGGTACCAAGAGTTATTTTTGAATTAAAGTTGAGGAATAAGAATCACGAAGAATAACAAGCTCCACTAAGGCATGGAACGATCTCCAAAGCGTGGATCTTGTCATTAGCATGAGGAGTAGAGCTTCAGCTAGGTCAAACAGTTAAAAGAATATCTACCAAGTAAAAGTAGCTCTTGAACATCAAATTGGCACAGAGAGATAGTAGATCGTGCTCATCTTGATCCAGACATGCTTCATTTGGAATGAAAGCATACTCTAGGGGCAAGTGTTAATCGGCTTTTTAATCAGGAAGATTTTCACTAGAGTTAGAACGTCAGGATGAGGACGAAACAATTCACGAACTAGGAAACGTGCTTAGAAGGGTTGTAGATGCATATTCAACAAATTACAAAGGCAAATGGGCATAGTGGATGTGATGCCCTACCTCTATACTCACACTAGCCAAGGACACTACGGGGTAATGCCGTCGACTAGCATGAAGAATAAAGCTGTTGAGGAGCGACCATCTGTGTAATTGCTTTGTGCGAGTACCGATATGTCAGATAGTATGTCATGCATTTCATTTCAAGAGGAAATATGACATATTAAATACAAACTCAAAGCTACTACACAGTGGCTATGTGGCCTTCGGAAACCAATATAAAATAAGCATAACATAATTCAGTCACAGATATTCATATCACAAAGGCGGAAACAGATATGAATATAACACATAAAAGTGTACATCAAAATAGTGGTCATGCAAGATCCACTACATCACAAAAGAATAGGTATAAGTGCTAGCTAAAGAATATGTATTCATCAAGGAGTCTCTGTCTCAAATGTATAAAAGCAAAAACTACTAAGCTAAAGTAGTTAGCCAAAAGTCAGAAGCTAGCCCCTGCTAAGAAGTCAAGTGAAAGCACCTGTAACACCTCGGTCTGACCCGAGTATTATTTAAGAAGAAAAATAATAAACAGATCAGTCTAGCTATAAAGATCATATGAGATGAGAAAGGATAAGTGATACCACAAAAATGTATGATAACAATAATGCCATACTGTGACAAGTATACATTTGATAACAATAAAAATCATACAATATCTCAAATCTCGTCAAATATCCAAATAGAATATCACATTCTTTAGCTTATTCACCAAACCCCAAATATTGACAAAACATATCAATGTCAATCGCAAAAATTGGTGAAACACAAATTCCAAAAATCAACAATTAGAAATCCAGAATACACAAAGGGGGAGGCCTATCACAAACGGGAGCATGAAAACTCACCAACACGTGTATCACAAATGGGTCACTATCCCATGGTCGCTAACCATAGAGCCGGTGCAACGACGTAGTACAATAACGGTACGCCCGAGGAACCTGAAACTCAAATGAGTCGGAACAACGACGTAGTACAATAATGGTACGCCCGATGAACCTGAAACTCAAATAATTCGGAACAACGTCGTAGTACAATAACGGTACGCCCGATGAACCTGAAACTCAAATAATTCGGAACAACGACGTAGTACAATAATGATGCGCCCGATGAACCTGAAACTCCATAAATCCCATAGGTCGCTAGCCTATAAAAATGAGACGAAGCTCCACAAAACGGGGTACAGTCCCCCACGCGGACAATGAGACATCGCATATCGCTAGTCTAAACCTCAAAAATGATCGTCATAGATCAATAAAAAGTGTAAATTACACCAAGCTAGTAAATAGATGAGTTTAGCTTCATGTCCCATAACCACTGGCTTAACTTAAATATTTACAAACAAATTGTAGATTTCCACTCGAAAATTGTCACAAGATTTCAATCAAACAAGTCTAAGAATTAATCGACGAAGTAAACGCAAGCGTTTCATACCACTTGTTTTGCTAAGTTGTTTAATTGGATTTCTCATATGAATGAGGTAAAGGTTTGTATATACTAATAGATTGGAAAACGGTTTTAAAAACGAGCTTTGTATTTAAAAGTAGTGTTGAAATCATTTTTTGTGAAAGAGTTTGAGTATTTACTACTAGTATAGAAACCTTTGTATTTTAGAAGTGACAAATCACAGAAACGATTGTAAAAACAGTCTATCACCAAAAATTCACATTCGACGACGTGAACAAAACCATAGAAATCGATATCAAATCCATCAAATGGATATTCCCAAAAATCCAAAAAAGAAGTCATCAAAGTCGATAAAAGTGATAACAACTAATCAGATCAACCAAAAATCGATAAAACCGAAACCCATCTAAAAACAGGCAAGTTGGCTGGAATTGTCAGCTCCAGACGTCTGGTGGTTCTCCCAGACGTCTGACCTGAAGTGCTGGAAATTTTATTCCAGATCGCCCAAACGTCTGGGAAGTAAGTTTAGACGTCTGAGCTGAAAGACTGGAATTTTTATTCCGTAGCATCAGACGTCTGAGCTTAATACCAGACGTCTGAGCTGAAGCTCAAGGCAATATTTTGCCTAGGCCAATGATGGCCAAATCATATCGGAAGTGATTGGATGAGCGACAATGGCTAGGGATTTATGCCAAGCGACTACCCAGCCCTATAGGCTCACCAATACACTCCGAACAACATGTCCAAACATCCATATAAGGATTTTCATAGATTTTGACTTCAAAATACCAAAAATTGGAAAATTCATCAAACCAATTCAATTCAAAAGCAAATGGACAAGAAATAGGTGTTAGGAATTCATACTTAATAACTATCAAAGGTATATACATAGATGTGAGTTCAATAACTCACCTTTAAACCCAAAACAACAAGTGAGAAGCTTTAAAACAAAGGAAATATCGACCACTCTTCAACTTCAACTCAAGAAGCTCCAATCTAAGCTCATAAGAAAATATTTCCTAAGTTAGGGTTTAAGAATTTCTGAAAATTGAAGGGAGATTGAGATGGAGAAGATGAAGTGGATGCTTACCTAAGCTTCTTTTTGATTTCTATAACTTGAATTTGAATTTCCTAGTAAACTAGGGCTTAGGAATTTTGATTTCTTTTCACTTCCCCCATTTTTTATAGCTTGAGAGTGTTAGAAAATGAAAATGAATGCAGAGGAGAGGAGTGGAGTGGGATGTATATGGTAAGGGGTTTGGGTTCCTTGTTAGGTTAGTGGGCTGAAACCCAAACCCAAAGCCCCAAATGCAAATATCAAAATTCTAATCAACTCCAAACATATCGATGTTTATACTCAAAAAGGTCGCAAATGCCATTTTGTACTCAATGGAAGTGGTCTCGAGTCCGGATTCGACCGTTTACAAAATGTCACGTTTTGGACTTTTAAATTCAACTAACGATGCTATATTTAAATAAATCATTTAAATATATTGTCGTAAAAATATGCGGGTTGTTACAGTGGACCACCTGGTACTGAGAGTAACCACTCGGTACTAAGAGCTTTTTGCTCCACTTTGAACCTCCTAAACTACTTGTACTTGAAGCACTACCTCAGGTGATCGTCACAGAGCATTTTCCTCCAAGAAGAAACAAGCAATTCCAGGGATTCACAAGAAGGAAGAAAATAAAGTAGGAAAATACAAGCCGTATGTAGATGGCATTTAGTAACAACTCAATCTTCAAGGAAAAGTGTTTGGAACATAGTAGACCGGAGGTAGGAAGCAATATAGAAGAAAGAGGGAAGATTCCACCAACAAAAACCTATCAGTACCGAGAGGAACCTCTCGGTAATGACTAGTTTATACTGTTGATTGGGCCTATTTTTGCCCTCTTACACATTTGAACTTGGATCTGGACCTTGTATTTTATGGGCCTTTGGCTCTACTGCCAAATTCCCCTACAAATACTGACCCTATGGCTACCGAATGAGGACTTTTTGGGGACACTTCATTATCTTCAACTTCTTTCTCTCCTCTTTATAGTCACCAGGGCAGCCGATGTTGACTGTTCTAGGCTTTAAGAACATGTCAATCCCTATACTTGTGACTCTAAATCAAATAATCAATAAATTACAGTGGACGTAGGCTAGAGATTGTCGAAACAATATAAAAATTCATGTATTCTCTTTAATTTTCCGATAGTATTTGCTAGATCTAAGCTTTTCTACAGGGTTTTGGGTGTTGTGCCATTTTTGGCATCAATGGTAATTTGATTGAATTACCACTTAATAATAGACGATTTACTTGGTCGAACTCAAGAGAGAATCCTTTGATGGAACTTAGTACATTTTTCATTAGTGAAGAGAGGAAGTTAGGTTCCTAATTTTACAAGCTAATGGGCTCTAACTGTTTATTCTGATCACAGTCCTATTATTCTCTCTTGTGATAACCATTATCTAATATGTGGTATATTTGGATTTGAAAAGATGTGGCTTCTAAAGAATAATTTACCGATTTAGTTACCAATAAATGGCATTCTAGGTGTTATGACAACGTTAAATATTTGGGCAATATAGCAAAGGTTTTTGTAAGCAAACTAAGAGACTTAAGAATATTTCTCAAAAAACGGAACAAAGACGTCTTTGGCAGCATCAAGATTTAAAAAGAGAAATTATTCACTAAATTTTAAAAGTAAATTAATTAGAAGAAAATAGAATCTTAAACGTTTATGAGCAAAATGTAATTTTAAATCTTAAAGAAGAACTAGATAAAATCATTGCTCAAGAGGAAATAATATGGAATTATAGGTCTATGGTCCAATGAATGAATGAGGGAGAGAAAAATACCAAATTTTCCCATAGAATGGCCAAGGGTTGTACACATAGCAACACCATAAACTCCTTACTTGTAAATAATGTGGAAAATATTGATCAAAATAATTAAACAATGCTTTCACCAACTACTATAACAAAATTCTTGGAACTAACAATGGCATTTAATTAAGGCTAGATTAAATGATTTATATCTTGAAAATACTAGGATTGTTTTAGATGATTTGGATAGTCCATTCTTGGAAGAGGAAATCTTCAGGATATCAATGATATGCTTAGTGATAAATCTCCTGGGCAGATGATTTCCAAGTGTTATTTTATAAGAAATTTTGGCATATTTTAAAATATGGCTTAATTAAAATGTTTGATAGTTTTTATTATGATAACTTCAAGTAGGAAGATTTAATTTTGCTAATGTCGTTCTACTGCATAAGAAAGTGGAGGCGACTAAGATTAAGGATTTTCGGTCTATTTCGTTATTAAATTGTTCGCTTAAAATTATTTCAAAGGTTTTAACTAATAGGTTAAGCAATAAAATGAAAAACCTAATTGAAATTACGCAGCATGCATTTATAATGGGTAGAAATACCATGGATGGGTTTGTAACAGTTCAATAACTTATTAGTTACCGCTGTAAAAATAACATCAATTGTGCCCTACTAAAACTTGATTTCGAAAAAGCTTTTGATTGCATTCACTGATATTTCCTAAAAGACTTATTATTGGCTAGGGGATTTAGCTTAAGATGGGTAGGTATGATTATGACTTTGCTGACACTGAAAACTCAAGTATGATGGTCATTGGTATTCTAGGGAATATAATTCAATATAAATGTGGCCTTAGATAAGGCGACTCTCTGTCGCCACTATTGTTCAACATAACAGTGGATGTATTCACCAGGATCATAAGATTATCCTTTGCAAATTGGATTCTTGATAGTGTAGGTAATGACATCACTGGCGAGAGTCTTCCTGTTCCCCAGTTCGCTAATGATACCATGCTTTTGACTCTAACTTTCCTTGTTATATCACAGCTCTTAAATTTATTCTATAATGTTTTGAATGCTGTCGGGGCTTAAACTTAATTTCAATAAGAGCTCGGTTTTAGTATTGAATGATATCGATAATGTTGATAATCTTATTGTTAATACCCTAAATTGTAAAATCATGAAATTGCCCTTACAATATTTAGGGTTTCTGATTAGACCACTAAGCTAAAGTGTGGAGGCTGGAAAGTGATTTTGAGAAAACTAACAAGAAATTATCGAACTGGAATTCTAGATGGTTACATAGAGCAGGTGGAATCTGAAAGTGTATATTGATCGATAATATAGTTAAACTACGACTAGCAAGTGCGGAATTATAAATAAAAGTAAATGGCAGTAATAAAAATGACACCAGAGATTTTTATACTGGTTCGAACTTCTCGTTCTACGTCCAGTCCCAGACTGCTTCTGGAATTTCTCGAATAACCCTCACTTAACCCGGAGGAACAGGTATTACACCGCCTGAGCAACTGAACAGGACTTTCCGCCTAAGCAACCGAATAGGACTTTTCCGCCTAAGCAACCGAATAGGACTTCAAATACAATTTGGTAAATTGTTTCTTGACTTGTGTGTTCTTTGAATAACACGAATATAGTCAATGTAGTACACCCTTCCTATAATCTTCTTGATATGATGATTTGAATGTGCAAAGATAGGAAGTAGAGAATTGAAAATCACTTGAGATTATAACAATATAAGATCAGAAAAGATAGAAAGAATTAGTATATGAAATAGTGGATTTTCATCTCTATTTATAGTATTGAATAGTTTTAATTCAATAGTTGCAACTATTAGAAGAAGTGCAACTCTTGGTGAAGAAGACAACTCTTCAGATTTTGATATTATATGAAGAGATGCTTCAGTTCGTCAAGTTCAGATGTCTGAGATAAAAGTGACAGATGTCTGAATAATTTTGAATTTCAAAAAATCAAAGGGAACACTAAACAGTTAATTTAGACGTCTGTCTTTTAATTCAGACGTCTGTCTAGGATGACAGACGTCTGTTATTAAGTGACAGACGTCTATTTCATATGGAAATAGAAGAATTTACAACATAGTACTCAGACGTCTGTTATCTTAATTTAGACGTCTGAAATTGATGTCAGACGTCTGAATTAATATACAGACGTCTATTTCTGTATTGTTCTGTTCCTTTGTCTATTTTATTATTTTTGAACTTGAGAATATATATAATTTTGAAAATACCTTTTTTATATTTATTTTAAAGCAAGATTTTCAAAAGTATATGTGTGTGTGTGTGTGTTTCATCACCATATCAGAGATTGTACAAATATATCTCACTAGATTTTATAAAGAGCTTTTAATCTTGTTGATGATAATAGCTTCTTTTGATGATTCCTGCAAGAATATTTGACATAATAATATATAGATTGAAATATATAGTTGTCGCATTAAAATCGAAGAAGTCAGGTTTCAACATTCTCCCCCTTTTTGATGATGACAACTATATAATTCATCGATTAGTTATAATCATACCTTTTGCTCCCCCTGTCAATATGACCATATTATATAGCAGAAATATAATTATTTCTCCCCCTTTGTCATTAACAAAAAGAATTGTTGGGGTTGACTTGGATAAAAAAAATAACAAAACTGTGAATAACACACTAATTAAGAGATGTTTAAACAAACCAAGCAAGATATAAACAAAACAATGTTTAGGATACATCATAGTTGATTTTTAAAAAAAAACAAATAAAATTATACAATCTTATCATTTACCATTGTTTGAACCAAAAAAATATATGAGAGAAGATTGAACCAAAAGAGACACCAAAAGAGAAACCAAAAAAAAAAGAACCATCTTCATTCACCATTCTCCCCAAGAAGGAGAAGAAGGAGGTGAGGATCCATGAGACTTTTTCCATAATTGACGAAGAATTGTCTTGATATTTCTCAATTCTCGTGCATTCTCTTCGACTTTGGCATCAAAGTAATCGAATCTAGAATTGATGGAAGAAAAGCCTTGTGCTATTTGTTGAGAAATTTTCTTTTGATTTTGAGAAATAATGATGTCGGATTTGAGCTTTTCATTTTTAGTATACGAGCGAGAAGTACCAGAAATTAGTTCTATCTCGAAATTTTCCGAATTTGGGCTTTGGATAAAAGCTTGCTCAAAAGCTTCATCTTCATCTTCTTCTTCATTTTCCCTTTCGTCATCATTCTTTTCTTTTTCAGTATTGTCTTCATTTCCATTATGTCCGGAACTACTTACTTTTGCTTTTCCTTTCTCTTTTTGTAAAGCAAGTTGTTCCGCTTTATAATCATTAAATGTTGGAAATGTTGGAGGAGATTCTGGTAATCCCATTAAACTGAAGAAGCGAATGTTGGATACCTTGATTTTTTCAAATTCAATTGATGGACTTTGAATAGAGAAGGCACTTAAAATTCGAGTAATATAGGGAGCATAGATAATTGAGCGTTTCTTGGAGTCATGATAAGTGCGAAAAGCATCATAAAAGTATTGAGCCCAATTGATTTGAGTATTGGATAGAATTGATTGAAGAGCTTTATCTTCATCATCGTAAATGACCTCATGGCTTCCTTGTCGGGGAAAAATTGTTTTTATTAGCATTCTAAGCAATAGTCGAGGTCGAGGACGAAGATGATTTGATCTATCTGTGGATTTTTCAGGTTCAAAAAGATAATATTCGATTTGTTTAAGTTCTTCTCCTTCTAACTTAAAGTCATCTATGTCGACCCCTTCCGAGCTACATTTTAAAATTCGTCCAATGTCAGAAGGAGTTATTTGCAGAATGTTTCCAAAAACGCTTGTCCAAAGCGTTCCTTTTTCTCGATGAATTCTAATTTTTGGATTGTTAACATTCGCTAGAAATAATAGTACACTAAGTCTGCAAATGTTGACTTGATTATCTTTGAAATCAATAAGGCTTGTAATCTGAGATCTATCAGTATAGAGCCTAAGTTTGTAGAAAGGAAAATGATCAAGATTATGAAAGATACCATGAAATGATTGAAGAGAACATAAATGCTTGTAACGAGCCATGCTTCGAGGTTCGTGGTATAACCAAGCTTCAATTTGATCTTCCGAAGGAAGAATGTGAGGAGGTTGATGAGATGAATCTCCTTTTTGTTTCTTAGGTTTGGGTGCCATTGAAAAATGAAAAACTAGGGTTTCGAGTTTGAGAGACGAGAAAATAAACCGTTTGAAAAAAAAACGTATGTATATTTTCTTCTTAACAGGGTTTCAGACGTCTGAAAATTAAACAGTCGTCTGAAAGTCTGTAGAATAAAAACATAGACTAGAAGAACAGACATCTAAAAATTTATGACAGCCGTCTAAGATGTATGACAGACGTCTAAATATAATAGACAGACGGCTCAAAAGGTTTAAAATGAAACAGAGAGCAAAAAACATTTTGCACTAAATTCAGACGTCTGATCTTTTTATGTTTAGACGTCTATTATGAATAATAGACGTCTGTTATCTTTAAACAGACGGCTAAAAGTTGACTGCAAAAGTATAGACAGATTTAGACGTCTGTGAAAAATGACTCAGACGTCTGTGTGTCTGAAGATAGAAAAAGTAGTTGTTTTTACAGACGTCTGTTGAAAAATATAGACGTCTGTATGTCTGATAAAAGATTTTCTTTAGTTTAGGCCTTTTTTTTAAAAAAAATATAGATTATTTATTTCTATTGATAAGAACATAATACAAGAATAAGTCAACAAAACAAACATACAGACATATATATTATCTATTTAGGAGTCTTTGGAGTTTTTGGAGACTTCGGAGACTTCCCTTTGGATGATTCGTGTTGATTTTGTTCAGCAGACTGATAAAAAGGAGACCATTGAGGTTGACGTTCCCATGAATTTGGGGATACATGAGGACGTTGAGGTGAGAGAATATGTGCATTTGTGTTGATCGGAGATGAACCACATATTTTTGCAGCACATCGTTTAAGAAAACTGAGTCGTCTTCCATGACTCTTTTGTTCAAAATACATTTCTCGCTGAAGATCAAGTGTTTCCCTCTGATAGTGATGTAAATCATCTATCTTTTCTTTAGTAGATGGAGATGGAAATAAATTTCTTCGCGAACGTTTATTTTACGGCGTATATCCCGTATGATGACTTTGTGGTGGACATATCGGAATATAAGCTGGGGTTGGAGTCGGAAGTTCGGAAGACCCAGAACTAGGAGTTTCGAAATTAATTGAAGAAAACTCAGATGTATAGGAGGGCTCATCTGAAGATGAACCAGCCATGGAATATAAGAATAATGCAAAGTTCAAAAACATATTTGTATTTTCACGTTTGTAAAAAGAATAGATAAGCTGAATAAAAATTTTCTTTGGTAAAAAGAAATTTATAGACAACTAAAAGCGAAAAAAATAAATGGTTAAGATTAAAAGAAGACAAAATTTAATGTTAACCAGAAACAATATGTGTGGTTAAAAGAAAAATTTAAATAAAGATAGAATAGCTGAAGTAAACATCATAAATTGTTGAGAGAGATAATACCAAGTTCTCGTCTCAATTTTACAAAAATGTTTTCATTTAAAGGTTTTGTAAAAATATCTGCTAATTGATTTTCCGATGATATAAATTCTAGATTGATTATATCTTTTTCAATATTATCACGAAGAAAATGATGACGAATGTCAATATGTTTTGTCCGTGAATGATTTACTGGATTTTTAGATAAATTTATAGCACTAGAGTTATCACAGAAGATTGTAGATTTAGATAAGTTAAAACCAAAATCTTGAAGAGTTTGTTGCATATAAATTACTTGAGCACATGCCAAAGCTGCAGATATATATTCTGCTTCACAAGTAGAAAGTGATACGCAATTTTGTTTCTTACTGAACCAAGATACTAGAGACCGTCCAATAAAGTGACAAGTCCCACTTGTACTTTTTCTATCCGTCCGACTTCCTCCAAAATCAGCATCACTATATGATACTAATTCAAAAGGACATTCTTTCGGATAAAATAGTCCAAAATCTTTGGTTTTGTTGAGATAACGCAAAATACGTTTCACTGCTCTAATATGTGATTCTTTAGGATCGGCTTGAAATCGTGCACACAAACAAACACTCATCATAATATCGGGTCTACTAGCAGTTAAATATAATAACGATCCAATCATACTTCGATATAACTTTTGGTCTACACTCTTGCCATTTTCATCTTTTTCAAGATGTATGGTTGTACTCATAGGAGTTGGTTTGGCAGAGGTATTTTCCATACCAAAGCGTTTGATTAAATTATTACAATATTTTTCTTGATTTATAAAAATACCATTATTAATTTGTTTTATTTGAAGTCCAAGAAAATATGTTAATTCTCCCATATGAGACATTTCAAATTCATTTGTCATTATTTTAGAAAATTCTTGACATAATTTATCATTAGTTGATCCAAAAATAATATCATCTACATAAATTTGAACAATTAAAATATCATTTTTCTTTTTCTTAATAAAAAGAGTTTGATCAACCTTTCCAATTTCAAAACCAGAATTGATTAAATAAGTTTTTAAACGATCATACCAAGCACGAGGTGCTTGTTTCAAACCATATAAAGCCTTTTTAAGTTTATAAACATGTTCTGGAAATTGTTCATGTATAAACAAGGGAGGTTGTTCAACATAAACATTTTCTTTAATAAATCCATTTAAAAAAGCACTTTTAACATCCATTTGATATAATTTGAAATCATGAAAACAAGCATAGGCTAATAGAATTCGTATTGCTTCTAATCTTGCGACAGGAGCAAATGTTTCTTCATAGTCAATTCCTTCTTCCTGATTATATCCTTGAGCAACTAATCTAGCTTTATTTCTAGTGATATTACCATTTTCATCAGCTTTATTTTTAAAAACCCATTTAGTGCCAATAACTGTTTGATCAGATGGTCGTGGAACTAAATCCCAAACGTCATTTCTTTCGAATTGGTTTAGTTCTTCTTGCATCGCAATAATCCAATAATCATCAGTTGAGGCTTCCTTAATATTTTTAGGTTCTATATTAGAAAGAAATGCTATATGACCCATTTGATTTAGTTGATTTCTTGTTTTAACTCTTTCATCAATTTCTCCTATTATATTTTGAATTGGATGATCTTTTAAAATTCTTGGTGGAGATTTTAAATCAGTTTCAATTTGATTTAAAGAAGAGATATTATCAGGTGAAATGTTGTCAAAAGTAGAGTTTGAAATTATTAAAATGTCTTCATCATCATTTGTTTTAATTTTGAAATTTTCATCAAATGAGACATGAAGTGTTTCTTCAATAGATTTAGTTCTTATATTATAGATTCTATATGCTTTGCTTCGTTCGGAATATCCGATGAATATACATTCATCTGATTTTGGATCAAATTTACCTAATTGATCTTTTGTATTTAAAGCGAAACATTTAGAACCAAAAACTTTAAAGTAAGATATATTAGGTTTTCTACCGATGAAGAGTTCATATGGAGTATGTTTAGTTAAAGGTCGAATAGAAACACGATTTAGGACATAACAAGCAGTAGCAATGGCTTCTGCCCAAAATTGTTTTGGAAGAGTGGTTCCATTCAATAGAGTCCTAGCACATTCTTGAAGTGTTCTATTTTTACGTTCAACAACTCCATTTTGTTGAGGCGTTCTCGGAAATGAAAAGTTATGAAATATTCCCTTTTTATTACAGAACTTCTCAAACAATTCATTTTCAAATTCTCCTCCATGATCACTTCTAATATTTTTAATTTTTAGATTTTTAATATTTTGAATACGTTTAGCAAAGATTTTGAAATTCTCAAAAGTATCACTTTTGTTTTTCATAAATAAAGTCCAAGTATATCTAGAGAAATCATCAACTATTACAAAGACATATCTATTGTGATTAATAGATTGAGTCTGAGTTGGTCCAAATAAGTCTAGATGCAACAATTCAAGAGGTTGCAAAGTTGAGATGATCTTCTTGGATTTAAAAGTAGATTTAGTTAGCTTTCCTAGTTGACAAGCATCACAAATGCTATTTACCTTAAAATTCATTTTAGGTAATCCTTTTACCAAATTATTTTTGGATAATTTATTAATAGCTTTGAAATTTATATGACAAAATCTTTTATGCCATAGCCAAGGATCATTTTCTTTGACTAATAAGCACATATTTGTATTATAATTTATTTTCATATTTAAAATATAAATATTATGATCTCTTACTCCTTCGAAAATGATATTTTTGTTATAATCAAAAATATTGCATTTATTTTCAGAAAATACTATGTTAAAACCTTTATCACATAATTGACTAATACTAAGTAAGTTATGTTTTAAATTTTTAACTAATAAGACATTTGTAATAAGAGGTAATTTAGATATACCGTCATTGCTCACATCGCCTTTGCCGATGATGTAACCTTTTGAATTATCTCCAAAAGTGACAGATCCTCCATCTGAGTAGATAATGTTAGTTAACATATTTTTATTGCCTGTCATGTGTTTTGAGCAACCACTGTCTAGAATCCATTTTCCTCTTTTCTTAATCGGTACCTGCAAAAAATATTGAAATTCTATTGGTACCCACTTACTCTATAGGGTCCTAAGGGTTAAATCTTAGGAAGCCAAACCCAGTTGGGTTTAGAGTTCCCTTTAAAAATAAAATTTTCATTCTTATGTACAGACATAATAAAAGATTTAATGTAGTTTTTCTTAATCAAATTATTATTAGTTTTTGGAACCCAAATCATAATTGATTTTGGATGAATAATTTTTGAAGAGGATTTTTGAGCAGATATAGATTCCTTTTTCTTAAAATTAGTATATAAAGAACCATTATTTTTAGAATGCTTTTGTATTGGTTTTTTATATCCTAATCCCTTTTTATTTGAACAAGTTTGAGAATTCTCAATTATTTTAGAGAGATTCTCTCTTCCACTGTTAAATTTAGAAACATTTTTAGAAATATTTTCCAGTTTTGTTTTAAGATTTGATACTTCTATATCAAGTGTTTTAATATTAGAGTTTAAATCATAATTTTCTTTTGTTAATTTAACATTCTCATATTTCTGTTTTTCTATTTCACTGCTTAAATCAGTCAATTGAGATGTTATATTAACATAAGATTCTTGAGATTTTACTAACTCTTCCTCTAATATTTTCTTTTCATCTTTTAACATGACAGTTTCTATTTCAGATCTATTTAATTTTCCTAAAGCATCTTTATATTTACTCTTTAGAATTCTAAGTTTATCTAACAATTCAGAGTTTATTTCTATTAAATCGTCAAAAGTTAGATCACTTACATCATCATTTGTTGCCATAAAACAAACATTGGCTTGTTCTGAATCACTATCATTATCACTGTCTGATGAAGAAGATTCTGTATCATCCCATGTAACTGAGAAGGCTTGTTTCTTTTTATATTTGTCCTTTTTGAAATTATTCTCTTTCTTCCGATCAGGACAATCTTTCTTTATGTGGCCCTTCTTGTGACATTCGTAGCATTCAAGAGATGAACTTGATGGCTTATTAAAACCCTTGTTATTTCCAAATTTATTACTCTTTTTGAATTTTAAAAACTTTTTGAAATTCTTAGCTATAAATGCCATATCATCTTCTGATTCAGAGTCTTCTTTTTCTGCTTGAAAAGCGATAGTTTTCTTGTCCTGTGCTTGTGCTCGTCTTGCCTGCAAATTTACTTCATAGGACATTAGATTTCCTATTAACTCTTCTGTTTTTATGGTTGAAATATCATTAGCTTCCTCGATAGCTAAGACTTTTCGTTCCCATTCATCAGTTAAAGAGTTAAGGATTTTTGATACAACATCAGATTCAGTAAAAGTGACTTCTAAAGCTAAAAGAGAGTGATAAATATCCTGGAATCTAGAATACATTTCACTAATACTTTCTCCTTGTTTCATTCTAAAATTTTGAAATTGGTTTTTAAGCATAGAGATCTTGCTTTGTTTTACTTTATTTGTTCCTTCGTGTGTAACCTTAAGAGTATTCCATATTTCATATCCAGTTTTACAGATACTGACTCGATTGAATTCATTTTTGTCTAGAGCACAAAATAACATGTTCATTGCTTTTGCATTTGCAGTAGCATCTAGTTTTTGAGTATTAGACCATGTAGCATACTCTGTAGTAGGGATATGATATTCAGTTTGAATAATATTCCAGGTTTCAAATCCACTTGCTTGCATAAAAATTCTCATTCTAGTTGACCAATAACTATAATTTAATCCGTTAAACAATGGTGGTCGTGTAGTGGCTTGTCCCTCAGTAAAACTGTTGCTAGTGTTATTGTCCATATTATTAAAATATCAGATAACTGTGTTATAGTTACGTGATGACCTTGCTCTGATACCAAATGAAAGTGTATATTGATCGATAATATAGTTAAACTACGACTAGCAAGTGCGGAATTATAAATAAAAGTAAATGGCAGTAATAAAAATGACACCAGAGATTTTTATACTGGTTCGAACTTCTCGTTCTACGTCCAGTCCCAGACTGCTTCTGGAATTTCTCGAATAACCCTCACTTAACCCGGAGGAACAGGTATTACACCGCCTGAGCAACTGAACAGGACTTTCCGCCTAAGCAACCGAATAGGACTTTTCCGCCTAAGCAACCGAATAGGACTTCAAATACAATTTGGTAAATTGTTTCTTGACTTGTGTGTTCTTTGAATAACACGAATATAGTCAATGTAGTACACCCTTCCTATAATCTTCTTGATATGATGATTTGAATGTGCAAAGATAGGAAGTAGAGAATTGAAAATCACTTGAGATTATAACAATATAAGATCAGAAAAGATAGAAAGAATTAGTATATGAAATAGTGGATTTTCATCTCTATTTATAGTATTGAATAGTTTTAATTCAATAGTTGCAACTATTAGAAGAAGTGCAACTCTTGGTGAAGAAGACAACTCTTCAGATTTTGATATTATATGAAGAGATGCTTCAGTTCGTCAAGTTCAGATGTCTGAGATAAAAGTGACAGATGTCTGAATAATTTTGAATTTCAAAAAATCAAAGGGAACACTAAACAGTTAATTTAGACGTCTGTCTTTTAATTCAGACGTCTGTCTAGGATGACAGACGTCTGTTATTAAGTGACAGACGTCTATTTCATATGGAAATAGAAGAATTTACAACATAGTACTCAGACGTCTGTTATCTTAATTTAGACGTCTGAAATTGATGTCAGACGTCTGAATTAATATACAGACGTCTATTTCTGTATTGTTCTGTTCCTTTGTCTATTTTATTATTTTTGAACTTGAGAATATATATAATTTTGAAAATACCTTTTTTATATTTATTTTAAAGCAAGATTTTCAAAAGTATATGTGTGTGTGTGTGTGTTTCATCACCATATCAGAGATTGTACAAATATATCTCACTAGATTTTATAAAGAGCTTTTAATCTTGTTGATGATAATAGCTTCTTTTGATGATTCCTGCAAGAATATTTGACATAATAATATATAGATTGAAATATATAGTTGTCGCATTAAAATCGAAGAAGTCAGGTTTCAACAGAATCATCTTAATTAATTATGCCTTATCAGCATTACCAACCTATTTGATGTCGTATTACCTTTTTTCAGAATGGGTAATTGACAAAAAGATAAGATTAGAAGAAACTTCCTTTGGAGTGGGCAAAGTACCAATAGTATTAGTTGCCTTGCTAATTAGGAAACAGATTGCAAATAAAAAGAGGAAGGGGCTTAGGAATAATAAATCTTCATAATCTTAATGTGTCTTTACTTGGAAACTGACTTTGGAAATTTAATAATCACAATGAAAACTATATTTGGAAAGAAATGATCTCAAATCGATTTTATGGTAGCACTTATAACCTTTACCATATTTCCTCTAACTGTAACTACATGTCTCGCTTTTCAAAATTCATTTTGCAAAATTTTAGTATTTTTAACCTAGGTATTAAAAACATAATCCATTCTGGCAATAACACATCTTTTTAACACGATAGATGTATTTCCATTATAACCCTCAAGGTAGAATACAAAAATCTTTTTGATATATGTTATTTCAAAAATTCCTTAATATATGAAGTTGATAGATTTTACAATGATTTTCCATAGAATTTTAGCTTCAACTTTGTCCTTGAAGGTAGTACCTTAACTCAATTTGCAACACTATGTACTAAATTTGAATATTATAACCTAGACAATGAGAGCGACTTAAAATATTCTATGGGGAGAATAATAAATTATACTCAACACACTCAGTTTATAAGTTTTAAATTTCTCAGAGATAAAACAAAATGTTTTCAAAGCTCCCCAAATCAAAGTTGCACATTAAAATTAAACATAATTGAATTTTTAAACAAAAAGAATTTGCTTATAGATAAAAAATGTGTCTTTTGCAATATAGATCTAGAAAATGTAACACAACTTTATTACACCTATGCCCTAACCAGCTCTCCACTTGTGAAAATTCTCGCTATTTTCGACTTTAACGTGACCAATACTAATTATAACTTTGATTACTACTAGAATGAGTTTAGTTTTCAATACACTAACGATGATAGAATTCTACTTTATATTATCTTCATAATTACATATTGGTATCTTTGGTTTGATCGGAACCAAATAATGTTCAATAATATTATCTCCCCCACTAATATTCAATCAATGCTATTGTGCTTTTCAATTACAACTAGGTTGTAAATCTTAGCTTCAAATTGGTTGACAATGTTTACTCCAAGGAATTTCTTAAAAAGGTAAAATGTCGCATTGCTAGTCTTGATGTAATATACAACTACGAGAGACATGATATAGCTTTAGGTACCGACCTATATGTTCATTCTTAGAAATTTAAAAGAAAAACAAATAAAAATAAAAATATACATATATATCACAAAATATTATCAACGATATTTAAAAACAAAATTACAAGATATATGTCGACATACACACATCCATCACATCCTTTCCCTTCTAAATTCAATTTAAAACTACTTATTTAACCACTTAATTTCATGGTTTTCTCCTTTCCTTCTTCATTTGTCTTCTGAAAACTCACTATAAAGTTTATTTTTATGTATCCTACCAATTTCAAAAAAAATGAAGAATACATCACCATTTAGGGATTTTACATTCTCTAAAATTGATAAAATCGAAGAGGAAATGAAGCATGTCCTAAACATGCTTACTGAAATAGGAGTACTACATATCCAACTAAAGAATGAGTAAGAAAGGCATATAAGAATGATTAGGACCATCCACAATCATCTAATCAACAAAAAGGATGATCCAATAATCATTGAAGAACCAGGGGTAGAAGCAAATATAATTATCCACAACCTTACAATGAATAATGAGGAAGAAGAAGATGAATAATTATTGTTATGGATGATGATTTTGATGTTCATTGCATAGGAGAGATCACCTTTGATGCTCAAGTGAATCTTGTAGAATAGAAGGGAAATTTATGCACATCCTCCTCGAATTGTCATGGGTACAAATGCCCAATAGTTAAGGATCATTGACACTAAGTGTTTTTGTGATTAGTTGTTTTTGTTTACATTTGGTGCTATGTAAATGTGGTTTTCATTTGTTTATGGTAATGTGATATGTACAATGTTTGTTTTATTGAAGTCATGTTTACAACATACTGTCAGTAAAAACATTATAAACACACACACAAATATATTATATATACTAACAAAAAATAAACTGCATAAAGATATAGTGTATGTTGACATATACTATTGGATATGTTGACATATATGCAATAACTAACTTTATGTTAACGTACACAAACATATACATATACATATACATATACATATACATACACACACACGCGCACACACACACACACACATATATATATACCAAAATTGGGCACAACACTCTTCGGATGTGTTTGAAGAGATAAAATGAAGAAAACATATGTAAATTGAAGCAGATCTAACAAACACACCAATAAACAGATAAGAAAATGCATAGAAACACACGGATTTAGAGTGGTTCGGCGAATTGCCTACGTCCACTATGAAATGATTGATGTTTATTGAATTTCACTCGATGTTTACAAAAGATTACAACAATACAACTGAAGTTTGATAATCATTTCAGCAGAATATCAGCGTAGAGAAGCCAAAAGTCCCTATTCTGTAGGCCCTGGGGCTTTATTTATAGGCGTAGGAGGCAAATATCTCGCTCAGATCTCGGGAGACTTCTTCTGGCACGTGGGTAGGCCCACGCGATCGATCCCATGCGATTTCGACTCGATCCATGATCGATACGAACAAATTTCGTATCGATCAAGACTTGCTCCAATCGAGTCGAAATTTGGCAGGTACATTCTTTTTGTTGTACGTAAGCTCCTGTGAAAATTTCATAGCATTTGGACTTGTAGATCATGAGATATGATCGATGCAAGTTGGAGTTTTTCACCCGCATAGTGAATTCAAAGCTCAACCTAATGAAGGAACATTCTATTCACGCTCCTGATCGTACCATGACTGAACGGGACATAGGGGATTACAACAACAAATGCTGAATTGCAATCAAGGAATAGGTAAAGAAATACTACTCGACCGGTGCTCTCAGAGGCTGGAGAACCTATATAATACGCCAAGAACTAGAGTTGGTTAATATATCATGCTTCTAAGATGGACTGCAACTTTTCCCAATTGACTAGCTTTTAAACTCTTGAATTGACAACTATGGTACGATGGCTAATATGAAGACTGCCCTACACTGTCTACTAAACCGACTCAAAGCATAGCTGGTCACCCTTGAACCATCTTAAAAGGCTAGCATCTTAATCATACCATTTCCATATGACTAAAAGCATGGCATACTACCTTAAGAGGACTTCCTTACTACCTTATATGGCCTCCTACCTGGGTGAAAATTAGAAATAATCACCAATTTATGAACCCATCTTAACCAACTCACCATCCAATCGGCAGTACCAACCACTCGAACGTTAGGCAATTATGCATGCGTCATTCACCAGTATTACAAGACCCCGTAGCCATAAAATGGACCTGATAATGTTGATAGAAGTATCTTCCCCAGTCCAGACCTATTTATTGAAACCATCCTACATGCAGATTTTCCAGCAAAAATTCAACATGCTGACTACGTCTGTGTACTTTGGAAATATAACCCCTGACACTACCTCATGAAGTGAGAATTGCGCATGGCTTCCACCAAGAGTGATGACTGCCATCAAATGCAGATGTCTTCCCTCATTCCTCAAAGAACACTTTCAATCGTGGTTAGACATACCAGTTCTACTTCTCATATTGTTGAAGGGAATAAAGAAGTTGGCAGCCAATGAATTTATCCAAAGTCCACAGCCAGTTGCTGCTAATACCCATAAATGAATTCATCACCAGAGCTTATTTCTAGACTTTGATAAGAGAACTGGTGGATAGCCGCCGACGACTACACCAACATGTCCAAGCCAATATTGAGTTGATGAATCAGATGAAGGATCAACATGGCGAGATAAGGAGGGAACCTACTCCATAATCTAGATCGGAAAACTCCTCTTCTTTAGATGGCTACCATGGATGCTAACGCCATAAGGCTGCTCCGGAAAGAATAGCTCCGACAATATGTCCAAGCCCCATAAAACGAAGGACCGAGAACACCCGATCCCTATCAATCAAGAACTTTGATCAAATACCGTTTGCTTTAGACTTTCAACTGTGAAGGGCTGGACCGAAGTGCAATAGCGAGCATATGATGCCGCTTCACTTATCAATGAGATTTAATCTGATCTCTTTTGAATTATTTCTATTTCAATTTCGGTTATGTTGCGAAATATGACAGACTTGAATTAAACTACTTGCAAATGATGCAGGTAACCGAGTACTTAAGGTTGGGTGCAAAACAACCTTCGCGGACTATGATCAAATCATTGAGGTATCATCATGACGAGCATGATTCAACCACTCATCGACTACTATATGCCCTTGACTTAGGGCAAGGCATCAAAGCGGAAGAGACCGACAAGGTCAAGACTCTAGTACAAAGTGGATGCAACCGACCATCCACTCATCCGCCTATGCAATTTAATTGGAGATCTGGGAAAGACTTGGAGTGATATGTCCCAATAATGTACTCTTCATCTCGTACTTAAAGCTCGCCAAAACACTTATGCTTCTTCTAATGCCCGATAAAATCGGAATCACACCAAGGGTGGATGCAACGTCAACATCCATGCATCCAATCCTACATTAGACACTTGGGGTTATTTGAGAACACATGTTTAAAGTGGATATGATTTGACCGTTCACTCCCCAGTTTGCGTCTGTGATTCGGCAAAACAATCATGCCTTAAACCGACTTCATCAGGGGCCAACCCTCAATTTAAAGTCATCAACGACTGCCTACTCGCTAACCATCACGAGCTGTCATTTCAACTCTGTTCCTCAGCTCGATCAGAAGAATGAAAAGTATAAATTGGACGTGACTCGACAGTCTACTCACCAATTCTTGCACCCGACTTAAGTGAAAATACACAACTCAAAGTGGATGTAGTTCGATCATCCTTTTCTATGCTTGAGCACAAAGCTTGCCAGAACACTAATCTTACTCCTTAGGCTTAGCAAAAGTGGAATCCAAACGAACATGGACGTGATCCAACCATCCATAAACTAAATCTCATCCTTCATTGAGGGGCATATAAGTGGAAATTAATCGGGATCCCGCCGATCAGTCGCTAAGTGAAACCCCAAGCTCAAGGACAAGTCATCACACTGTGGCCAAAAGGGATTGATACACGACAATCCTCTATCTAACTCCGGCTCCCAGAGTGCAAGCTGGAGCATAAACTTACGGATGTGGGCTCGAAAAGGGTGGATCCGTCCACCCAACGACTTCACCCATATTCAATACAAGCTCGAGGAGGGTGGATCTGTCCATCCAACGACTTCACCCATGTTCAACACAAGCTCGAGGAGGGTGGATCTATCCATCTAACGACTTCGCCCGTGGTCAACCTAAACCCGAGGAGGATGGATCAGTCCATCTAACGACCTCGCCTTCTATATTTACAAGCTCGAGTAGGATGGATCCGTCCATCTAACAACTTCGCTTGCCTACTCAGGGTGGATATGATACAACCGTCCACGTACCTGATCAACTTCTTGTTCCTAGAGTGTGAACGAAATCCTAAAGCCTAAACAGATGTGACCGACCATCTGTCGGCTAACTCCAGATTCCCAGAGCGCGAACTGGAGTATAAACATTAAATAACTCTAAGTCCCCAGAGCGCGGACTGGAGTATAAACACTAAAATGGGTGTGATTGACCACCCATCAACTAACTCCAGATTTCCAGAGTGCGAACTGGAGTATAAACATTAACTAACTCCAAATTCCCAGAGTGCGAACTGGAGTATAAACATCAACTAACTCTGGTCCCAAGAGCGTGGGCTGGAGTATAAACACTAAATGGGTCTGACTGACCACCCATCAACTAACTCCAGATTCCCAAAGTGCGAACTGGAGTATAAACATTAACTAACTTTGGTCCCGAGAGCGCGGGCTGGAGTATAAACACCAAATGGGTGTTACTGACCACCCATCAACTAACTCCAGATTCCCAGAGTGCGTATAAACATTACATAACTCTGGTCCCGTGAGCGCCGACTGGAGTATAAACACCAAATGGGTGTGACTGACCACCCATCAACTAACTCCAGATTCCCAGAGTGTGAACTGGAGTATAAACTTCAACTAACTCTGGTCCCAAGAGCGCGGACTGGAGTATAAATACCAAATGGGTTTGACTGACAACCCATCAACCAACTCCAGTCCTCAAAGCATGGTTTGGAATATGAATACCAAAAGGGATGCGATTCGACTGTCCATCTATCGGCTCTGGTTCCTCAGCAAGTTATGTAGTACAAAAAGCGGATGTGGTTCGACTGTGTGCTTTCCAATCTTCCCCTGACATAGGGGCACACTTAACACACAAAATTGGATGCGATCCGACCATCCAGCACTAAGCGGGCGTGACACAACCGTCCATGCATCAACTCTTGTCCCCGACACGGGACCCATAACATAATTTTATAGGGATGCACTCCAACCCTACAAGACAAAATTTCTTCCTTGATTCGATAGGGAGACACAGATTCGCAAAACGGACCTAGCTGAACGTCCTATTCTAAATGGATGATTACTACCATCCAACCGCAAATGAACGTGGCATGACCGTTCGTCTCCTAACTCTCGCCTTTGATCTGACGGATTGTGCATGCAACATGGACGGATGTGACCTAACCATCCGCCAATCAATTCCTTCCTATAGTTCAGTGGGAGAAGCATCAAACTAAAGTTGTTGTAACTTGACCGACCACACTTCGACTTTTACCCTTGATTGGGGGCAGAGGAATTGACCGAGGAATATCCGGTCCAACCATTTTCTACAAAAAAATTCATAGTCCCCTCAGTGTGGGTAGGGGTATAAACATCATATAGGTGTGACTAATGACCCTTCAACTGACTCTAGTCCCCGAAGTGCGACTACGAGCATAGACAAATGAAGGATGTGATTCGACTACTCATTCACCAACTCCGACCTAAAGTCGACGGGAGGAGTTTAAACTCACTACAGATGCAATTAGACCATCCACAAACTAACTCTGCTAACCCAAGACTGGGGGCAGAAGAACAAATCACTTAAAGAAGAGAAAGGTGACTCGCTACATCACCAGCTTAGCGCCCTTTACAACTTAAGGCAACGACTACAAGGAGGCCTTAATGCCAACAAATCAGAATGACGCCCGAAGCTACGGGCAACCAATTATATCTTACCGCTGGATCGACGGGCAATATCGATTTGCGCCTTTCATATCATACAAATGGATCGATAGGAAATGAGGTCCGAGCATTCTACATTGTGTCGCAAAATCGACGGCCAATATCGATCCTCTTCGACTACAAATCTTTATGATACAAGCACCCATCGAATACCTTCGACCACCAAAGCATGGATAGAACCACGAATGAGTGTGACTTGACCATTCGTCCTCCATCGCCTTCCTTCGATCCGTCCGAAAGAGCATGTGACCGGATGAGCATGACCTGACTGCATTCGAGCTGACATTATCCCTAGATCTGACGGGAGAACATAAATCGAAATGGACGTGGTTGATCACCCAACTCCAAATGAATGCAATGTGACCATTCATTCATTGACTCTTACCATGATCCAACTAAAAGAGCAATTCAAAACAAGTGCAACCTAAACATTTGCACACTGACTCTTATCCTGGATTCGACAAGGGAAGCATCAATCCTGCATTGGATCCGACTAGACAATTCACTCTTCAGTTTTTGCCCAAAGTATAGCGACATAAGGAGCGAAGTGAATGTCATTGCGTCCAGAATCTAGCTTATGTCTGAATGTTGGCAAAGTAACAATGTATTCTGCCTAGAGGAAAGAACTAGAACATAATGTAGGATAGGCATGACTCAGCCCTCCATCGGTTAACTCGATCCCATGGTTCAATGGGATAGAGTACAAAATTGAAGCGGACACTATCTACCCTACCACTTATCGAAATAACCCTACCACTTATCGAAATATTCCCCAGACTTGGGGACACGAGCAAGAAGATAAGATTAATATGATTCAACCATTTATCAATCAACTCTGGTTCTTAAAGCTCGAACTACAGTATAAACACAGATAGGATGAGACTAGACCGTTCGTGTAATGCATCCGCCAACCCGAGACTGGGGGCAAAAGAGTGATTATCCGAGAGTTGACTATGACAATTTGAACCTATGACCCATTTCTGATATTCATAACAACTCAAGGTTACAGCCGAAAAGGGTGCCTAGGGATAGAATCATCGGATCGGTGCCTGGACTTATGGCAGCTGATCATTATTTCGACCTTTAAAACGAGCAATGGATTGCGAGTACATTGAATGAAAAGCGCATCATTCAGAAATACAAGTAAATTCAATCTCAAAGCTGGAGCCAGCTACGTAGCAACATGCAGTACAAGGCTAACTTCTACTAATCCTTTGATTCAACGTCCTTATAAGCCTGATCATTTACCATTGCAAATAAACACATGAAGCCCCTACAACCCATCATGAGTATTGTAGATCAGATCACAACTCTGCGCAATGATGATGAAAGAGTCAACTGTTTTACTTCAGGTGAATCTTGATGTGTTCGCTTGGACTCGATCTCATATATATATATGGACTCTCACCAGCCATGAAGAACCCTGCATTGAATGTCGACCTGAGGCATGTCTCGGTGAACAAAAACGATGCGACGTGGATCTAGAGAGATCTGTTGCACTTAAAGAGAAGAGAGTGGAGGACATACGTCAATTACTCAGATTTGCATGGGGTATGACAAAGCACAGCTTTCCACTTCCAATGATCAACCAACTGATGGACCCGACCATCAGACATGAATTACTCTCATCCATGGATGCACACTTCAGATATAATCAGATACTGAAGCATGTCCCAGACCAGGAATACAACAGTTTCGTTACTGAACTGAGCCTATAATGCTATGTTGCAACCCCCGGATTCAAACTTGAGAACGCTTATGCTACTTACCAAAGGACGATAAACAGGTCATTCAAAGATCAGATCGGCTGATCAATGAAAGTAGATGTGTTAATATGCTTGTGATATCACGACTATCAAACGACCACATTGATGAATTAGCAGAGATATTTAGTGCTATCCAAAAAATGCAGGATGAAACTCGATCCTTTGAAATGCTCTTTCGCCATTACATCAGAAAGATTCTTTGTTTTCATCATCAATTCTCGTGGAATCAAGGCTAATTTCCAGATAATTCTGATAATTAGAGACACCCATGTACCGAGGACAACCAAGCAGGTATGGAGCCCAGGTCAGAAGATTACCGTCCTAAGTTGATTCAACTCTAGGACCATCTACAAGTGAATTCTCTTCTTCAACCTGACTAAGAGAGGGAAGAGAACTTTTAAATGAACTAACAACCGCATTGATGCAATTCCAGCTCTGATAGATCGCTTAAAGAGACCTCCCATTTTACCCAAGCCTTTGGATCGTGAAGATTTATACATCAATTAAGCCGTGTCAACACACGCCATAAGTGTCGCATTGCTATGTGAAGAGAAGCGAATCCAAAGACCAGCATATGATGAAAACTAGCTATTAACAAGCTCCCCCCGTTAACGTCTGTATCGACCAGCCGTCACGACAGGTCCAATAGCAACCTTAGATGTCTATAAGGTTACTCAAATAGAGTATCAAGCTAAGCCAATTTGATATCACTTATCTCCCTCGGAGAGCTCTCGAAGCTCAAACATTAGCATACTTCATATCTGAATTCACTACATCAGACGATTATCCGAAGAACAGTGGAGAACCGTCTAACCGATGGAGAACGTACATAGATGGAACTTCCAATATTCAGCTTTCTAACGTCGAAGTTGCGTTAATGACTACCGAGGAACGATCGATCTGCCATGCCCTCAAACTCAACTTCCCTACAACAAATAACGAAGCTAAGTATGAAGCCTTGGTGCTCAAACTTGCAAGAAAACTACGAGTGGAAACTTTACATGTCTTATGTGATTACTGGTTAGTAGTACGCCAAGTCAGGGAAGATTATCTAAATAGGGGGCAATGTCTTGCTCCTTATCTCAACCGGGTCCAAAAGCTACTAGCCGGCTTTGACTATTACACCACTACACAAATCCTCTGAGAACTAAACGAAAAGGCTGAATCACTCGCCAAGCTAGCCAGTTCTGGGGATGCACGACAAATAGACTTTGTCCCAGTTGAAATGCTTATTATTCCAGGCATTGACATATGAAGATCAACTAGATCTTGGAGACGGATCTAGAAAAAGAGTCATGGATGAATCCTATCAAATATTATCCACAATCGGGGATTCTTATTGAATAAAGGAATAAGAAATGGCATATCCTCCATGAAGCATCACTACATGATTATGTCTGGATCGTTCGACTCCATCGATACAAAGCATTGCTTTTGTATCCATCGATCCGAGACCCAATATTACGTATCCATTGATACGAAGCATACATTCCAACATCTCAGATTGATCCAGGAGAGGATTGATACAAAGGAAGGACTTAAAACAACCATCAAACGTTGTTACAACTCGAATTTCACATCGATCCAGGAGAGGATCGTTGCGAAACTCGACAAAATAAATAAATTGATAACGACCCGTGAACGTGCAAACATTGACGGGAGTCAGGCTAACATGCATGTATGACAGACTAACATTCAATTTTAAAAATTTACAGGAGTTGAATGCTTACCTGATGACAATTACAACAGTGAACAACAAATCGCTAGCACTCAACACTCAGTTACAACAATGCACTGCATAATCATTGGCAGTCAACAAATCAACATTTATATTACTGGAAATCAATCGAAGGTTACATCTTTTGACGAAAAGATAGCAACTACTCAATGAATCAGATAGAACTTTTTCAGAATGAAGGATGCAGCATTTCAAAGCACGTCATGTTCACACAAGACGTACTTTGGGGGGCAAATGTTATCCCGCCTTTTGGCAAGGCCGTGACACTAAGAATTTGACTAGAAACCAATGAAAGTTCGTCTTGGAGATCGGATATGCGCAGGCTCACTATGGATATCGATGAATTTGTCCGAGTCCGAATCGAGCTAAAATTGATATTGCACAACAAGCGAAGCTATGAGAGCCAAAGTTCCAAATTTCAAGTCAATCGGAGTTCGTATGCTCAAGATATTGATCGATCACGGTTGAGAAATCCAAACTTGCATCGATCATAACTCGAGATCTACAAGTCCAAATTCCACCAAATTTTCACAGGAGCTTACGTATGACCTAAGGAATGTTCATGCCAAATTTCAACTCGATTGGAGCAAGTCCCGATCGATATGAAATTCGTATCGATCACGGATGGAAAAACTCCAACTTGCATCGATCATATCTCATAATGTACAAGTCCAAATGCTATGAAATTTTCATAGGAGCTTACGTACAACATAAAGAACGTTCCTGCCAAATTTCGACTCGATTGGAGCAAGTCTTGATCGATACGAAATTCGTTCGTATCGATCACGGTTGGAAAAACTCCAACTTGCATCGATCATATGTCATGATCTACAAGTCCAAATGCTATGAAATTTTCACATGAGCTTACGTACAACATAAAGAATGTTCCTGCCAAATTTCGACTCGATTGGAGCAAGTCTTGATTGATACAAAATTCGTTCGTACCTATCACGGATCGAGTCGAAATCGCCTGGGCTCAATCGTGTAGGCCCAACCACGTGCCAGAAGAAGTCTTCCAAGATCTAAGCGAGATATTTGCCTCCTACGCCTATAAATAGAGCCCCAAGGCCTATAGAATAGGGACTTTTGGCTTCTCTATGCCGATATTATGCTGAAATGTTCTCTACAGTTCGAATATAAAAGCACTTTATCATATTTTTGTTGATGACAAAAGGGAGAAAAATGGTATAAAACATAATAGTCAAAAAATGAGGGGCGTATTACATAGAGGGGATAATGTTTTCAATGGCCTTGAATTATATATACCAAAGTATATTTAGATGATTATCATCATCCAAAATGGGGATACTGTTAGAACCATAGATATTTGTTATTATGATAATAACTAGATAAATATTAGTACCAATGATTTACCAAGTTCATATATGATACGGTACAGGAAATACAGGAATCTACAAGATATATTGTAGGATAATCAAGTAAAGATACAGTATACATACCAAGGTAGATTAATAAAGAATTCAAGTACAAGACCAAGTAAATCAAGAGGAATCAAGGTCAAGGTGATAAGAACAAGACTAGAAGAACAAAGAAGACTTAAAGCAAGGCTGGAAGAACACATGAGATCCAATGGCCAAGGCTAGAAGAGTGTAAGACATTAGCCAGTTCATTTTAAAGTATATTGAGTCATAGATTTAATTGTTAAAGATCCGATAGCAGTTCCTAGAAATTCCACTTTAAATATCTTTATTTTATTCTCTAAAATAATTTTATAAAATTTCAATTTTGGTTTTACAAGTTAAAAGTGTTAAAACAATTTTTATAAAGAAAGTATTATTTTACACCAGGATATATCGACATAACCATAGATGTATGTCGTAGCATTGGATGCTACTTTTAAATTTAAACAAACAGACACTTCCTTTCACACATTTGTGAAAAGTTATTTCTCTTCATCTTTTAAATAAAGATGTTGGACAATGAATTTTTCAAGTAATTTTCTCTCAATTCTTTCACTCTCTACATTCTCATATTTTGCAAAACAGTCCTATTACCCACGTATACTTATACTTTGCGAATCAACTCTCTTTCTCTCTGTTTCTTCATGGATTTGCAATCTATTAAGATGTTAGAGAGTCTACATACATTTCTTAATCTTTTATTATCCGACCTAATCCTATTTTCAAACGAAACCAAAGTTATATTGCTATCGGAGGTCTATAGGATGTTGTATTGAAGATTACTTCAAATTGTGATCAAAAGATTCAATTTCATGTAGATATTTCTCTACAATTTGTTTGTCAAGGTATATCCTGCCTCCCATAGAAAGTCAGGAATGTATATGTGACCTTGAACGTCTATGAAAAGTCAAGAGGTTGGGTTTTCTTCCTATCCATAAAAGTGCAAGAGTTTAGGTGTGTCCTGCCACCCATGGAAAGTCTTGATAACTGTTGTTTGCCACCTAATTCAAAGTCAAGTTCTAAAGGATTACCAGTCACTCGTGGAATTGCAAGTTTGCTATAGTGGAAATTTTGTATGTGGTACAAGACTGGATGTCGTATTGGGAATTCAAACCAATATAAAAATTCTTGGTGTCTTCTCTTTACTTTACTACATTTACTTTCTGATTTTACTATATTACTGCTTGTAATTTTGATTCTATTTTGATAAGTTTTATAATAATAATATAATTTGGCAATAATTTTAAAAATACTATTCACCCCTCCACCTCTAGTGATGCGATAGGAGTGGGGGGAAAATAAGGACTTATATGAAGGATTAAATGCTAGCTATAACCTAAGTAAGCAAACATGATGTATAATTATGTGATTAAACATAACCTTAGTAAATGATCTTATTATTTAAATTTGTAGAGCTTCAACTTAAAAGTATTTTTATGAAGTGCTATATAAAATGAACAAAAATTTGCTTTTTTGTTTTAAAAGTATTTCATCAAAAAGGGAATTGTCTGTTTATGGATTTAAAGTGATTTTAGAAAATTTTACATGGGTAAAAATAAAGTACTTAATTTGGTAAATAATATATTTTAAATATGAAGATATTTTTGGTAACAAGGATATCAGTGTTCAAAATTTTATCTAAAAGCATTTTTTAAAAAGATATTTTGAAGTATTTGCAAAAAAAATTAATATAATATATTTTAATTAAAACTGTTTTAAATTTAAAAAATATATTCTATAAAGTATATCATAAGAAGTATTTATGTGGAAGGTATTTATTGTGGACTTTTTTGTCCACAGCATGGTGGATATGAAAAGAAGTTAAGAAGCATAAAAATGGCTAGAAGTTGCATAACGAACGCACCATCATGCAATCACAAGGATAAGGCAAAGTATTAGAGGCAAATTTGGCACAGCCTAAAAATATACTCAAAGCACTTGTAAAATGTTCCTAAGGTTAGTACATGCATCTAGGTAAAAATTGCATCTCAATCCGAGCTACGGATTGGAAGATAAGATCATCCTAAAATTTGTCCACTACCTAACTGACTTGGGCCCCCATCTTAGAGAGCTACAACCTACTTCAAGCAAATAGAACATTCAAAGGCATTGGAATATTCTACTTAACGATACAAAGCTATTGGTCCAAATTTCATTAATTCTAGCCTAAAGTGAAGTAGCATGAAAACGTGCATAGTTCAAGTGGTTGTGCATCAAGCTTCTAACGGAGAGGTCATGAGTTTGATTCTTAACCCACGCATTATTTTCATAGAACATGAGAAATGGTCCGATAGGGAACCACACTGTCTACTACCTAATTGGTCTTTACCCAACCTCATACCTATAAATACCTCATGGATGAGCAAAACCAAGGAATGAGAATGGATGAGCAATAATGACAGATAAGTTTGGAGATCTAGAAACTACTTGACCAATCTTTGCCTAATCGAATCTCTGAAGCACTTCTGAACAATAAGGATTTATCTTAGCCTTATCTAATCACCTTCAAATATCCAGTCCACCATCCAAATTGAGTTATGGAAGACCAACCTCAAGATTTATGGCATCAGAGTTCCGCCAGACCGAAGCACTCCAGACCTAGGCATCCGTCGGACAGAGAGACCACCAGACCGACTTACTATCGGACTGATGAATTGTCAGATAGAGAGATCGCTAGATCAAGGCACCACTAGACAAAGAGACCGTCAGACTAAGGCACCACCAGAAACAGAGACCTCCATACTAAGGAACTATTGGACAGAGGCACCACTAGACAAAGAAACCTCTAGACCAAGGCACCGTCGGATAGAGAATCCTCCGAACAGAGGCACCACCAAAAAGAGAGACCTCTAGACCGAGGCACCACCTATCAAGGCACTTTTGAACCAAGGCATTATCAGATAAAGAGACTGCCGGATAGAGGCACCACCGGATAGAGAGACCTCTAGATCGACGCACTGCTAGACCAATGCACCATTGAAATGAGGCACCGTCGAATAGAGAGACCACCTGACATAGAGACCTCCAGACCGAGGCACCGTCGAACTGAGGTACTTCCAGGTAGAGGCACTGTCAAACATAAAGATTTATAGAACTCTAGACCGAGAAGGCACTGCCACACTGAGGAACTTCCACACCGAGGCACCGTTTGATAGAGGCACTGCCAGACTGAGGCAGCATCGGACACCACTAGACTGAGGCACTGCCAGACCAAGGAGCACCGAAATAAGACAATGCCAAACAAGAGCACTACTGAACCAAGTTGGCCGAACCTAGGGAGCCGAAGCAAGGATGTTGAGCAAGCTAAGATAGGAAACTCTATACCAAATCTTGTATATATAGAAAGTACCAATCTGTGCATGTTATAAAGGGAAACTGCTAATTTTATTGGCTTGACCTACATATACCTTCATTCCTATAAATACCAAAGCATCCAACAACAATTGGGGAGATTTCTGGAGAGCAAAGCTTACAACAGTAATGGCGGACAAGTCAGAGAAAACTAGAAACAGCCTAATAGGAATATCCCAATAGGAACATGTTAACAGGAACATCAGACAGGAATGGCCTAACAGGAATAGCTTAATAGGAACAGTCGAACAGGAACAACCAAACAAGAATAGGCAAATATGAACAGCCGAAAAGGAATAAGAAACCATGAATAGATGAACGGAAGTTGCCAAACAGACTTGTTTATGACTATATTATTTTCTATTAAGCAATAGATCAACATAATTTTTTACCCCAAGCATTGTGCCAAAGATCTATATGAAGAATAATGAAAATGGACAATGGATGTAAGCATATTCTGGCCGAACCAGTATAAATCTTTGTATTCTTTACTTTACTGCAATTTACTTCTTGCATAACCCGTATGTGATCAAATCTCTAAAAATCGGTCATAATACAAATATAACTGCTATTTATACACCCAGTATACATAGCTCTACAAAAAATCGATTGGAGGTGTTTATCTACTTTTCATGCAAACATTTTTAGTGCTTTCACCGAGAACTGATTCTAAACATGCCTTCAAGATCAAAGAATAATGTTGGTGCTACGAGGGAGAGTGCAGGGAACATCGATGCACCCAAATAGAGAACTGCTAATCAGGATAATCATTCAGCAAGCACTCCAGCGCTAGTAGACGTAATTACCAAAGGCATCATGGAAATAGTTGTGGCTAAGCTAAATGAATGTTTTGCTGCCAAGTAATAAGTAATGGTGTACCAACTTATGACACGCTTGGGGAAGCCGCAAACTATTGGTCACAGCACTTGAACACAAGGGCGATCCCAGTCTTGGGGATCCAAAAGATGAAGGGGGTCATGCTCTTACAAATAATCTGATCAAAAAAGTTATAGAGATAGAAGAAGGAATGCTCGAATGATGAAATGAGCAAGAGTTCATCTCGAAGCTAGACTAGGGAAGTGGTTTAGCGTCAAACCAAATTGGGATAATGTCCAACTGAGGGAAGCTGCAATAAACACATCTCGTTCCCTCATCGAAATTGTAGTCAATAAAGGGCAAAATGATCTTTGAGACCGATCTAGGAGCCACAACCATGCCCGTAACCAAATATCAAGTCATCATAGGGAGGATGAAAGAAATCATTCCTCCAAATGGAATGGTTGAGTGATGTGCACGTAAATATGCATATATTTACATCCATATCTTATCTCTTTTTATTTAAATAAACGTCATATTTGGGCATTTGTACATGTTAAAACCAAAATTCAATTATTTTCAAACCATCATATTTTCATCTTCATTCAGGGGCAAAATGGTCATTTTTGTGCATGTGTAAATTTGAGAATTTTTACTTGGACATTTTTGATGATTTTTATAGGAATTTGGATGCATATGGAAGAGGCTTATATGAAGTTACATGCATGCACAAATGAATACAAAGGAAAGAAGAGGGAAATAATTCAAAGTGAAGATCATGGAGGACCCCACCTACCCACCTACCTTAATGTACAAATTAGAGGCTAATGAACATGCTTATGGAATTAATGGCTTCATGTACACTTAAATGATGATTAGTAGAAGCTAATGGTTACTTGGCCTCCACACTTCCTAAGGGGTATTTTGGGAAGCCTCCTAAAAATAGAATTAGGGTTTTATGCATGTATAAATAACCCTCTTATGTACACGAAACTATCATCTACTCTTTCATTTTACTTAGGAAATTTAGAGATCAAATTGTAAGCTCAATGTTATATGAAATAAAAATGGCTTCCAAGCCTCTTTTTCCTCTCTTGTCTATATGCTTTTCTTTGTTTTTATGTTAATGCTTATTTCTATGCTCTCTTTCTCTTAATGTTCATAGCTTAGATTTACATTTATGACTAGTCTAATCAATTTTCTTCTAATAGTTAATCTTTTTTTTGGTTTATTCTCTACTTTGCTTCATTTTCAATGTTGAAACTTACATGTGTTGATTTGATAACACAAATGAGTAGCTAAACCCCTTCAATTTAGGGGTAATGAAGCTCTCAAATATTATGTAATTTCAACATTTTTTATGATTTATGATCTCTTTGTTTGTGCTTCATGAAAGTCAATTTTGATGCAAGTTTATACAAGTGAGTTTGATAGCTTATATTGCTTATGCAAATGAGCTATTCTTATTCAACATAAACACAATTTGCATCATCATTTGCTAATCCATTTTTGATTATGAAATTAAAGTAAAAATGAAATTTGATGATTTATATTACTAGTTACAATAGTAAATAGATCATACTTAAAATAGCTTTTGCTTTGGCTTCATTTTCATGAGAATTATAAGTGGTTAATTTGTTGTGATATAGTTTGATGGTTTGAGTTATGTTAATTAATAACATAAACAAACCATACTTATGATAAATACAACAATATTTCACTTAATATCAAAACTAGAGATCACAAATTGTTTGTTTTTTGATTTACAAAAATATGAGAGTGGATTTGCATCTAAATTGTTCTCT
The DNA here is from genome assembly GCA_030737815.1 of Allium fistulosum. Taxonomy (NCBI): domain Eukaryota; kingdom Viridiplantae; phylum Streptophyta; class Magnoliopsida; order Asparagales; family Amaryllidaceae; genus Allium; species Allium fistulosum. The sequence goes on from CM060903.1 coordinate 1,410,092,153, forward strand.
AGTTCAATAGTTTTTTAATCAAATTTTTATTCTAGTTCAGCTTCATTTTATTTCTAGTTAACAATTTCTCCTACATTTCATCTAATTTGATTGAATAGGTTTTTAAACTCAATCAATTCCCTGTGGAACGACCCATACTCGCCACGTACTTCAATAGTACGCCGTGCGCTTGCGGTTATATTATTTCAAAATTCGTTCAGCTATTTTCTAACCCGATAAACATTTAGTCGTCCGAACAAGTTTTTGGCGCCGTTACCGGGGAGTTGTTCTGATTTCAATTTTCTATTCTTCGAATTATTTTGTGTGTTTCATTTTGTGTGTGTGTTGCATTTAAAAGAAAAAAACATTTTGTGTTGAGTGTTTGTTATGTGATTTGTGTGTTTCATTTTGTGTGTGTGTTGCATTTAAAAGAAAAAAACATTTTGTGTTGAGTGTTTGTTATGTGATTTGTGCTTGTTGTTGTTCTATTTCCTTTGCATTTCTATATATATAAAAAAAATATACACAATTTTGTAAAAAAATATTTTATTAATTTACATTTGCATTTTGCATCTACATTTTTACATTTACACTCTTCTTTTTCTTTTTACTTTTTTTTTTTACATTTCCAAAAAAACAAAGAATTTACTGTGCATTGAACATTGTTCACTGTGCCTTCTCTGGCCAATCTCTCCTCACAGTTCATCTACACTGCCCATCACCAAAACTTCTTACCACTGTCACACTACCATACCACCCCCTAACCAACCAGTCATCTACAATCCCTACCCACTTCATCAATTCTCTGACCAACAAACTTCAATAGCCATCAACAAATATACCCACTGTTCCACTTTCCATCCTTGTCACAGCACTTCAGTGCACACAGTTCAACTTCCTCAGGCCAAACATACACTTGCTTGCTGCTTGACCACCATACACCTAACTATCAAACATCATACACTTCAAAACACTGCCTATATCACTTCAATCTCTACATGCTGCCATTGCCTATTACCCAATTGCAAGCTACCAGTCACAAACTCCTAGCCATCAGATACCAACACTTGCTGCCTCTATCATCTATCATCTGTCCACTTGCTTGCTTTCTTCATTTCATACTCAACAACCAACTACTACACATCTACCTTCCACAAAACTGACCACCATCAGCAACTCCAACTCCAACAAGTTCCCCCATACTTTCTCGTTTCTCCATTTCAATACCAACTGCACATCTGCCTTCAATTTCTACATCGCAGCCCAATTCCTCGAAACCACCATTATCACCCTATACAGTGCACTGAGACACACTGCCTTTCAATACTCTTCATAACAGTGCCATCCCCCTCCTCCTGCAAGCTGCAGTCACATTCCAGACAACAACAAATGTGACCACCCTCTCCACTGCTCAAACAATTCACCGACTCACTCCTCTTGACGAGCTGCCTAACTCAAACTTGTCAATCACACAGTGCAAACTTCGCTTACATACACCACACTGTCATCTCAAATTTCATCAAATACCACCCCGCTTGCTGTTGCACTTCAAACATCACCACTATCTTCTGTCCTAAACTCACCTGTGATTCACAGTCCTCATCCACTAACCAAGTTGAACCTCCCCAAATCAAACCCCAAACCAGAATCGCCTCTCGACCTCCCCTATCACCTGCCATCATTGTGCCTACGTACTGAAGCCACCACGAATAACTCCTCCAAATCACTCGCGAAACCAAAAAAATTGCCTACAACGATCCTCATCAAACAACGAACTGCCGTAGCAAACAGTCGCACCTCCCTACCCTAACTTGAAACCTCCGACATCGAGCATCGCTAGAAATCCCTCAACACAACTAGCCGCAATTCCACAAACTCACCTCGAACTTCCACCAATCGAACTCCACCATCCACCACCTCGAACAACTATAGGCCCCAAATACAATCATCGCAACCCCAATATCAGTCGCCATCGAAGCCGCAAACCACCAGAAACCATTCCAACCTCACCGCAACAAGCCATAGCCATCGACCAGAACAACTTCTCCAACAATCGATAGCATAACCGCTTCAAAAATCCTTTTTTGCCAAATCGAGAACCATTGTCGTGCTTTGAAATTCCTCCACTTCGAAAACCCCTTTCTGCAATTAGCCTCTATGTTTAATTCGATTTGGAAGAAAAAAACGGGGAGGTGAATGTTGGTTGTGGATCGATTTAGGGGTGTTAAACCTGTTTTGCAGTTGGGCCGGGTGTAGATTCTTTTTTTTAGTTACATTTTGTTTATTTTTGCATTTTTTTACTTCATTTTTCTTATTATCCTTTCATGTCTTAGAAAAAACACCAATTAGTTTTTTAAGTAAAACTTCACTTTTAAGTTTCCTCTCCGAATTTTTTTTTAAAAATCCGAAAAAAAAACAAGTTCAACTTTGTTTAATTTTCATTTTTCATTTGTTTTCGCTTGTTTTAGTTTTCATTTATTTTATTTTCAATTGTTTTGTTTTTCGCTTATTTTGTTTTTCATCTTTGATAAACATATTAAAAAATAATAATAAAAAAAAATTATTGAATATATCTTGTTTTTCATTTTAGGTTGCCAAAGCAGAAATTCAAAAGGAAGAAGTGCTTGCCCAAATAAACTGCTTTCCCGTGCTAAAAAATTACAGCTAAAAAAATTGCTAAATAATCTGCACGCTCTGGTATCGTGCACTTTTCCCTTGTTTTTATTGCATTATTTGTTGCTTGTATATATATATATAAAACTTCAAAATCCAAAAACAAAAACAAACTTAATTTTAGTTGCATTGTAAATTCACGTTTAATTTTTGTTTTGCATTCATCTCACCTTATTTTATTTTCTAAGGGCAATACCCCAATTCACATAAGGTGAGGGATTTCATCATCCTTTCCTTAGCCCACAAACACATTTCATCGTAGAATTTGACTAATACTAAAGGTTAGACATTCGACTTAAGGGTGTCACGAGCTCATCTAGGGCTTAATTGTATCTTCACAATTGTTTTCTTTGAACAATTTTATTTCTTGGTGTCTAGGCTACGGTAGAGTAATAACCAGTTATAAAAATTACGGTCATACGTAAATATTATACTGGTTGTTCCTCTGAAGGTACTTAAACCTTAGGTTGCATTGCTACGGTGATTCGTGGTGCACCGATAACCCCTGCCCATTACCTGGCTGAGAAATATTTTTGTTGATTTAAGACAAAGTGTGATTATACAATTTTGGGTCAGGAGCTACTAAGGACAGAAAACTGTAATTAAGTCCTTTGCATTCATTTAGTTGCATTAGTTCTTGCATATTTAAAAAAAAACAAAAAAAAACAAAAATCCAAAATCGAAAAAAATCGTAAATTTTACTGAACTTAGTTTTTAATAAAAAAAATCCTTTTTTTTCCTTTGAAAATTTTCAATCAAGAACAAAAATCCAATAAATAAAATAAAACCTTTTCAAAAAGAAAAAAAAATTGAAAATTCAAAAACAAAAAAAAATTTGAAAAAAAACCAAAAATAAAACAAAAATCAAACTTTTCTTTTGAAAATAAATCTCACTTGGTAAATAGTTTTCTTCCTTGTAAAAAAACAATTTTTCACTTCGTTTTTCAAATCTTCTTTCATTCTCTAAACTCGTTTCTAACTTCTTTCTCCTCTCGACTTTCACTTGTGCATGAGTACTTAGACTCGTGACACAACAACAAACCATTGGACTCGCGACTCAACAACTAATCGTTTAACTCGAATAGACGATCCTCCCGAAATGGCGAACGCGAACGCCCCTCTAACCCTTATGGATAGAATCTTTCCTGATAGAGTTTCTATTCCATCTTGCATCATGTTACCCGCCCTTGCGGGTAACCATTTCGAAATTCACTCGAACCATATTGCCACTCTTCTGAAATTTGGCAATTTCGAACACGATGATCCATACATCTTTTTGACGAAATTCGAACAAGTTTGTGCAACCATTAAACTCCAACAAATTTCCGATGACGGAATCAAACTACAATTAATCCCATTCGCTCTTATGGATTACGCTGAAAAATGGTTGTACAGCTTACCATCGAACTCGATTAAAACGTGGGAAGAATTTGTAAAAGCGTTCTTAAAAAAATTCTACCTCTTGGAAAAAACGAGTAGAATTCGAAACGAAATTGTAAATTTTCATCAATTCAAGGGAGAACCATTTGGAAAATATTTTGAAAGATTCAAAGAGCTTTTGATAAAATGTCCACACCATAACTTTGAAAATGGACGATTTGCCAAATCTTATACGATGGACTTGAAAATAGCTCACGAACCATGCTCGAATCAATGTGCCAAGGCAACTTTCTTGCCCAACATCACGATGATGCTTGACAATTTCTTGAAAACCTCATTGAAAAGTCGTCCCAATGGGAACATTCAAAAGAAAAATAAATTTACTCTCGATCGAGTGCACACTCGATAGGATCTTCTTTTGCTTTGGAAGCTAAGATCGAAGCAATGATTAAAAAATTCGATAACGTTTTCTCATCGAATCAAATGAACCAAGCTTCTCAACCAATGTGTTATAAATGCAACGATCCTAATCATATAGCCGATCAGTGTCCCAATTCTGTCGAACAAATCAATGCTTTCAATAAAGCCAAAAACGACCCGTTTTCTCCAACGTACAACCCTGGTTGAAGAAATCATCCGAATTTTGCGTGGAACCAAAACAGTCCCAACACAAATACGATTCGTCCTAATTTTCAAGCATTCCCGAATAATGCTTCGAATCCTACCCTTCAGCCCAACAATTTTCAACCAAACTTCGTGGGACCGTCCCATAATATATCGCAACAATCAATTTTTCAACCAAATTCTGCTTATCCTCCCCAAGACGATAAACGTTTAACTTCGCTTGAGAAAATTCTTGAAACGTTGGCTAAGGCAACTACTCAAAGCCTTCAATCAAACAACAATTTGCAAAATTATTGACTTCATATATGCAAAACACAAACCAATCGATTGCAAAACTCGAAATGCAAATGAGTCAATTAGCCACGTCTGTAAGCGAACGTGAACGAGGCACATTCCCAAGCCAGCCCCTTCCAAATCCCAGAAATCAAAACACGAATTCAAATCAAGCCCATGTTGTTCAAGATAGCAACCTCACCCAATTGAATGCTATCACAACTCTTCGTTTCGATAAACAAATCGATAATCAAGTCGTTAATCCAAATGATTTACCGGAAACCTCTCTCGATACTTCTAAAACAACGAACGAATCTGAACAAAACGTGGAGCCAAACGTTGAATCGAATGCCAATCAAAACTCTTCTTCTTCTACTCGAGTAGACTCGCCTACCGGGTATCGTGTCCCATTTCCACATCGTCTTTGACCAAAGAAAAACTCGGACTAAATGGAAAAGATGTTGGAAATTTTTAACTAAGTCAAAGTTAACATTCCGGTTCTTAACATCGTTCAGCAAGTCCCAACTTACGCGAAATTCCTTAAGGACTTGTGTACCCGAAAGCGACACACTTAAGTGCCCAAAAAAGTCTTCTTAGCCGCCAGTCTTAGTAAAGTCTTGTCCCAATCCATGCCCGTAAAATACAAAGATCCTGGCTGCCCTACGATTTTGTGTACAATTGGTGACAAGACGATTAATAAATGTTTGATAGACTTAGGCGCGAGTGTCAACTTGATTTCATATTCCATGTACGAACAATTAGGCTTAGGTGAGCTCAAACCCACAAAAGTCACGCTTTAATTTGTCGATCGTTCCATTAAGAAGCCTATGGGAGAAATCGAAGACGTGCTCATTCATGTAGGGCAATTCATATTCCCCATTGATTTTATTGTTCTCGAAACACAACCCTTTTCAAATTCCACTGATTTTAAGCCGACCATTCTTAGCAACCTCGAACGCCTTAATCAATTGTTGTAACGGATCGATGAAAATTTCTTTTGGAAACATGACTTTGGATCTCAACATTTTCAATCTTGAAAGCCAATCGAACGAACCTCATGACCAAACGTTGGAAGTTAGCATTCGCGAAAACTTTAAAAATAAGACACTTGACCTTAGCAACGAACGCGAAGCTGAATATGAAAAATTGTTTCACGAAATTCCCAGCGAAATTGAATACACTCTTCCCTTTGAATCGCTTCCAGTTGAGTCCGAATCTCAACCCAATTCTTTGATCGAAAAACTCCCAAAGTTGGACCTCAAACCACTTCCCGATCACCTTAAGTACGCATACTTAGGTGATAACGAAACGTTACCCGTCATAATTTCTGCGACTCTCTCTCTTGACCAAGAAACCTCCTTACTTTCTATTCTTTCAAAAAACAAGGAAGCGATTGGATGGTCGATCTCCGATATAAAAGGGATTAGCCCTGCTATTGTTCAACATCGCATCCATTTAATCGACGATGCCAAGCCTGTTCGTGACGCGCAACGAAGACTTAATCCAAAAATGAAAGATGCGGTGCGTGATGAAATTCTTAAACTTCTCGACAACGGAATCATTTACCCAATCTTTGATAGTCCATGGGTTAGCCCAATTCACGTTGTACCGAAAAAGTCTGGGCTAACCGTTGTCAAGAATGATTCAAATGAACTTATTCCTACTCGTACTCAAACGAGTTGGCGTGTTTGCATTGACTATCGAAAACTAAATGCCGCAACACGAAAAGATCACTTCCCTCTTCCCTTCATTGACCAAATGCTCGAACGTTTAGCCGGCCACAAATTTTACTGCTTCCTTGATGGTTATTCCGGCTATAACCAAATTCCCATCACTCCTGAAGATCAAGGGAAAACAACTTTCATGTTTCCATTGGGTACCTTTTCTTATTGACGTATGCCATTTGGACTTTGTAACGCTCCTACGACCTTCCAATGATGCATGGTTGGAATATTTTCCGACATGATTGAATGCTTTCTAGAAGTTTTTATGGATGATTTCTCAATCTTTGGCGATTCTTTTTCCCAATGTTTACATCATCTCGAATTGGTTCTAAATCGATGTAAAGAAAAACATTTGACTTTGAATTGGGAAAAATGCCACTTTATGGTCAAACAAGGCATAGTCCTTGGACATATCATCTCAAATAAAGGCATTGAGGTAGATAAAGCAAAAATCGACGTCATTGCAAATCTACCCATTCCCAAAACTGTTAAGGACATTCGATCATTTCTTGGACACGCTGGTTTTTACCGACATTTTGTGAAAGACTTTAGCAAAATTGCTCGTCCTTTGACGACTCTTCTTGGAAAAGACGTTCCTTTCGATTTTAACTCTGATTGTATCTCTTCTTTTGAACTTCTTAAGAACGAACTCATTTCTGCTCCAGTCATTTGTGCGCCCAATTGGGATCTTCCTTTCGAAATAATGTGTGATGCTTCGAACTTTGCCGTTGGTGCTGTCTTAGGACAACGCATCAATAAAGATCCTTCACGTGATTTACTACGCGAGTATGACTTTGACCGACGCTTAACTCAACTACACAACAACCGAAAAAGAGCTTCTAGCTGTCATTTTTGCTCTCGAACAATTCCGACAATACTTGATAGGGTCACACATTACTGTGTACATGGACCACTCTGCACTTCGATATCTCTTCGCTAAAAAGGATGCCAAATCCCGCTTGATTTGTTGGATCCTTTTACTTCAAGAATTTGACCTTACAATTAAAGACAAAAAAGGATCCGATAACGTCATAGCCGATCACATGTCTCGTCTTCCGAACGCACCATCTTCTTTGCCAATCAACGAAAACTTCCCCGATGAACAACTCCTTTCAATTTCTATCGACCCATGGTACGCTGATATAGTGAACAACTTAGTCACTAAAGAAACTCCCTCATCATGGTCCAAATAGGACAAATGCAAATTCATGTCCCAAGTGAAGTATTTCTATTGGGACGATCCATACTTGTTCAAATATTGTCCCGACCAAATCATCCGACGTTGCATTTCGGATAATGAGATTAGGAGTGTTCTTTCATTTTGCCACGATCAAGCGTGTGGTGGACATTTCGGTCCTCGAAAAACTATGGAAAAAGTGCTTCAGTGTGGTTTCTATTGGCCTTCTCTTTTCAAAGACTTGTTTGAATTTTTTAAAACTTGCGATCGATGTCAAATGCTTGGACGAATTTCACGACGAGATATGATGCCTCTAAACCCCATTCTTACGATCGAAATCTTTGATGTTTGGGGTATCGACTTTATGGGACCTTTTCCCAATTCTTTTGGAAACTTGTATATCCTTCTCGCTGTCGATTACCTTTCAAAATGGGTCGAAGCCGTTCCTTGCAAAACCAACGACCATAAAATTGTTGTGAAAGTTCTCAAAGAAAACATCTTTTCGAGGTTTGGCACACCTCGCACAATAATCAGTGATAACGGAACCCATTTTTGCAACCGTTCTTTTGAAACTTTAATGAAAAAATACTCGATAACCCACAAGTTATCCACTTCGTATCATCCTCAGACTTGTGGCCAAGTTGAAGTTTCAAATCGACAAATAAAACAAATCTTGGAGAAAACTATCAATAAAAATCGAAAAGATTGGTCTCAGAAATTGACCGACGCGCTTTGGACTTACCGTACTGCTTTTAAAACTAACCTTGGGATGTCCCCATTTCGTTTAGTCTATGGTAAAGCTTGCCATTTACCCGTTGAAATCGAACACAAAGCACTATGGGAAATTAAGAACTTAAACTTTGATCTTGAGAAAGCTGGCGAAAACTACAACTCAACGAACTAGAAGAACTTAGGAACGATGCGTATGAAAACGAGAAAATTTACAAAGAAAAAACCAAAGTTTTTCATGACAAGTAGATCTTAAGGAAAACGTTTTCGCCTAACCAAAAAGTTATTTTATATGACTCAAGACTTCATTTATTCCCTGGGAAACTTAAATCAAGATGGACCGGACCATTTGTGGTACGAACTGTTTTTCCACATGGTGCCATAGAAATCGAAAACCCCAGGGGTGGATCGGTTTTCAAAGTCAACGGTCATCATCTGAAACCTTTCTTGGAATTGCTAAATAACCAAGAGGAGGAGCTCATGATCCTTCATGAGCCAAGCGACGTCTAGTAAGAATGTTAACCCTCTTTTGTAAATATGTACATAGTTTTCCCCATTACACTCATTATATCATGCATTGACTGTGGGGACACAGTCAAATTTAAGTGTGAGGGGGAGTCTCATTTTCATTTTTTAGTTTCATGGCATTTTTGAATTTTCATTTTTCTTTTAACTAAAAAAAAATCTCAAAATTTCAAAATCTCAAAAACATTTTCTTTTTAGCATTTTGAATTATTTTTTAGGATAAGTATAAGTTTTGGTTAATGAATTGAAATTTTTGAAAATTTATTTGTCTTAACAAAAAATAAAAATGAAGTTTGATTACAAATAACAATGGTTTAACTAATATATAGGAAGGTTCATATGTGTTAATTATGAAGTATGTTCTAATTGAAAATCTTTGTTTAAAAAATGGTAAACTTAAAGTAAAGGATATAACATTTTTATCTTCTAAGTTAAATGGTGCTAAGATGATTTTGCAAACTCTCTCTTTCTAAAAATTAAAAAAAGCATTTGTATATATGTATATATATGTATATATATATATTTTTAACACCTAGAGTCATGTGTTCACACTCGTGTGTTCACTCGCCATGCTCTGTACCCTTCTCACGTAAGCCCGAAAGGCAGCGCATGATCGGTATATCTGGCCTCGGTTTATTTGAGTTAGGTGCATATAGATAAAAATTCTTTTTAATAACACTTACAGTCATAAGTGTTCACACTTGTGTGTTCACTCGCCATGCTCTGTATTCCCCTCACATCAGTCTGCAAGGCAGTGCACGGGTAATATATCTGGCCTCAGTTTACCTGAGTTAGGCATATGTAAATATTGTTAATATTAATAAAATTTTCAAATAAGAGAGAGTAAGCAATTGAAATCCAAGAGCCATTTTAACTTGTTTGATTTAACTTGTTATTGAAAAGAAATGGGAATGCCACTTTGACAAACTTTGATAATCAACTAAGGATTTATTTCATAGTTACACTTTGTTATCAACCGAAACAACAAGTTAAACTATTTTCTATTTGCTATGATAACTTGATTTTTGTTGGAAATTTTGACAAGTAAATGACTTAAATTGTCAAGACAATGACCAAAACCTATATTTAACTTATGAGTGTCGAATTGAAAGTAAATCCTTCATTTGTGAATATTTTCAAAAACTTGCATTCATCCCATTGTAAATAAATCTTGCATTTTATAAATATTTTCACTTTGCATTTGGATTTTGTGGGTAGTATCCGTTGAAAACCCTCACGAGACAACACTTGTCCAACTGGGGACGCCCAGAGGTTTAACAGCTTATTGCATATGCTCAATGCAATCGTGCTCCCTACAAAAATAGATTTATCTTAGTTTTCCTTTATTCGAGGATGAATAAAAAGATAAGTGTGGGGGTATTTGATGTGCACGTAAATGTGCATATATTTACATCTATATTTTATCTCTTTTTATTTAAATAAACATCATATTTGGGCATTTGTATATGTTAAAACCAAAATTCAATTATTTTCAAACCATCATATTTTCATCTTCATTCAGGGGCAAAATGGTCATTTTTGTGCATGTGTAAATTTGAGAATTTTTACTTGGACATTTTTGATGATTTTCATAGGAATTTGGATGCATATGGAAGAGGCTTATATGAAGATACATGCATGCACAAATGAATACAAAGGAAAGAAGAGGGAAATAATTCAAAGTGAAGATCATGGAGGACCCCACCTACCCACCTACCTTAATGTACAAATTAGAGGCTAATGAACATGCTTATGGAATAATGGCTTCATGTACACTTAAATGATGATTGGTAGAAGCTAATGATTAATTGGCATCCACACTTCCTAAGGGGTATTTTGGGAAGCCCCCTAAAAATAGAATTAGGGTTTTATGCATGTATAAATAACCCTCTTATGTACATGAAACTATCATATACTCTTTCATTTTACTTCGGAAATTAAGAGATCAAATTGTAAGTTCAATGTTATATGAAATAAAAATGGCTTCCAAGCCTCTTTTTCCTCTCTTGTCTATATGCTTTTCTTTGTTTTTATGTTAATGCTTATTTCTATGCTCTCTTTCTCTTAATGTTCATAGCTTAGATTTACATTTATGCACTAGTCTAATCAATTTTCTTCTAATAGTTAATCTTTTTTTTGTTTATTCTCTACTTTGCTTCATTTTCAATGTTGAAACTTACATGTGTTGATTTGATAACACAAATGAGTAGCTAAACCCCTTCAATTTAGGGGTAATGAAGCTCTCAAATATTATGTAATTTCAACATTTTTTATGATTTATGATCTCTTTGTTTGTGCTTCATGAAAGTCAATTTTGATGCAAGTTTATACAAGTGAGTTTGATAGCTTATATTGCTTATGCAAATGAGCTATTCTTATTCAACATAAACACAATTTGCATCATCATTTGCTAATCCATTTTTGATTATGAAATTAAAGTAAAAATGAAATTTGATGATCTATATTACTAGTTACAATAGTAAATAGATCATACTTAAAATAGCTTTTGCTTTGGCTTTATTTTCATGAGAATTATAAGTGGTTAATTTGTTGTGATATAGTTTGATGGTTTGAGTTATGTTAATTAATAACATAAACAAACCATACTTATGATAAATACAACAATATTTCACTTAATATCAAAACTAGAGATCACAAATTGTTTGTTTTTTGATTTACAAAAATATGAGAGTGGATTTGCATCTAAATTGTTCTCTAGTTCAATAGTTTTTTAATCAAATTTTTATTCTAGTTCAGCTTCATTTTATTTCTAGTTAACAATTTCTCCTACATTTCGTCTAATTTGATTGAATAGATTTTTAAACTCAATCAATTCCCTATGGATCGACCCGTACTCGCCACGAACTTCAATAGTACGCCATGCACTTGCGGTTATATTATTTCAAAATTCGTTCGGCTATTTTCTAACCCGATAGACATTTAGCCGTCCGAACAAGTTTTTGGCGCCGTTGCCGGGGAGTTGTTCTGATTTCAATTTTCTATTCTTCAAATTATTTTGTGTGTTTCATTTTGTGTGTGTGTTGCATTTAAAAGCAAAAAACATTTTGTGTTGAGTGTTTGTTGTGTGATTTGTGCTTGCATTTTTGGGCTTATTGTCGTTCTATTTCCTTTGCATTTGCATTTCTATATATATAAAAAATATACACAATTTTTTTTAAAATTTTTTTATTAATTTACATTTGCATTTTGCATCTACATTTTTGCATTTTACATCTACATTTTATTAATCCGGCCCAGAGTAAAAAGAAGTAGTGTAAAAGTATTTCCCTCTTTTCTTCGTTTATTTCTTCGGCCTTATCCTTTGAGAGAAAAATGGCTGTTTGCTGCTCGTTCGTTCCTCTTTACAAAAACTAGGGCTTTTGATAATTGAAGACGCCGACTGATTGTTGGTCAATTACAATGGCAATTGCTTTGATTTGCTTCGGCAATCGACTCACTTCGGTTTGCAGACGGTCGCTTCAATTCGTCGAGTTCGGTATGAATTGGTATGTGATTTTATGCTCTTTTCTTTACTGGTTAATTCCCTTGAACTCGATCTATTCCTGTATGCCGATGATGTTACGGTTCAAATAGGATTCGAGATCCTAAAATTTCGTTCGTATAGATTTATTTGAATTCGTCAATTCATATGCTTGGCCGTTCGATTTAACTTGAGTGTTGGTAATTGTTCCTGATCGGTTCAATTCGTATATTCTTGGATTGCTTGGTTATCATGGCTTTGATTTCTGATTTGTTCGACTTCCTTGGCCACCACGGTTTTGGTTCTTTGGTACTTTGAATTTATGTTGACTTCGGTCACTTGATTTTGTGAAAATATTTACTTCCGGCATTTTAACTTGACTTGTTCAAAGTTGTGTTCCATTCTTTTTTCTATGACTTCGGCTTCTTAACTTTTTGATAACGTGTTACTCTCTGGCTTTGACTTTGACATTTAACTTGACATGTTCAGTTCGATAGTGAGTCTGGTTTGGCATTTGTGTTCATCCTGTTGTCTGCTTTGGATATGAAGCTCATATATGTAAGTGTGTTGTGACCAAACTTGTTTATCTACTTGTGCATATGTATATAGTTGTGTGATATTAGTCTGGGTTTCTCTGCACTGCTCTATCCACTGCCGTGTTGCAGTTTGCATTTGGTTTTGTACATTTGTGTCATGAGTCCGTACTGTTCATTCGAGCTACTGTTTCATTCACTGTACTGGTTGAGGTCACTATGTTTTACCTGAATCCGGTTTGTGGCCTCACTTGCATACTGCTGTGTTGTATGTGGTCTTGTTGGAGTTTTATTGCTTCGAACCAGTTTCATTTGATCGAGTTTGGTTGCATATGACACTTTACTGCATCCATATTGTCATTGTACTATTAGCTGAGTTCATATGCACTTGAGTCATGTCTGAAATTGGATGATGTGATTCACTTCAGTCCTGAACTTGTTCATTTTCGGTTCATTATCGTGGTCTTTGTTTCAATATAGTCTGGTATAGGTTGTGTTTCATCCCTGATGATGTTGATTGAGTTGAACCTGCAAGATTTGTTTGCATATTGTCTGGTTTCCTCAAGTACATATGTATATATGATGTTTGTTTCACTGGTGACATTGATATTCGAGTCTGCTGCATTGATTTGAAAACCTATTCTCTTGAGTTCAAGCTTGTGCCTAGTCTGGTATACATGCATGTATATCCTTTGTTCTCTTTGTGCACTGAACTGTTCAGACTACACTTGTATCCTACCTGGTTTGGTTAGATGCACATGTATATGTATTCATGCTGTTATGTCAGCATTTGAGGTTGCTGTTTTGTTCTTGTTTGCTGCCAGGTCGACACTTGCTGTTGGTCTTCACTTCAGTTGATTGCATTGTTCACCTGATTTGAAACTGCTACCAGATGTTACATTGTCTTTATGTATAGTTGTTGTCTACATTCATGCCGCCTTTGTGATTTTCTTTGAATCTGATCTTCGAGCCAGTTCATGTTGTAACTGGACTTCTTGTGTATATCACTACTAATATATATATGCATTGCGTTGGTATTTGCAGACTAGAGTCATGTGTGCATTAGTTTGGTTGGACTGTCTAGCCTCTGTTGTTGTTGGCTTCATGTGTACACTTTCATCTGGATTTGTTTTTCGTATTGCACCTGAGTTGAATCCAGCTTATTGCTCGGTTTTGACCTTGTGCTTTTGTCGTGACTTTATTTTTATTACACTTGAGTTGAACCTAGCTTTTGATTGGGTTTGACCTTGTGGTCACCTGTCCCTTCCGTATTGTCAAGTGTATATAGGTGTGCACGGCCTTGTGGCATGTACAGTGATACACTGTGCATGTCATAAGCTGTTCGTGTATGATGAATTCAAAATAAATGATGACGAACAACCTAAATAACTGACGCAAATAGTATTTTCAAAAATACATTTTATTTTACACCACAAAAATATTTATTTTTCAATTTTACTACGTCAGTGTGTATTTTGCAGAAAACTCAGATGCAGGATTCAATCTGGAATAGAGTTGAAGATAAATACGAGTGAATGAGTGATATGAAGTAAGGTGCAAATGTAAATTAAAAATTGTGATGTAATCGAAATTGTGATGTAATCAAAAATTGTATATATATAGTGAGAGCTCAAATTTGTACTATTCAAAATTATAATAAAATATTTGTTTGAATAAAATATATGTTTGAATTTAAATTCTGAGTTATTTATTTTATTCAGCAAATATTTATTTAAATATGTGAAAATAAAATAGTACATTAATAAATACATTTAAATGAATATATATATATATATATATGTTTATTATCATCAAACAAAAATCATATACTTGCATATTCAACAATCTCCCCCTTTTGATGATAACAAAAATATATTTAAGATTTTGAATTTATTAAATGTATTTGATCATTCAATTTGCTCGCCCTATTTAAATGCTCCCTCTCTACACAAAGCGACCCCTTCATATATGCATGAAAATAAAAATATGCAAATGAACCTAGATGCAAATAGAGAATACAAAATAAAATATTTGACTTTTATTTTCCAAAATCTTAACTTTTCTCTCCCCCTTTTGTTATCAGCAAAAGAGTAATAGTGTTAGAAAAATAGAGATAAAGTGATAGATATTAATACAATATCAATACTCAATCGAGTATAAATATTAAATTTCAATAAAAAATCAAACAAAAATCATAAATACTCTATTAGGCGCATATTCCACTTTAGAATGATAGGGATAATGTCATCATATAAAACCATATAGTTGTGTCTATTTATGGTATATTTATATCAGGAATTTGAATATCTACTAACCATGCATAACCGTTAGGACTTTTAAATGAGATTAGTAGTATTCCTAATTTTTATATAAAAAATGAATTCAAGTATCTTCTAACCACGCATAACCGTGAAGACTTTTAAATGGGATTAGAATCAACTTGTCTATTTAATCAATCAATTTTGATATGCGTTCCATACATGCATAACCCTGAAGACTTTTAAATGAGAATGAAAGCACATAATCAATAATTCCAAGTAATTCATCCATGCATAACCGTGAGGACTTTTAAATGAGAGGGAATACTTTGGATGTTTTTATTGCTAAAAATATAATAAATTGAAAAACGAATGATTTCCTGTTTAAAAATACCACATATTGACATACTATATTGGATTTTAATGAGTGATGGTTGTTAGAAATATGGTAGAAACAGAGATGATCATGGAATTTTTTACCAATAAAAAGTTTTTATAACTCTTGTTTAAATTTCTAAAGAAATTTACTAATATACTGTCTCAAGTTATAATATATGATTAATATCAACACTCATCACTTTTTCAATCACTATTTATCTTTTTGATAATCAGTAGGGAGTCAGATTAGTTAATATAGTCATTTAAGATCAAATCCAAGAATAATTATCAAATTTTCTAAAATGACTAATCTGAAACAAGGTCAATAGAAAAACGATTTTCTAGAAGGGGTTTTATAAGAAAAATGTCTGCTAACTTAAAATCATTTGATATGAAAAATATGCAGATATTTTCTTTGAAAATATGATGCAGCTAATGAATCTCTTAGCATAAATCACGTTCCACTAGTAATTTTTCTATCAATTAGATTACCAGTGTTATCTGCATTCGAATATCCCTTTGACTCAAGATTATAGACCAGACCATGAAGTGTGCAACAAAATATCTTAAAATCATTTTTAACAGCTTTTAAATGAAATTGAATTGAAGCCATGCAAATAAACAAATAGTGAACATAGTATCAGATCAGAAGCAGTAAAATAAGCAAATATATCCACTCGTATCATGAGTAATCAGCAATCAATAAAGAATATCATTAATCCAAACAAATCTATATGAACTAGTTTAGAGATTCTAGAGGTACTTATAGTGTTCTCGGCATAAAGAAATATAATTGGTCAACAATTTTGAAAGAGTCAGAGTCATTATCAACATTCATTATCCCATAACTGGATGATTTAATTTAAATTATGGTGCAAATTATCACATTTAATAAATCGTTCAAGATAAATATACCGTTACCAATTTTACCTTTACAATAATTTTTCGTTGTTGCCCATTGTGATTCTCCCACCTTTGTCCTAGGCTAAGGAACTTTGATTTGTCGCCCGTTGTGTGCCTGGAACAGCCAGAATCCAGGTAACATTGTTGTTGTTCCTTAGCCTGCCACCACACCTACACGATAAAATATTTTTGTGACCTATTTGTTTTTATAGGTCCATGGTTGTTAGTGGCAAAAGATTTTGAAAAATAAGGTTGAGTAGACCCAAAACTATTTATATATGTACCTTTCGGCACCCAGATTTGTTTGACTTTGAGGAATTTTGTATTCATGACTTTCTGAACCCAAATTGGAAATGTTTTCACATGTTTGGGTCTCACACTTTTCACTTTAATAGTGTTATTAGTTGTTTGTCCATATTTTGACACTTTTGCAAATCCAAAAGCATTACTTTTATTCTCGAAGAGTGGATTTTCTAAGAGTATATTAAATGATTTATCTCTAATGAAAATTTTTCGAGTAACCAACTCAAGTTTGTTAACTTTGGATTTTAAAAGTTTATTTTCATTTATTAGCTTCGAACAACAACTAATGGTACTATCTCTCTTTTCACAACTATTCAATTTTAATTTCATATTTTCATTTTGAAGCTCTCTAATTTTATTCTCAATTTCAAGCATCTCAGTTTCAAAGAATTGGAGTTTTTTAAATTCAATTTTTTCAAAATCCTTGATTTTTTCAATCTCCTTTTCAAACTCGTGATTTAATCGAATAATTTCAGATTTTCTCAAAATCATGTTTTCTTTTTCAAGGGTTTTGAAATTTTCGTTGATCTCATTTAATTTCTTTTCAAAAATCACACATTTAGAAATTTCTGACTTCTTAAAGCTATCTAACTTTTTTCGCAAAATATTATTTTTACAAATCAACTCAGTTTTGTTTTTCTCTCGAATTAAAATATCATTTTCTAACTTTTGAAAGTTTTCGTGAAGACGGGCAAATTCTATTTCATGATTCAAACACATTTTGCAATTAGAATTTTTTTTTTCTTAATATTTTTAAGCTCATTTTCCAAATCATTCTTTTTCTGATGAAGTTTAGCTTGTTCCCTTTCCAACTTATTATTTCTCAACTCAAGAGCTTTATTATTTTCAATTAATTTTTGGCACAAGAGAACTAAATCATTGATTGGAAAATCACTTATCTCATCGGCTATTAAATCTTCATCACTGCTGCATTTTGCCAATCCCGTCAAGCACGTTTCTTTAACTGAGTCGATTATGGGGGATCTCTCATGGTTGTTGACTTTTGCACCATATATTGCATCAAAAGTATTCCAGATTTCCTGTGCATTTTCACAATGAGAGATAAAGTTAAAATTATCTTGATTAATATGAGAATATAATATATGCATAGCAAGAGCATTAATCGAAGTAATTTTCTCGTCTATTATATCACACCCATTTTCAATAATATCTCAACATTTAACATTAACGGATTTTAAATAAAATTCCATTTTTAATTTCCAATTCAAAAAATTCGTTCCATCAAAAACAGGAGGAATAATATTGGACCGACCCTTAGTAAAAGCTTTATTAAAAGAAGCCAATTTAAAAATTCAAATTTTTAAAACGAAAATTGGGTTTTGAAAATTCAAATTTTTAAAACAAAAATTGACTTCTGTTCCTAGCTCTGATACCACTTGTAGGATCGATTTCACCCTAGAGGGGGGTGAATAGGGTGATACTATTAATTATAAAAATTTAATGCGGAAGTTTATAAAATAATCACAGCACTAATAATAGCAGAATAATAGCAACACAGATAATAGCAGAATATAAAAAGCAGAAAATAGAACTCACAGATTTACCCAGCTTCGGCAAAACCCTGCCTACGTGCTTCCCCCAAGGTTTCTACTAGAAATTAAGTAGTCAGACGCTTACACACGTAAACTCGCGACACCCGTTATCGACTAACCTAACTCTACGCTCAAAACCCTGCCACAACTTAGCCACTGAGTTGCGAATTCTCGAACTACACCGCCGTAGTACGTCCTCTAGTCACACGACTAGACTTTACAAAAGTTTAAAAGAGAAAATATAAATTTAAAAACAATTAAAAATCAAAACCCTAATTTTTAAATAAAGTAAGCCCAAAGCTATTTAATCCGGCCCAAAGTAAAAAGAAGCAGTGTAAAAATATTTCCCCCTTTTCTTCGTTTATTTCTTCGGCCTTATCCTTTGAGAGAAAAATGGCTGCTTGCTGCTCGTTCATTCCTCTTTACGAAAACTAAGGCTTTTGATAAATTGAAGACGCCGACTGATTGTTTGTCAATTACAATGGCTATTGCTTTGATTTGCTTTGGCAATCGACTCCCTTCGGTTTGCACACGGTCGCTTCAATTCGTCGAGTTTGGTATGAATTGGTATGTGATTTTATGCTCTTTGCTTTACTGGTTAATTTCCTTGAACTCGATCGATTTCTGTATGCCGATGATGTTATGGTTTAAAAAGGATTCGAAACCCTAAAATTTCATTTGTATAGATTTATTTGAATTCGTCAATTCATATGCTTGGCCGTTCGATTTAACTTGAGTGTTGGTGATTGTTCCTGACCGGTTTAATTCATATATTTTCTGATTGCTTGGTTATCACGGCTTTGATTTCTGATTTGTTCGACTTCCTTGGCCACCACGATTTTGGTTCTTTGGTACTTTGAATTTAAGTTGACTTCGGTCACTTGATTTTGTGAAAATATTTACTTCCGGCATTTGAACTTGACTTGTTCGAACTTGTATTCCATTCTTTTTTCTATGACTTCGGCTTCTTAACTTTTTGATAATGTGTTATTCTCTAGCCTTGACTTTGACATTTAACTTGACATGTTCAGTTTGATAGTGAGTCTTGTTTGGCATTTGTGTTCATCATGTAGTCTGCTTTGGATATGAAGCTCATATATGTAAGTGTGCTGTGACCAAACGTGTTTACCTACTTGTGCATATGTATATAATTTTTGTGTGATATTAGTCTGGGTTGCTCTGCACTGCTCTATCCACTTCCGTGTTGCAGCTTGCATTTGGTTTTGTACATTTGTGTCATGAGTCTGTACTGTTCATTCGAGCTACTGTTTCATTCACTGTACTGGTTGAAGTCACTATGTTTTACCTGAATCCGATTTGTAGCCTCACTTGCATACTGCTGTGTTGTATGTGGTCTTGTTGGAGTTTTATTGCTTCGAATCAGTTTCATTTGATCTGGTTTGGTTTGCATATGACACTTCACTGCATCCATATTGTCATTGTACTGTTAGCTGAGTTCATATTCACTTGAGTCATGTCTGAAATTGGATGATGTGATTCACTTCATTCCTGAACTTGTTCATTTTCGATTCATTGTCGTGGTCTTTGTTTCAATGTAGTCTGGTATAGGTTGTGTTTCATCCCTGATGATGTTGATTTAGTTGAACCTGCATGCTTTGTTTGCATATTGTCTGGTTGCCTCGAGTACATATGTATTTATGATGTTTGTTTCACTGGTGACATTGATATTCAAGTCCACATGCATGTATATCCTTTGTTCTCTTTGTGCACTGAACTATTCAGACTACACTTGTATCCTACCTGGTTTGGTTAGATGCACATGTATATGTATTCATGTTGTTATGTCAGCATTTGAGATTGTTGTTTTGTTCTTGTTTGCTGCCTGGTCGACACTTGCTGTTGGTCTTCACTTCAGTTGATTGCATTGTTCACCTGATTTGAAACTGCTACCAGATGTTACATTGTCTTTATGTATAGTTGCTGTCTACATTCATGCCTAGGTTGCTTTTGAGTGCCTTTGTGATTTCCTTTGAATCTGATCTTCGAGCCATTTCATGTTGTAACTGGACTTCATGTGTACATCACTACTAATATATATATATATATGCATTGCGTTGGTATTTGCAGTCTTGAGTCATGTGTACATTAGTTTGGTTGGACTGTCTAGCCTCTGTTGTTGCTGGCTTCATTTGTACACTTTCATCTGGATTTTTTTTCGTATTTCACCTGAGTTGAATCCAGATTATTGCTTGGTTTTGACCTTGTGCTTATGTCGTGACTTTATTTTTATTTCACTTGAGTTGAACCTAGCTTTTGATTGGGTTTGACCTTGTGCTCACCTGTCCCTTCAGTATTGTCAAGTGTATATAGGTGTGCATGACCTTGTGGCATGTACAGTGATACACTATGCATGTCACAAGCTGTTCGTGTATGATGAATTCAAAATAAATGATGACGAACAACCCAAATAACTGAGGCAAATAATATTTTCAAAAATTCATTTTATTTTACACTGCAAAAATATTTCTTTTCCAATTTTACTGCGTTAGTGTGTATTTTGCAGATAACTCAGATGCTCGATTTAATCTGGAATAGAGTTGAAGATAAATACGAGTGAACGAGTGATATGTAGTGAGGTGCAAATGTAAATTAAAAATTGTGATGTAATCAAAATTGTGATATAATCAAAAATTGTATATATATATATAGTGAGAGCTCAAATTTGTACTATTCAAAATTGTAATAAAATATTTGATTGAATAAAATATCTGTTTGAATTTAAATTCTGAGTTATTTATTTTATTCAGCAAATATTTATTTAAATATGTGAAAATAAAATAGTACATTAACAAATACATTTAAATGAATATATATATATATATATATATATATTATCATCAAACAAAAATATATACTTGCATATTCAACATACTGCACTTCTTTCAAGACGACGAAAGGACATACTTCCTTCTCCTTGCTTATTGTAACATCGCCCACTTGGAGGACCACAACTAACGACTATGGATGCTGCAATCATCCATAGTTATTAATCCTCAGCAACCGAGTACGGTAATGTTAGATACATTGATATAACAGAAACACATGGATATAGAAAAATTTTAAAATCAACAAAAATTTCTCATTTCATTTCAAAACATTTCAAATTCATTACATAATCCCAATACGAGAACCACGTTCAGAGAAAATATAATTATTACAACATACGCTAAGAGCAACATATGAAGATGCCTCCTTGGATTATCAGAGTATATAACAAGGAAATTAAACATCTTTTGCCTTTACAACAAAACACAACGGAATCAAAATAGAAAAGAACTCTATATAGCTATCATGCCTCTTGCACGTCTCTGAAAGCTTATTCGTCTAAAGAGGTACCTAAAAACCTCAACTCTCAAACTACTCAAAAACAATTGAGAACCCAAGAGTTTAAGGAGAAATATGAACTTCGAGTCGGTCATAAAGCCTGGTATGAATAATAATCTACCGTCTCAAACCATTTAGATATCTAGCGAGACCACATCGCTTAGCGGAATGAGTTTTCCCCTCACTAGTATCCTAAAACTTTATAAAACCATATACTGTGCTCCTGCGTCCACAATGTTTAAAATATAACATTTGAAAATAATATGATGATATGAAACATGGTTAATCCCTTTAACCTATTATTTATCAAGCAAAGCTTCTTCAAAAACTTCATATTTGAAACCACTTTAAAACTCCTTTAACTTATTCATGGGTTTTCCTTTAAAATGAGATTGGGTTATCTGTTTTGAAAACTAAGGCATTTAAAACCTTCAAATCTTTATTTTCAAAACCATTGGAAACTTCCTTTCGAAAGCATTAAAATCTCCTTTTCAGAACACTTGGCCCCCTTCCTTTTGAACACTTTAAATATTTCTTTCGAAACCTTTCGAATGTATCAAAGTATTACTTATTAACTCTTAGAAGCATAACTTTGAAACCATTGAAAGTACCCCTTTCGAAACTATTGGATTTATCTTAAAAATATCTTTTGGGTCAAAATGAATATAAACTAAAGTACCCCTTTCGAAACCATTCTTTATCATATAAAAGTGTTTGGGGAAAAACTTGACGGCTTCAGACCATCCATTCGATAGCTTAGAATATTTAAGTAAAACATTGAAGGATAGCATGGAAACCCCCTTTCAACACCATTACCTTCGAAACCCTTAAACCCATTCGAAAGCCTTTAGGAAGTGACTTAGTATAAGTTTAAAAGAAAAGCTACCCTTCGAAAGCATTGATGACTTCAATACCTTCGAAAGGCCAAAAGAACGGCAGCAAGGTCTCGACTGGGTCAAAACCACCATTTTTGAAAGCATTGTTTTATAAATAGAGGAACTCATTCAAAAGCTTATGCTTTTTAACTAAATGATGGAAACCCTCTTCGAAAGCTACTTAGAAGCCCCTTTCGAAAGCTTATGTTTTGACTCCTTCAAAAGTTTTATTAAAACAAGGCAGGCGCTTATCATTTTAAAGTAAATAAGTATCTACCCAATCGAAAGCTACGTTTCGACACCATGCCTTCCACCTTTCTCCAATCCACCACATACCATCATTGTGATACCTTGTGTATTGGTTTCGGCTTAGTTGGTTTCGACTTGATTGAAGGCGAAAGCTATGAGTCAAAAGGTGCTTCTAAAAGACACGGAACCCAGTTTTTTGGGTAAAGGCTGATTAATACCATTAAAAGTAATCTCTTTGTAACTAATCTGTCTATTTGTAAACATTTGATTTGTTGCCATAAACTTTTCAAATTATTTTCCAAATAACTGCTGCATAATTTCAGATCTAATCAAAGATTAGCTTAACAGATAAGCCATTCCATTAAGCAAAACAATTAAATCATCTAGGTCGTCCTTTCAAAATAATTTAATTCCCATAGTAAATCTCTTAGGAAAAATCCCCAAAAATCACATAAATTCACTTTTAATATGTTATCTAACATACATAAATTTTAGAGCCAAATTCTTATATAATTTCTAAAAATAATTTCTATACCCAATTATTCATATTTTCCTTTGGAAATTCATACTAAATTTTCCATAGCTTGGAAAATTATAAAAAATAGAACCCATCTCTAAAATCATGTTTTACATAACATAAAATTTTCCCACGGCATACGTGTAACTTCCCCTATCTGGAGGCCCGAATCTAAGGGCTACAGATGCTGTAGATCCATAGTTTTAACTTCTGGTGACCAAATACGGTAATGTTAATGGTATCCATAATATCATAAGCACATGAATATGAAACAAAATCACATATTTCAAAACAACTTTTCTTATTACATTTCACAAAACATGTTTCATATCCATTCACATAATCCCATAATCGTTTCCCATATAAAGATCAAATATAATTATTACAAAATACGCCAAGAGTGACATATGAAGATGCCCCTTTGGATGAACAGAGTGCTATATTGTCATAAATGACTTAATACAACACAGTGGAATCAAACAAAATAAAATAGCAACTCCTAAATAGCTATCCGTCAGCCAACTGCTCGTCTCCGGAAGCTTTATTCGCCAACCTACCAAAAACCTAAAAACCTCAACCCTCAGCCTAATCAAATCAAGTTTGAGCACCTGAGAGTTTAAGTGGAAAAACTTAAACTTTGAGTTAGACATAAAGCTTGGTGTGAATAATATTATACATCTCGGTTATTTTATATTAAGTGAGACAACGCCGCTTAGCGGAACGGGTTTCCCCTTACCAAAATCCTTTTAAAACATATCTTTTGCAAATCATAATCCTACAACCAAAACTGGTTAAAACTGTAAAGCATTGTCATGTAAACATACATATCAGGTAATAAGTGGACTATTTGTCCGAGCACTATAGTTTTGTTTGGCTAACTACTGACCTTTGGCTAACTCGGGCCTACCAGACAATGTAAACAAATAGTCTAACATCTGTTAGATCCTCCTCTTCTGGACGGTTTGTCCCTAACTTACTTTCTCTAGGTCAACTGATCCTAATAGTTTTGCAGGCTCACCAATAACCTACCTTTGTACAAATATATTCCTTTCTATGTGTAACATTATTTTAGTCTTACCTGTGACAAATCCCTACACACTGGAATTTTGGACTAAATTGGCTAGAGGCTAATAGCTAATGTATAGGGCGCGACCCTATACCAGTCACATCTGGTATACAAATAACTGAGTCATTTTACTTAGGGTAACCTTTCCTTAAATTTTCCTTGAAAACCTTTTCTTATCAAATTGATATAAAACCTTTAAATCAAATTTAACAAGGAAAATATATATACTCTATGCTTTACTCAAAATCACCTTGCTATGTTTTATATACTTTACTCAAATCTTTGTTGATGAAAACATTTAAAGCTTTGAAAGTACCCCTTTTGAATCCATTAAAAGTACCCCTTTCGAAACCAAGTAAACCCCTTTCTTTCACCTAGGCCGAAAGGCCAAAAGATTCTTTTCGAAACCATTCATATAAACCTTTCGAAATTACTGAAAAAACTAGTAGGATCAATTTCACCCTAGAGGGGGGGGGGGTGAATAGGGTGATACTATTAATTATAAAAATTTAATGCGGAAATATATAAAATAATTTCAGCACTGATATTAGCAGAATAATAGCAGAATATTAAAAGCAGAAATAGAACAACACAGATTTACCCAGCTTTGGCAAAACCCTGCCTACGTGTTGCCCCCAAGGTTTCTACTAGAAATTAAGCAGTCAAATGCTTACACACGTAAATTCGCGACATTCGCTATCGACTAACCTAACTCTACGCTCAAAACCCTGCCACAACTCAGCCACTGAGTTGTGAATTCTCGAACTACACCAACGTAGTTCGTCCCCCAGTCACACGACTAGAAAAATTACAAAAGTTTAAAAGAGAAATGCAAAATAAAAATAACTAAATAGAAACAGAAACACTAAATTAAAAAAACAGCCCAATATGATAAACAATACCAGCCCAAATTAAATAAAAGAGAATCCCCCTTTTGATTTTTATATTATCGGCCCGTATCTTTCTTCTCTTTTTTATTATTGGCCCGAATCCTTTGCTTAAAAAATAATGGCTGCCTTGTCGTGTTTCCCTCTTTCAAAAATTAGGGCTTCTGCTTTGTTGAAGATGCCGCTTAAAAATGATGCTTTTAATTCACTTCGAGGCTTCCTTGATTAGTTCATTTGTTCACGGCTGCTTCAAAATTGTCGAGCTTGAATGTTTAAAATGGTATGTGATTTTGCTTTTCCAATTTGCTTATGATCGACTTGATTCGAGTTTTAATGATCTATTGCTTCTCTGTTTTGCTTGAACTCGAATTGATTCGAGTTATTGATTTGAAACTATTCTCTATGATATTGTTTTTAACTCGAATGCTCTTTAGGCCGATGATGAGATTGGGTTAAATAGGATTCGAAATCCTATAATCTCATTCGTATATATTTTATTTGATTTCTTCAATGATATGCTCGGCCGTTGATTTGTAATTGAATGTTGGTGATGCTTTCTGACTGGTTCAATTCTTATATTTTTCTGTCTTGGTCACTACGGCTTGCGTTTGCTTTGACGATGTTGATTTAATTTGACTTGTTCATGGTACTTGCGATATTATCTGGACTCGTTCATACGTGTTATCATCTGGCATTGATTCTTATTTGTTCGAACTTGCTACTGTTTTGATTTTTATCAATTGACATAGAATTTCACATGTATGTTACCACTGCTCTGACACACAGGGTCGAAATGTAAACAGCCTTGTCTCTTTGTAGTCTGGTCTAGGTTGCATCCCTTCCATGTTCAGTTGCTAGTATTGACTGGTTCGATAGATTCACTTGAGTCTAGTTTGGTTTGCATATGACCTTCATTTGCAGTTTGGTTTGATATTGACTCCGGTTATTGCTTGGTACTTGAAGTCTGTAGCATTTATATCTATACATCATTTTGAGACCTGGATGCTTTGTTGACCTTGCCTTTGTTAACCTTTCATGTGTGTTCATCTGAAAGTTTTGTAATTATTGATTTGAAAAACTGCCTTGTTTTTGCATGCTTGAAGTCTTGATACATTTGAGTCTTCATGTATATTGATCATGTTACATGATTGTTGAGCTGGTCTTTTTCACTGGTGGTCTTGTATTCTCTGGTCTGATACATTTTTGCATATGTTAAGCCTGGTGTTCCTTGTATCTTAGTCTAATGAAATGTTGATCAAGCACTCCCATACTGGTCAGTTTTCTATATGTGCTTGCGTACTTCATGGTTCACCTGAACTTTGTTTCACTTGAGTTTGTCTTCACTTGTTCCTCTTGGAGCCTTCACTTGGTTATTGTATACCTGCACATGTATATATGTACCGACTGTCTTGGTTTAGTTCATCCTGGTTTGCGGTTCACTTTTTGTTGAGTTGCCTTGTTAGACTTGAAGTGATTTGGTCTTGCATTTGTGTTCATCATGTAGTCTGCTCAGAGCTTGTTGACAGATTTGGTTGCTCTGACCAGTTCATTGTTGAGTCTACATGTTGTTGTGGTCTTGTTCCAGTCATTGAAACTTGTACTTGTGATTACTGGTTTCACGTGCAGTTTGTATATTTCTGGTTTCACTTTAATTTTCATATTTCTTTGACTCCACTACCGAGTCTGTTCTTATGTGTAAACATTTGTGCACTTGTTAGCATGGTCTGGTTTTAGATTCTAGTTGCATGAGAACTTGTACTCGACATTTTTGTGATGTTTTTGTAATGCACCTGAGTTGAATCCAGCCTCGGCTCGGGTTTGACCTTGTGCTCACCTGTCCCTGTAGTTTTATCAAGTGTATATCGGTGTGCACGGCTTTGTGGCATGTACAATGATACACTGTGCATGTCACAAGTTGTTCGTGTAGATGAATTCAAAAATAAATATGATGACGAACAACCCAATAACTGAGGCAAATAATATTTTCAAAAACACACATTTTATTTTACACTGCAAAAATATTTCTTTTTCAATTTATTGCGTCAATGTTTATTTTGCAGATAACTCAGATGTTGGATACAAATTGGAATACAGTTGAAGAACAATTATGAGTGAACGAGTGATATGTAGTGAAGTGCTAATGTAAATGATAATTGTATAGTGAAAAATTGTGTTGTAATTTGAAATGTTGTATATCTGGTGAGAGCTCAAATTTTGTACTATTTTAAAATTGTAATAAAATATTTGTTTGAATAAAATATCTGTTTGAATTTAAATTCTGTGTTATTTATTTTATTCAGCAAATATTTATTTAATTTTGTGAAAATAAAATAGTACAATAACAAACACATTTATATATATATATATATGTGTGTGTGTGTGTGTGTGTGTTTTTAATATCATCAAACAAAAATCATATACTTGCATATTCAACAAACCTTTCCTTTGAAAACTATAAGACCTTAGACATCCTATCACTAAAATGCTAAAACATTGCCTTTCGAAAACATTAGAAGAACCTTTCCTTTCAAACCTTTCGAAATCATTGGGGAACCACCCCTTCGAAACCTTAATTAAAAACCTTTCGAAAGCATTAAAACATCAAACTTTTTGAAAGCATTTGGGTTCAAGTAAATCATGTGGTAACCTTTCGAAACCTTTAAAACCATCTTCTTCGAAACCATTTGGGTTCTACAATCAACAGAGAAAAAGGGTCATTAAAACATTTAAATCGAAAGCACTCTTTCGAAAGCTTTTCCTAAGTAAAGAAGTATTGGTGTCGAAACCAATCTTCCGAAAGCATTGGAGAAGCGGCTATGTTTTAAAAGCAAAGTATACCTTCCGAAACCATTGGTGTCGAAAGGTAGAAAGGCGGCAGCTAGAGGTTTCGACCCCATTCGAAAGCATTTACTTAAAAAAAAGGCGAAACCCATTCAAAACCATTTCATTAAAACATTTGACTCAGCCGAAAGCCAACCAAGTCGAAAGCATACCCTTCGAAAGCAAAGTAGACGTGTTTTCCTTTTGAAAACTAAGTAGCGCTTCGACCTCTTCGGAACCTTTGGTTTCGCCCCAATACCTTCCGCCTATATCCAATTCGCTGTGCACCAAGACTTTGATGCCGTGCGCATTGGTTTCGATGGTGATGGTGGCAGAGCTACTAAGTTGGAACCCTTGGTGCCGAAAGCGGCAAAACATGCTAAAAGCATGTAAACACTGATTTTTACTTTGAAAAGAATTTCTTTTCAACTAACCTACCTTGTTTGTCTAAATATTATTGGTTGCTAATTTTCTTTTCTAAAAGTGCTGCCAATATTACAAAATAAATAATTTAATTTTTTTTATAAAATACCCTTTCTCCTTATATAAATATATAAAACATTTAAGTCTCATACCTTAAATAATTTTATATATCTATTAAAACTCTTAGGAAAATTCTACAAAAATTCCAGAAAATCATTTCTAATATGTTTTCTAACATATATAAATTTCAGACCCTAATTATATATAATTTAATTGTAAATTATTTTTAAACCCCAAATAATCATTTTCTTCACTAGAAAATTAATATAAAATCCACATAAATCAGAAAATTATGAAAATTGAAACCCATCTCTAAAATATCATTTCTGATCTATATCTAAAATCGCTAGGCATTTGGATGTCATTTAATAGGGTTTTCATATAAAAGCATATCATAAAATCTATATGAATAAGCATAAAGCATCAACAAGCATATATATATACATGTTGCCCTTCAAAATCATGGCTAAACTATGCAAGATAAATCGTATTTAACCTTAAAACTGAAAACATTTAGATAAGTGAGATGCATTCATTATTCACCTTAGCTTTGTGATTAAAGATGTGAGATTTGATCTTGATTAAGTGGTTTGATTCTTCCTCTTGAAAATCCTAGCTTTATCTTCTCTTGAGCTTGATAATGGTGGCCGACCTTAATGTATATTTTTGCTTAAGAATATGAAATGAATGTGAGTGTAGTGATTTCCTAAGGGTTTAGGGTATAAGGTTATGGCTTATTCCTATTTTACCCCTCCTCTACTTCATTTTAACTCATCTTTAGTCCGTTGTTTACATGGCATGGCTACCCCTTATTTAATCACAAATCTCAATCTATTAATCAACTTACATTATTTAATTTAATTTGGCTAATTAAATTTCCTAAATAATATTACCAAAAACATGGGGTGTTACAATATGAAAATCATTATAACAGGTTTTACCCTTAAAACTGTATAAAACCATATTTAAACAACTTTGTTTAAATCAAACATGTTATAATCCAAGCATCTCATCATCTAAATCATCATAAAAATAGATTTAATCTTAAACCCGAAAACAAATGATCATAAAACAAAATAGAGATGATAAAGATTATTATTCACCTTGATTAGGATAAGGAGGTTGGATTGAGATTAATTTTCCTTAGCTTTAGATTAAATTTCTCTTCTTTTCTTCTTCAGCAATGGCCGGCTCCTCTTATGTTTTACGTTTGTTTTGTCTTTGCTAGAAATAAATGTGTATAGATGAAAACGAAAATATATAAGGGTAATGGATTATGTGTGGCTATTTCCTAATAAGCCCTTATGCAAATTAATTTGCTTATAAACTATTCTTAAGCCCATTTAAATGATTAAGCACGGCCCTAAATTTTATTTTCAAATCTCAATCCCCTTATCACAGTAATTTTTTATAATATTCTATTTAATTTATCTAATTAAATCTCCTGAATAATGTTATCAAAATTAGGGGTGTTACAGGCTACCCTCTTAAAGAATTTCGTCCTCGAAATTCAGTAAGGACTAAATACTAAACATAACAATCATCTGTAACAACTCCTAACAACCATACTAGCCTACCTGACTAGCTATTATCTATATAAAATCTAATATAGACATACCCTCAAAGTAGATCAGGATAAGTATCTCGAATCATGTCTCTGTCTCCCAAGTACAGTACTTCTTGTTGTCGCTCCACTGAACTTTCACCAACCTGACTGTCTTGTTCCGCAATCTTTTCTCATGTCTCGCTACAAACCGAACCGGTTGTCTAACAAAAATCAAATTAGGCTCTACTATCAAATCTTCCAACCTTGTCGGAGGAATAGTAGTCTCTAGATCATGCACATGCTTGCGAAGATGAGATACATGAAATACATTATGGACACCTGCCTACTGCTCGGCAACTCTACTATGTATGCGAGCTTACCAATCCTCTTTATAATCTGGAATGGACCAACATATCTCAGTGCCAGTTTCCCTGACTTTCCAAATCGTACCACACCTTTCATCGATGATACCTTAATGAAAATCTTATCTCCAACTGAGAACTCAAGGTCCTTACGCCTCTTATTTGCATAACTTTTCTATCTGGATTGAGCTTCCTTCATCCTTTCATGGATTAACTCAATCTTCTCTATCGCCTCCCTAACCAGATCTGGACCTAAGACTAATCTGTCTCCAGTCTCCAACCAACATGCTGGTGACTTGCATGGCCTTCCATACAAAGCTTCAAAAGGCGCCATTCCTATACTAGTTTGATAATTATTATTATAGGAAAACTCCATTAAATGTAGGTGATCTTCCCAAGATCCACCAAAGTCCAATACACAAGCTCTCAATAAATCCTCGAGTACCTTATTGATTCGCTCTCTCTGCTCATCCGTTTGAGGGTGATATGCAGTACTCATCTCGAGCTTACTGCCTAACATATCCTATAGACTCTTTCAAAATTCACTAGTAAACAAAGCATCTCTGTCACTGACTATACTACTAGGAATCACATGTAGTCTAACTATGTTCTTCATGAAAAACTTAGCTAGAGCAGATGCCGTCCTGGTTAACTTAACTAGAATAAAATGGGCACTCTTGGTCCATCTGTCTAGTAGAACCCATATACTTTCATTTCCTATATTTGACCTTGGCAACTCGTCTATGAAATCCATGGATATCAAATCCCATTTCCAAACTGGAATCTCCAAAGGTTGACGCAACCCACTCGGCTTCTGATGTACGTCCTTCACTTGTTGACAATTTGCACACTGCCTAACCCACAAGCCAACATCTCCCTTCATTCCTTCCCAATAGAAGCTCCTCTTCATATCTTGATGCATCTTGGTCCTCCAGGATGAGTCGTAAACTTTGATCGATGACATTCTCCAAGAACTTCTTTCCTTAAGTCCTAAACATTCAAAACACACAATCGTCCCTTCTTTCTCAACCATCCTTTCAGGTCAAGACTAAAATCTCTCAGATCATCGATCTCCGTTCCAATCTCCGGCCTTCTAATCTTCTCGGCTAATACTGGATCCTCTTTGTACTTAGAAGCAATCCTTTCGATCAACACTGGTTGAACTTCAAAACTAGACAACATGGTGGTACTCTAACTAGAACTAGCAGTCGATCTTAACTGCACACTACAAGTAGTCAAAGCTTTTAAATCCTTCCATTCTGCCAACATAGCTAACACCACATTATGATGTTTCCTGCTAAGAGGATCCACTACCTTATTTCATTTCCCAGGTATATGCTCTATACCAAAATCATAAGCAACCAAAAACTCCAGCCACCTTTGCTGTCACATATTCAGCTCCTTCTTAGGGAACAAGTATCTTAGAGACTTATGATTTGTGTTAGCTCAAATCTCTCCTCTAAGAGATAATGTCTCCAGATCTTCAGTGCAAAGATTACCATAGCCAACTCCAAATCATGAGTAGGATATCTCACTTCGTGCGATCTAAGATGTCGCGAAGCATAGGCAATAACTTTACCATTCTGCATTAACATAGCTCCCAATCCAGTTCCACATGCATCAGTATACACCACCAACCGTCGGTTTCCGTCTGGAACTACTAACACTAGTGCATTGGTCAAAAAATGCTTTAACTTAAGGAATGCATCCTCACATTTGTCGGACCGGACAAACTTCACATCCTTCCAGGTTAACATAGTCAAAGGTGCTGCTATCCATGAGAAATCCCTGATGAATCTCCGATAATAGCCAGCAAGTCTAAAAAAACTTCTAATCTCAGTCACCATCTCCGGTCTCTTCCAATTACCAACAGCTTCGATCTTAACTGGATCGACTGACAAGCCCTTCTCTGAAACCATGTGACCAAGAAACTTAACCTGTTTCTTTCAAAAATGACACTTGGAATACTTGGCCTTCAGCTAATGTTGCCTCGGTGTCTCAAGCACTACTTTAAGATGATCTTCATGCTCTCTTTCATCCTTAGAGTAAACTAAAATGTCATCTATAAATACCAGCATTAACCTATCCAAGTACTCTCAGAAAACTCAGTTCATCAAATCCACGAAGAAAGCAGGTGCATTCGTTAATCCGAATGGCATTACTAACCACTCGTACAAACCATACCTAGTCCAGAATGTTGTCCTCTACCACTCTTAACTGATGGAAACCTATCGCCAAATCCAATTGGAAAAACACTCTGACTCCACACAATTGATCAAATAGATCATCTATTCTCGGTAAAGGATACTTATTCTTAATCGTCCTATCATTTAACTTATGATAGTCGATACACATCCTCAATGAACCATCTGGTTTCTTCACGAACACCACGGCCGCTCCCCAAGGCGAACTGATTGGTCTAATAAAATTCCTTCCTTCTAGATCCATTAGCTGCACCTTCAATTCCTTTATCTCGGTCAGTGTCATCCTTCTAGGCGGTCTACTTATAGGTTTAGCTCCTGGCACAAGATCTATCTGAAACTCAATATCTCGTTTCAGTGATAATCCTGTAATTGGCTCAAAGACATATGCAAACTCTCTTCCAACTCGAACATGAATTAACTCTTCTCCCACTTCCATAGAACTTAACAAAGCATAACTACTCCGGTCAGAGTTCTCCACTGGGAATATGATTCGGTTCTGACTATCAGGGTATCTTAGTGATATCTTCCCATTCTGGCAAAATATCCTAGCCTCATACTTACTCAACCAATCCATACCCAAAATGATTCCGAAATCTACAAAATTGAAAACATACAAACTGCATGCAAACTTATGACCTATCAAATCTAGTTCTAACTGGTCACATCTCATCCCTAGAGTTGCACACCCTCCTATTGGATTCGCAATCCTTAAGGAAGTAATAACGTATGTGAGTTCCAATCATAACCTATCAACCAAACACTAAGATATAAATAAATGTGATGCACCGGTATCAAATAGTATCCTAACTGGTATACTCTGAATCAAAAATGTACCTTCCATCACAGTCTTCCCCTTTTCAGCTATAGTTGGCTTAGTAGATGATGGTCCAACAGCAAAAACATTTCCCTTGTCTGCCCTAACTAGTTCTAGACACTGATTCTTATAATGCCCTAACCTGGTCACAGTTGAAACGCTTCACATTCTTCTTTTCTGCAGCCTTCTTCCCCTTGCCTGACCGCTACTCATAAGCATAATGACCTATCTTGTCACACTTGAAGCAAACTTAATCAGCCTTTGCCTTCTTGGCAGCCTCTCCCTTCTGAGCTCCATTCTTCTTAAAGAACTTTCTCTTTTTTCGTTGAGAAACCTGGGTTTCAACTGGCTTCTCTCTAGCATAAAAAGCAAGCATCTCCTCATGGCGGATTTCCATCTCCACAACCACATTACAAGGATCACGAATGAACCTCTCATTCCTTTTGATGACAGTGTCTATAGGGCATACCCATATCGGGACAACTCATCAAACTTAGTAGCATACTCGATTACCGACATTTCTCCCTGCACCAAATCCATAAACTTTCTCATCAATGCCGACTTAGCAACTTCATATAAAAACCTCTGTTCAAAACTCCTTCTAAAATCTGCCCAAGTCAACTCCTCCTTTGGAACCTCGGCAGTAACACTATTCCACCAATGAAGCGTTGCCCCTTGCAATTACCTAGAGGCCAACCTCCTTTTCTGCTTATCATCCAAACCCAAATCGATGAAGATTCTTTCATAATGCAGTAGCCAATTTTCAACTTCTATAGCATCCTCCATTCCTATAAACGGCTTCCCACCAAGACTGGTGTAGTCTCTGCTTAGCTTAGCATAATTATTCCCAACTGGAGCCACAAGATTAGCTCCTCCAACATTTCCAGCAACTCCAGCTTGCATTAGATTGACGAACAATCGATACATCGCCCCCATATCCACTCGTGGATTTCCAGCACCTACATTGGCATCTACATTTTGGTTAGCATTAGCCTGTCGACCCGGGTTCCTCCTGGTGGGTCGAACATTTACTTTTGTTGTGGTGCCTTCTCCACCAAGATTTCCTCTTCCGTTTCCTGCCTCCATATCTTCTTTGTCGTAAATCTGCATACGAGCCTTAGTAAGATACAGAAGAACGGTCTAAGAGAGAGGGGAATACGTACTTATATATATCTATATATCAAATACAAGTATGTTACTATAGCGTTATCCCAAACCCGATCTTATTTCTGATTTATTGGATTATGTTTTGAATAATCTTTTAGGTTTTAAATTTCCTTTAAGTTTCATAAACCTATGCACTGATACCAACTTGTAACATCCCCCACTTGGAGGCCCAAAACTAATGGCTGTGGATGCTACAGTCATCCATAGTTATTAATCCCTGGCGATCAAATATAGTAATGTTAGATACATTGATATAACAGAAACACATGGATACATAATTTTTTTAAATCAACAAACAACTTTCTCATTTCATTTCAAATTCATTACATAATCCCAATACGAGAACCATGTTCAGAGAAAATATAATTATTACAACATACGCTAAGAGCAACATATGAAGATGCCTACTTGGATAATCAGAGTATATAACTATGCAATTAAACATCTTTTGCCTTTACAACAAAACACAACAGAATCAAAATAGAAAATAACACTATATAGCTATCATGCCTCTTGCACGTCTCTAGAATTTTATTTATCTAAAGAGGTACCTTAAAACCTCAACTCTCAAACTACTCAAAATCAATTGAGCACCCGAGAGTTTAAGGGGAAACATAAACTTCAAGTCGGTCATAAAGCCTGATATGAATAATAATCTACCATCTCACACCATTTAAATATCTAGTGAGACCACACCGCTTAGCGGAACGGGTTTTCCCCTCACTAGTATCCTAAAACTTTATAAAACCATATACTATGCTCTTGCATCCACAATGGTTAAAATATAACATTTCAAAATAGTGTGATGATATGTAAACAAGTAAATCAATTCTGGATTATCCATGCCTGTTCATTTTTGACTATCTCTCTCGGCTATAGTTTCTAGGGTCACTATTAACCTAATAGTTTTCATGGGCTGACTAATAACCTATTTAACACTTATGGACTCCCTGTCCAGTTTCATAGTTTCCATGGGATCATTAAGAACCTGTTGGCCACTGCCAATAACTTATTGCTCCATGGGTTCTCATTGAACCATTGTAACTCTAATAACTTCCCTCTTATCCTATTTTTCATCGGTTGACTAGGAACCTATTGACTTCTGTCAATAACTTAATCCGAATATAGTTTTCATGGGTTCACTACAAATCTATTGCCCTGTGCCAATAACTCAATCTAATCATAGTTTTCATGGGTTTACTATGAACCTATTAGCCCCCGCCAATAACTTTTCCTAAACATAGTTTTCATGGGTTTACTATGAAACTCTCTACCCGACAATTTCCTTAATCCATATTTAAGCATCCTACATTCTGGTCTATCTGACATCCTGGATGCAATTCTACTCATTTAGGAGTTGATTCAACTTATATTCACTACTGGGTCAACCTAGCTGGTTATTCTGTCCCTTTTCCCCAAAATGCAGTTATAGGTCCATTACATTGTGAATATACAAGTATATTTGAAGAAGCAAAATAATAATATAATAATACCAACACATGTAGGTTTAATATCCTTGAAACCATTTTCATATGAAACATGGTTAATCCCTTTAACCTATTATTCATCAAGGAAAGCTTCTTCAAAAACTTCATATTTGAAACCATTTTAAAACCCCTTTAACTTAGCTATGGGTTTTCCTTTGAAATGAGATTGGGTTATTTGTTTTGAAAACTAAGGCATTCGAAACCTTCAAATCTTTACTTTCGAAACCATTGGAAACTTCCTTTCCAAAGCATTAAAATCTCCTTTCCAAACACTAGGCCCCCTGTCTTTCGAACACTTTAAAACATTTCTTTCGAAACCTTTTGAATGTATTAAAGTATTACTTATTAAATCTTAGAAGCATAGCTTTGAAACCATTGAAAGTACCCCTTTCGAAACTATTGGGTTTATCTTAAAAATATCTTTTGGGTCAAAGTGAATATAAACGAAAGTACCCCTTTCAAAACCATTCTTTATCATATAAAAGTGTTTAGGGAAAATTTGATGGCTTCGGGACCATCCATTCGAAAGCTTATAACATTTAAGTAAAACATTGAAGGATAGCATTGAAACCCCTTTCGACAACATTACCTTTGAAACCGTTAAACCCATTCGAAAGCCTTTAGGAAATGACTTAGTATAAGTTTAAAACAAAAGCTACCCTTCGGAAGCATTGATGACTTCAATACCTACGAAAGGCCAAAAGTAGGGCAGCAGGGTCTGGACTGGGTCGAAACCACCCTTTTCAAAAGCATTGTTCTATAAAGAGAGGAACTCATTCAAAAGCTTATACTTTTTAACTAAATGATGGCAACCCTCTTCGAAAGCTACTTAGAAGCCCCTTTCAAAAGCTTATGTTTCGACTTCTTCGAAAGTTTTTATTAAAACAAGGCAGGCGCTTATCATTTGAAAGTAAACAAAGGTATCTACCTCATCGGAAGCTACGTTCTGACACCATGCCTTCCGCCTTTCTCCAATACACTACGTACCATCATTATGATACCTTGTGTATTGGTTTCGGCTTAGTTGGTTTCGACTTGATAGTTTTCGACTTGATTGAAGGCGGAAGCTATGAGTCGAAAGGTGCTTCTAAAAGAGGCAGAACCCACATTTCTGGGTAAAGGCTAGTTAATACCATTAAAAGTAATCTCGTTGTAACTAACCCTCCTACTTGTAAACATTTGATTGTTTGCCATAAACTTTTCAAATAATTTTCTAGATAACTGCTGCATAATTTCAGATCTAATCAAAGATTAATTTAACAGATAAGCTCTTCCATTAAGCAAAACAACTAAATCATCTAGGTCCTCCTTTCAAAATAATTTAATTCCCATAGTAAATCTCTTAGGAAAAATCCCCAAAAATCATAGAAATTCATTTTTAATATGTTATCTAACATGCATAAATTTCGCACCCAAATTCTTCATATAATTTCTGAAAATAATTTCTAAACCAATTATTCATATTTTCCTTTGAAAATTCATACTAAAATTTCCATGGCTAGGAAAAATTATAAAAATTAGAACCCATCTCTAAAATCATGTTTTACATAACATAAAATTTTCCCATGGCATACGAAAATCATTATAATCGGTTTTACCCTTATAACCATAAAAAATTATATTTAAACAACTTTGTTTCAATCAAACATGTTATAATCCAAGCATCTAATCATCCAAATCATCATAAAAATGGATTTAATCTTAATCCCGAAAACAAATGATCATAAAAATGGATTTGATTGCTGAAAGGTGTGATTAAGCTCCTTTAAAAGCTGAGGCGCATAGGCAAAGTCTAGCTAAGAAATACAGTCTAAGGTCATACACTATGCACTCTTAGTGCTAAATTGGATATTCCACTTGGCCGGGACTATATTTTATCGATAAGGATCCAAGGAATGGAGCCTACGTTCTCTTCATCATGGACGAAGCCATATCCGGGAAAACATGGAATGCTCAAAACCTCTGTCTCATTTTTGCATACTAACTATTGCAACTACATGGGTTATGGATAGGTGTATTGTCAATCATCAAGGTTTTATCGAATCTCATGAATAGGGTGTATGATAAAATGATAGATGATCAGTGCTACCAAACCACCCCAAAAATAACCATCCCATACCAAATAAAGTCTCCAATTTCTAGGACTATATAGGCAAGGCAACTACATACTGGGAGCACCCAACTCTAGCACATCATTGAAAGATTGGACAAATCTTTGGCCAGCAACAGTGAATCAGATTTACCGATGATCAGGATATGATCGCGGAACAAGTAGATCACTATTAACGATCTGCACCAAACCTTCTTGTCGGCAATGGCGGACCAGAGTGACCCTAACCGGGTGTCCACCATTGATGATTGGCTTTAAATTTTTTGCTAGAAATAGCAAACAAAAGTGACCCTAACTAGGTGTCCACCATTGACGATCGGTTCCCAACTATTTGCCGACAATGGTGGACCAGAGGCGGACCAGAGTGTCCCTAATCTGGCGGCCACCATTGACAATCGGGTCTAAACTTTTTACCAGCAATGGAGGACCAGAGTGACACTAACTGTGTGTCCACCATTGATGATCAACTCCAAAAGGTTTGCCGGTAATGAAGGACTAGAGTGACCCTAACCTGGTGTCCACAATTGGCGATCAGCTTCAAACTTTTTGCCAACAATGGTGGACGAGAATGATCCTAATCAGGTGTCTACCATTAACTATCGGCTCCCAACCTTTTATCGGCAATGGCGGACTAGTGTGACCCTAACCAGATGTCCACCATTGATGATTGGCTCTAAACTTTTTGCCGACAATGGAGGACCAGAGTGACCTAACCTAGTATTAACCAATGACGATCCAAGCATTTTGCCGACAATGGCGGACCAGAGTGGTCGTAACCGAGTGTCCATCATTGACGATCACCTCCAAACTTCTTACCGGTAATGGTGGACTGGAGTAACCCTAACTAGATGTACACTATTGACAATCGGCTCTAAACTTTTAGCTGGCCCGGTAGAACCCGACTTACTCGGCCGTCAGGACATGACCGCTACCTGGTTGGTTCACCACCAACGATCTGCTATTGGACTTACTTTGGCTGGGTACAATAACTATTCCCGCCTTACGGTGTGGATGAATTCGCCCATACCCAAGACATAGAAATTAGAGACCAACAAGGACACACGAGACTAAATTACAAAGACACTATACCAAAGATCGCTTACTTTACCGAACTTGGCAATAATTGATCCCATGTAACTATGCAAGGTAGCGAGGAGAAGGCAATCCATCAGAGGTGCTTATCCCACTGAACCTGACTGTAATTGATCGTGCACAAGTAAATGGGGTAGCGATGGGAGTAATATCAAAAGTGCTTATAGAATAATAGAGTATGGCTACACAGAGATTGCTCGTCTAGGCGAACTTTTCAGTGATTTATCCTGTGCAAATATGCTTGGGGCAAAGGAAGAGTTACTGGAAGAGCCAACAAAATAACAAGTAATTACTTCACCAGTATGCTCACCATGTCGAACTTGCCAATGATGGACCCTTTACAAGCACATGAGAAAGCAATAAAAGATTACTAACAAGCTAATGGCTAAGCATGGATACTATACAAACTTAATACAATAACTAATTTTGGACAGGTATGGTAATTTCATTTATAATTTCCATAAGATACATATGCGCTTGTGTAAGTGTTCATATAGGAAATATAAAGTATAGTCCAAGGGAAGCATCTCGTAGAAACTTCTTACCCTATTGGACTTTGTGGTGATTGATCCTACATAACTATGCACGATAGTTGTAAGAAAGGTTGCTAATGGAACAAGCAAACTTTGCAATCGTGTGGAACAAACATATTAGGATTACTAGCCAGGGAAAGGAGAATATGGACATGAATAACTACTAGACACAACAACGCTTAAAAATCAAAAGAAGATTAGCTTCATAACACAAGCGCATGATCAACCTACATTTAAAACTTCAGAAGAAACCACTTACCTGTATAAACTTGTGGATGATTGATCTATACAAGTATTTATGGTAGTGGTGAAGGAGTCACTAGTGCAATTTCTTAGCGATTGTCTAGGAAAAATACACCATGACTACTAATCTTAATCATCCAAGTCGAAGTCAATGCAACAAAATATACATCGTCAAGTCCATATACCATGACTTATAGTATATCCCTTTCCTTATAACACTTCGATACACCAGAAGCGTTCATAAGACAGCACGTAGCCTTCAAGACCTAGAGGCAAGAGGGCTGAACAAGGGTGAGCAAAGGCTTACTGGATGAGATGAGAATTAATGATAAATCATACTAAGAAAGCACAAGCTACAAACACCATACTAATAAAATATGTCATGAAATGATCAACAAGCTTTCCTATGAGTGAACAGGGTTCTACAATATACTAGCGGCGGAAAACTTACCAAAAGGACGTGAACAAGGTTATAGATATTTGAGGTTCGAGATAACCATCACATAAGAAAGAAAGATGATTTTGGATGAAACAAAGCTTACTTTATATTCTATGATAGTATGCTTTGGGGGCAAGTGTTATGGGTATTTTCGCCCATAGCATGGCAAATATGAAAAGACGTAAATGGGCATAGAAATGATCGAAAGGTGCATAATGAAGGCACCATCATGAAATCACAAGGGCAAGGCGAAGTGTTAGGTGCAAATTTGGAACGGTCTAAAACTATACTCAAAGCACTTGAAAAATGTTCCTAAGGTTAGTACATGCATTTTTGTCGAAACCGCATCTCAATCCAAGCTACGGATTGGAAGATATGATCATCTTAGAATTTGTCCACCACCTAACTGACTTCGGCCCTACCTTGGAGAGCTACTATGTACTTCAAGAAAATAAAACATTCAGTTTCATTAGAATATTCTACTCAACGATACGTAGTTATTGGTCCATATTTCATTTAATTCTGACTTAAAATGAAGGGATTATGGCACAAAAACATGCGTAGGTCAAGTGGGTTGTGCATCAAGCTTCCAATGGAGAGGTCAAGAGTTCGATTCCTGGCAAGCGTATTATTTTTATGGAATAGGATAAATAGTCTGGTAGGTAACCTAGCCATTTACTACCTAGCACGTATGAATACCTTATGGATGAGCAAAACTAGGAGAGGAGAATGGATAAGCAGTAATGGTAGACAAGTTTGGAGCTCTAGAAACTACTTGACCAAATCTCAGGAGCATTTTTGGATAACAAGGAATCATCTTAGCCTTATCTAGTCACCTTCAAATATCCAGTCCACCATCCAACATCAAGTTATGGAGGACCAACCTTAAGATTTATGGCATCAGAGTTTTGCTGGACCCAGGCACATTCAGACCTAGGTATCCATCGGACCGAGGCACCTCCAGACCTAAGCATCTACCGGACCAAGAGACTGCCGGATAGACAGACGACCGGACAAACACACCATCGAATAGAGAGACCACCGGGTCGAGGCACCGCCAGACAGAGAGATCACGGACAGAGGCTCCTTTAGACAGAGAGATCTCTGGACCAAGGCACCACCATACTAAGGAACCGTCGAGCCTTGGCATCGCCAGACAGGAAGGCCATTGGACAGAGGCACCACCGAAAAAGAGACCTCTAGATCGAGGCATCCCTAGACATTGGCACCGCCAAACCGAGGCACCATCAAACAGAGAGACCGCCGGATAGAGGCTCTGCCGAATAGAGAGACCTCTAGACCGAGGCACCGCCAGACCAAGGCACTGCCAAGCCGAAGCACTATTGGACAGAGAGACCATTAGACATAGGCACCTCCATATAGAGAGACCTCCAGATCGAGGCACCGTCGAACAAAGGCACCGCTGGATAGAGAGACCGCTATACAAAGGCACCGCCGGACAAAGAGATCTCCAAACCGACGCACCGCTAGGCTGCGACACCGCCGAGATGAGGGACCACCGGATAGAATAACCATCAGACGGAAGCACCATTGAATAAAGAGACCTCCAGACCAAGGCACCGCCACAACGAGGCACTGTCGAATA
This sequence comes from Allium fistulosum, assembly GCA_030737815.1. Lineage (NCBI taxonomy): Eukaryota > Viridiplantae > Streptophyta > Magnoliopsida > Asparagales > Amaryllidaceae > Allium > Allium fistulosum. The sequence continues at coordinate 1,410,134,491 of CM060903.1, forward strand.
GAGGGACCATCGGACTAGGCATTGCCAGATCGAGGCATCGGACACTGCCAGACCGAGGCACTGCCGGACCAAGGAGCATCGAACCAAGAAACTTTTGATCAAGAGCACTGCCAAAACAATGTGGCCAAACTTAGGGCATTGAATCAAGGATGCCGATCAAGCTAAAATAGGAGACCTAGTTTTGTATATATAGAAAGTATCAAACAAAGCATGTTATACAGGGAACTACCTATTTTATTGGCCTGACCTACCTATAACTTTATTTATATAAATATCAAAGAATCCAACAACAATAGGGGATATTTCTTAAGAGCCAATCTTATAACAGTAATGGCATGCAAGTCAGAGAAAGCTAGGAGCAACCTAACAGGAATAGCTTACTAGGAACAGGATGACAGGAATAGCTAAAAAGAATAGCCTAACAGGAATAACCTAACAGGAACAGCCTAACAAGAACAGCCGAACAGGAACAACCGAACAAGAATAGGCTAACAGGAACAGCCAAACATGAATAAGCAAGCAAGAATATATGAATGGGAGCTGCCAAACAGAATTCTTTGGGACTATATCTTATGTTTTATTAAGCAACAAATAAACATATTGTGTACCCTAAGCATTGTACCAAAGATCTATATGAAGAATAATGAAAATGGACAGTGGATGTAGGAGCATTCTGGCCGAACCGCTATAAATCTTTGTATTTTTTACTTTACTGCAATTTACTTTCTGCCTAACCCATATACGATTGCTCTCTCATAATCAATCATAATACAAATGTAATAGCTGTGTTATACACTCTATTAACACAGCTCTACAACAAATTGATTGGAGGTCTTTATTCACTTTTAATGCAAACGGTATCCTAATTGAATTATTAGAAAATATCTTAGGGAATTCTTATTTGAAAAAGAGAGACATGCTTTGTTTGATGAAAACTTTACAATAAATATTACATGATTTGAGGGGTATTTATTCAAAATATACTTTACGGAAAAAATATTTTTATAGAGAAATATTTGACTTTATTTAAAAGAATGTTTGAAGAAAATATTTTATGATGAAAACATTTGCAATGTTTTGATATGAGAAAAACCCCATTGAGTAAATTATGTGATGAACATTTTTATTGCAGAAGAATGTTTTATTTTTTAGTTTCAAAAACTTTTATTTGAGTAAATTTTTGTTTTAAGTGTTTTTATTTAAAGGATATTTTTGATAAACGATATTTTAGAAGGAAAACATATTTGGGTAATACACCTTGGTTAGAAAATACTTAATTAAAAACGATTGTTTGGAAAATATTTTATTAAGAAAGAATGAGTTATAAAATGTCTAGTTTTAAAACACTCTGGAAATTAGTGTAATAAAATGATAATAAGTTGATTCGGGAATATACTGTTGGAAAAGTAAAATATAATATTTAATAAACAACTTTCTTAAAAGTTATGTTACAAGAAAGATATTTTATTTTAGGAGAATTTTTTGAAGAATATTTTAAGAACTATTAGACTTGACTGAGTGGCAATGGGTGTGAGACGACTGGATGATATGGGTTTCGGGTTCACCCAACATCCATTATGATTATGTAACCTTTATGCCTATTATGTAAGACTTTCCCTAATGGGTTATATGGATGTGTAGTTTATTCCCTTTTAAAGAGAGTTAGGTTATAACGTTATGGTTATCAATTTTGATAAATAAGGTATATATATTTTAACTATGAATTCATTTATTTATTCTAATCGTGTTTACTTATTTTGGATGAATTGATTGCATTGTTCTTATGCTTCTTCAGTGATTTGATATGTTAGAAACTTGTAGTGCTTTGTTTTACTATGTTTGTTTTATAGTTCATGACATATTTGTTTTAATTAATTTCTTATGCCTTCATTGTATTATTGTTATTTACATATTTAGCTATGATGTTGTTTTATTTGTTTATTTGTTTGTTTACCTTATTGTTGTTTCTCTTGTACATTGGATTATATTTTTTGTCGTATGATTGTACGATGAGATGTTCATCCAATGTTGACTTTAAGTTAGGTGTGGATTGGAAATATAAGTAAGGTGTTAAGGAATATGTTTGGTTAATTCATAGTGAAACGACATAGTTTACTCAACTAACAATGAGATATGATGATGATGTTCCTTAAGGATGAGTAATAATGACTAGAGAGTTTTGGTGACTAAAGGCTTTATGGGTAAAATGGAGGAACCAAAGCGATGGGTCGAAGGTTCATTACATCTTTACTTGTTATGTCTTAAATATAACAGCCGTTGCTGGAAGTTCAAGGCCATCGCTTATTGTTCTTAAGTGATAAAAAAAAGTTGTCGCTAAAAGTTCAAGGTCATCGCTTATTGTTCTTAAGCGATAAAGAATAGTAATTGCAGAAGTTCAATACCATCGCTTATTTTTCTTAAGTGATAAAGAATAGCCATTGTTAGAAGTTCAAGGCCATCACTTGCTATTCTTATGTGTTAAAGGGTAACCATCGCCGGAAGTTCAAGGCCATTGCTTATTATACTTAAGTGATAAAGATCTATTGTCGTCGGAAGTTCCATAAAGACATTGCCAAGAGTACTATGAGAACATTGCATTCTATTCTCAAGCAATAAAGAAAAGCTATCGCTAAGAGAAGTTCCAAAGATCCATCACCAAAGATCTTCCAAAAGAGCCATCGTTAAGAGTTCTCTATAGTGCCATCCCCAAGAATCTTCTAAAGCGGTATTGCTAAGAGTTTCCAAAGAGCTATCACTAAGAAAGTTTCCTTTTCTAAGCTGTCACAAAGAGTTTATAAAGTAATTTACTGGCAGATTCCATATGGTAACTTTAGGCCTAAAAAAGTGAAGCCATCACGGTATTTTATTGGAAGCAAACGCTTGAGAAAGTAATGGTGCCATCGTAAAGAGTTCCATAAAGCCATCGCTTGTAGTTTTGGGCATTTCAACATGCAATTAAAGGTTTAAGCTATCAAGGAAGGTTTCTAAGACACCATTATGATCAATTCATATACTATAATCCACTAAGAACCTATACCATCGTGATGAGTAGAGCTGTCACTTCTGATTCTAGAATAGAAAATTGGAACTATCGCGAGAGGTTTCAGAAATGCTTTCATGAATAATCTTGAATCAGGAACTACCACTAATTAAACATGCCATATGTCATCTCCGTCATATGCCAGGAGGACTAATCATGACCACCGACTCTTAATGGGATGCCACATGTTAAGAATATAATAGCTTCAATTCTCTATAAATATAAGTGTACCTCCTCCAAAAAAGCGGTAGAATTCCTCAAGCCTATCTTCTTCTTCATTTTCATAATTTTTCAACTTTGTAAAGAAAGCTACAAATTTGGGAATCCATGGCCATTATGGAAAATTGTAATTGAGAGTTTTATAATAAAGGACAAACATCAGTATAATTTGCATAATTGCTTCTATTGAATATGTAATAGCATTGCTTAGTGAATTCTACTATAACGATGATTTACATTACCTTTATTTTCCCCTTTCTACAAATAGAAGAGCCTAATTTCCATCCTAACATTTTTTTTGTGCTTTCACTGAGAACCAAACTCAGGGTTCAGTCTCGTCCATTTGCACCTCAAAAAATAAACCAAACTTGCTTGGACTTTTAACCATGCCAATTAAATCTCAACAAGGATCTTCTGAACCACGTCCAAATTATTCGCCTTACCCAATAAGCAAACGACAATTTGATGAAGAAAGAGAATTGAATTTGAGAGGACTAGCTCTTCAAACATTGGGAGAAAAGAGAAGGATTGCTCAATACAGCCCAAGCAAATGGAGTTTAAACCCTTTTCATATTGGAGAAGAACCAATCTTTATTATAGCCAACAAGATAAGTTTAGGAAGATTAACCCAAAGGAAATGTGATAAAGTAAAGTTTGGAAAGGATTCATCTTTCTAAATTAGGCAAATAATTTAGCTTCAAGCATGAAGCACCATCTTCGAAATTGAATGAATCATGATTTTGAAAATTTTGCATAGAAATGGGAAAAAATGGTTAAGTTGGAATCTCTATCAAAGAAACAAAAGTTGGAAGAGGGTCATAGAATGCAAAAGCTGCCATAAAAGATATAAAGATGAGCAAGGGAATCTTAGAGTAAGAGGACCAAAAGCTAAAATCGTCGCTCCCCTTCTTGTCTCTCAAGGGGAAGTGTATTTTAGAACTAAGGGAAGGCTAAAATATTGGATTTCTAACAATGCTACAAGAAAGGAAGAAAGGAAGAAAGGAAGAAAGGAAGAAAGGCATAATGGAGGTCTATACTGTTTCAATTACAAGGCTAATGGACACCACATTGATGATTGTCGAGCTCTATCTAGAATCATCGAGTACTATCTAAGGAAGGGAGAGTTACAAGAGTTCAAAGAATCCCAATGTTGAAGGAACTAGAACCAAAGAAATCAAAACCAAGGGTTAATATTGACATTAATTAAAAATTCTATTTTGGAAAACCAAAGGATCGATAATGAATCTTCAAAAAGCCTTTGGTCCTGCCTTTGGGCCTAGCCAAAGCAACCATCTAAAGAGTGATGGTCAAATTAGCCTTTGATCCTCCATAAGGCCTAGTCAAAGCACCTATTTAAGGGAGACGGATGAAAAGCATTTGGTCCCGCCTTCGGGCCTGGCCAAAGCAACCATCCAAAAAGTGATGGTCAAATAAGCCTCTAATCCCGCTACCAGGCCTAGTCAAAGCACCCATCTAAGAGAGACGGATGAAAGCCTTTGGTCCTTCCTTCCGGCCTGGCTAAAGCACCATCGAAGAGTGACTTTCAATCAAGCCTTTGATCCCGCCATCGGGCCTGGTCAAAGCACACATCCAATAGAGATTGACAAAAAGCCTTAGGTCCCACCTTTGGGCCTGGCCGAAAACAACCATCCAAAGAGTGATGGGCAATTAAGCCTTTGATCCCCCGCCATTCCTGGTCAAAGCACCTATCCAAGGGAGATGGACGAAAAGACTTTGGTCCTGCCTTCAGTCTTGGCCAAAGCAACCAACCATAGAGTGATGGTCAATCAAGATTTTGATCCCACCTCCAGGCCTTGTCAAAGCACATACCTAGGAAATATGTAAAGGCATGATTACATGGCAAGTCTCTGCAAACGATTCAAAGAATTCAACACTTAACCATTCAAAGTCAATCTAGGACACATGAAAATAAATGGGAAGAATTATTTCAAGAATAATAAACCACTAAAGTCAAGTACACAAAAAAGGGATGTTTATTCTACTTAACAACATAGTTAAGTTATACAATTTCATAAAATTCCATACAAAAATTTATATACAACGTAGCTTACAAAAGTCACAACACAACCACTTTAACACAACAAATCCTTTTTAAAATATTTCACTTTGTCATCTAAAGTCCAGAGGATGAGGAATCAGATGATGTTGATAGATGAGTTCCTTCCCTTTTCCCACTATATCTAAAGTACAAGAATGTTGTTCACTTATTGATCCTGCTTCATTGTACAAAATTATAGGCCCTCCAATATCTATCAAAGCTTCGGAGCATCCATATTCGAAAAAAATGGTGAAATCATTAATAGCCAGAAATGACAACCTTCCTTTCCTAGAAATGTGAAATCAATCTTTAAGTTAAAAGAAACTATTACTCAAATAAGTAGTTAATAAGAGAATCAAATTAGGAACCCTAGTAGAATAAAATCGCATTAGTACCAATTGATCTTATAGTTCGGTTACCTCATTCATAAGGGTCTCAAGTGCAGAAAGAGGATCTGTTGTAGGACGACTAGTAGGTACTTCTTGAGATTTTTCTCCTTATGATGGATAATGTTAAGAGGATCAATATAATCAATTTGGACTAACATTGCCCTTTTATAGGTTTTGTTTGCACCCTTTAATTGAGAAATTATATGTTTCATCTTATTGATATTAACCTTGAGAACCTTGATCTCCACCGACAGTCCATTCTTTTAATATTCTAACGCTTCAATTTCACGTCTTTGCAAAGAGAATGTTTCGGTAATTTCTCCTTCCACTTATCTTTAACTTTCGTATACACACTAATATGAAGGTTCTACTCGATCTCGTAAGGTCCCCCAGTTTATCTACCAGGGAAGAATTGATTGCACCATGGCCTTGAGCTGATCATCCTTGAGACATACTAATAAGACGCGGTGAGTTTCTTGGAGAAGAATCATTTGAAATAGGGGTGGACAACCCTTCTTCATCTTCCGTCAATATCAACTTATAAGATTGACACTCATTCTTATATTTTACCACTTCAACTTCCTAGTCAAAGATGTGCTGATTTAGTTGACCGATCTTTGTATCAAACTCTAGTTGCTGTATAGGATCAATATGTAAACCAAGCTTTTAATTAGTTCGGTAATTTCAACATCCTTTTGTAAAACCTTCTACTCAAGGTCTTTTACTATTTCCGAGTTGATTCCAAATAGATTTCTGTTTGAGGTACTTTTCATACCACTTGTTTACTTCATCATTCCTTTTGATTGATGGACCAAATATGGAATGAGAAGGTTGCTCTATTAATGCCAATATAAATTTAAGCTGAATGGTCTCGAGGCGTTGATTAAGATCGGGAGTGTCAATTGATAAAAAAACTCGTCCTAATTTAAAAAACAAGAAATAATAATAATAATAAAGTTCCCATTAACAATAATCATTTTCTAAGAGATATTACATCCACAGGAAATAATAGCAGTATAAGATATAACTTAATTATCCTTTAGAATTAGATATGACATCACGAATTTTCTAAAAAAAGGAAGGTGAAATAGAAGAAAACGTTGCACTAAAAGGAGCATCGGCACCAAAAGGGGTGTTGACCGGAGGAAACCCTTGGTAGTCCAATTCCTTGGGGGTCTAAGTCTACTATACAGTAATTTGGAATAATTAGTCCAAAATTCATAGAGAAATTGATCTTTGTGGCTACCCATGTAATTAAAATCAAAATTTGAAAATTGGGTGTATAACAGATGAAGTTAACGAAGTAAGCGGTATTTTGATCAGCGTGACTTGTTTATTAAGGCTGCATTTTCTTTAAAAGTCCTTTTTAACCTGGCAAGTTTACTTAAATTCTCTCTTGACATGGGAGATAATGAATAAACATGAATAAGTTTAGTAGCCCGCACATTTGTAGAAAATATATTAAAAATACAAAGTCCACAAAGTCATTACAAGTCCAGTCTTAAAACAAAAGCCGAGTAAAATACAACATCACAAAGGCTCATAAAAGCAGATTCTTTACAGTACTCGATAAAAAACTAGCCCTGTTAAATTTAAATTTATCTGGAGGAAGAGAATCTTTGGGCAAGGGCGCAGTAAGATCTCTGGGAAAATTCCAACATTCCTCGGGATGAGAGTCAGATCCATCTAAATCAAAATATCTCTTGTGAAGGCGTTTAAGCAGTCCTCTACAACTGTCTCCCAAGAAAGAAAAATCGGTCATAGGAAACCAAGCATACATACAGTATAGACACTCTATAAGTTTAGCCCTATCCTCAACTAACATCCAAAATAATGTAGTCAACTCTTCATTTTCCTTGTAGAAATTATCTTGGTGAAAGTGTGATCTTCGAAGGAGAAGCGCAACTCTTTTATTCTTAAAATCCTCGAGGTATTTTAGACATTTTGAAATCCTAATATATTTTTCATGGGACTCATTCAAGTTTTTACATAGCCTTTTTTCTCAGTTAAGCTTTAAAATTTCTTTTTTCTTTTTATCTAAAATAATCTCAACATAATTCTTGTTTATTTTCCTACGCTAATGGTTAAGTTATATGAATAATCTTAGATTGAGCACATAGAAATCAACATTGCATATATCCACAACTAGGTCTTTGCAAATTAAAGAAAGATGCGTCGACCCTCCAATAGAAGTTGATACTACTATTAGGTCAGTGACATCGAGAGTTTTTAGACTTAAAGAGTTAACCATGTTTTTAGCTACGAATGAATGTGATGCTCCTGAGTGAACTAGGGTATGAATAGTATGCCCATAAATAATAGTTGTACCTTCCATTATAGCATTTCCTTTAACTCTAAGGGGAGGTCTACACGAGATAGGAATTGCCTCAATAGAATAGTCCCTCCTCGTGACGGTGATAGCACTTCCCCTTTAAATCTTTCCTCATCAAACTCACTTTACAATCCCTAGTGACGTGTCCTTTCTTTTGGTATCTCCGACATGTTATACCATCCTTCTTGAACTTCCCTTTTGCCTTCTTGTTTACCCAAAAATCTCCCTTCTTAGCTCCACATTGGTTTTCCGTCGATCCTACTTAGTCACTTCTCTTTCCATTTCTCCTCCGAGCCAACCATCTGAAGCAAAGCCATCTCAACTAATGTCTCAAATGTATCGCCAGTGGGTACTTGGATCAAAAGAAACTCTCTAAGCGGGGAATTCAGGCCTTTCACAAACTTCATGGCTTTCTACATGAAGGTATCTATCAAAGTCATTCCAAACTTAGCTAGTTCGGCTGTAACACCCTGGAAATTTAACATGAATTTAATCAAAATTTAATATGAAAATTAAATTTAATGAAAACAAGGAATTGAATGTAAATTTTCATAGACATTCGAATTTGGATACGAAACTTGCCCCATCGTGAGTTCCTAGCGTTTTTCCAGAGAATTTTCATATATAATTTGTCATAATCCGAGATTGTATGAGAAAATTGTGAGCGACAAAGGTAGAGATGAAAATTAAAAATAGAAAGTAAGATATACATAAAAGTAAAATAAAAAGGCTACGTTGACCCGTACATAGGCTAGGTCGACCGATGATGGTTGACCCAACCCTAGGCGCGATCGACCCGACTTTTGTAAAATCGGTGATTTTTAGTGCCTGTATCGAACAATTCAACGGTTGTGATGGTTTCTTCCACATGAAGAGATGGATGTGTTGATTATATCTATGCTTGAGTTGATCCGATGGCCCTAGTTTCTAACCTAGCACTATAAATGAATCTCTAATCCAAACCCTGAAGCTTTTTCTGGTCGATCGTTAACAAAACTCTATCCAAATTTCTACCAAAACCCAAGTTTTTCCTCCAATCCCAAAATAAAAAATAAATCCAAATCAATAATCAAATTAAAATCAAATCCAAAGAAAAATTAATAAGAAAGGCAAGCAATAAGGAGGAGAGCTATCTATTGGAGGCTAATTTTCTCGGATCTAGAGCTTAGGCTATCGGTCACTGGGCACGGATTAATAATTTCATTAATGTAGTTGATTTTAAACCATTTTAAATAATTCGAATTGTAACCTATAATTAACTTGTTAAATTTGAATTGAATTCACTAAACCCTAAACTCTAGAATTTTATTTGAAATCGAATTATGAAATTGGTCAAATTGAGATTAGAAAAAACCCAAATGGATTGAAATTCGAAAACTAATTTATTGGAAATTAGGGCATTAATTAACTGGAGTTATTGTCACTTAACCTTGAATTAATCGACAACTAAAAATGGTTTGAAATGCTGAAATTTGAACGCGAACCGTCGATCTGAAATTTTTTAAGTTGACCGATTGCGGTCGACCTGGGGAATTCTTTGGTCGACCAACCAAGTTAAAAATGGACCAATTTTGTTTTTGGCCTAAGGCCCAAATTAAACGGATAAAAAATTATATAATTAAGTATGGAATTATGTAATTAGTGAACTGGTTATTGAGCTAATTTGTACTAAGTATTTCACATTATTTGACATTGTTATAGGTAATGTATATCGCATAAACGGAGTTGATTAGGGTGATTTATTTCGCAATAGGCTTAGAGGTGTTCCAGACGGGTGAGTTCAGCATTGTCGAAGACACTTTCTGAGAAATCTTGGTACTAATGGGAGATCCAAGTATGCATGTTTCTGGCTCAACGTGGTATAGGTGGACGTCAGTGCAGTACAGTATGTGGCTATAAATATCAATTAAATTGGAGCCTGGCACTAACATGAGTTCTTTGTTAGTCCCTGAGAAGTTGGTTTTGATGACAACAACCTTAGAATAAGATTATAAAATATAAATACTAACATTATTTTTTAGATATATATGTACATGCAGGATATATATACAGGTACCAAAGAATGAAGACTGTACAGTATAGAGGTTCAAGAACTGATGAACTCAAGGTCGAAGATATCAAGATTCAAGACTCATGAGTATCAAAATTATCAAGAGTTCAAGATTTCAAGATAAGTAATTTAGTTAGGAATTTTTTTAAAACTCCTAAAAAAGCACTGACATCTTAAAATCCATTTTATTCGTGGAATGGAATCCACTTCGAGCCCGTTAAAGGGATGGAACCCTAAGTAGGATGGAACCTACAAAAAATCTAGTGGAACATTGTTTTGTATCCACTAACTTTTATTCAAATGTTTTACAAAATTATATCTTGTTTTCAAAATGATTTCAAAATCTTCCTTTTTAAATCAAAAACATCTATCCTGGTTTTAAAATACTTTTAGCCTCAAAATAATCTTTATTTTCAATATCAGATTATCCTTGGTTTTAAACTATCTTTTAATTATAATATATTTAACTTTTAATATTTATACTTAGATTTAAATATAAAATTATAGTAAAATTTTATATATATACCAAAATATTATTCTCTATACTTATTTATGTATTTTAACTATAGTTAAGTATATTTATAAAGTTTAAATATAAGATAGAAGTTATTTTCAAAGAAAAACAAATTACCAAAAATAACTTAGGCTTGTCGACAACCCCAAGGACCCCTTGTCGACAAGGTGACAGTTTATTTCAAAAGTTTGAATTTCAAAGGAAGTGTATATTCATCATATCCTTTCACGAATGGACATGGCTGTTGTTCTACTATAAATAGGCGTTGTTTTAAACGAATTTACAATCATATTTTCTTTGATTTCACTCCTCTTCTTCTTCCACATCTCTTTATATACATTTTTACCATTACTCTACCGAAATCACCATTGAATCTAACTAGATCATATCTGGTTTGATTCTCTATCACTATCTCAACAAGATCCCAGCTATTCAGAGTTATAGACTTCTTTTTATTCAATCAAGCGAGAAAAGGTGTGATTGTAGCCTGGAAAATCAATCGGGTGAACTTGTTGCCCGTAAAATCAAGTATCTCTACCCAAAGGATTGTGAATCTGGAGCGGTGTACCTCGTGGCCTTGAAATCGAGGGTGTAATTGTAAGAATTGATTTTGAAAGGAAATCTGTACTTGTGTTGCGGGACTGGATGTAGGGTAACTCCGAACCAGTATAAAATCCGGTGTATTCTTTCCTTTATTGCTTTTACTTTATATCTGCATCTGTGTTTGATTCTGTGATCATATCTGTGTCTGAATATTGCATACATTTGTGTTCAAATTAATATAAACTCAAAAAGAATTAGTAATTATTTAAAACACTATTCACCCCCCCCTCTAGTGTTAATTCTAGCCTTAAGATCCGTAATCCGCATTTCTCACATTCTTATCGAGTCTCGGTGCAGCATAATAGGTGGCATATTGGTATATCTGTTCTTATTTTAGCTGATCATTAGTGTGAGGTTCGATCAGTAGGTTCGACCCGTTCTATTAGATAAGAATCTCTAGCTGTTGACCTTGGGATTTCATGGACACTGGATACACGTCCTATATCTCTTAGAGTAGATTAAAAGTTAATTGCACTTAATCATCTTATTAATCTTGTTCTCATTCACCCAATTTTTTTCTGACCCGTTTCTTTTCCATCATTTTCTCCACACCACACGTGTTAGGGCAGTATGTTATTTGTCCATTTCAGATACTTGGAGAGAGTCGTGCTTCACTTGGGGTTGGCTTTTATCACATCTTCTCTTCACATATCATTTTATCATGTCAGTACCATTGTTTTCATATATAAAATTATGAGGGATATATTTTTCTATGTACTTTGATTTGGATTCATACTTAAATTTTTCTAAGACTATGATCTGATATTTTCTAAGACTGGTATTTTATGTGATATTATTATATCTTATTTCTTTCACTATGATACATTTTGGATAGTTAGCTTATCTTTTCGATGTGATACTTTATGAGATTATATCTATTACCTTAGTCTCGAAGATGTTAAAGTTTTATAAACCTCGACGATCTGCATTTCTTGGTGCGATAGCATTTGGTGTGTGTTGGGATGTGTGGGTTGTCACAGTTGGTATCAGAGCATACATTCAATGTTCCTTAGGATGAGGATCGTATTGAGAGACGTATGTTGAAAAGTTTTTCAAAAAGAAAATAGTTTCCAAAGTAGATTTCAAAAATGGCTTTCTAAAATGTTTACGAAATTGGAATTTTTTTGAAAGAGTGTGTGTGTGTGTGTGTGTGTATGGTATTTCAAATTTTTTTTTCTAAATTCTCCATATATGAAAATCCCTCATTTTCGTGCCTATGCCATCTTTAAATCGTTTCTAAGTTATACCACTTATTTTTGCCTATAACATTTGTGAATAGTTGCTAATATAATTCTTAAATTCACAGATAGGAGATGACTGATCCCGTAGGTTCCAACGATCCAATTGAGATGCCAGGCGTGAACATTCTCGCATGGTTCCATTGGTACGTTTAGGCTAAAGGACAGGCCAAACACAATCCCACTAGAGGACCCACGGAGGAGGTGATAGGTGCAGTTCCTACCCACCCACCTATTGCTCGAGACTTTACTAAACTATGCAAAGTATTTTCTAGTCTTGGAGGCATGCCGTATTTAGGGTCAGATTCTTATGTGGATTCGAGACCATGGATCCACGATTGTGAGAGGATATTTGGTTTGATGGATCTGATTGATGTTATGGGAAGGCAGCTGGCTACCTGGAAGCTGCAAGGTGAGGCGCTAAGCTAGTGGGAGGTTATCGAGGCTAAGACTGATGTGGCTGATATTTCTTAGGTTGAGTTTTGTAGGAGGTTTGAGATCAAGTTTCTTTCTCGAGCAGAGGAAGGTGAACAAATAGGGAAGTTTATCCATCTCAAGCAAGGAGATATGACTGTCAAGGAGTATGTGAACCAATTTAATGAACTAGCTAAGTTTGGTATGGAGTTGATTTGCACACCACACAAGAAAGCTCTTAAGTTTGCTAAGGGATTAAATCAGCCACTTCAGGATTTAGCTATGGGTCATATTCCGATGGGTGTTACCTATGAGAGGCTAGTGGAGATGACCTTGCTAAACACCATCTCTAAGAAAGAAGTAAAGGAAGAGGCTCCAAATATTGCAGAGCAGGAGCAATAGAATGGTTAGAAGAAGGGAGGATTTGGAATGAAGGGGAAGATTTGAAGGACTTGAGATGCACTAGGTGTAGCAGGCAAGGACATTTTGCTAAGGATTGTGGGGGTGGATCTCTCTAAGATAAAGCATTATAACTATGATAAGTATGGGCATGTGAAGCGAGCTGGCAAAGCACCACCGAAAGCTCCTATTTAGACTTCTACTCTGGTGGTTCTGGCTTATGCACTAGAGGGAGTTCCTAGCTTAAGTGCATAGCCAGTGGTAGACAAGGGTAAGAAGGTGGTGATCGAAGGTATGTTAATTCTCTCTGGTTTATCTATTTGTGCATTATTTGACACTAGAGCTTCACATTCTTTTATCCCTAGTAGACTTGTAGACGATTTGCACTTAAACACTAGTATTGTCCCAGACCCTATAGTTGTGTCAAACCCCGTAGGAGGATCGGATAATTTGTCTATGTTGTGTAGGGGTTTGAAGTTTTTTATCTTAGGGGTTGAGTTTGATTGTTATGCCTTTGTTTTGGGATTCTCTGAATTTGGGTTGATATAGGCATGGACATGTTGATATGTATGCTGCAATTTTAGACTGTGATAGGAAGGTTGTTGGGTTGAGCACATGTAGTGGATGTAGCTTAGAGGTTTATTGCGACCCTCGAGGATTTGTAATGTTGAGCTACTTATATTCGTTTGACTATCATATGATGAGCTTAGTACAGTGCCTATAGTTAGAGAGTTTCTTGATATTTTTAATGAGGTTACCGATCTCCCGCCCTAGAGAGAGATTAAGTTTAGGATCTATCTAGTTGAGAATGCTAGACCTATCGCCTTACCATTGAGCCATATGGCTCTAAAGGAAAGACGTGAGTTGAATAAGCAGATTAATAAGCTGTCAAAGAAGGACTTCATTCGAAGGAGCACTTCAGAGTGGGGAGCACCGGTCGTCTTTTCCAAAAAGGCAAATAGTTCTCTCAGACTGTGTTGATTATAGGGAGCTTAATAAACCAATGAAGAAGAATCGTTGTTCATTGCCTCACATAGACGATCTCTTCAACCAGTTAGTTGGAGCTAGATATTTTCTCAATTGGATTTAGCCACTGGATTTCATCAGTTGCATGTAGCCGAGGACGGTATTCCAAAAATAACATTCCGTACACCTGATGGATTGTATGTGTGGTTAGCCATGCCGTTTGGAATAACCAATGCACCTGCCTAGTTTGTGGATTTGATGAGCCAAGTTTTTAGAGGGTTGCTAAATAAGTTTATGGTGGTATTTGTGGATGATATTTTGGTTTATTCGAAGAGTAGAGAAGAGCATGCATTGCATTTGGAGGAGGTACTTAGGACACTCCGTGCACATAAGCTTGAGGTTAAGTTTTCAAAGTGCTACTTTTGGAGAGAGGAGGTATGTTTTTTGGGACACATCATTTTAGAAAGTGGTTTAGTAGTAGACCCTAGTAAAGTAGCAGCAATTCAGGATTGGCATGTTCTGAAGAATGCCACGGAGGTGAGGAGTTTCCTTGGTATGGCGGGCTACTATTGCAAGTTCATTAAGGACTTCGTGAGGATTTCTGCTCCACTGACTCGTTTTACCAAGAAGAATCTAGTCTTTTCATGGGATGCAAAGTGCGAGTATGCTTTCATTAAATTGAATGAGGTGTTAACTAATGCACCCGTGTTGGTGTTACCGGATGGGATGAAGACATTTTTAGCTTATACCAATGCTTGTTTAATGGGGTTTGGCGTGGTATTGATGCAAGAAGGAAGAGTGGTGAGTTATGCGAGTCGGTAGTTAATGACCGATGAGAGGAAGAGTGGCTGCATACGGATCACATGTCCCTAAAGTATTTACTCTCCCAAAATGACTTAAACTTGAGGAAATAAAGGTGGATGGAGTTCTTGGCATCTCATGACTTTGATATCTCTTATATCCCGGGCAAGGGTAATGTAGTAGTAGATGCTTTGAGCAGATAGCAACCAGTGTTGAGTCTCTTATTCGTAGAGTGGAGACATTTGGAGTATATATCTACTTTTGATTTTGGACCATCATCGGATATTACCCCTTGATTACTACCAGACATAGATGTGCAGCCTGTCCTGATGGAGCATATCGGATCTAGGCAAAAGGAGGATGAGGAGCTAGTTGATATTATAAAGAGGATTGGTAGAGGGGAGTCATCGAGTCACTTGAGGCATTATGCCATGGACTCGAGTGGATGGTTACAGAGAGATGGTAGGCTTTGTGTTCCTTGTAGTATAGATTTGGTAGATGCAATATTGGCATAGTCTCACTATTCTAGGATGACCATTAATCCCGATGGTGATGATATGTATAGGGACATGAAGGGAGTTTTCTATTGGCTTGGTATGAAGAAGCAAGTGGAGGGGTATGTAGCAAGATGTATGGCTTGCCAGAGGGTGAAGGCAGGGCAAAAGAAGCCAGAAGGATTATTGCAGCCACTAGATATTCCTCAGTGGAATTGGGAGAGTATTTTCATGGATTTTATTGATGGTATACCTAGGAGTAGGAGAGGAAATAAGAGCATTTGGGTCATAGTAGATCGGTTGACCAAGTGCGCTAATTTCATATCAGCGAGGAGTAATAGGACGGCAACAATATTAGCAGCTATTTATGTGTAAGAGGTCGTTAGGCTACATGGAGTTCCCACTAGTATTGTTAGTGATCGAGAGTTCCCACTAGTATAGTTAGTGACTGAGACTCACTTTTCACTAGCGAGTTTTGGAAGGGTCTATTGGAGGCTTTGGAGACCGGGTTGAGTTAGAGTACTGCTTATCATCCGTAGACCGACAGACAGAAATAGTAAATCGGGTTTTGGAGGATTTGCTACAGATGTGGATCATTGATTTTAGAGGATCATTTACGATTGGTAGAGTCTACCTACAATAACAGTTATCAGGCTAGTATGGGGACGACACCTTTTAAGGCATTGTACGCAGACAATGTAGATCACCGGTGTGTTGGTGGGATATGATAGATTGGATTATTTTTAGGCTATACATTGTTAGAGAGACATTGGAGAAGGTGGATCTAATCTGTAGGAAGATGAAGATTGCACAAGATAAGCGGAAATCGTATGCTGACATGAGGCATACGGAGCTGGAGTTTGTAGTGGGATACATGGTATTCGTGAAAGTTTCGCCTCTTAGGCCTGTGATGAGATTTTTTTCATTAGGGAAGTTAGTACCAAGATTTGTAGGACCTTTCCTAATAGTGGCTAGAGTAGGGAAGTTGGCATATAGAGTTAAGATTTTAGAGAAGCTGGCTGGGGTACATGATGTTTTCTACATGTCGCACTTGCGAAAGTGCTGGCACAATACGGCTACCGCAATCGAGCCGAGTCAGTTGGAGTAAGTAGAGGTTAAGCATGAGTTGCTTGTTCGTTGTGCACTCACTTGTATTTTAGATTATGGTACAAAGCGAATCCGCGATAAGGAAATTAGACTTGTCAATTTCAGTAGGGAGATGATCCTGCGGAGAGTACATTAGAGCCCGAGGAGAAGATCTGAGCTTCCCACCTATAACTCTTTTCAGTATTTCAATTTGAATATTTACTTAGTTTAGAGCTTTTGAGTTAGGACTTAGGTGGTATAACCTTTAGGTAGAGACCTTTAGATGATCAGAATGGCTGTAAACATGTCAATAGGACATGCTATGGGTGATGGATGCTAATGGATGAACATGGATGCTTATGGATGTATTGGTCACACTGTATGCTTCTACACTTAGCACAGTATATTCTTTAGGTACACACACTTATATATTGTTTCATGATATTCCTTATGATAAAGTGCTAACGAATGTCAGGCATATGGATATAGAATTATCAGTATATCATTTAAGGTGTTGCATACATTTGGATGCATTGCATGAGCATTTTGCATAAAAAGAAGGTTGACTGACCAGTAGACCAACTACTTTTACATTAGTATAGATTCATGTGCATCTCATATCGCATACACATATACATGTTGCATTAGAAATTATTTTTAAGGACTATGGTTACACGTGGATGGTGGATGAGTATACGGATGATAGTATTGGTTGTTGTGTACGAGTTATATTGTTCCGTCCTTGAATATTTCGGGGACAAAATCTTTTTAAGGGGAAAAAATGTAACACCCTAGAAATTTAAGAGGAGATTAAAATAAATGAAAATAAGGACTTAATAGTAAATTTTCATAAACATACGAATTTGGCTATGGAACTTGCACCATCGTGTCCGTAACGATTTTCCAGAAAATTTTCATAGATAACATGTTGTAATTAGAGATTTGTATGAGAGAATTACGAGCGATAGAACGAGAGATGAAAATTAATAATAGAAAGTAAAATATACAAAAAAATACGTAAAAAGGCCAGATCGACCAGTACATAGGCTAGGTCGACTAGTGACGATCGACCCAACCCTAGGGGCGGTCGACCGACCTTTGTAAAATCGGTGTCTTTTGGTGCCTGTGTCGAACGATTAAACAGTTGTGATGGTTGCTTACATGCAAAGAGATGGATGTGTGGATTAGATCTACACTTGAGTTGATATGATGGCCCTAGTTTCTAACCTAACACTATAAATGAATCTCTAATCTAAACCTTGAAGCTTTTGTAAGTCGACCAATAACAAAACTCTGTCCAAATTTCTACTAAAACCCTACTATTTCACCCAATTCCCAAAATTAAAAAAAATTACATAACAAAACCCAAATTAGAATCAAATCCAAAGCAAATTTAAGAAGCAAGGCAGGAAATCAAGGAGGAGAGCTACTTGTTGGAGGCCAATCTTCTTGGGTCTAAAGCTTATGCTATCTATGAGTGGGCACAGATTAATAATTTGATTAATGTAGTTGATTTTAAACTATTTTAAATGATTAGAATTTCAGAAATCCTATAATTAACTTTTTAAATTTGAAATGGCTTTACTAAACCCTAAATTTTAGAATTTAATTTGAAATAGAATTATGAAATTGGTTAATTTGAATTTGCTATGCTAGATTGAGAACCTTAGATTAGAAAACCCCAAATTGATTGAAATTTGAAAAATAATTAACTGGAAATTAGGGCATTAATTAACTGGAATTATCGACATTTAAACCTAAATTAATCGACAATTAAAAATGGTTCGAAACCCTAAAATTTGAATGCAAACGATCGATCGGAGATTTTCTAGGTCGACCAGTAGCGGTCAACCTAGGAAATTCTTCAGTCGATCGTCCAAGTTAAAAATGGAATTTTTTGTTTTTGGCATATGGCCCAAATTAAACAGATAAAAAATTATATAATTAAGTATCAATCTATGTACTTAGTGAACTGGTTACTGAGCTAATTTTGGCTATGTATTTCAAATTGTTTGATTTTATTATGGGCGATGTATATCGCATAAACAGAGTTGATTAAGGTAATTTATTTTGCAATAGGCTGTGGGATGTTCTGTACAGGTGAGCGCAACACAGTTGGAGACACTTTTTGAGAGAGCCCGATACTAACAGAAGATCTAGGTACACATGTTTCTGGCACAACATAGTATAGGTGGACGACGGTGCAGTATAATAAGTGGTTATAGATGTTGGTTAAATTATAGCTTGGTACTAGCGAGAGTTCTTATGGAGCCCTGGTGTAGTACAATAAGTGGCATATTGGTATAGTTGTTCTCATTTTGGCTGATCATTAGTGTGAGGTTCGATCAGTGAATTTGACCCATTTGATGCACATCCTTTATCACTTAGAGTAGATTTAAAGTTAATTCCACTTAATCATCTTATTAATCTTATTCTCATTCATCAGACTTTTGTTTGGCTCGTTCCTTTTCCATCTTTTTCTCCCCACCACAGGTGGAAAGGGTGGTAGTTGATTTGCCCTTTTTGGATACTTGGAGAGAGTACTGCTTCATTTGGAGTCCGCTTTTATCACATATTCTCTTCATGTATCATTTTTTCATATTAATACCGTTATTTTCTTATATCAAACTATGAGGAATATATTTTGCTATGTACTCTGATTTGGATTTCGTAGTGATATTTTTTTGAGTCTTTGATTTGATATTTTCTAAGACTGGTATTTTCTATGATATTATTATATCTTATTTCTTCAGATGTGATATGTTTTGGATAGTTTGCTTATCTTACTGATGTGATACATTATGAGATTACATCTTTTATTTTAGTCTCTAAGATGTTAAAGTTTTAAAAACCCTAACGATCTGCATTTCTCAACTTGACAGCGTTTGAAGCGTGTCGGGAGGTGCTGGTTGTCACATCTATGAACCTACCGATATATTCCTTCAAAGTGGAGTCTCCTTACCTAAGTTGTATAAATCCTTCCAATTGCAAATTCACCTCAACCCTAAACATAAATCGCGACTCAAAGCAATTTCTGAACTGAACCCAAGTGATAACTCTATCAGCATTCTCCTTAGTCACAGCAGTCCACTAATCTAAGGTCTTTCCTTTAAGATGCCATACCACCATTCTCCTCTTAGTCTGATCCTCCCATCCAAGTTCCTAAAAGATACATTCATAATTGTTAATCCAAGTCTTCATTTCAATAAAACCTTCAACTCCCGTATACACCTTTCCACCCATTTTTCTGGAAGTCCTTGCACATCTTGGGAATTCTATAGGGCGGGGTGCTGCTTCAACAAGTGGGGCAGTGGGTGCTGCCAGTGCAGCTTGTTGAGGAATGGGAATTTTTCCTATATATCTCAGGTATTGCTTGAACCATTTAGGCATCCCTCAGATAGTGGGTATCTCTTGGGAAGAGGGTTTTCCAGCCTCAAAAGAACGATTTTCAGTCCAACCATCTGTTGGTTTAAACTTTTAGTTACAATTTCCTAAAATAGTATTATTGCAGAAATAAAAGATTTGTCTAGTGTGTTTGCATATGTACAAAATAGTATATATAGTAGGGTTTTTAAAATATAAAAATATGCACTCATAGGTTTACCTATTCTAATTAGTTGGGCAACCTAAGCTCTGACACCAAATGTAACAACTCGCCTCGAAACAGGCCTAATTATCGACCCAAAAAAGTCCCATCGAACATTAGACCCATTCCAAAGCTGACTGTTGGTTAGTAAAATTGATACAATACACAAAGTTATCTACTAATGTTATCAGAACCTCATAGCGGAAAGGATAAAATATAATATCGAAAACAATACCCATTTTATAAAAATTCAAATTCTAAAAAAAACATAACATTCCAATATCCGTAGCACAATATCTCAAAATACAATATCATCATGTCTAAAATGGGTACATCAATGTATATATATATATATATATATATATATATATAAGTAGATAGATAATAGCCACAAGACTCTGCTGTTGCCTTCGATCTCCTAGATCTGCAACATCTTCTCTAACATGTGTTGTAGTGAGGAGGGAGTCAGAAAAATAATGTCTGGTGAATAAAATCTCATGTCTTTCTATAACAATACTTGGGCGGTATAATTTAGATAAGATTATGTCTTGTGCATTCTAACTATATTCTATATATAATTTCTCCAACTACAAGCACTAAGGCTTTTCCAGCTCAATTATATAACCTACACTCTTCCAATCCAACTTTATAACTTACCCTCATCTGTAGGCAAAGACCATTCGCAGTCCCACACATCTACTATCAATCATATTCTTAATAATGTGAGAGAAAGTATCCAAGCCACTTAATACCTTTTAATGGGAATTAGGCAGACTCTGGCCATTTAATACCTATATATTTGGCAGGTCCCCATCATTTAATACCTAACCCGAGACAGACCCCTCTCTGGTACAATCTAGCTGACATCGCATGGAATCTCATCAAGCCACTTAATGCTTCTTTATGGAAGAAGCAGACCCTACAATAGCTACTTAATACCTCGAATCAAAAGTGGACCCTTCCCGAGATTTCCTACTACCATGCCTAAACGCTGACCCCAACAATTTAATACTTCCTAATGAGGAAAGAGGCGGACCTGCAATAGCCACTTACTACCCTCAATTCTCAAAGCATGTTATACGTATTATGACTCGTAATTCAATTTGTAACGTCTCACATTAATCCGACTATTTGTAGGCACTGGTAGCCAGATTAACTAGGAAGGCTTACCCTATAGAATTTAGGACTAACCTAACATCCTTAACGGGTACTTATTATAGGCAATGTCTCACATCAGCCCCAAAGTCACAATGCCGGCAGCCAGATTAGCTGGGCATACTTCCATGTGCTTTGACTGACCTCACATCACTATAATTTAGTCATAATTTACACTCTCCTAACCACAATACCATATACCTCACCGCATTCTATTAAGGCTATAAAGAAAGATTCTTTATTCTGCCACTAATCGTAATCATCCTTAACTTCCATCCTATGGGGTCTAATGCTAATTACTAACCTATTTATTATGCTATTAATATGTTATTTATACGTTAATATATATATATATATATATAGACATGTAACTAGAATATTCCTAAGCATGCGAAGATTGTACCCTATATTAACGGTTAAATGTCAAAAGTTCCACTTTATACAAGTCTAGCTCCATATCATAACATACAATTTAACTAATATCCTGAGCCCAACAATAGACTTGTTTAAGAAATTGGAACCAATTAACAAACCTATTATATATTAATATAGTAGAATCAACATTAATAGAATTTACAATTTAATATTTTTGCACTATATTTAACTTTCACATATAAAAAGGAAAAGAGATTCATGTTTAAATTATGGAAATAGGCAGTGCAAACTATGAATAGAAGAATCCATATTTTACACACCATTTCCTAACTTTTAGAACCATCAATCGTATTAAAGGAGAAACATGAGAAGTGGAATAGAATGTAAAATACTAAAATTGCAATAACTACACAAATTATACTATTTTAATATAGAATAATTGGGATCCCAATAATATATGAATTAACATTTCGCATTTGGGAAATTTTGGGGGTTTAGATTTGAGGTTTTCGTGAACTAAAATTCACTTAAGCACATATCAAATCCAACCTATACTATAAAATAACTAAAATGAGAAAAACTAAGATTTCCACTTATAGATGATTCACAGCTTTCTCCTTTGGATTTGAATACGTCTGCTTCTCTTTCCTCTAATCAAACTTCTTCCTTTTCGAACATATAATAATTCGGTTGTATATTAATTAGATTCGGAGTTTCAGGGATTAGAGGAGAATATAATTAGAAATTGAATATTAATATCTAAAATACTTTACCTGAAAGCCTTAAGAAATTTCTGAATCGTGGGGAAGATACTAACAGAGCTTCACTTATATTTCCAAATAATTTTTAAATAAAAGTGAAGGGGCTAGCCTATTATTATTTATAGTGGTTAGAAGTCACCAGAACCATCGACCCACTGATCGATTTCCCTTCCTCAAGTGATCGACCACTAGTGGTTGACCGACCTAAGGAAGGCGGTAGACCGACCCAAGGAAGGCGGTCGACCGATAGCTTGTATTTGGCAACGTATTTGTTGTTTTTGTTTTTAACAATTTATTTAATTCCTCAATTAATTTTTAACGTTAATGTTTATTTTAACATTTTTTCTTAACCCCATCCCTAATCAACGTTAATTTTAAATTTCAATTTCGTAGCATTAACTATAAATTTGAATTTGAATTCCATTTGAATTATTTTGAATTCGAAAACTTCAAACGTCAATAATTTTTGAACTCCAATTACAAAACTTTATATATGGAAATTGATCAGAAAATCGCAACGAATGCGACTGTCTAACTTCCATGGCCAAATTTCAACATTTACAAAACTTCCATTTTTAGCCTCATTATTAACTAATTATTTCTTATTAATTTTTATGTGGTGTTACAGTTTCCCCCCTTAAAAAGAATTTCACCTCCGAAATCCCTAAGGGACAGACAATGTAACGTGAAGTAAGCATCCATGATATATAACCATGTTATCTACATAACCATCTACTTAACTGAAAGTGCAATATGATTATATATGCCGGCAAACTATAATTGAGCTTAATCCAGGCGTGTAAGCAAGGTCATGACATATAGGCATGTATGCAATCATCCTAAACATGCAAAAAGTTCTACATAAATATAAAATTGATAGCAAAAAGTGTGGCATCCATTCCCTACCATCCAATCTAGCAACCATAATGCAACCAAAACTTAATTTTTGAGAGAAAAAATTTACTAGAAAAAGCTCAGGTGTAGAAGTCCCCATCTTCTCATTAATTTCCTATGTGCTTTCTACCGGATTATCTCCCTATTGTACTCGAACCAACCTAATTTCTTTGTTGTAGAGCTTTCTATTCCCGTACTCCATGATGCGTGTGGTAGCAGAGGGAGCTATCGGCTCTGTAACAACCCGTAAAATGACCATAATTAAATGGATTAAATTGAATTAAATATAATAAGATAGACTATGGAAATTTTATAAAAGTCACAATTTGACCATGAAATTTATTTCATTGCGTTCGTGGAAAAATTCTAATCTGTTTCCATATATAATATGCCAAAACGGAGCTCAAACAAAGAAGTTATGAGCATTTGAAGTTTTCAGATTTAAATTAATTTAGTTTGAATTCAAATTCAAATGAGAAATTAATTTAGGGTTTAAATTTCAAAAAATTAGCTTGGGGGTAATTAAACATTTAATTAACGTATAACGTTAAAAATTTGATTAGGGAATAAAATAAATTGTGCAACGGAAAAAAATAAACGTCCCCGAAATAGAAGAGCGGTCAACCCATATAGGTCAAACGGTCGACCTTAGCGGTCGATCGTCGCACATAGACGATCGATCACTTGGCAGCTTTCGTGGCTAGTGGAGGCTAGGGTTTGAAGCTATGTTATATTGAGTTGTACGCTCCAAATTTATCCGTTGTTTACATACTTCCATCATATGGTTCTGGTGCATTTCAACCTCTATAAATAGAACCCTACCTTCTCTACTTTCTATACATATTATTTTGGGGAATCCAATGAAACTCTGCCATTGTTATCTCTCCAAATTAGATTTAGAAACTCTATATAGAATTCAGGTAAGAACTCAATTCATTCTCTAATTATTTATTCTACCTCCAACCTATTCTTATTTTGCTCTTTCTTCAATCGTTCTGAATCTAATGAAAATATATACATCTTCCCTATTGTGTATATATCAAAAGGGAGAGATTCTAAAGGAGATTGAAAGGCGTGCAAATCTAAGGAAAGTAAAGCTAAGATTGTTCTGTGAGTGGAAACCTCGGTATTTCTTTTTCAGTAATTGTTTAGTGTATCTCTATGGATTTGAATATGTCTTAGGGATTTGGGATTGTGAAAATACGATAGGTAAAATCCCCAAAAATTCTTTTCTATTTCGAAATATCAATATTATGTTGAGATTCTCAATTATTTACATTAATTTAATGGAATTTTTTTTGATTACATAATTTTTGATAATTGCATAGTCTATTCCACTTCTCCTTCTTCTTTGGTTCAATTTATGATTCTTCAATGAAATAAGGGGTTTAGATTACAGATTTTATTTGTAGTTTACACCACTTATTCCACACAAATTCCCTTCTTATTTTTTTAAAGTGGAGTTAAATAAAAAATGGAGTTTAAATTGCAATCCTATTGTTTAGGATTTTCCATTGAATTAGTGTAATAAATTAAGTTTCTATTTTATTTACAAGCCTATTATTGCAGTTTTGGTTATGAATATTTATTTCCTGTTTTGGATATTAGAATCTCTTGTTTTGATATGTTGAAATCTTGAGAATTTGAAGAAAAGGGACTTGTAATAGTATTTGGTTAGGAAATTGACATTTAATGCTAGTTTAGGGTGTAAAATCCATGCGTTTAAAATTTATTAGGTGCAGATATTTATTTATCTCTATTAGTGTAATTAACATATAATTATTGGGTATATGGTGTAGTTAATTAGGTATTTATTTTCGTTTATTTCCCTAATTAGGAATGTAAATTGATTGTTAGGCGAAAATAAGAGGAAACTCTTATTTAGCCTAATTATTATTCTAAGGCATAATAAGGAAGAATCCCTATAAGGTCTTATTTAAGAAATGATGAGATGAGTATTATTATATATATGGAGTGTTTTTAATTTATGGCTATGTCATAAGGATGCGAGGTCAATAGACTTACATGACGAAAATTAGCCCTTCGCTTTGAGGCTACCAGCAGTTGTGTACACTTCCTATTGATGTGAGATATCCTTACGATAAATATTTATAATGATGCGAGGTTAGTTCCAAATTCTATAGGGGAAATCTGTCCAGCTAATCTCGCTACCGTTCCTACGATTAGTTGGACATATGTGAGAAGTCATTATGAGTATGGGTCATAGTAAGAGGGGCCTGCTTCGAGGTATTAAATGGTTGTTTGGGGGCCCGCATCTTTTCCCCAAATAAAGTATTAAATCGCCTAGGGACACGTGGTATCTCTACAAGAGTCTGCTTCTAGATAAGGTATTAAGTGACTGATTGAGGGTCTGCCTTTCCAAATAAAGAAGTATTAGGTGACTAGAGATTCCATATGATGCCAGCTAGATAGTACCATTGAGGAGCACGCCTTGGTAATAAGTATTAAATGATGGGATCTGCCTTAATTAAGGTATTAAATGACCAAAGTCTGCCTATTTTCTAATAAAAGGTATTAAGTGGCTTGAGCACTATCTCTTGCATTGCTAGCTATTTATGACGTGGGATTTGGGTTATGAGATTTTAGAAACCTGCTTCTGGAATGGAAGGTATTAAGTGGTTAGTTGAGGACCCGCCTCATTTCCTTATAAGAAGTATTGAATGGTTTTATGTTTGTAGACATATTCTTATTTTGAAATATACTGCCCAAGTACTGAAAAGATAAGACTCGAGGTTTTCAGTCAGCGGACATTTGTTGTTATGACTCCCTCCTCATTACTACATAGGTTATGGATGGACTAATGCGGCTATGATTCTTAGAGGTGGAGAAGCTTGGCTTGTGGTATTATTTATCATTATTACTTGTTTTTATGTGTACCCATGTATTTAGAACATTGTTGTAATGGATTTATGATATAGTTCGATGGTATTTTGTATAATGAGATTTTATGGTTTTGAAATAAATGGGTACACTTTGCTATTATATTTTATTCCATCCGCTGTGAGTATTGAAAGATTAGTTATGGCTCTATATTGTTATTTCATTTTCCAACCAGCAGCCTTCCTTAGAATGGATCTAAGCTTCGATGGGCCTTTTCTAGGTCGAAAGTTAGGCTGTTCCTGGTGAAATTTGGTATCAGAGCCTAGGCTACCCGATCAGTAGGAAAAACTATACGTATGAGAGACGTACTTGTTATTTTGAAAAGGTTTTTCAAAAAGAATTTTCAAAATCTTTACTATATATATATAGACACACACACCCCCTTTTCTTGAACATAAGCATACATACTAGGAAACCATTTTCTTTCAGCATATAATTACTATCTTAGGAAAATGTCACTAAAGATTTAACCTACAAATAGTTGATATGGCTAATAATCATTCTTCTTCTGAATCGGGAAATCCTACCCGTGGAAGACCACTCATTCGTGGAATGCCTGAATGGTTTAGATAATATCTTAGGACTGCTAAGCATATTCCTATTCCTCCAGCCACACCGATGGCACCTATTGCCCCGCCTGCCAATGTCGTCCTCGTACTATTGATTTCCCTAAGTAGTGTAAGGACTTTCTCAATATGGGAGGGAAGACATTCTCTAGAACTGAAGGATATATGGGTTAGTAACTTCAAGAAAATATTTAGAGGGCTTGGTTGGGATGATCAGCTAAGAAGAAGAATAATGGCTTGGCACCTCAAGGGAGAAGCTTTGGACTGATGGAAATTTGTGACTGATGAGCACCTTGGAAGAATATTCTCTTGAGATGAATTTGTAACAACCCGTATATTTGAACCATTTAAATTGACAATAATCCACATAACAAAATAGTGCAGCGGAATTACAACATAGTCATAAGAGTAGTTCATGAAGCTACCCATAAATACAACAATGTCTCAAATAAAATGAAATAGAACAACATAGATGTACAATAGTGTCCAAATAGAAAGAGTAATACAGATAAAGTGAAGATAATGATAGTCTTCGGTCTTCAGCTCCAAGTAGAACAGCAACAGCAATCCTCAGTCTGATCCGAGCATAAGCCAAACAAACACTCGAATCAGGACATATATTCTTATACAGATAATATGATTCAGACTTGGAAATAACATTAACTCAAAGATGAATGGAATAAACATCTTTCAGGATCCGTTAAACTATCTATACATAGTAGTGTACGATAAGTAGATAATGTCTAACAGTAAAGTAAAATATCAAGATAGTGTTAAGGCATCACCATTATTCCCCTTAACACATTTTATATAAGCATCATAGTCTATACAACACTGTAAACTCCACCGTAAACTAGTGGGCTATCAGGGAGTACTCCATAGGTATAATACAAAACAAATTCATAGTGGTCACGTATAGGGCTACAAGTATGACAAGGCACATGAGGCAATACCCAAGGCAGTGAAACTACCATTTGCCTGGTCCGGACTGGTGAGAACGCATCGCCGCAACGATCGCAACACCGCGAAACAACACTCCCAAATCAAGGGTGCGCACCAATCAATAACCAGTAATGAGTAGTTTACGAAGAAGTGTGTCCGCTCGAGGTAGCTAACCCCATTTGGCCCGTCACGGCTCCTGTTTTAGTCATTTCCAATTCGACACAAGTGTCAAGGCTATCAATTATCGTTCACTTTCTTCAATCATCAACGTACGTCATTCCAACCACTTCATTCTGGATCACATTCCACGCATAGTTATTAAAGTGGTTTTCGATTTAGACAGTGAGTATGACCCTAACCGATTCCGGTCTCTTTAATAACCTTCGTAATTATTTTACCGATTGGTTGGTTAGTATGTTTCAAAGAAAATCAAATTCAATTTCAATTAAAATTTATAAATCAACATTTCATTTGTCTTTCCAAAACAATTTCCAAATTTTGCGTTTCAAAACTACTCAATTACCATTTCAAAACTCCATAATTCAATTTCAATTTTTATTTAAACAATTCAAATATTGATTTAAATACGAATATAAGTTTCATTTTGAAACCATCTAAATTAATTTAACTTTAAAATCAATTTAAATTCATTGATCGACTTCATTCAATATTCGTTAAGTTAATTTATCATTCGAAATAATTTCTATTTAGTTTCCAATTCATTAAATCAATTTAAGTTTTCCTGTATCATATCAAACTTCCAAATTTAGTTAAATTAAATTCGTCAAATCAAATTCTTTAAATTTCAAGTCTTATATTAATTTCAATAAATCGACTTTTATTTCTTTTCGAAGAAATTCGATTTCACTTATCTACTTATTTAATTTAAACAAATTCCAAAACTTAATTATTATAGAACTCCATTCCACTTATTAAAGAAGTTCAATTTCAATTATCAAAGAATTCAATTTATTTAATTATTAATAATTCCATCATATTAAATTATTGAATAATTTCAAAACTTAATTATTAAATCATTTCAAAACTTAATTCAATCATTTCTTAAATTAAACAATGTTCTTTCATCAATTACTTTGTTAGTATTTTGTTTCAGATTATTAAACATTAACATTTAAATTTCACTAGAATTCAAATTCCAACTTCATTTGAAACCCCTATTATTTTATTCAAATAAAATCTTTATTTTATTTTTTTTTCTTTTTTTTCAAATTATTGACCAATCGAGTTTTATTTAATTTTCTATCCAAGGTCAAAGTTTTATTTGGGTATCTATCATTTCGACCCGATTCCATTTCAATTCAAAAATCAAAGCATAGCAAAGGGAACTTGCAGTGTGATAACTGGGATGGTGTCAAAGTAAATAAACAATCAATAGCAAACATCAATAACAATCCAATAATTTATTTAAATAATCCCGAAATAATCATATTAATTTACATTTGTTATTTATGCAAATTAATATAATTATTCCTAGAATCTACACTATCATTTCATGTAGATTGAATATTATTAGACTAACATTTATACGGGTCTTCACTTGTCATCCATTATTCAATTTTATACTACAACAATTTACACAACATACATTCAATGGTTCAAGGTGTAGTTAACACTATTTCTACGTGTCAATTTATTTAACATTTAATGGGTCAAATTTAACTAATCAAGTTCAACATATAAATCCATTTTAAATTGTTAACTATCCTATATCACTTCAATTGTATATAATTTATCATTTTAACAATAACAATTTCCATCCAATTTTAACATCACAAAACCATCATTTATCAACCAAACTTGTATAAGAATATAAGTCATGAAAATTAATTCACCTTTCGTGGATAAAGAAATTGACAGCGAAGCACGAAGAAGCAAGAATGGAGTCGGTACAACACGAACAAACAGACACTGAAATTATCGACAAAAGAAAGACGATATTAATTCAATGAACGTTCATATATAATCTATAAAATCATATAGATGTGCTTACCAATGACGAAGAGAATAACCAAAGCTGAGAAATTTGATGTTGCTGCAAATGGAATTCAACCGGTTGCTTCTGCATACAACAGAGAAGAGAAACGGTTACTATATTTCGGTACAAAATATACATACTGCGTATATTTTCGTCTATAATTAAAACACAATAACACTTAATTGTACAGCAAACTGTACACTTTCAGTTTCTTGCAAAACAATACTATTTCTTTTTCTTTTTTTTAAACGACACTGTTGCTTCAAAATTTCTTTAAAACAAAACCAAGACTTCAAACCTATGCAGTTAAAGCGCTCAGCGGATTCAAAGCGGTGGAGGTGCAAAAAGTCATAGCGAGGATACAGCGAGGATATAGCGGGATATAGCGGATCGCTCTAGAATAGCATATAAAACTCGTACTTAATGTTTTTTCAAATATATAAATGGTAATTAAACGAAAAAATATCATTCAATTGAATTATAATTAATACATAAATAATTTTAAATAAAAACATGTGCGAATATACTTTAAATAAACATAAAACTGTTATATAACATAATTGAATTTAGTAGAATATTAGAGTATTTTCATTTCTAAAAATATATTAAAAATTAAATCAAATAAACAAGTTTCATAATTTTTATAATGTATAAATGCAATTTTTCAATTCATTTTATTAAAGAAGATATAGCGGAAATAGCGGAATATAGCGGGAATAACGGGATATAGCGGAAATAGCGGGGCTTAAAGTGGAAAGGCTATATTTTAGGGCTATATGGAAAAATCGTAGCGGTAGAAATCCGCTATGAGATATAGCGAGGTTATAGCGGGGTAATAGCGGGGCATTAACTGCACAGCTTCAAACACA
This sequence comes from Allium fistulosum, assembly GCA_030737815.1. Taxonomy (NCBI): domain Eukaryota; kingdom Viridiplantae; phylum Streptophyta; class Magnoliopsida; order Asparagales; family Amaryllidaceae; genus Allium; species Allium fistulosum. The sequence continues at coordinate 1,410,165,140 of CM060903.1, forward strand.
CTGACTATATGCATGTACACGTTTTTCTACACACACAGCACCATTCACACGCACGCGGCAAGAAACATGGTGGTGGCGCGAGACTGGACGGGTTTGGTGGCTGGAGGCCACGGAAATTGTGTAAGGGCAGTAATAAGTGGTGGGTCTGGGTAGGCGCGTGTGTACAGGTGGGGAAAGAGAGACGGGCTGGAGTGCACTGGAGGAAAATGGGGCTGGAGTGGGGATGTGGTTTCGTTTGTTCAAGGCCAGGGGAGGAGGCGTACGGCTGTGGTGGATGAATGGGCTGGGGAAGTGGTGGTGCGCGCGGTGGATGGGGCGGCGGAGCTGGGAGGTGGTGCGGGTCCAGGTCAGGGGCGGCGGAGCTGGGAGGTGGTGCGGGTCCAGGTCAGGGGGTGACGCGCGCGTGCTGGGTATACGGCAGGAAGGGGAGGGCGCAGGCGAACGGAAGCGAAATCGGGCGGTGGGAGGAGCGGAAGTGACGCGTAGGAGGAGGGTGGAGGGTGCGTCGGCTGGTGGGAAGGGTGTGAGCTTTATAAACTTCTTTTGGTGTTTGACAGTAAAATGAAAGGAGAATAAAGAAGAAGAAAAAGAGAATGGAGGTGAGGGAGAAAATAAAGATGACGAAAGTAGGTAATTCGTACTTGTAGAAATTGAATGATAATGAAGACTAAGTTTCCCTTTTAAATTTTATAATTCCCAGTAGTATTCTCTTTTTGATTTCCGAAACGGCATCCCAATTTCCAAGTCACAGCTACCAATTGCCAACCACTCTAATCAATGCACCCCAGCCAATTTTATTTTCAAATTTTTTTCTTTTGAATGGTTATGGGTTGTTTGATTTGGGCTGAATACGGTTTAACTGGTCTGTCCGGAACGGTTAAATTAACGCGACGTTTTACGTCGGACTCCGATTCGCGCAAAAGAATATACCGTTTTGATCAGCGCGACGAGACGCTTCCAACGGTACACAGATAATTGTGGTACGATTGAATTATAAAAATTCGAATTTTATGCTAACGAGAAAATGTAGGAAAAATGCAGAAAAATAAGATCGACGGAGCTAAAGAAGTCCGATTTTGGAAAACAAAAAATGACGTCTCTACCAGAAGATGATTTAGAATTTTTCTATGTAAAAATATTCAGGTTCGGGAGATAAAATTTTACACACTTTAAAATGAACTGATATACAATAAAACGCGAACGAAATTTACTGCGATATTTTACGACGAAACTTTACCCATATCTATAACTAACTAGATGCATTTTATAAACAAAGTTTGGACGTTAATCGAGGTCGTATATAAATTCCAAAAATTTATATTAAATAATGGATTTAAAAATTTAAATTGGGTCGGAAATTCAGGGTCGTTACAGAATTCAAAGACAGATTTGAGATTATGTTAATGTCGACGACATAAGTGAGCCTACAACTGGAAAATTTATTCTGTTGAGACAAGGACATTCTACTCTTAAGGAGTACATAGCTAAGTTTACTTAGTTGGCTAAATTTGGAAAGAGCCTGATAGATACACCTATGAAAAAGGCCATGAAGTTCGTGAAGGGCTTATATTCCCTGTTAAAAGAAATGTTGTTGACCCGAGTGCCTGTTGGGGCCACATATGAGACATTGGTGGAAATGGAAATGCTACATATGGCCAATGTGGAAGATAAGGAAGTAGAAAAGGAGAAGACCGCACCGACCCAAAAGCATGAAGGGTCCAAGAAGGGAAGCTTTGGGCCAATAAGAAGTCGAAGGGGAAGTTTAAGAAGGATGGTAAGGTGTGCAAGAGATGCCAAAAGAAGGGTCATGAAGCTAAAGATTGTAGGGTTAGTCTGATGAAGGAAACCTTTAAAGGGATGTGCTTTAACTGCCACGAGGAAGGGATCTCAAGAATTAATGTCTCAAGTTGGTGAAGGAAGGATCAAGCGGACATGCCTATGGTATTAAAGCCATCCCTATGCTAGTAGGCCACCGAGAGATCTAAGGAAATCGGCTCTAGAAACTATAAATCTTGTTTTTGGGGTTACTATTTGTACCCTATTTGATTCAAGGGAATCACATTCCTTTATAGCTAGGAATGTTGTAAATTTCTTAAAACTTCAAACCCAGATGGTCAACAACCTAATAGAGGTTTCTAATCCTATTGGGGGTTCGAGACTTCTCTCTTATTTGCACAGACCTAGTGTTAGACATATGTGATGTTGATTTCATATGTAATGCATATGTTCTAAATTTTGAGGGTATGGACTGATCTTGGGTATGGATTGGTTATCATATTATGGAGCCATTCTTGATTGTGATAGGAGGGTCATACGATTTAGGAGCTGGGGAGGCCATGACATAAAAGTTCTTTGTACACTCAAAGATTTAGTTGAGTTAAGCCATCTATACTCACTAAGTCTATCAATTATTAAAGAGCCATCATCCGTACCCATAGTTTATGAATTTCTTGATATCTTCAAGGAGGTCTCGGGTCTCCCACCCCATAGGGAGATCGAGTTCTGAATCAATTTGGAGAAGGATGCGAGGCCTATCCCCCTACTTTTAATGCGTATGGCCCTCAAAGAAGGAAGAGAGTTGGATAAGCAAATCTCGAAGCTATTGAAGAAAGGATTCATCTGTAAGAGTATTCTGAATGGGGAGCTCTTGTTATTTTTGCCACTAAGGCAGACAGTTCTCTGAGGCTTTAGGTCGATTATAAGGAATTGAATAAGTTGACAAGGAAGAATATGTACCCTTTACCTAGGTTTGACGACTTGTTCGATCAAGTTGTAGGAGCTAGGGTTTTTTCTCAATTAGACCTAGCAACGAGATTCCATTAGTTAAGGATGGTAGAGGAGAGCAAGTCGAAAACCGCATTCCACACATCAAATAGTCTACATGAATGGGAAGTAATGCCTTTTGGATTGACGAATGCCCCAACATACTTTGTAGATTTGACGAGTAGATTATTTAAAGGGCAACTCAATAAATTCATCGTGGGTTTGTTGATGATATCTCGATTTTCTCCAAAGGCAAGAAGGAGCATAAGGACCACCTTAGGGAGGTATTAGAGAATTTAAGGAGGCACCAACTCAAGGCCAAACTTTTTAATGTCACTTTTGGAAGAGTGAAGTTAGATTTCTTTGGCATATTATTTCGTAGCAAGGATTGGCCATAGACCCAGCTAAAGTGGAAGCTGTTCAAGGATGGAAGACTCATAGGAATGCATCAGAGGTTAGAAGTTTTCTAGGGTTGGTAGGCTACTATAGAAAGTTCATCAAGAACTTTACACGAATAGCGGCCCTTTTGACCCAATTGACTAAGAAGAACCTACTCTTTTCTTGGGATGAAAGATGCACTAAGGCATTTGAGAAGATTAAGAATCATTGATTAGTGCACCTGTGCTCACCATTCCCAATGGAACCAAACCATTTTCGGTTTTCACAGATGCTTATGGCATAGGGTTAGGAGCAGTTTTAATGCAAGAAGGGAAAGTAGTTGCTTATGCTAGTAGACAACTGAAGGATCAAGAGAAGAGGTATTTGGTCATGACTTGGCATTAGCAGCTATTGTCTTTGCCTTAAAGATGTGGAGGCATTATCTTTTGGGGGAAAAGTTTGAGCTATTCACTGATCATAAATCACACAAATACCTATTTTCCCAAAAATATTTGAATCTTAGACAGCAGAGATGGATGGAGTATATAGAATCATTTGATTTTAGTATTCAGTATACCCTTGGAAAAGGGAACATAGTCGCCGACGCCCTTAGTCGGAGGCATGCTACCCTAGGTGCTATATATGAATGGAGATAGTCGCTCTCGAATTTCAACTGCCAACCGTCAACAGAATCCATCCAATGTTTTCTAGCAGTTATGGAGATTTGACTAGCCTTGATGAACCGCATAGGACGGGAGCAAAGAAGGATGAGAAGTTAGTAGGTATTTTGGATAATTTAAGGAAAGGAGAGCATTATTCCCATGCTAGTAGGTATTTAGTTGATGAGAAGGGATGCTTGAGAAGGGATGTACGCCTTTGTGTTCCGATGATTGATGATTTGTTGAAAGAGGTGCTTATGGAGTGTCAACACTCAAGGATGACCATTCATCCTCGAGGAGATATGATGTATAAGGACATGAAGAGGAGTTTCTTTTGGCGTGGAGGAGGAAGAGCATAGTTGAGTATGTTGCTAAGTGTTTGGCATGTTAGAAAGTAAAAGCCAAGCAAGGGAAGCTTGGTGGATTATTACCTTTGGAAATTCTGACTTGGAAGTAGGAACATATTTCGATGGATTATATCGAAGGATTGCCTATAGGTCAGAAGGGCAATGAGGCTTTTTGGGTTGTTGTGGATAGAATCATTAAGAGTGCTCATTTTAATCCGGTCAAAAGAAATAGGATTATTGCTTCTCTCGCACAGATTTACATCAAGGGGTAGTTCGTTTGCATTGAATTCCTATGAGCATAATCAGTGATAGGGACCCATTGTTCACCAGTGAGTCTTAGAGGAGCCTACAAATAGCTTTAGGAACTTCTTTGAATCTTAGCACTACGTATCACCTACAGACTGATGGACAGATGGAGAGGTTGGATAGGATTTTGGAGTACTTGTTGAGAGCGTGTGTCTTGGACTTCAAAGGACATTGGGAGTAGCATCTACCTTTGGTTGAGTTTGCATATAATAATAGCTATCAAGCAACGATTGGTATGGCCCCTTTTGAAGCACTTTATGGGTGGCCATGCAAATTGCCTAGTTGTTGACAGGAAACCACTGACAAATTATTACTCAAACTCGATTTGATCTGTGTACCATGGAAAAATTAGAGTTGATTGGGCAAAGGATGAAGGTAGCACAAGACCGTTAGAAATCTTATGTGGATAAAGGAAGAAAAGAGCTTGAGTTTGAGGTTGGAGGTATGATGTTTGTTAAAATCTCCCTTCTTATGAAGGTTGTTAGATTTGGAAAGTCTGGAAAATTGGCACTAGGTTTGTTGGGCTATTCAGAATTTTGGAAAGGATAGAAAAATTGACATATCATGTGGAGCTTCTTGACAAGTTGGCAGAAGTCTATAATGTTTTTCACGTTTCTCACCTTAGGAAATACCTTCATGACACCACTATTATTGTAGAACCAGATCAATTTGGGGATTCAGAGATGGAACCGACAGTGCCTCATGCCACCACACACATTATGGAGCACGGAACTAGGAGACTCCATAGCAAAATAATTAGACTGGTTCGAGTACAATGGGGGGACAATCCAGGAGAAAGCACATAGGAGACCGAGGAGAAGATGAAGAACACTCACCTAGAGCTTTTCACTATTAATGTAATGACCCTGAATTTCCGACCCAATTTAAAATTTTTAAATCAACTATTTTAGTATAAAATTTGAATTTTATAAACGATCTTAGTTAACGTCCAAACTTCAAATATAAAATGCGTCTAGTTAGTTATAGATGTAGGAAAAGTTTCGTCGCAAAATATCGAAGTAAATTCGTTCACATTTTATTGCATTCCAATTCATTTTGAAGTGCGTAATTTTCATCTTCTGAATCTAGATTTTTACACAGAAATGTTGTAGAAAAATATCTGATCGAGTCGTCACATTTCGTTTCGTCTAATTTCGTCGTCGTCTGCTTCGCTTAAATTGTTCTGTCAATCGAACATTTTAATCGTTGTAAAATTTTGGGTTTTAATAGAACTGTCGTACCGTCAACATCTGTGTACCGTTGTAACCGCCTCGTCGTGCTGATCAGAATGGTATATTCATTCGTACAAATCGGAGTTTGGTGTAAATCGTTGCACTAATTTAATTGTTCTAAACGGACCGGTTAAATAAATATTCAGTCCATTTTCAGCCCATTCTAATTCACATTATTGTACCCATTTGATTCTGAATTGAAACAAAATTTATCTCAGCCCAAAATTGTCAGCCCATTTGCATTTAAAATTCTGAAATACCCTTTGGCTGAATTGAATTGATTATTATAGTTGGCAGCTGATTTAACGAGCATAAAAAAGTTGAATAGCAGCTGATTAATGACATGGGAAATATACAGCATACCTCGTTACTCACCACCATTGAATATCTCTATCTATTGGTCCCATCAATTCATTGAACCCCTGTCTTTATATAAATCAACTCGCATGCATCCATACTTTCGTTTGCAAATATATTCAATCAGGTAGAGAACGTGCCTCTCTGCCATCTCTCTTTCCTCTTCTCTTTTTTTTATCTGTCATGTTTTCAAAAAGAAAAACCGGCCTCCCCTCCCATTCGCCTGCCTTTGACACTGCGCCTCCCCTCTTTTCCCTTGCCTTCGCCACCTCGCACCCCACCGCGCGCCTCCGCCTACCCCCTGACGTCGCCGATCACCGTGGACCACCCTAGAACTGAGTTTTTCCCCCTCCATGAAAACCGATACCGAGCTGCTCCCCCCAAGCCTCCACCGCCGCTGACCTCCCCAACCGACCCTGACTTCCCTCCAGTCGCCATCGCCAGCACCTCCTAGCTCCAGACCCTTGAGCCACACTACAAGACCTGAACCACTCTTTCCCATTTAAAGCTGTCGTGCTCCTCCTACCGTCGACGTGAACTACGCCGCCGACCGACCCTGACGCGTCAGTCGACGCCACCGAACCCGAGCCGTAGTACCACCTGCCTTTCCCTATGCATCCTTGTTTTCTCTGCATGATTGATCATTTGCTTCACATATGAATATATATTTATATATATGTATATATTAATATGTGTTACAGTCAGTGATGTGGTTTGTTTATCTGTATCGAATAACAACTATCTGAAGCCTTTCATTGGCAGCAGCACTCTCTCTTAGCTTCTCTTCTCACTCTTTGTTGATTGGTAAGAATTTGTGTATATATATGTTTATATATATATATATGAACGTTTATATTGGAAGTTGATATTATTTCCTTCTTGTCAATTGTTGCAGCTTGTTTGATTGTCCGTGCTAGTGTTTGTGTTCGAGTCGAGTTTATTCGTGCCTCCTCGTGCCTTCGTCGTTCATTCTCCGTTAACCACTAAAGGTGAATTAAATTTCACGACTCATATTATTATACAATGATGACCAAGTTTGAATTGATGCTAGTTATGATTTGATTGAGATACGTGATGATTGTTTGTGATGTTAGTATTGAATATTAATATTGTTTACACATGAAATGATAAGTTACATACACTCGAACTTGACGTATAATAGTTGGCATTGTGAAAATTGACGTGTATTGAGTTGAATTTGTTTAAATTGAAATTTGTGTACTTATGACCTTTAAATGTTAAATTAGTCGACATATGAATAATATAGTTAGCGACACTTTGAAACAATGTAAACTAATTTAATATTGTGTAAATGGTGATGTAGTATTGATTTGAATTATGTTCATAACAAATGTAGAATCACATGAAATGATAGCGTAGTTTACTTGGAATAATATTTAATCTACGTGAAATGATAGTGTAGATTCTAGAAATAATTATATTATTTTACATGAAATGATAGTGTAAAATCAATACGATTATTTCGTTATTATTTGAATCAATTATATTATTGTTGTTGATTGTTGTTATTGCTTGTTTATTTACTTTGACACCATCCCAGTTATCACACTGCAAGTTCCCTTTACTATGCCTCTCATTTTGAATTGGAATGGAATCGGATTGAAATGATAAATACCCAAATAAATCACTTGACCTAGGATAGAGAATTAAATAAGAAACCCGATTGGTCAAACGATTCAATTTGAAATTAAAAAAACAAGATTTGAATTTAAAAAGAAATAATGAATAGATTTATTTTATAATTTAATTTATAATTCTATTTGAATTTAAAGAGAATAAATTGATGAATCTAATATGAATTAATTTATGATTTGATTTGAAGTAAAATTCAAAGGTTAGAGATTTGATAATTGTAATAAATGTTTAAACAAAATGTTTTAATGAAAGTTTAGCTGTTTAAATTTAATGAATTATCGAATTGAGATTTGTAAACTTTATTTAATAACAAATTAGATTTGAAACTTGTTCATTTGAGAAATCTAACTTGTGACTATTTAGTTTAGTGATTAAATAAAGTGGAATTATATTTCTTTAATAGGAAATAAACTCGATTTATTAAATGATTTTGATATAACCTTTTGACTGAAAGAAATTGATAAGGTGAACTTAAGTAAATTCAAATTGTAAATTTTGAATCAAATTTATGTCAACTAATGTGAATGATTTAATAAATTTGAATTTAATTGAATTTGATTTTGTAACGACCCATAAATTTTAATAATTTTTATAACGTATTTAATTGAATTTTTGAGAAATTTAAATATTTAAATTTTGAAATATAAATTTGATATTTGGAGTGCGTCTATTTAAACATAGACAATGACAAATTTTCAATTAATGATATTGAAGTTTATTTTATTGTGAAATTTTATTTCAATTTAAATCAGTTAATAACAGTTGAATTTAAAAGTGTTCTGAAACTTAAATATGTCAATATGAGAAAATTTATTTAGAACACTCTGAATAAGACTGCGCAATTCGTTTCGCAAATTTCGGATGTTTCTTGCTCCGTTTAGATTTTTCCGTACGAAATAGCAACGTATATCAGTGTCTGTATCAACTTCTGATAGGATGGTCATACCACTGATATTTGTATACCATTTTGATCGTCTCGTCGTGTTGATCTTTGCAGTATATTCATTTCTGTATTTTGAGGTCCGGTACGCGATGGAAATAATAAAACTTTACGTCATATTGGTACCCTAAATTTGCAACCGTTAGCTTTCTTGCTTTCCAAACTTTGAAACGTGCAGCCCACGCAAGCAAAAAAATTGTGTTACCTGAATTGATAGCTAGCTAGCATCCTATCGCTTCAATTGAGGGTGCGTTCATTTTGGGTCTCTCCGTTTTTTTTATTGATTTATAACGTTATATATATTACTTTCCTTCCTCTTTTGCCTATGCTCATTTACCTTCTTCCCAGATCTGTTCACTGCAGAAACTCACCTCCTCCCCTCTTTTTCTCTCTAACACTTCTCTTCCCCTAAATTTTTGCAAACCCAAGCACCAACCTTCCCTCCTCACCAGTGCCGCATCTACCCTTCCTTCATCGTCACTACCTTTGCCGCGCGACGTCTTCTACCCCTGAACCACTAGCCAACGAGCCAGGGCCGAAGGCCTCCCACCACCACACTTGGCCCCACCTCACGCGCTCACCCTCCTCCTTTCCCTGTGCATTGGCCGTACATATTAATGTCAAACTTATATGGGTTATACGTGAGAACATGCAGGTATATATATATATATATATATATATATATATATAAACATTTCTAGCTACCCAGTTTTGATTTTGTATAATATATATTATGCCAGTTAACTCATATATATATATATATATATATACATTTGCTAGTTATATAGCAGCTGCAGTTTATATATGTATATATATTAATCTTGATACTTAAAGGTATATATATAGTTTATATATATGGTCTGCTGTATGAAATGTTAATATATGAGTTATATGGGTTTATATTTATATAGGTATACTTGAGGGATTTTTAATACATTATAATTTTATAAGGTCAGTACATAGATAAGGTATATATATATATATATATATATATATTTACTAATAAACTAGTTTATATAAATATATGTGTAGCCAGTTCGAATATACAACATTTTATATATAAGTCAGATATATGGTTACTTTGCATGTTGCTTTTGTATTATATTATATATATATATGTTAGTTTGTGATATTGTAAGTTTATGTTACAGTTTGTTATAGATTTAGTGTATATATATATATATTTATAACAGCTCGCCTTATATTTAGTATATTCAGCTATAATATATATATATATATATGTGTCTACATTTCAGTTCTATATACATTATGTCATATGGTAATGTAACACATGTATTTGTTTATTTAAATATTGTTTTTAAAATTGTATATATATATATGATTAAGTGTTGTTTACATTGTTCGGTTATAAGAACTACACGTATGTGTATATAAGCTTGCAGGGCAGTAATATGTGGTTAAAATATACAAGCATAAGCTTAATTTTATATATGCCTATATATACATTAGCCTATAGAAGTTACAATATTTATATATTTTATATACATCTTATTTTCTCTGTATATATACTTTATCTTTTTGGAAATCGTATTTGTTGTTTTGCCGAAGAAATATAATGATAAGCTTTGTTTACTATTTGATAATATATTAAGTTGTATACTTGTTACAGTAGAATATATAAGTACATCATTCTATTATATAAGTGTACAATGTTTTATTATATATCAGATTTGTTGTTTAAAATGCATAGGTTATATTATTATTTTGAAAATAGGTATCTTTATATATAATATGTTATACTTACATTAGTGATAATAGTTGATAGGTAGATATATATTTTTTATTTCAAAATTATATTATGTAGATATGTTGTTTTATTTATGTGTTTTATTCAAACCAATGATTTTGGAATATATATTTAATTTAATATGTGGTTAAATTAGTATTGATTTGAAAATAAAAATAAAAAATATATATATTCCGTTTCTATCAACCCGATTTGATCCGTTTTCATCAATTCCTATTATCAGCTCGGTTGTTCGTCGCATTCGTGCCAATTTCGACTTGCTTTGAAAATCGTCATTTGAGTCGGTCATTTCGCAATTCAAATCGTAGCCTGTTATGTTGTCTATCTCCTCTCTATCCTCGAAAGGTGAGCAATCACTCACGATTAACGTTCTTATATTTATTAAATTTGATTTCAACTGAAACGACAATTGAAATATGCTGTTGTTAATTATTTAAATTATTATATATGCTATTATCTGTTACTGTTCACTTGTGGGTTATGACACCATATCCTATTGTTTATTGTTATTGATAATATATGCATGTTATTATTATTATCATATCTGTTATCACTCTTCAAGTTCCCTGTTAATTATTTAAATTATTTAAATGATACATACCCGAACGATCTGTAGAATAGGAGAAAATCGTTATGGGTTGAAATGATAAACCCAAGAGATTTTCATTTGAATTAAATTTGGGATTGCGGGTTGAAAAGATATATACTCGTATATATTTAAATTACGGATTGAAATGATAAATATCTGTATCACTTGACCATAGATACAGACACCGTTGGTCTATATATAGATATTTTGAAAATGATTTCTATGGTTTCGAAAAGAAATATATGGTTTTATTTAAAATTTGAAAATATTATGTGTATGAATAAGCTTTAATATGAAATAGATTAAATAATAAGCTTTAAATTTAGTAAAGTTTGATTTAAGTAAATCACAATATGGTTAAGTATTTATTTAAAATTAGATTTTATAATGATTCTATAAGTTAAGGGTTGGGAAGGTAAATTTGAATTTATTCGAAATTGTATTTAATTAAGAATTTTTGTTTAATTAAATCGATTTGAAACTTATTGAATTTGACGGTTTTAAGATATGATCTTATAACTTGATTTTGATTAAAGTAATTTAATGAATATTTCACGTTTAAAGAAATCGAAGGAAATATATAGAAAAATGTAATTTGAGGTTATATAAATAATATTGAATTTAGTAAGTGAATATTTCAAGACTAAATAATGATGAAGATTAAATCAAGATTTATATGAAATCGTTAAATTTAGTTTTTAAAATGTTGAATATGTAAAGCTTTGAAATATAGTGAAATTTAAATGGTTCATTTTGTGGTTCAAACCCGAATTTGAAATCGATATAATGTGAGATTGTTTATTTAGAAACTGAATTAAATTGAAATGGATAAATTGAGATTGAATTAAAATTTGGATTTGGAATTCGAGTTGATTTGAATCAATTTGTGAAATTTGAGGAAATTATAAATATTTTTCTGAAAGTGCTATAATTTGGAAATATATATATATATATATTTGAAATCAGGTCAGACTGAGTGATACAGCAATTGAGTCCCACCTTTGGAGTTTGGAGCTTCACTTGGAGATCCAACTATCGATTCAGCTTTCGGATATTCAGTTGATTCCAGTGTTGTATTCAGATTTGATTATTGTATCGAGGCTCCCGTGTATTCGAGACTTCTGTTTTATTTTGTTTTACTCTATTATGTATAAATGGTAGCTTCATGAACTACTATTCTCTTGTTTCCGCTGCATTCTGTTATAATACTCTGTGTCGGTGATTCTGCGATTATTTTATTTACTGTATATGCTGAGTTTTGCCAAATTTAAATTAACAATCTGATATTTTGATCAATTCAAGTCCGACATATGTGAATGCGAATGGTTGAAAATACCGGGATGTTACAGTTGGTATCAGAGCCAGGTTTTAGGCAAAACTTAACATATGTAGTAGATTTAATTATAGAATTACTTTCGTTCGTGCTTGAACCTCTTCCTCTTTGATTCGGGTTCCTTTGAATTCTAGAACATCCCATAACTCCGTGATTCCGCCAATCTTTGAAGGATTTGTAAAGGAGTGAAACTCCTTTACAACGGTCATCGATTCACCGAAGATTTCTATATCATCAGTTAAGATGCTGCTATCTCTTGTTATGCCGAAGTCTATCTTTGGCGATCGAATGTCTATTTGCCTTAGAATTCTGCATCAATCATATTCCTGAAGTCACGGTTGACCCGGTTAAGGTCGCCCACGATTTATATAAGTATATCCATCTTCTATTTTGAAATTTAATTATCTCATCTTCATTCGAGCTTATCTTCGAATCATAATTTTATTTGATTAGAGTTCCTCTAATTTGAATCTCTATCTTTGTTTGAAATCCATTCTTGAATCATCCTTTGAAAAATCGTGTTTGTTTGTATTTTAGAAATTGTTTTATATATCGAAAATTTTATTTTGATAAGTATGATCATATTCTATATATAAAAGTGAAAATGTTTTCGATAAGGATTATATATGTGACGACCCGGCTTTCTAGCCACAGAAAGTCGCATCGTTAATTAAGAAAGAAAGGGATAGAAGAAGAAAAGAAAAGAAAGAAGAAAGAACAACAACATCAGATACTCACAGCGGAACGAATGAAATATAATATATCACATAAAATATTACATAGTATCTTATACAACAGAGTTACACAACTATACATCTCATATTAGACAGTTATAAACATCTGTCTATCATACATCTCTATATATCAATACAATACAGACACAACTCTAACACAGCGGAAACCATAATATCTACACGTTGAAGCCACCTGCTCCAAATCTCCTTCAGCATTCGTCAAAGCTAACCTGAATCCCTTGACTACTCAATACAATATTGAGTACCCAAGAGTTTAATAAAACAGAAAATAAACACTTGGGTCAGACATGGGTCTGGTGTGAGTAAACGGTTTAAACTTGTTTAACTTTGAAAAACCTTTGAAAGAAAAGGTATCTCGTAAGACTTCCCGCACATAAACACGGAAATGTTTTTACCTTACGATAACCAAAACATTTTATAGGAAATCCGATTTTATTATAATAGGGTCTAGTGTTTTCAAATAAAATACAGAAATAGCTGGAATGCTTACATCTCACATTCCAACGTAGTTGGGCACAACTAAATCGTATGGCTCTTATTGGAAATTGGATTCCATACAATGGCAGAGCTACCGGGGTACCGCTCATCACAGTACGGGGCCTAGATCACCGTACCGAGGAGTACGCCCGCTCCCCTGCAACACAAGGCCGGAACATCCCTTACTGGATAATTCCCGCATAAGAAACCCCGCGGTTGTAGCTAGCAACCGCCCACAAAGCCGAATAAAAAGAAGGGACCTCTAGACAGGGGAATCTTATACTACTTGGGTGCTACCCACTAACCTTGCTGCACCTCCCCTGTTTTAGCCATTCCCGGTTGATGAGGCTTGAGGTCACGATTACCTTTAATCAGAACACATCACTTAGAATGCTCATCGTCCACCTGACGATGTGCTGAAAGCATTCAATCCATACAAGTTCGTTCCGGGTTCGAACGAAACCGAAGGCATTATCTCGTTACACTCATTTTGGAATCACCCTCAGAGTTAACGACAATAACCCTTGCACTCTGAATCTTCATCTTCACTTGATTCACGACCTATCGTTAATTTGGATCGATGTGGTATTCGGATCTCCAAACCTGGAAATCCGGTATACGGAAACCCGATCCCGGTCTCATCGAAATCCAAAGCGTATCTTTTAAGGCCAAGTTGTTTTAAAGGTTAAAACAAATTCAATTCATTATCTTTATACACAAAGAAAGATAATTCACAACAGATAATCAACATTATCAAATAATCCATACAATTCAACTAACATCCATATCATACAGCATATATCTCATCAGAGATATCAATCAATGCCAAGTATTCAATACTATCACCCATTCATAAGTAATGATTTATATTATCTTTTAATTAATTTAAAGAATTAAATTAATTACTTCATTTTATAAATCCTTCTTACTTAACCATTAATTAATTACAATTTAATTAATTAATCATCTTTTAATGATCTTCTTAATTAATCTTCCTTGATTAATTATACTTTAATTACATTCAAGTAATTATTCTTAACCATATACAGTAATTAACTTTTAATTACTATCATTAATTACAATAATTAATGAACCTTCATTAATTAATTAAGCATATAATTAAGCATACTTTAATTAATTACTTTCATTAATCAACCTTGATTAATTCATTAATTAAATAATCCTTACTAATTAATTAACCTTTTAATTAATTAAATAATTAATTTTAATCAACCACTTCATTAATTAGTCTTAATTAATCATAAACGGTAATTAACAATTTGTAATTGCTTATCTTAATTAATTACTTCTTAATTAATTATATTAACCTTGATTAATTAATCTAATTAATTAATCTTTAATTATTTCATTAAGTAATTATAAATCAATTTAAATTAACAAATAATCCTTAATTAATTACTTTATTAATTAATTACTCTTATTAATTAATCTTAAATTAAACACATTTAATTAATCACATTTATTAACTAAATTAAGTAATTAATTCTTAATTACATACATAAGTAATTATCTTCTAATTACTTCCATTAAAAATCTTGATTACTTTCTTAATTAATTTCTTAACCAATAATTAATTCCATCATTAATAATTCTTAATACTTTAATTAATTAATTACTTCATAATTAATTAACTTTAAAATAATTATATTAATTAATTTCTTAATTGATAACTTTAAGTGATTACCCATTAATCACCTCAGCTAATTGCTCCCATGAGTAATTTACTCCTCCTAATTACTTTAAGTAATTATCCATTAATTACTTTATTACGAAATTAATTATAAATTGATTATCTTAAATTAATTAGGCTAATTAATTAATCTAAAATTGATTACATTAATTAATTAACTAATTAATCATCTTTTAAATTCTAATTAATTCATTAACTATCCACTAATTTCTTTATTAAGTAATCATTCTTAATTACAAATAAGTAATTAAGCTTAAATTTATTTTATTAATTAATTGTTCTTAATTAGTATCTACTAAACCAATTAAGAATAAACTCTAAATATTTACTCAAATCATTACTTCATTAAAAGCAAATTTAGAAATCAATTTTGAAATAAAATTTACTTTAAACAAAACTATACAAACATTTAATTTTAATACCTTTGAAAAACCATTTCAAATATGTTAAATCAAATTAAACATTCATTTATTTAAAACTTGTTTTAAAAAACTTAAAAACTTGTCCATACTTAAATTTTAAAACTAAAATATGGTTTGCTTTGAAAATCTCAAATCTGGTTACTTTAAGTAAACAACCCGAGCCAACCACTTAAATCCCCCGAGTCCACTCCGTGTCCTCGCGATCACTTACCAGCTTCGAGTCGACATGCAAAAAACACGAGACCGTCCTGAGCAAATCTTCATCTTCCCCAAACTCTCGAACTCCAGTACACCCATACATGTACACGTACATGTGCACCTACCCAAACGTCTCCGGCTAACCATGGTCGTCACGACCATCGACGACGATCAAAATATCACTCGCGATCAAGAAATCGAACCCAGAAATCAAAACTCCACTTCGAATCGAAATCGAGTCGATCTCGACCAAAAGCTGAAACCACCATTGCCAGAAATCCACTCGTCCCCTTCGTCTCTGACCTCGAGATCGCCAGACCTCTTCACTGTAGCCTCGTCACATCTTCCAGCAACCATTCCCACCACCGCGACCGTCACCAGCATCTTCACGGCGGCGCATTTTCCACCGAAACTACTTTGACAAAAACAGGCAACCAAACCCTATATCTCCCCCGCCTGGCCACCGTGGCCATTAGAAAAATCCATCGGCATTTTTCCCTTGACAAACATCCTTCCAGCTACCCCCAATCTTAGTCGCGACACACCTCCACTATCGATCGCCGCGAAATCGATCGAAGTTCGAAATTCGATCAACTCAGCAATCCTTGACAACCCCAAACCTAAAAATTCTAATATCTATCTCAAAATTCATTGCTTTCTAACATGAATCAATTCACGAAATCCAAACATGAAATCGTGCATATTGATTTTTGACTTATATACGATTTTTACTGTTATTTCTAATTTTCCAGAATACTACTAAATATTAACACTTAAAATTATTTTTAAAAATAATGTTACACTCGTACAATCATCTTTCATTTATAGATCAAAACCTAACATTGATTGTGTGGAGAGATATTGCATTTCTTACTTAGTGGATCAAAACCTGTAACACAACAGAGCATATATATATATACAGACAATGCACAGACATATCATACTTATATACATACATTCACATCCAAACATTCATGTAAACATTATATGCTATACTTCTACAAGATTCCATCACATGCATCAATATGAACATAGATTAAAAACTGTTTTTAAGAAAGTTTACTCACCTATTATAAAACAGAGATTAGAGGTCAGTTTTTTCCAGGTTTTAAATTCTTGAATTCTGGACTTGTATTTGATTTTGTTCTGGAAAAACTTTTGAATTTCTTTGCTGTGAAAACTGCCCTTGCATGCTTGTAAATATTTGAGTCTTTAACTTGATTGTTGAGACTGAAGTCTTTGCATTTGAATTTAGTTTCCAGGTTGAAGATTGAAAAAAAACTGATGTTGAGATGAATTTGAACTGAACTTGCATTTTGGTTTCTGCTTTGATTTATTATTTCTTTGTTTTCAGTTTTTGGAAAGATGAGGAGAGAAAAAGATTCGAACTGAAAAATTGAAAACAGGTTTCTCTACAACTATATTTTATTTATAAATGTTAAATTCTTTAAAGAAAACAAGATAATGCCACTTGTTATATTATAAATTAGACAAATGTTCATTGCATAAGTCCCTTAACTTACAAGTGTTAAAACAAGCAAAATTATGTTTAAAACCTTATTATAAAAGAAATTATATTTTAAAACCTTATTTATAAAAGTATTTATATTTTCTTAATATGTAATTATGGATTTATATAAATTCATTTACTTACTTACAAACTATTTTAGTTTAAGAGATATTTTAAAAGGAAAGTTTATTTAAAACCATATATACACACTTATAAACATTTTAATTTGAGCATTTAAAAAGAAGACAAAACAAAGCTTGTTTAAATCCTTTTTAAACAATTTCATTTAAAATAAACAATTATCTTATATTTTGAAAATAATGGAATTAATCTAAACTAAACTTTGAAAAATATTAATTTTAAAACAAAGCTTTAAATCATACTTCATACATATATAAATTATCAATAGATTAAATTAAATTCAAAACAATCCAAATTATAACATATACATACATATATATTACAATTTGAAAATACAATCTTTAATTTAAAACAAAAGATATTTCCATTCACAATATATATCATATATATATATATTATAAATAGAATAAAATTTTATTAGCTTTAACAAACAAGTCTTATCAATATTGCCAGATTAAATATTTATTAACCTTTAAAAGATTAAATTACCAATTTTAGTTAAAATTATAAAGAAAATTATCAATTCAATTAAATTATTAATACAGATTATTAAATTTATATTACCCAAAAACCCGGGATATCACATTCCTCCCCCCTTAAAATAATTTCGTCCCCGAAATTAAAAGCAAAGTTAATTTAATAATCCAGTAAAGATTTTTACAGCAAAGCATACCTATCATCTAATTCCTAACAACCATAACAACCAATCAAACAATCAAACCTAACTAACTATTCTGATATAAATCAGGATAGACTTTACTAACACTATCTCGAGTTTCCCTGGGTATAAATCACCGGGAGACTCGCTCTACAGAATCTAAACTATCAACACCACCATGACTAGAGCTCCTATCATCTCTAGATCCACCAATCTGAACAGAATATCAGATCACACTCAAGTCCAGCTCAACTTCCAAATCCATCTGAACTGTAGATTCCACAACCAGCGATGAATCATACGCGTACTCCCTCAGATATACGTGAAATAGAATGGATTCCAGTTATCCAAACTGACCATTCAATCCTGTAGATCAAAGAACTTCTTCTCTCGAGAACACAGGAAAATCCAAAATACTTCAGAGCTAATTTTCCAGACTTACCAAATCTTGTAGCTTCTTTAATCGGAGAAAAACTTAAACAATTTCCAATCTCCAACTCCGAATTCCAAACTCCGACTCATATCTATATAACTCACCAGATGATCCTGGGCTACCTCATCTCTTCCTGATAAGCTTAACCTTCGCTGATGCTTCTTGAAACAATTCTGGACCAAGAACAAACTGATCTCTAGATCCTATCAACAATATGATCTCTCCAAAATCAGCTGAAATCCAAACTTGAAAACTAGATCTGACCAATCCATTTCCAAAAATTCTGAGCTGCTACACCAACTCTTCTTTCTCTAAGAACCATCCTACTATCAGACTAATCATCGGTATCGCTTTTGGAATCAAGTCGATACGGAACTCAAACTCCAACTGCAGACAAACTTCTACTTCCTCGAATACATCCAGAAAAATCTTTGATTACTTCAGTAGCTCCTACTTCCACATGAGAAACCTCAATCTCACACAAAAGATTACCCAAGATTAATTCCCAAACTAATCGCAAGTCGCTTTTGCGATTCTACCTAGTTCGGATTCCAAAGAAACTGTTCTCTGTTTACTAATTAAAACAGCCTTAAGCTTTTCCAAACAAGGTTATCCCTTCAAGAAAACATTCTCCATCTGCCCGGACTGCTGATAGAAGAACCCCAAAGATTCCGGAACCATTGAAGAAACGGACCACACTGCTGCTTCCAAACTCTATCTTTGGGACACTGCTAAGCCAAAGACCTCCTCGTCAGCACACCGAACACTTCGAGCTGCACTGCTACCACAGTTAACTAAAGCTTCTAATCCAAAGGCTCCTCGAACTAAAACCATCAACTAACCTCACAACGAACTTTCGAGATGACAGACATCCCAAAAGAAACTCGGGCTCCAAACCAAACGCCAACAACTTACTCTTCTTAAGGGGAACAATGAGACCATGTCCGAAGAACAACTAATCGACCTTAGTCCCATACTTCAAAATAGATAAACTCTCTTACTCGATATCAGAGAATTCCTATACAGCCGAGTCTTTCCTATGGTAGACATCAACTGTTCCTCCAATACCTTCCTTAATCTTGCTCCAAAAAGAACATCTCCTTTGGGAACATCCATAGATACCGCGTTTCATCACACAGTTGCTCCTTCCTGAAGTCGCCAAGCTACCATCACTTACTTCTGCACAACCGACAGATTCAACTCTAGAAAATCTGCCCACCCGAGCTCAACCAAACTTATACTCCAATAATGGACTCCGAATCTTTTTTAAAAAGATTTCCTTCAGAGATCCGAGAAATTCTTACTCCATACTGTCAAACTTACTCGAGACGGTATTAGGTCTACAGTCTCGACAGATATACTTCCAACCTCAACATTCAAGCTTTAACCAATGGTAGTCGTGTTACACACACCACCACCCTATCTACCTTTATAACTCGTATCGGAAAACCCGAACAGGTTACCCGAATATAGGTAGAAATAAATATATATATAGTTATATAAAAATTACAAATACGCTCTCTCAAGATAGACACTCCAGAGCTAGGTATTCACTCAACCTACAGCTCTGATACCAAATGTGACGACCCGGCTTTCTAGCCACAGAAAGTCGCATCGTTAATTAAGAAAGAAAGGGATAGAAGAAGAAAAGAAAAGAAAGAAGAAAGAACAACAACATCAGATACTCACAGCGGAACGAATGAAATATAATATATCACATAAAATATTACATAGTATCTTATACAACAGAGTTACACAACTATACATCTCATATTAGACAGTTATAAACATCTGTCTATCATACATCTCTATATATCAATACAATACAGACACAACTCTAACACAGCGGAAACCATAATATCTACACGTTGAAGCCACCTGCTCCAAATCTCCTTCAGCATTCGTCAAAGCTAACCTGAATCCCTTGACTACTCAATACAATATTGAGTACCCAAGAGTTTAATAAAACAGAAAATAAACACTTGGGTCAGACATGGGTCTGGTGTGAGTAAACGGTTTAAACTTGTTTAACTTTGAAAAACCTTTGAAAGAAAAGGTATCTCGTAAGACTTCCCGCACATAAACACGGAAATGTTTTTACCTTACGATAACCAAAACATTTTATAGGAAATCCGATTTTATTATAATAGGGTCTAGTGTTTTCAAATAAAATACAGAAATAGCTGGAATGCTTACATCTCACATTCCAACGTAGTTGGGCACAACTAAATCGTATGGCTCTTATTGGAAATTGGATTCCATACAATGGCAGAGCTACCGGGGTACCGCTCATCACAGTACGGGGCCTAGATCACCGTACCGAGGAGTACGCCCGCTCCCCTGCAACACAAGGCCGGAACATCCCTTACTGGATAATTCCCGCATAAGAAACCCCGCGGTTGTAGCTAGCAACCGCCCACAAAGCCGAATAAAAAGAAGGGACCTCTAGACAGGGGAATCTTATACTACTTGGGTGCTACCCACTAACCTTGCTGCACCTCCCCTGTTTTAGCCATTCCCGGTTGATGAGGCTTGAGGTCACGATTACCTTTAATCAGAACACATCACTTAGAATGCTCATCGTCCACCTGACGATGTGCTGAAAGCATTCAATCCATACAAGTTCGTTCCGGGTTCGAACGAAACCGAAGGCATTATCTCGTTACACTCATTTTGGAATCACCCTCAGAGTTAACGACAATAACCCTTGCACTCTGAATCTTCATCTTCACTTGATTCACGACCTATCGTTAATTTGGATCGATGTGGTATTCGGATCTCCAAACCTGGAAATCCGGTATACGGAAACCCGATCCCGGTCTCATCGAAATCCAAAGCGTATCTTTTAAGGCCAAGTTGTTTTAAAGGTTAAAACAAATTCAATTCATTATCTTTATACACAAAGAAAGATAATTCACAACAGATAATCAACATTATCAAATAATCCATACAATTCAACTAACATCCATATCATACAGCATATATCTCATCAGAGATATCAATCAATGCCAAGTATTCAATACTATCACCCATTCATAAGTAATGATTTATATTATCTTTTAATTAATTTAAAGAATTAAATTAATTACTTCATTTTATAAATCCTTCTTACTTAACCATTAATTAATTACAATTTAATTAATTAATCATCTTTTAATGATCTTCTTAATTAATCTTCCTTGATTAATTATACTTTAATTACATTCAAGTAATTATTCTTAACCATATACAGTAATTAACTTTTAATTACTATCATTAATTACAATAATTAATGAACCTTCATTAATTAATTAAGCATATAATTAAGCATACTTTAATTAATTACTTTCATTAATCAACCTTGATTAATTCATTAATTAAATAATCCTTACTAATTAATTAACCTTTTAATTAATTAAATAATTAATTTTAATCAACCACTTCATTAATTAGTCTTAATTAATCATAAACGGTAATTAACAATTTGTAATTGCTTATCTTAATTAATTACTTCTTAATTAATTATATTAACCTTGATTAATTAATCTAATTAATTAATCTTTAATTATTTCATTAAGTAATTATAAATCAATTTAAATTAACAAATAATCCTTAATTAATTACTTTATTAATTAATTACTCTTATTAATTAATCTTAAATTAAACACATTTAATTAATCACATTTATTAACTAAATTAAGTAATTAATTCTTAATTACATACATAAGTAATTATCTTCTAATTACTTCCATTAAAAATCTTGATTACTTTCTTAATTAATTTCTTAACCAATAATTAATTCCATCATTAATAATTCTTAATACTTTAATTAATTAATTACTTCATAATTAATTAACTTTAAAATAATTATATTAATTAATTTCTTAATTGATAACTTTAAGTGATTACCCATTAATCACCTCAGCTAATTGCTCCCATGAGTAATTTACTCCTCCTAATTACTTTAAGTAATTATCCATTAATTACTTTATTACGAAATTAATTATAAATTGATTATCTTAAATTAATTAGGCTAATTAATTAATCTAAAATTGATTACATTAATTAATTAACTAATTAATCATCTTTTAAATTCTAATTAATTCATTAACTATCCACTAATTTCTTTATTAAGTAATCATTCTTAATTACAAATAAGTAATTAAGCTTAAATTTATTTTATTAATTAATTGTTCTTAATTAGTATCTACTAAACCAATTAAGAATAAACTCTAAATATTTACTCAAATCATTACTTCATTAAAAGCAAATTTAGAAATCAATTTTGAAATAAAATTTACTTTAAACAAAACTATACAAACATTTAATTTTAATACCTTTGAAAAACCATTTCAAATATGTTAAATCAAATTAAACATTCATTTATTTAAAACTTGTTTTAAAAAACTTAAAAACTTGTCCATACTTAAATTTTAAAACTAAAATATGGTTTGCTTTGAAAATCTCAAATCTGGTTACTTTAAGTAAACAACCCGAGCCAACCACTTAAATCCCCCGAGTCCACTCCGTGTCCTCGCGATCACTTACCAGCTTCGAGTCGACATGCAAAAAACACGAGACCGTCCTGAGCAAATCTTCATCTTCCCCAAACTCTCGAACTCCAGTACACCCATACATGTACACGTACATGTGCACCTACCCAAACGTCTCCGGCTAACCATGGTCGTCACGACCATCGACGACGATCAAAATATCACTCGCGATCAAGAAATCGAACCCAGAAATCAAAACTCCACTTCGAATCGAAATCGAGTCGATCTCGACCAAAAGCTGAAACCACCATTGCCAGAAATCCACTCGTCCCCTTCGTCTCTGACCTCGAGATCGCCAGACCTCTTCACTGTAGCCTCGTCACATCTTCCAGCAACCATTCCCACCACCGCGACCGTCACCAGCATCTTCACGGCGGCGCATTTTCCACCGAAACTACTTTGACAAAAACAGGCAACCAACCCCTATATCTCCCCCGCCTGGCCACCGTGGCCATTAGAAAAATCCATCGGCATTTTTCCCTTGACAAACATCCTTCCAGCTACCCCCAATCTTAGTCGCGACACACCTCCACTATCGATCGCCGCGAAATCGATCGAAGTTCGAAATTCGATCAACTCAGCAATCCTTGACAACCCCAAACCTAAAAATTCTAATATCTATCTCAAAATTCATTGCTTTCTAACATGAATCAATTCACGAAATCCAAACATGAAATCGTGCATATTGATTTTTGACTTATATACGATTTTTACTGTTATTTCTAATTTTCCAGAATACTACTAAATATTAACACTTAAAATTATTTTTAAAAATAATGTTACACTCGTACAATCATCTTTCATTTATAGATCAAAACCTAACATTGATTGTGTGGAGAGATATTGCATTTCTTACTTAGTGGATCAAAACCTGTAACACAACAGAGCATATATATATATATACAGACAATGCACAGACATATCATACTTATATACATACATTCACATCCAAACATTCATGTAAACATTATATGCTATACTTCTACAAGATTCCATCACATGCATCAATATGAACATAGATTAAAAACTGTTTTTAAGAAATTTTACTCACCTATTATAAAACAAAGATTAGAGGTCAGTTTTTTCCAGGTTTTAAATTCTTGAATTCTGGACTTGTATTTGATTTTGTTCTGGAAAAACTTTTGAATTTCTTTGCTGTGAAAACTGCCCTTGCATGCTTGTAAATATTTGAGTCTTTAACTTGATTGTTGAGACTGAAGTCTTTGCATTTGAATTTAGTTTCCAGGTTGAAGATTGAAAAAAAACTGATGTTGAGATGAATTTGAACTGAACTTGCATTTTGGTTTCTGCTTTGATTTATTATTTCTTTGTTTTCAGTTTTTGGAAAGATGAGGAGAGAAAAAGATTCGAACTGAAAAATTGAAAACAGGTTTCTCTACAACTATATTTTATTTATAAATGTTAAATTCTTTAAAGAAAACAAGATAATGCCACTTGTTATATTATAAATTAGACAAATGTTCATTGCATAAGTCCCTTAACTTACAAGTGTTAAAACAAGCAAAATTATGTTTAAAACCTTATTATAAAAGAAATTATATTTTAAAACCTTATTTATAAAAGTATTTATATTTTCTTAATATGTAATTATGGATTTATATAAATTCATTTACTTACTTACAAACTATTTTAGTTTAAGAGATATTTTAAAAGGAAAGTTTATTTAAAACCATATATACACACTTATAAACATTTTAATTTGAGCATTTAAAAAGAAGACAAAACAAAGCTTGTTTAAATCCTTTTTAAACAATTTCATTTAAAATAAACAATTATCTTATATTTTGAAAATAATGGAATTAATCTAAACTAAACTTTGAAAAATATTAATTTTAAAACAAAGCTTTAAATCATACTTCATACATATATAAATTATCAATAGATTAAATTAAATTCAAAACAATCCAAATTATAACATATACATACATATATATTACAATTTGAAAATACAATCTTTAATTTAAAACAAAAGATATTTCCATTCACAATATATATCATATATATATATATATTATAAATAGAATAAAATTTTATTAGCTTTAACAAACAAGTCTTATCAATATTGCCAGATTAAATATTTATTAACCTTTAAAAGATTAAATTACCAATTTTAGTTAAAATTATAAAGAAAATTATCAATTCAATTAAATTATTAATACAGATTATTAAATTTATATTACCCAAAAACCCGGGATATCACAATATACCTTTTAAAAATGAGAATTTGAAGTTTCGAAAGGATTTGAAATTTTGAAAATTTTATATGAAATTGATTTATATAAAAATGATTTATAACTGAAGGGTTTTAAATTGGAAACTTGAGAAATTGAATTCCGGTATTTTGAAAATTGGTTTTAAGATTTTGAAAGTATATAATAATACGATTTGAAAGTATTTTCCGAATAAGAAATGTTTTCAAATGACTTCAAATGAGTTCCATTGATTTCGAAGAAATTTCAAAGAAGTTTTCAAGAAAATAGAAGTCCAGAACTCACTTATGTTGCTGGAGAATAATTTCGGTGATGAGTGCATGCATCATTGACATTGATTTTCGAGTTTCAAAGTGGGGGATAGTCCACTTTAGTAGCTTTGCTATGCGATTGATTTTGTGAAACCAATTTTGATTTCAAATTCCGAAGTATGATTTGATATTCGAAAGATATATGTATATATATTTGAAACGATTTGAAGTAAGCCGGTGTTCAGTCCTCGAGTTTCAGATTTAATTTGGTATAACCCTATCTTTTGAAATTGATTTACTGATTGGTTGCTGATTTCCAACTCTTGGATTTGAAAATTTGATTTCTCCGACTATTTTTAATGTTCGAACACTTCCAAATCGAGGTTTGATTTTCAAAGCTAAGTAATTTCGAAAAGTATAAATTGTTAGATAAAGTATAGTTTTGTATGTTTAAGTATGAAGTAATATGATTTAAAAAAGTTGAAACTGTTTTGTTAAGTAAATGAATAGGACTATTTTGAATTATACTAACATGGAATTTAGTTTTGAAATGTTTTGAATAAAATTTAGTTTAAAATGTTTTAACTTAGTAACATCTTTTGTAAAACTATATATATATAGAATAATAATTTCCAAAAGGGTAAATTGGATCTTCCAAATAGGAATAAATAGTTCAAAGGTTTTAAAGGGATGGTTATAAACTTGGTAATCATTTTTGGGTATAATTGATTTTGAGAAAAAGATTTGGTTTTGAAAATAGATTGGAATTTAAAACCCAGTATTTATATGGTGATTTTGGAAATGAATTTGTTTGACTTAAATTAAGATTGATATGGAAACTTGGATTATTTTCTAAACCTATTATTTTGGAAACTTTGAAACTGAAGATATTTAGTTTGGGAAAAATAATTTGGTGAAATCGTATATGATTTTGAAACTGAACTGATATTGAAACGAATTGAAATTGAGAACCTTATTCTACTAAATACTTGATTTGGGAGTTATCGAACTTATATAAAATTGATTTGTATAAGTATGAAGTTGATTCGAAAACTTTTGATTTGGAAAGGTACTCAATTTGAAAAGAGAAATCTTATATAATCGAAGTCTATATAAGTATGATTTGATATATTATTGATTTGGAAAGTATTCGATTTGAAATGAAATCTTATATATAATGGAATTTATTTAAGTACGATATTTGAAATTGATTTGAAAGGGTACTATATGATACATATTTTCGAAGTAAAGATATGGAAAGTGCCTTTTGCTTGATATCCGCTTTGTGGCCACATTGTGGATTCATTCTATCGATATTATTCTCTCTGGTTTGGGTTTTCCGGATATAATACTCGATTGTCCATCGAATTCCATGGCTTTACCATGGTCTTACGAACTCGACTGCATAGCGTAATTCGTAGGGCCAAGATGGCCTACGGGTACGGATGTTTCCTTGGGTATCCAGGCGTAACCATTGTGTATCTGCGATCTATGGTCATTTTAGTAGCGTAATCCACAGGGCCGAGACGGCTTACGGGTACGGATGTGTAACGACCCGAAATTTCCGATCCCGAAAATTCCAAATAGTTAGGAAAAGAAGAAAGAGATAGAAGAAGAAGAAAACAGAAAACCGAACTCAAAAGCTCACATTCGCAGCGGATAAAATATAATATCAAATAATATTCTTTACACAAAGAAAGCTGTATTAGTCAATTACATTTTAATACATCAGAGTTACAACATTTCACAATCACTGGACAGTTAAAATAACTTGTCCCAAATAAATAACAATATATCACAACGAAATACACTCCAAACGTTCCTGCCATCCCGCTCGTCTCCTGAGCTCCAGAACGTCCTTACCTGAAAATCTGTAATACTCGGTCTGACCCGAGCATTACATCAAAGTAACACTCGGGTCAGGCTAGAAACCAGTATGAGTAAACCCATCTAACATGAAATACCAATGCATAAAACTTATTGAAAACTCGGGGTAACTCGAATCAATTTACAAGTTCACAATTTGTTAAAGACAACACTTATTTCACACATCAATTTCTAAGTACCAAAACTTAGATTAAATGGTCAAATTCGCTTAAATCATTCCTTATCAGCCTATTGATTCCACATATCAATTTATAAAGAATCGAAGTGGTTTTCGGGTATTTACTAATACCCGACTCCGGTCTCTTCGAATCCAATATCATCTTAACCCAAGTTATTCAAGTGAAATACAATTCAACTTTAAATACAAGATGCCACTTTTTACACAGCAATTCATCATCGATAGATAACCACATTATCATTGTCCACCCAAACATATCATATCACAAAACATTTCATATCAGAGATATCAATCAATTCAAGGCATTTAATCATCATTCAATCATTCATAAGCAAGATGGATCATTCCCAAAAATTAATTTAATTTATCTCTAATTAAATTAATTAAAAATCTTTAATCACTTAGATTACCTTTACTTAATCATTAATTAATTACAAATCAATTAATTAATCATCTTTTAATTATCCATCTTAATTAATCATCCTTGATTAATTATATTTAATTACGTAAAGTAATTATCCTTTAATTAATGACACAAATTAATTATCCTTAACCATTTACAGTAATTAATCTTTAATTACTTTCATTAATTAATGATCCTTAATTAATTACTTCCATTAATCAGCCTTAATCAATAATAAACAGTAATTAACCATCCTGTAATTACTTACCATAATTAATTAACTCCTTAATTAATTATATTAATCCTTTAATTAATTACACCAAGTAATTAATCCTTAATTACTTCTCCTAAGTAATTAACCTTTAATTACTTCATTAAGTAATTATCTCTTTATAAATCATCTTCATTAATTATCCATAAATTAATCACATTAATTAATTAACCTTAATTAATTACATTCATTAATTAACTCTGAATAAATAGATTAACCTTAATAAATTATCTTAGTAATTAACCCTTAATTACTTCCATAAAGTAATTATCCTCTTAAATTAATTACATTTAGTAATTACATATTAATTACTTACACTAAGTAATTTACTTAATTAATTACATTAAGTAATTAATACTTAATCAATTTCAAAGTTTTTATCTTTAATTAATTAAACCAATTAATTAATTAACTTAAATTGATTACATTAATTAATTATTTCTTAACCATTAGTTAATGATCCCAATATTAACTACATTCATTAACTTCCCATTAATTACTTACTCAAGGTAATTATCCTTTAATTATCACATCATTAATTAATTACATTCAGTAATTAACAATCTCTTAATTACTTTCATAAAGTAATTGTTCTTTAAATTAATTACCTTAATTACATCATTAAACATCCATTTGAAAACATTTGAAATCAATTTTATAATTGAAAGTATAAAATTTTCTTTAAAACACAACAATTTAAACATTAAATTTTAACTATTAAAATCTTTGAAACTTGTTCAAACTTGTTTAAACTTTGATTTTCTTTACTTTAAAAACTGCTCAAGTTCTCTTTTAAAACCAAAACATGTTTTTACTTTTAAATTTTAAAAACCTGGCTCGAAATAATCCCAAACCCGAGCCCTACCCTCAAACTCCCCGAGCTCTTCTCCGTGTCCCTCGCGTACCACTCACGCTTCGAGTCACTCACGAAACAACTTCGAGCCTTACCCGAGTCGCTCCTCTTCTTCTCCAAAACACAAACCCACTGCTAACAACAGCAACACAAACATGCACAGTGCACGTGCACATAAGCTCCGGCCACCAGAGATCAACGCCTCGACCACCTACAAGTCGTCGACAACCCCACTACTCCATTCGATAACCCAGATCAACGCAAACGTCCACAAATCAAAATCGAGCACTCAAGATCAAACTAGAAACCATCCCATCGACCAAAACTGCCTCGAACCTCCGACACCGACCACCAAATCATCAGGAACTCTGTCCATACACTCGATAGCCTCCACGCTACCATCTCCCAAGTTCTGGTGAAGCTCGATCACCCAGAGACACCACGGTGACCACATTTCCGATCTCGACTTAAAACCCACTTGAAACCCTTCTTCGATCCACCGCCAATGCCACGATGATCAAACAACACTTCCACCATTTTTCCACAAAACCTCATCACGTTGGCCACCTCCAGACCAAAAATCATCCAACTCGATCACGCCGATCACCGGAATTCTACAAATTCCCAAATCCCGATCATCCCAGAAATTCCCAGTGATTATCGATCTAAAAATCATTTAATGTATGTTAAAAATCATGATTTTCAACCACGAACTCATTCATGCAATTCAAAACAGAAATTGAAGTGGTTGATTTTTAACATATAAATATTTTTTTACTGTTATACCCATTTTAAAAATTATCTGTTGAATTTAAAACCCTGAAACTATTTTTATAATTAACAATACACTGCTATAATCAATTTTTATTCAAGGATCCAAGCTTAAATTTTAGTGTATTAGGAGATATGAGGTTTTGTTTGTTGTTTGGGAACTGTAATCATAACAGAGACAAGAACATATACTTACAGGCAGATATATTCATATACACAGAGCCATTCGTATATATATACATGCATCTACACACATGCAACCATATTCTAAAAGAGATTCATCACAGCCATTTAAACCAAATCACAGATTTAAAAAAACTGTTTTTAATTTAGATATTTACTCACAGTTTTATTTCTTTTGAACAGAGAAATGCTTTTGAACTGCTACTTGCTTTTGATCTGGTTTTCATCCTTTCTGGCTTGAGTTGTTTTTTTTCGTTTACTTAGCTTGTTCCAATGAGATAAATGAAGATAGGTGGAGGTATATGTGGAGGAGATAAGGCTTACAGGGCAAGCCAAAGCTGAGACTTGATTTATATAATATTGATTTGATTTTATAGGGTGGATGTGATCTTTCCTTCTTACTCAAGCTTGACCTGATTATATGTTTTTGTGTGCTTGCATTAATTGCTATGTCCCCTCTTTTGTTTACATACATACATTCATATACACACATATTCTTTTTTAACTTATATATGTATATATAGTTATGTATGTTGTTGTTATATACATATATATATACTTGCCTTTGCACAATTTAATATATGCACTTTTGCTTGCATTTATACATATTGTCATTTCCTCATATATATAGGTGTATATACATATACATGTATATTCACATTTATACACATTCCTATATTTTATTTTATGAGGGCATATATGCATACATACTTATTTATATATTTTTATATTTGAACATAAAACTTGTCTATATATCTATCCATATATATATATATATATATTTATATTTATATCTTTGAATACTTTATCTTTATTTATATGGTGGGGTTTTACATTTACATATGATTTATTTTCTATAGGATTCAAAAATTATAAAATACAATATTCAATAGTTTTTAATTTAATTTATATATATTTAGATATTTTAATCGTCAGAAATTTACTTGTTTGACTAATTAATATTAATATTTCAATAATAAATCGGGTAATTACCTAATTATCAGATGATAAAAATCCCGGGTCGTCACATTCCTCCCCCCTTTAGAACCTTTCTTCCTCGAAAAGGAACGAAGCCAGAATTTATGAAAATGCTTAAAATCAGATAAATTTTATTTGATCATTTTTTTTTAAAATACTTTAAAAATCTATATAATATTACTAAAATAGTTTTTATAAAAATACTTTTATAACTCGATGTTTCGACAAGTCCATCGTTGTTCTCATAGAAATTCAGTCATACGTAGATCAGACGTAGGACTGAAAATCTATAAGTACTTAGCAAACCCATTTCAACACCTAGTGAAAATACTTGAAAAATAATTTTATTGAAAGTATCGAAAACATTTTTGAAAATAGAGGAAATATCTTTGGTGAGAATGCTCTGGAAATCATCACCCCCATCCATGGTCGCAGTTAACTCGATGGTTACGTTGCCATCCTGGCAAAATCCATAGATAACTGTAGGCCTCCGCGCCCTTCGATTACACCATGGAACCCGCTACAGATCGCAGTTATACCCGGGCTTTACATTGCTATCACAGCAAAAACCCATATAACCGTAGGCATCAGCGCCCTCGAATTTCGCTGCCAAAAAAATGAAACTCCTCCACTTGACCATAGATTGCTGTCTACCGATGTTACGTTGCCGTCCCAGCAAAATCAAGTGTACACTGTTGGCACACATCCTCCACACGATTTTCGCTATGGTCCACACTGTAGATCGCAGCGACATCGAGTTACATTGTCGTCACAACATAACCCAAATGCCCCTGTAGGCATCAGCGCCCTTGACTTTCGCTACCCAACAATCCTCAGGAACTAGTTTGTCCGGACTCCTCACAGGATCAAATTTAGAGCCTCCCCCTTTTTGAGGCTCAAGGCAGTACCACCCTGTGGCACTCCTGAGAAGTTCATTCAAGGGAGCGCCTTTTTCCCCAGAGCCACTTCAAAACACTTTATACTATACACATATAGTATTTTCCAAATCATACACCTAGTATGAATTTCATATAAATCTCCTTTCTCAAAATCGATTATCCCAAAATCGATAATTCACAAACTAGGCTTTCCAAATTTCAAATTTGATTCTCCTCAAAAATCAAAGCCCTTCCAAAGTCAAAGGTTCCCAAAACTTTTCCTCAAAATCATTTTCACAAAAGCCTTTATATATACATATATATATATATATATATATATATATATATATATATATAATAACCTTGGGAAATTTTTGAATCACTTCATACTTGTATAAATTCACTTTTATACTTCAAATACTTTCAAAACCCTTTTCTTCTGTCAATAGATTCAACAAGGGAAGTTTACCATATATAACAAAGATATATAACTTTGTTTATCCTAAATCAAATATTCAAATTTTGATTACTCTTTTGTAAAGTTATTAACCACATTACTTTTCTTCATAAAGTGAATCTTAAATCATAGAAATTTCCAATTTCCATTTTACCCCATCATATATTTCACAAAATATACTCTTCATTTCAAAGACCATTTTACCATTCTTATCCATAAATTTTCAATATCTATTTCATTCAAACCCGTACGATGTACACATATCATCCCTACGCTATATCAATCTGATCGCTTACTCGATCACACAATTTCACTTCCGAACTAGTATTGTCCACCCGAATTCCTAGTGCGGACTCAGATCTGGTTTCCTGATCAGAAACCGTCATTCTCCTTGCATAGTCACAACTATGATAGAGAATTTCCAAAACCAATCAAAAATCCATATCCAGGTTCGTCGTCGAAAATCGAGCAAAAAATCCCAACTCGGATTGATAATACTATCTCGAAATTCTGTGCTCGAATCTGGATCAAATCACTATGCGAATAGAATAATATACGTACATCCTACGTATTTATCTCCATTTATTATCAGTTAAATCAATTCCCTTTCTATTCATATTCCTTTTAATCTCTATCCACTTATTCACCTTTGCTTCAATCCTCTCTTGGATTACCATTTTAATTCTTATCTCAATTGGGTATTTAATCCATGACAGTTTGTACCCTAATCAGCTTAAATTTAGAAAATAGCTTGAATTTTTTTTTAAAAAAGATAAGTAGTTGAAAAATAATTATTATTTTGTAAAATAGCTGTAAAAAGTTATGTATTGATAAAATAGTTAAATAGTTATAGAAATTTTAAATAATTGCAAAACAGTTGTAAAATAGTAATTAATTTATAAAACAGTTGTAAAATTGTGAAATAGTTTTAAAAATAATTGTAAAATAAGTATAAAATAGTTTGGCTTTTTTAAAAAAAAAAGGTTGTGAATAGCTTGGAAAATAGATTTAAGAAAACTTATACTAAAATAATAATTTGTTGAGAATAGTTTAAGAGTCAAACAGTTCCACTACCCAATCTTTATCCCCATCAATTCGGTTTTAAATTTTCCCCTTTCATTTAAATTGACTCAATTCCAATTTAGATAACTTCAATTTCCATTGAAATTGATTTGATCTCAATTCAAGTTGAATTAACCTCAACTTCTTTCCAAATTTAAACCAAATTCCATTTGAATTTGAAACTATTTAACTTTGATTTCCTTCCAATTTAAACCAATTCAAATTTTCTATTTGAATTTTAAACTTATCCATCTTAAATCACAATTCCCATTAATTCAAATCAAATTTAGTTTGAACTAATTCAATTTAAATCTCAATTTTAAACCATCTCGAATTATATAAATTCGAGTTAAATTTTTAAATGTTGATTTAATCCCTTAAATCAAATTAACCCTTATTTTTAAATCAACAATCTAAATCTTTAAACAATTAAATTTTGAGTCCAAATTTCAAAACTCCATTTAAAATTTTCTTCATAATAATAGATATATCCAATTTATTCCCCAATTTAAATTTGAAACCAATGCTTAACAATTTAAATTTCCAAGTTCTTTTTGAACATTTAAATCTTAAATTCAAAGTGGTTTCATCTCCTTAATTTCAAATTTTATTTTCCCTTTTTATCTAAATAATGGATATATCACCACAATCCATTTCTTCATTCATTTAAACAAATCCAATTCACAATCTAAATATTATTAATAACAATAGGATAATATTATCCAAATTATTTTAAAACATCCATTTTCAATTTCCAGATCTCAAACCCATTTTGAGATCTCACAAACTCCCCATTCAAATCAACCATTTAACCTTCTTGTTAAATCCCAATTTTATTTTGAAATTTCCAATTCAGGTTGCTTGTTGACTTATTTAACTTTCCCAAATTTAAATTCAATTTACTTAATCCAGCCAACCTTACCCAATTTGAATTCCCATTTCAAATTTTAAACTTCATATTAATAATCTTATAAGTTCAAAAACTTATCACCTTGGATATCACATCTCATTCCAAATTTTAAAACTCAACATTTAGAGTTTATTTCAAACCATTTTTGATATTATGTATATTCCTCATATATACATATTATTTCCTTTGCACACCAAGTTATACTTAAATTTTAAATCACCTTTGGTTTTTAATTCAAAACAAATTTTCAAACAACCCTTGTTTGCAACAAATCCCTTTTATTCAAATAATACTTATTTATTATTTCTTTTAGCACTTTGAAACAAATTCCAAATTTTCTGGCTTAGATTTAAAACTTCACAATCTAGATCACCTTCAGTTCCAATTTATAAGTCATACTTATCTAAAACATTTCATTTTGCTTACTCATTAATACACATCTTATTATTAAACACAACAATCATTTATGATAATAACCAAGATTATCATATCTGTAAACCAATTCATTATTATCTTATTCTGAAACTTTTCCCCAAATTCAAGATTTAATTTCAGTTTGAATCCATTTCAAACTTACCTTTATTTAATTTCAATTTGGTTGTATTTCTATTACCTCTTAATTTAATTCCAATAATTTTTTAACAACCAATTACCTTAACATTTATTAGTAAGAAATATTGCTTTATATATATATATCAAAATATATTCTTATAAAATCATTTAAAATCTTTATATAAGAAAATAACAAGTATGCTCTCATATATATATATATATATATACACTCAACTCATCCTAGGGTACTATTGACCCTATCCTTAATGAGTACATCCACTAGAGCCAAGGTTCTCGCTTAACCTGGCTTTGATACCAAATGTAACGACCCGAAATTTCCGATCTCGAAAATTCCAGATAGTTAGGAAAAGAAGAAAGAGATAGAAGAATAAGAAAACAGAAAACCAAACTCAAAAGCTAGCATTCGCAGCGGATAAAATATAATATCAAATAATATTCTTTACATAAAGAAAGCTATATTAGTCAATTACATTTTAATACATCAGAGTTACAACATTTCAAAATCACTGGACAGTTAAAATAACTTGTCCCAGATAAATAACAATATATCACAGCGGAATACACTGCAAACGTTCCTGCTATCCCACTCGTCTCCTGAGCTCCAGAACGTCCTTACCTGAAAATCTGTAATACTCGGTCTGACCCGAGCATTGCATCAAAGTAACACCCGGGTCAGGCTGGAAACCAGCGTGAGTAAACCCATCTAACATGAAATACCAATACATAAAACTTATTGAAAATCCGGGGTAACTCGAATCAATATACAAGTTCACAATTTGTTAAAGACAACACTTATTTCACACATCAATTTCTAAGTACCAAAACTTAGATTAAATGGTCAAATTCGCTTAAATCATTCCATATCAGCCTATTGATTCCACATATCAATTTATAAAGAATCGAAGTGGTTTTCGGGTATTTACTAATACCCGACTCTAGTCTCTTCGAATCCAATATCATCTTAACCCAAGTTATTCAAGTGAAATACAATTCAACTTTAAATACAAGATGTCAATTTTTACACAGCAATTCATCATCGATAGATAACCACATTATCATTGTCCACCCAAACATGTCATATCACAAAACATTTCATATCAGAGATATCAATCAATTCAAGGCATTTAATCATCATTCAATCATTCATAAGCAAGATGGATCATTCCCAAAAATTAATTTAATTTATCTCTAATTAAATTAATTACAAATCTTTAATCACTTAGATTACCTTTACTTAATCATTAATTAATTACAAATCAATTAATTAATCATCTTTTAATTATCCATCTTAATTAATCATCCATGATTAATTATCTTTACTTACGTAAAGTAATTATCCTTTAATTAATGAAATAAATTAATTATCTTGAAGCATTTACAGTAATTAATCTTTAATTACTTTCATCAATTACGTTAATTAATGATCCTTAATTAATTACTTCCATTAATCAGCCTTAATCAATCATAAACAGTAATTAACCATCCTTTAATTACTTACCTTAATTAATTAACTCCTTAATTAATTATATTAATCCGTTAATTAATTACACCAAGTAATTAATCCTTAATTACTTCTCCTAAGTAATGAACCTTTAATTACTTCATTAAGTAATTATCTCTTTATAAATCATCTTCATTAATTATCCATAAATGAATCACATTAATTAATTAACCTTTATTAATTACATTCATTAATTAACTCTGAATTAATTGATTAACCTTAATAAATTATCTAAGTAATTAATCCTTAATTACTTCCATAAAGTAATTATCCTCTTAAATTAATTACATTTAGTAATTACACATTAATTACTTACACTAAGTAATTTACTTAATTAATTACGTTAAGTAATTAATACTTAATCAATTTCAAAGTTTTTATCCTTAATTAATTAAACCAATTAATTAATTAACTTAAATTGATTACATTAATTAATTATTTCTTAACCACTAGTTAATGATCCCAATATTAACTACATTCATTAACTTCCCATTAATTACCTACTCAAGGTAATTATCCTTTAATTATCACATCATTAATTAATTACATTCAGTAATTAACAATCTCTTAATTACTTTCATAAAGTAATTGTTCTTTAAATTAATTACCTTAATTACATCATTAAACATCCATTTGAAAACATTTGAAATCAATTTTATAATTGAAAGTATAAAATTTTCTTTAAAACACAACAATTTAAACATTAAATTTTAACTATTAAAATCATTGAAACTTGTTCAAACTTGTTTAAACTTTGATTTTCTTTGCTTTAAAAACTGTTCAAGTTCTCTTTTAAAACCAGAACATGTTTTTACTTTTAAATTTTAAAAACCTGGCTCGAAATAATCCCAAACCCGAGCCCTACCCTCAAACTCCCCGAGCTCTTCTCCGTGTCCCTCGCGTACCACTCACGCTTCGAGTCACTCACGAAACAACTTCGAGCCTTACCCGAGTCGCTCCTCTTCTTCTCCAAAACACAAACCCACTGCTAACAACAGCAACACAAACATGCACAGTGCACGTGCACATAAGCTCCGGCCACCAGAGATCAACGCCTCGACCACCTACAAGTCGTCGACAACCCCACTACTCCATTCGATAACCCAGATCAACGCAAACGTCCACAAATCAAAATCGAGCACTCAAGATCAAACTGGAAACCATCCCATCGACCAAAACTGCCTCGAACCTCCGACACCGACCACCAAATCATCAGGAACTCCGGCCATACACTCGATAGCCTCCACGCTACCATCTCCCAAGTTCTGGTGAAGCTCGATCACCCAGAGACACCACGGTGACCACATTTCCGATCTCGACTTAAAACCCACTTGAAACCCTTCTTCGATCCACCGCCAATGCCACGATGATCAAACAACACTTCCACCATTTTTCCACAAAACCTCATCACGTTGGCCACCTCCAGACCAAAAATCATCCAACTCGATCACGCCGATCACCGGAATTCTACAAATTCCCAAATCCCGATCATCCCAGAAATTCCCAGTGATTATCGATCTAAAAATCATTTAATGTATGTTAAAAATCGTGATTTTCAACCACGAACTCATTCATGCAATTCAAAACAGAAATTGAAGTGGTTGATTTTTAACATATAAATATTTTTTTACCGTTATACCCATTTTAAAAATTATCTGTTGAATTTAAAACCCTGAAACTATTTTTATAATTAACAATACACTGCTATAATCAATTTTTATTCAAGGATCCAAGCTTAAATTTTAGTGTATTAGGAGATATGAGGTTTTGTTTGTTGTTTGGGAACTGTAATCATAACAGAGACAAGAACATATACTTACAGGCAGATATATTCATATACACAGAGCCATTCGTATATATATACATGCATCTACACACATGCAACCATATTATATAGAGATTCATCACAGCCATTTAAACCAAATCACAGATTTAAAAAAAAAACCTTTTTTAATTTAGACATTTACTCACAGTTTTATTTCTTTTGAACAGAGAAATGCTTTTGAACTGCTACTTGCTTTTGATCTGGTTTTCATCCTTTTTGGCTTGAGTTGTTTTTTTCCGTTTACTTAGCTTGTTCCAGTGAGATAAATGAAGACAGGTGGAGGTATATGTGGAGGAGATAAGGCTTACAGGGCAAGCCAAAGCTGAGACTTGATTTATATAATATTGAGTTGATTTTATAGGGTGGATTTGATCTTTCCTTCTTACTCAAGCTTGACCTGATTATATGTTTTTGTGTGCTTGCATTAATTGCTATGTCTCCTCTTTTGTTACATACATTCATATACACACATATTCTTTTGTAACTTATACATGTATATTTTGTTATGTATGTTGTTGTTATTATATACATATATATATACTTGCCTTTCCACTATTTAATATATGCACTTTTGCTTGCATTTATACATATTGTCATTTCCTCATATATATAGGTGTATATACATATACATGTATATTCACATTTATACACATTCCTATATTTTATTTTATGAGGGCATATATGCATACATACTTTATATTTGAACATAAAACTTGTCTATATATCTATCCATATATATATATATATATATATATATCTTTGAATACTTTATCTTAATTTATATGGTGGGGTTTTACATATACATATGATTTATTTTCTATAGGATTCAAAAATTATAAAATACAATATTCAATAGTTTTTAATTTAATTTATATATATTAAGATATTTTAATCGTCAGAAATTTACTTGTTTGACTAATTAATATTAATATTTCAATAATAAATCAGGTAATTACCTAATTATCAAATGTTAAAAAACCCAGGTCGTCACAGGATGTTTCCTGGGGGATCCAGGCGTAACCATTGTGTATTTGCGGTCTACTAATCATCATGGCATAATTCGCAGGGCTGAGATAGCCTACAGATACGGATGTTTCCTGAGGAATCCATGTGTAACCATTGTGTATCTGCGATCCATGATTCGACATGATTTGGTTGATTTGTTTGGATTGTACTTTCCATATCTGTTTTAAAAGTTTTTCCAGTATTTTCACTGGGTGTTGAAACAGGTCTACTAAGTACTTGGAGAATTCTAGCTTTGCGCCTGATCAATGCATAGCCAGAGTCTGCAAGAACGAGGATAAACTTGTTGTGACATCGAGTTATAAAAGTATTTTCGAAAGGAAAATTGTTTCGATATAAAAGTATTTTCAACAAAGATATCTTATATTTGAAATTGAAATTCTTATGGTTCTAAATTAATTATTCGTGCCCGATACTATTCTTTTGGATCTACCTTATCTGCTCAGCTTTATTTATTCACCTATATTCTGTTTTTCGAATCTATCTTCTTTTCCTTTTTGAATATATCCTTTTTAAATATTGTTTATTTATATACTACACGATTTAATAGTAAATTATTAGTGTTGTGAATATTTTAGAAATTATTTAAAATAAATGATTATCGATTTCTTAATAATATTTGAAAGGTATCTTGAGAGAAAAATTAATAAATTTATGAATTATAGATTTAATGTTTTCAATAACCTCTTTGTAAATATAAGTAATGATGTAAATAATTGTTTTCATATATTTATAAAGGTGTTATTTAAACATATAAATGGTATTTATAAAGGAAGCAAGAAATTTTACAAATAGGTTTTTGAAAGGTTTTAAAGCATTAAAGATAATTGAATTGCAAATGAAGTTTTCAATTGAATATTTTAAGAAAATTTATATAGTTTTAGATTAATCATTTATCCTTGTCTTTCAATCTAATTTTCTCTATGGTCGCTTCTATTCTCCTGCCTCCTTCCTTTTCGGGGACGAAAAGTTTTGAGTGGGGGAGAGTGTAACGACCCGTAAATTTTAATAATTTTTATAACGTTTTTAATTGAATTTTTGAGAAATTTAAATATTTAAATTTTGAAACATAAATTTGATATTTGGAATGCGTCTATTTAAACATAGACAATGGCAAATTTTCAATTAATAATATTGAAGTTTATTTTATTGTGAAATTTTATTTCAATTTAAATCAGTTAATAACAGTTGAATTTAAAAGTGTTCCGAAACTTAAATATGTCAACATGAGAAAATTTATTTGGAACACTCTGAATAAGACTGCGTAATTCGTTTCGCAAATTTCGGACATTCCTAGCTCCGTTTGGATTTTTCCGTGCGGAATAACAACGTATATCAGTGTCTGTATCGACTTCTGATAGGGTGGTCATACCACTGATATCTATATACCATTTTGATCGTCTCGTTGTGTTGATCTTCGTAGTATATTCATTTTTGTATTTTGAGGTCCGGTACGCGACGGAAACAATAAAACTGTACGTCATATCGGTACCCTAAATTTGCAACCGTTAGCTTTCTTGCTTTCCAAACTTTGAAACGTGCAGCCCACGCAAGCAAAAAAATTGTGTTACCTGAATTGATAGCTAGCTGGCATCCTATCACTTTAATTGAGGGTGCGTTCATTTAGGGTCTCTTCGTTTTTTTTCTATTCATTGATTTATAACGTTATATATATATATATATTACTTTCCTTCCTCTTTTGCCTATGCTCATTTACCTTCTTCCCAGATCTGTTCACTGCAGAAACTCACCTCCTCCCCTCGTTTTCTCTCTAACACTTCTCTTCCCCTAAATTTTTGCAAAACCAAGCACCGACCTTCCCTCCTCACCAGTGTCGCATATACCCTTCCTTCATCGTCACTACCTTTGCCGCGCAACCCCTTCTACCCCTGAACCACCAGCCAACGAGCCAGGGCCGAAGGCCTTCCACCACCACACTCGGCCCCACCTCACGCACTCACCCTCCTCCTTTCCCTGTGCATTGGACGTACATATTAATGTCAAACTTATATGGGTTATACATGAGAACATGCAGGTATATTTATATATATTTAAAAAAAACATTTCTAGCTACCTAGTTTTGATTTTGTATAATATATATTATGCCAGTTAACTCGTATATATATATTTTTGCTAGTTATATAGCAGCTGCAGTTTATATATGTATATATATTAGTCTTGATACTTAAAGGTATATATATAGTTTATATATATGGTCTGCTATATGAAATGTTAATATATGAGTTATATGGGTTTATATTTATATAGGTATACTTGAGGGATTTTTAATACATTATAATTTTATGAGGTCAATACATAGATAAG
The DNA here is from genome assembly GCA_030737815.1 of Allium fistulosum. NCBI lineage: Eukaryota > Viridiplantae > Streptophyta > Magnoliopsida > Asparagales > Amaryllidaceae > Allium > Allium fistulosum. The sequence continues at coordinate 1,410,206,865 of CM060903.1, forward strand.
GTGTGTATATATATATATATATTACTAATAAACAAGTTTATATAAATATATATGTAGCCAGTTCAAATATACAACATTTTATATATAAGTTAGACATATGGTTACTTTGCATGTTGCTTTTGTATTATATATATATATATATATGTTAGTTTGTGATATTGTAAGTTTATGTAATAGTTTGTTATAGATTTAGTATATATATATATTTATATAACAGTTCACCTTATATTTAGTATATTCGGCTATAATATATATATATATATATGTCTACATTTCAATTCTATATACATTATGTCCTATGGTAATGTAACACATGTATTTGTTTACTTAAATATTGTTTTTAAAATTGTATATATATATGATTAAGTGTTGTTTACATTGTTCGGTTATAAGAACTACACGTATGTGTATATAAGCTTGCAGAGCAGTAATATGTGGTTAAAATATACAAGCATAAGCTTAATTTTATATATGCCTATATATACATTAGCCTATAGAAGTTACAGTATTTATATATTTTGTATACATCTTATTTTCTCTGTATATATACTTTATCTTTCTTAAAATCGTGTTTGTTGTTTTGCCGAAGAAATATAATGATAAGCTTTGTTTACTATTTGATAATATATTAAGTTGTATACTTGTTACAGTAGAATATATAAGTACATCATTATATTATATAAGTGTACAATGTTTTATTATATATCAGATTTGTTGTTTAAAATGCATAGGTTATATTATTATTTTGAAAATAGGTATCTTTATATATAATATATTATACTTACATTAGTGATAATAGTTGATAGGTAGATATATATTTTTTATTTCAAAATTATATTATGTAGATATGTTGTTTTATTTATGTGTTTTATTCAAACCAATGATTTTGGAATATATATTTAATTTAATATGTGGTTAAATTGGTATTGATTTGAAAATAAAAATAAAAAATATATATTTTCCGTTTCTATCAACCCGATTTGATCCGTTTTCATCAATCCCTGTTATCAGCTCGGTTGTTCGTCGCATTCGTGCCAATTTCGACTTGCTTTGAAAATCGTCATTTGAGTCGGTCATTTCGCAATTCAAATCGTAGCCTGTTATGTTGTCTATCTCCTCTCTAGCCTCGAAAGGTGAGCAATCACTCACAATTAATGTTCTTATATTTATTAAATTTGATTTCAACTGAAACGACAATTGAAATATGCTGCTGTTAATTATTTAAATTGTTATATATGCTATTATCTGTTACTGTTCACCTGTGGGTTATGACACCATATCCTATTGTTTATTGTTATTGATAATATATGCCTATTATTATTATCATATCTGTTATCACTCTACAAGTTCCCTGTTAGTATAGAATTCCCTATGGGTTGAAATGATACATACCCGAATGATCTGTAGAATAGGAGAAAATCGTTATGGGTTGAAATGATAAACCCAAGCGATTTTCATTTGAATTGAATTTGGGATTGCGGGTTGAAAAGATATATACCCGTATATATTTAAATTACATATTGAAATGATAAATATCTGTATCACTTGACCATAGATACAGACACCGTTGGTCTATATATAGATATTTTGAAAATGATTTCTATGGTTTCGAAAAGAAATATATGGTTTTATTTAAAATTTGAAAATATTATGTGTATGAATAAGCTTTAATATGAAATTGATTCAATAATAAGCTTTAAATTTAGTAAAGTTTGATTTAAGTAAATCACAATATGGTTAAGTATTTATTTAAAATTTAATTTAAAATTAGATTTTATAATGATTCTATAAGTTAAGGGTTGGGAAGGTAAATTTGAATTTATTCGAAATTGTATTTAATTAATAATTTTTGTTTAATTAAATCGATTTGAAACTTATTGAATTTGACGGTTTTAAGATATGATCTTATAACTTGATTTTGATTGAAGTAATTTAATGAATATTTCACGTTTAAAGAAATCGAAGCTAATATTTAGAAAAATGTAATTTGAGGTTATATAAATAATATTGAATTTAGTAAGTGAATATTTCAAGACTAAATAATGATGAAGATTAAATCAAGATTTATATGAAATCGTTAAATTTAGTTTTTAAAATGTTGAATATGTAAAGCTTTGAAATATAGTGAAATTTAAATGATTTATTTTGTGGTTCAAACCCGTATTTGAAATCGATATAATGTGAGATTGTTTATTTAGAAACTGAATTAAATTGAAATGGATAAATTAAGATTGAATTAAAATTTGGATTTGGAATTCGAGTTGATTTGAATCAATTTGTGAAATTTGAGGAAATTATAAATATTTTTCTGAAAGTGCTATAATTTGGAAATATATATATATATATATATATATATATATATTTGAAATGGAAATGACATTTTTGTTTTGAAGTATAAATTATTTTCAATGACCACGGTGTTATAATGACGTTTGGTTGTTAATAGCGTACATTTCTACATAGTAGATAGTTCCACGGATCCTTAGAGGATGGTTATCCCAAACATCCTTTGAGTTATTTGTATTCCAGTTGATATTTCACTTGAGTTGGATTTATTGATATAAGAATGTTAATCCTGACTCGAGTGTTTTGTGTTTTGCTTTACGCTCGGGTCAGACTGAGTGATACAGCAATTGAGACCCACCTTTGGAGTGTGGAGCTTCACTTGGAGATCCAACTATTGATTCAGCTTTCGGATATTCAGTTGATTCCAGTGTTGTATTCAGATTTGATTATTGTATCGAGGCTCCCGTGTATTCGGGACTTTTGTTGTATTTTGTTTTACTCTATTATGTATAAATGGTAGCTTCATGAACTACTATTCTCTTGTTTCCGCTGCATTCTGTTATAATACTCTATGTCGGTGATTCTATGATTATTTTATTTACTGTATATGTTGATTTTTGCCAAATTTGAATTAACAATCTGATATTTTGAGCAATTCAAGTCCGACATATGTGGATGCGAATGGTTGAAAATACCAGTATGTTACAGATTTAATTGTTAAGTTAACTTAAATTAAATGACTATTGAATGGAATTCATATATGAAATGAAACCAATAATTGAATTGTCTTAAATTGAATTGAAAATGAATTGCGAAACCAAATAGGAATTTGAAATTGGAAACTTGAAACTTTGAAACTTGAAGACGGAAATTGAATATTGGAAATCAAATGGAATGTTGACTTTCAAAGTTTAATTGAAAATTTTGATTTTGATTTTGAAAGTTAAATTTAAAGACCAATCGTTGTAATAATTACGTAGTTATTGAAGAGACCGGGATCAGTTATGGACATACTCTCTGTCTAAACCGAAAACCACTTTAACAACTATTATACGCGGAGTGTGATCCAGAATGAAGTGGTTGGAATGATGACGTTGCTGGATTTGAAGAAAGAGAACGATAATGGATAGCCTTGACACTTGTGTCAAATTTGTAATGACTTAAACAGGAGCCGCACTGGGCCAATGAGGTTAGCTAACTCTAGCGGACACACTTCTTCGTAAACTACTCATTACTTGTTTTGATTGGTGCGCACCCTTGAATTGGGAGTGTTGTTTCGCGGTGTTGCGATCGTTGCGGCGATGCGTTTTCACCAGTTCGGATCACGCAAACGGTAGTTTCACTACCTTGGGTATAGCCTCATTTGCCTTGTCATACTCGTATCCCTATTCGCGACAACTACGATTTGTTTTGTGTTATACCTATGGAGTACTCCCTGATAGCCCACTAGTTTACGGTGGAGTTTACAGTGCTGTATAGACTATGACGCTTATATAAAAAGTGTTAAGGGGGATAATGGTAACGCCTTAACGCTATTTTGATACTTTATATTACTAATAGACATTATCTACTTAGCGTACACTACTATATATAAATAGTTTAACGGATCTTGAAAGATGTTTATTCCATTCATATTTGAGTTATTGATATTTCTCGCATGAGTCATATTATCTTGTATAAGAATATTTGTCCTGACTCGAGTGTTTTGTTTATGCTTATGCTCGAGTCAGTCTAAGGATTTCTGTTGCTGAGCTACTTGGGAGTTGAAGACCTTTTGGAGACTCTATCATTTATCTTTATCAGTATTTCTCTATTCTGTTTTGATGTACTTGTATTGGACGTCTATGTACCTCTATTTCCATCACTTTTGCTTTTGAGACATTGTTGTATTTACTTAGTAGCTTCATGAACTACTATTATGACATGTTGTATTTCCGCTGCGTTATTCTATTATTCTGTATCTTTCTGTGTCCGTGATTCTATAATGATTCTCATTTATATACATATACTCCATTAATGATTCGTGTTTTGGATTATTTAAGTTGACATGTGTGGATTATTGTCAATTTAAATGGTTCAAATATATGGGTTGTTTCAATTAATATTTCTCTTCGAATTTTTGGATTTTGGTTGCATCATGGTATTTAGATTGGATGGTAGAGATGGTTGTTACACTTTTTCACAATCACATTGCACTGATGTAGAAATTTTATGAATGTTTAGGGTGTTTGCATACATACTTGGATTGAGCTCATTGTAAATGTCTGCAGTACATAATCACATTGCGCTATTTATTGAGTGGATGGTTCTGTAGATAAATTGGTTGTATAACATGGATCTTATTGCGCGTTACACTGTTCGCCACTTGAAAGATTTTGGGAAGAAATAATTTTTAAGGGGAGAAGAATGTAACACCCCGTAAAATAAACCGTAATTAAATGGATTAAATAGAAATAAATATAACAAGATAGAATATGGAAATTTTATAAAATTTATAATTTGACTAAAAAATTTATTCCATTGTGTTCATGGTGAAATTCTGATCTGTTTCCATATATAATATGCTGAAAATGGAGCTCAAGCAAAGAAGTTACAAGCATTTGAAGTTTTTAGATTTAAATTAATTTAGTTTGAATTCGAATGAGAAATAAATTTAGGGCCTAAATTTCAAAAATTAGCTTAGGGGCTAAGTAAACGATTAATTAACATTTAATGTTAAAAAGTTAATTAGGAAATAAAATAAATTGTGCAATGGAACAAAATAAACGTTCCCCGAAATAAAGGAGCGACCGACCTGCGTAGGTAAATCGGTCGACCGTAGCGGTCGACCGGTCACACTTAGGCGGTCGACCGCTTAGCAACGAAAATTGCCAGTGGTGGCTAGGGTTTGAAGCTATGTTATATTGAGTTATACGCTCTTGATTTATCCATTTCTTACCTACATCCTTCTAATGGTTCTGGTGCATTTTAACCCCTATAAATAGAACCCTACCCTCTCCACTTTTTATTCATATTATTTTCGAGAATTCAGAAAAACTCTGCCATTGTTATCTCTCCAAATTTGATTTAGAAACTCCATAGAGAGTTCAGGTAAGAATTCAATTCATTCTCTAATTATTTCTTCTACCTCCAACCTATTCTTATTTTGCTCTTTCTCCAACCGTTCTGAATCTGATAAAAATATATACATCTTTCCTATTGTGTATATGTCCAAAGGGAGAGATTCTAGAGGAGATTGAATGACATGCAAATCCAAGGAAAGTGAACCTAAGGTTGTTTTTTGAGTGGAATCCTTAGTATTTCTTTTTCAGTAATTGTTTAGTGTAACTCTATGAATTTGAATATGCCTTAGGGATTTTGGAATTGCGAAAATACGATAAATAAAATCCCCAAAAATTCCTTTTTATTTTGAAATGTTAATTCCATGTTGATATTCTCAATTATTTACATAAATTTGATGGAATTTGTTTTGATTACGCAATTTTTGATAATTTCATAGTTTATTCCACTTTTCCTTCTTCTTTGGTTCACTTTGCGATTCTTCAATGAAATAAGGGGTTTAGATTATGGATTTTATTTGTAGTTTACACCACTTATTCCACACAAATTTCCTTCTTACATATTTCTTTGTAAAAGAGGAGTTGAAAGAATATGGATTAGATTGCAATTCCTATTGTTCAAGATATTCCATTGAATTGGTGTAATAAATTAAGTTTCTATTTTATTTACAAGTCTGTTATTGCAGTTTTGGTTCTGAATATTTATTCCCTGTTTTGGATATTGGAATCCTTTATTTTGGTATGCTAAAATCTTGGGAATTTGAAGAAAATGGACTTGTAATAGTATTTGGTTAGGGAAATAACACTTAATAATAGTTTACGGCATAAAATCTGTGTGTTTAGAATTTACTAGGCACGAATATTTATTTATCTCTATTGGCATAATTAATATATAATTATTGCGTATATGGCGTAGTTAATTAGGTATTTATCTTCATTTATTTCCCCCATTAGGAATGTAAATTGATTGTTAGGTGAAAATAAGAGGAAACTCTTATTTAGCCTAATTACTATTCTAAGGCGTAACAAGGAAGATTACTTATAAAGCCTTATTTATGAAACGGTAAGATGGGTATTATTATATATATGGAGTGTATTTAATTTATGGCTAAGTCATAAGGATGCGAGGTCAATACAGTTACATGACAAAAGTCTGCCCTTCACTTTAAGGCTACCGGCAGTTGTGTACACTTCCTATTGATGTGAGATATCCTTATGATAAATGTTTATAATAACGCGAGGTTAGTTCCAAATTCTGTACGGGAAATCTACCCAACTAATCTGGCTACCAGTTCCTACGAATAGTCGGACTAATGTGAGACGTCATTATGAGTATGGGCCATAGTACGAGGGGCATGCTTTGGGGTCTTAAGGTATTAAATGGTTGTTTGAGGGCCCACCTCTTTTCCCCAATCGAAATATTAAATGGCTTAAGGGATACACGTTATGTGGTATCTCTACAGGGGTCCGCTTCTGGATAAGGTAATAAGTGACTGATTGGGGGTCTGTCTTTTCAAATAAAGAAGTATTAAGTGACTTGAGATTACATATGAGGCCAACTAGATAGTTCCATTGAGGAGCACGCCTTGGAATTAGGTATTAAATGATGGGGTCTGCCTTAATTAAGGTATTAAATAACTAGAGTCTGCCTATTTTCCAATAAAAGGTATTAAGTGGGTTGGGTACTATCTCTTGCATTGCTAGCTACTTATGACGTGGGATTTAGGTTCTTGGATTTTAGAAACCTACTTTTGGAATGAAAGGTATCAAATAGTTGGTTGAGGACCCACCTCCTTTCCTTGTAAGAAGTATTAAATGGTTTTATGTTCGTAGACATATTCTTATTTTGAAATATACTGCCTAAATACTAAAAAGATAAGACTAATGGTTTTTATTCACCAGACACTTGTTGTTCTTACTCTCTCCTCATTACAACATAGGTTAAGGATGGAGTAATGGCGGCGATGATGCTTAGAGATGGAGAAGTTTGGCTTGTGGCAGTATTAATCATTATTACTTGCTTTTATGTGTACCCGTGCATTTAGACAATTGTTGTAACGGATTTATGATGTGATTTGATGATATTGTGTATTATGACATTTCATGGTTTTGAATTAAATGGGTATGCTATGCTATTATATTTTATTCCATCCACTGTGAGCTTTGAAAGATTAGTTATGGCTCTGTATTGTTATTTCTTTTTCCAAGCAACAGTCTTCCTTAATATGGATCTAAGTTTCGATGCGCCTTTTCTAAGTCGAAATTTAGGCCTGTTCCGGGATGGATTGTTACATGCTCTGTCTCAATGTCTACTAACTGATCAGGCTCTACTATTGTGGCGGTGCTATGAAGGCATTTCCTCAAGTGGGAAATGTGAAACGTGTCATGGACTCCTACCAACTTATCTGGTAGATGTACTTAATATGAAAATTTCCCTATTCTTTCTTAGATCAGGAAATGTTCAACAAATCTTGGTGCTAACTTACTTAACTTACCAAATCTCATAACCTTCTTGAGAGATGAAACTTTAACGAACACTATGTCTCCTACCTTAAACTCCAATTCCTTCCTTCACTTGTCCGCATAAGACTTCTGATGATATTGTGCGGTCTTCATTCGCTGCCTAATCACACTACAACAAAATAGTCATCAATAGCGGAAAAAATGCTATAAATGGTAACTATAGCGGTTCAATAAACACTGTATATCGACATGTTATATAAAACAATGGCTTACTTATAGCATAAAAAACCGCTATAAAAAAATCATCTTTCATAGCGCTTTTACCCGCTATTGTACGTATTTTATAATGGTTTAATAAACGCGGTATATTGACATATTATTATAGATGTTGAACTATCTATACCACAAAAAAGAGCTATAGATTTTTTTACGTTTGATAACGCTTTTCTTCTAAGCTTTCTATAGCGTTTTCTAAGTGTATGGTTTATTTTTTGCATTTTTAAAATCTACTGCATCTCTATAAATCACGATAGTCAATACATATCAAAATGTTGTATTAAGAATATTTCTAAAACATAAATCCATTTAAATAATGAAAAATCATAGAAAATATTAGACATAAAGATATACATATTGTATTAAACATAACCAAATATTCATATACATAATATCCCACAATTTTAGCCACACAATATTCTATTATATATGTAAGCACAAACCACATAGTAGTTAATGTTACACCAAAAATAAGTAGCTAGTTGTTTTCATTAAAAATAAGAAATACATCAAATCTTTCATTCTATCACCTATAAATGAAATGAATATCCACATTAGAAATGAATATAAATATGAATAAAATTCGAAAATGAAGTGTCTACATTAGAAAAAACTTTTTGCCAAAGATTTCTTATCAAAAATATTCTAAGTGTCTAGATTTATAAAAAAATTGCTAGTGTCTCCGTTGTGCTGCTAGCACCGGGAAAAATTCCAAACAAAAGAAGTAGATATACACGATCGAAACATGATCGGAATCACAATATATTAATCACAAACACCCGGATGGGTAAAATATCCAAATATTTACTTATATATACCTTATAAAATATGTACGTCACATAGCATACACACCAGTTATGCATTAAAACTACCTTTTAACAGTATTAGCGAGTTCGCTAACATTTCAAAGAAATGAGCATGAAGGAACCAAAAGCGAGTCAAGAGCTATTAAATACCTACACTTAACTAGAATAAGCATATGAGCGCTTATATTTATGAATTTATCCAACTAAACCCATAGAAGAAAGACTACGACTTTTAAATAACATTAAGTTTATAGGTAAAAACCAAAAATTCTAAACAAGAGTTGGTTTCCAAATAAATGCAGTGAATTGGAATGATCATGTGCATTATCAGCTGCCAGAATGGTCATGTACGACTTTATAATTTATTATTATTATAAACTTAGTTAATTTTCATAAACTCTATAAATTTATTATTATTATTATAAACTTCGTTAATTTATTATTATTATCATAAACTGAGTTAATTTTTATAAACTTCATTAATTTATTGTTGTTGTTTTGTTGTTATTATTATTATACAAATTTAGTTAATTTTTATAAAACTTAGTTAACCTGGTTAATATTTTATAATTTATTCTTATTATTATTATTGTAAACTTAGTCAATTTATTAATTTTTATAAAACTTAAAGTTAATTTATTATTTATTATTATTGTTGTTATCATTATTATTATTATTCTAAACATAGTTTTTTATTTCTATTATTACTACCATGACTCTTGTTGTTGTGGTTGTTGTTGTTAGCATTATTATTTTAAACTTAGTTCATTTTTACAAACTTAGTTCATTTACTATTATTATTATTATATATAAACTTAGTTTTTTTATAAAACTTAGAAAACTTGATTAATATTTATAATTTATTAATTTATTATAATCATTATAAACTTAGTTAAGTGGAAAATAGGCACACGGACAAACTTTGGAAAAAATTAGCTGAAGGACAATAAGTTTCATTTTTAGGCTGGATGACAAACCTTGAAAAAAATTAGGTTGAAGGACAATACTAAATATAATTAGCATTTTGTACAGTGTAAAACTGAATATAATACTAGTTATAACTAGCATTTTGTATAGTGTAAAAACCGAATATAATGCTAGTTATAATTAGCATTGTCCTTCAGTTTAATTTTCTTTCAAGGTTTGTCCTTCAGTTTAAACTTTTTTCAAAGTTTCTCCTTATGCCCAATTCCCTCCTTAGTTAATTTATTATTATTATTATATAAATTTAGTTGCATTTTATAACATTTTGATAACTTAGTTAATATTTTATAATTTATTATTATTAGTATTATTATTACTACTATTATAAACTTAGTTAATTTTTATAAAACTTATAGTTAATTTATTATTTATTATTATTGTTGTTATCATTATTATTATTGTTCTAAGCTTAGTTAATTATTATAGAACCGAGTTAATATTTATAAACTTAGTTTGTTTATTGTTATTATAACTACTATGACTCTTGTTTGTTGTTATTATTATTATTTTAAAATTAGTATATTTTTATAAACTTAGTTAATTTATTATTATTATTATTAATATATGTACTTAGTTATTTTTATAAAACTTAGTAAACTTGATTAATAATTTATAATCCGTTACTTTATTATAATTATTATAAACTTAGTTAATTTATTATTATTATAAATTTAGTTACATTTTATAAAACTTAGATAACTTGGTTAATATTTTATAATTTATTATTATTATTATAGACTTAGTAAATTTTTATAAAACTTATAGTTAATTTATTATTTATTATTGTTGTTGTTGTTATAGACTTAGTTAATTATTATAAAACTTAGTTAATATTTATAAACTTTGTTTGTTTATTTTTGTTACTGCTATGACTCTTGTTGTTGTTATTTGTGTTATTAGTTTAAACTTAGTTAATTTTTATAAACTTAGTTAATCTATTATCATTATATAAACTTGGTTATTTTTTTATAAAACTTAGTAAAATTGATTACAAAATTACATCCTGTATCCATGATAATACCACATGCCTCCAACTTTGAACAGGTTTTTAGAGCATTCTTCAAATTTTTTCCAAAGATGGAAATTGTACTTAGGTGGACTAAAGTTGTTCCAAACCCTGGTTCTCCAAGTAAAGAAAGCATCATCACCATTCATAGCCATTGCCTTATAAACAACAACAATGCTATGAGTATTACCCATATCATTCCAAATGTACTTTTGCTCAGTTACTACAGGAATGTCCAAATTTTGAAGATAAGCCAGAAGGATTTAATAATTGGATTTCTTGAATAAGGTAGGATTATTTTGCCATTAAGAATATAAGTGTAAGCTCTAGCTTCCATAGGGATTCCAGTTTGTTTCCTTTGAGAATGATTCAAAACATTGAAGAGGATTAAACCTTTTGGTGCCTATGGTTCATGCCAGAAGCTAACATTACCAGTATCATTTGAATGCACCTAAATATGAGGCAAGACAGCATCCCTCATCCTCAAAATAGTTCTCCATATCTAACCACAGTTATGCTTTTCCTCCATAGTCCATATCTTGCAGTTTCCCTAGGGGTGGCACTGACCCGATGGACCCAAACCCGACCTAGCGGGTTGGATATTGTCTGCTCCAAACTATACATTTCAAAAACCTAGATCCGACTTGATCCGAGCTTTGGTTCGAGTCCAATTTGATAATAACACTAAAATGAAAATATTTCAATGTTTTTTGGTCGGGTCTTTCAAGTTGGGTCAGTTTGGGTTGGGTTTGATCGGGTCTTTACTGTATTTTTCAACACCCAGACCCGACCCAAGATCCATCGAGTTCGGTCCACGTTTGGGTCTTTTCGGGTTGGTTTAGTTTGGTTTTAAAGTTCTTGGTTCTAATTTCCAGCCCCAAGTTTCCCAAGTGATGCTTCAGAGCCTATGTAGCCTATAAATTATTTCTCCCATTGAGTATACTATCCAAATGCTTAGAGAATGCAGCAACATGTAGCATATAATATTTTATAATTTATTATTATATAAATTTAGTTACATTTTATAAAACTTATATAACTTGGTTAATATTTTATAATTTATTATTATTATCAGTAGTACTATAATTAATATAAATTTAGTTAATTTTTATAAAACTTATAGTTAAATTTATAAAACTCTATATTTGGTAACCATTTTCCAGCAATTTTTGTCCTAGAGAATTAGTTCACCTGAATAAACATTGCTTTAGACATCTAAACTAATGAAATTAAATTTGACAATAATTAAACAACATCTTTAGTTGGCTAATGAAATATTTTAAAATAAAAATTGGAATGGATATTTATAATGCTTCCAGATATCTTGATTAATAATCATATTTCATGATCTCAACATGAATTTTGGAATCATTTGACAAAATTATACTTCCGATAAATTTTGATTCATTATTTTTCACTTCAAAGGATTTTTAGTTTAATCGAAAAAATCTGATGAATTTGATAATTCACTTCAATTGAGATGAAATAAGATAATAGTAATATAACAATATAATAGAAAAAATAATTCAGTGGTTCTTAAACATAATGAGAAAACAGTCACAAGTTTGTGTTTTCTTCTTTCCTTTGATCTCACAAGACTACCCAATCTATCATCTAGTATTTCAGTTAAGATGAATCGGTACATTGATTCAACCTTGAACATTGATGGTAAATTCAAGAATTCAGTTAATTAGAGAAATGTCACATTGAAATAATATTATTAGTAACATTTTAGTAATCAAATATTGTTTCTAGTGTATATACGTACTTAATCACATTTACATTGTGAAAGTCACACCTCCCAACAAGTGCAATTAGTGCAGTTGTGCCCCGATTCAAGTGTAGAGTACAAAGAGCATGCCTCTACAAAAGCAACATCTGTTTGTAGAAATGCAGATGAAATTACCTTCTCAATCTCCCTAGGAAAACCATCATCTTCTAGAATAAACCTCAGCAAATTTCTGCATGCAACACAAGCTAGTAATTCAAAAATGATCATATGCAAACGAATAGGTGCTACTTCTAAAAGGCTACTTGTATTTTTTTACTACATGTTAAAGTCACATTCAATCCAGAATTAAATGTCTATAGGGTCCAGCTTCATAATGAAATACCTAAGGGTTTGTTGATAATTGAATATTGTTATAAAATATACCAATCTTTCTTTACTTTAAAAAGCAGATGCATATGTTAAGAAAGATATTTCTACTAAATGCATTATATGACTTGGTTTGCATATGTTCTTCCTATAAAAGAATTTTTTTATAGTTTAAACTAATTAATTAAAAGTAAGAAAAATAAAGGCTCATATTTACCAAATTTACCTTTAGCTGTCTTATTTGATCACTCAAACCATTGATTCATCTTATGTAATTTCATTTATCACCGCTTTGTTGTAACAACCCGCACTTTGCGACACCCCGATCTAAATACTATGGTGACTTTCGTACTCGTGACATACCGAGAAATACGAGCTTTGGGTTTTTATAACATTTTAGAGCATAATTATATAGGTAAATTCTAACACATTCTACACTTTTAGATCTCACAACAGAAGAAAATTAAAATAAAAAAACTGAAAATAGACATTCCAGAAAAACAGTCTCCAAAATACTTAATTTTTTATACACTGTTTCCAAAGTACAATATATGCTTGATAGATATTTAATATAATAGTTAACTATATGAGGAACAATGTAGAATATGAGAAATCCAACGTTTTGTTCCTTTCTCCACGTACTATGCTAACCAACTGCTAACCAGTCATCATATAGTGGGGGAAAATGAAAAAAGGAGCGGGTCAGATAAAAGTTTAGTGAATGAGTACATGTTTAATGTATAGTGATCATGTGCAGTTGACTTTAATACTACCCTATGTGTCCTCAGGTGTTCTACAGGTGTCCTTGAGTTCCTGAGTTCCTTTACTATGGGGTTTATTTGAATACACACCTGCACTAATTGCTTTGGCAAGCTTATACAAGGATCAAACAATGAATCGAACCTCTAGATAACTAATGATCAGCTAACGAGTATTGGGACTATTTCACATAGGATTTATCCTACCATTTCCAACATTACGACTACACATAACTATTCCAATGTTGGATTCCCCACAATTTCCTCATGGGAATAAATTTCCCACAACTACGACTACATGTACCCTAGCTGCCATTGAGAGGAGAATCTTTATGTTGACTCGTCAAAGTGTCTCATCGTCTGCATCAACGTTCACCTCTCAATTGTAGCATATGTCTCTTATTGCACATGACGAGATCCATCAACAGCATAACATCATATGGTTAGAAATCGTGAATACCAAGGAACTCCCGTTGTATCGGGACCACACACTTCATCAGACATCAGTTAGTGCAGCGCATCCACTGTAGAACCTTCCGTGAGTGCCATTTGCGATAGAATCACCCCTAGTTGAATAATCGACCCCCACTAGATAAATTACATTTACCAAGTATGAAACGTCCTAGTGTCATCTCATAGGGAACTAGCTTCCCTACTACCTCGAACATACACACATATGCGCACAATAGGCTCATGCAATATTTAATAAACAATTAATATTTATTCTAATTATATTCCTAACCTAGGCCTTAGGGTGAGGTTTAGATTCTGCAATTTGGGCCTTAACCGACGACCGCTACACCCAATCAGTCGACTGCTAGCGTGTTGACCGCTCAAGGTGAATTGTCGACCGGTCATAGTGTAAAAATTAGGATTTTCTTATTTGATTTTTAATTATTGTTAGTTATATTATATAATTACAGAATGAACCCTAAGCAATTTATAATGACCAGTCTTCTTTGAGATTCTATCCTATTTTTATTGGTTTCAAATTCACAGATTTTAGCAGGTTAGTTATACTAACTTACTTCGGAGTTAACCAATCTTTAAGGTTCCAATTCAATAAGAACAAGGGTTTAACCTAGATTTAAATGAGATTAGCCATTTCTTATCAATCCTAATTATTAACTCAGATTTCAGGTTTGGCAATTAGATTTAAGAATTAGGGTTTATAGTTTCCAGTTTAATTACTAACACCCTAGATCAAGTAGAGTTGGTTAAATTCAACTTAAATAATCAACTTACTAAAATTTTCCCATTCATCTTAGATCAAAGCTCTAAATTCGTTCCTTGCTCATGAATAACGAACCACAAGCTTCCTCCATCTAGATCAGATATACTATTGTCCTTTTTTGCTTTGATTTTATTTTATTTTTAAAAGAAAGTTTAGAAGTGGAGGGAAGAAGTTTTGGTAGAGTTTCGTTATGCTGTAAATTTTCTAATAAAATTAGGGTAAGCCTAGGTGTTAATTTAAAGGGGTAAGAGACTGATCTGGAGCGTTGGAATTGCCCTAGAGAATCTTTATTCTCATCTCATTCGGAAGGTAGAAACTTGGCCATGAAGTAATATATTTGGGTCGATCACAACCGTTCAAATGCACGCTCGTATTCTCTGTTTTTCTACGTGAATGGTCGACCACTCATGGCCATGGGTCGACTTATGCCGGTTGACCATCAATTCCTTGGGTCGACCATCAAACCCTTGGGGTTGACCCTTCATAGTGTAAATTTGGTAAGTTTTTAATTTCTAAATTATTTTGTTTTCAGTTTTTCAAACGTCGTAACTTCTCCATACTAAGTCCGATTTCAAAGTTTTATATATGAAAAATTGTCCACAAAATCGCTATGAATGCATTGGTGCAAGTTTTGTAGCCAAATTCGAACATTTGTTAAAATCTCATATTGGTCTTCATTTTATTTAAATTTAATTTTCTTATTAAATTTTTTTGCTAAATTTTGCGGTATTACATTCTCCCCCTTAAAAGGATTTCGTCCTTGAAATCTCCAAGAATGGAAAAGTGTAATTCGTACATACAACAAACAATAGCTACAACCATATACTCATTCATCATCCATGGGCAACCATTGTCCTTAGTTATTTTTCAAATACAGTATGTATATATATGCAAGCGTGAAATGCTTGTGAGCCTATACTAATGCAAAGAGTAGGAGGTCTCCTCATCTAGTCGACCTCTTGTCATGCAAGTGCTTATGCCATGAATCCAAAATGTATGCAACATCTTAGCTAGTGCACTTGCAATTCTCCATGTATGTACAATCATTCAATCTATATGCTACATCCATATGCATAATGCTCAACGAGATAAACTATAACCAAGAATCCACATGCATAATATCCAAAAAGCTAAACAATAGAAAAGAGATAATTTGAGTGTGTGTACTACCTAGAGGATATATTATTATAAATGTGTACAAGAAGCAATCCAAAGGATACATCCACTAGCATTCATCATCCATAACATGTCACAATGACACGTTCGCAACCATTCCTACCATCCAATGGTCTCTACCTAAGCTAGAACCTAAATACAAAAGTAATTTATACTTTTCTAACTAAAATGGAAACATACCAGGAAACAATTTGGGATGGGTAGCTCGGACTTTCTTCTCAAGCTCCTATGTACTCTCAACTGGATCGTCTACCTACTGGACTCTTACCAGTGTAATTATTTCATTACAGAGTCGATTTGTCCCATGCCCAAAAATACGGGTAGGTACACAGTGAACAAGGGACTCACATATCCTTTTTAACTTTCCCTAAATGAAACGGCTCAACCATAGTGACTACATCGCATAACTATTTCCACGAGTGTGACACCAAATAAACATTATGAACTCCCGCCAACCCTCCAGGAAGCTCCTCCATAGGCTAACTTCCCTACTCTATCCAAAATCGAAAAAAAGCCTACACCCTCGGCACTAACATTTCCAAATTACCAACCCGATACGTATCTAAGTGGAAAGATGTTTACATAGATTATGTCATCATCGTGGACTACAACTCCATGTGTCTCCTATAAGTATATACTATTTGCATGTCTTGTGCAGTCCTTGTCCTTCTATGAATCTAATCCCCTCTTTAGGTACTTCTAACTAGACCGTCGTTCTAATTGCCCTTATTGACCTTTACTACTGAAATGACCCTCTCTTCTCTACCTTCATTTTGTAAGGATTTTTTTTTAGAGATGATATATGTATATATCATTCATTAACAAATATATTTTTCCAGGGCCATTTTTTTTTCCAATAAACAAACTTTATCCAGGATCAAAATTTTACCAATATAGATATATCAGTGCAACCACAAAAATATGCACACACATATGAAGATGCATGTGCCCCTCTGGTTTAATCAGGTTTTGGCAAACAAGAGGTTACAATGATTGATTTAAATTTAATCAATCCCCACATAGCTTAATTTCATTTTATTATTTAAGTAATGAAAATCTTATTCATATAGGTAATAGTATGGTTTTTATTCTTTGATAGCTTGCTGGATTCTCCATGAAATATGATTCATAGAACCCAGATAATTATGTTATGATTATCTGTAAAATCAATTGTATAGTGTCTGTGCTTTGAAAATGATATAAGCTTATATCATTTCCTATGTTTGCTTTCTTATAATATCTACCTTATATGCAAACTCATGTCTGGGATATTCTTAAGTGAATCATCATATTCCAGAAGCTTGATTCCTTGATACCAAGGTACTAGACTAAATGAAATGCAGTCCGGGGTGAGTTTCCTCACACATGGATACTTGGCAAATAAAATATGGATTAAACAGACTCTCTACTCAGACATATTTCAGAAGGTCTTAAAATGCATTTTGCCCAAAGCTTTAGTAAAGAGGGATTCAGATTTTATGTTAAAATTACTAAGGTACTGGTGTGACAATGTCTGAGCAAATCATATCTGAACATGTAAATAATTTACTAATATGGATCTAACATCACTATCTTATAAAATCCCTACTGGTGATCTAACTTACAAAATTATAGCTAAAACTTTCCAACATTCCAGATAATAAAACTCAGATATTTTAAATACCAGTTTCAAGTCAAATTCTCAAAATACTTAACCAAATATCCAACATCACTCTGTACTTAGTACAATGGAAATTTTTTTTTAATATCATACATGCAAATTTCATCTTGTAAGCTCTTATCTATCTAATTCTAGCATGCTATAATCTTCTTCTCAATGCTTTACTTCTACTCCTATCTAGAGGCTGCTGTCCCTGAAAAAGCATTTGAAGCTTCCTCATTTCAAATGAGACACCCCAGATGCCATTAGCACACTAGGGTCAGACACATGTCTGGTATGAGAAAATTCACAAAAGCAATTAATTAATTAGGTTAAAATCAAGTTAAGTACATATACATAAAGTTCCGCCCTTTGGAAACAGGTAATACTTGTGTGCATGCTCTGTGTCATTGTGCATGTGCATATTTTAGTCTTTCTTTCCAAAGACTACATATATAAATATGGTACATACATTCAAGCATACAATTCAGTCATAGTCAAACAATCATTCACACTAAACAGGAAAATAACCAATATGAGTTAAATCATTTATTCCATCCTCATATTTCAATTCTGGGAAAAACTCTAGTTTCCTCATCATATCAAATATTTTTCCCTTGGTATATTTATCTATCCTGGTCTCATCTGCAATTTATGAATCAATGGACACACTGTAATGAACTAATTCACTCCATCACAAAGATCTCAGGACTTGAACAAGCCATGTGTCAACTTGCATTACTCAAGAACACAAGTTATTCCTGCAGTAATCTTGACCCCATTTCCTAATCAAATTCTTAGGTACTTTCTCTTTTTAAATTTTTCAGAGCAAACCCAATCAGTGAGTTATTTTACAAAAACAAGCATTCACCTCATAGCATTCCTTATCATTCTCATAAACAAACAGAGACAACCAAGCAATTTTAGTATTGGTACTTATTAAAACATGTTGTTGCAATTTTAAAGAGATATAGACAACTAACATTGGTTTATGGCTCTATGGGAAGATTTTATTGCAAACATCTGTGCTTTAGTTAACTCAGGTTGACCAAGCTTCCTAAATCACAAAATCTATTTGCTGAGTGGATATTGTATATTTTCTTTGAATCAGGAGTATCAGCACATAGGCAAGCCTATTGCACTCCTAATTCCTTTTCATTTTAAGCCTCAGCACATATACATATGTATATTGCAGCCCACAAGCTTATCAATTCTTCTGGGTTGAGCCAAAACCAACACTACTTGCTTATATCCAACATTTTATTTTTCTGGGTATTTATTTGTTTCTAACCAGTATCATATTAAAAAGAGATCTGGGTTTCAAAGATACTTATGTATGCATGCAGATCATATTTAGAATATTCACAAAATAAAACAACCAGAACAACCATTTAGCATTAAAGCATCCTTAACTTCTGAAGAACAATCACATATACTTTTAAGAAAAATTCATTTATAACTGGCTGACTTCATTAGGACTTAGTGCCTTAAGTTGTTGAGTGAGTTTTCTCACCTAGCTCTCTTCTTTGCTTCCTTAATTAATTGATGAACTTCTGCCTTTATCCTCAAGCTCTTTTCCTTCCCTTGCCTTATGATTTCTATGGTGTTGTTTCTTTTTTTTTCAAAGTTCTTTTCTGAGAAGGAGAGGAGGCTGCTGCATGTACATATATATATATACAGGGTCCTCCTTAGGGTTTTGGGTATTGGCTAAAGCCATTTTTGCCCACCAGAAAAATTATGTTATCTGCATTTTATTTGAACCCAAAATTCTACCCTTCCCGGCTTAATTTAGGTGAAGAGAAAAGTGGTTATATTCTTTTTGGTTAATTTCAGAAATTTGCTTTTCAAAAAATACTTTTTCCTTTGTCTACAATCGTGCTAAAAATGTGACTTGATTTGTTATTTATCAAATACTCTTCCTAATTCTGCCTATACCAAGCATTTCCCTGTTTTGTCTTATGTTTCCTATTTTTAGCTTTCATGTAAATGGTATGTACTTCCTTTATTTATTTACAAGAGGACTACTCCTTTTTATATCCTTATTTTTTTTTCTTTCTGCCTATATACTAAAATATGTCTGTATATTTTATTTTACTAATTTGAACTCTAGTATTTTATTAACACATATATATATATATATATAAGTCTTACTGAAATAATTAGTACACCCATATATATATTTATACATCATTCTGTATTGACACACACATGCACATGTACACTCAAAAATATTCAGTAGCATCCATATATGTATATTTACTTATGCATACAGCTTTTAAGGATTTAATCTATATATATATATTCCCATACATATCAATATGTATTTATTCTTAGAGTTCAGGGATTTTAGCTTTAGTTCATGTGCATTTCCTGTGCACACATGCACACACATACTGATACACTATCAAGCTATATCAATTCCCTTTCAAAATTTTATTTAAGAATTATTTTGAATTTATTTATATTTTTCAGAATAAATTCCTAAAATCTTGGGTCATTACATACACCCCTCCTTTTAGAAATTGTGTCCCACAATTTTCCTAAGCTTAAAATGAATTTTAAACTTAATTCAGAGAACAAGTACATTTTCAACCAAATAGATTTTTAGTTCTATAATAACTAAAAATATATGCATCTAAAACAATCAAAAATCAGAATTACCTTTAATCTGAAAATAGCTTAGGATAATTCATCCTAACTTTGTCTTCTAATTCCCATGTGCAATCACTAGGATCAAGACTCCACTGTACCTTTACAAGTTTCAGAGATTTATTCCTCAACTTCTTCATATCTTTTGCCAAAATTCCCACTGGATCCTTTTCATAAATCAAATTAGGATTTATCTGCACTTGGGTTGGGGTCTCAAGAATTTCTGCCTTGTCATGGACCCATCTTCTCAATTGTGATACATGAAAAACATCATGTATACCTTGCATGTTTTCTGGTAATTCCAACTTATATGCCAAGGGACCAATTCTTTCTAGAATTTTGTATGGTCCAATATATCTTGGGGTTAACTTGCCTTGTTTCCCAAACCTCAGCACATTTTTCATAGGTGAGATTTTGATGAAAACAAAATTTCCCACTTCATATTCCACCTGCCTCCTTTTCATGTCTGCAAATTTCTTCTGCCTTTCTTGTGCTGCTGCCATTCTTCTTCTTATCAACTCAATTTTCTCCTTAGTTTCTTGTATGTACTCAGGTCCTAAAATAGACCTTTCTCCTGCTTCTACCCAACAAACAGGTGACAAACATGGTTTACCATATAAGGCTTCAAATGGAGCCATTCCTATGGTGCTTTGATAGCTGTTGTTGTATGTAAATTCAACTAGATGAAGATAATCCTCCCAGTTGCCCCCAAAGTCCAGTGCACATGCTCTCAACATGTCCACCAAAACCTTGTTTACTACCTCGGTCTGCCCATCTGATTGAGGATGGTAGGCAGTACTTAGGCATAGTTCACTTCCCATTGCTTCTTGAAAGCTTCTCCAGAATTTTGAGGTGAAGATGGTATCCCTATCACTCACAATGGTTTTGGGAATGCCATGTAACTTTACCACTTCCTTTATAAAAATTTGAGCTAATTTTGGTGCTGTCCTTTCTGACTTGACTGGGATGAAGTGTGCTACCTTGGTTAGCCTATCAACTATCACCCATGTGCTTGTATTGCCTCTCTTAGATCTAGGAAGTCCATCTATGAAGTCCATAGATATGTCTTCCCACTTCCACTGTGGTACACTAAGAGGCTGCATCAACCCTGATGCCTTTGGGTTTCAGCCTTGACTTGTTGGCAAGTCATACATTTGGCAATGTATTTAGCTACATCAGATTTCATCCCCTTCCACCAGAAGTCTCTTTTCAAATTTTGGTACATTTTTGTGTTGCCTGGGTGTATGGAGTATTTACTTCTGTGATATTCATTCAATATCTCTTTCTTCAATTCTGTGTCCTCTGGTACACACATCCTATTTTGGTATCTCATATAACCATTTTTATCAATATGGTGATTCATCACTTCCTCCCCTTTTGAGAGGAGCATTTTCTTCTCTAATAAGTTGGCATCCTGTTCTTGCATTTTTCCTACCTTCAGAATTAAATCTGGTTGAAGTGTCATTAAGCTTAACTTCCCTTTATCTTTTTGTGCACCATGCATCTGCTCATCAATGTGCACACAACCATTCTCCCCAATTTCTAACTCAGTTAGCAAAGACAAGTCCTTAAATTCTTCCATCATCATCATAGCCAATTTAGCATGTTGTCTACTTAGAGCATCTGCAACTTTGTTTGCTTTGCCTGGTGTATAGAGTATGTCAAAGTCATAGGCAGCTAAGAATTCCACCCATCTATGTTGCCTCATGTTCAAATCTTTTTGTGAAAATAAATATTTTAGAGATTTGTGGTCAGTGTAAAGTTCAAACTTAGTGCCTAACAAATAATGTCTCCAAAGTTTCAAAGCATAGATCACAGCTGCTAATTCAAGGTCATGTGTGGCATACCTTACTTCATGGGGTTTAAGTTGTCTGGATGCATATGCAATGACTTGGCCTTGTTGCATCAACACTGCACCCAAGCCAAATCCACTAGCATCAGTGTATACAACTAATTCTTCATTTCCATGAGGTACCTTTAAAATTGGAGCATTCACCAATGCCTCCTTCAACTGTTCAAAAGACTTTTCACATTTTTCCGACCAAACAAAAGCTTGGTTCTTCCTGCTTAGGTTAGTGAGTGGTGTAGAAATTTTTGAAAAATCTTTTATAAATCTCCTATAATACCCTGCCATCCCCATAAATGACCTTACTTCACTCACAGTGCTTGGCCTCTTCCATGCTTGAATAGCCACTACTTTATTGAGGTTCACAGAAATTCCTTGGGCAGATATAACATGGCCAAGAAAATGCACTTCCTCTTTCCAAAATTCACATTTTGAGTATTTTGCCTTTAAGTCTTTTTCCCTTAGTCTAGACAAAACCATGTGCAGATGGCTTTCATGCTCTTCCATTGTTTTGGAATAAATTAAAATGTCATCTATAAAAATAAGTACAAACTTGTCTAAATAATCTCTAAAGGTTCTGTTCATTAAATCTACAAAGTATGATGGTGCATTGGTCAAGCCAAATGGCATAACCAAAAATTCATACAACCCATATCTAGTGTTAAAGGCAGTGTACTTGATGCTTGATTCTTCCACCTTCATTTGATGAAAACCAGATGCTAAATCTAGCCTAGAGAATACTCTTGCTCCAGCCAATTGATCAAAAAGATCATCTATTCTTGGCAGTGGGTATTTATTTTTAATGGTTACCTTGTTTAATTCCCTATAATCTATGCAAAGTCTCAAAGTACCATCTTGTTTCTTAACAAACACCACTGGTGCCCCCCAGCAAGAATTACTGGGTCTTATAAAACCCTTATTTTCTAATTCCTCTAATTGTTTCTTTAATTCTTTTAGTTCATTTGGCCCCATTCTTGTTGGCTTTTTAATCACTGGGCTTGCTCCTGGAACTAAATGAATTTGGAATTCCACTGGCCTATGGTTTGGAACACCATTAACCTCCTCAAAAACATCCAAGTATTCATTGACTATGGGGATTTCCTCAATAATATATTTACTGGAATCTTTACTCAAATCAATCAAATGACACAATTTTCTTCCCTTGGACACTTCACACAAAATTGTGATCCTCTGGCTTCCATGGTTTTGCAATGATATGGTGGATGAGTCTAAGTTAATTATGGCCTTGAATTGCCTTAACCAGTCTACTCCCAAAATAACACCTATATTTGGGTAATTTAAAACATATAAATTGGAAATAAAAGTATCTCCTCCTATGTTTAATCCCACATCCACACAGATCATGTTTAAAACACTAGAACTTCCCAGTGGACTTTGTATATGTAAAGGGGTTTCAACCAATATGCAACTTAATTTCAGCATTTTAACTAATTCATAGGAAATTAAAGAATGAGTTGCTCCTGTATCATATACTACTGCTATGGGTACATTACAAATAAATAGTGTACCTTCCACTTGACTGTGCTTCTCAGCATTGATCTCCACTGTTTTGCCTTTTTCTTCCAAGTTTGCTAATTTTCCTTGCTGCCTATTTTCAGGACAATTTCTTTTCATGTGCCCTTCTTTCCCACATAAATAACACTTGAAAGCTCCTCCTTTCAATTCTGGACATCTTGGTTTGATATGTCCTTCTTTTCCACACTGATGGCACACAATCTTCTTGGTTTCCTTAGCTTTTACATCTCCAGTGCCTTTGTTACTGGCCTCTTCCTTCTTCTTATCATAAGGGTGATACCTCCCCTTACCTTTCTTGGTGTTATTGTTCTTAAAATTTCTGAACTTCTCCCTTTCCTTGTCATGCTGCTCCAACCTCAAAGCTAAGTCTATCACATGGTCAAAAGTCCTGTCAGCATAGGGTAACATGGCTCTGCTAAGTCCTGGGTTCAAACCTTTTATGTACCTATCATTTTTGGATGCCTCATCTGCCACAAGCATTGCTCCATATGTGGAAAGCCCCTCAAACTTTTGAGTGTACTCTGTGACAGTCATGGTTCCTTGTCTAAGTCTAATAAATTCTTCTAGCAAGGTAGTCTTAGCTGATGCTGGTACAAACCTTGCTTCCAACATCTCTTTGAATTGATTCCAAGTGATTTCATTCTCACCTCTCCCTGCAATGATTACTTCCCACCAGCTTAAAGCTACTCCTTTTAGCTGTCTTGAAGCCACTTGCCTCTTTCTTTGATCATCAAGTTGCATGTCATTGAAAATTCTTTCCAATGTTCTCAACCATGTTTGAATTTCCATGATACCCTCTGTCCCTTCAAAGCTTTTGCCTCCTAAATGAGTATATGTCTTAAGTAATTTTGAGAGTTCTTCATAGGGATTTTCTTGCCTTTTGTCCTGCCCCATCCCTAAATGCTCTCACCAAGTCTTGCAGATTGACCATTGGTGGTGCATGGGAAGATCCTGCTCCCTGATTTGGTGGTCTCCCTACCATGGTTTGCTAATAATAATTTACATAGCTGGTTAGTTCGATTGGTAATTTTATTATTTCAGTGGTTTTTATTCACACTGAAAACATTGATATATATTTAGTTCCTTTAAATTTTATTTCTATCTAAGAACTTGATCTTTACTTCTACTATGTTGAATAACATAGCTCTAATACCAAATGAAATGACCCTCTCTTCTCTACCTTCATTTTGTAAGGATTTTTTTTTAGAGATGATATATGTATATATCATTCATTAACAAATATATTTTTCCAGGGCCATTTTTTTTCCAATAAACAAACTTTATCCAGGATAAATTTTTTTACCAATATAGATATATTAGTGCAACCACAAAAATATGCACACACATATGAAGATGCATGTGCCCCTCTGGTTTAATCAGGTTATGGCAAACAAGAGGTTACAGTGATTGATTTAAATTTAATCAATCCCCACATAGCTTAATTTCATTTTATTATTTAAGTAATGAAAATCTTATTCATATAGGTAATAGTATGGTTTTTATTCTTTGATAGCTTGCTGGATTCTCCATGAAATATGATTCATAGAACCCAGATAATTATGTTATGATTATTTGTAAAATCAATTGTATAGTGTCTGTGCTTTGAAAATGATATAAGCTTATATCATTTCCTATGTTTGCTTTCTTATAATATCTACCTTATATGCAAACTCATGTCTGGGATATTCTTAAGTGAATCATCATATTCCAGAAGCTTGATTCCTTGATACCAAGGTACTAGACTAAATGAAATGCAGTCCGGGGTGAGTTTCCTCACACATGGATACTTGGCAAATAAAATATGGATTAAACAGACTCTCTACTCAGACATATTTCAGAAGGTCTTAAAATGCATTTTGCCCAAAGCTTTAGTAAAGAGGGATTCAGATTTTATGTTAAAATTACTAAGGTACTGGTGTGACAGTGTTTGAGCAAATCATATCTGAACATGTAAATAATTTACTAATATGGATCTAACATCACTATCTTATAAAATCCCTACTGGTGATCTAACTTACAAAATTATAGCTAAAACTTTCCAACATTCCGAATAATAAAACTCAGATATTTTAAATACCAGTTTCAAGTCAAATTCTCAAAATACTTAACCAAATATCCAACATCACTCTGTACTTAGTACAATGGAATTTTTTTTTAATATCATACATGCAAATTTCATCTTGTAAGCTCTTATCTATCTAATTCTAGCATGCTATAATCTTCTTCTCAATGCTTTGCTTCTACTCCTATCTAGAGGCTGCTGTCCCTGAAAAAGCATTTGAAGCTTCCTCATTTCAAATGAGACACCCCAGATGCCATTAGCACACTAGGGTCAGACACATGTCTGGTATGAGAAAATTCACAAAAGCAATTAATTAATTAGGTTAAAATCAAGTTAAATACATATACATAAAGTTCTACCCTTTGGAAACAGGTAATACTTGTGTGCATGCTCTGTGTCATTGTGCATGTGCATATTTTAATCTTTCTTTCCAAAGACTACATATATAAATATGGTACATACATTCAAGCATACAATTCAGTCATAGTCAAACAATCATTCACACCAAACAGGAAAATAACCAATATGAGTTAAATCATTTATTCCATCCTCATATTTCAATTCTGGGAAAAACTCTAGTTTCCTCATCATATCAAATATTTTTCCCTTGGTATATTTATCTATCCTGGTCTCATCTGCAATTTTATGAATCAATGGACACATTGTAATGAACTAATTCACTCCATTACACAAAGATCTCAGGACTTGAACAAGCCATGTGTCAACTTGCATTACTCAAGAACACAAGTCATTCCTGCAGTAATCTTGACCCCATTTCCTAATCAAATTCTTAGGTACTTTCTCTTTTTAAATTTTTCAGAGCAAACCCAATCAGTGAGTTATTTTACAAAAACAAGCATTCACCTCATAGCATTCCTTATCATTCTCATAAACAAACAGAGACAACCAAGCAATTTTAGTATTGGTACTTATTAAAACATGTTCTTGCAATTTTAAAGAGATATAGACAACTAACATTGGTTTATGGCTCTATGGGAAGATTTTATTGCAAACATCTGTGCTTTAGTTAACTCAGGTTGACCAAGCTTCCTAAATCACAAAATCTATTTGCTGGGTGGATATTGTATATTTTCTTTGAATCGGGAGTATCAGCACATAGGCAAGCCTATTGCACTCCTAATTCCTTTTCATTTTAAGCCTCAGCACATATACATATGTATATTGCAGCCCACAAGCTTATCAATTCTTCTGGGTTGAGCCAAAACCAACACTACTTGCTTATATCCAACATTTTATTTTTCTGGGTATTTATTTGTTTCTAACCAGTATCATATTAAAAAGAGATCTGGGTTTCAAAGATACTTATGTATGCATGCAGATCATATTTAGAATATTCACAAAATAAAACAACCAGAACAACCATTTAGCATTAAAGCATCCTTAACTTCTGAAGAACAATCACATATACTTCTAAGAAAAATTCATTTATAACTGGCTGCCTTCATTAGGACTTAGTGCCTTAAGTTGTTGAGTGAGTTTTCTCACCTAGCTCTCTTCTTTGCTTCCTTAATTAATTGATGAACTTCTGCCTTTAGCCTCAAGCTCTTTTCCTTCCCTTGCCTTATGATTTCTATGGTGTTGTTTCTTTCTTTTTCAAAGTTCTTTTCTGAGAAGGAGAGGAGGCTGCTGCATGTACATATATATATACAGGGTCCTCCTTAGGGTTTTGGGTATTGGCTAAAGCCATTTTTGCCCACCAGAAAAATTATGTTATCTGCATTTTATTTGAACCCAAAATTCTACCCTTCCCGGCTTAATTTAGGTGAAGAGAAAAGTGGTTATATTCTTTTTGGTTAATTTCAGAAATTTGCTTTTCAGAAAATACTTTTTCCTTTGTCTACAATCATGCTAAAAATGTGACTTGATTTGTTATTTATCAAATACTCTTCCTAATTCTGCCTATACCAAGCATTTCCCTGTTTTGTCTTATTTTTCCTATTTTTAGCTTTCATGTAAATGGTATGTACTTCCTTTATTTATTTACAAGAGGACTACTCCTTTTTATATCCTCATTTTTTTTTCTTTCTGCCTATATACTAAAATATTTCTGTATATTTTATTTTACTAATTTGAACTCTAGTATTTTATTAACAAATATATATAAGTCTTATTGAAATAATTAGTACACCCATATATATATTTATACATCATTCTGTATTGACACACACATGCACATGTACACTCAAAAATATTCAGTAGCATCCATATATGTATATTTACTTATGCATACAGCTTTTAAGGATTTAATATATATATATATATATATTCCCATACATATCAATATGTATTTATTCTTAGAGTTCAGGGATTTTAGCTTTAGTTCATGTGCATTTCCTGTGCACACATGCACACACATACTGAT
Organism: Allium fistulosum; assembly: GCA_030737815.1. NCBI lineage: Eukaryota > Viridiplantae > Streptophyta > Magnoliopsida > Asparagales > Amaryllidaceae > Allium > Allium fistulosum. The sequence goes on from CM060903.1 coordinate 1,410,235,126, forward strand.
ACACTATCAAGCTATATCAATTCCCTTTCAAAATTTTATTTAAGAATTATTTTGAATTTATTTATATTTTTCAGAATAAATTCCTAAAATCTTGGGTCATTACAACTACCGACATAAATCTTTGGTCCAAATGTATGTACACCGGTAACCCTCTGCAATCCTTGCTACCAACTCAAATGATGTCAAATTGCATCATACAAAACAACTTGAACATAAGTATGCTCCTACGTATCTACAGCCCCATGCAATCTTCAATGCACAAACATATTGCCTTAAATCATCCAGTGGTATACCTAATCACTTCATCTTCTAGATACTAAGGTAAAACATCCCAAAAGTGGATGGTGTCCTTTCCCTAGTAATTTCTACTTTGACCTTTTTGTTATTCCTCCATTTTCAACCAAGGAAATCCAAACTTGGTGATTTCCTAACTATTGAAAATAACATAACTTCTTTTCCAATTCGATTCAATTTAAGTCATCTTATTTTATTTCTGATCCTAATTATTGAAAATAGCATAACTTCTTTTCCAATTCGATTCAACTTAAGTCATCTTGTTTTACTTCTGGATTATTTCTTCAGTCATTCAAAAATCATGGTACTTTGTTTTTCTAAGATTGTTTTGCAACACAACTGTGTATTCTAAGTTAGTCTTCTATGAATTTCCTTAAGTAATTAGTCTTGCTCCAATCCAAGGGATGATTGAAAAGAATCATCCTATCTCTTTCTCCAAATCTTACAAAATAATTCATGATCTTCTTTTCTATGAAAATTGCCTTCGCATTCTCAATAATGCAAATAACAATATCTTTTTCTTGACGGAGACCCAAATTATTAAATTAACCATCCCTTGCACTATCTTGACTAAATTTTCTATCTAGGATACCTTTTGTAGTTTTAACTTCTAAAATTTTATCATTTCTTGGTGTCATCCCATAAATGAGACTTTTTTTTACCAAACGTAACCTCTTATCACTTAGTTCTAATTATTTTATGGTCGAGACAACTCAATATGGAAGGGTGCCTTACCATTTTAATCCAACAGACGTAATGACCAATGCTTTAGTTTATACTTAGGGATTTCTTTATTTTAATGCATTGGAATTACTTCTCTCCCAAAAGAAAGATTGACAGTTTAAATTTTCCATGTCTTATCCAAAAGGAGAATTTGTGTTATGTTTGGAATTACAAGGAATTGTCTTTTTCATAGTTATTGAAGTAGAAAACACAAAATATAGTAAATATCCCTATTTTATACATCTCTTTCCTTTTGGGTGTATTCCTTGTCATTTCAAACGATACATTTTTACAGTAAAACTGGATAGTTTATGGAAACATATATTGCCACACACTTCATTCCAATGAATTAAAAATACTACTTAAATCCTACTCCAATTTATAACAAATTTCAATTTGTGTTTATTAACCTATATCAATTATCTAACAGAACTTGGAATTACCATGCAATTTTCTTAATAAGTTATCTCATACATTTATGGACTACTTTCCCTCTATTTCCATATTTAAGTATGTGAAATGTTTAACCATACAATTCGAAGATTTACATTTAGGCATGCGTGGGATACATTTGCAATGACATAAATTCAATAACATATATAAAAATATTTACTTTCCCCTTCATCCTCACTTAGTGCGTCCGTAGCCTTTAAGGGAACAACATAATATATGGACTGCCAATAGCCTACAGGTATTCTATTCTCACCTACATGGTACCGACCTTTTTGATATAGCGTTTGGCCTACACTTATTATCCCATTTAGATTGCCTAATGTAATCAAGGAAATGCCTATTTGTTACTTAGCATTCCCTGTAAAGATTGAAGTAGACCCTACTTGGCCCTTTAACAATTCAAACTGAAAAAACTTCTTGCATCTGCAGTCTTCTTTGATACAATTAAAACTTCTTGGCTTTATCTTTCTTTATCCTGAATATGTTTATCCAAATCATGCTTTCCAAACTCCCTTGCAAAGAATCAACTTAAACCATACTTGGATAGAAAGACACAAGATAGCATTCACTCCTCACTATTACAGGAAGTTTGACCTAGTACTATATCCTTTCAACTCAACCGTTGATTGAAAAGATCACTAAATTCTCATGCCGCTTTTGATCTCTGTCCCAACCATTTCAATATTTCCCAAATTTCATAGTCGATTTTTTCCTAATAGGTTGTTCAGTTCTAATTTTCTGACTCTAATCTATTTATTTTCTTATTAGTTTAAGTGGTGGTTGTAATATTTTTATTTTACCCTTTTAATCAAAACCATTGATTTTAATACCAAAACCAATAAGTTCTTAAAACTATAAAACCATCCATTCATTTTACTTTTCTTTTTATCAAGTGTTTCCTTCTTACTAAGATCATGACATTTTAATTAAATTATAAAAAATGGTTAAGCTTAACTTTGCAAAATCTACATAAAATAATCCTCTCAAAAATTTTCTTTTATAAATATTTTTTTTTCACAAAAGCGTATTTTTAAAAATAATTTGGTATTTTCAACTAATTATTATTATTCTAGAGTTTGAAAGAAACATCAATAAAAGACGCTTTCAAGTATTAACCATTTCTTATTTATAAAAGTATTTCAAAAGTTAGATCTTACATACTTCTTATTTTTTTTCCAAAAGTTACATTTAGGATAAGTGTAACAATGTGCCTAAAGACAAAACAAAGGCTTTACAATAGTTATTAATAAACCGCTTTTATCAAATTATCTAATTTTACTTTTTACATAAATTCCAAAAAGTTTGTTTGATTATTTTTATATAAGATCATAAACCACTTCCTTCTCTATTTAAAATATCAAACATCTACAGTCTCTAACTTTTATAAAAAAAATCATTGGTTTATTACTTAAATTGAAGTAGACAATAACAACCTAATTACCTAAGCCCACTTATATCTAACAATGCTTTAGTGCATAAGGTTTCCATCCTTCTTTTTAATGATGGATAACCTAAGTTTATTTTTCAATACAATGTCCAACTTCAATATGGAAATATTCTAGCCATACTTTTAAGTAAATAGGAGTCCTTGCAACTACTACCAATATGAGAATAGGGCTTCCACTGTAACTGAGGAAAATTGCCTTAAGTTTGTAAGGTCCTCTTTCATGTTCCCTTACGCGATCGACAACATATTCGTATTATATGGGTCTCATGGTACTACTCTTCTTCACTCACCATGAAATCCATAATTTACTTGCTACTACTACTTGGTATAGGAAACCTCTACTAGCATTTCCTTATGAGGGTAAATCATAAAAACGTGAAAGGTTCATTTTTCCATCGCACCAGTATAATCTTAACATTTACTCTAAACAATTGTTTGCTTATTTAAGGGATAATCCTTAACTACCTTATGAGTCAAAATGTATAGAGTGTTGTGTATTAATACATATATCAGAAAATTATAATTACACTCCCTTGGTGGGGTTAGGCTCATCGTGTCTCCTTTCTTTTAGATAACGACAGAACCATTTAGGGATGTTCCCTCCCGGAATCTTAGCTGCATTACTAGAGACATTCCTCTACAAATTAACCATTCTCACTATCTGTGTTTGAGAATTATTTTCAACTTTCTCATGGATAGTATTGATAAGAATAAGTGATAGCATTCTTTCTTGTTATACTTATATATATACATATGTGTGTGTGTGTAAAACCTTTGAAAACTTATATATATACACCTTTCAAAAGCCTATTCTGAAAAACCTTTTTTGAGACTTTTCAAGTACGTTCTCTCAATAAGTGCCTATATCCTAGGAAATCTTAAACTTATGCTCTGATACCAAGTGTAATAACTTGCACTCTCCTACACCCTAATCTAAAGATTCAGGTGACTTTTGGACTCGCAACATGCCAAGAAATATGAGCTGTTGGGTTTTTATAACATTTCAAAGTATAATTATAAAGGTAAATTCTAACACATTCTACACTTTCAGATCTCACGATAGAAGGAAATTAAAATATAAGCAATGAAATAGATATTTCAGAAAAATAGTCTTCAAAATATTTAATTTTCATATACACTATTTCCAAAGATCAATATAAGCTTAAATACATTTAATACAATATTTAACTACATGAGGAATAATGTAGAAAATGAGAACTCCAACTTTAGTGTTAATAACAGTGGAAATTTCTATCGATTAGAAAACCGCCGTTAAAAATATAATCGCTAAAACACTAAGCGCACGGTGTACAATTGTAGTACGTATGCGAGTACGGATCGATCCGCAGGGAAATGAATTAATTTTAAATTATACTCAATCAAATTAGCCCAAAGAGTTTGAAATTTTTTTAAGCCAAAAAATGTAAAAACTAACTAAAACAAAAGTGAATAAAAATATGAGATTAAGAGTCAATATAGAGGCAAATCCACTCTCATACTCTTACATAAATCAACACAAAATTTAATCTATGATCACTCATTTAATCTAGTATTATTAGTGATGTATTTATCATAAGTATGATCTATTTGTGTTATTAATTAACACAATTTAAACCATCAAACTTTAATACAACACTAAAACCACTTTGTTAAATGCCATGAAAATGAATATGAAACTAAAACAAAATCTATTTTAAGCATGATCTATTTACTATTTTTGATTAGTAACATAGATCATCAAATTTTGATTCTATTTTAATTCCATGATCAAAATCACTTACTTAGATGTTAATGTAAATTGTGTTTATATTTGAGTTAGAATAGCCTATTTGTGATAAACAATATAGGCTATCAAATTCACTAATAAACTTACATCAACATCTAACTATTCATGAAGCATAAAAAGAGATCATAAATTAGCAAATATGTTGAATCTACATGATTTAAGAGAGCTTCATTACCCCTAAATTGAAGGGATTAGATTCTCATTTTTGTTATCATTTCAACCATGTAGATTGCAACACAGAACAAAAAAGGAAAGTGCAAGCTAATTAAAATAAAAGGAACTAACTACTTGCATAAAAATAAAACTAAACTAAGTGCATAAATAGAAATCTAATCTACTAACATAAAAGGAAAGAGAGCATGTAAATAAAAATGTGCATAAAAAAATAAACGCATGTAAAGAACAAAGAAGAAGAAGAGGCTAGGAAGCCATTTCTCATTAATTTTATGGCTACAACTTGCATAATATGATGAGATAAAAAAACTCCATTACATGAACATAAGAGGGTTATTTATACATAAGTAAAACCCTAATCCATTTTTAGGGAACTCCCTAAAATGCCCTTGAGGTAGTGTAGCCTCCAAGTTATCATTAGCATGAAATTAATCCTCCATTAAATGTGCATGTGTTTTTAATCCCCACTAACATGTGCATTAGCTCTCGATTGTGGTTCATTAGTTAATGGGTAGGTGGGGTCCTCCATGATTACATGAATTCTTTTATTTCTTCCTTTCTTTGGCTTCCAACTTATATTTATGCATATTTCCATTAAGCCACTTCCAAGTTGAATCCAAATTCCTACAAAACAAATTAAAATGTGCAAGTAGTTTTTTTCAAATTAATTCACACATGAAAATTACCATTTTACCCCTATGTAGATGCACCAGTAATGACTTGAAAGCATTTTTAAAATTTGGTATTAAAAATGTAAAAACACCCAATTATGACATTTATTTTATACACTTATCTTTTTATTCGTCCTCAAATAAAGAAAAACTAAGATAAATCTGTTTTCGTAAGTAGCATGATTGCATTGAGCATACGCAACAAGCCATTAAACCTCTAGGTGTCCCTAGTAGGACGAGTGTTGTCTCATGAGGGTTTTCAGTAGATACTACCCACAAAAATTAAATGCAACATGAAAAATTCCTAAATGCAAGATTTATTTACAACGATAGGAATGCAAGTTTTTGAAAATATTTACAAATGAAGAATTTACTTTCAAATTGATACGAATAAGTTAAATATAAGTTCTGGTCATTATCAATAAATTTAAGTCCTTTTACTCGTCAAAACTTCCAACAAAAATTAAGTTATCATCACAATTAGACTGCAGTTTGGCTAGTTGTTTCGGTTGATAACATAATGCAACTATGAAATGGATCCTTAGTTGATTATCAAAGTTTTTCAAAGCGGTATTATTATTTCTTTTGAATAATAATTCGAATCTACTAAGTGAAAATAGTGCTCTGATTTCAGTTGGTTGCTCTCTCTATTTTTGAAAAGTATTAACATTATTATTATTTACACACCTAACTCGGATAAATTAAGGCCAGATATACCGATCATGCACTGCCTTTCGGACTTACGTGAGAAGGGTACAGAGCATGGAGAGTGTACACACTTGCATATGAATACATGACTCTAGGTGGTTAGTCTTATTAAAAATTTATTTACATACACCTAACTCAGATAAACTGAGGCCCGATATACTGATCATGCATTTCCTTTCGAGCTTACGTGAGAAGGGTACAGAGCATGGTGAGTGTACACACTTACGTGTGAACACATGACTCTAGGTGTTTCTTATTTCACAAAAACCTTTTTTTTATGTTATATATATATATATATATTTCTTTTTTTGTTAAAGAGAGAGAGAGAGTTACGCAAAATCATCTTAGCACCACAACTTAGAAGATTGAAAATGTTATCGCCTTTACTTTAAATCAACCACTCTTTTAAACAAAGATTACAATTAAGATATACTTCATAATTATCACCCATGAACCTTCCTATATACTAGTTAAACCATTGTTACGTGTAATCAAACTTTATTTTTATTTTTGTTGAGACAAATAAATGTTTAGAAATTTCAATTTAATAACCAAGAACATATATACTTATAGCATTTATTCAAAAGTAAATCAATATGCTAAAAAGAAATTTGTTTTGGGATTTCTTTTTTGTTTTTTTATGTTTAGAGTTTTGGAAACAAAATGCAAAAAATAAATCATGAAAAATCAAAAATGAACATGAGACTCTCCCCACACTTAATTTTGACTGTGTCCTAACAGTCAATGCATGATATAATGAGTGTAACAGGGAAAAATATGTACATATTTACAAAAGAGGGTTAACATTTCTTACTAGACGTAGTATGCCTCATGAAGAATCATGAGCTCCTCCTCTTGATTACTTGGCAATTCCACGTATTGTTTCAGACGATGACCATTGACTTTGAAAATTGGTCCATCCCTAGGGTTCTATATTTCTATGACACCGTATGGAAAAATAGTTCGTACCACAAATGGTCCGGTCCATCTTGATTTTAATTTCCTAGAGAATAAGTGAAGTCTAGAGTCATACAAAAGACCTTTTTGGTTTGGCAAAAATATTTTTCTTAGGATAGACTTGTCATGAAAAACTTTTGTTCTTCCTTTCTAAATTTTTTTTCATTTTCATACGCGTCATTTCTAATCTCTTCTAACTCGTTGAGTTGCAATTTTCTGTTTTTGCCATCTTTTACAAGATCAAAGTTTATGTTCTTAATTGCCCACAACAATTTATGTTCAAGTTCAACGGGCAAATGGCATGCTTTACCATATACAAGCCTAAAAGGAGATATCCCAAGATTGGTTTTATACGCAGTTCTGTAAGCCCAAAGCGCATCTGTCAATTTTTGTGACCAATCTTTTCAATTTTTATTCATAGTTTTCTCAAAATTTGTTTAATTTGACGATTTGAAACTTCAACTTGACCACAAGTTTGAGGATGATAAGGAGTGGAAAACTTATGGATTATTGAGTATTTCTTCAATAGAGTTTCAAATGAACGATTACAGAAATGGGTTCCATTATTGCTTATTATTATGCGAGGTGTTCCAAACCTCGAAAAGATGTTTTCTTTTATGAATTTCACAACAACTTTATGGTCATTTGTTTTATAAGGAATGGATTCAACCCATTTGCAGACATAATCAACAACAAGAAGAATGTACAAATTTCCAAAAGAATTGGGAAACGGTCCCATAAAGTCAATGCCCAAGACACCAAAGATCTCGATCGCAAGGATGGGGTTCAAGGCATCATGTTTCATCGACGGATTCTTCCTAACATTTGGCAGCGATTGCAAGTTTTACAAAAAATTGAATGCATCTTTAAAAAGCGTAGGCCAGTAAAAACCACATTGAAGCAACTTTTTCGTGGTTTTCTTCGGATCGAAGTGACCGCCACATGCTTGGTCATGACAAAACGAAAGAACACTCTTGATTTCACAATCTGGAATGCATCGTCGAATGATTTGGTCAGAATAGTATTTAAACAAGTATGGATCATCCCAATAGAAGTACTTGACTTGGGAAAGAAATTTATATTTATCTTGTTTCGACCAAAATGACGGAGTTTCCTTAGTGACTAGATAGTTCACTATGTCGGCATACCATGGATCGATAGAAACGGAAAGGAGTTGTTCATCGGGAAAGTTCTTGTTAATCGGTAAAGAAGATGGTGCGTTTAAAAGATGTAACGACCCAGAATTTTAGTCATCCAAATTTGGAATATTTAATTGATTTTAAATAATTAAAAGTTAATTTTATAAGTTAAATAACTTATATTTCAAATATACTGATTTATTTGATAATTAAATTGTTAAATTTAATATTGGAAATTGTTTAAATAATTGAATCTTGAATTTAATGTGAACAAAAACGATTTCAAAGTTGATTCAAAATCTATTTAAATTAGAACGGAGTTAGTGACTTTTAATTTGGATTTAAAAGTGATTAAACTGAAATCGGAAATTACTCGTTTTAATTTACGTGTAAAAATAGCCATTTTTGGCACTGTCTCGGATTTCGACGAAACCGGTTTCATTATATCCGTAATAGTGAATTACAGTATGCTGTCGAATTTCGTGGCGATTGGACTTACAGTTTAATCGTGCAAGTTCGAAATGCATAAAATTTAATTAAAGGAATTTAAATTAAAATAATTCGATTTGAAAAGCAATCTTTTGAATGTGATGGAATTGGCTTCCTATACATATTCCATTGTGTTCGGAATAGGGGTATAACATATAGAATGCCAAGTGGCATGCTTCTTTTGGAGTTTGGAATTTTCATGGATGAATAGTGTCATGCAAAATTTTCTACAAATAGCCCTCAACTCTCATTCATTTGCAAACCCTAACCCTAAATAGATTTCATCCGCCATTTCCATACTCCAAATCTAATGGTTGTCAACAATCGGTGCCTCTAGGGGCCGAATTAGCCTTCGACTTCCACTTTGGAAATGTAAAGCACATCCGTACGAACTTGTTCAACGGTTGGATCGAGCTATCATCGGTCGACATGGTGCCAAATCGACCATGTTTCATTGCAGCAAATGGGTTCAAGCAATGATGTTCTCGCACGTACGTGCACGCAGGCGGAGGGCAGGCGGCACTGGTGGTCGCGGCGCTTAGGTGGCGAGTGGCGACGAGGTTCGTGGCGGAGGCTAGGGGAGGCGCAATGGCGGTTAGTCGTGGGTAGGCGCGTTCGATTTCGAATGAACGAATAAAAAAAAGAAAAAAAATATCACGCATGGCTGTAGCCTGGAAGAGGTAAACGAAGATAAGTAAAAGTTTAAATTTATTTTTATTAAGTTAATTAAATTTTAATGTTATCGAATGTTAATTAATTCATAGCTTGTTCGTACAAGGTCCGTTTCGGCCACGGCAAGTTGCGTTGCGTTCGTATCAGTGAGCACTACGCTATGGAGTTGGATTGGATGAATTCCGAGCTTACAGGAATTTTAAGTTAAATTGAACGACCGTTCAATTTTAATTCAAACCGGAGCACTTAGGCAATTTTTGGAATTTTGTGAGTAAACTCACCTCTCTAGCCTACTTATATTTTTATATAAGTAGGAATAATATTATACTATATATATTAGTTGGTTTGGATATATTCCCGCCTATTGGAGCGGATGAGACCCTATTACGTTCCCATGTAAGAGCGGATGACCCTTTGTATACGAATCCTGCCTCGAAGCGGTTGATTTATATTTTTATGATTATATGTTGTCTATGATGTATGGGGATAGGTTGGAGGGATCCAACAGAATTCCTCACCACTGTTGATTTATTTTCATATATATGTTGATATATGATGTACTGGATAAAATGTTGATGACATTGATATGATTTGACTTATTTAGTGCTATGGTGGCATTGGGCCTTATTTTTTATATTATGAAATATTAAAATGATGATTTTTATTTTAAAAGGATTGCGAAATGATTTTGGAAGTATATGTTTTAATGATTTTTAAATTATTAAAAGAAATGAATTTTTTTTAATGAATAAAAAGTATGATTTTTGGCGTTATAGGATTTTAGTTTTATGAAAAACTTCGAATAAAGATTTCTGAATAATTTATATAAAGGATTTATAAAAGTATTTTTATAAATAAAGTAATGGATTTTTAATGGTGTTTTATAAATATTAAATGGATTTGAAATCAATATTTTAGAAAAGGATTTTATTAATAGATTTGATTTATAAAGAAATGAATTTATAAATGGATTCTGATAGTAAAATTAGTTTTTATAAAGAATGGATTTATAAATAGAATTTTGTAAATAAAGGAATTTTATAAAATATAAGTTTTATAAAATCAAAACGAGATTCATAATAATAGCTTTGTAAATATGGAAATGACTTATGTTGGGATTTAAATATGAATTTTTATTTAAAGGAATGTTTAAAAGAAATATTTTGATGAAGTTAAATGTTTTAAAAGTAATTTATCTTTTGGAAGTAAATGTTTTGGAAAATAACCATTCCAAATGGAATTTAATGGTTTCAAAAGTGTTTTAAAATGTGATAAGTAATGGAAAAATATATTTCAACATTCATTATTGTAATAGACATTTTGGAGAAGTAAGGAAGGCATGGACTATAACACTGTTGTTACAGTAAATGATTTTCGAAAGGAATGTTATATATAGTATATGGGATTTATCTATATATATTTTATCAAATCCCTATACTAATGTTTTTGGTTTGTTGTAACGATATTTTATGCAACATTCGTTTTGGCCCAATAAGTTATGTTTTGACCTTCCATAGTGAAATACACGAATTGGTTCTTATGATTGTACTAGAGGCTTGGTGGTGTAGGAGCGTTGCTTCCTATACTTAACACCCGTCCATAGGCGTACGAACTCTGGAGTTGTATGGATATAGAAATCTATTTGGTGTGTCTGTAAATGGTAGTGTTATTGAATATACTTATACCGTTGATATAAGTATATGGAAATATATTTTTCCAAGTGTTGAAAATGAAATGATTTGTGAATATTCTTATACTGTCTATATAAGTATATGGAAATGATTTCCAATATAGAAAGATTGTAATGGTTTTTGAGGATATATCTTTTTAAAGATAATATGAAGTGAATATTTGGAAATTGATTTAATTAATAAAAGAAATTACTTAAATGGGCCTAATGATTGCTTATGGTTCTAAATATTGGTTGTTGCTTTGATAGTTAAATAACCGACTATCAAATAATTTGGCCTCTTTATCGTTGTTGATCCGGAGAGATCGGGGTCGGATTTATCCGAGAACCACTTCGGACCAACGTATATGCATTCGAATGTGCGGGTTTGGAAGACATTGATCTTTGGGATTTTCATAATGAAGGACAGCTTGTTGATCGTCTGGGGATAAACTCCCAATGTACATATAGTAGCAGTAGTCTCTTCATTCTGAAATATCTAATGCAAGGATTGATCGCAACTAATCCTAGGGGTAATTCCCGACAAGATGTTTGTGGACAACTTGTATGGATGGATGTCTAATAGTGCATTCTTGAGATTTCATCGTTGACTTTTATAAGCGTACATCTGTTTGGTGGCGGAGAAAGCAATTTCTCTTAGCTTAACACCCTTCTTTGAGACGTACGAGCTCAGAGATTGTATGTTTGTGAAAGTCAATAGTGATTGATGGAATGGAAATGTGGCATTCAAAGAATGATGATGTGCTATGTGAAAGGTAATCGTGACCTTTGGCCTTACACCTGGAAATGAACGAAACATGGTAGATGCAACAAGGCTATGTGGTTCGGAACCATTAGGATATGATCATCCCCTTCAAGATATATTTATTCACGCTATGACGTTTGGGTTTTAAAGTATTGTGGATGTATGCTATGAGGGCCCTCAGATAGGTCGGTAATGACCGGGGGTGATGACATATTTGGTACTATCTAGTGAGAAAGGTAGGCCGGTCTTGTGTTTGTAGAGGGCATATGTTTTGTGCCTCGGTACATTCCTCTAGAGATACTACCGGAAGGTAGTCCCTTCACTCGGTCATTTGTATGGAAATCCATTCTCCACTACGTGCGTGCCATTTTGTTTGTAGAACCCGCATTTGTGGCTTGTATTCTGGAATTTAATAATGTAACCATTTTGACTACGATTAATATTATTTGTATACTAGACACTAGTATAATATAACCGGATTTGATATAAAATGGTTTGGTTATCCTAAGGTATAAACTTGTCCATGTTTATGTGTGGGCGTGGTCTTACGAGATACCTTTGTTTTGATAAAAGAAAGTTTTAATAACTTTAAAATAAATTCAGTTGAGATGTGTTTTCTCATACTGGTTTACCAGACTGATCCAGGCGTTCTTCCTTTTCAATGCTCGGGTCAGACCGAGTATATTTACAAATTCAGATTTGGATGCTTTGGAACTTCAACTGGCGAGCTGGAAGCCTTCTGGTCGTATTCATGTATATGTTTATTTTTCCGCTGCCTTGTTGTTTAAATTATCATCATTTGTAAGGATAGGTTATTATAACTGTCCAGGCTAATGGCTAGTGATTGATTGTTGTACTCTAATGGATGTATGTATATTACAGTTTCTGTTTTGGAAAGATCATTGATATTATATTATATGTTTTTCTGCTGCGATTGTGAGATTCTGTAATTGTTTTAGTTTTTTTCTCTCTTCTTCTCTTCTCTTCTTCTCTCCTCTTTCTTTCCCATGACTATCAGCTTTTCAGGCATTCAATTGTTCGGCACGCAATACAATGGACGTATTAGTGTCGATTTTCGAGAGTCGGATTTGCGGGCTGTCACAGAAGATGTGACAGATGATCAACGATGACATTGTCGGATCCTTTTTTGTCTTTGATCGTAAGGTCAAATTCTTGGAGAAACAGGATCCAACGGGTCAAACGAGACTTAGCATCCTTTTTAGCGAAAAGGTACCTAAGAGCGGAATGGTCAGTGTAAACCGTAACGTGTGAGCCAATCAAATAAGGTCAGAATTTTTTGAGACCAAAAACTACCGCTAAAAGCTCTTTTACAGTGGTCGTGTAATTGATTTGAGCATTGTTAAGAGTCATACTAGCATAGTAGATGATATGAAGGATTTTGTTGATGAGTTGTCCTAAGACAACACCAACTACGAAGTTCGAAGCGTCACACATTATTTCAAAAGGAAGATCCCAATTGGGTGAGCAAATGATGGGAGCGGAAATGAGTTCATTTTTGAGATGTTCGAATGTAGAAACACAATCAGAATTAAAGTCAAATGGAACGTTTTTTCCAAGAAGAGTCGTCAAAGGTCGAGCGATTTTACTGAAGTCTTTCACAAAACGTCGATAAAAGCCAGCGTGTCCAAGAAATGAACGTATCTCCTTGACTGATTTGGGTACAGGTAGATTCGCAATTATGTCAGCTTTCGCTTTATCTACCTCAATGCCTTTGTTTGAAATAACATGGCCAAGAACAATGCCAGGTTTGACCATAAAATGGCATTTTTCCCAATTTAACGTTAAGTGCTTGTCCTTGCATCGATTCAGAACCAACAAAAGATGGTGTAAGCATTGGGAAAAAGAGTTTCCAAAGGTAGGAAAATCGTCCATAAACACTTCCAAAAATCATTCAATCTTATCAAAAAATATGCTGACCATGCACCATTGGAAAGTAGCAGGAGCATTATAAAGGCCAAATGGCATATGTCGATACGCAAAAGTGTCAAAGGGACACGTGAAAGTCGTTTTCTCTTGATATTCGGGAGCGATTGGAATTTGGTTATAGCTAGAATAACCATCAAGAAAGCAATGGAATTCATGTCCGACGAAATGTTCAAGCATTTGGTCGATCGATGAATGGAAGAGGGAAGTGATCCTTACATGTTGCAGCATTTAGGTTCGATAATCAATGCAAACACGCCAATCCATTTGAGTATGAGTTGGAATGAGTTCGTTAGAATCATTCTTGATAACGGTAAGTCCAGACTTTTTAGGCACGATATGAATTAGGCTAACCCACGAACTATTAGAGACTGGGTATATGATTCCGTTATCGAGAAGTTTAAGAATTTCATCACGAACCGCATCCTTCTTTTTTGGTTAAGCCTTCATTGCATGTCATAGACAGGCTTGGCATCATCAACTAAATGGATATGGTTTTGAACAAGAGCGGGACTAATTCCCTTTATATTGACGATTGACCACTTATATTAGCTAGGGGCTACTAGTTAAAGTATAGGGTGTGACCCCACACCAGTCCTATCTGGTTTTCTAATCTCTGAGTCATTCTTTTAGTAAAATTCTGGGTTAACTACCCTGTCTATATTTCCTTGAAAACAAATTTTTTGTAAATGATTTAACCCTTGAAATCATTCATAAAACAAGGAGAACATTGGCCCTTTACTTTACTCAAAATACTTATGCCATGATATATGCTTTATAAAACATTGGTAATGAAAACTCGAATCATTTGGTTCTTTGACCCTTTCAAAACTTAGGCTACATGGCCAAAACTATGCAATACCTCTACAATTATAAAACTCGATGATGTCATCGCAATTAAAGATATTTTCCCATTCTAAAGCATGTCGAAGTTTTTATTTAAAAATATAAGGGGATGATGTCAACGTTATTACTTCATAAGCCATAGCGTTGAAACTATAAAAATTGAACTTTAGCAACACATAAGACATTTGGCATTAATGCCTCATCGAGGTTATAAAATTTAGTAGATGCGACATTGATCTCTATGACATCGACATGGTCAAAAAATTATTGATTAAGCTTGATGACTATAACAGCGTGGGTTAGGCTTGAAGACAAATTAAAGGCATTGATTAAGCTCGAGAACAATGTTAAAAGAGGCACAGTATTAACTCGATGACAAGTTAAAAAGCAATAGAGTTAGACTTGATGACAGGTTAAACGCTGCGTAGGTTAGGCTCGACAACCAGTTGAAAGCGGCATAGCATAGGCTTGATGACCATCTGGGTCTTCGAAGTAGTTTATGCAGCATGCATGCTTCTAATTATAAAACGCAACATCATGCACCTCGACATGCCCATATCGAGTCCTTTCTCTTTATCTTTATTATCTCAGCCTCGACGAGGCTCAAACCCAATCCACTTCATGCCAAGCTCGTTGACATTATGTGGCAATGTTTTATGCCGCGTCAATGACACTAGGATGTAGTGAGATGGGCTTGACATAGCCAATATCGACACGGTAGGATGGTAATTAACTTGAAAACTGCAATTTTACTATAAAAACTGTAATTTTATAGTAAAAAGAGTTTCCTTTTCACCAAACTCTATAATTTTTCAAATCTTTATTGGCTATCAAAAATTTATCAAATTCTTTATTAAAAAACTACCGCATGCCATAATTTTCAATAGGGGGAATTAATTTAAAGGACAAAAATTTATATATTTTTAGCCTCAAGGACACGACCTCAATATTTTAACCACAAGGACAAACATTCTCCTAAAAATTATTCATAAGGACAAACATTCTTCCAAAATTATTCATAAGGACAAACATTCTTTTAAAACTGCTACCGAACTAAAAACTGATACCTAAAAACTACTACCGATAACTACAAACTGATACCTAAAAACTGCTATCAATAACTAAAATCTGATACCTAAAGAAAGTTGTCATTCAGGCTAAAATCCTGAAGGTCTGCCCTTGAGGCTAAAACGTTGACAAATTTTGTCCTTAACGATAATTTCCTGTTTTCAATACTCAACATTTTTACAATTTAACCCATTTTATATACCTTTTAATTAAACAAATAAGCCCTTTAGACTTAAGAAATTTATTTATCATTCCTAAACTCTTAGGAAAAATCCCCAAAAATAAAAAAAATAATTCAAATTAATCATACACTTTGACATATGAAGATTTCAAGGCCAAAAAAATATTTTAATTATTTTTAATAATTAAAATTCAAAATTCACCAATTTCTTCACTTAGAAAAATCTCATAAAATCCATACTTGCTCGGAAAATTATGAAATTAAAAACCCACTTCTAAGGTGATATTTCTAACATCATATCAAAATATCAAGTCAATTGGGTATCATATGATAAGTTTTCAAACTTAAACATATCACTAAATTTCATATATAAATTCTATAACATCACTAACATGCATATAATCATTCAAACTTCTAAAACCTGGCATGATAGCAATATTAAATTAGGATTTCCAATTAAAACCGAAACATTATTCAAAACATGATATATATACATATACATACATATATATATACATATATATATATATATATATATATTATTCACCTTGTACTGATTAAGAATGTTGAGATTTGAACTTGATTTGCTTTCCCGTAAGCTTTTCCTTCATTCTCTAGTTTTCTCTCCCTTGAATGTTTGTTAATGGCCGGCCATCACTTTTCATATTTTTTTCATTTTCTATGAATGAAATGTCTAAAATTAATAAAGGAAATGATGATAGAAGGGTTTAAGATGTAGGAATGGTGGCTATTCCCATTTTGCCCTTATTATTTTCCTCCTTCTTATCCTAACCTTTTATTTCTCTAATTGGTTTATTAACTAAGGTACGACACCCAAACATAATTACCAAATCTTAATTTCCTTATCCCATTACATTATTTCATTTAATTTATCTAATTAAATGTACTAAATAATGTTAGTCAAAATTGAGGTCATTACAGACTCCGATCCTTAATGAATTTCGTCCTCGAAATTACGATAAGGTACGCACATCAATCAAACATAAAGGTAAAACATACCATCAAACAAGCCAGAATAAATGTCTCTAATCCAGCTCTCTATTTCCCATGTATTGTGGCATCTCTATTCGTCACTCCACTAGTCCTTTACTAATCTGACTGTCTTGTTCGTTAGCATCTTCTCATCCTTAGCCACTATACGAACTGGCTGTCTAACTATAGTCATGTCCGGTTCCACTACTAAGTCTTCTAACTCAATCGGAGTAATAGTAGTCTCTGGATCTCGAACACGCTTACTTGGATGAGAAATATGGAAAACATTGCGGACTCCTACTAAATTATCTGGTAACTCTATCCTATAAGCGAGTTTCCCGACCCTTTGTATGATCGAAAATGGTGCAACAAATCTAAATGCCAATTTCCTTGACTTCTCGAATCTTATTACACACTTCGTCGGTGATACCTTGACTGAGAACTCTAAGTCTCTTCGTCTCTTATGTTCATAACTTTTTTGCCTTGATTGAGCCTCCTTCATTCTAGAGCAAATTTAATCATTCTTTTTTGCGGCTTCACTTACTAAATCTGGACCAAGAACTAACCTGTTTCGGGTCTCTAACCAACACACGGGAGATTTACATGGTCTTATGTATAAAGCTTCAAACAGTGCCATCCCTATACTAGTCTGATAACTATTGTTGTACTAAAACTCGACTAAGTGTATATGGTCTTTCCATGACCCTCCATAGTCTAGCACATAAAATCTTAACAAATCCTCTAGGACTTTGTTAACTCTTTCCGTTTTCCCATCGGTCTGCGAATGGTAGGCAGCACTCATCTTGAGCTTGGTACCTAAAACTTCCTATAGACTCTTCCAGAACTCACTAGTGAATAACGAATTTATGACGCTGACAATACCACTAGGAATCTCATGCAGTCTAACTATATTCTTCATGAATAACTTAGCCAAAACTGGCATCGTTCTAGTCAACTTAACAGATATAAAGTGTACACCCTTAGTCAATCCATCTACTATAACCTAAATACTTCCATTTCCTCTATTCGACCTTGGCAACTCGTCTATGAAATCCATAAATATTGAATCCCACTTCCAAACTAGAATATCTAAAGGCTGAAGTATCCCATGGTTTCAGATGCTCGGCTTTTAGTTGCTAACAGTTCAAACACTATTTTACCCCTAAGCCTACATCCCTCATCATACCTTGCCAGAAGAAAATTCTTTTCATGTCCTGATACATCTTAGTTCCTCCTAGATGAATAGTCAACTTGGATCGATGACATTCCATAAGAACTTCCTTCCTTAAATCTCCGATATTCGAAACACATAACCTTCTTTTCTTCCTCAACCACCCATTTTGGTTAAGACTGAAATCCTTTAAATTATCAATCTGGTTCCACTCTTTAACCTTCTGATCTGTTCAGCTAGTAATGGATCATCTCCTTATTTAGAAGCGATCCTTTCGATTGTTACTCGTCGAACTTCTAAACATGACAACATCGCGGTCGCTTGGCTCGAACTTGCCATAGATCTTAACTACACACCACATGTAGTCAAAGCTTCTAAATCTTTCCAATCAGCAATCATTGCTAATCTTGCATTCTAATGCCTTCTACTTAGTGCATCTGCTACCTTATTACCTTTCCCTGGAGTATATCAATTCCAAAGTCATTGGCAGTTATAAACTCTAACCATCTATGTTGTCACATATTCAACTCCTTTTGAGAGAATGAATATCTTAATGACTTATGATCCGAAAATAACTCGAATCTCTCTCCCAGAAGATAACGTCTCCACACCTTCAATGCAAAAATCATTTCAGCTAACTCTAAGTCATGTGTCGGATATCTAATCTCATGCGGTATGAGCTGTCGAGAAGCATAAGCAATCACTTTCCCTCTCTACATTAACACAGCTCCTAGTCCTATTCCGCACGCATTTGTATACACCGCTAATTCTTGATTTTCATCCGGAACAACTAACACCAGTGCATTGGTCAATAAATGTTTCAGCTTTTGGAATGCCTCCTCACATTTATCGTTCCAAACATACTTTACTCTTTTTCTTGTCAGTCATCAGTGCTTCTATCCACAAGAAATCCTTAATAAATTTCCGGTAATAGCTAGCTAGTCCAAGAAAACTCTTTATCTCAGTCACTATCTTGGGTCTCTTCCAATTATTAACTGCCTCTATTTTAGCTGGATCTATCACAACCCTTTTTCTAAGACTACATGATCAAGAAACTTCACATTCTACTTCCAAAAATGACACTTTGAAAACTTTGCTTTTAACCGATGTTGTCTCAGTGTCTCAAGCACTATCGTAAGATAAGCTTCATGGTCTCTTTTATCCTTGGAATATATCATGATGTCGTCTATAAACACCAACACGAATCTGTCCGGATGCTCTCGGAAGATTCGGTTCATTAAGTTTGTAAAGAAGGCTGGCGCATTAGTTAGTCTAAATGGCATCACTAACCATTTGTATGATTCATATCTTGTCCTAAATGCCATTAAAAGGATATTATCCTCTGTTACTCTTAGTTGATGGAACTTTGTCGTAAAATCCAATTGAGAAAACACTTTGGATCCACTCAACTGATCAAACAAATCATCAATTCTCGGCAGTGTATATCGATTATTTATCGTCTTCTCATTTAACTTACGATGATCGATACACAACCTTAACGATCCGTCCGGTTTCTTAATAAACATTGCTGCTGCTCCTTAAGGCGAACTGCTTGGTCTAATAAAATTCTTCCTTTCCAAATCCACCAGTTGCACCTTAACACCTTCATCTCGATAGTTGTCATTCTACTTGGCGGTTTACTAACAGGCTCAGCTCTTGGTACAAGATCTATCTAAAAATCAATGGCTCGTTTCGGCGGTAGTCCTATCACTGGTTCAAAGACGTTTACGAATTCTCAAATGATAAAAACTCAATTCAACTCGTCTTCCTCCTCTATTACACTTAACAAAGCACAAACATCAAAACTTGGGTTTTCTATAGGATATATAATTCGGTCACTTCTATTAGGGTGTTTTATTGATATTTTCCTATCATGACAAAATATCCTAGCATCATACTTACTAAACTAGTCCATACCCAAAATAATTTCAAAGCCTACGAAATCAAACACATGCAAACTGCAAGAAAATATATGACCTAACAATTCAAACTCTAACTGGTCACATCTCATCCCAAGAGTTGCATACCCTCCTATAGGATTCGCAACCCTTAAGGAAGTAACTAGGTATGAGGTTTCTAGGTTAAGCTTATCTACCAAATAATGAGATATGAAAGTATGTGATGCACTGGTATCAAATAGAACTCTGATGGGTATACCATGAATCAAAAGCGTACCTCCCATCACAACTTTTCCTTTCTCCTCAAGTGTTGGTCTTGAGGTAGTTGGTTCTAATGCAAACACTTTTCCTTGTCTTCTCCGACTGGTTCTGGGCCCTGATTCTTATAGGGCCCTATCTGGTCATAGTTGAAGCATTTCACTCCTTTCTTATCAGCAACTTTCTCCCCTTTGCCAGACCGTCACTCATAAGAAAAATGTCCCTTCTTATCACACTTGTAGCAAACTAGATCAGCTTTCCTTTCTTGGCAGCTCCTTTCTTATGAAAGAACTTCCTCTTCTGATTTTGTCCACCTTGAGCCTCCACAGCTCTATCACTACTAAAGAAAGCACGCATCTCTTTGTTTCTTAAAGCCATCACAACAACTACATCCCATAGATGCCTGAGATGTAGCAAAGTTGTCCTAGCAAGCTCAGGTTTCAGTCCCCGAATAAACTTCTCATTTCTCTTAATTACAGTATCCAGAGTAGCATACCCATACCGAGACAACCCCTCAAACCTCGAGCATATTCCAGCACAGTCATATTTCCTTGCATCAACTCAACAAGCTATCCAAATAGGGTAGATGTAACGATTTCTGACATAAACCTCTATTCAAACCTACTTTTTAATTCTGCCCAAGTCAGAGTTTCCTCCGCTACTCCAATAGTAACACTGTTCCACCAGTACAACATAGCTCCTTGTAGTTGTCTGGATGCCATTCTTCTCTTCTACTCATCATTTAGTCCAAGATCAGCGAAAATCCTCTCGCAATGAAGTAACCAATTCTCTACTTCAATCACATCCTCAGTTCCAATAAATGGTTTTCCCCCAAGCCTTGCATAATCTTTACTCACACAACATAGTTATTGACGACCGAAGCTTCTGGATTCACTCCTCCAGCATTTCCACCTACAAGTCCAGTAGCAGCTCCCGCTTGTATCATTTTGACGAAGAACTGATACATAGCTCCCATATCAGCATTTATGTTCCATCATCTACATTAGCAATTTGTGCCCGACTTAGATTCCTTCTAGTATTGGGTTTGGCGTTTCCATTTGTTGTGGAGCTTCCTCCACCGAGATTCACCCTTCCGGACCTCCATGACTTAGTTTCCTTTAAATATCACAAGTACAAGTATGTTACCATATAATTTAAAAGCCATATAATAAAAGAGATTATATTCCACTGCATTGATGATAGAGTTTCACCTAGTTTTATAATTAAATCTTTCTGCTTTTTATTTGAATAAAATCATATGTATATTTGATCATTTTTAATTTCCAAGTTCAACTTCGATTGTCAAGATCGTACAACATTCCTTTGAAGCTTGTTTCTTTCTAGTTTATTTCTTTCTATTGTTAAAGTTGTTTTAATATTTGGATAAAATGAATCAGGCTCATGAACTCCTGTTGAAATTATTTAATTAGTTATATATCGAAGACTAATATAAACCAAAGCAATATATAATTCAGTTTAGTTAGATGAGTAAATAGACTAATTTTTTGAAGTACAAAGATGAGAAGATATGAAAACATTATATATGTGAAAGTGCTGCTTTAATTCTAGTTTTAAACTACAAATAGTACTATTTGTATAAGTCTTGCAGTAAGTAAGAATATCTAATCACCTAATAACAAACTACTAGTATTCTCTTTATAAAAAGAACAGTACATCCTTTTGAGAACTTATATAGTACATTATGTAATTTAATAAAGTGCTCATCAAATATAACCGTTGCATATAAATAAAAAATAAAACATAATTGTACATACATCTTATTCTGCATTTTTCTTTAAATGATAATTTGCAAGCATCTGCTACTTGCATTTGAGAATGAACTGCATATTTGCAAACATACATCTCCAAAGGGGTATAGCTGGGTAAATATACTAAAGCGTTACAGCACCGCTTCACATTTTCCTTTAAAACCAAAATTTAAAGCTATGGAACTGCTATGTTAATTTTATTTTCTAAGATGGAGAGTTAAATTAAAAGGCTCTAATTTTTGAAATATCCCATATATTTTATGATCTGAAAGGTTTCTCGAAAAACCATTTGATTACTATATAATTTTTACTTTTGAAAACATAAAACGATTTTGTGCTTTTGGCATTTTAAACTTGGACGAAACATTAACAATATTAAGTGTACATGGTTTCATTCACGGTAAATTTATTGATAATAGAAATACTGCAATTGCACACAAAAGAATTAAAACATAAATTATATACTTGCATAGAATTTTAAAAGATGTTTCTCAACTTTTTGGCTTTTCAAAGCTTTTTCATTCCTTAAAGGTGCATTTTAAATATCTTGCATTAAACTAATTTATATATATATATATTTATATATAATTTGGGTTTTATTTATGACTAATTTCCTTATGCTAACCATAATAAATTAATGTATAGATTTTGAAGATGACTTTTCTATCTCTTGCCATTGATCTGCAGTAAATTTTCTATGGAGTTGTAGATTATTTGTTGTAAGTTCATATGTGTATTATACAATTTTAATTTGGTCTTTATAATATGGTTAGACACACTCAATCTTTATACACACACATAATTATACGTATGCATATGTGTATAGTTTCTTTTTCTCTGTTTATAGGTTATCCTTATAATTACTTATGCTGCTATACACTTTGACTATAAAAATATATGTATATGTTTAAAAAGGTTTGACCATCTTCAATGAAATTTTAAGCATTTTAAGCTATTTCATTAATCATTATTTATTTACCTCGGGAAAAGGTATGAAAAAGACACAAATTTTAATTCCCATCTTTGTGTATACTCCGATGTAAACCCTCAATGGTAGGATGCACACCATGAAGTCATGTCTTTTTCACTGATTTTAACTTTCCCTACAAAATTGCTCAAACCTGCCCGGTTGAAAAGGCAACTGAGTGCTATGGGCACAGTGCTAAGTTGTTGTCCCAGCACTATGCTTATTTGCATAACCGAGCTGCGCTCAGTTTTGTTGCAAATGCAATGCATTTGCAACAGAGCATAGTGCTTAGTTGTTGCAACTGAGCACTATGCTCAGTAACTTAACTGAGCACTTGTCAGTTGTTGGGTGCGCTTCCACCACCACCGAACCAGAGGAGGGGAAGACACCACCAAGCCAAAAGCAAGCAAGGCACTGCCGAATCAACACATCTCCAACACTATACCGGACCGAATCAAGTCTACTCGCCACCAGGCCGGAGCTACCTAACCAACCCACCGGTCCACCTGCTACCGAATCAACCCTATACAAAGCCGAACCAGCCCACTACCGATCCACTCTCCTCCGAACCAGCCCACTACCGATCCACTCTTCCCCGAACCAACACAAACTCCTTCCTTCCCATAACCGAACCAGAACCTGCTTCACCCTACCGAATCAACTCATCACCGAAGCTGAACCACCGGACCACCCCTCACAACTCACCACCGGACCACCCCACACAACTCACCACCGGACTAACTCCATTCACAATCGAACCAACCTGGCCAGGCCAGATTACATCAGCCCAAGCTCACCAGCAGCTGTATACATCCTAGACCCCTACCCCTTGCCTCACTCTATAAATAGAGGGGTAGGGGTACAACAATGAGGGACAAGTTTGAGAGCTCAAGCACGGAGAGAACTTTCAAACAACTTTCAGATACTTGTATCAAAGCTTTGTACTTGTAATCTGAACTAGAAAGGAGAAATAATATATAAAGTGGACGTAGGCACATTCTGGCTGAACCACTATAAATCTGCATGTCTTTTACAGTTTAGTCCTTGCTTTTCATATATTTGCATAAATCACCCAAATCACAAAGAACAACATAAAATCCATTAAATCATACGACTTGGAGGTGTTTGTCCATTTTTTGTGCATACATTTTTGGTGCTTTCACTAAG
This sequence comes from Allium fistulosum, assembly GCA_030737815.1. Classification (NCBI taxonomy): domain Eukaryota; kingdom Viridiplantae; phylum Streptophyta; class Magnoliopsida; order Asparagales; family Amaryllidaceae; genus Allium; species Allium fistulosum. The sequence goes on from CM060903.1 coordinate 1,410,259,336, forward strand.
AGCTAGAAGCTCGAAGCTTCAGCTTCTTCCACTTAACCTTCTTCCTAGCAGCATCGTTCATTGCTTGGAAAACATGCCTCCCAAGCAGAAGAAAGATGTTAACAAAGGAAAAAACATCGCAACCAGCAGTCTTCCAGATCCAGTGGTCACAGATCAAGTAAATCGTCCCCCTCCAGTAGCAGTACCAAATGAAGGTCAGGCAAATCCGACCACCCCTGCCGCAGAACAGCCAGTAGCAATTACTAGGGCAGATCTAGACAAGGTTGTGGCTGAAGTGACTAACCGCTTCACGTCCCAGCAGGAAGCCTTGGTGGACCATCTCATGTCACGCTTAAGGGATGCTGAAGAGTCCATCCGCAACACGGAATCATGGGGTGAGTCCCAGTCTGGAGGATCTGAGAGACAACAAAGATATTCCTTCTTCGAAGGAGCTAACGACAGAAGCGGCCATGGTAGGAGCTGAGATCGAGCACAGCCCGAAGTCAGGCCTGAGGAAACGCTTGGAACCGAACCCAACGGGGGAGGTACCGGGCGGAGGTCAACTGTAGCTGAGCCGGTTGTACTGCCTAACCACGGAAACGCCAATGAATGGGGCCGAGCTAGAATCCAGCCCGAAGTTGGACCCGAGGAAGTGTTTAGATCAGAACCTAACAGGGGAAGATCAAGGCAAGGGCCAGCTGTAGCTGATCCTAGCATGCTCCCAGAAGACCAAAGACAGCCACTGAAAAATATCAGGAATGATAGACGATACCATCCCTACAGGTCATCTGGACGGAATCAATCCCACAGAACAGAACCAAACTCGTTTCTATCTGCTCCAAATTCAGATGAAAGGATGGCACGCTTTTTCAGAGAGTGTGTCCAACGGGATCAAAGAGATCGAGGGATAGGCGCTAGGGTAACCAGCCCTTTCGCTCGCAATATCGAAATTGCTATCACCCCCCGAGAATGGAAAATGCCAACAATGGAACCTTACAAAGGAACCTCCGACCCCGTTGTACACTTACAGAGATACACACAGCATATGCTCATGAGTGGAGCAATAGAGGGAGTACTATGCAAGTGCTTTCCACTATTCTTAGCAGATCTAGCTACCTCCTGGTTCTGTCATTTCACCCAGGGATCCATCAGCTCATGGGAAATGTTGAAAGAAAAGTTTATCAGTCAGTTCCGCATTCATGTGGAACAACCCAAGGACGCTTATTCCTTATCCAGTATCAAACAGAAACCTGGAGAGAAACTATAGCAATACCTAACCCGATTCAATGCCGCAGCGGCCATAGTCCAAGATGCCGATGAGAAGCTTATCCTAATAGCCCTCTGTAGTGGTGTGCATCCGGATACTAAATTTGCTAGAAGGTTGACAAAAGAAAAACCAGCTACTTTACCTGATTTCTTCCATGAAGTCGGGAAATATATGAGACTTGAAGATGCCGCCACTGAGGGGCAGTCAGGGCAACAAAATAAGGCAGCTCACGGCAACATGCCCGCTGCAGCGAAGGACGTTCGAAGAAATGATTCTAGAGACAACGCTGGGGGAAAGAAGGGAGAAAAGCGCCTATATAGGCCAGGACCAAGGTTCGACACTTACACTCCTTTGAACTAAACCATTGAAAACATCTTCCTTGCCACCCAGGACGAAGTTAGATACAAATGCCCACCATACAAGAAGGAATCAGATAACGCGCAGAAGTCTAGAAAGTTCTGCCGCTTCCACGAATCTCATGGTCATGATACCAATGAATGCCATCATCTCCGGGACTTGATTGAAGAACACATCAGAAGGAAAAGACTGGAACGCTATGTAAGAGGTCAGAACAGGACTCCAGCTCCTTCCAATGAGAACCCAAGGCTACCCTCACCAGAGATAGGCAGAGGAAATCGCAACACTAGCGGCTCTAGTCAAGAGAAAATAGTGGTCCATACCATCTCGGGAGGACCGCACATCGCCGACAGAAGCTGGGCAGAGATGGAAAGATATGGAAAGTCGCTTAGAAATAATGAAGACTGTGTCAATTCTGTTATAAAAGAGCGCCACCCGAAGCGGAAAGAGAGTGATGACATCACATTCGGTAGGCGTGACTTAGAGGGAAGGCAATATCCCCACATAGATCCCATGGTTATCTCTGCCCGGCTCGGTCCAGCCGAGGTTTTCTGAATTCTAGTAGACACTGGAAGCTCAGTAAATATCCTATTCAAACATGCATTCGACAAAATGAAACTATCAATAAATGATGTTTCTCCCTGCACTAAACCATTACACGGTTTCACTGGAGATGCGAAGATGCCGCTTGGGCAACTGGACCTCTTTGTTGAAATTGGAAGTCATCCCCGCTCCGTTGTGCGGAAACAGACATTTGTGCTGATAGAAAACCACTCGGCCTACAACGCTTTCTTAGGAAGACCAGCCTTATCTGACTTCCAAATTGTCCTGACCCCATGGTGCCTAAAGATGAAATTTCCAACGGACAATGGAATAGAGGAAGTAGAGGGAGACCAGGACATTGCTCGAGACTGCTATGTAACTGAACTTCGCAACAACCACAGGAAGGATAAAGGGAAGAGTGTAAAGGTTGCCCTCTGCACAAAAAGTTTGGAAGCATAGCAACTAAAGAAAGCCCCTCCTCTTCGATATACCGGCGACCCTTTCAATGAATTAGACCCCAGGGACAAAGAGGAGGAGGCCACCGCCGAGCCTGCAGAGGCTATGGAATTTATACTTATAGACAAGCATGACTCGAGTAAGCTATTGAAAATCGGGTCCCAACTAAAAGCTGAGTTGAAGGAACAACTCATTGACTTTCTCCGCCACAACTTGGATGTATTCGCATGGTCACATGATGACATGACCGGAATCTCCCCTGACATAGCATGCCACGTACTAAACATTGATCCTACCAAGGCGCCCGTAAAACAAAGAAAGAGAAGTATGGGGGCAGAACGATCAGCAGCCCTCGATGAAGAAGTAAAGAATCTACTTGCTAATGACTTCATACGAGAAGCCATCTACCCAGAGTGGATCGCCAACCCGGTACTGGTAAAGAAAGCTAATGGGAAGTGGCGAACATGCATTGACTTCTCCAACTTAAATGACGCCTGCCCAAAGGATTGCTTCCCACTTCCTCGAATCGATCAACTTGTAGACAGCATAGCCGGGCACGAACTCTTATCCTTTATGGACGCATACTCAGGATATAACCAAATTCCTATGCATGCTCCCGATCAAGACCACACTAGTTTCGTCACTAACCAGGGTTTGTACTGCTATAAGGTAATGCCTTTCGGACTTAAAAATGCAGGAGCCACCTACCAGCGCCTCGTCAACAAGATGTTTGCAGGGCTAATAGGACGAACTATGGAAGTGTATGTGGATGACATGCTGGTAAAGTCAAGGAAAGCCGACGATCACGTAAGCCACTTGGGCGAGATGTTTCAAGTACTTCGCCAGTATGGAATGAAACTTAATCCTCTAAAATGCTCCTTCGGAATATCATCGGGAAAGTTCTTGGATTTCGTCGTCCATGCCAGAGGGATTGGAGCAAACCCTGAACAAGTCCGAGCTCTAAAAGATATCAAAATACCTTCCACTCCAAAGGAAATGCAAAGCCTGAATGGGAAAGTGGCCGCCCTAAGCCGATTCATCTCCAAAGCAACGGACAAGTGCGTCCCCTTCTTCGAAGCTCTAAAGAAAGACAAAGGAAAGTTCGAATGGACTGACGAATGCTTAATCGCTTTACTTAACTTAATCGAACACCTCCAGAAACCGCCGGTACTCTCGACTCCAAGCGAAGGCGAAGAATTATACCTATACCTTGCTGTGTCATCTCACGCCCTAAGCGCTGCTTTGGTAAGAGAAGACAACCGCATGCAGCGGCCAGTATACTTTGTAAGTAAGAGGTTTACGGGGGAAGAAACGATGCAGTCCTCAAAGCAGCAGCCCACAAGCAAAAAGTGGTAGCAAAATACAACTCCAAAGTCAAGCATCGTACCTTACAAGAAGGGGATCTTGTCCTCAAACGAATCTTCCCTCGCCCCGGAGCACTAGATCCAATCTGGGATGGACCATATGTAATTCATAAAGATCTCCACAACGGAGCTTATATTTTGTCAACAGTGGACGGAGAGGTGTTCCCGAGGGAATGGAACATCCAACACCTCCGTTGATACTTTTCTTAACTTGTACTGCCCATATGAAGTGAATTAACAAAGAGAATCAGTGGACGTAGGCATTTTCGTGCCGAACCACTTTAAAAAACCTTGTCTCTTTTTTAACTTGTTCCTTTATATCTTAGCTGCTTGTTAACTTTTTCCTTTTCTGTTGAACGAAATCTTGTGCATATAGCATTTCCATTCAAGGGACTCCACAGCGCAACTTCACCTGGACAAGACCTAACAGGTACTATGCGAATCTATGCCCTCGCCAATGAGACACTTTCACTCCGGCATCCCTCTGCTGCGGGTTAACTCATTGCTCGCGACGGCCCTTAAAGCCAACTGTAATGAGCCAATTATAAGCCACCAAGAAGGCCGACTATAGCCAAGGCATCTCATTACGGTGTTCGGCTCGCCGGCAACTGTGAACTGACTATAAGCCCCAACATAAGGTGTGGCCAGCCAGGGGCAGTTCATGGTTGACGATCGGCACCCACGCTAGCCGACCACAGTAAATCGAATAATACCCACGATTACGGGCCATAATAGCCCGGGTAGTTACTGTGCGCGATCTCGGCTCCGATGTGTCTTAAGTGCGGCTGTGGTAAAAAAGAATTAACTCCCCGCGGAGGCGTAAGATGGGTGACAAATGTCTCCAAGACCCACAGCTAGGGAAAGTGACTACAAAGCCCGTTTGCCACGAACTTAAGCACATCGAAGGCCTTCCGTGATTGGAAGTTTTACTATTTCACATATTTCAATTTTATTTAAGAAACTTTTCTCCTATCCTCTGTAACAATCCCTGAAGTACAGGACACAGAACAAGAGACATTCGCTAATGGAAGCGGATACTCATAGCAAAATACTGGACCACATTCCATACTCGGTCACACAAGACATTTAAAGCTGCCATCTACAAGCAAAATATAAAGGGCGGTATTTCCTTCTTTCATGTGTAAACACGTGACTATAATTTATTCACACCACACGCTAACGTTGCAAGTCATGAAATTATGTTTTAAACAAGAACTTGACGTCAAACACAATTTAATTACAAGAATATGCATAGCTATATTTCTCATACAAACATGTCAAAATAGCACAAACATTCAAAAGACGACAGGATCAGCTTAATTTAAAAGAATTACACGTCAAGAATAGTGTTGTTTATTACAAGTAGCATAATTACAACCTAAGAGTTACGTTACTGTTTTGAGACTAACATATACAACAATGTCAAGTTCACAAAAAGATATCCAGGTCCAATCAAGGAGCCGGCTGCGTCGGAGTCTTATCCTTGTCCTGTTGCCCACCTGTCCGGTCAGAGAAAGAATTCATTAGTGATAAGCAACCAAGTTAATGGAAAGACTAGAAAGGAAGACTTACCAGCATCTGCTCCTTGATCATCTTGATCATCATCCTCTACTTGCACACCTACCTCCTCAGCTGCAAGCAACCGCATGCCCTCCTTCACCGCCACCTTCTCCTCCTTGGTAAACTGGGCGGTAACCACATCCATCCTGAAGGCCACACCACCCTCCTTATCCGCCTCAGCCTTGGCCTCCTCTAGAGCCCTGAGATAGATCCTAGCCATAACCCGGGGGTAATCATCCATCCAGGACAAGTTACCCTGCCTCCAAGTACGAAAGTACATATCCTGGAGCATCCCATCCATCATCCCCTCGTTCTCTTCAAACTCCCTCATTCGTACCTCGGAAGCCCACAGCTTTGCAACAACAGCATCCCTCTCCGATCGATACCGTAAACGGTCAGCCTGGAGGGACCTCCTCATCGCCTCCATCTCCTCCTTCGACTTGGCCTGAGCAAGCTCCGTGGCCTCAAGTCTCCCCGATAGTTCCTCGACTCGCTCGAGGTCCGCTTGCCGAACCTCGTCCACCGTGGCAGTGGCCATGTCAATCCGCTCCTTACAGACGGCTTCCATCCTCCGCAACTCCGCCCTACTGGCCTCTTCAATAGTCTTCCTCAATTGTCTGGATGCGGCCTCATGCTGGGAGATTTGGATGGCTTGGTCGGCGAGTTGTTTAGCCTGGTCAGAAACCATCAACCGTAGCCGAATGTTGGCGCTTCCTATCTCTTCCCCAGCCTTGACCAGTCGGGCATGGTGCCCCATCAATTTCCTGGTCTCCTCAGCAACCCGGTCAATATTTGCCTTAGCCTCATCCTCCAGGGTTACGACCCGGGTAGTAAGCAGATCAAGGTCCAGGGACTTAGCTTCGTCAAGCACCCGTACCATAGGATTACGAGAAAGGAGATGCTCACCAGTAACCTCATCGAAGGAGATGTCATGAGATGCCGGGTCCAAGTCTGGATGACCCGCAAACGGATTGCGAACTAAGCCAGGATGATCTATCGAGATGACGGTTGGATTCTCAGACGGATGGGGGGAAGGTATAAACTTGGTATCCTCCTCCTCAATATCATGAATAGGCTGGAGTGGGGCCGGAGGACCAGGAAGAGATTCAAATGTAGATCGACTCCTCTTCTTCTTTTGTATATCCTCTTCAATAACTCCAAGAAGAGGACGATAGCCGACTACGTCTCCAGGACGGTTAGTGGGAGGCTTCGGCTTGGCGAAAGCTTTAAGGGGTTTGTATTGTTCAAGCCTGTGCCGAAGATCTGAGGTCTTGGCCATTATGCCCGCTCCTGGAGTAAAAATCAAGTGTCACCAGCATGCATTGAGCCATCATTCGAGAATTAAAAAGAATAGAGAGAAATTCACCTTGAACCGCAGAAGTTGCCTCAGTAGAAGCACTCCCGGAAGATAAATCGACGCCAGTCCCAACCTTATCAGCTTTCTTGGACTTCTCCGTTTCCTCCAAACCTTCGAAGGCTTGGCGGAAAGTGTCATCCGTCCACTCTTGCATCTCGCCTACTTGCCCAGAAGACAAAGCCCCAGTACCATCACCGCCCCGTCCTTTGCCACCGTCATCGCTGTGACGATCACCGTCACCTTGTCCACCGCTTCCGCTCTCCGCCTCACCTCCTTCATCCTCGCCTTTTTCTCCCTCCACTTTATCCTCCTCCTGAACATCCGGATGTGTGCTAGGAGAAGGTCCATCAGACTTCCTTAGTTTCTTCCCCCCGGCGACTAGATGCGCCAAGAAGGGTCTCCTTTTGCCGCTCTTCACCGTGGCCCCTCCCGTGGCTTTGGCAGCCCTCTCCTCCGCCATGTCTCTCTGCTTGACCACAGACTGATGTGGTAGGATCAGATTGTGCCCTAAAAGTGTAGAGTTCCTAATCAAATAAGAGGCCAACCTATCCCTTCCCATGATGGCTTCTATTTCCGCAGCCATCTGAACCAGGCGGTCACTCTCTATGACCGCAAAGCCACCTGTCGCTAGCAAGAAACAAAAACACATAAGAAGAGGTATTGCAGTCGGAACAGAAATTATAAATAAGCTTAAGACTTACAGCCAGAAGTGAAGCGACGGATGGAAATAGAGTCATCCTTGATAAAAAACCATTCTTTCTTAAACATGTTGAACTTCGAGTATAAGTCCAGCATCGGCTTGAAAGATACAGCTGATTACAAGCTAATGTATGAAGACCCCTTCTTATAGCCCCTCAAGTTGTACAAATACCGATCTCCCGGTTGGAAGGAGGATGCCCGTATCTCCTTTGGAAGATAACAAAAAGGCTCACCAGAATGGCGTAGGAGTTAGGCTGAAGTTGGAATGGAGCCACCTTCAGATATGTGACAAAGCTGACTATCCAGGCATTGAGAGGCGGGATGGCGCCACACATACAATGATACCTGCTGTAAGCAAAATATCCTTCGGGGGGGTTATATGGCATCACTCCTTCCCCCGGCAACAACATATGCGCTCTGTCAATCCCGAAAGAGCGAGAAATGACATCAAGTTGCTCGTCCTTGAGTGAGCTAGGGAAACATCGGGAGGCGAGTTCAGAAGCTCCTGAGGACCATATCCATCTACCAGTGATCTCAGAGTGGCCCCATGACGTCCCGATCCTGACTGGACTGGGGGCACGGCAGAAGGCTCTTCTCTGTCCTGGAATTTCTTCTTATTGGAACGAGTTTCGACTCTTTGAGACATTTATCTGCAAACACAAAGAAGTTCGTAGTTAGAATGAAGGGAGTAAACAAGCAACCATATGAAGACCGAAATTGCGTTTATAAGTTGAAACATAAAATCCCTCTCGGCAGAAGAGAACACACCTGATTCGACACTTGGGTGATTCGGCACTAAGAGATTCAGCACTTGGATGATTCGACACTTGGATGATTCAGCGTTTAGGTGATTCAGCACTTGGGTGATTCGGCACTTGAGTGATTCGGCACTAAGAGATTCAGCACTTGGGTGATTCGGCGTTTAGGTGATTCGGCACTTGAGAGATTTGGCACTTGGGTGATTCGGCGTTTAGGTGATTCGGCACTTGGGTGATCCGGCACTAAGAGATTCGGTACTTTAGGTGATTCAGCACTTAAGGGGTTCGGCTATCTCAAACGATGGAAGGTAAATGAAGGCTCGAAGCCCATACTTATAGACGGGTGTGGGCGACCGAACGAACCGGATTCGACACTTAAAAACAAAGGAACTAAAACTAAGCGGGGCATAAAATGGCATATGCCCCACTTTGGGGGGCAAATGTTGGGTGCGCTTCCACCACCACCGAACCAGAGGAGGGGAAGACACCACCAAGCCAAAAGCAAGCAAGGCACTGCCGAATCAACACATCTCCAACACTATACCGGACCGAATCAAGTCTACTCGCCACCAGGCCGGAGCTACCTAACCAACCCACCGGTCCACCTGCTACCGAATCAACCCTATACAAAGCCGAACCAGCCCACTACCGATCCACTCTCCTCCAAACCAGCCCACTACCGATCCACTCTTCCCCGAACCAACACAAACTCCTTCCTTCCCATAACCAAACCATAACCTGCTTCACCCTACCGAATCAACTCATCACCGAAGCTGAACCACCGAACCACCCCTCACAACTCACTACCGGACTAACTCCATTCACAACCGAACCAACCTGGCCAGGCCAGATTACATCAGCCCAAGCCCACCAGCAGCTGTATACATCCTAGACCCCTACCCCTTGCCTCACTCTATAAATAGAGGGGTAGGGGTACAGCAATGAGGGACAAGTTTGAGAGCTCAAGCACAGAGAGAACTTTCAAACAACTTTCAGATACTTTTATCAAAGCTTTGTACTTGTAATCTGAACTAGAAAGGAGAAATAATATATAAAGTGGACGTAGGCACATTCCGGCTGAACCACTATAAATCTGCGTGTCTTTTACAGTTTAGTCCCTGCTTTTCATATATTTGCATAAATCACCCAAATCACAAAGAACATAAAATCCATTAAATCATACGACTTGGAGGTGTTTGTCCATTTTTTGTGCAAACATCAGTTCAAATGCTAATGAAACTGAGCACTACTCAGTTGAAAATGCAATTGGACTAAGCACTGTCTAGTTGCATTTGCAAGTGGGCACAACGCTCAGATGCAAATGCAATTTAGCACAAGTCTCAATGTGCTTAGTTGCAAATGTAACTGAGCATTGTGCTCAGTTGCAAAATTACAACTGAGCATTATGCCCAGTTGCATTTGCAACTAAATAAAGTTTGCAGTAAGAGATCTCTACTCTTTGTAAAACAAATATTACTTTGCATGACACAAATTATTATAGACCTATTCATCACATACTTACTCAATTCAGGCTTCTTGACTTCAACAATAGCATGATCGGTTGCTTCACCCTTCTAACCAAGGAATATTAAGCAACATGGCTTAACTCTCGGTCATCCTAGAAATATCTTTTTGCAACCACCTAAAAAACAAATTTAGCTATGAAAATCAGCAAAATGTTTTAGTAAATAAAACATAAATGCGCTCAAACAAGCAAGCATTATGCCTTGTCTTTTTCAAAACAAGCAAGCGTAAGAACTGAAATAAATGCCTATTAAAATAATTGTAAATAAGTTCTATTTATTAAAAACTGAAAATATTGCTAACTCATATCATACGATATAAAAATACAATCATTAATCCTTTTAGCATGTCTGGTTTCTTGTTTTCACATTTCTAAACACTATAAAACATTAAAAATATTATTTATTATGATAGTCAGGCATATGCAAAATACAGAGAGTAAGATTTGAATGTCTTCTCATTCATAGTTAGAGTTTCTTATTCAATAGCCATACATTACGTGGAGCATATTACATATTGTATGCTTCAATTATGCGTTTGGTATAAATTTTGAAATACCATCAACACGGTAATTTTTAAATGCTATATCATAAAATTAAATAATAAGGTGGAAATGAAAAGGAGTAAAATAATACAGATCAATTCATACATAGAATAAAGATCAATTTAGAAATCTAAAAATTAGAATTAGTAGAAGCTAATAGTAATAGCCACCTTTTGCATTTTGTTCCTCCATAGCCCACTGTCGACGAAGAAGATAATCGATTGTAACAAATGTTGTGCTGCATTGCACCCGCATTGTTGTCTTCCTACGTCCACACATGGCGCTTGCCCCCATGACCATTGCCATTGTCGTAAAAGTCGGATTGGAGTAACTATTGGTTGTCGCCGCTCGCTTGCCACATCATCAGGATTTGTCATCGAGTCTAAAGTTGCCACATCCTGCGTCTGATTTGGCTCTGCCCATGGCGATTTGGAGTTTTGATTTTTTTCCTTCTGCATGCGCGTTGAATAGTTGTAGAGTGGTGCCCATGTTTTTGATTAGGCCCAAAGCGAAAGCTTCCTTGGCTTTACCATAAGGCCGGGCCTGCCCATACCTTCTGTCGCAACTATTCCTGGCCGAACAGGCTTGCTAGCTTCTTCCTTGGGGATTGCCTTCTTTCGACGTGGAGGATTTGATTTGTATGTGTCGCTCATAAACTGGAAAATTTGGATTTTTCTCTATTTGGGAGATGACGATTTAGGACCTGTGGTTTTTTTTAGAGTGGCTGAATGAAAGCGTTGAGAAGGAATTAGTGGGAAGGAATTAGGGTACGGATGACTAAAGGAGGCTCATTTACTTTATTGCCCCAACAACATTTAGTTAATCTCAATTTAACCAGATTTTCCAACACAAATATATGTTAGCAATAAAAAACGTGTAAATGTGTATTTTTGGTGACACATTTTTATTTTAGCAACGGATATTGTTGCGATTAATCTACAACACAAATAAGTGTTGGCAATTGAAAAAAATAAGTGTTATGAAATGGCTGTTATGGTGCAGTGATAGCATTATCCCATACCCCAATCTTATTCTCTGATTCATTCGGATTATGTTTTAAAAGTTCTTTTTAAGTTCAAAAATTCTTTTAGTTTACATAAACCTATGCTCCGATACCAAGTTATAACATCCCCATTCCGAGGTTCAAAACTAACCGCTATAGATGATGCAGTCATCTATAGTTATTAATTTCTAATGATAAAATGTGATAATTCTAACGATATCCATAATATTAGAAGCGTAAGAATATGAAATATTTCAAACACATTTTAAAAACAACTTTTCTCATTACATTTCAAATCAGCATTTCATATTCAGTACATAATCCCATAACATTGCCAAGGTTTTGATAAAATAAAATTATTACAAAATACGCTAAGAGTGGCATATAGAGATGCCCATTGGATGATCCAAGTTACTAAATAGATACCTATGACCTGTGCAGTTAATGCCCCGCTATTACCCTGCTATAACCCCGCTATATCTCATAGCGGATTTCTACCGCTACGATTTTTCCATATAGCCCAAAAATATAGCCTTTCTGCTTTAAGCCCCGCTATTTCCGTTATATTCCGTTATTCCCGCTATATTCCGCTATTTCCGCTATATCTTCTTTAATAAAATTAATTGAAAAATTGCATTTATACATTATAAAAATTATGAAACTAGTTTATTTGATTTAATTTTTAATATATTTTTAGAAATGAAAATACTCTAATATTCTACTAAATTCAATTATGTTATATAATAGTTTTATGTTTATTTAAAGTATATTCGCACATGTTTTTATTTAAAATTATTTATGTATTAATTATAATTCAATTGAATGATATTTTTTCATTTAATTACCATTTATATATTTGCAAAAACATTAAGTACGAGTTTTATACGCTATTTTAGAGTCATCCGCTATATCCCGCTATATCCTCGCTATATCCCCGTTATGACTTTTTGCACCTTCACCGCTTTGAATCCACCGAGCGCTTTAACTACACAGCCTATGACATCTGCCTTTACATACAACATTCAATCACAACAGAATAGATAAATAGATAATCTCCTACATAACTTATATTTTCCTCCTACATATCTTTGGAAGCTTTATTCGCTAAAACCAACTAAACCTCAAAACCTTAATTAACTCTCAACCTACTCAAATTAAACTTTAAGCACCGAGAGTTTAAGAGGAAAAAATAAACTTCAAGTCAAATAAAGCCTTGTGTGAATAATAATATGATATCTCGATTTATAGATACTAAGTGAGACAACGCCACCTAGTAGAACGGGTTTTCCCCTCACTAATATTCTTTAAAAGCATATTTTTGCAAATCAAATCCTACAACCAAACTGGTTATAAATAACAATATAACAATAACTTGCATGCATATGATATAGGTAATTAGTGGATTATCTGTCCCAACATTATAGTTTTATCAGCTTGACTATAAACTTGGGGCTGACTTGGGCCTACTAGACATAATAATTGTTCTAACTTACTGTTAGAGGAAAACTGGACGGTCTATCAGTAACTTACTACTTCTAGGGTCAACAGATCCTAATGGTTTTGCGGGCTCACCAATAACCTCTCTCTACTCTGTGTATTCCTTTCTATGTGTAACCCTCTTTTAGTCTTACCCATGATACTACCCTACAAAATGGAATTTTGTACATATTAATTAAGGGCTGCTAGCTAGAGTATAGGGCACGACCCCACACCACTCTCAAATGGTTTTCTAATCTCCGAGTCATTCTTTTAGTAAAATTCTAGGTTAACAACCATGTCTATATTTCCTTGAAAAAAAATCTTTGTAAATGATGTAACCCTTGAAATCATTCATAAAACAAGGAGAACATTTGTCCTTTACTTTACTCAAAATACTTATACCATGATATAAGCTTTAAAAAACATTATTGATGAAACTCGAAATCATTGGGGTCTTTGACCCTCTCAAAACTTAGGCTACTAGGCCAAAACTATGCAATACCTTTACAATTATAAAACTCGGCGATTTTATCGCCATTAAAGATATTTGCCCACTCTATAGCATGTCAAAGTCTACTTTTTGAAAATATATGGGGATGATGTCGAAGTTATTACTTCATAAGCCATAGCATTGAAACTATAAAAATTGAACTTCGGCAACGCATAAAACATTTAGCATTAATGCCTCATCGAGGTTATAAAATTTAGTATATGTGATGTCAATATCTATGACATAAGCATGGTTAAAACATTATTGATTAAGCTTGATAGGTATAAAAGCATGGGTTAGGCTTGACGACTAGATAAAGGAATTAACTAAGCTTGATAACAATATTAAAAATGGCATAGTATTAGCTTGACGACAAGTTAAAAAGAGGCAAGAGTTAGGCTCGATGATAAGTTAAATGCTGCGTAGTTAGGCTCGAAAACAAGTTGAAAGCAACATAGCGTAGGCTCGATGTCCATTTGGGACTTCGAGGCAAAAGGCTCGAAGTAGTATATGCGTCATGCATGCTTCTTAGTATAAAACGTGGCATCATGCGCCTCGCGTGCCCATATTGAGTCCTTTCTCTTTATCTTTATTAACTTAGCCTCAACGGGAGTCAAGCCCAATCTACATCATGCCAAGCTCGTTGACATCATATGGCATTGTTTTATGCCATGTTGATGACACTGGGATGCAATGAGATAGGCTCGACATAGCCAATATCGACATGTTAAGATGGTAATTAACTTGAAAACTTCAATTTTTGTATAAAAACTGCAATTTTACTATAAAAAGTGTTTCCTTTTCATGAAATCTCTATAATTTGTCAAATCCTTATTGGCTATCAAAACTTTATCAAATTCCTTATTGAAAAACTACCGCATGCTATAATTTTCACTACTAAACATTTTTACGGTTTAACCAAATTTATAAAACTTTTAATTAAACAAATAAGCCCTTTAGACTTGAGCAATTTATTTATCATTCCTAAACTCTTACAAAAAATCCCCAAAAATCAAAATAAATCAAATTAATCATACTCTTTGACCTAAAAAGATTTCAAGGCCAAAAATTTATTCTAATTATTTTTAATAATTAAAATCTGAAATTCACTAATTTCGTCACATAAAAAATTCTTATAAAATCCATACTTGCTTGGAAAAATTTAAAATAAAAAACCCACATCTAAAATGATATTTCTAACATCATATCAAAATATCAAGTTATTTGGGTATCACATGACAGGTTTTCCAACTCAGACATATCACTAAATATCATATATAAATTCTAGAAAATCACCAACAAGCATATAATCATTCAAACTTCTAAAATATGGCATAATAGCAATATTCAATTCGGAATTCCCATTAAAACCGAAATACAATTCAAACATGAGATGTATATATATTATTCACCTTGTATACTTTTTCCTAAGCTTTTCCTTGATTTTTAGCTTTTTCTCCCTTGAATGTTTATTAATGTCCGGCCCTTGTAACACCCCGCATTTTTATATAATTATATAATCAAATAACGATAAACAGTTAAATTAAACATTTTTGTAATTATCAGAATATGGCCTCGAAACGTATACCATTGTGTTCGTGGCGATTTTCTGATCAATCTACATATATAATATGTCACAAACGGAGTTCGTATGAAAAAGTTATTGACGTTCGAAGTTTTATATTGAGAAATAATTATACATGTAAATGTACGTAAATATATTTATTATAAATAAATATATGTGCATATGAAATTTTAGAAATAACGCGCATTTGAATTTTAAGATAGATGCGTGCTAAAAAAGGTAATTAATTAACATTGTCATCATAAAGTAAATTAATGGATATCAATAATTAAAGTTAATTAATTAACATCAGCAGGCAATGTAATCAAATCAGCTATTGGAGAAAATTAATTTACATTAATTGGTCACATGGAAATTTTATAAATTATAAATATTTGTAATTAATTCATAGGATATTTATAAAAGTAGTAACAAATTTTTTATGTTTGTAATGAATGTAAATTATTAAAAGAATTAGATGTAAGAGGAAAAAAATGTATGTGGGGAATAAATTAAATAATAACATACATATATTAATTTATAATTGATGCAATCAATTAATTAAGAAATTAATTATAGACATTAAGTAAGTGTCAATTAATAAAACATGGAAACTTATATGTCAATTAATTAGGTAATAAATTGGCGGTTTAAATACATACAACTAATAAATGTGTGATTTAATTGTGCATATGAATTAATTTGGATATCAATTAAGATAGGAAAACATGTCAATTAACTAATTGGCAATTAGTTGAGCGTTTTAAAAAGGGTTTCAATTAATCAAAGAATATGCCATTGTTACAATAGCTAATAATGTAAATTAATTAGCTAGAAGAAAATGGCAGTTATAAGATTATTTGTTTCCAAGTTAAAAAAAAGAATTGGAATGCGTACAAACATCAAATGAAGTAATTAGGTTTATGATGAAGGTAAGTTAATAAGAATAAATTAAAAAGTATAACTTTTATATGCATTCAATTAATAGAGTTATTAATCGACGTGTTCAAATAGGTAAGAAATTATAACATATAAGAATCAATTAATATAGGATATACATATATATGTATGATCTAATTAATTGGATAATTAATGGGAGAATCTTATTTAGAAGGAAACGTGAATTAATAGGGTAGTATAATATATGATAAATGAATAATATTGGAGAATTATAGGTTATAAGCTAACTTAAACAAATCAATAAATGATGGTGACGATTGTTTTTAGAGTTAATCAGATGGTTCATAGTTGTTCACTGCACTTATAAATTGAACGTAACTTAACCCTAGCCCACACTATTTTCTCTGAATCAGCTGCTATCGTTCACAGCAAACTCCTCTTCTCTTCTCCCTCTTCCTTTCTCCTCTATCAATCAAATCTTTCCCCAAACTAAATAATAATAATAAAATTAAGTAAGGAAATACAAACAAGCAAATCAGAGAACTGCGCAAACGAATCAGAGAATTTACAGCAAAAGAAAATGGGGAAAAGCGGAGAAAAGAATAGCAAATTAAAAGGAATAGAGATTGAAGCTATGGACGACATGTGAGTGGATTTAATTATATATATTTTACGTTTATGATATATTATCATTAGATTCCCGTTAAATAATTTAATTTAGTATTTCAGTAATTAATTCTGTCAATTAGTTATGCTGAAACTGTAAGAACTGTAAGAAATTTACATTTATTTACATCTATTTTAAAGTTAAAATTTAGCCTAAATGCTAGCTTCTTTTTATTCCCTTTTTACACGAATGATATAGTTAAAAAAACAGAGAATCGTAATTATGGATTAAAATAGGAAAATACTAGATTTTAGGAAATTAGATGTAAAATAAGAAAAGCTGGAATAAAGCAAGAGAAATAAGAATTCTGCAATAAATTATGCTAAAACGGGAGTAATAAATTAAAGAAAAATCTAATAAATTGATTTGGGGGTAAGTGATAGATTAATTAGTTGGTTTAGAAAGTAGGATACATTTCTATAGTTTAATATTTAAAAAGATAACGATAAACGTAACTGCAAGAATAAAAGAAAGAAAAAGAAAATTAGTGTAAATTAGAGAAATCACTGTATTTTATACTATCCAAAAAGTAAAGAAATAATAAAAGAAATATCTCGCAGTTACGACTTATTGTTTGATTTAGTATTAAAATATGAAAATGGATTTTTAGTACAGTTTGCGTAACCAACCAAATAGAATAGAATAGAACTACTTCCTAGAATAGAAGAATATAAAGTAAAGAATTGAAGGAATTGAGTTAATTATTGAATAAAATTAGAAGTAATAAATGGTAATGAACCTAGATCTGCATTTACTGCACAGACAATAAAATAAGACAGTTATTATGATAAGTAAATTATATAATATAAGAGAATTAAAGAGAATTCAATATCATAATAAAAGAAGACAGACTAGAATAAAAAGAGACACTTATAATTATATACAGATTATAAAAGAAAATAAAAGTGACAATTACAAGTAAAATTATAATATAGGTTATAATTAAGTAGAAAGAACGGAAAGGCTTATTTGAGACTTAAATTAAGTTAATAAGCAAATAGAGCAGATATAATAAAAGAGGCTTATTTTAATAAGCGTAAGACTTAAATTGAGTTAATAAGCAAGATAATAGAAGTGGCCCATACCAACAGCATCCTCTTTCAGTCAAGAACTGATGCTCTCACAACAGTTAGGTGAGGCTGGGACAAGATTTTGCTAATTAGGGTAAATAAGTAGCCAACATAATAAGAAAAGTAAACTAAATGCAAAATAAAAGATTAGATAGGGTCTAATAAAAGAGTGAGATGCATTTGGAGCAGCCTAAAGGATGAAGAGCCTAACGAAGCAGTTCATCATAAATTTCAGCGCAGAAGAAGCACATCTAACTTAGTTATTTTGGGCTAGAAGGAAGTACAAGACTTCAACGGGACGTGAGGATACACTAGGATGGCATTTTGGTGTAGCGTAATGATGCGGTCCTCCAGAGGCAGGTTTGTAGGTGTTCCATTAAAAGAGTATGCCTTGACTACTTTTTGCATGGCAGGTTCATTGTAGTCAGTCAAAAGGGGTTGGTGTTTGGAGTAGGATATTCTTATGTCCCGGTACTTGCAAGTAAGTTTAGTGGGCAGGACCCAAAAGGATAGTCGCATGCGAATATCGGCCAGCATCAAAACCAAGAGCGAGTTCGGGAAAGACTAGAGTTAAACCAACAATCCAATGATACTTTCACTATCGAGACATTGGATGAGGGGCACCGCTAATTGGATGTTAGATTGTTTGCAGTAGGGCACAACCACTTAACTCTTTGAAGGTCTTTCGATTAGTTGAGGGGTGACTGTATGGGGCCATAGCCACGATGAGAAAAGAGACAAACCTAGTAGAATATCAGTATTGTAGGCCTAACGAAGCTATCCTTTACAGATATAGCAAATCCCCGACTGAGTTCTGTACAAGGAAAACCTTGTTGGCAGGATTCAGGGAGTAGACTGAACGATGACGTATAGTCCTCAAGGTACGCATTGGGTGGTACATTATGGATGTCTGAGCATTAGTATAGACTAGTACAGACACAGTTTTACGTTTTCATAGTAAACGACGAAACATTTATATTGTAGGCCTCATGAGGCGGTCCTTTATAGATGTAGTCACAGAACGCCATGGAACAAAGACGATGAGTCCTTTGCGAGGAGTATACGGAAGGTACTATGGGTAGTACCTAGGACCAATATGGTCATTGGGCATATAGCTACATATATATCAGCTATTAGGTTTTAATCTACTGAGGAGTAGATGGGTATGATTCACGCACAAAGGCGAGAGTATTATAAACCTAATGAACCTAATATAACAGTAAATGGAAATAAAATGGTATATGTCAAATTAAGCTTAGAAGTGTATAATTTATCCATTCACCAGAACTTTAGGCCCTGTTTGTTTCCATTTTTGGTTTTCGATTTTTAGTTTTGAAGTCCATTTTCAATTTATCATTTTGAATGTTTTTAATATTTTGAAAAATGTATTTGGTTCTATAATTTTGGAAAATAGTTTTTAAACTAAAAATAAAATATGCTATTCCAAAACAAAAATGACAATTTCAAATTTGGTTGGAATTTTCCATTAAATATAGAGGTGAAAGGAGATAATGAATGAAACTAACAAAAAATGTCATAAAACTGAGAAAATCATAAATTGACAAAGATCACAAAATGATAATGACTACTGAAATTTGAACTATATTAAAATGAGACTAACTCATATTGTGCTACAAATTAACCATATCTCAACTCAAAATCATTACAAGATAGATAAAATATATCAATTGTATCACTGTAGAAAGAGGAAAAGAAGTTTTGATTTATCTTGTAGGCAAGTAGTCTTTGCTTTGTTTAAGTGGCTCTTCTTCCTTATGCTAAGCCTTCTCTTTTCTGGAAAATACAAATATACAAGTATATTAATATATATATCAGCACCATGAACTTTTTGAATACTCGATTACATCTCTCATTTTAGTATAAAGAATGATAGATTAATGGAAATAGTCTTATCAAAGCAAATATTGAGATAAATCATTTACTTGGGAAGTGATAAACATGCAAGCATGATAAAGTTTCCAATATTGACCCAGAAGTTAGTAATAAATTATACAAACATTACACAAATCTAATCAAAATCATTATTGGAATCAAGAATTACCTAAGCGCACATAGAAGCAAGCAAGAGAAACTTGACCGATTAAGAAAGAGTAAGTACTTGTGTAGCCTTATTCACTCATAACCTGCATCGTTAAATTTATTATCATTAGCAAAGCAAGTTTCTACTAAGAAAGGATAAAAAAGACAAATTTCATACTTAACTATCTAAGTTTATGGATGAGTTGTTATGTAATCATTGGACATTTGTATAGTAATTGGATCCCTGATATGTCCTATTTGAGTTGTTGGACTAAAATCAAATTGTATGACTTTTGATTTTGATTTGTCTCTAATGCATGTTCAAATACCATATTCTCAGATGAGTATTGTGTGAAAAGAGCATCCAAAGCATGTTCTTGTAGAATAAAGTTATGTAACGTGCAACAGGCAATAGGAATTAGTCTTTGCCTACGAAGTGGATAAGTGGTCATTAGTTTTAGAATTGAAAATCTTGCTTTTAAAACACCAATACAATGCTCGATTATATTTCAACACAATGAATGCTTATAATTGAACAAATCTTTCTTTCCATGTAGTCTTCCTCGTCCGTTATAATCACGTAAATAATATCTACGTCCTCGATAAGGAGCCAGAAATCCAGGCATGTTTGGGTATCCGGCATCAACAAGGTAATATTGATCTATAAAATAGTGTCCATGTATTATATAAATATTATAAAGATATTCATTAACTTCAGAGAATAGCACAATCACCAAACAAAAAAAATGTATCAAAACAAAGCACCATGTTTATTAAATCATACCATCTACTTTTAAATGAAGTATTTAAATTAAAATAAATTGTTGCTATATTTGAATTGATACTTTTTTTCATGTTCATCACCTATAAAAATATAAAAAATTTATCAAAGCAAGAAGGCAATAACCTTTGAGCAAGAGGACAAACAACAACAGAAGCTGCATGAAGCAACTGTGCTCACTGTTTATAAAAGTTTTACCCATGCATCATAAATGTAAATTAAGTTCCTTCTTTCGATGAGAATTTACACGTAAAGACATTTTGTCAAATACCTGAGCAACCAAATCAAGATGCAAAAATAACAATCAAAACTACGACTAAAAGTGATGCTGAGTACTCTGAGGTTATAGCAAAACATGATGAAAAGTCAAAATCACAGAGTTATCAGCAAAGAAGAGAAAATAAGGTAAAACCACTATATGCATATTGTGCACATATGCACGTGCAGAAGAACAAGAATAACAAATTGCATCTGGGGTGAATTTAACTTGGAAGAAGAATGTTCATGTCTAGGTTATTAAGGGAATAATCTGGAAGAAAGAACATGTTACAGTTTTGCATATATTCCTACTTTCATGATGTGTGCCATAAAGACCTTATCGTCTTCTTTATTTGTCTGAGGACATTAGAGCTCCTTTTAAGTCCTTGAAATTCCATTAAGTCTTGAAAACGCAAATAATTAAGAACAACCATTAATAACATTTTATTCAAAGACCCATGTAGTTAATTGAATTACATTTTCAAGAAAAATTACTTTAAAAAGGATTAAACATACCTTATTTGTCATATGCTTTGCACTGTAACATAAGAGCTTATACAATCCTCATTTATACTGAACATACACAAACCTGCACAAAGACTTACAAATATTTATACTTACAATTTATTACCGTTAGCAAAAATCAAAGTTAGTAAAATGGAATAGTTTTGTATCCATGTAATCAAATTCATATACATACATTTATACTTATTGACACATTAAAAGCCTACATTTATTGAGTTATTTGGCATATACATAATCAATATTCACCTACTTGACTTGGTTAACTCATGTTTTTTTTCCTTTTTTTACACTAACAGTCCAATTATTTCAAACAAATAAATATGCTCTCTTTTGGATTACATAATACATCTTAAAACTTACTGTCTGATGTCTACACAGGCTAATTTAACAAATTCATGTAGTATAGATCATCAAGATCAGAATTAGTTCATATGGTTAGCTTTGACATTGATCATATGAACTACAGCCGTTTCCAGATCCCATGAGGCTTCTAGTTTTGTTTGTTTATGGTTAAGTTTTACATTTTTTATTTACGTTTAACATACATGTATAAATATTTATATTTAAAGAAAGTTTAAATATCAATGATATGTGTCAACACGTACAAAAGCAGGTTGAGTTCACAACCTAGAAAATATACGGCAAAACGAGACCAAACTCTCAAAAACATGGACAGTAACATGAGATGCGAAGTAAAAAATACACAGGCACACACACTCAAGTACACGTGCACAGTACAAACTAATACACACACGCATCACCTACATACCTAACATTCATACTAGAACACACATGGGCACATGCAGCTCACATATGTGTGTGTGCATTCCAAAAACAATTAAACTACCCAAGTTAGACCGAATAAAAGAAAAGTAGGTAGCAACAAGGTCAAATGACGAAGAAGAAAAAGAAGTATGCACAAAGACATACAAATATAATCAAGGCAGAAGATCAAATCATATATTATATGTATGTGTGTGAAGCCATGATTCAGTTACAATCGCTTACATTAAATTTTCTACTGTGACTCTGTCAACTTGATAATGCGTGTGTTGAAATAAGTGAAAATCAGAACAGAAAACAAAAGGCGAACTCTATTTAAAAAGAACACTACAAAATCACCCCCCATCAAAATGAAAATTCGTAAGCAACAATCAAAGTACCTCGATAAGCAAAAAATATATTATTTCTTCTTCTGCTCGGCTACGGAACAAGCAAAACCCTAGTACACAAAAATAAATCATATGGATCATTAAACCATTTGTGTTTAAGCCTAGGTATTATTAGTTTGAAGCAAATGAGATAAGTAAGAAAAATAAATCGATTTTACCTGATTTTGAGATAAAAGCTTAAGAAGGTGGTGATTTTGCTTCTGAGATAGTTTTTAGATTTCGCGGCCACGAAAGAGGAAAGGGGTTGGTGAACGTGTTTGTTTTGTTTCTCGGTTTTAAGTTTTCGGGCTTTTCAATTTGGGCCAAAAAGTGGGAAAACAAGAAAAAACTATTTTCAATTCTCTTTGTTAAGCCTATTTTCAAAAATGGCCTTTTTCAAAAATGAATTTTACAAAATGGTAAAGAAAACAAGTTTTTATTATTTTGCAAAATTAAAAACTAAAAATACTTTGAAAATGGGTAACCAAACAAGCCCTTAATTTTGACCCCCTCCTCATAACATCCTATAGGTTAGGTAGATGGCAGAGACTTCCCAGCTTTAAGACACTTGTTTAGAAAGTGTTATTATATTGGTGAGTATTTACTTACTGTTATATTTTAATCAATTCCGCTGTGAGATATTTAATTGAGCTCTGATATATTTGTCTTTGCCTATTTGCAGGATACTAGATACCCAACTTGGGCTTTAATGGGCTTGGGTTTTAGCATTTTTGCGAAAAATCCGGACCCGCTGGAATTAGGGTGGTTACATTTGGTATCAGAGCCTAGATTTAGGGTTCCAAAATAAATAGAGAATGAACGTATTTGTATTTTTTCTAAAATATAAATATATTATATATACCTAGATCCATAAAAAACCCCACTTTTAAGAGAAATGACATATGGGAAGATTTTGAGTAACAGTTTTGTACATCAATATTAGGATTGTGGGAATCCATGAGTTATAGGCCCTAGAGTGGCAAAGTATGAGACGTACAATAAATTCAGTATAAAAATGGAAGTCCATATGTTAATATCTGGAAATTGATAGTTGTTTTAGATTAATGGGTGGGGCAGTAGTGCCTTAGAATGAATAGAAGCATAAGAGAGGAAATGGATTAGGAACATATATAATTGGATTGAGAAGAATGACTTCACGGGAATATTTGGGAAAGTATAAGGAAGTTAAGAACCCACTTTGAGTCTAGCCCAATAATCAAACTTTTAAGAATTTGAAATTTTTTAGAAGGCTTTCAAGTTTTAAACTTAAAAGTTTATAGCTTTATATTTGTACTAGTTTAAACATGGAAAATTATGTGAAAACAATTTTTAAAAGAAAAAGAGACATTTTTTGAGATTTGAAAAATTCAAAAAAAAAACATGTAAGTAACATAGTTGAAAAGTACATATTTGGTTTTGAAAAAAAAAATTTGAGAAAAAAAAAGTTTTCATATGAAATTTTTTGCTAAAAAATAATAATATATATATATATATTCTTTCAGAAAAATTATAGAGCTTATATAGCTTGCTAGTTTTGGGGTTGCAAAGTAGGAAAGAATTAAATATGAAAACCCAGTAAAGATTAAATTTTTGTAGAAAACTAAAAAATTTCAGTAAGGAAATTTTTGTAAAACTCTATTCTTTTGAAAATAGGAGCAATATAACTCGAAATTATTTTTGATATAAATATTTTGGTGGTTGGATAAAATAAGTTGTTAAAATTTTGGAAATAGAGTAGGTATTTGGAGGAAGTTTAGTAATTGACATCTAATAATAGGTAACTGCACTAGTGTAGTAAGAACTCAAATAAATTAAATAGAGATAAGAATCATTGTAGATAAAATATAAATTTGACATGTTTTAATGGTATTGGTTTCTATGAATCAGCCACATAATAAATGAAGGTGATTTGTTGAAATAATAAGGAAAGTAAACATAGCGAAAGGGATGTACAAAATATGGAAAACACTGTATTTTGCACTATCTACTTCAACACATAAATAAAACAAAAACTCCTTGTTATTTCACACAAAACGCACATCCACTTTTATAGTATTCATAGAAAATTTTAGCGCTGACAACTTCTCTTAGGAGAAATAGTTCCAATGCATTAAAGTGTGAAATCTCAAGGTAGAAAGTGCAGTGATAAGAGATCGTATTGTTGGGTAATAATAGTTATACTATAGAAAATATAATTAAAGAGGCTAAGCAATGGAAAATAAATGTTTTCCCTTGTTTTGCACAATTAATTGCGTGTCTTTAGAAAACCCACATTGAACGAAGAGTATGAGCTGTTATGAAGATAATAGAAGAGTATGAGCTGTTATGAAGATAATAGAGGAATACGTTGTTCTAATCTACTCCAGTTTTTATTATTTGAAATTATGAAAGAAAAGTTGATTTGAAATAATGAAGTGACATTTTTTTTTCTAGAAATGGTTTGGTGAAAAACAAGTTTTAATGGAAAAAAAACTTAAACTAAGGATCTCAAGAATTTATTGAAAAAAATGCTTTAAAAAGGAAGTGAAGGCTAAATTTTAAACTTAGAATTATTGCATATTCCCCGCTAGATTTAAGGGGATGACCTAAAGTCAAAAACTATAAAAAAAATATAGATTTTTGAAAGTAGAAATGATTATGGCACTAGGCATTTTTGGAAAATTCTAAATAACACTTTTTGAAGGTTAGAATCTTGGGAATTGACATTTCAAAGTAAATAAATAGATAAGCAAACTTTTGAAACTTTGAATTGTGAAAAGAAAAATAAAATAAAATAAAAGCCAAACCAAGTTTTAAAATTTGGGGTAGATGAGGATAAGTACCTAGGTAAGACGGAAAATTCTTGAGGCTATGAAGAAGATAGCAAGAATTATTTTTAGAGAGTAATAGGGAATTTCCGTAGAGTGTGTAAAGCACTGTAGAGCCTAGGAATATTGCTTGGGTATGCTGGAGCTGCAAATAAGTGACCAATAAAATAGGAAAATAAAATAAGAGAGTGTAACTAAAAGAAAAACAACAAATTTAAAGAAAGCAACCAAAGACGACAACTAAAAGAAATGAGAACTATAAATGAAAAAAATTGAAAAGAAAATTTCTTATGTAAACTGTGCTTGGGAAAGAAAATAGAGATTTTTGTAGAATAGTGGCAAAAGTCCCAAGTACAGAGAAAAAGGTGCACAAAAGTAAAATGGGAAATGTGAGTTTTTCCGTTTTCCACCTTCTTTATAACATAAGAAATCGAATTTGGAAAATTAGAATTTTATAAAGTTTGAAAATTAAAAGTTGTGTGGTAGGTTTTGACGTAAAATTGTCGAATTATGCTCCTATTCAATAGGAGTGTAAGAAAAATTAGATGAAAAGTGTTTTAAGTTTTCAAACGATTGCATTCATATAGAAATTGCAAGTATATTTAGGATGTGTGCATCATGTTTTAAAGATAAATTTTTAAAGAAGCAAAGCATTCATATAGGAGGTACCGCTTAGAAATTCATGTACATACATATATTTTGTATTGAATAACACTTTTGCACAAGAGCACGGATGGTCGAAAAATTGGATGTACACAAAATGGATGTGATTGATGCGAAGAATTACGTAATTTTACCCTTGTCGAATTTCGGGGATGAAATTTCCTATAGGGTGGGAAAATGTAACACCTTGCATTTTTATATAATTAAATAATCAAATAACGATGAATAGTAAAAATAAACAATTTTGAAATTTTCAGAATATGGCCTTGAAACTTATAGCATTATGTTCGTGGCGATTTTCTGATCAATTTACATATATAATATGTCTCGAACGGAGTTCGTATGAAAAAGTTATTGACGTTCGAAGTTTTGTATTGAGAAATAATTATACATGTAAATATATGTAAATATATTTGTTATAAATAAATATATGTGCGTATGAATTTCAAGAAATAACGTGCATTTGAATTTTAAAATAGATGCGCGCCAAAAAGTTAATTAACTAACATTGTCATCATAAAGGAAATTAATGGATATCAGTAATTAAAGTTAATTAATTAACATCAGCAGGCAATGTAATCAAATCAGGTATTGGAGGAAATTAATTTACATTAATTGGTCACATGGAAATTTTATAAATTATAAACATTTGCAATTAATTCATAGGATATTTATAAAAGTAGTAACAAATTTATTATGTTTGCAATGAATGTAAATTTTTAAGAGAATTAGATGTAAGAGGAAAAAAATGTATGTGGGGAATAAATTAAATAATAACATACATATATTAATTTATAATTGATGCAATCAATTAATTAAGAAATTAATTATAGACATTAAGTAAGCATCAATTAATAAAAGAGGGAAACTTATATGTCAATTAATTGGGTAATGAATTGGCAGTTAAATACGTACAACTAATAAATGTGTGATTTAGTTGCGCATAGGAATTAATTTGGATATCAATTAAGATGGGAAAACGTGTCAAATAATCAATTGGCAATTAGTTGAGCGTTTTAAAAAGGGTGTCAACTAATCAAAGAATATGTCATTGTTACAATAGCTAATAATGTAAATTAATTAGCTAGAAGAAAACGCCAGTTATAGGATTATTTGTTTCCAAGTTAAAAAAAAGAATTGGAATGCATACAAACATCAAACGGAGTAATTAGGTTTATGATGAAGTAAGTTAATAAGAATAAATTAAAAAGTATAACTTTTATATGCATTCAATTAATAGAGGTATTAATTGACGTGTTCAAATAGGTAAGAAATTATAACGTATAAGAATTAATTAGTATAGGATATACATATATATGTATGATCTAATTAATTGGATAATTAATGGGAGAATCTTATTTAGAAGGAAACGTGAATTAATAGGGTCGTATAATATAAGAATAAATGAATAACATTGGAGAATTATACATTATAAGATAACGTAAACAAACCAATAAATGATGGTGATGATTGTTTTTAGGGGTTAATCGGATGATTCATAGTTGTTCACTACACCTATAAATTGGACGTAACTTAACCCAAGCCCACAATATTTTCTCTGAATCAGCTGCTATCGTTCACAGCAAACTCCTCTTCTCTTCTCCCTCTTTATTTCTCCTCTATCAATCAAATCGTTCTCCAAACTAAAAAAAAATTAAGCAAGGAAACGCATACAAGTAAATCAGAGAATTGCGCAAACGAATCAGAGAATTTACAGCGAAAGAAAAAGGGGAAAAAGCGTAGCAAATTAAAATGGATAGATATTGAAGCTAAGAACGACATGTGAGTGGATTTAATTATATATTTTTTATGTTTATGATATATTATCGTTAGATTCCTGTTAAATAATTTTATTCAGTATTTCAGTCATTAATTTTGTCAATTACTTATGCTGAAACTTTAAGAAATTTACAAATATTTACATCTATTTTAAAGTTAAAATTTAGCCTAAATGCCAACTTCTTTTTATTCCCTTTTTACGCGAATGATATAGTTATAAAAAAAAAGAATTCGCAATTGTGGATTAAAATGGGAAAATACTAGATTTTAGGAAATTAGATGTAAAATAAGAAAAGCCGGAATAAAGTAAGAAAAAAAAGAATTCTGCAATAAATTATGCTAAAATGGGAGTAATAAATTAGAGAAAAATACAATAAATTGATTTGGGAGTAAGTGATAGATTAATTGGTTGGTTTAGAAAATCGGATACATTTCTATAGTTTAATATTTAAAAAGATAACGATAAACGTAACTGCAAGAATAAAAGAAAGAAAAAGGAAATTAGTGTAAAATAGAGAAATCACTGTATTTTACACTATCCAAAAAGTAAAGAAATAATAAAAGAAATATCTCGCAGTTACGACTTATTGTTTGATTTAGTATTAAAATATGGAAATGGATTTTTATTAAAGTTTTCGTAACCAACCAAATAGAATTGAACTACTTCTAGAATAGAAGAAAATAAAGTAAAGAATTGAAGGAATTGAGTTAATTATTGAATAAAATTAGAAGTTATAAATGGTAATGAACCTAGATCTGCATTTACTGCGCAGACAATAAAATAAGATAGTTATTATGATAAGTAAATTATATAATATAAGAGAATTAAAGAGAATTCAATATCATAATAAAAGAAGACAACTAGAATAGAAAAGAGACGCTTGTAATTATATACAAATTATAAAAGAAAATAAAAGTGACAATTACAAGTAAAATTATAACATAGGTAATAATTAAGTAGAAAGAACGGATAGGCTTATTTAAGACTTAAATTAAGTTAATAAGCAAATAGCGCAGAAATAATAGAAGAGGCTTATTTTAATAAACTTAAGACTTAAATTGAGTTAATAAGCAAGATAATAGAAGTGGCCCATACCAACAACATTCCCTTTCAGTCAGGAACTGATGCTCTCACAACACTTAGGTGAGGTTGGGATAAGGTTATGCTAATTAAGGCAAATAAGTAGCCAACAGAATAAGAAAAGTAAACTAAACGCGAAATAAAAGATTAGATTTAGGGTCTAATAAAAAAAGTGAGATGCGTTTGGAGCAGCCCAAAGGATGAAGTGCCTAACGAAGCAGTTCATCACAAATTTCAGCACAGAATAAGCCAGTCCAACTTAGTTATTTTGGGCTAGAAGGAAGTCTGAGACTTCAACGGGGCATTAGGATACTCTAGGATGGCCCTCTGGTGTAGGCGTAATGATGCGGTCCTCCAGAGGCATGTCTGTAGGTGTTCCATCAAAAGAGTATGCCTTGACTTCTTATTGCATGGCAGGACCATTGTAGGTAGTCAGAAGGGATTGGTGTTTGGATTAGGATATTTGTATGTCCCAGTACTTGCAAGTAAGTTTAGTGGGCAGGACCCAAAAGGATAGTCGCATGCGGATATCGGCCAGCAACAAAACTAAGAGCGAGTTCGGGAAAGACTAGAGTTAAACCAACAGTCCAATGATACTTTCACTATCGAGACATTAGATGAGGGGCATTGCCAATTGGATGTTAGATTGTTTGTAGTAAGGCACGACCACTTAACTCTTTGGAGGTCTTTCGATTAGTTTAGGGTGGCTGCGTGGGGCCATAGCCACGATGAGAAAAGAGAAAGACCTGTTAGTCCTTGAGATGATGGTTTTGATGACAACAACCTTATAATAAGATTATAAAATATAAATACTAACATTATAGTTTAGATATATATGTATATGCAGGATTTAACCATGCAGGTATCAAGAATGAAGACTGCACAGTATAGAGATACAAGACTGGTGAATTTAAAGATCAAAGATATCAAGATTGAAGACTCATGAGTATCAAGAAATCAAGTTATCAAGAGTTCAAGATTTTAATAATACAAGATAAGTACTGAGTCTAGAATTATGTTAAAAGTTCATAATAGCACTGAAATCTTCACTCCATATTTCATTTGGGATGGAACCGATTTCTACCTTTTTAGTGGCTTACAAACCCACGACAAGTAGCTTACAAACCTACGACAAGTGGCTTACAAACCCACGAACATCCTGGTTTTGTACAAGTTCTCGAGTCCTGATGTGATGAGATATTCTGCAGGAAGAAGTTTGCAAAACTACTTCAAAATGATTTTCAAAACTGCTTTTCAAAATGTTTTAGCCATAAAAATTATCTTTTTAAATGATTTTCAAAAAGATGTTTTAGCCTTAAAATATTCTTTGATTTTGTTTTAAAATAAACTCTTGTTTTAAACTTAGTTTGTTTAAAACTATGTTTAATAATAAATTTAATATTTATACTTAGATTTAAATATAAAATTATAGTAAAATTATATATATATATTATTCTTTATATTTACTTATGTATTTTAACTATAGTTAAGTATATTTATAAAGTTTAAAATAGTTTTAATATAAGATAGAAGTAATTTTCAAAGAAAAACAAATCACCAAAATTTCCTTTGGGATGTCGACATACCCAAGATACCCATGTCGACATAGTGGCCGTTGGTTTCAAAAATTTGAATTTCAAAAGAAGTGTCTATTCGCCATAACCTTTCACGAATAGACATGGCTGTTGTTCTTCTATAAATAGGGGATGTTTTCAACGAATTTTTAACAATATTTTTCTTGTTTTCACTCCTCTTCTTCTTCCACATTTCTTTATATATATTCTTACCATTACTCTGCCGAAATCATCATTGAATTTAACTAGATCATTTCTGGTTTGATTCTCTATCACTATCTCAACAAGATCCCAGTGCTATTCAGAGTTATAGGCTTCTTTGTAATCAATCAAGTGAGAAAAGGTGTGATTGTAGCCTTGGAAATCAATCAAGTGAGAAAAGGTGTAATTGTAGTCTAGGAAATTAATTGGGTGAACTTGTTGCCCGGGCAATCAAGTATCTCTGCCCAGAGGATTGTGAATCTGGAGTGGTGTACCTCGTGGCCTTGAAATCGAGGGTTGTAATTGTAAAGATTGTTTTTGAAAGGAAATCTGTACTTGTGTGCGGGACTGGATGTAGGGTAACTCCGAACCAGTATAAAATCCGGTATGTTCTTTCCTTTACTGCTTTTACTTTATATTTGCATCTGTGTTTGAATCTGTGTCTAAATATTGTATACATTTGTGTTCAAATTAATATAAACTCGAAAAGAATTAGTAATTCCTTAAAACACTATTCACCCCCCCTCTATGTTTATACTAGCCTTAAGATCCGTAATCCGCATTTCTCACAAGACCAAGTAGAATATCTGTATTATAGGCCTAACGAAGCTGTCCTTTACAGATATAGAAAATCCCTGACTGAGTTCCGTACAAGGTAGACCTTGTTTGCGGGATTCAGGTAGTAGATAGAACAATTACCTATAGTCCTCAAGGTATGCACTGGGTGGTACATTGTGGATGTCCAAGCATTAGTATAGACTAGTGCGGACATAGTTTTACGTTTTCATAGTAAACGACGGAACATCTATATTGTAGGCCTCATGGGGTGGTCCTTTATATATGTAGTCACAGAACGCCATGAAACAAAGACGATGGAGTCCTTTGCGAGGAGGATACGGAAGGTACTATGGGTAGTACCTAGGACCAATATGGTCATTGGGCATATAGCTACATATATATCGGTTATTAGGTTTTAATATACTAAGGAGTAAATGGTTACGATTCACGCACAGAGGCGAGAGTATTATAAACCTAATGAACCTAATATAACAGTAAATGGAAATAAAATGGTATATGTAGAATTAAGCTTAAAAGTGTATAATTTATCCATTCACCAGAACTTTAGTTCTAACCCCCTCCTCATAACATCCTACAGGTTAGGTAGATGGCATAGACTTCCCAGCTTTAAGACACTTGTTTAGAAAGTGTTATTATATTGGTGAGTATTTATTTACTATTATATTTTAGTCAATTCCACCGTGAGATATTTAATTGATCTTTGATATATTTGTCTTTGCCTATTTGTAGGATACCAGATACCCAACTCGGGCTTTAGTGGGCTTGGGTTTTAGCATTTTTGCGAAAAATCCAGACCCACTGGAATTCGGGTGGTTGCAGCCCTCACTTCTCTTTTCTTTTTTTCTATGAATGATGTGTGTAAAATGAATAAAAGAAATAATGATAGAAGGGTTTAAGGGGTATAAATGGAGGCTATTCCCATTTTGCCCTTATCATTTTCCTCCTTCTTATCCTAACCTTTTATTTCTCTAATTGGTTTATTAACTAAGGCATAGCACAAACTTAATTACCAAATCTCAATTTCCTTATCCCTTTACATTATTTAATTAAATATCCTAAATAATGTTAGTCAAAATTGGGGTCATTACACATATCCATCGACCAGATTAATTACACATAAAGACGTGACAAAATAGGTAGTATCTAACTCTAACCTATCCACTACATCTTTCAAACTGAAAGAATAAGTAGCACCCATTTCAAAAATAACTCTAACTGAAGTACTAGAGATCGAAATCATACCTTCTAACATAACCTTATTCCCCTTCTCTTTTGCCATCGGCCCGGTTAATGGTCCTCCCAAAGCGAAAACCTTCGGCTGTTTTAACTTTGGGCAATCTTTCTTCTTGTGCTCAGGATTGTCACAGAAAAAGTACTAAACCTTTACCGCTCCTACCGATTTTGAGCAATTATTTACATAGTGCCCCCTCTACTTTCAATTATAGCAAACGATGTTAGCAACATCTTTTCATTCTCCACTACCTCGAGCCTTTCCTTTCTGCTGCTAGCCTCTCTTGCCTTTCTGATATGGAGAAAACTTCATTTTCTTCTCAACCTGTGCCTTCTGCTCCCACACTCCACATTTCAGCATACATCAATTCATACCTCCTCACCATATTTACCACTTCGTTGAATGGAAGTGCTAAATGAACCATCGTTTTGTCACTCAATCCCGACCCTAATCCTAGGATAAATTTCTCTACCTTCTTTCCCAGAGTCCTAACCAAATCAACTCCATACTTGGACAATGCATTGAACTTCTAAACATACAATGGCACAGTCAAACTTCCTTGATGCACACCCATAAACTCTTGGAACACCGTTGATATCTCCAGTCCAGGAATAAACCATTCTACAACCATTCCTTAAACCTATCCTAATTTATTCCTTGCTCAAGAATCTTTGCTCTCACTATCCTCCCCCAGACACCTCCTAGTCCTTTGAACTTCCTAGATACCAACTTCACTTTCTGGGCATTTGTTAGTTCCAGTCCTCATAAATTCTTTGACACAAAAACATTCAATCATTGGACTCCAACGCATGTTTCATGCCATTAAATATTTATCCTTCCATACTTCTGAAATCCTTGTTCATCTTAGTAAACTCTTCCCTGATTAGTTACATCGGATATATAGGTACATTCTGGGTTTGTGATGGTACTTGCTGTTGCACCAAATTTGCTGAGAGCTGCTGAAAAAGTGCATGCATATTCATATTCCTTATAGCTAGACCAGGTATCTCAGTATCGGCTTCCACATGAACTTTTGGTGTTGCCTCCCCTTCATGGCCATTAGTTTGTGTACTATCAGCTCCTCTACTAGCATTCGCTCTTAGGCTTCCTAAAGTCAATTGTTTGTTTCATAGGTCCATTCTTGCTTTTTGCATGTTCAATTGTTCATAAGAAACAGAATTAAAGAGAGTGAGAGCAATAGTAGAGGGGGTATATATCCTTTTATATATCCATACCAATATACAAGTGTGTATGCGTCTATGTATATACATACATACATACATACATACATATATATATATATATGCACATATACTTCCATCCATCCATCCATCCTTACATACATACATACATACATACATACATATATATAGTGTATGCCTTTCCTGAGGTGTTCATTTTCTACTACTTAGTTTCTACTTAGCTATGATTTACTTAAGTGTCCTCAAACCTAAGCTCTGATACCAAATATTAACATCCTCGGTAGACACGAAAATGAACGTCGATGATGATGCAGTCATCAGAAGAATTATTTTCAAGCAACAAAGTGAGACCGGTATTTTTTCCACCACATTAAGTAAAATGAGCAGCTAAATAATTTCATTATATCAAATTGTTTTACATAGGTCATTACATAATCATTAACCCATTTCGTTCCCATATATTGATAAATATATATAAAACATAAATGTAGTGACATACTCGACATATGAAGATGTTGACGTGCACATTTAGCCTCCTGCTTTGTCTTTATAATCTTTATTCATCTTTTCCAAAAGCTACATGTCTAATCCATAAACTCAGCCTACTCGAATGAGTAACCGCGAGTTTATGGGGAATAAAAAACATGGGTCAGACATAAAGCCTAGTATGAGTAGTACTTTACCCTAAGTAACCAATCATATAGTGAGACTACGCTGCTAAAGCACGTAGTGAGTTTTCCCCTCACTATTCCAATCATCATTAATTACCTCCTACAATGTAATAAGTTCATAACATAATCAAACATGGGTCATCAGTTCATCATAATTATGAGATTTCCTTCACACCATTTTTGAGTAGTTCCTATAGTCAGTTTGTTTTAAATTGCTACATAGGCCTCACTTCTACAGGTTTGTAATGGCACAGTACCCTTAGGTTAAAACTAAGGTGTTTTATCCATTTCTTCTAATTTTATAATGAATAGATAGTTAGGTTGCTACAATTGCCGCATCCTCTTATCCTCATATATTATCGTGAATAGACATCAGATGCTACAAAAGCATTGTACCCTCATTCTCATATAATGTTGTGAATAGACTCTTGGATTCTACGAAAGTCTTATACCATCATTCTAGTATATTGTTGGGAACAGACATCTGGATGCTATGGAAGACTTATACCATCGTTCCCATATATTGTCGTGAATGGGCATGGGTTTGCCACTAAGGCCATCTATCAACGTTACCAAATTTAATGTCATGTTTGGACATTTTGTAGCCACTAAATCCTTCAATAAAGTTACCAAATATAATGTCCAATTTAGATATTTGTAGCCACTAAGACCATCCATCAGCGTCACTGTTATCCCGCCTATTGGCAAGGCCGAGATATCAAGGAATTGACTGAAAGCCAAGGATCGCTCATCCCGAATGCTGAGTAAGCACAGGTTCACTATGGATGTCGATGAATTTTTTCCGAGTCCGGATCAAGCTACAGTTGACCAGACACGACAAGCAAAGCTGTAAAAGCTAATGTTCCAAATTTCAAGTCAATCTAGGCACGTATGCTCAAGATATAGTCAACACAATTCAAATAGGCAGACTGTTCGTATCGATCTGAGTGCTGCATTTTGAATCCATCGAGCAAAAGTACTTCGTATCCGTCGGTCGTCTAGTTCGTATCCATCATGAAACCACTATTTGTATCCATCATGTCGCCGCTATTCGTATTGATCGAGCTATCACTGTTCGTATCCATCAGTGGCTCTCTTGTTCGTATCCATCAGACGATAGCTACTTCGTATCCATCGCAGAACCTCTGTTCGAATCCATAGCAATATTGTTTGTTCGTATCCATCAAGTTGAAGCGACCTAGATCGATGCGAATGAGACTACACAATCGATACGAAATGTGCAACTGAATCATCGATACGAATTAAGCATCCCAGGACTGATACGAAATAATTGAGCCTATATCGATACGAATAGGAGTGTAAGCTATCGGTACGAACCTAACTCAAACGAGCGATACGAAGTGGACGACAAGGGAGCGATACGAAGGAGATTGTTCCAGCTCGATATGAACGAGGTGA
Organism: Allium fistulosum; assembly: GCA_030737815.1. Classification (NCBI taxonomy): domain Eukaryota; kingdom Viridiplantae; phylum Streptophyta; class Magnoliopsida; order Asparagales; family Amaryllidaceae; genus Allium; species Allium fistulosum. The sequence continues at coordinate 1,410,294,879 of CM060903.1, forward strand.
AAGCCTTGGAACGACTCGATCAACTCGGCATAAAAAGTGGATCGATCCGAAGAGTGCGTGCCACGTCAACCCGCTAGCACGTGCCTGGATCGATTCGAATGGATCGATACGAAGACATCGATTCGAACGCGACAACCTTCATAAAAACGCAAGTTTGCATCGATCATATCTCACAATCCAAAAGTCCAAATGGTATGAAATTTTCACAGGAGCTTACGTACAACCTAAGGAAGGTTCATGCCAAGTTTCAACTCGATTGGAGAAAGTCCTGATCGATATGAAACTCGTTCGTATCGATCACGGATCGAGCCGAAACTTCATGAGATCGGTCGCGTGGGCCCACCCACGTGCCAGAAGAAGTCTCCCGAGATCTGAGTGAGATATTTGCATCCTACGCCTATAAATAGCACCCCAGAGCCTACAAAAAAGGGATCTTTTGGTTCTCTGATGTCCAGACTCTGCCAAAAACATTTCTACGCTACAAGGCTGCTGTTATACTCGAATTTCACTACTGTAATCTACTGTTAGCCGCTGTAATCAGTTGTAATCATCAAGGAAATATCAATAAAATCATCTATTTCATAGTGGACGTAGGCAATACGCTGAACCACTCTAAATTCCCATGTTCCTGCTTATTTTTATTACTTGTTTTAGAAGTGTTTGTTAGATAATCCTCCTTTTCCATTTAATTTCTTCATTTTTATCTCTTCAAACTCTTCCGAAGAGTGTTGTGCCCAATTTTGGTACAAACACTTTGGTGCTTTCATTGAGAAAAACCCAATTTTTATCATGCTCTTTAGATCTGCTATCGATACCGGATTGAATAAATCCAAGAAGAAGATCCAGATCTCAAGTCTTAAAGCCCTTCCATCCTATTCAGATTTGTATCAGATCTAGGAAAGGACTTCGTCAATTCATCATGGTGAGCACACGAACTTCTTCTACAGCTGCTGATCAGGAAGGACGGGATAGACAGAATCCCATACAACTGCCTCCATCCAACCAGAATGCTGCCGGACCATCCGATCCGACCGGGCCTGTTACCAGGGAAGAATTCCAAATGCTTATACAAGAGCTAACTCAGAGTCGTCAGCAACATACTCAGCAACTTCGTGCTAACGTAGAGTTGACCAACCAGCTGCAGCACCAACAACAAAGGAGATCCAGGAGAAATCAAGCTTCCTATTCTTCCACCGAGAGTTCAGCCTCTTCCGATGATCATCACCGATCTACATGCCCACGGCTGGACGTAAGCTACACCCAGGCCACCGGACACCAACTTGCCCTAAATCTTGGACAATCCCAAGCTGGACCATCCACCCGCCATCAGACCGGACCCTCCTCCTGAGGGGGTACCGTTCCTTACCATGTTACAGGCAACCTCGCTACCACCACCGCTACCGAACAAAGAGTTGATGCTAGAAATCAAGCTGATCCGCATCGTCGTCGACGAGAACACACTCCAGAACCGTATGTCCCTGAAAATCTTGAACCAAGGAGGCGAGACACTGACCGTCGACCGCGTCCGGGCCAGCCTCGCATTGTGGAACCCGACCATACCTTGGCACAGCATGCTCCAAATATCTAGATGCCGGATATACCAATGATGATTCGTCAGATGATCTGTGAAAGTCAGGGTCTCACTAATGACGACTGGGGGATTTCCCGGAGTCATACCCCTTTCACTGATGACATATTATATGCTGAACCACCTCGGTGATTCAGGATGCCAACTTAGCCGGTCTATGAAGGAAGTTCTGATCCCAATCAACATATCCTGAAGTATGAATGGTTGATGAATGCTGCGAGGGCTGACGATGCGGTTAAATGCTGTAGTTTCCCCATCTCCCTGGGGGGCATTGCTACTATGTGGTTTACTCGTTTGCCACCACGATCCATTTCTAGTTCTGACCAGATGGCCACCAAGTTTGTTGAACAATTTCGTATGCATGTAGCAAGACCTAAAGATGTTAATACTCTGTCTAGTGTCACTCAAGCTCCCGGAGAGACACTCAGACGTTACTTGGAGCGATTTCATGTTGCGTGTGCAGAAATAAGAAATCCCAATGACAACTCTATCATGATGGCATTAACTAAGGGGATTGATCCTGATTTTGAGTTCGGAAATTGGTTAGATGGGAAGCCACCTGCGTCATTGGACTGTTTCTATTCCAAGGCAGCCCAATTCTTGAGGAGGGAGGGTGCGAAACAGTCTAGGAAGCAGGATGACGTGGGGCCCAGCATGGAAGGAATTCAAAGTGACATTGTAGTCAAACAATCTGGGGAGAGTTCCGGAAAAGTTCAGTTGGATATACAAAGCAAACAGAACCAGCAGAGGGACAGTGGAATTCAAGGTAAAAAACGAGATCAAAATCGTGGTCCACGACGTAGAGCTCCCATGTTTGACAATTATACTCCATTGAATACGTCATTGGAAAATGTGTATTTACAGACCTGCAATACCATGCAGTACAAGAAACCTGTTCTGAAGCCGTCTTCAGAAGGACAGATCCAAACAGGGAAGTTTTGTAGATTTCATGAAAGTTATGGTCATAATACAAATGAGTGTCTTCATTTACAAGATCTCATTGAAAATCTGATACGTGAACGAAAGTTGGATCAGTTTGTGCGGGCGCCGTAGTCAGGAGGTGCGGGCCCATCGAATCAGAATCATGCACCAAACTAGGAAAGGCAGGAATAACCCGCTCGTACCGGCGGGAGGCTGGTGATAAACACTATTAGTGGTGGTCCCCATCCAGCAGACCGAAGCTGGAGGGAAATGGAGTCATATGCCAACTTTATTAGGCATACGGACATCGAGTGTTGTAGTAATTTTGATGAAGGGGCTCCGACCAAACAACAAAAGACGATGACTGATGACATCGTGTTTCGAAATAGAGATGCTGATAAGTTCGAAGCCCCCACTATCGATCCACTGGTCATCTCGGCTCAAGTAGGTCCTACTTGGATGAAGAGGATTTTGGTTGATAGTGGAAGCTCAGTGAATATTCTGTTTAAACGAGCTTATGATCAGATGAAGATGGAAACCAAAGATTTGAAACCTTACCAGTCTTGAATCCATGGCTTCAATGGAAGCGCTACTATACCCACCGGAGTAGTGGAACTACCAGTGGAGTTGGGGGTTGGAGAATGCCGGAGAGTCCAGATATTTCAATTTGTTGTGTTGGATATAGACTCCCCGTATAATGCTTTTTTGGGCCAACCGGCCCTTGCTGAATTCAGGGCAGCTATCGCCCCTTGGTGTTTGACATTGAAATTCCCCACTGACAATGGCGTTGGAGTTGTTCAGGGGGATCAGGCTGCTGGACGAGCCTGTTATGTTGCTGAGCTGCGGGAGGCGCAGCGAAAGGAGAAAGGAAAGAGCGTAGGGAATCTCTCTGCGTCTGTTTTGCTGATAATTGACAATTAATGCCTGGGCCTAGGCCCGGGCACCCCAGCCATTTCCAAAGGGATCTTGACCCAAGAGGAGCTGACGGTGAAGGAGAATCTAAAGAAAGTGAAGCTTCCCTGGTCGAACTGCCAATCGATGTCCCGATTGACGATGATGATGATTCACAGATGATAAAGATTGGATCTCAGCTAAGCCAGCAGACTCAAGAGGAATTGGTTGAGTTTCTACGTGCGAATCTTGACGTATTCGCCTGGACGCATTCTGATATGTATGGGATCTCGCCGGACATTGCAAGCCACACTTTGAATATTGACCCGCGGCATGTCCCGGTCAAATAGAAAAGGCATGGTATGGATCCAGAGAGATCTGCCGCCCTTAAAGAAGAGGTAGAAAAGCTTAAAACGAATGGGTTTATTCGAGATGTGCTATATCCCGAATGGGTGTCGAATCCCGTGCTTGTCCGAAAATCAAATGGAAAATGGAAACATGTGTCGATTACTCCGACCTGAATAAAGCTTGTCCTAAAGATAGTTTCCCGCTTCCCAGAATTGATCAGCTCGTAGACTCAACAGCTGGACATGAACTCTTATCCTTCATGGATGCATATTCTGGCTACAATTAGATAACAATGCATTTACCTGATCAGGAACATACCAGCTTCGTAACCAATCTGGGACTTTACTATTACAAAGTTATGCCATTCGGACATAAGAATGCCGGGGCAACTTATCAGCGGTTGGTCAATCGAATGTTTGCTGATCAAATCGGGAAAACCATGGAAGTGTATGTAGACGACATGCTTGTGAAGTCACGATTTTCCACTGACCATATCAAAGACCTGGAATCAATGTTCAACATCCTTCGAGAATACAGAATGAAGCTTAACCCACTGAAATGTCATTTTAGAGTCGCATCTGGAAAATTCCTGGGTTTCATCGTCAACGCTCGAGGAATTGAAGCTAATCCTGAAAAAAATATGGGCAATAAGAAATCTTGAAACCCCAAAAACTATAAAGTAAGTCCAGAGTCTCAACGGGAAAGTAGCAGCACTGAGCAGGTTCATTTCAAAGGCCACTGACAAATGCATTCCCTTCTTCGATCTGATTTGAAAAGGAAAACGAAACTTTGAATGGACCACGGAGTGTGAGGGCGCATTCCGAGCATTAATTCAGCATCTATCCACACCGCTTATTCTGTCAAAACCTATTGATCATGAGAAGTTGTATGTTTACTTGGCGGTATCAGAAAAGGCAATTAGCGCTGCCTTAATTCGGGAAGAGGACAGGATACAGAAACCAGTATATTACATCAGCAAATGATTGACTGGAGCTGAAAGGAATTATCCGAAACTAGAGAAGCTGGCTTATTGTCTTGTTATTGCATCAAGGAAGCTCCATCCATATTTCCAGGCCCATCCTATTATTGTTTACACCGACCAGCAATTACGACAGGTCCTTACACGGCCTGAGACGTCCGGTAGGTTATTCAAGTGGAATATTGAACTGATCCAGTTTGATGTAACTTATACTCCGAGGCGAGCTATTCAAGGACAAGTCCTAGTAGATTTCATAACTGAATTTACTACCCAAAAGGACTTGCCCGAAACTAGTGAATCTCCCGAATACGTCTGGAAACTGTACACTGATGGTGCATTAAACGACCGGTGCTTGGGCGCTGGAGTTGTACTTGAAACCCCTGAAGGCCGATCTATATGTTATGCTTTAAAGTTTGATTTTCGTGCGACCAATAATGAAGCTGAATATGAAGCCCTCTTAGCTGGATTGAAACTTGCTAGAGATTTGAGAATTATCGCAGTGGAAATTTATCGTGATTCACAATTAGATTTGTGTCAAGTTCGGGGAGAATATCAAGCGAGAGATCGGAGACTGGCTGCTTACTTAGCTCGGGTTTAGGAAATACTGAATCAGTTTGATTATTATGCCATTTATTGTATACCTCGAGAATGTAATCAGTAAGCCGATTTGTTGGCAAAGTTAGCCAGCACTGGTGAAGCGCAGCAAATGGGACTCATTCTTGTAGAGACGTTATCTTCCCCAAGTATTGACCGGGCATAAACAGATTGGGTATGTGAAGTCGCTCCCGATAAGGAGTCGTGGATGACACCATTCAGAAATTACCTTGAGCATGGAATCTTACCGGAGCGCAGGAGTGAAAGAAGACAAGTCCTTCGGAAGGCTTCATGATTCACCATCCAGAGTGGAGTCATGTACAGAAGAGGATACTCTGTTCCTTTACTCCGGTGTATCGCTTACGATGAAATTAAACGAGTATTACATGATATACACAAGGGAGAATGTGTCGATCACACCGGGGGCAAGCACTTGCCAAGATAGTACTTTGATACAGATATTTTTGGCCGACTGTAAATCGCGATGCGTCGGATTATGCCAAGAAATGTGATAAATGTCAAAAGCATACTCGAATTCCTAGAGCCCCACCTACCGAGATAACTCAAATGGTCAGCCCAAGGCCGTTTGCAGTATGGGGCTTCGACATCATTGGTTCTCTACCTCTGGCAAAAGGTGGTGCGAAGTACGCCATCGTCCCAGTTGATTACTTTACAAAGTGGGCTGAAGCTGAACCTCTTGCTACCATAACGACGAAAAAAGTGATCAACTTTGTAGTCCGCAACATTATCTGTCGATTCGGTCTCCCACGCACCATTATCACTAATAACGGAAACCAATTCAACAGTGTTGAATTTAAAGATTTCTGCCAACGGTTTCGCATTCGAAAGAAATTCTCTGTAGTTGTGCACCCTCAAGCGAACGGATAGGTCGAAGCAGTCAATAAAGTTATAAAGTCTATTCTGAAGAAACGACTGGAAAAGGTCGGGGGAAAATGGGTCGATGAACTTCCTATGGCCTTATGGGCCTACCGTACAACCCACAAGTCTGCAACCGGTCATACTCCATTCTCTCTTTCTTATGGTTCAGAAGCTGTTATTCCAATCGAGTTAGAAGTACCTTCTCATCGTGTGACGTATTACGATCGGAAGACAAATGCTATATTACTCGCTGAATCTCTCGATTTATTGGATGAGAAGCGTGAAGAGGATGATTTGAGGGCAGCCGCATATCGGAGTCGAGTCGCCCAATTATACAATGCCAAGGTCCGACCCCGAACCTTTGAAATTGGTGATCTCGTACTCAAAAGAATTTATTCGGTCCCTTCGCATATGAAGCCAACTTGGGAAGGACCATATATTATTGAACGAAAGCTCGGAGATGGCACATTCAAATTATCTACCGTTGACGGTCTCACTCTTCCGAGAGCCTGGAACAGCGAGAGTCTTCGTCGCTACTACACATAACAGGCTGTGTTTATTCATTCAGTTTATTTTTCATTTGCAATTTGTTTCTGCATTTCGAGATTAGAATTTGTAATAAGGCAACTGACTTTGCCATATTTTCTTATTTCAGCAATAAAATGCAATCTCTTCGAACCAGAGCTGTGATTTACCTGAAATACTTCATATGATCATCACTATGCACGGAGAGCTAAGTTCCATCATACGGTGGGATTTATTCAAATAGGGAGTGACTGTGATGCAACCGGTCACTCGCTAAATGAAAGCCGAGCTCGGGGACAAGCCATCACACCAAAGTCAAAAAAGGATTGATACACGACAATCCTTCACCTAACTCCAGATTCCTAGAGTGCGAACTGGAGTATAAACTTACAAATACGCTTTCGAAGAGGGTGAATCCGTCCACCTAACGACTTCGCCCGTATCTGAACCAAGTTTGAGAAAGGTGGACCCGTCCATCTAACGACCTCACTTGTTAACTCACGGTGGATGTGATCCGACCATCCACGATCCTTATACACCTTTCGCTCCCCGAGTGCGAGCGAAATCCAAAAACATGCAACAGATGTGATTGACCGTCTGTTTACCAACTCTGAATTCCCAGAGCGTGAATTGGAGTATAAACATCAACTCTAAATTCCCAGAGTGCGAATTGGAGTATAAACATCAACTCCGAATTCCCACAGTGCGAATTGGAGTATAAACATCAACTCCGAATTCCCAGAGTGCAAATTGGAGTATAAACACCAACTCCAAACTCCCAGAGTGCGAGTCGGAGTATAAATGTCGACTCCAAGTCCCCAGAGCGCGGACCTATAATTAAAACTTAAACATGCATAACCAACCGCCAGTAAACAAATGTAAATCCCCGGAGTGCGGATGTGATCACCGATAATCAAATGAGTGTGGTTGAACCACTCAATCTCCGCTTGTCTCAAACATCCATTCAGTGGCACTAAACTCAACATGTTATAAGTGAGATGCAATCGCTGGCTGATGTTCTACAACTCATCCCCAAGACTGGGGGGCAGAACTTAAGTGTCAACCATTGACTGAAGCAGTGCGACATCAAAGTTCAACTCACTTCCCGATCATGAATCGTGTCCGCAATTTCCGGACCTGACAAATAAAGACAAACTTGACTCGGAAGCTGAAACTTCACAAGTGCACTTCAGATATTGAAACACTTAAGTAAATACACGATAACTGAAAAGAAGCCAATAAAGAAGAGTTTCATTTCTACCATCTGTGAAAGAAATTCATGTACAAGTTTATTCCAAAAAATTCCTACTAGCAGGGGCCGAACCCGCATCTACACACGGCCTACGAAAGAAAAACGAAAATAGATTCCTATCTATATACCAAAAATAAACCAAAGAAGCACGACTACTCTTTCTTCTTTTTCGGCTTCCTTTTCAGTGTTGACCCACTGGAGCTGCCACTTATTTTTCTTTTTGAGCCTTTGCCTTTCGGCGGCTGATCTCCAGGAGTGGGCATGATATCAACTTCTTCATCTGAGCTCAAGTGCACGGGAATGTTCCCTGAAGGCAGGGTTAGAGGAACTGGATCAACTATGGGAGGTGGGATAGGCGTGCTGGTGTCAATAACTATACCACCAGGTGATATCATCCTTAATGGAGCCGAACCAGGTGCCGACATCCCACCTCCAAAACTACCGTCATGAGCCGCTGCCTCCATTTCTGCGTCAATTTCGGCCAATATTTCTTCTTCGCGAGTTGCTTGAGCCTCGCTAGGGGCATCGGTGATGGGCATTGAAGAGCCGGCAGCAGGTGCGCTTCCACCCATAACGAATGGTAGGTCCGCAAAAGGATCGCTATGATGACCAAGGAGTTCCTCCATCATCTGCTGATCAAAAATAAGTGTGCTTCCCTGCATTCCATCAAGTGGCGCAGTTGTAGTTATGGTGGTCGCTTCGGTGACAATATCCTCCTGCGTTTGATGTGATTCTTGAGTTGTAGGAGGCACGATCGGTGTGACTTCGGTTACTGGACAAAAGAAAAGGAAGACTGTCAGTAAACAAATCGAATAAAGCTCTCGATCTTGAACAAGTATGAAGAATGTTCAGAGTACCTTCCTCAGTTTGGCTTGTAGATAGCTGAACGGCTTCAGCAACTTGCTCTATAGCCGGAGATATCTACGGCTGTTCTAGATTGTAGGCAGGGACAGCTTGGGGATCAACCGTAGGTAAGGGTTTAGTCTAGGTTGACACAGGAATTTCAAGACTTGCATCGTGGTGTTTAACCACTGAGCCTTCTCCCACTTCTAAGTGCTGGGTGCCAAGCCTCTCCTTTTCATGCAGAATCATCGACTTGTGGAGAATCTTTCGTGCATCTTCACTCAGCAGACGATTCTCGAGCTCAAACTCATCGACTGACTCACCCGGATGCACCGCCTTCTCCTCCTTAACCAATCGGCCCCAGGCGTTGTGTAAATGTGTCGGGTATTCGTCGAGCCAGGCTAGGCCTCTGTGCCTCATCACGTTAGCATTGTAAACAACAAGGAGATCTTCAATATCGGCTTCTAGCCTGGACTCGGTCGATTTCACCTCCTCCTCAACCTTAGTCTCCACCTCGCGGACCTTAGCCATGGCCGCATCCCATTGACCTCAAAGCAAAACAGCCTGTTTGCACGTCTCCTGGGCTGCATTGTTCACGTCGTCCCTTTCCTTGGCGATTTCGGAAAATTTAGCGTTAAGTTCGCCAAGTTCACTCAGGGCAGCGTCCCGTTCGGCGGTGACTATAGTATTTCGATGGCCCATCTCTTCCACCAAGGCAACATGTGTTTGCCTTAATCTATCCATCGCCACACTCACCTCATTAGCTTTTTTGGTGGCCTCAATTTCAGATTTCCGAGAAGACTCGGCCTCGGTATTGAGCACTTGGATGATTCGGTCCTTTTGAGCGAGTTCAGACTCCATCTTTTCAATCTCTTTAGCTCGCTAAAAGGCCACCTTTGAAGCTTTTTCTATGGCCTTCATCCACTCTCTATATTGGGCGTATATATCATGAATGTAATCATGCATTGTATTTTCAGCTTCCGAAGGGATTCTCTTTAGACGAGGGGGAAGATGTAGCCGTCAAAGCAAATATTTAGAAAATCTTTCTTAAGTTGGGCAATCTTTATTGCACCTTCCCCCTTGGGCTCGGTTATGGCCTGCTCTGCAATTATGGGGGCCATAGTTTCAGCTCTCTGGAGATGAGTTTCAGGCCTAGAAATTTGAGAAGACGGTATGTGCCTCGGAGGCTCCGATGGATGTGAAACGTGAACAGGAGGTGGTGAGGGGATTCTAGGAGGTGGAGAACAAGACCTAGATCGGTATCTATAGTCTCTATCCTTATCCCGCTCGTATCTCTCTTGATTAGAGTACCCACGATCGCGGTCTCTATCCAAATTTCTCCTGCGGGACTCGTGGTAAAGTGGAGGACTTTCGAGCCGAACGGAGGCTCCCTAACATCGATCCTCTCCCAGACATCGTACCTGTAAGTGAGAAACGAAAGAAAACTTAGTGATCTCTTGAATTAAACAATTTATGATTGGAAATCGTGTAGTGCCGTGAAGTGTATGTATGTGCAACCCCCCGACCTATCGAAAATGTCGGCCGCACTTATAGTAAGCGACTCACTCAGATCAAGAGCACTGTCAAGCTCCTCCAACCCGGTGTCATGTTGAAATGACACATAATCCGGAATCGAAATATCAGCAAACCCTTCAAAAGGATTCTCTACTTGCAGGGGAGGAGCCTCAGAAATTCTAATTCCAGGAACAGGCAAAGACACGACCACAGATTTCAATCTCATGGATTTAGAACGCTTATGAGCAACTGCCTTGCCTTTTCTCCTTCCTTTCGAGCCCTAAAAACCGCCAGAAGGCCAGGCTATAAGTTCGTCATCAGTAGGTGTTTTTTTTGAATCAACCCCTTCAGCTATTACAACACCGGGCATTTTGCGTTTCACCCGCTTCTTCGAGACTGCCCCCAGTGTCCCTTCAAGCCTTATGCTTTGATTCCGCTCAATCAGTCCGACGATTCTCAAATTTATGTCGGCTAGAACCGAATCAATGTCCCTCATTTCGCTCGGAACTTCTTGAAGGTCCCTTACTATCTCTTTGAAATACCCGCCTTCAGGTCGTGAAATTGCACTATAAAGAAAAGGAGATATTAGTTTTACATCAACTACAATTATCTTGACGACTCCTGGAGAAGACCGTGACACTTATGTCTGATTAGCCATCGGCTGGCAAGTCCTAGAGGGCACCGGACGTAGAACCATTCTGTTTTAAAGTAACTCAACCTTGTCCAAGATCCGGTTACTACTTGGCAATTCCTGACCGCCTCCAGGAATGTAAAAGATGGACTATCTCCCCTACACTTGAAATTAAAAAGATATCTAATTTCTGTTGGAGCCGGTGGCCGAAAGCTCCATGAATACAATAAATAAGCTGTTCAACAGAGCATATCCATTGGGATGTAGTTGCGATGAGGCAATTCCGAGAAAATACAACACTTCCCTAATATATTGGTTGAAAGGAGGAAGTGTTCCTGCTGCGCACACATGGCGGTTGAAGGCAGTAAACCCCTTTTAGGGAGCATGCGGTCTATTGTTTGGTCTCGGTAATAGTACATCGTCCAACGACAAACCATGCCTTAGGCATATTTGTCCCAACATGCCTTCAGAGACATTGGATGGTACAAAATCTTGGGGATTACAGATGAACGTAGCATCAGGTAGTTCGTCCGGAGCCGGGTCTATGACTTCGGCCGCGATGGCCGGAATCTCTAGGACAAAAGGAGATGAACCCTGAAGCTCTTGTTGTTGTGTACTTGTGGATTCCATAGCGAATCAACTTATTAGAAACCATCATTAGACAATAAAAACCCAAGTGTTCCCCAGTGTGATGTGAGTGTGCGAGTGCAGTGCTACAGACTATCTGAGAAATTCTACAAGAGTATAAAAAATATGCAAATGACAAGGCTCCGAAATTCGACCGGAGTGATCGTCATCGCTGACCGTCACAATCGTGCCATCCAGACATTGGAAACCGATCCAAGATAAATTTCGTTAAAAGTTCGTTAAGTCACAGTTCCATCGACGAGCTTCGAAAGATAGTCAAATATGATGTTCGGTAGTTAAGTCCAGTTATGAACGGTTGAAGCTCGTCGGGGTCAGGTGTTCAAGCATGGAAAAGTTTTCAAGTTCATTAAGATTTGATTTGTAGCGATCGTAGAAAACTTTGGTTCGTAACGATCAGTTCGTATCCATCAGGATACACGATCGTTTCGATCAAGGCCGAAGACTTCGAATCGATCCAGAGTGACCATCTCATATCGATCAATTCAACCTCCATTTTGTATCGACCAATTAGCATCCATTTCATACCAGTCGAACGTTATCAACCTCGCATCGATCAAACTCACCATCCACGCATCGATCAAAGATGTACAGAAAGCCAGATGACAACACGAGATTAAGAATCGATACGAAAATAAGGTCGATATGAAACGAGGCACCTTCTTCTTCTCCGATCCATCCAAACGCCATTAACCCTTCCTCCTCGACCAAGCTCCGGCCTAGATCTAGCCTTAGCATCATCAGAATAGGCTATAAACATGAATAGAATGGCATGCGAATTCGAACCTTGTCACTTGGAATTGTTCTTGATTGATTAATAACCTAAATTGAAGTAAGGATTCGAAGGATTATAAGATTGTCTGGGTGTGGATGAAGGCAAATTATTTTTCCTCAGTTCTCGATCGATACGAAGTAACTCAAGAGAAATAAAGGGCAAGTGAAATTTCTTAAGTCCAAACGGTATTTATATGGACCCAAAAACTGAAGGAAAAAACGATTCGCCTCCCATACATTGCGACCGATCCAACCAGTTTTGACCGAATTAATACGAATAAGCTATTCGTATCCATCGGCTTATCGATACGAATAGACTATTCGAATCCACGGGCTTAAGCATTCATCGATACGAATAACACTGTTCGTATCCATCAAGCCATGGCCCCTAAAGATTTGTATACATCGATGCAAATAGTATCCAGAGGACCGGCTACTCTATTCGCATCCATCATAGGAACATCGATGTGAAATGTTTATTTCGTATCCATCGATGCGAATCTCATCGATGCAAAACCCATTATTTTGACCTTTTACATCGATCCCGGAGAGAATCGATATGAAGGGATGTTTCAAAACAACCGTCAAGCGTTGTTACAACTCGAATTCCACGTTGGTTCAGGAGAGGATTGATACGGAATTCGATTCGAGAGAACTGACAACGACTCATGAACGTGTGACGTAAACGAGAGTCAGGTAGCATATATACATGAATGTCGGACTAATTTTCCATTTTAAAACTTCATAGGTTGAATGCCCACTTTGTAACAACCCGAAAAATTTCAACTGTTTTAATAACGCAATTAGTTGAAATTTTGTGAATTTTTAAACGATAAAATTTTGAAATATAAATTTGATATTTGGAATGCGTCTAGTTAAACATAGCAACTGGTAAATTTTCGTCCGAAAATACGAAAGTTTATTTCGCGCGTAAATTCACTTCAATTTAATCAGTTAAAAAGCGGTGAAAATAAAATGTTTTCGAAACCTAAATATTTTTACATAGAAAAATTCTAAAACATCTTCTGAGCAAGATGTCAGTTTGTCGTTTTTCCAAATTCGGACATCTTTGGCTCCGTCGATCTTATTTTTCAGCGTTTTTCTTGCATTTTCCGCTATTAGAAAATTCGAAATTTTATAATCCAATCGTACCACTGATATCTGTATACCGTTCTGAGCATCTCGTCATGCTGATCTCTACAGTATATTCGGTTGTCTGTTTCGAAGTCTGGTACGCCGCTAATTCAATAAAATGATACCGTATCGGTACCACCTTCAATGTCTATTCAAATTTCAAACTGCTGGAAGCATTTATTGTCGGCTCCTACCTTTCCATCTTTCCAATACATGGATGACAGACTTTATTTTCATCGGTTTTCAAAAAAAAAAATTATATTCACGTTGCAATTTATTTATTAAGCAACGGTTCGCATTGGTTATGTGTGCCTTCTCTTCTTCATTTCTTTTTTCACTGCAAAGCCTATCTCTCAGCCATGCATTTCCACCTGTAGCTTGCAAATCTTCATTCCTATTTTATATGGAGTTCCCACGTGAGCATCCCCTTCCATTTTGATTCACCTGCTCTTCACGTCACTCTCCCTGCACCGCACTCCGCTCATTGAATGCCTCCACCGCTCTTCCACTGATGGCCGAAACCCACCCCACAGTCGCACCTACGTCTCCTTCGCCCAATTTATGCACCACCTCACCGAACTGACCGGAGCCACCGCGACAACCACCCGTTCCCTCTTCCACCTTGTCTAGCCTTCGTTCCAACCGAGTTCGCCGAGTCTCTGCTCCACGTTCCTGCTCACCGTGGCAGCAACTCGTGGGAGCCTCCGTGCCATGCCACCCAACGCCGCAAGCCAGATCTGCCCCTTTCGCCTGTACACCTTCTTTGCGGCATCGAGCTTTGTAAGCCTTTTGATTTTCTCCTCTTATATTGTATGTATATAGTTTATATTTTAAAAAGAAGTATGTTGGTTACAACAATGTTAGCCTATTGAGCTTTAGTCCATTCAGTTTTGTATATATATATGTTAGATTTTATAAATTATATAATATGTCAGTGAGTATACTTCGCATAGTACAGATTTCCAAAATGTAATATAAAGTATGTTTGTGTATATATATAAGTGAGATTCGGTTTGCTTTGCCTATTACTTTTGTATTATATTTTACATATATGGTATGTCTGGGCATATTATGGGTGATATAAAATTTTGTTTTCTGGTTATTTATATGTGTAAGCATATTGGTATATTATATAGTGTGTTATAAAAGTTCTGTCTAAATTTACGTTATATAATTTTTATAAGTTAAAATATGTTAGAGTTTGAATGGTTCGTTCCACCGCATACTTCTCTATACAAGATGGGGAAAAAGGAAAATAGAACTGTTCCTAGTATGAGTCTTCATAAGCTGTATATATTGTTTATATATAATCCGTTCATATATAAAACCTAGCTAAGTTTGTATATACCATTCGACTGTTCTGTTTCACAGGGAATATCAATATATATATTTAACTTGTACGTGTCTTTCGATTTTTAGTTTATATGTATATAAAGTTAAACTGTATATATACTTTCTACCCTCGGCTGTTAATCAAAATTTTATTTATATATGTGTAGTTAGTTCATATAAGCTTTATAAGCGGCATATATTCATGCATTGGCGGTTTAGATATATAATCATAATATGTATTTTTCAAAGACAATATACAGTTATCAATATTTGCAGTTGGGTAGAGGTTCAGTTTCTGTTTCAGTAGTTTGGTATCGGATTCCATTTAATTATAGAAAATGTAAGAGCAATTGGTATATTGATGCTATATATGCATACGTGCATATCCACACATCATGATGCTTAGTCGTTATGACAGTTTATAAACTTTAAAATATGTTAAGTCGTATATATTAGTCTACTTTTATGTAGTTGTAATTGGATTTTTGAAATGTACGCATGTATTTTTCTTATAAAATTTGACAACGGAAGTAATGCATGAGTCAAATATATATATTTTTGTTTTTGTATACATATTCGATGAAATATCTCTGTGGAATTGTAAGTATAATACATAATATATTATTATTATTTTTCTTGTCTTTCACTGTCTCTTTTGATTTAAAGGATATTATAAATATCTTGTTCCATTCTTTTATGTGTTTGAAATTAATATGGTTTATATATATACGGGTGTGTGATATATGCAAAGGTTTATATATAACGTTAATGTCAATCTAGGTCCCTAAAAGTACTTATATGAAGAGTGTAGGTGTACACAAGTTTTATAATGTCCGCAATACATTTTGAGGTATTTCAGATTTGAGGCATAAAATGAATATTAAGTTTACAAACTATGATATGCAGGTCTGAGTTCATAGGTTAGAGTATATATATTTTAAATAAAGTATACCCATATCCAAATTTTGGAGTTGATATATATGTATTGGATTTTTAATATAAAATATATATCTTTGATTTTATTGAAATAATAATATTAATAATGAAAAATATGTGTGAGTGTGTGTGTGTGTGTGTATATATATATATACATATTTGTCGCTCCTGTCAAACTGTTTTGATTTGTTCTCATCGATTCCTATTTATCAGCTATGTCCATCAAACCTGTTTCCATCGTGCTTTGCTTCGAAATTCTTGCTTGGATGCGTAACCCAACCCATTTCTGTCCATCTCTAGCCTCGAAAGGTGAGCACTCACTCACGATTAACGTTCTTTTATTTATTAAATTTTTATTTCAATTGAAACGACAATTGAAATATGCTGCTGTTAGTCAATTACACTGTTATATATGCTATTGCCTGTATCAGTTCACCTGTGACATCTGACACCATTATCTGTTAATTATTTAGGCGATGATAATACAGTTTGGCTGATAATTGATTGATTGTTGATGTTATATTGGACGTTAAATTGTAAATGTTAAAATGATAAATAGTATGCAATTGAAATAGATATAGGATAGTTAAATGTTAAATTTGATTAAATGACATTTGTATAATATGACCCATCTGTATAATTTGATTAAATGACATTTGACATGTAGGATTTGTTTAATTATATTTTGAACCCCTGAATGTATGTTGTTAAATGGATGATGTATGAAATTGAAATCAATTGACAAGTGAAAACCGTAATGTAATAATCTTTAATCTACATGAAATGATAGTGTAGATTCTAGAAATAATTATATTAATTCGTACAAATAACAATGCGAATTAATACGGTTATTTCGGGATTATTTGAATTTATTATTGGATTGATAT
The DNA here is from genome assembly GCA_030737815.1 of Allium fistulosum. Classification (NCBI taxonomy): domain Eukaryota; kingdom Viridiplantae; phylum Streptophyta; class Magnoliopsida; order Asparagales; family Amaryllidaceae; genus Allium; species Allium fistulosum. The sequence goes on from CM060903.1 coordinate 1,410,311,553, forward strand.
TGATTGTTGTTATTGCTTGTTTACTATGACACCATCCCAGTTATCACACTGCAAGTTCCCTTTGATATGTTTTGATTTTGAATTGAATTGGAATCGGGTTGAAATGATAAATACCCAGATTGAATTTTACCTAGGATAGGAAATTAAATAAACCCGATTGGTCAATAATTTGATTTAAAAATAAAATGAAAATTTTATTTGAATAAATAATATGGTTTTGAAACGAAATTGGAAATTGAATTTAATGAAATTTAAACGTGAATATTTAATAATCTGAAATGAAATATTAATAAAGAAATTGATGAAAGAAGGTTGTTTAATTTGAGAAATGATTGAATTAAGTTTGAAATTATAATTAAGTTTGAAATTATTAAATTTTGAAATTATTTAATAATTAAGTTTTGAATTATTTAATAATTGAATAAGATTGAATCATTTGATAATTGAATAAAAATTGAATTCTTTGATAAGAGAAATTGGACTTTTGAATAAGTGAAATTTGAACTTTATTAATAAATGAAATTGGGTTTCTTCATTTATTAAGTTTTGGAAATTTATTTAAGTAAGTAAATAAGTGAAATTGGATTTCTTTAACAAGAAATAAAATACGATTTATTGAAATTAATGGAAGACTTGAGATCTAAAGAATTGATTTGACGAATTTAATATAATTCAAAATTGTAAGTTTTGATTTAATGAATTGGAAATTTAATAGAAATTGTTTTGAATGATAAATTTACTTAACGAATATTGAATGAAATCGATAAATGAATTTGAAATTGATTTAAATGTTAGATTGAGTAATTTAAATGATTTCGGAATGAAACTGATATTTGCCAACTTGAATCAATATTTGAATGGTTTTAAATAGATGTTGGAATTGAATTATAAGATTTTGAAATGGTAAATTGGAAGTTTGGAAATGTAAATTTTGGAAATTGATTTCGAAAGACAAACAAATTGTTGATTTACGAATTCTATTTGAAATTGAATTTGATTTGGTTTTTGAAATATATAAACGACCAATCGGTGTAATAATTACGAAAGTTATTAAAGAGACCGGAATTTGGTTATGGGTATACTCTCTATCTAAACCGAAAACCACTTTAATAACTATGCGCGGAGTGATGATCCAGAATGAAGTGGTTGGAATGATGTACGTGTTGACTGAAGAAAGAGAACGATAATGGATAGCCTTGACACTTGTGTCAAATTGGAAATGACTAAAACAGGAGCTGTGCCGGGCCAATGGAGGATTGATACCTCAAGTGGACACACTTCTTCGAACTACTTATACTTGTTGTCGATTGGTGCACCCTTGATTTTGGGAGTGTTGTCTCACGGTGTTGCGGGCGCTGCGGCGTTGCGTTCTCACCAGCCCGGATCAGGCGAACGGTAGTATCACTACCTTGGGGATAGCCTCATGTGCCTTGTCATACTTGTATTCCATTTATGCGCGACCACTACGAATTTGTTTTGTACCTTGAGTATATGGATTGCCCTCTGGTGACTTCCGGTTTTGGGGAAACTACGGTCTTGTATATGCTTGTGGGAATAAAAATGTGTTAAGGGTGGAATGGGCCATGACTTAACGCTATTTTGATATCTTTATATTACTGATAGACATTATCTACTTAGCGTATATTACTACCTAGTAGATAGTTTGACGGATCCTTAAAGGATGGTTATTCCAAACATCCTTTGAGTTACTTGTATTTCAATTGCTATTTCACTTGAGTTGGATTTATTAATATAAGAATGTTAATCCTGACTCGAGTGTTTTGTATTTTGCTTTACGCTCGGGTCAGACTGAGTAGTTCAGCTTTCGAGACTCACCTTTGGAGTTGGAGCTTCGCTTGGAGATCCAGCTATCTATCCAGCTTTCAGATATTCGATGATTCCAGTGATGTATTCTGATTTGTATCGGTTACTCTTCTGTTGTAAACTCTGATGTATTTTATATATTTATATAGTAGCTTCATGAACTACTATCTCTTTTATTTCCGCTGCAAATTATTACTCTGTGTCTGTGATCTGTGATTATTTATTTACTGTATATGTTCAGTTTTGCCAAATTTAAATTAACAACGCGGTATTTTGAGCAATTCAACTCCGGCATGAGTGTCTACCTATACACTTATAATGGACGCGAATGGTCCAAAATGGCGGGTCGTTACAGTTGGTATCAGAGCCAGGTTGCTCTAGGCAAAACTCAACATGTAGGGTAAATGTATTTACAGAATCACTTTCATTTCGAGTTTCAATCTCTTCCGTTTTGATTCAATTCCTTCGAATTTTGGAACGTTCCCTGCGGTTTCAAAATTCATCCGTGTCCTTCACTATTCGTTTTCTTTCAATTCTGGAGCACCTCATAACTCCACTTCGAATGATCCCTATAATAACTTGGCGGTCTCGCCAATCTTCGAATTATTTGTAAAGGGGTGAAACTCCTTTACAATAGGCATTGATTTACCGGAGATTTCTGTATCCTCGGTTTATAATGCTATCTATCTCCTGCTATACCTGAATTCTATTTCTTGAGATCGAATGTCGATTTACCTCGGAATCCAGCATCGGTCTTATTCTTGAAGTTACGGACAACTCGGTTAAGGTTGCCCGTGAATTAAATTAACTCATCTATCTCCCGATTGTGGTAATCGAATTTTCTTATCTTCTGTTTCAAACTTATTTTTGAATCAAAATTCTCTTTGATTTGAGTCCATAAAATTCGAATCTCTATCCTTGTTTTGAATCAATTCTTGCATCGTCGAGCGAGGGAGTGTATTTGTAAATTTATCTAAAAATGTTTTATGTTGTTTGAGTTGTTGATGTTGATTCGGGTTTCCGATCGATTCGTCTGATCAACGCTATCGATAGGATTTCCAAAACACTTGAGCAGATCAAACTGACACAATATTGTTTTCAAATTTGGTAAATGAAATAATTTTGGTTGATTATATTGTGAAAATATAAGTAAATTTTCTGGAATTTAATAGGTTAATTAAATTGTTGTTTGAAATGATAATATTTGATTATCATTTATTGTTCTAAATAAATTTATAAATACAGTTTATAATTTGATTTGGAATTTGAAATGAATTTAATTCAGGAATTTGAGAATTTAGTTTCCGGTGATTTCGAACTTTGGTTTTAAAATTTTAAAGTATATAGTATTGAAAGTATTTTCGAATAGAAATCATTTTCAAAGGATTTTTAAAATGTTGAAATCAGTGCTCTTCTCTTTGTCGCTGGAAAATAATGTCGGTGATGGCGGCCGCATCATCGACGTTCATTTTCGAGTTTCGAAGTGGAGATACTATTCTGTAGCTTTGCTACGGTTTGTTTTGAAAAATATTTTGATTTAAATTTCTTCAGTATAATTTGATTTATATATATATAAGTATCTTATTTTAAAACTTAATTTGATTTGATATAAATATATTATATATATCTCTAAAATGTTTAAAGTTAATCGGAAATCTAATTCTTAAATTTTGTTAAAGGATGATTTTAATTATAAATAAAACCAAAATTTGGAATAAATATTTAAACTTGAATAATTGAATTGGGAAAATTTTATTTGTATATTGTTCAACTACATTCTAATACAACTTACCTAAATCATTCAGAAGTTGAATATGTAATTGGATAATATATAATATAAATTGAATTTATAAATAAAATTTGAGTGGTTATAATAAATGTCATACACTAAATTTTAATTATAAAATGTTAATAGAGATAAATAGAATAAAGATAATTGAAAAATAAATTTGTTTTGGAAAAATTAATAAATTGAAATTTGATCAACTTATGAAAATACCTTGAATTTAAAAGCAATTAGTGAATATAAATTAATTTAAATCGAAACTTTTATGGTTTAAATTAATTTATATGGTTTAAATATATGTAAAAAGATATATTAAGTGAAATAAACTTAATAATAATTTGGAAGAAAGGAATTAAATCTATCGAATAAAATATGAGTACAATAACTGATTATACAAATTGATGTTTTAAAAATTGTAAATTGAAGGTAATTGGATAATAAGATAATGAATTTAGAAATAGTGAGATTGATTTTAGTGAAATCAAATGGATTAAATCAATTTTTGAATATCAATTAATTTAAATTTGAATTTATATGGTTTAAATTAATTGTTATTTTGTATTTCAAATCTGTTTTCTTTCTGGTTGTTTCTATTCTTCTACCTCGTTCGTTTTCGGGGACGAAAAGTTTTGAGTGGGGGAGAGTGTAACAACCCGAAAAATTTCAACTGTTTTAATAACGCAATTAGTTGAAATTTTGTGAATTTTTAAACGATAAAATTTTGAAATATAAATTTGATATTTGGAATGCGTCTAGTTAAACATAGCAACTGGTAAATTTTCGTCCGAAAATACGAAAGTTTATTTCGCGCGTAAATTCACTTCAATTTAATCAGTTAAAAAGCGGTGAAAATAAAATGTTTTCGAAACCTAAATATTTTTACATAGAAAAATTCTAAAACATCTTCTGAGCAAGATGTTAGTTTGTCGTTTTTCCAAATTCGGACATCTTTGGCTCCGTCGATCTTATTTTCAGCGTTTTTCTTGCATTTTCCGCTATTAGAAAATTCGAAATTTTATAATCCAATCGTACCACTGATATCTGTATACCATTCTGAGCGTCTCGTCATGCTGATCTCTACAGTATATTCGGTTGTCTGTTTCGAAGTCTGGTACGCCGCTAATTCAATAAAATGATACCGTATCGGTACCACCTTCAATGTCTATTCAAATTTCAAACTGCTGGAAGCATTTATTGTCGGCTCCTACCTTTCCATCTTTCCAATACATGGATGACAGACTTTATTTTCATCGGTTTTCAAAAAAAAAAATTATATTCACGTTGCAATTTATTTATTAAGCAACGGTTCGCATTGGTTATGTGTGCCTTCTCTTCTTCATTTCTTTTTTCACTGCAAAGCCTATCTCTCAGCCATGCATTTCCACCTGTAGCTTGCAAATCTTCATTCCTATTTTATATGGAGTTCCCACGTGAGCATCCCCTTCCATTTTGATTCACCTGCTCTTCACGTCACTCTCCCTGCACCGCACTCCGCTCATTGAATGCCTCCACCGCTCTTCCACTGATGGCCGAAACCCACCCCACAGTCGCACCTACGTCTCCTTCGCCCAATTTATGCACCACCTCACCGAACTGACCGGAGCCACCGCGACAACCACCCGTTCCCTCTTCCACCTTGTCTAGCCTTCGTTCCAACCGAGTTCGCCGAGTCTCTGCTCCACGTTCCTGCTCACCGTGGCAGCAACTCGTGGGAGCCTCCGTGCCATGCCACCCAACGCCGCAAGCCAGATCTGCCCCTTCCGCCTGTACACCTTCTTTGCGGCATCGAGCTTTGTAAGCCTTTTGATTTTCTCCTCTTATATTGTATGTATATAGTTTATATTTTAAAAAGAAGTATGTTGGTTACAACAATGTTAGCCTATTGAGCTTTAGTCCATTCAGTTTTGTATATATATATGTTAGATTTTATAAATTATATAATATGTCAGTGAGTATACTTCGCATAGTACAGATTTCCAAAATGTAATATAAAGTATGTTTGTGTATATATATAAGTGAGATTCGGTTTGCTTTGCCTATTACTTTTGTATTATATTTTACATATATGGTATGTCTGGGCATATTATGGGTGATATAAAATTTTGTTTTCTGGTTATTTATATGTGTAAGCATATTGGTATATTATATAGTGTGTTATAAAAGTTCTGTCTAAATTTACGTTATATAATTTTTATAAGTTAAAATATGTTAGAGTTTGAATGGTTCGTTCCACCGCATACTTCTCTATACAAGATGGGGAAAAAGGAAAATAGAACTGTTCCTAGTATGAGTCTTCATAAGCTGTATATATTGTTTATATATAATCCGTTCATATATAAAACCTAGCTAAGTTTGTATATACCATTCGACTGTTCTGTTTCACAGGGAATATCAATATATATATTTAACTTGTACGTGTCTTTCGATTTTTAGTTTATATGTATATAAAGTTAAACTGTATATATACTTTCTACCCTCGGCTGTTAATCAAAATTTTATTTATATATGTGTAGTTAGTTCATATAAGCTTTATAAGCGGCATATATTCATGCATTGGCGGTTTAGATATATAATCATAATATGTATTTTTCAAAGACAATATACAGTTATCAATATTTGCAGTTGGGTAGAGGTTCAGTTTTCTGTTTCAGTAGTTTGGTATCGGATTCCATTTAATTATAGAAAATGTAAGAGCAATTGGTATATTGATGCTATATATGCATACGTGCATATCCACACATCATGATGCTTAGTCGTTATGACAGTTTATAAACTTTAAAATATGTTAAGTCGTATATATTAGTCTGCTTTTATGTAGTTGTAATTGGATTTTTGAAATGTACGCATGTATTTTTCTTATAAAATTTGACAACGGAAGTAATGCATGAGTCAAATATATATATTTTTGTTTTTGTATACATATTCGATGAAATATCTCTGTGGAATTGTAAGTATAATACATAATATATTATTATTATTTTTCTTGTCTTTCATTGTCTCTTTTGATTTAAAGGATATTATAAATATCTTGTTCCATTCTTTTATGTGTTTGAAATTAATATGGTTTATATATATACGAGTGTGTGATATATGCAAAGGTTTATATATAACATTAATGTCAATCTAGGTCCCTAAAAGTACTTATATGAAGAGTGTAGGTGTACACAAGTTTTATAATGTCCGCAATACATTTTGAGGTATTTCAGATTTGAGGCATAAAATGAATTTTAAGTTTACAAACTATGATATGCAGGTCTGAGTTCATAGGCTAGAGTATATATATTTTAAATAAAGTATACCCATATCCAAATTTTGGAGTTGATATATATGTATTGGATTTTTAATATAAAATATATATCTTTGATTTTATTGAAATAATAATATTAATAATGATAAATATGTGTGAGTGTGTGTGTGTGTGTGTGTATATATATATACATATTTGTCGCTCCTGTCAAACTGTTTTGATTTGTTCTCATCGATTCCTATTTATCAGCTATGTCCATCAAACCTGTTTCCATCGTGCTTTGCTTCGAAATTCTTGCTTGGATGCGTAACCCAACCCATTTCTGTCCATCTCTAGCCTCGAAAGGTGAGCACTCACTCACGATTAACGTTCTTTTATTTATTAAATTTTTATTTCAATTGAAACGACAATTGAAATATGCTACTGTTAGTCAATTACACTGTTATATATGCTATTGCCTGTATCAGTTCACCTGTGACATCTGACACCATTATCTGTTAATTATTTAGGCGATGATAATACAGTTTGGCTGATAATTGATTGATTGTTGATGTTATATTGGACGTTAAATTGTAAATGTTAAAATGATAAATAGTATGCAATTGAAATAGATATAGGATAGTTAAATGTTAAATTTGATTAAATGACATTTGTATAATATGACCCATCTGTATAATTTGATTAAATGACATTTGACATGTAGGATTTGTTTAATTATATTTTGAACCCCTGAATGTATGTTGTTAAATGGATGATGTATGAAATTGAAATCGATTGACAAGTGAAAACCGTAATGTAATAATCTTTAATCTACATGAAATGATAGTGTAGATTCTAGAAATAATTATATTAATTCGTACAAATAACAATGCGAATTAATACGGTTATTTCGGGATTATTTGAATTTATTATTGGATTGATATTGATTGTTGTTATTGCTTGTTTACTATGACACCATCCCAGTTATCACACTGCAAGTTCCCTTTGATATGTTTTGATTGTGAATTGAATTGGAATCGGGTTGAAATGATAAATACCCAGATTGAATTTTACCTAGGATAGGAAATTAAATAAACCCGATTGGTCAATAATTTGATTTAAAAATAAAATGAAAATTTTATTTGAATAAATAATATGGTTTTGAAACGAAATTGGAAATTGAATTTAATGAAATTTAAACGTGAATATTTAATAATCTGAAATGAAATATTAATAAAGAAATTGATGAAAGAAGGTTGTTTAATTTGAGAAATGATTGAATTAAGTTTGAAATTATAATTAAGTTTGAAATTATTAAATTTTGAAATTATTTAATAATTAAGTTTTGAATTATTTAATAATTGAATAAGATTGAATCATTTGATAATTGAATAAAAATTGAATTCTTTGATAAGAGAAATTGGACTTTTGAATAAGTGAAATTTGAACTTTATTAATAAATGAAATTGGGTTTCTTTATTTATTAAGTTTTGGAAATTTATTTAAGTAAGTAAATAAGTGAAATTGGATTTCTTTAACAAGAAATAAAATACGATTTATTGAAATTAATGGAAGACTTGAGATCTAAAGAATTGATTTGACGAATTTAATATAATTCAAAATTGTAAGTTTTGATTTAATGAATTGGAAATTTAATAGAAATTGTTTTGAATGATAAATTTACTTAACGAATATTGAATGAAATCGATAAATGAATTTGAAATTGATTTAAATGTTAGATTGAGTAATTTAAATGATTTCGGAATGAAACTGATATTTGCCAACTTGAATCAATATTTGAATGGTTTTAAATAGATGTTGGAATTGAATTATAAGATTTTGAAATGGTAAATTGGAAGTTTGGAAATGTAAATTTTGGAAATTGATTTCGAAAGACAAACAAATTGTTGATTTACGAATTCTATTTGAAATTGAATTTGATTTGGTTTTTGAAATATATAAACGACCAATCGGTGTAATAATTACGAAAGTTATTAAAGAGACCGGAATTTGGTTATGGGTATACTCTCTATCTAAACCGAAAACCACTTTAATAACTATGCGCGGAGTGATGATCCAGAATGAAGTGGTTGGAATGATGTACGTGTTGACTGAAGAAAGAGAACGATAATGGATAGCCTTGACACTTGTGTCAAATTGGAAATGACTAAAACAGGAGCTGTGCCGGGCCAATGGAGGATTGATACCTCAAGTGGACACACTTCTTCGAACTACTTATACTTGTTGTCGATTGGTGCACCCTTGATTTTGGGAGTGTTGTCTCACGGTGTTGCGGGCGCTGCGGCGTTGCGTTCTCACCAGCCCGGATCAGGCGAACGGTAGTATCACTACCTTGGGGATAGCCTCATGTGCCTTGTCATACTTGTATTCCATTTATGCGCGACCACTACGAATTTGTTTTGTACCTTGAGTATATGGATTGCCCTCTGGTGACTTCCGGTTTTGGGGAAACTACGGTCTTGTATATGCTTGTGGGAATAAAAATGTGTTAAGGGTGGAATGGGCCATGACTTAACGCTATTTTGATATCTTTATATTACTGATAGACATTATCTACTTAGCGTATATTACTACCTAGTAGATAGTTTGACGGATCCTTAAAGGATGGTTATTCCAAACATCCTTTGAGTTACTTGTATTTCAATTGCTATTTCACTTGAGTTGGATTTATTAATATAAGAATGTTAATCCTGACTCGAGTGTTTTGTATTTTGCTTTACGCTCGGGTCAGACTGAGTAGTTCAGCTTTCGAGACTCACCTTTGGAGTTGGAGCTTCGCTTGGAGATCCAGCTATCTATCCAGCTTTCAGATATTCGATGATTCCAGTGATGTATTCTGATTTGTATCGGTTACTCTTCTATTGTAAACTCTGATGTATTTTATATATTTATATAGTAGCTTCATGAACTACTATCTCTTTTATTTCCGCTGCAAATTATTACTCTGTGTTTGTGATCTGTGATTATTTATTTACTGTATATGTTCAGTTTTGCCAAATTTAAATTAACAACGCGGTATTTTGAGCAATTCAACTCCGGCATGAGTGTCTACCTATACACTTATAATGGACGCGAATGGTCCAAAATGGCGGGTCGTTACACACTTGATGATGATCACAACAACTGCTGATCACTATCATACAACAATTAGTTACAACAGCACGCAGTACAACAATTTACAGCCTACAGTTCATAATTTATACCTTTATGAATCAATCAAAGAATTACAACTTCCGACGAAAAGACGACAATCGTTCAGCAAGATGGGTAGAACTACTCAGGATGAAAGGTGCAATTATTCAAAGCACGTCATGTTCACACAAGACGTACTTTGGGGGGCAAATGTTATCCCGCCTTTTGGCAAGGCCGAGATATCAAGGAATTGACTGAAAACCAAGGATCGCTCATCCCGAATGCCGAGTAAGCACAGGTTCACTATGGATGTCGATGAATTTTGTCCGACCCGGATCGATGCGAAGACATCGATTCGAACGCGACAGCCTTCATAAAAACGCAAGTTTGCATCGATCATATCTCACAATTGACAAGTCCAAATGCTATGAAATTTTCACAGGAGCTTACGTACAACCTAAGGAAGGTTCATGCCAAGTTTTGACTCGATTGGAGCAAGTCCTGATCGATATGAAACTCGTTCGTATCGATCACGGATCGAGCCGAAACTTCATGAGATCGATCACGTGGGCCCACCCACATGCCAGAAGAAGTCTCCCGAGATCTGAGCGAGATATTTTTCCTCCTACGCCTATAAATAGCACCCCAGAGCCTATAGAAAAGGGATCTTTTGGTTCTCTGACGTCCAGACTCTGCCAAAAATATTTCTACACTACAAGGCTGCTGTTATACTCGAATTTCACTACTGTAATCTGATGTTAGCCGCTGTAATCAGATGTAATCATCAAGGAAATATCAATAAAATCATCTATTTCATAGTGGACGTAGGCAATACGCCGGACCACTATAAATTCCCGTGTTCCTGCTTATTTTTATTACTTATTTTTGAAGTGTTTGTTAGATAATCCTCTTTTTCCATTTAATTTCTTCATTTTTATCTCTTCAAACTCTTCCGAAGAGTGTTGTGCCCAATTTTGGTACAAATAGTCACCAAATATAATATTGTGTTTAGATATTAGGAAGCCACTATGGCCTCATACTTACATTTCCATTTTTTCTAATGATTCAACTTATCATCATATAGCTTACTTATGATTTGTCTCAAATTTTTTATCTTTAAATAAGTTATTTTATTTGATTTATTATTCTCTATGGCATTTTCACCTCTAAGTGATATTCGACCATCACTTTAAAAGGTGGCTTCCAAAGTGCAACATTTTATTTAGATTTTCTTTAAATTATTAGCTACTCATATTTACATTACATTGACATTATCCTAGCCATCTCAAGTTTGGTTTACTTTGGCTATTGCTGGTTTATACACCCTAGCCATCCCAAATTAATATACTCTAAGGCTATCACAAGTTGATATACTATAGGGATATCGTAAGTTGATATACTCTAAGGCTATCGCATGTTGATCTTTGATTAGCTATCACGTATTAATGAAGTAGAGATATCGTATGTTTATCATTGATTAACTATCACATGTTGACCTCCTAGAGCTATCGTAAGTTGATACACCAAAGCTATCGTAGGTTGATGGTTATATGGGTTATCGCATTTTAATCTAGACTTAGCTATCGCATGTTGACATCTCAATCAGCTATCCTAGGTTGAGCTTTCATTAGCCATCACAAGTTGACAATAGCTATAGCAAGTTGATAAGAACTAGGGCAAGTTGATGAGGCATTTTAGTAATTAACTTGAAAAAGGTTTTATTTCCAAGTAAAGGAATTACTTTTCACCTAACTCGTAGACATTTCAAATTATCATTGATTTCGCAAAGCCTTAATAGATTTCATTTTAGAATTTATTAATTACCTTCTTAGTTAATTGAATAATTACCCTTTGTTAATTAACTCTTTCCTTTAATAAACAATTCACAACAATTTGAAAAGTCATGGAAAAAATACTAAAAATTCACCAAAGGCGCGTATATTATTTTACCCTATGTAAAATTTTCAGGCCAAAATAATTATTTTAAATATTTCAATAATTAATTCCTAAAATTTATCCTTTTCTTAACTTAGAAAATTTAATATAGTTTCAAATAATTTCAAAAATTATGGAATTAAAAACTCGTCTCCATATTATAATTTTACACATCACATAAAAATTTAAAGTGATTTAGAGAATTTTTGATTCATCTTTTTGCCTTAACACATCCAAAATCATCATCTTTAAATTCCCAAAAATTCACAAATATTAATTAACTTGTCTACATTTGTTCATTATCCTTCAAAACATTACAAATGCATACAATCCTTAACCATACGGGTTTGGAAGGTTTTAGAGAAAGAATATTCCCTTCTTTTAAATAGAGGTTGACTAAAAGTTTTACTTTCTCTTATGAATGAATGCTCCTTTCTCTTCTTTAGTTTTCCTTCTTCTTCCTCTTTGAATGTTTGGCTAACCTTAAATTTATTTTTATTTTTTTCTTTGCTCTTTAAGTAAGTGGAGAATGAATGAAAAGTAAGAGGTTTAGGAAGTTAGTAGTTTTGGCTTTAGGCTAAAACCCCATTCTAGCATATTCTAATTAATTCCCCAACCACTTCATCTAAAATTCATTACGTTTCAATTAACTTGTCTTTTTTTTATTTCATAGATTAATTAATTAGTTTCCCATATTATGACACTCTAAAATATAGGGTGTTATAATAATGACGGTCATCCACGTCTTCTCTCCATCAACCATGGAAATGATGTTGGCCTCTCTAAAGCTTGGGGTCGGAAAAGTCATTACTGGGACCGACCGGAGGAGCAGCCCGTTTCTCGAGCTTGCTAGCTTTTCCAAGTCATCTACATCCTAATCTTCCTTCCATGGGATATCCTTTACCATGTAGTACTCAATCTATATGAGCAAAGCTTTCGCCTTCTTCTGGTAAACCAATCATTTTGCCTTAGCCAAGAATTCCCACAAGTACTCGGTTCATGACATCCGGTAAGATGCCAATCAAATAAATTATTATAAATACCAAATTTAAGTATGTGGTTCTCTATATCATTTTACACTTACGGGGAAGAGGAATTCAAGTTTTTGGTGGATGTGTTAGGTTCTGTGTGCATTCGTTTAGAGAAAGAGAGGACGAAAAGAAGGAGCAGGTGAATTTCTTACTCACAAATCTATGACGATTTCATATAATTTGATGTGTGTATATTACATGTGTGAATTGATGTTTGAAAATATGCAAAAGGTTGGGTTTGAACAGAGGAAGAAGTGGATTGGAATGAAGACGAGGGGGGAAGCAACTTGGAGTTCACACTCCAAGTTTCACCCAAGAGGTCGACCCCTCTCTTAATGAGATCGACCCCTTAAAGAGGTCGACCTCTTCCATGTCCTAACCTGATCATATATATATACATATATATATATATATATATATATATATATCTGTGTGTGTGTGTATGTAACAAAAGAAAATTTAATAAAAATATGTTTGGAAAGTAAAATTTTGATGAATTGCAAATATGAAATTATTTTTATGAATTTTTTATTTAATATTAATTATTAATTACTTAATTTAGATATTGATTATTTAAGGAAAATCTAGTTTTTTATTTTTTAAAAATCCATAAAAATCTTATAAAATTATAAGAATTTATGAAATTATTTCTAATTGATATTTAAGAGTTCTCAAAGTATATTTCTCGTAATTTTGAATATAATTAAAGTTTTGGAAAATATATTACTAATTTAGATCTTACAAAATTGGTTTAAAAATTTTATTTATAGGAAATTATGGAATATTTGTTAAGCATAATATTTAAATTTACGAACTACTTTTGGGGTTTCAGAGGAAAGAAATGAGTTTTCTAATGTTATTGGTAAGTATTAAATTACTATTTAATTTTATGAAAGATTAAGAAATTAGTAAATTATTATAAAGAATAATTTATATTTGAGTTAGATAATTATTTAGTTAATTCTGAAATATCTATTTATTATCCATTTCTAAGTATTTATTTTGTTATATAAGATTATATGTTGTAAATAATTCATTATCAAATATCGATTTGTTTATTGTTATACACACACACATACATATACATATATTTATTTGAATAACCTATTTTATATTACTATTATGATCATTCTTTTCTTGTTTACTGAATTGGATTATATGAATGATTAACCATCGATGTTGATTTTGTTTAGTGATTTGGAATGATACGGTGATGACATTCTTTTATGATTTTGTGATAATTCCAATTCTATGTGATGATGAATTAGACTAAATGGAGTTATAATACCGTCTGGTATGAGACTTTCGGTAATATTTCTCTAGTACTTCTTTGGACTCGTTATATAGAATATTATGGGGATTGAGTGTAGTTTATGAGCAGTGAATAAATGATTGAGCATCATGCGATGGTATGGGATACCGATGTGATACTTATTTATTTATTCATTGTAAGTAGAAGTCAATCAAGTGATGGGATATTATACTTACATGAGGTGATGCTTGGGGTAGAGCAAGATTATATGCTTAGGGTAGAGCAAGTTATATGCTCGGGGTAGAGCATTATGGATGACTGAATTATAGGGGTGTAGCCATATGTATATTGTCTATCATGAAGTGCTCTAAGACATGATTAGGAGTTAGCGGGAACCAAATGCCAGCTCCACCTTGGCGGCTTGATCATGGGGTCACTCCCCTGATCTATGACACTTACTATACTTCAGATGTGTATCATGGGATTTTAGAGGAAGGTGGAGTAGCCTTTGGGGTGGTGCAGCCCTAGCTCCTTTAGTCACGAAGGCCGGTAGTCTGTTGCCATAGGGGCAGTGATCTGGGTCGTAACTAAGAGTCGTCACGTTGATGAGCACATTAGATGGATATAGTCACAATACCAGGGAGGTAACTAAAGACTGTAGGAGCAGATCCGAGCGGAGTAGCCCTGCGCTCCTGGAGCAAGCTGTGTAGCTGTTAGTCTCTCTTTTGGTTTCACATGGATTGAAAGATAATTACATATAATCTATACACCTCACCTAAGTATTAGAGCGAATCCGAGTGAATAGCCCAATTGCTCATGGAGATGGTGGATAGCCATGTTGTGGCTTGACTGGGTAGCATAACCCAGACATTTTATGTGGTGGTGTAACCTATACATTATGATTTGATTTCCATCATCGTTTATTTCTATACGAAGAGATGAGATTATACCTATGATGTGTTAAATATCCAGAGTCTAGTGAATTCTCATATCTTTTATTATATATGATTCTTTTATTGGCGGGATATATATTTATATTTTATATTAATGCTGATATTATATTATTGAGATTGAGAACTATACTTGGGGAGATCTCATATTTGATGATATCTGGTTTTTGATGATGATTTCTAGATATGGATGATTCACCCGATTGATGTTGATTTTGTGATTTTTGAGTTGTGTATATCCTTTTGGGTGATGACATATTTATATATGACTTCGTGATATTTGTATTATGTGATTTTTGATGATTATTGGACCATCCTTTTGTATTAGGCTTGGGGACATCATTATACATGACATCTTTATACATCCTTATACAATACTTTTCACGTTTAGGGACAGTGAGACCAGCTTTTGTATTGGGCTTAGAGTAGGCTTATAATTTCATAGCAGTTCATCATTTGTATTGTATTATCTCATATATGTATATTCATGTGATGTATATTGGATATATCCTATACATGCAGTGTTATCGCGGTGATTCTGACTGTGTGTTCTCTTTTTTGATACGTTTACATATAGGTAAGTTATGCATTTGATGTCTAAATACGACCGGTGTTAGCCTAAGGGAATATTCACGTGTGTACCCCATATCGTCTCATTCTCCATATTATCTGATATTAATACTCTTGGGTAGTATGGGTATAAAGGTGGGGGTGTTACAATTCACCTAGAGGCTATCAGTAGTTGTGTATAGTTACTACTGATGTTGGACATCTCCAACCATAGGACCCGTAAGGAAGGGATATGCATTTGCATATAGCTGTGGGAAAATATACCAAGGGTTCGCCTCGGATTTGAAGTTTTAAATGGCTCTGTACCTTTAGGGATGTCAAGGGTTTACTTTAGGGTATAAGGTATTAAATGGTCGTCAGGTTTACCACCTCTCTATATAAGAAGTCTTAAATAACCTACAATGGGACTTAATAGGGAAATGAATTCTGCTTAATTTCTAACAAGAGGCATTAACTAACTAGGATGTGTATTTTTCCATGACTTACATTAGAATAGTCTTAACGAGAGTTAGGCTATGGGAGGTCGGGGGTAAACGTCAATGTTGTTGTTGGATCGGTATTTAGTTGTAGGGCTAGCATATAGGCTATGACCACCAGCGGTCCCAAGCGGTAATTAGCAAAGACATTGGTTATGCCCTGATGGATTTTACTTCCTACTAATGTAATATCCATATGGGTTACGTAAAGACCTCATAATTTAATTAGTTGTTTGTTTGTCGAAGATGCACTAATTAACCCTTAGATAAGTCTTTGAGATGCATTAGTAATACAGTAATTAAATTATAAAGTTGTATCTAGGGGTCATCATCTCTGTAGCTAGAACTAATTGACTAGCGATTATGTTACGGAGGGCCTCCTTCGGGGTTGAGGTATTAAATGACCGATGGGCCTGCTTCCTCCCTATTTAAGAGGTATTAAGTGGTCAGGGTTTTCTTTTGCGTAGTACTACGTCTAGATATATATGTATATTGGCATATCTATGGTTATACCTTCGAGAAGGTTAGACATATCGTATGCGTAGATGGAATTACATTGAATAGCCATGAATTATGGACATAACACTTAAATAGAAATCAGTCGACATAAATTAGTATGTATGTAATTTTCCACTCATCCGAATGTTGTCCTGACCCCCTCTACATTACAACCCATATGATAGATTTAGAGGGATAGACTACTGGTGCAAGACAGGAACTGCCGATGGTGAAGTGTTCTCATTCATGCTCGGTGCTGGCAAGGCAATCAGATACTAAAGGAATAATATTGATTCTTTGGTAGTAGTCTTAGTCAGCATATATGTTCTATTTTATTTTATTATTCAGCTATGAGTTCAATCTCTGATATACTTATGTTTATTACAGGTTACCAAAACCAACGATCCATATCCTAATGGACTTGGATTTCGATTTAGTTGAAATTCAGGCCCATTAAGGTGCAGGTTGTTATGGTAACCTGCTAATCCAAGGAAACTTCTTACATCTGTAGCATCCTTAGGTCTTTCCCAATCCTAAACTATTGTTATTTTAGAGGAATTTATAGCAATCCTCTACTCTGAGACGTTATGACAAAAGAACCTCACTTCCCTCCTCCAAAAGTGACACTTCAAAAACTCAGCCTTCAATTGGTAGTTTCTCAAAGTCTCAAGCACCACTCTCAAATGTGTCTTGTGTTCTTCTTACATCCGTGAATAGTCCAGAATATCATCGACAAACATAAGCAAAAAGTTATTTAGTTGATTTCTGAAAACATATTTCATAAGATCAAAAAAGCATATCGATGTACTGGTTAGATCGAATGGCATAACCAACCACTTATCCCAGTAGCAGACGAAATGTGGTAATCAACACACAATTTCTTTCCACTCTCAGTTGGTGGAACCCTATCGCCAAATCCAACTGAGAAAACACCTTCACACCGTGGAGCTGATCAAACAAGTCGTAGATTCATGAAAGAGGATACTTATTCTTTCTTGTCACTTTATTCAGCTCAGGATAATCTAAACAAGCCTCAAAGAGCCATCGACCTACATAGCAAATACTATAGGTACTCCCCACTCAAAAATACTAATATGATCGAACCCCCTCCTCAACAGGTCATTCACTTGCATTTTTAGTTCTTGTTTCTTTTTAGGTGACATGCGTCTCAAAGGTAAAACAACAATTCTAGTATCATTCACCAATTCGATACAAAACTCAATCTCTTTATGTAGCGGTAGTGGAGTGACCTCCTCGAATATGTTTCGGTACTCTATGGCAATATGTATTGACGACAACTTATCATGCGAGATCTCGAACAAATACATTAAGCTAACCATAACTGCATCCTCAAGCATACAACTTAACTCTAGCCTGCGCTCATCATCTATTCCTATCGTCACTAATAACCGCTCATAATCGACCACAACTTCATACCTCTATAGCCAGACCATCCCCAAGAAAATACCAATCTCACAGAACCAAAGTAATTAAAAAGCAAACACACATCCATAACTCAACAAAACAATGTCACAACAATCCATACTCAAATTGGACGAACCACCCGAAGAGTTCATCACAACCAAAGGTATGTCTACAATGTAAGGTCTCAATCCTATTTTATATACTAGGTTACTAGATATAAATGAATGTAATGCCACCGTGATAAAACATGAATAAGTATAACATAAGTAGAAAGCATACTTTGAATAGTAATGCCTTCCCCTTCTCTTTCACTAGTGAAGCACTCAATGAAGTATGAATGACATTCAAAGGATAAGCTTTCACAACTTGCATATCTTTAGCTGGCTCTTGACAATCACCCTTTATATGCTTAGTCTTATTATAGTTGAAGCACTTCTTTTCTGCACTCTTATGGTTATTGTTGAGATGATCTTTCTCCCCATACTGATAATATGTAGACTCCCATTTACACTTATTTTGAACACTTTTTCCTTGGAACTGCTTCTTGCCCTTGTTATTCCACTTTCTCTTACCACCTCTGCCCGCTTGCGGTTTTGATCCCTCCTTTGGAACAATAACAGTTTTCGGCTTTGAATATAGGTAATAGCGTCTCAAATCCTTCTTTATTATCTTCTCAAATCTCTTGTCGATATGGCCTACCGTCCTCAATCCTAAATAGTCATTTAGACCGATTATGAAATTCTCATTCTTCTTCAAGGGAGTATCGATAAATGGCAATCTCATAACATGTCGACCTCAACAACATATTCTAAAATGAACATCTCGCCTTGCTTCAAATCAGTAGACTTTGTAAACGACATCAAAGTTTGAGCAGCTCGGTAAGCTTCTCTTTGAATCAGGCTTTGAATTGTTCCCATGTAATTTGGTCCTCGGGAGCAGCATTCTTCAAGACATTCCACCGGCCCATAATCCTACCTTGAAGTTGTCGAGAGGCTAACTTCTTTTTTGATTATCCTCTAGCTCTAGGCCATCAAATATACATTCGAACATGTCTAGCCAGACTTGTACTTCTATTGTAGACACTAATGCCATAAACTGTTTGCCTCCAAAACTAGCGAAATCCATATTGAGCTCAACAATATCAGTTTGTTGCATCTACATTGGAGAACCTCCACCCGCCATAGCATTGGAAACTCCACTTTGGGCATTCTGCATCATGTTCATCATCTTGGTAGTTAAAATTGTTTGCATATTAGGATTCATAGTTGCCTTAATTCTCGCTCCTTCCTCAACTCCAAAGACAATTCTTTGTTGTGTTCCTCATGTGTTTGCTCATTCTTACAATCCATAACAAGAATGATCAGTCCCCTAAAAAGGAATACTACATAAGTGGTACTCGTGCATGCAACTCGACTAAATATATATACTATATAGTTTTGGAAACCAAAATATATAAGAAGCACACTCTCTCATATATCACTTGATCCATTCTAGAATTATATCTCCTACTCCATCTCTAATGGATCATAACAACTTAGGTTAATCGATCAACCTAGCTTTGGTACCAATTATAACGACCACCCTTCTTCTTTGATACTTAATATATAAATATCTAATATTATGAGTGTTGTAAAGAGTGTTACACCCCCGGTATCTAATACACATGTATAGTGCGTTGTAATCATACCCAACTAATGTAGGATGATTGTCAAAGGTAAAACAAATCAAACTCCAATAGATATACCTTTCATATATCTCACAAGACAGGGACAAAATATAATAATCATTGTAGACATAAAATAGGTAGACGGTAATAACTAAAATGAACCACATGATTAGAGTGCAATAGGCTCAATATAGCTATATACACAAATCACAAATTTTATACAACAAATAATAAACCTAAAAGAACTATCTCTAAATGAAAGTAACACATTATTAAAGCTTCACAATGTTACTAGTGGAATAGTAATAAGATCCAAAATATAAGTATAGATAGTGCTAACCTCCTTCTCGTCCATTGAATAGATCCATGTGCTAATCTCAGACCTGCTATCTAGTCTACTCATTTAAGAGTACCCAAGATAGTAAGAAACAGAACATAAAACCTTAAGTTAGACATCAGTTTGGTGTGGGCGATAGACAATCTTAAGAAATCATAAAACTCAATATAGTAAAATAGAAACATTAAGTATGGAGTATCATACCTGATTTGTGCCTGCATCCAGCAATTATCACATAAAATCATATATGTTATACCATCATCATCATCATATGGTATACTACAGTAAGTATAATATATGTATCAGAATACCTACAACATAAAACATCCATCAAACAACATAGCAATTAAGCTAATCATAGCAATGCAACGAGCACATAATAAACACCCAACAATAACCATCACCTAGGTCTTAGTTTGTCTCGGCTATCACCAAAGTCTTGCTCTACTCGACCATCACCAAAGTCTTGCATAACCACTAGGATGCCTCCTAATTTCTAATAACTCATACGACCATCACTAAAGTCTTGCATCACTAGCAGGATACATCCTAATCTTTGATAACTCATATGACCATCACTAAGGTTGGTGACACACCACATTGCTGCTGGATTTGGCGCTCAATCAAATACCATTGCCAAGGTAGGTCGGACCGTCACCAAGATCTAAGGTACACAGGTGAGCTTCCTCACATAATCTTGCCCCATGAAACACACATCACATCCAAAGTTATCAACGATCTCCTCTATGCATGACTCGATATCAGAACACACCATGTCCCACCACATTTCTTCATCTCATCGAACAAATACCTTGAACCATCACCAAGTCCATTTACATTTCTCACCTGAAGTACTTGACGAAAATGATTCATCCCATTATTACGTCAACGTTTGAAACATCTATAGATGTCTATCACTAATTGTAGAGCCATCGTCACTATGCCACAACATCAAAACCAAACTTAAAATGAGCATATAAACAACCACAAAACGACCCCTAGGCCCCAAAAAAACACCCAAAATTGACTCCATTAGAAATGGTCTGTCATAACCACTTCGACCAAAGAGTTAGCTGTTTTTGGATAAGTGTTTGTGCTATCCAAACCTCTCTGCATGCTTTGGTTTCCCTAAAATAACACTCTTCATTCCCTAAATTCAATAGTGAGAAGCCTAGAGTTGATTTGTTGCATCAAAAAATCACTCATTGTAAACTTCTCGAGGTGGTCTTAACATAAGTCACACAAGCTTCTCGCCTAAAGTCCAAGACCCCATAACTTGAAGTAAATCCATAAAAAGCCTAAGTGTCTGTCCCAACCTCTCGTCGCCAACTTTTTTCCTCCGCTAACACTTTTGAAAATTTTCTAAATATTAAAACCACTCATACATATTTGAAGCCCGAAGTTTTCCCCTAACTTTCCAAAAATCATACCTCAAAATCAAAGAAGTCATCCATCATCAACTTGTTTTGAGCACCACCACTGAGTTGTTTTCAACCTCACCAATACTCTACCATTTTAACTCCAATTCTCATGCAAGCAAAATATAGGGTCCCTAACCTATAAGAACAGCATATATTGGTTGCACTCAATTTCGAGCACTTTTTCTCATCCTTTTGCACAAATGATGTCCACCCTCAAAACATTTACAAACGAATTAAAATACAAGCAAATGAATTCATACAACCATTACATATCATCAATTTATCAGGCACAAGCAATCCAAACACAATTCAAACACTTAAATTATCCTAGAGTTAACTATACACAAAATGATGAGTGGTATAACAAAATAGTCAAAAACGAATCAAAATACACATTTATCTTTTGAAAACCATCCTAAAAGTGTTATTAAGGTTAGTTATAAGTTTGAAAATGTTTTATTATTAAAAAACATCATTTTTCCTTTTTTAATATATTTCTCCTTTCTTCTCTTTTCCTTTTCTAATATCTTTTCGTAAATCACTAATTTGCACTTGTACATTCATAACAACAAGCAAAAGCCCATATGGATTCGAGTGTGGTGGATTTGGAGGAGCCAACTGGATGAAAGATGGAGGGTGCTTCAAATGTGGGAGCATGGTAGAAAGTTATGAGTTGAAAGCAACGTAGTCCTTATTCCGTTGTTGTGAAAAATGAAGGATTTGTCTCAAGTGATAGGAAAAATGTTAAATTCAGTATTCCTGTAGATGCTAAGAAGGTTTTATACATGGAGGTTGTATGCAGAAGAGGGCCTAGCTATGCGAATGAGGGTGGGTTACAGTTTATTAAATCAACAGTCATGAAAGGCAAAATTAGGGAAGCTTTTTAATAAGGCAATAATTGAGGCAGAACAAAGGTGGATGCACTATGCTCTTCTTTATATCGTAGGTCCTAGACCCTATTATAAAAATCTAGAGGTTTATATAAAGAGAATATGGAAATGGAAGGTGGGCTTTCCATTCGATCAAGGGAAAATGGGTTCTTTGTTGTACATTTTAAAAGTGAAAAGGAATGTGAAAGGATTATAGATGAAGGGCTATATTTTTTTGATAAAAATCTAATTATAATGAAAATATTACACCCTGACATGAAAACATATAAAGCTTTGCTTTTGTCTATACCAGTTTTGATTAGGCTTTCTAAGCTGAGTTTCAAAGGATGAGGAGCGGAGGCAATTACTGATTTAGTTAGCACAATTGGTAATCCAATTAAAATGGATTCCCCAATGTCGAGTAGGATCCGTATCTCTTTTTCCCATGTTTTAGTGGAATTTAAGGTCGATGTGGGGTTTTCGAATTCGATTGAAGGAGTGTTTAACAAAGGGGGTCCATGTTCAAAAAATCCCCTCACTAAGATGTGAGAGATGTATATGTTTTGGGCATGTAAGAAGTCAATGTTCTATGACTAAAGCTTGGGTATTGGTAGATAAGAAGGGCTATGAGATGGATGCCTAAAAGGAAAGCGAAGATAAGTATGAAGGGAGGGAGATAAAACGTAAAACTGATGCTCTAAGTGTGCATGGGATAGTTGGGGAGGAAGGTGAAAGGAGAAGATGTCTGAAGAGCCATATAATGAAGGGAAGGAAGGAAACATGGAACAGAACAAGAACAATGTAGAGATGAGAGCAAAGGTAGGAAATGTTTGTGATGCGATGAAGGAGTTCAGTGACAGGGGAGTTAACGCGGAAGTGAAAGAGACCGTGGATAATAGGAACGGAGTAATCTAAAATGGATACTATCGGGCAGATTAGTGAGTCAATCAAATAGTTGGAAATAGCTAAGAAGACTTTGTGCTTGGAGGCGAAGGCTGAGGCAAGAGAAAAAGTACAGAAGTTGAGTGGTTGTGAGAAGAAGCTGGAGGGGAATTTGAAGATAATGAAGGCGATTTTAAAGAGGTTCAACTGGAGAATTCAAGCGAAAATAATTGTGTTGATGGTAGCCAATCAACATAACAGTTCTCAATTTGTGATGAAGAGGGGGTGCTTGATGGAGTCATCTCAAAGGATAGAGATACTTCAACCCTTGTAAACAACCAAGTAGTAGTATCTGTGTAGAACCTTTCAACAATGGGAGCATCTCATCCGGTGCACGATTCCTAAAGTGTACCAATAGATTAAGCAAAGTGTTTGTCATCATTGGATTATATGTTGAATAAAACGAGTCCTTACTCTCATAATGTTTTATCTAATAATTTTGTTTCATTTTCAGTCAATAGTAAGGTCCAAAATGTAATATTAAAAAATGTTATATGCATGCAGATCTATTAGTACTAAAATTGGGTCAAGATTATTTAGAATACTTGACTAGTGTTATACACCTAGTTAAGTATGATGATCACAAGTTAATGGATGTTAGCTTTGCATCAGAATGTCATTATGCAATTTCTGTATTTCTAATTCCTTTAATACAAAATTACAAATCATGGACGACATTGATTGTCATTAATACCTCTACTCAGGATTTCTTTCTATGAGATAGAAAAATGAAAATGAAGAAGGCCTAATCTCAAAATTTGTCCCTTTTTAGGGAGGGGTACCCTTGTATTTATAGAGGATTCCAGCTGTTGGATTGGCACCACGTATCTCTTAGAGTGGACTAATGGTGGATTGTGACCTTCAAAAGGAAAAGCTAGTGTCGCAAGGGGATTGACAAGCGATGGCTCTAATGAACTTTTGGCGAAGGCTTTGTTATATTGCTTCACGATAGCTCTAACTGCTTTTTAATATGAAGGCTTTATGGAACTTCCAATGTTAGTACTTTTACTTCATCAAATAGCCACTTCATAAGTATGTCACAATAGCTTTATCTCTTGTGTCTGAAGTTATCACATTAAAGCACCTACCAAATTGCCTTACAAATTCTTCACAATGGCTTAAAAAGGAAACTTTCTCAGCGATAGCTCTTTAGAAGATTCTCAGTGCTGGATTTTTGGAAAACTCTTAGTGATAGCATTATGGAAGACTCTTAACGATGGCTCTTTGGAAAACTCTCAACGATGGCTCTTTGGAAAACTCTTAGTAATAGCTCTATGGAGTACTCGTACCGATGACTCTATCTTTGAGGATAAAACATGATGGCTTTATTTTGTCTTCTCTTGATAGCTAGCAATCCCTTTTGTCATTATGGTCTTATAGAAACATCTCATGATAACTCTTCATGACGGCTTTTGTTTACCATTTGATGAATATAGACGACGGTTATGTTCGACTCTTCGCGATAGCTCAATCATTTTTCCTTATTAAAATCTTCGCGACACCTTCACAAGAATTATCACAACATCCTTTTGGAACTATCTTGATGGACCCACTAAACTCTTCGTGACAATTCGAAGTGAATGCTTCCTAGTGCTTTTTGGAGATTCTCCGCGATGACCTTATCAACTTCCCTTAATAACATTTATTTGTACTATTAGTTTACGTTGCCTCATTTACACACAACGAATTAATTGCTTTGTTTTGTTACTTGGAGATGGACCATGAAGTCCTTGCAGGATAACTCGTGATGGCTCCTACCATTCACGATGGCTTTAATTAAATGCGACGGCTTGCATCTGATGGCATTTTATCTATTAACTTGTTCTTAGAATTTTTGGTGTAATACTTACTCCCTTCCTTATATAAGAAGTTTCTTATGCTTTAGCTTAACTAACTTCTATCCTTGCGTTGTTCCTTTCTCATGTTATCATTCCTTGGTGCTCTATTCCTTACTGTTGATTGCTTGTGCTACTCCATCTTACTATAACTTTCACCCTTTATCATTGTGACTTTCTAAAAAAGTTTCTCAAAATGCATAGGTTTTGTAATCCTTTAAGAATATTTTTAATTTTCAATAATCATTCTTATTGAAATTAATCTTTATGGTGAAGAATTTCTCACGAACCTGCTCAAAGATACCCTTATAAAAAAAATTCTAACTTTGTTTAGGAGTCAATCGAGTGAAAACCGAAAATACACGCTTAGTAAAGTAAGATTATTTGCAAAATGAATTTTTTAATGTGAGGAAATCTACTTGAAACCTATTGAAAGTAGCTTTAATAAGATAGAAATTTTAGAGTTTTAGGAAAATGCATTTTGTCCTTTGCATGTTTTGAGTTTGGTCGTTCATCGAACCAGGAGCTCAATCCTTCTTTGGTCGGTTGATTTTGTAGTCCTTGCTTGATCATTAGAGTTTCCATTGACCATCTCCCTTGGATGGATGCTTTGACCAGGCTTGGGGGTGGCATCAAAGGCTTGATTGACCATCACTCTTTTGATGGTTGCTTTAGCCAGGCCCAAAGGCGGAACCAAAGGCCTTTTGTCTATCTTCCTTAGATGGATGCTTTGAGCAGGCCCAGTAGTGGATCAAAGGCTTAAATGATCATCACTCTTTAGATGGTTGCTTTAGCCAGGCTCGAAGGTAGAATCAAAGGCTTATCATCCATCTCCTTTGGATGGGTGCTTTGATCATGCCCAACGGTGAGATCAAAGGCTTAATTGACCATCACTGTTTGGATGGTTACTTTGGCTAGGCCTAAAGGCGAGACCAAGGATTTCTCATCTATCTCCCTTAGATGGGAGCTTTAACCAGGCCCGACATTAGGATCAAAGGATTAATTGACCGTCACTCTTTTAATGGTTTCTTTGGCCAGGCCTGAAGATGGGACTAAAGGCTTTTTATCAACCTCCCTTGGATGGGTACTTTGATTAGGTCCGACGGCGGGATCAAAGGCTTAATTGACAATCACTTTTTGGATGGTTACTATGGCCAGGGTCGAAGGCGGAACCAAAGGCATTTTGTCCATCTCCCTTGGATGGGTGTTTTGACTAGGCCTGATGATGGAGTCAAAGGCTTAATCGACCATTACTCTTTGAACGGTTGCTTTGACTATACCCGAAGGCAGGACCAAAGGCTTTTCGTCCATCTCCCTTAGATGAGTGCTTTGACCAGGCCCGACAGTGTGATCAAAGGCTTAATTGACTATCACTCTATGGATGGTTGCTCTGGCCAGGCCCAAAGGTAGGACCAGAGGCTTTTTTCCTCTTATAGATGTGAAGGATGCCCTTGTTCAATGAATCTAACCAACCTCGTAGGGCTGGAAATTAAGTTAAACGCTATCATTTCACTCCCGGGGAGAGTTATTTAGATGGGATCTTTCTTTCATCCAATAAGTCATGTTGGGTAAATTGCTTTATTCATTCCATGTTGGGAAATATGGCCTCAAGTGCTCAGCATTCCAAGTCCTTTGTATCATGTTTCCATCGGTTTACTTGAGCGATATGTTCCTGATGGGATTACTTCGTGAATGACCAATGGTCCTTCCCAGTTTGGTCTAAGGGGGTCGTTTGCAGAATCTTATGTGTTTGCTATTATTTTCCTCAAGACTAAGTCTCCTTTCTTGAATGATTTTTCTTTCACCTTTGAAATATAATATTTTGTGATTCTACATTGCTATTCTACGGTTCGAATTGTGGTCAGTCTCTTAATTCATTAAGCAAGTCAAGCGATTCTTTTTTCAACTCCTAATTCGTCTCATAGGTATAAGCAATTCTTTGACATGAGGGAATTTTGAATTCAATTGGTAGATCACTTCAAACTCAAAGGTTAAAGAGTATGGAATGTGTTCAGTAGCAGTCTTTGTAGATGTTCGATATGCCCACAAAATGAGAGGGAACTCATCCACCCAATTTCCTTTGGCTTTCCCCAATCGCTTCTTTAAAACATTCTTTATGGTTTTATCTGCTGCTTCTACCGCTCCGTTGGCTCTTAGGTAAGCTACTGATGAGAAACTTTTTATGATTATGTTCTTTTAAAAAAGTGAGTGAACTCTTTGCTCTCGAAATTGGGTTATTTGTCTAAGATGACCTTGTTCGAAGTCTGAATCTTGTTACTATATTATTAACGACAAACTTTAGAACCTTTTGGAAGTTATGTTTGGAAATGGTTCAACTTCCACCCATTTGGTAAAATAATTGATTGCTACTGCAACAAATTTTTCTCCTCCTCTTGAAATTGGAAGAGGGTCAATCAAATCAATTCTCCATACGTTAAAGGGCCATGGACTGGAAATGGTGGTTAGATTGCTAGGTGGAAGTCGTAGTATTTTAGAGAACCTTTGGCACTTGTCGCACCTATTGACATAGTTCATGGCCACCTCTATCATTCGGGGTCAATAATATCTTTGTCTCATTACATTTTTAGCTGGTGTTATTCCATTAGAATGATCTCCATGGAATCCTTCATGGACTTTCATTAGAAACCTTATACCTGTTACGGGTGTGACACATCTTAAGTAATGCATTGAATATTTGTTAGCTATGGTGTATGAGGGGGCTTCATTCCTTAGCCTTCGTGCTACATTGTTGGTCATTGAAAAACCCAATTTCATAACATAGTGAAGTTTGTTCTCATTAGGGGTAATTACAACATATCTGGCTCCTGCACCCTGTTCGTTTGATGCTCCATCAACATATAACTGCCATTTCGGTTCGAGTTTCTTTTCTTTCTCTGATTGTTCCTCGATGAATCTTGTTCATTCTATCACAAAGTCTATTAAAGATTTTCCTTTAATTAATGTCGTGGGTAGGTACTCAATATCATACCAGCTCGACTACATTCCCCATTTTGTCAACCTTCCTGATACTACGGGTTTACTTAAAATTCGCCTTAGTGGATAATTATTAGAACCTTGACTGGGTGGGTTTGGAAATAAGATCTTAGCTTCCATGCTTACAACAATAAACAATATTCTAACTTTTCTATAACCAGGTACCTAGTTTCATCATCTTTTAATCTTCTACTCATATAGTAAACTGGGAATTGGACACCATCATCATCCCTTACAAAAAATGAGCTAATTGCATGTTCTGATGCAGCCATGTATAGAAATAATTCTTCTCCTTCTTCAGGATTCGAAAGTATTGATGGCAATTCTAAATGATTTCTAATGCCCTCGTTTTCTTAATTACATCGAAAAAGGAGATACACCTTTCTGTTGCTTTAGACATAAACTGATTAAGGGATGCGATCCATCCATTTAATCTCATAACTTTCTTGCATGTTTTAGGGGGTGCCATATCCCTGATAGCTTTTATCTAGTCTGGGTTTATTTCAATTCCTTTGGCACTTACAATATATCCTACGAATTTTATGAATTAATCCAATGAGCAGTTTTGTGGATTTAATTTCATTTTATACTTCCTTAATACCTCAAACATCTCGCTCAAATCTTCTACATGATCCTCTACTTTATTAAACTTTACTGACATATCATCAACATAAACTTTATTGTTTCTCCTTATTTGATCTTTGAACATTCTGTTCACAAGTCATTGATATGTTGCCCTTGCATTCTTCAGCCTGAATGACATTACTCTGTAGCAGTACATTCCTAGTCTGTAACAAAGCTTGTATGTTGCTCGTCGGGATCAAATATCGAAATCTGGTTGTATCCTGAATAAGCATCCATAAAAGACAACATCTTATGATTGCTAGTCGCGTCCACTAGTTGGTCAATTCTAGGTAGTGGATAACAATCTTTCGGGTATACTTTGTTGAGATCCATATAATTGACGCATGTCCTCCACTTCCCACTTGATATTTTCCCTAACACTTGATTTGCCAACCAATTCGGGTAAAACGCTTCTCTTATAAATCCATTTTCCAGCAACTGTTTTACCTCTTCCTTTAATGCTGCGATGCGGGTCTTATCAAAAAACTTTTTCTTCTACCTTATTGGAACAAACTTTAGGTTGATGTTTAGTGTATGGCACATTATAGATGGATCAATTCCTTCCATGTCTGCGTGGGTCCATGAAATACATCTATACTTGAGTGCAAAAACGAGATCATTTTCTCTTTAGTTTCCTTACTTATTGGAACAAACTTTGGGTTGATGTTTAGTGTATGGCACATTACAGATGAATCAATTCCTTCCATGTCTGCATGGGTCCATGCAAATACATCTATACTTGAGTGCAAAAATGAGATCATTTTCTCTTTAGTTTCCTTACTCATTCCGTCGCTATTTTCACTATTTTTGTAGAGTCTTGATCGTCTGATTTTACTTCCTCTAAGCTTTCCATTGGTTGTGCTTTCTCTATGTCATTCCTCGAATCTATATATTGTATCATTTCCTCCAAAACCACATTCTCATCACTACTTACTTGGTTCAATTCAACATACTTCCTCTTTCTCATTTTTGAAACCACTTTCCTTGTTGATAACTTGGCGTACTACTAGAGGGAAATTTAGTTTATTTTCCTTAGATACTCATTCCCACGGACTGATAAGCAAGGGCTTTTGGTTTTGATTACATTTACTTGACTCGGGTCCATAGCAAGATCCCTTTATTTTATTAAACTGCTCAAGCGTAACAACATACATTTCACGAGAATTAAACTGTCGACTATGAATAGTTTCCCATCCTATTTTGAAAAGAAATTCGACCAACAGATATTTTAGCGATATGAAACCATCAATCTCATCAAGAGTCGGCCTTCTAAAGAAAGCATTGTAGTAGGAAGTTTGGTATATGATCACAAACAATGTCTCAAACATTCTTAAATGCGGAGGAGTGCCCACCTACACAAACAATTTAATTTGACCCACTAGAGTGTAGCCTTTATTATTGAATCCAAAGATCGGGTATAGGCTCGTTTCAAGCTTTTCCTCTAGAGTTCCCATTTGCTCAAAAGCACTTTTGAATATAATGTTTACTACGCCGCCCATATCTAATAAAACCTTGGGTACGAGTGAAAGTCCTATCTGAGCATTTATCATTAATAGAGCATTGTGGGGGTGTCGAACCCCTCTTAACTCTTGAGAATTTATCACTAGCTCTGGCATTTTGTTCACACTTTTGAAAGATTTCAATGGAGGCTCATTGTTTATTGAGCAGATCCCCTCTTTAGCCTTCTTTAAATATCTGCTTCTCGTTCCCTACTCAAACCCACAATGTGTGGTCCTCTATGGATCACATCAATATGGTTCATCGGTTGCAGTAACCCTTATGGAAGCTTGTTTTCCATGATATTAGTGTTATTGATGAGTGGCTTTTCATTACGAACAGGCTTTTGCTCGAATTTCACTTATTCTTTAAGGACCCCCTTCCTGATCGTATTCTGGATAATTCCTATCAAAACTATGTATTCATCCATTTTCTGGTTGTTTACCTTATGGTAGGCACAATAATTTCCTCCTCTGTTCGGCTCTATATTCTTCTTTGCCTTAAATGAAACCGATGAATCAAGCTCGTCTTTTGTAACAACATATATATATAGAAGATAAGCCGGTTCAGTTCGACAACATTTGCCTTAGAAAACTCTTCCCATTTCCCTATTTAATTAGCAAAATAGGATCGAAAAGTTCCTCTTCCCCCCTTGATTTCTCCTACAATAAACTATTTCATCCATTCACACAAATTTGTTTGCTTGGAAGTGGAAATCCTACAAATATCTATATCCATGAATGTATATCTCCTTCTAGAAAGGAGTATTTTCGATTAAATTGGATTTGACCGCCATTAACTTCTCTTTGTCACTTACTTTATCTGCCTTATTGGACCCCTCATTAAATTGCTTCAGATAGTCCTTTAGAAATTCTCCTAGTCTTTGTTTAATGTTAGCCAGTATGCTAGCATCGATCGTAGGGCACCTTCGAAGTACAAAATTGCATTGAAAACTCATATGAGAATTGTTCCCATGAATAAAATGTCTTCTCTCTATAGCCTCGGTACAACTTGGCGGCTGCTCCAAAAAAAGTGGTCGGAAATACCATGCAATGCACAGTGCCTGGAGTATTGTATAAGTCCATCTAACTTTTGAATGCTATCAAATGATCATCTGGATCAGTGTTTCCATCGTACCTAATAGATAGGATTTTGATATAAGAGGGCAATTGTACGGTCATAATTCTTTCAGCAAATGGTGCTCCTTTGAAGTTGTTATTAACTTTAGGACCCATTATTCTCTTTCCTCTTAATTCAGCCATGTCTTTAGCCTTGTTTGCCAAATCCCTGAAACAAGCTTCTTCATCCTCGTAATTTTCTTGCTTCGGCTTGTAATGCTTTCGCAAAGCGACACTTGCAGACTGCAATCTTGGGCTTTTATTTGGCTTTTAGGCTGAGAGATTTCTTCCTTTCTTTGTGTTCTCAAATTGCTTTTCCTAACATTCTTAATTTTCAAGTTTGACTTCATTGCCTTCTTGGGTGGAGCTAAATGTGAACATAGTCCTACACCATCGACACCCAATATACATAAGATAGTGCGCTGTTGCCGTGTCTGGCCAATGTAGGACGACCACCAAGTGTTGAAAGAAAAGAAGAGCAATCACAGAACCTATCGTATATCTCACAACACATCGAATAAAATATAATAGTCATCATAGATATAAAACAGTAGAGACAGTTAACTAAGTGATCCAAAATCTGAGCACAGATCCACAAAGTTATACAACATAGTAGTAGAACTTATACAAAACATGATTAAACCCAAATAAAATGTCTCAAAGTATAAGCAAACATAGTTTGAGGATCCATGAAGTTGCATAGTGGAATAAGCATAAGTATGTCCATATATAATACGATATACATCCACTGCGATCACCAAGACAAGCTATCTAGTCTACTAATTTAAGAGTTTCCAATTTAATAAGAAGTAAAGCATAAAACCTCGAGTTAGACAACGGTCTGGTGTGAGCGATAAATGAATCTCAAAATACTATACAAGTCGATATAGTAAGGAACAAGGTATAAGAATCGTACCTGACCCGTCCCTACAACCAAAGAGTTAGCATATACACATCATAATATGCTATTCTACTAAATACCATAAAGTATACCAACGACCTAGTATACTGCGGAACGTCTAGGCATCAATCTGCGGGACTACCAACACCATGTGACATTCCTAGAGTGACAGACGACTAGTGAAGTAAACATAAAAAACATAGCATCTGTCAAACAATACTAACTGTCATTCAATATGCTTTGGATATATGATAACTCATACGACCTTTCCATTGCTAAGGATTAATGGATAAATCCCAGTCTCCAGTATACTTGATACACTGGTTGAAGCTATTACTAGACCCATTCCACTAGTCTAGGGTAAACAGATCCATTCCACCAATCCAGGGTACCAGTCAAAGTACCTATGAGTGCACTCACAATACCCTGCTTTAAGTATAAGAGGAAACACTTCGAGTATCAGTGATCCTTTTGCATGACTTTCAAAGACCTTCTTGCTCCATCTCATTTCAATTTATCTTTGCAAGACCGTACCCCATCCCATCTTTCCACGATAGAACCATTCAACATTCTATCCAATAGTCTCCCTCAAGGAACCCACCTATGTGGATCATCGCATCTCCTTTCAACATCGAGCTACCATCATCGGAACACTTCTAGATGTCCTCATAACTAACTCTTTAAAGTTCTGAAGCTATCACATTAAAGCCCTCGACCTAGCTTCAACCTTCATCGTGATATCGCATTGCCATCAAGTGCTCTTAACAAAATCTAACCAATCCTATGCCAAGTCGTAGAGCTCTCCATCACGAGCGCAATGCAAGAAACCACATCCAAATCAGACCTCATATGCAAAAGATACTGGCAAATACCTCCGGCATGACCCAAAGACCAACTTCGCCTACATGAAGATCCACAGAGAGGTTTTTCGCCGAGTTGTTTTCCCACCGAGAGGTTTTTCTGCTGACCAAAAACTACTCAGTACCAACACCTTTTTCTTGATCCAAACTTGGTGCGACTTGAACTATGAGCTCTGCTCATGCTCCAAAGTCTCTCCTCCAAGTTTCATCCGATTCGGAGTTGTTTTGCCCAAATCGACCACCTCTTTTCCTAACTACACTAAAATACCAACAAATCATATCAAACTAACTCATCCAAGCATACATTGTAGCAAATATCATCCAAAACAATTAATTTAACTTAGAAACCATATTAAAATGCTAACTTTAATCATATTAACATGTGCAAGATAGTGAGATCACATAATCACTCACCAAATACCTCAAGTTACCACTTTTAGATCCAAACCTAATTGGACAACAAACAACCTGAATCTCAAGGTACCAAAATGATGAGCTGATGATCCTCTATGCTAATTACCCCTCAAATGAACAATTTATGCAAGTTTAAGTAGAAAAGGTGAAGTTTTTAGGTGAAAAAATGAATAATGAAGGTTAAGGAAAAATTCTGAGAAGTGAAAATCGATTCACTTCAGCCCCAACTCCCCTCTTTTGCCTCCAAACCTGAATTGGTAAAGAGTCTTGGGTTTAAGGCCCGTTAATTATTCTAATATCTGCCCAGAAGCCCTTAAACTTAAAACATCAAAATCTCTCAAACGGTAAGTCCGTTTATCTATTATGACCACTCTACGAAAAGAGAAACCATCATCCTAAAGCAATGGAAATGGTTTTAGACCCTAACTTGACTCCTACTTACATAATTTTTAGGGTCAAAATGGTCATATAAAAATTTGATAAAAATCATAGATGTGGAAAAATGTCCCTAAGAGTCATTTTTCAAAGTAATAGAGTCATATGACCTCATATGAATTAAATAATTATATTTCACAATCTTTCGATACGTAAAACACGAATCGTTACATTCGACTTCCTTCCCCTCTATTTCTTTTACTCTTTTTGATAATGATTCCTGTGAAACCAATGCTTCAATAACCTTATGCATAACCTCTAATTTCCTTTTCATAGCTTGAAGATAATCCTTCTCTTTTGACATCTCCTTAAGTGTAGACGGTTGTCCTATTTCTGTATTTCCCATATCAAAGTGAGGGATTACGTTGTCTTCGAGATGAACTGGTGTACCACCTCATCTTATGGTCGGTCTCCACCTTTCTTAATCGACTTTCCCATTACATAAATGCTACTGTCGATGACTCACAAGGCCTTGAGTTGGGCTCTCAATGAAAGAAATACTTAGTGTTAGCACTAAAATTGGGTCAAGATAATTTAGAATACTTGAGTAGTGTTATACACCTAGTGAGTATGATGAACAAGTTGATGGATGTTTGCTTTGCATCCTTGAGATGTCATTATGCAATTTCTTTACTGTCTAAGTCCTTTGTTACTAAATTACAAATCATGGATGACATTGACGACCATTAAGACTCTTAACTCAAGCTTTATTTCTAGAAGATAGAAAACATGAAAATGAAGAAGAAGGTCTAATCAGAAATTTAGTCCCTTTTTAGGGAGGGGGTACTCCTGTATTTATGGAAGATTCCGACTCTTGGATTAGTGCCACATGTCTCTTAGAGTGAACGAATGATGGATTGTGGTCTTCATAAGGAAAAGCTAGCATCGTGTGGAAATTAACAAGCGATGGCTCCAGTGAACTTATAGCAAAGGCTTTGTTATATTGCTTCACGATAGCTCTAACTGTATTTTAACCCGAAGGCTTTAGGGAATTCACAGTGTTAGCACTTTTACTTTATCAAATGGCTGCTTCTATAAGTATGCTGCGATGGCCTTATTTCTTGCGTCTAAAGTTATCACATAAAAGCTCCTAGCAAATTGCCTTACAAACTCTTCACGATGGTTTATAAAGGAAAATTTCTCGACGATAGCTCTTTGGAAGATTCTTCGCGATAACACTTTGGAAGATTCTTAGTGATAGCTCTATGGAGGACTCTTAGTGATTGCTCTTTAGAAAGCTCTTAGCGATGGCTCTTTCGAAAACTCTTAGCGATAGCTCTATGAAGGACTCTTAGCGATGGCTCTCTTTTTTAGGATAGCATGCAATAGCTTTATTATATCATCTCTTGATAGCTAGCAATGACTTTTTCATCATGGTCTCATAGAAACATCTCACGATAATTTTTGCGACGGTTTTTGTTTGCTATTTGAAGATTGCAGCAATGGCTATGTTCGACTCTTCACGATAGCTCGATCATATTGCCTTATTCAACTCTTCATGACAACTTCACAAGACTTATCACAATAGCTTTTTGGAACTATCTTGATTAACCCACTAAACCCTTTGCGATGGTTTTAAGAACACTTCCTAGTGCTTTTTAGAGATTCTTCACGATGACCCTATCAACTTCCCTTGATAACATTTATTTGTGCTATTAGTTTGTGTTGCCTCATTTATCTGTTAACTTGTTTTTGGAATTTTGGGTGTATCTAGGTCCTAGAAATTTCCAAGACTAAGGATCTAGCAGCTAGTATCTCAATGAGCCCAATAAGAAAATATAGCCAACTCTCTAATTGTGAACCGACCTTGGATCCAGACAAGCCATCAATGGCCAAGTAGGATGCCAAACGCCCCGTCAAAGGTAAAAGGAGAATAAACTCTATCAAGAAAGAACCGCTAGTTCAGAAAAACCAATAATGAGTAGACTTGGAATAGAATAAAGAGGTAGATAACCAAGGGAGGAAATTAAGAAGTTGCACCAAAAATAATACCCCATCAACTAAATGACAATAAATAATTGAAATATTAATTATCTTCATAACACTAGTAGAATACTCATAATTAGACAAGTGGTTACGAAGTATAGAGTTGATTGTTTGGGATTACCCGAGAACAAACTAAAAAGTCTAGATATTGAGAGGTTTTCCTTCCAGTTTGAAAATAAGTGGAAAATTGTTCCTAATATGGATTACTACTGGAAATGTAGATTCATGATTTTAATAAAATGCAAAATTTAAAGTCATAGAATTATTAGTAAGAGTGATCAACATATTATAATTCAATATATTAACGTTGGTGGGGCTGCATATGTCTGTTCATTTGTTTACGCTTAAAATTTTGAACATTTAAGAATGAGATTATGGGATTACTTATTGGAACATGTGTATTCTATTATTCACCCTTGGCTGCTTCTAGGAAATTATAATTATATCAGTCATGCTAATGTAAAGTTAGGTGGCAATAGTATACCGTTTAGCAAGATGATGAAGACTGAAAATTTTCTAGTTAAAGTAGGGATAAGAGAAGAGAGTATAGGAGGGATTCCAGTATTCTTGATGATCTGAGCTAGGAAATAATATCCTCCCTTATATGGATAGGGTATTCACTAGTATGCTATAGAGTCAAAAGTTTAATGGATCTGAAATAGAATATCTTCTATTTAGTTGCAACAATCATTGCCCGATCTTAATTAGATTGTGTCAAAAAGAAGATAAAGTGTTTAAAAATTTAAGATACATGAATCACTAGATGGTATATAATGACTATGAACAAGTATTTGATAATGCTAGGAGGTTAGAAGTCGAAGGACGACCTCTGTATCAGTTATGCTACAATTTGAAGTACTTGAAAGAATTCCTTAAGGAGTGGAGTTGAAACAAAAATGCTACCAGGAAAGAAATTGAACATCTTATATCTGAATGTGTAATGTTATAAAAAAGTTGGAAACTCAGCATTGTACCGAGGATGCGGTGAACCATAAGGTTCTAACAAAGAAATTTCAAGCTGCCTTATATCAGGGCAGGAGTACTTGGATACAAAGCAAAAATCCAAATGTGAGTGGTTACTATATGGGGATGAGGCTTCAGTATCCTTTCATGCTAAAATGATGAGCATAAGAAGTATGAACAACTGGGGTAGTAACATAGGAGTGAATGAGACCATTTGTGTTGATGAAACAAATTTTGAGACATGGTGAAATATTAAGAAATGCTATTCAACCAAACTTATGAACAACATTCCTTCCTGAACATAACATGCAAATATGTTCTATTCAAACATCGTAAATTTTTTTTGAATGATTCAATTGAGGAAGAGGAGGTGAAAGAAGCTATTTTCTCAGTTAAGGAATGCACTCCTCTAGTTTGGGATGGGTTCAATTCTATATTTTTTAAAATCCACTAGAATTCATTGAAATCTGATTAGGTCAACATAGCTCAAGATGTATTCGATAAAGGGAAAATGTTGAAGGTGTGTAACCATATAGTTGTTGACTTAATCAGCAAAGGTCCAAATGCCAAATCAATTCAAGAGTTTAGATCGGTTTCTTGCTACAATATGTTATTGTACAAGGTTATAACTAAAGTTCTTTGTAATAGGATGAAATAGTTCATGGATCAGCTCATCACAGAGAATCGATGCATGTTTGTTCATGGGAGATGTTAACTGAAAAATTCGTCAACCCCAAAAGTATGTAGAAAGCAGAGCAACTTCAAAGATAGACCTTGTCGAGGAAAGTCGAGGTCGTCGAGAAGAAGTATGCATTTATATCGGCTCTTGGTTTAGTCATCGATGTCATTGAAGGTTTGAGGTGGTATGCAATTCTAAGTCAATATAAAGGCTAATGTTCAAGTCAATTTGCATGGCAATAGTCAAATCAGAAGTTCAAGGAGATTTAATATGCTATGCAAGTCTCAAGTCCAAGTAAATCAATGTGTAATGTTAAACGAATATGCAAGTCATGGTCCAGATCGAGTCAAAAGGTTGTGTCCTTGTTTAATTTCCAAATCCTTATTTGTACGATTGTTCAAGTGTTACAATAGGTGTAACATCCCTTATTCTAAGGCCCAAAACTAATTGCTATAGATGTTGTAGTCATCCGTAGTTATTAATTCTCGAAGATAAAATGTAGCTATGCTAATCATATCAATAATCAAAAGCACATGAATATGAAAAAATTTCAACACAGCTTAATAACAAATCTCCACATTTCATTTTAGAATTGGTAATTCATGTTCATTACATAATCCCATTCGCAAACCCACGCTTAGAGAAATTATAATTATTACAACATACTCCAAGAACGATATATGAAGATGCCTCATTAGTTGATCAGAGTCTAATAATAGGCAATTGTACAACTTTTCCATTACATCCAAAACAACATAGCAGATAAATAGATACTCCAAATTAGCTAGAACGCCTCCTGCACATTTCCCGAAGCTTATTCATCTACTGAATAACCTTAAAACCCTTACTCTCGATCTACTCAAATGAGTACCCGAGAGTTTAAGGGAAAACAAAAAAACTTCGGGTCAGATAACAATCTGGTGTGAATAATAACCTACCATCGTGAACCAAATAGATATCTAGTGAGATCACGCCACTGCGCGGAATGGGCTTTCCCCTCATTAGTATCTTATCAAAACATAACAACCATATACTGTGCTCCTGCAACCACAATAGTTAGAACATAGAAAATAGCATTATAATCATTCAATGCATATTGGATTACCCATCCCAATTCATTAGATTATCCATCTTAATTTCAAATGAATACCCATCACAGTTTAAACTGACTATCCGTCTTAATTTATTCTAACTACCCATGTTATAATTATGTGGACTGCCCATCTCACATGTAATATTTACTAGGATTACCCCCACTACCATATTGACTACTCATCATATATGGTTCAATTATTCAAATTAAGTGGACTACCCATCATGTATATTCCATTTAATTTAAAGTGATGTGGACTATCCATCTCAGACCCCATAGTTTTCCTAGGATGACTATGAACCCTTCATTAACCTCACAGAGAATATCCATCTCCGGCCTGATGTAGACTATCCTTCTCACATCTTATGGTTTTCCTAGGATGACTATGAATCCATCACTTGGCCTTTTAACTCATGTTGCCCACATGTCTTTATTTAACCCATGTTACCCATATGTTTCTCTTTAATCCATGTTACCTACATGTTTTTCTTTAATCCATATTACCCACATGTCTAACCCATATCTACTGGTGTCTCCAATTAGTTTATTTTCCCTTATAATTTAACATTTCAAAGTAACATACATTGGTATCCCTTAATGTTTTATGTCGAAGTTTATACTCATTGGTATCCCCAATGATAGTGTCGGAGTCATAATTTAAATTAACATTGGTATCTCTAAGAATTTAAAGTCAAAAACATATAGCATATGGCTCTTCGCCATTCATTATTTTTAGTATAGAACAACATCAAAGTTCATATTTTTAAACATCATTGGTATCCCCAATGACATTGTCACAATAAAGACATAAGGCTCTCCGCCCATAATGAAGATAGGAGACATTCATGTCGCACTATGCCTCATCGACCCTTTGCACAAGGTAAAAACAAACTTAAATTCTTTTAAGTATAAAACCATGTCGAAGATAACGTTGTTGACTATCATAAATTATAGGATATTCACCTATTAAAACAAAGCTTTAACTTTTATAAGTTAGATGGCTAACCGCCGAAAATATAGGGTCTTCGACCCTTTTAAAACATTGGTTACTTCATTTCTTTAAAACATTTTTGATTCTCGCCGAAGTGGGTCTCTTCGACGCTAAAGAAAGAACTGCAACATCATTGCTAATTAATATAAGGTCATTGACTTTAGTGAATAGCAGTGATAAGGACCTCGTCGCCTTTTAAAATATTTCAGTAATCTCACTTCAGCTATTATGCCGCCAAACACATATATATAGAGGGTCGAAGTTGTAATAATGAACTTTGAAGATATTAAAATTTATGATATGTGGCATCATTTTAAAATATAGGCGAAGAGACGTCTTCGACTTTGATGAATAACGAAGATACGATATCGCCTATGATTGGTTGCCGACGATGAAGACTTCGACGTTTTAGGGATCATTCTGTAACTACCTATGTAGTTAACATATGCTTCCCACCTCATCGATGTCGTTACTTACGAAGACGGTGAGGTTTTAGGCACGACATCTGTGACGACCCGACTTTCCACTCCCGGAAAATCGCATCGACAGAAAGAAAGAAAGGGGTGAGAAATAGAAAAGAGAAGAAGAGAAAAGAAAACAACAACAGATACTCACAGCGGAAACGAAACGAAATATAATATATCACATAAATATTACATAGTATCATATACATCATCTATCAGAGTTACACAGATTACACATCACATACTAGACAGTTATAAACATCTGTCTAGTTATTACATCTCAACACAATACAGATCAATACAAAGATCAACACAGCGGAAAACTACTATCTATATCTACAACGCCGAAGCCTCCTGCTCCATTGCTCCTCCAGATTACTCGTCAAAGCTAAACCTGAATCCCTTGGCTACTCGTAAAAATTTGAGTACCCAAGAGTTTATAAAACAGAAATAAACAACTTGGGTCAGACATGGGTCTGGTGTGAGTAACAGGTTAAACTTGTTTAACTTCAAAACCTTTTGAAAGAAAAGGTATCACGTAAGACTCCCCACCAATAAATATGGGTAAGTTTTTACCTTACGCTAACCAAAACATTTGATAGGAAATTCGATTGTATTATAATAGGTCTAGGGTTTTCAAATAAATATGAAATAGCTGGAATGCTTACATCTCATGTTCCAACATAGTTGGGCACAACTAAAACGTACGGCACTTATTGGAGTTTGGATTCCATCAATGGCAGGGCTACCGGGGTACCGCCCGTCACAGTACGTGGCCTAGATCACCGTACCGAGGATCACTCCCAATCCCCTGCAACACAAGGCCGGAACATCCCTTACTGGATAATTCCCGCACAAGATACCTCACGGTTGTCATGACCAACCGCACACACTAAGTCGAAAATAGAAAGGGACATCTAGACAGTGGTCATCTTGTCCTACTTGGGTGCTACCCACTAACCTTGCTGCACCTCCCCTGTTTTAGCCATTCCCGGTTTGTGAGGCTTGAGGTTACGATTACCTTTTAAAAGAACACATCTATCTTAGAATGCTCATCGTCCACCTGACGATGTGCTGAAAGCATTCAATCCATACAAGTTCGTTCCGGGTTCGAACGAAACCGAAGGCATTATCTCGTTACACTCGTTTTGGAATCACCCTCAGAGTTAACGACAATAACCCTTGCACTCTGAATCTTTATCTCGAATCTGAAAGTACTATCTCCGTCAACTCATTACGGAATCACCCACAGAGTTATACTGACAAAGAATCGTTCTTACACCTCGAGTCTTCACTTGCTCCATTTGGATTTCACGACCTAACGTAAATTTGGATCGATGTGGTATTCGGGTCTCTAGACCTGGAAATCCGGTATACGGAAACCCGATCCCGGTCTCATCGAAATCCAAAACGTATCTTTTAAGGCCAAGTTGTTTTAAAGGTTAAAACAATTTAATTCAATTATCTTTATACACTTAGAAAGAAAATTCACAATAGATAATCAACATTATCAATATCATCAGATAATCCATATTATCACAATTCAACTAAACATCCATATCACATAGCATATATCTCATCAGAGATATCAATCAAATGCAAAGCATTTAGTATTATCTTCCATCCATAAGTAATGATCTATATCATCTCTAATTAATTTAAAGTTAATTAAATTAATTACTTTTATTTTATAAATCCTTCTTACTTAAACATTAATTAATTACAAATTAATTAATTATCCTCTAATTACCTTTTCCAATTAATCATCTTTGATTAATTATCTTTTAATTACCTTCCAGTTATTTATCTTTAATTAATTACTCAAATTAATTAACCTTAACCACTTATAGTAATTGACCTTTAATTACTTCATTAATTAATTAACTATAATTAATTAAATTAATCACTATAATTAATTATATTAAACCTTAATTAATTACATTAATTAATTACTTCATTTATTAATTATACTTAATTAATCAATCTTAATTACATCATTAATTATATTAATTAATGATCCTTAATTACAACTTAATTATTAATTACTTTAGTTAAATTAATTACATTAGGTAATTAACTTTAAATTAAACAACATTTATTAATCACCTTGATTAATCTTCAATCAGTAATTAACTACCCTTAATTACTTTCATTTACTAAATTAATTCTCCTTAATTAATTTCTTAATTAATCCCTTGATTAATTATTCAAAGTAATTAAACTTAAATTACTTTCCTTAATACATAACCATCAATTAATTACTTCCAGTAATTATCTTATTATTTACTTCCTAAATAATCATACCTTAATAATTACATTAAGTAATTATTATCAAATCATCCATTGATTATTATAAATTAATTAAACTTAATTAATTTACTTAAACTAAATCAAATTAACTTAATTAATTACAATAAGTAATTAATTTCTTAATTACTTCCATTTAGTAATTATATTTAAACAATTTCATAAATGATTATCCTTAATTAATTAATCAAATTAATTATAAAAATTAATCACATTAATTAATTATTAAATAATCTCAAACTAATGACCTTCATTAACAATTATTTAATTACTTTTCTTAAGTAATTAACTTAGATTAACCATTATTAATTTCAAATTAATAAATATTAATAACCAAATAATTAATCTCTAATTATTTAATTAATTAAGTGTTAACCATAACTTAATTAATCTTTAATTACTTATTAATTAATTCTTAATCATTAATTAATATTCTAATTTATAATCCTTAATTACAAATTAATTATTGCTTAATTAATTAACTTAAACCTTAATTAAGTTAATTTAAATCCTTAATTACTTAATTAATTAATCCAAATCATTAATTAATTAGATTATTTAAACCATTTTAATTACCCTCAAGTTTTAATGATTTTAATCTTTAAGATAAAACATTTTCTTATCAAAGGTTAAATTATCGTTCTTAAATACATTTGAAAACATCCATTTTCAAATTTACTTTTAAATTTCATTTTAAATTCTGAATTTAGAAATGAATACCAATTTGTCTTTAACAAAGTTTAAAACCAATTCAAAAACTTTTACATGTTAAAGAATTCCTATATCTTATAAAAGAACTTAAAGAATTTAAATCAAATTTATTTTTAAATTCTAAACATTTAATATACATTTAAACAATTATTAAAACAATTTAATTTAAAAACTTTCTTTTATTTTAAATCTGAGATACAGATTTAAATTAGATTCCAGATTAACTTAGGTTTAAACTTACTTGCAATTTAAAACTTAAGTTCAATTATCTAAACATTTAAGGTTGTTAAAATATTTTAATTTCAACAACTTATTTTATTTTTTAACTGAGATTCAAATTAAACTTGAATCAGATTAAACTTAGATTTAAAATTTGTTTAAATATTGCTTTAGAAATTTAAATCCAGTTTAAACAGACAGTTTTAAAGAAAAACTGGCAACATCTATTGTACTCGAGCACACCCTAGATTTACTTCGAGTCGCATCCCCTAAAACCTCGAGTCTCCCTCGAAACAACTCGAACCAAATGCGAGTAACCTGATACCTACCCTCACTGATACGAACGTGGGTTCGTGCACGTGCACCGATCATCTACACTGCTCCGGCCAACGAGGCTGACTCCGACACATCGCCATTGACACCCACAACCCCTCCGACCATCCAGATCTTACAATTCCAC
This sequence comes from Allium fistulosum, assembly GCA_030737815.1. Taxonomy (NCBI): domain Eukaryota; kingdom Viridiplantae; phylum Streptophyta; class Magnoliopsida; order Asparagales; family Amaryllidaceae; genus Allium; species Allium fistulosum. The sequence goes on from CM060903.1 coordinate 1,410,355,465, forward strand.
CCTGAAACAAAATCGAGCAAACGAACGAGTCTGAAATCCAAAACTGGAACGTTCTTCAATTCCTGGAAACTGCCTCGTCTTCGAAACCCTGACCACCAGAGGTTCTGCAACTCCGACCATGTCATCATCAACAACCAAGCTTCCCTCTCTCCAAAGCCTGAAGCACTCGATCCATTCTAGATGCCGCGATGATTGATTTTTTCCTAATCTAGTTAAACTAGGGTTAAAATCTTTGATTCAAAATCACAACTGCCTCAAAGTTTTAATTCATCTACTACTATTTTTCCCTGTAACTTCGATCATTACTCCACCACCAGAAAAGATACTGGCCACCCAAACTTCCTAGATCGACAGTTCTAACCCAAAATCCATTTTCAGTTCAAACACGAACTGTACATTCATTCCCAAACTAAAAACTATGATTCTTATCTTAAAAATCATGTTTTAGTTAAAGTGTTTAATTTATAACCCTGAATTTATAAAGTAAAAAGTTTGAGTTTTACTTTCTTTTAACATGCATTGATGTTTTTAATCTTTCAAAGACACTCAGGCTTAAATTTTGACTTAATTAAATATTTTTTTTTTACATTAGTCTATGCTAAAACAAACAATTTTTGTTTGTAAACTAAGTCCTAACAAAACTAAATCAAATGGTAAGGAATTTCAAACAGAATTCTGAACCTGGGCAAACAAAAACAATAACAGAGTACATGGTCACATATGCACACAATACATCCATTGTTTTCACAGCAAATTTCACTTATACATACATACAATACATATATACCACAGAAGTTTAACATGCAACCTTATTCATAACTTAAACCTTTAAAAATAGTGATGTTACTCACCTTTATAAAGATGAACAGAGCCTAATCTTTGAAACTGCTTTTGAATTTTAAAAACTTTGAGTTGCTGGAAAGATACTTTTGCTTTTAAAACTTGAAACTGAGAAACTTGCATTCCTTATCTTCTTTGATTTTAAACTTGAGTTGTTGAAGCTTTTAATTGCTTTGAACTACATGCATGCTTCCAGGTTGAAAAATGAATGCAGGCAGACTGGTTTCTTTTTGCAAAAGATTTGCAGTCTTCCATTAAAGATGAGTTATAGGCTTTGGTTTGAATTTGTGAAAATGAGATTACAGATTGAAAAGAGTGTTGCAGGTTGATCTTTGATTTAGAAGATGAATTATAGGTTATTGAATTTTGGTTTGAGGCATTTGATTACTGATTTCAGATTTTCAGATTTGTACTAGAGAGGGTTTGAGAAGAGTGAATTTCAGATTTGCTTAGAGTTATTTTGTGAGCTGAAATCTTTTTCTTAGTTTTGGAAAAAGAATAGAAAAAGAATGGAAGGGAGAAAGCAAATGTTTATATAAGTGAAAAATGTGGTTTATTAAAAATAAAGAAAATGATAATAAAATATGACACTTGTCATATACATTAGTTACTTAAATTACACATGTTATACAAAGCTTTGGGATAATGACATATGTCTCTTAAGTAGTTTTTACATATTTATTTATTTTAGAAGTATATAAAATGGCTTTTCTTATTTATAAAATACTTATCTATATATATACAAATTACTTTTTAAAGAAAGAAAACTAAATTTATTTATAACTAAAAGTTTATACAATTTTCTAAACTCCAAAACAATTTAAATATCTATTCTTTTGAATTTCAAAACTTAAATTCAAATTCAAGTTAAATTAGATCCTAAGATTCAATTAAAATATACAATTATTTATCAATTTAAAAATAACAATTCTATAGTCTTTTAAAATCTATTCATACAAAATTAAAAATAATATATTATACTTATTATTTGAAATTAACATATTTGATATTTAAATAATTTATATAAGAGATTATATTATCAAGTGATATTTTAAAAAGAAACAAAACAAGCCTTTTTTTGTTAACTCTTATATAATTTTAAACTTAAGTAAAAATATCTTAAGCAATTAAAGTATTTTAAAACTATAAATTTACTAATTTAAATAACTTTGAAAAGTCATATTAAATTAAATCTAAATTCCCAATTTACCCAAAGCTTCTATTTACAATATATATAAATAAATATATATATTCAAATAGAAAATATCTTATTAACTTTTAAAAGATAAAATCACCAATTAATACTAATTTAATCAGATTATTAAATTAAATTCAAATCTTATTATCAAAGATCATCAATATCAATTTAATTATTTAACAGATTATTAAATTGATATTGTTAAAATTTCCGGGATATTACATTCCTTCCCCCTTAAAATAATTTCGTCCCCGAAATTTAAACAAAGGTAATTTAATAATCTTATTAAAGATTTTAAATTTTAAAACACAAGCATATACTATCATCCATATGCTAACAACCATAGCAACCAATTCATCCAATCAATCAAATCTAACTATCCAGACAAAATTCTAGATAGAATTCCTCGAGTTTCCCCAAGTATATATATACCGGGATACTCGCTCTACAACAATCTAAACTACTAAGCTATAGATCTCCTACTCATCTAGATCTACAGAACTAAACAGAATATCAGACTACAGACGAGTCTGACTCAACAACTAAACCTTCCAGAACTGCTGATTCTAAAACCAGAGATAGATCTTACACGTACCTCTCAGAGATACATAAAACTCAATGAATTCCAATTGTCCAAACTGACAATTCAATCCTGAAAACCCAATACTTATCCAAATCAGAACACAGAAGAGATCCAAACATAACTTTACTTCACAACATCAGTAGATTCCAAACTTACTTCTCCTATCTAGAGATATACTCCAAACTGCTTTCGCTGCTCAATTCTGATCTGAGGTAGAACACAAGCACAGACTGGACAACTCATTCCAGAAATAAGGTTCACTGATCCATACATAAAACTCAGATACTTCATCAAAACTTGAGTTGCTGCACCAACTCCATCTCTAGGAAACATCCTTCAACTAGACTGAACTACCGCTACTACTCCTGGAATCCAGTCGATAAGAAAACTCAACCTTCAGATGCGGACAACTCCTGACTTCTCTGAAGACACTCAGAAAAACTCTGATAACCCAAGAGAACCCTCAAACTATCGCAAGTCACTTTTGCGATCAACCCAGCCTATTTCCAAAGAAAACTGTTCCTCTTAACAAATCAGAACAGCCCATACTTAACTATCCAATCCATCGAAGAAATGGATGCACCCTGCTGCTTCTGAATTTCACCTCCAGAAAAACTACTCAGCCTGACAACTTCCTGCCATCACAGAATACTCCGAGCTGCACTGCTGATACTGATGCCAAGGACTTTCTATCCAAAGATCTTTGAGAAACTCGAACTCCAAACCAAACAGAAATACCATGCTGAACTCAGCCATAACACTGAAACAGACACACTTCCTTAAACTCGTTCCAAAGAAAACATCTTCGGGAACATCCATCGTCACTGCATCTCATCACACAGCTACTATTACCTGAGGTATCAAGATACCATCACTTGCTTCTGTTCAACCGATAGATCCAAACTCTACTCATCCAACTTTACAGATAAACTCCGAACCTTAACAGGTTTCCTTCAGAGATTCGATGAAATCCTTCATCACAGCAAAACTTACTCGAGACAGTATTGGGTCTACAGTCTCGATAAATACACTTCCAACCTTAATTCCAACCATTGGTAGTCGTGTTTCATACACTACTACCCTATCTACCTTTATATCTTATATTGGAGAACCTGTACGGGTAACCCAACAATATAGGTAGAATATATATATATAGTTATATAAAAATTACAAATACGCTCTCTCACGATAGACAACACTCCAGAGCCTAGGTATTCACTCAACCTAATGCTTTGATACCACGTGTGACGACCCGGCTTTCCACTCCCGGAAAATCGCATCGACAGAAAGAAAGAAAGGGGTGAGAAATAGAAAAGAGAAGAAGAGAAAAGAAAACAACAGATACTCACAGCGGAAACGAAACGAAATATAATATATCACATAAATATTACATAGTATCATATACATCATCTATCAGAGTTACACAGATTACACATCACATACTAGACAGTTATAAACATCTGTCTAGTTATTACATCTCAACACAATACAGATCAATACAAAGATCAACACAGCGGAAAACTACTATCTATATCTACAACGCCGAAGCCTCCTGCTCCATTGCTCCTCCAGATTACTCGTCAAAGCTAAACCTGAATCCCTTGGCTACTCATAAAAATTTGAGTACCCAAGAGTTTATAAAACAGAAATAAACAACTTGGGTCAGACATGGGTCTGGTGTGAGTAACAGGTTAAACTTGTTTAACTTCAAAACCTTTTGAAAGAAAAGGTATCACGTAAGACTCCCCACCAATAAATATGGGTAAGTTTTTACCTTACGCTAACCAAAACATTTGATAGGAAATTCGATTGTATTATAATAGGTCTAGGGTTTTCAAATAAATATGAAATAGCTGGAATGCTTACATCTCACGTTCCAACATAGTTGGGCACAACTAAAACGTACGGCACTTATTGGAGTTTGGATTCCATCAATGGCAGGGCTACCGGGGTACCGCCCGTCACAGTACGTGGCCTAGATCACCGTACCGAGGATCACTCCCAATCCCCTGCAACACAAGGCCGGAACTTCCCTTACTGGATAATTCCCGCACAAGATACCTCACGGTTGTCATGACCAACCGCACACACTAAGTCGAAAATAGAAAGGGACATCTAGACAGTGGTCATCTTGTCCTACTTGGGTGCTACCCACTAACCTTGCTGCACCTCCCCTGTTTTAGCCATTCCCGGTTTGTGAGGCTTGAGGTTACGATTACCTTTTAAAAGAACACATCTATCTTAGAATGCTCATCGTCCACCTGACGATGTGCTGAAAGCATTCAATCCATACAAGTTCGTTCCGGGTTCGAACGAAACCGAAGGCATTATCTCGTTACACTCGTTTTGGAATCACCCTCAGAGTTAACGACAATAACCCTTGCACTCTGAATCTTTATCTCGAATCTGAAAGTACTATCTCCGTCAACTCATTACGGAATCACCCACAGAGTTATACTGACAAAGAATCGTTCTTACACCTCGAGTCTTCACTTGCTCCATTTGGATTTCACGACCTAACGTAAATTTGGATCGATGTGGTATTCGGGTCTCCAGACCTGGAAATCCGGTATACGGAAACCCGATCTCGGTCTCATCGAAATCCAAAACGTATCTTTTAAGGCCAAGTTGTTTTAAAGGTTAAAACAATTTAATTCAATTATCTTTATACACTTAGAAAGAAAATTCACAATAGATAATCAACATTATCAATATCATCAGATAATCCATATTATCACAATTCAACTAAACATCCATATCACATAGCATATATCTCATCAGAGATATCAATCAAATGCAAAGCATTTAGTATTATCTTCCATCCATAAGTAATGATCTATATCATCTCTAATTAATTTAAAGTTAATTAAATTAATTACTTTTATTTTATAAATCCTTCTTACTTAAACATTAATTAATTACAAATTAATTAATTATCCTCTAATTACCTTTTCCAATTAATCATCTTTGATTAATTATCTTTTAATTACCTTCCAGTTATTTATCTTTAATTAATTACTCAAATTAATTAACCTTAACCACTTATAGTAATTGACGTTTAATTACTTCATTAATTAATTAACTATAATTAATTAAATTAATCACTATAATTAATTATATTAAACCTTAATTAATTACATTAATTAATTACTTCATTTATTAATTATACTTAATTAATCAATCTTAATTACATCATTGATTATATTAATTAATGATCCTTAATTACAACTTAATTATTAATTACTTTAGTTAAATTAATTACATTAGGTAATTAACTTTAAATTAAACAACATTTATTAATCACCTTGATTAATCTTCAATCAGTAATTAACTACCCTTAATTACTTTCATTTACTAAATTAATTCTCCTTAATTAATTTCTTAATTAATCCCTTGATTAATTATTCAAAGTAATTAAACTTAAATTACTTTCCTTAATACATAACCATCAATTAATTACTTCCAGTAATTATCTTATTATTTACTTCCTAAATAATCATACCTTAATAATTACATTAAGTAATTATTATCAAATCATCCATTGATTATTATAAATTAATTAAACTTAATTAATTTACTTAAACTAAATCAAATTAACTTAATTAATTACAATAAGTAATTAATTTCTTAATTACTTCCATTTAGTAATTATATTTAAACAATTTCATAAATGATTATCCTTAATTAATTAATCAAATTAATTATAAAAATTAATCACATTAATTAATTATTAAATAATCTCAAACTAATGACCTTCATTAACAATTATTTAATTACTTTTCTTAAGTAATTAACTTAGATTAACCATTATTAATTTCAAATTAATAAATATTAATAACCAAATAATTAATCTCTAATTATTTAATTAATTAAGTGTTAACCATAACTTAATTAATCTTTAATTACTTATTAATTAATTCTTAATCATTAATTAATATTCTAATTTATAATCCTTAATTACAAATTAATTATTGCTTAATTAATTAACTTAAACCTTAATTAAGTTAATTTAAATCCTTAATTACTTAATTAATTAATCCAAATCATTAATTAATTAGATTATTTAAACCATTTTAATTACCCTCAAGTTTTAATGATTTTAATCTTTAAGATAAAACATTTTCTTATCAAAGGTTAAATTATCGTTCTTAAATACATTTGAAAACATCCATTTTCAAATTTACTTTTAAATTTCATTTTAAATTCTGAATTTAGAAATGAATACCAATTTGTCTTTAACAAAGTTTAAAACCAATTCAAAAACTTTTACATGTTAAAGAATTCCTATATCTTATAAAAGAACTTAAAGAATTTAAATCAAATTTATTTTTAAATTCTAAACATTTAATATACATTTAAACAATTATTAAAACAATTTAATTTAAAAACTTTCTTTTATTTTAAATCTGAGATACAGATTTAAATTAGATTCCAGATTAACTTAGGTTTAAACTTACTTGCAATTTAAAACTTAAGTTCAATTATCTAAACATTTAAGGTTGTTAAAATATTTTAATTTCAACAACTTATTTTATTTTTTAACTGAGATTCAAATTAAACTTGAATCAGATTAAACTTAGATTTAAAATTTGTTTAAATATTGCTTTAGAAATTTAAATCCAGTTTAAACAGACAGTTTTAAAGAAAAACTGGCAACATCTATTGTACTCGAGCACACCCTAGATTTACTTCGAGTCGCATCCCCTAAAACCTCGAGTCTCCCTCGAAACAACTCGAACCAAATGCGAGTAACCTGATACCTACCCTCACTGATACGAACGTGGGTTCGTGCACGTGCACCGATCATCTACACTGCTCCGGCCAACGAGGCTGACTCCGACACATCGCCATTGACACCCACAACCCCTCCGACCATCCAGATCTTACAATTCCACCCTGAAACAAAATCGAGCAAACGAACGAGTCTGAAATCCAAAACCCGAACGTTCTTCAATTCCTGGAAACTGCCTCGTCTTCGAAACCCTGACCACCAGAGGTTCTGCAACTCCGACCATGTCATCATCAACAACCAAGCTTCCCTCTCTCCAAAGCCTGAAGCACTCGATCCATTCTAGATGCCGCGATGATTGATTTTTTCCTAATCTAGTTAAACTAGGGTTAAAATCTTTGATTCAAAATCACAACTGCCTCAAAGTTTTAATTCATCTACTACTATTTTTCCTTGTAACTTCGATCATTACTCCACCACCAGAAAAGATACTGGCCACCCAAACTTCCTAGATCGACAGTTCTAACCCAAAATCCATTTTCAGTTCAAACACGAACTGTACATTCATTCCCAAACTAAAAACTATGATTCTTATCTTAAAAATCATGTTTTAGTTAAAGTGTTTAATTTATAACCCTGAATTTATAAAGTAAAAAGTTTGAGTTTTACTTTCTTTTAACATGCATTGATGTTTTTAATCTTTCAAAGACACTCAGGCTTAAATTTTGACTTAATTAAATATTTTTTTTACATTAGTCTATGCTAAAACAAACAATTTTTGTTTGTAAACTAAGTCCTAACAAAACTAAATCAAATGGTAAGGAATTTCAAACAGAATTCTGAACCTGGGCAAACAAAAACAATAACAGAGTACATGGTCACATATGCACACAATACATCCATTGTTTTCACAGCAAATTTCACTTATACATACATACAATACATATATACCACAGAAGTTTAACATGCAACCTTATTCATAACTTAAACCTTTAAAAATAGTGATGTTACTCACCTTTATAAAGATGAACAGAGCCTAATCTTTGAAACTGCTTTTGAATTTTAAAAACTTTGAGTTGCTGGAAAGATACTTTTGCTTTTAAAACTTGAAACTGAGAAACTTGCATTCCTTATCTTCTTTGATTTTAAACTTGAGTTGTTGAAGCTTTTAATTGCTTTGAACTACATGCATGCTTCCAGGTTGAAAAATGAATGCAGGCAGACTGGTTTCTTTTTGCAAAAGATTTGCAGTCTTCCTTTAAAGATGAGTTATAGGCTTTGGTTTGAATTTGTGAAAATGAGATTACAGATTGAAAAGAGTGTTGCAGGTTGATCTTTGATTTAGAAGATGAATTATAGGTTATTGAATTTTGGTTTGAGGCATTTGATTACTGATTTCAGATTTTCAGATTTGTACTAGAGAGGGTTTGAGAAGAGTGAATTTCAGATTTGCTTAGAGTTATTTTGTGAGCTGAAATCTTTTTCTTAGTTTTGGAAAAAGAATAGAAAAAGAATGGAAGGGAGAAAGCAAATGTTTATATAAGTGAAAAATGTGGTTTATTAAAAATAAAGAAAATGATAATAAAATATGACACTTGTCATATACATTAGTTACTTAAATTACACATGTTATACAAAGCTTTAGGATAATGACATATGTCTCTTAAGTAGTTTTTACATATTTATTTATTTTAGAAGTATATAAAATGGCTTTTCTTATTTATAAAATACTTATCTATATATATACAAATTACTTTTTAAAGAAAGAAAACTAAATTTATTTATAACTAAAAGTTTATACAATTTTCTAAACTCCAAAACAATTTAAATATCTATTCTTTTGAATTTCAAAACTTAAATTCAAATTCAAGTTAAATTAGATCCTAAGATTCAATTAAAATATACAATTATTTATCAATTTAAAAATAACAATTCTATAGTCTTTTAAAATCTATTCATACAAAATTAAAAATAATATATTATACTTATTATTTGAAATTAACATATTTGATATTTAAATAATTTATATAAGAGATTATATTATCAAGTGATATTTTAAAAAGAAACAAAACAAGCCTTTTTTTGTTAACTCTTATATAATTTTAAACTTAAGTAAAAATATCTTAAGCAATTAAAGTATTTTAAAACTATAAATTTACTAATTTAAATAACTTTGAAAAGTCATATTAAATTAAATCTAAATTCCCAATTTACCCAAAGCTTCTATTTACAATATATATAAATAAATATATATATTCAAATAGAAAATATCTTATTAACTTTTAAAAGATAAAATCACCAATTAATACTAATTTAATCAGATTATTAAATTAAATTCAAATCTTATTATCAAAGATCATCAATATCAATTTAATTATTTAACAGATTATTAAATTGATATTGTTAAAATTTCCGGGATATTACATTCCTTCCCCCTTAAAATAATTTCGTCCCCGAAATTTAAACAAAGGTAATTTAATAATCTTATTAAAGATTTTAAATTTTAAAACACAAGCATATACTATCATCCATATGCTAACAACCATAGCAACCAATTCATCCAATCAATCAAATCTAACTATCCAGACAAAATTCTAGATAGAATTCCTCGAGTTTCCCCAAGTATATATATACCGGGATACTCGCTCTACAACAATCTAAACTACTAAGCTATAGATCTCCTACTCATCTAGATCTACAGAACTAAACAGAATATCAGACTACAGACGAGTCTGACTCAACAACTAAACCTTCCAGAACTGCTGATTCTAAAACCAGAGATAGATCTTACACGTACCTCTCAGAGATACATAAAACTCAATGAATTCCAATTGTCCAAACTGACAATTCAATCCTGAAAACCCAATACTTATCCAAATCAAAACACAGAAGAGATCCAAACATAACTTTACTTCACAACATCAGTAGATTCCAAACTTACTTCTCCTATCCAGAGATATACTCCAAACTGCTTTCGCTGCTCAATTCTGATCTGAGGTAGAACACAAGCACAGACTGGACAACTCATTCCAGAAATAAGGTTCACTGATCCATACATAAAACTCAGATACTTCATCAAAACTTGAGTTGCTGCACCAACTCCATCTCTAGGAAACATCCTTCAACTAGACTGAACTACCGGTACTACTCCTGGAATCCAGTCGATAAGAAAACTCAACCTTCAGATGCGGACAACTCCTGACTTCTCTGAAGACACTCAGAAAAACTCTGATAACCCAAGAGAACCCTCAAACTATCGCAAGTCACTTTTGCGATCAACCCAGCCTATTTCCAAAGAAAACTGTTCCTCTTAACAAATCAGAACAGCCCATACTTAACTATCCAATCCATCAAAGAAATGGATGCACCCTGCTGCTTCTGAATTTCACCTCCAGAAAAACTACTCAGCCTGACAACTTCCTGCCATCACAGAATACTCCGAGCTGCACTGCTGATACTGATGCCAAGGACTTTCTATCCAAAGATCTTTGAGAAACTCGAACTCCAAACCAAACAGAAATACCATGCTGAACTCAGCCATAACACTGAAATAGACACACTTCCTTAAACTCGTTCCAAAGAAAACATCTTCGGGAACATCCATCGTCACTGCATCTCATCACACAGCTACTATTACCTGAGGTATCAAGATACCATCACTTGCTTCTGTTCAACCGATAGATCCAAACTCTACTCATCCAACTTTACAGATAAACTCCGAACCTTAACAGGTTTCCTTCAGAGATTCGATGAAATCCTTCATCACAGCAAAACTTACTCGAGACAGTATTGGGTCTACAGTCTCGATAAATACACTTCCAACCTTAATTCCAACCATTGGTAGTCGTGTTTCATACACTACTACCCTATCTACCTTTATATCTTATATTGGAGAACCTGTACGGGTAACCCAACAATATAGGTAGAATATATATATAGTTATATAAAAATTACAAATACGCTCTCTCACGATAGACAACACTCCAGAGCCTAGGTATTCACTCAACCTAATGCTTTGATACCACGTGTGACGACCCGGCTTTCCACTCCCGGAAAATCGCATCGACAGAAAGAAAGAAAGGGGTGAGAAATAGAAAAGAGAAGAAGAGAAAAGAAAACAACAACAGATACTCACAGCGGAAACGAAACGAAATATAATATATCACATAAATATTACATAGTATCATATACATCATCTATCAGAGTTACACAGATTACACATCACATACTAGACAGTTATAAACATCTGTCTAGTTATTACATCTCAACACAATACAGATCAATACAAAGATCAACACAGCGGAAAACTACTATCTATATCTACAACGCCGAAGCCTCCTGCTCCATTGCTCCTCCAGATTACTCGTCAAAGCTAAACCTGAATCCCTTGGCTACTCGTAAAAATTTGAGTACCCAAGAGTTTATAAAACAGAAATAAACAACTTGGGTCAGACATGGGTCTGGTGTGAGTAACAGGTTAAACTTGTTTAACTTCAAAACCTTTTGAAAGAAAAGGTATCACGTAAGACTACCCACCAATAAATATGGGTAAGTTTTTACCTTACGCTAACCAAAACATTTGATAGGAAATTCGATTGTATTATAATAGGTCTAGGGTTTTCAAATAAATATGAAATAGCTGGAATGCTTACATCTCACGTTCCAACATAGTTGGGCACAACTAAAACGTACGGCACTTATTGGAGTTTGGATTCCATCAATGGCAGGGCTACCGGGGTACCGCCCGTCATAGTACGTGGCCTAGATCACCGTACCAAGGATCACTCCCAATCCCCTGCAACACAAGGCCGGAACATCCCTTACTGGATAATTCCCGCACAAGATACCTCACGGTTGTCATGACCAACCGCACACACTAAGTTGAAAATAGAAAGGGACATCTAGACAGAGGTCATCTTGTCCTACTTGGGTGCTACCCACTAACCTTGCTGCACCTCCCCTGTTTTAGCCATTCCCGGTTTGTGAGGCTTGAGGTTACGATTACCTTTTAAAAGAACACATCTATCTTAGAATGCTCATCGTCCACCTGACGATGTGCTGAAAGCATTCAATCCATACAAGTTCATTCCGGGTTCGAACGAAACCGAAGGCATTATCTCGTTACACTCGTTTTGGAATCACCCTCAGAGTTAACGACAATAACCCTTGCACTCTGAATCTTTATCTCGAATCTGAAAGTACTATCTCCGTCAACTCATTACGGAATCACCCACAGAGTTATACTGACAAAGAATCGTTCTTACACCTCGAGTCTTCACTTGCTCCATTTGGATTTCACGACCTAACGTAAATTTGGATCGATGTGGTATTCGGGTCTCCAGACCTGGAAATCCGGTATACGGAAACCCGATCCCGGTCTCATCGAAATCCAAATCGTATCTTTTAAGGCCAATTTATTTTAAAGGTTAAAACAATTTAATTCAATTATCTTTATACACTTAGAAAGAAAATTCACAATAGATAATCAACATTATCAATATCATCAGATAATCCATATTATCACAATTCAACTAAACATCCATATCACATAGCATATATCTCATCAGAGATATCAATCAAATGCAAAGCATTTAGTATTATCTTCCATCCATAAGTAATGATCTATATCATCTCTAATTAATTTAAAGTTAATTAAATTAATTACTTTTATTTTATAAATCCTTCTTACTTAAACATTAATTAATTACAAATTAATTAATTATCCTCTAATTACCTTTTCCAATTAATCATCTTTGATTAATTATCTTTTAATTACCTTCCAGTTATTTATCTTTAATTAATTACTCAAATTAATTAACCTTAACCACTTATAGTAATTGACCTTTAATTACTTCATTAATTAATTAACTATAATTAATTAAATTAATCACTATAATTAATTATATTAAACCTTAATTAATTACATTAATTAATTACTTCATTTATTAATTATACTTAATTAATCAATCTTAATTACATCATTAATTATATTAATTAATGATCCTTAATTACAACTTAATTATTAATTACTTTATTTAAATTAATTACATTAGGTAATTAACTTTAAATTAAACAACATTTATTAATCACCTTGATTAATCTTCAATCAGTAATTAACTACCCTTAATTACTTTCATTTACTAAATTAATTCTCCTTAATTAATTTCTTAATTAATCCCTTGATTAATTATTCAAAGTAATTAAACTTAAATTACTTTCCTTAATACATAACCATCAATTAATTACTTCCAGTAATTATCTTATTATTTACTTCCTAAATAATCATACCTTAATAATTACATTAAGTAATTATTATCAAATCATCCATTGATTATTATAAATTAATTAAACTTAATTAATTTACTTAAACTAAATCAAATTAACTTAATTAATTACAATAAGTAATTAATTTCTTAATTACTTCCATTTAGTAATTATATTTAAACAATTTCATAAATGATTATCCTTAATTAATTAATCAAATTAATTATCAAAATTAATCACATTAATTAATTATTAAATAATCTCAAACTAATGACCTTCATTAACAATTATTTAATTACTTTTCTTAAGTAATTAACTTAGATTAACCATTATTAATTTCAAATTAATAAATATTAATAACCAAATAATTAATCTCTAATTATTTAATTAATTAAGTGTTAACCATAACTTAATTAATCTTTAATTACTTATTAATTAATTCTTAATCATTAATTAATATTCTAATTTATAATCCTTAATTACAAATTAATTATTGCTTAATTAATTAACTTAAACCTTAATTAAGTTAATTTAAATCCTTAATTACTTAATTAATTAATCCAAATCATTAATTAATTAGATTATTTAAACCATTTTAATTACCCTCAAGTTTTAATGATTTTAATCTTTAAGATAAAACATTTTCTTATCAAAGGTTAAATTATCATTCTTAAATACATTTGAAAACATCCATTTTCAAATTTACTTTTAAATTTCATTTTAAATTCTGAATTTAGAAATGAATACCAATTTGTCTTTAACAAAGTTTAAAACCAATTCAAAAACTTTTACATGTTAAAGAATTCCTATATCTTATAAAAGAACTGAAAGAATTTAAATCAAATTTATTTTTAAATTCTAAACATTTAATATACATTTAAACAATTATTAAAACAATTTAATTTAAAAACTTTCTTTTATTTTAAATCTGAGATACAGATTTAAATTAGATTCCAGATTAACTTAGGTTTAAACTTACTTGCAATTTAAAACTTAAGTTCAATTATCTAAACATTTAAGGTTGTTAAAATATTTTAATTTCAACAACTTATTTTATTTTTTAACTGAGATTCAAATTAAACTTGAATCAGATTAAACTTAGATTTAAAATTTGTTTAAATATTGCTTTAGAAATTTAAATCCAGTTTAAACAGACAGTTTTAAAGAAAAACTGGCAACATCTATTGTACTCGAGCACACCCTAGATTTACTTCGAGTCGCATCCCCTAAAACCTCGAGTCTCCCTCGAAACAACTCGAACCAAATGCGAGTAACCTGATACCTACCCTCACTGATACGAACGTGGGTTCGTGCACGTGCACCGATCATCTACACTGCTCCGGCCAACGAGGCTGACTCCGACACATCGCCATTGACACCCACAACCCCTCCGACCATCCAGATCTTACAATTCCACCCTGAAACAAAATCGAGCAAACGAACGAGTCTGAAATCCAAAACTGGAACGTTCTTCAATTCCTGGAAACTGCCTCGTCTTCGAAACCCTGACCACCAGAGGTTCTGCAACTCCGACCATGTCATCATCAACAACCAAGCTTCCCTCTCTCCAAAGCCTGAAGCACTCGATCCATTCTAGATGCCGCGATGATTGATTTTTTCCTAATCTAGTTAAACTAGGGTTAAAATCTTTGATTCAAAATCACAACTGCCTCAAAGTTTTAATTCATCTACTACTATTTTTCCCTGTAACTTCGATCATTACTCCACCACCAGAAAAGATACTGGCCACCCAAACTTCCTAGATCGACAGTTCTAACCCAAAATCCATTTTCAGTTCAAACACGAACTGTACATTCATTCCCAAACTAAAAACTATGATTCTTATCTTAAAAATCATGTTTTAGTTAAAGTGTTTAATTTATAACCCTGAATTTATAAAGTAAAAAGTTTGAGTTTTACTTTCTTTTAACATGCATTGATGTTTTTAATCTTTCAAAGACACTCAGGCTTAAATTTTGACTTAATTAAATATTTTTTTTTTACATTAGTCTATGCTAAAACAAACAATTTTTGTTTGTAAACTAAGTCCTAACAAAACTAAATCAAATGGTAAGGAATTTCAAACAGAATTCTGAACCTGGGCAAACAAAAACAATAACAGAGTACATGGTCACATATGCACACAATACATCCATTGTTTTCACAGCAAATTTCACTTATACATACATACAATACATATATACCACAGAAGTTTAACATGCAACCTTATTCATAACTTAAACCTTTAAAAATAGTGATGTTACTCACCTTTATAAAGATGAACAGAGCCTAATCTTTGAAACTGCTTTTGAATTTTAAAAACTTTGAGTTGCTGGAAAGATACTTTTGCTTTTAAAACTTGAAACTGAGAAACTTGCATTCCTTATCTTCTTTGATTTTAAACTTGAGTTGTTGAAGCTTTTAATTGCTTTGAACTACATGCATGCTTCCAGGTTGAAAAATGAATGCAGGCAGACTGGTTTCTTTTTGCAAAAGATTTGCAGTCTTCCTTTAAAGATGAGTTATAGGCTTTGGTTTGAATTTGTGAAAATGAGATTACAGATTGAAAAGAGTGTTGCAGGTTGATCTTTGATTTAGAAGATGAATTATAGGTTATTGAATTTTGGTTTGAGGCATTTGATTACTGATTTCAGATTTTCAGATTTGTACTAGAGAGGGTTTGAGAAGAGTGAATTTCAGATTTGCTTAGAGTTATTTTGTGAGCTGAAATCTTTTTCTTAGTTTTGGAAAAAGAATAGAAAAAGAATGGAAGGGAGAAGCAAATGTTTATATAAGTGAAAAATGTGGTTTATTAAAAATAAAGAAAATGATAATAAAATATGACACTTGTCATATACATTAGTTACTTAAATTACACATGTTATACAAAGCTTTAGGATAATGACATATGTCTCTTAAGTAGTTTTTACATATTTATTTATTTTAGAAGTATATAAAATGGCTTTTCTTATTTATAAAATACTTATCTATATATATACAAATTACTTTTTAAAGAAAGAAAACTAAATTTATTTATAACTAAAAGTTTATACAATTTTCTAAACTCCAAAACAATTTAAATATCTATTCTTTTGAATTTCAAAACTTAAATTCAAATTCAAGTTAAATTAGATCCTAAGATTCAATTAAAATATACAATTATTTATCAATTTAAAAATAACAATTCTATAGTCTTTTAAAATCTATTCATACAAAATTAAAAATAATATATTATACTTATTATTTGAAATTAACATATTTGATATTTAAATAATTTATATAAGAGATTATATTATCAAGTGATATTTTAAAAAGAAACAAAACAAGCCTTTTTTTGTTAACTCTTATATAATTTTAAACTTAAGTAAAAATATCTTAAGCAATTAAAGTATTTTAAAACTATAAATTTACTAATTTAAATAACTTTGAAAAGTCATATTAAATTAAATCTAAATTCCCAATTTACCCAAAGCTTCTATTTACAATATATATAAATAAATATATATATTCAAATAGAAAATATCTTATTAACTTTTAAAAGATAAAATCACCAATTAATACTAATTTAATCAGATTATTAAATTAAATTCAAATCTTATTATCAAAGATCATCAATATCAATTTAATTATTTAACAGATTATTAAATTGATATTGTTAAAATTTCCGGGATATTACAACATCATTATATATGCGGGGAGATAATAGGCAGTGTGGCATCAATATAATTAATCGAAAAAACTGATTTCTTACCAATTAAATTAATAGATTTTTACCAAATCTAATTTCTTTTCCAATTCCCATTGGATAAAAACAACTTTTAACATTTTCTTTTCATAAAAACTGCCACATGAGATTTACAAGTTCTGAATTTTTTATCAAACTTAATTAATTAATATCCATAATTAATTAACATTTAAAATGCTTATCTAGCCTAACATATTCACAATAAATCAAAATCATCCGGGAATAATCCTGAAAATTCATAGAAATTAGAGAATATCTTTCTCTTTAAGAAATTAAAATTTCAGAGTCAAAAACCATATTTAATTATTTTAAATAGATCAAACCCAAAATTAAGCAATTTCCTCCTTAAAAAATTCATAAAATATTTATTCTGCCTTGGAAAATTATGATATTAAAAAGCCATCTCCAAAATATTATTTTACATCAAATATTCGAAAATCAAGTCGTTTGGAGATTAAAAACTTAGGTTTTACCTTAAAATCCATTTAAATAATTTCATAAAAATCCCATAATTTATTGTTCTACCCAAACAATAACAATCAACCAAACATAGTATAAACCAACACAATAATTCGAGTATTACCCATATCCGAATTCCAAAGCAATTGAAGAGATGGACTCTTATTATTCACCTTATATTTAGATATTGAAGTTGAGATTTGATTGAGCTTTAGTATCCCTCAGCTTCTTCCCCTTGAATCCCTAGATTTCAATCTCTATAACTTGAGTTATGGCCGGCCTTGGTATTTTCTTTTGATTGTTTGAGTCTATAAAAATGAGAATGGTATGAGGGAGAGAGGGTTTAAAGGTTAAAGGACGGATCTACCTATTTTGCCTCCCTCATATTTCTCTTATATGTTAAGTTTAAACATTCCCTTAATTAATTAAGGCACTACCTTACTAGGTTTCAAATCTCACTCCCCGTAACCAATTACATTATTCTATTTAATCTACGAAATTAAATATCATGAATAATGTTTAAATAAAAATAGGGGTGTTACAAGCTCCCCTCAAAGAATTTCGTCCTCAAAATTCGGTAAGGACTACAAAACAAGCATATCAAACATGCAAACAATGTTAGTATATCCTACCAACTATCTAGTCTATGTATAACAAATATAGAACATTCCACCACAACAGCTCAGGATAAGTATCCCTTATCCTGTCATCTATCTCCCAAGTACAATCTTTCTCATTGTCACTCCACTGGACTTTCACTAATTAGACCGCCTTTTTCCTTAACTTCTTTTTATCTCTCGCTACAACCCAAACTAGTTGTCTTACAAAAGTTAGATCTAGTTCTACTACTAAATCTTCCAATGATGTCAGAGCAATAGTAGTCTTTGGATCATGCACAAACTTACGAAGATGAGAAACATGAAATACATTATGGACACCTACCAAACTACTCGATATGTTAGTTTTCTGATCCTCTCTATAATAAGGAATGGACCAAGATATCTCGGTGCCAGTTTCCCTGACTTCCTAAATCATACCACACCCTTCATTGGTGATACTTTGATAAAAACATGGTCTCAAACTGAGAACTCAAGATACTTATGCCTCTTATCTGCGTAACTTTTCTTCCTAGACTGAGCTCCTCTCATCCTATACCGGATTAACTCAATCTTCCCTATGGCTTCTCTCTTCATATCTGGACATTGGACTAATCTATCTCCGGTCTCTAACCAACATATTGGTGATTTTTCATGGCCTTCCGTATAAAGCTTCAAAAGGCGTCATTCCTATACTAGTTTGATAACTATTACTATAGGAAAACTCAACCAAGTATAAATGGTCTTCCCATGACCCACCAAAATCTAGTACACAAACTCTTAACAAATCCTCGAGTACCCTATTAACTCTTTTTGTCTGCCCGTTTGTCTGAGGATGATAAGTGGTACTCATCTTAAGCTTGGTACCCAACACTTCCGAAAGACTCTTCCAGAATTTACTAGAGAACAAGGCATCTCTATCATTGACTATACTACTAGGAATCCCATGCGGTCTAACTATGTTCTTCATCAATAACTTAGCCAAAACAGGCGCCATCCTGGTTGACTTAAAAGGAAAAAAATGGGCACTCTTGGTCAATCTATCTACCACAATCCATATTAAAAACATGGGTCAGACATAAAACTTGGTATGAGTAATACTTTACCCTAATTAACAAATCATATAGTGAGACATGCCCTAAAACACGAAATGGGTTTTCCCTTACGATTCCAATCATCATCAATTACTTCATGCTATGTAATGAGATCATAACATAATCATACCGGAGTCATCAATTCACCATAAATGAGAGATGTCCTTCACACCACTTATGATTAGTTCCTATAATCAGTTTGTTTTAAATTGCGAAATAGGCCTCATTCCTACTGGTTTTAACAATACGGTAACCTTTGGTTAACGCTTAGGTGTTTTATCCATTTCTTCCAATTTTATAGTGAACGGATAGTTAGATTTCCACAAAGGCCTCATGCACTCGTCCTTGTATATTGTCGTGAAAAGACATCATCATGCTACAAAATCCTTATACCCTCATTCTCGTATAATGTCGTGAATTGACACTTGGATGCTATGAAAGACTTATACCATCGTTCTTGTATATTGTCATGAACAAATATTTGGATGCTATGCAAGACTTATTCTTTCATTCTTATATAATATCATGAACGGATATAGGTTTTCCATGAAGACCTTCCACCATCATTGCCAAATTAAATGTCGTGTTTAGACATCTGGTAGCCACTGAGGCCTTCCATTAACATTACCAAATAATATCACGTTCAGACATTTGGTAGCCAATAAGATCTTCCAATAACGTTACAAAATATTATGTTGTGTTTAGAAATTTTATAGCCACCGAGGCCTCATACTTACTTTTCCATTATTTCTATTGATTAAACTTAACATCTTATAGCCTACTTAAGATTAGTTTCAAATTTTAATTATTTGAAAAGTTATTTTAACTTATTATTCTCTATGGCCATTTCATCTCTAAGTGATTCTCGACCATAAGTTTGAGAGGTGGCTTCCAAAGTGTTACATTACTTCACATAGAATTTCTTAGCATTATCAACTATCTCATATTTACATTACACATATCACGTGTTAACATTACCCTAGCTATCACAAGTTGGGTTTGCTTTGGCTATCACTGGTTTACACACCCTAGCTATCGAACATTGATACACTCTAGGGCTATCGAAAGTTGATATACTCTAGGGCTATCGCAAGTTGATCAGTGATTAAATATCACATGTTGACCTCTTAGAGCTATCACAAGTTGATATACCCTAGCTATCACAGTTTGATGGTTATAAGAGCTATCGCATATTGACCTCGATCATCGCATTACATGTTGACGTCTCTATTATCTATCATAAGTTGAGCTTTCATTAGCTATCGCAAGTTGGCAATAATTATCGCAAGTTGATGTGGCATTTCAGTAATTAACTTGAAAATGGTGTTATTTCCCAAGAAACAACTTATTTTTCACTTAACTCGTATACATATTGAATATCATTTGTTTAGCAAATCCTTAACTGTTTTCTTTTCAGAATTTATTCCTTATTTTCTTAATTAATTAACTAATTTCCCTTTAGTAATTAACTTTTTCCTTTGCTAAGCGATTCACAACAATTCGAAAACTCATGGAAAATCCTAAAAATTCCTTGAAAGTCCAAATTATCTTACTTTACCATATTTAAAATTTTTGGGCCAAATTATTATTTGTAATATTTGAAATAAATTTCTTGAAATTTAGCCTTTTCTTAACTTAGAAAGTTCGATATAATTTCAAATAATTTAAAAAAATTATGAAACTAAAAACTCATCTCCATATTATCATTTTAAGCATCATATTCAAGTGATTTAGAGAAGGTTTGATTCATGTTTTTTCCATAACACATCCAAAATCAACATCTTTATATATTAGTTCATTATCCTTTAAAACATCACAAACACAAAAAACATACCCATACAGGTTTAGAAGGTTTTAGAGAAAAAATTACTCACCTTCGTTTAATTAGAAGTTGATTAAAAGCTTTATGTTCTATTATGGATGGATGCTTCTTTCTCTTCTTTAGTTTTCGTTCTTCCTCCTTGAAAGAAGCCAGCATTAATTTTATTTTTTTCTTTGTTCTTTGAGTTAGTAGAGAATAAATGAAAGGCAGGAGGGTTAGTGGATTAGTAATTTGGCCTTTGGGATAAAACCCCATTTTAGCCTATTCTTATTAATTCCCTTAGCTCTTTATCTTAAGTCCATCCCCTTTTAATTAACTTGGATTCATTTTATTTCATAGATTATCTTAATTAATCAATATTTAAATAATTTTTCATATTATGGTACTCCAAAATATAGGGTGTTACAGCCTCCTCACCTTATAAGAATTTCATCCTCAAAATTTTGGGTAGGTTAAAGACAACAATAATTAAAACAATGTACACATGGTACAATAATTGCACTAGTTTCCCACTAATTTAAATCATCAATCCCGGTGTATTATTATCACTATTAACCCATAATCATATCATATCACAAAATCATACTAGTGTCACAACTAGTCATACATCAAAACATACATGCCTGATTATACATGTCAAAAAAATTGAGATAGAGATTTCTAATTTTATCCTCTACCACCCAAGTACGATCACCGACATCGTCACTCCAGTAGACATGAACAAGTTTGATAACTTTGTTCCTGGACTCTTTCATTTCATGACCTACACTTCCCTTTGTTCATCCAAAACAAGTCAAATATGGCTCTACAGATAAGCCCTCAACGGCCCACTGCCCTACTACCAAATTTGTGTCGTGCACACATTTCATGAAGTAGAGATGTAAGACATTATGCACACCCGCTAAACTACTTGGAAACTGACTCAGTATGCAAGTTTACCAATTCTCTAAATCATTGGAATGGTCCTACATATCTAAATGATAATTTCCCTTCTTTCCCAAAGTGCATAACACCTTGCATCAGAGAAACCTTTACAAACATATAGTCACCTACCACGAACTCATGATCTTTTCACCTTTTATCGACATAACACTTCTTTTTTGATTGCATTGCTTTCATTCTAGTGCGAATCAATTCTACATTCTTAGTAGCATCTCTTTCCAAGTTGGGTCCTAACACGAGTCTATCTCCCATGTCCAACTAACAAATAGGTGAATTACAAGGTCTACCATAAAGGGCCACAAACGAGGCCATCTCGATACTCGACTTGTAACTGTTATTGTAGGCAAACTCTATCAAATGCAAATGATCTTTCCAAGATTCTCCAAAATCCAAAATACATGCACTTAGCAAATCCTCGAGCACTCGATTTACCCTTCTGTTTGACCATCAGTATTTGGGTGATAAGCCATATTCAAGTTCAACTTTGTACCTAATGCACTTTGCAAACTTCCTTAGAACTCACCTATGAACAATTGATGTCTATCACTAAAAATACTGCCTAGAATCCCATGCAGTCTCACCACATTTTTCATGTATTACTTTGCTAAATTAGTAGTCGTCCTTATCGATTTCACAAAAATAAAATGTGAACTCTTAGTCAATCTATCAACTGCAGCCCAAATGATATCATTTCCCGTTCTTGACCTAGGCAATCCATCAATAAAATCCACGGATGCTGAATCCCACTTCCAAGTCATTGCTTTCAAATGTTGAAGAAATCCATTTGGCTTTTGATGCCCAGCTCTTAATTTCCAACATGTGAAACACTTCACACATTCCCTTATGTTTTTGTTTACCCTTTCCCAAAAGAAGGCTCTCTTTAGGTCACGATACATCTTTGTGCCTTGGGTATGAATAGTAAACTAAGACCGATGAATTTCCTCTAAGACCTCCTCCCGAAGGTATCCCACAATTGGGACCATGGTCCCTCTTTCTTCCTATGCCATTCCTTCGAGTCTATCTAGAATCCCTTTAGATCTTCCATATCCACTCCTATCTCTGATCGCCTAATCCTTCCAACTATTAGTCGGTCCTCTCTCTACCTTGTATCAATTCTATCTACAAGTACCGGACATACCGCCAAACTAGCTAACACACTTGGATCTTTACTCGATCTAGTATTCGGCCTATAATGCAATTCACAAGAGGCTAAAGCTATAGTTTCTTCCATTTCTGAATCATGGCTAACTGTCCATGCTGCTGCTTTCTAGTCAAATCATTGGCAACCTTGTTCCTTTTTCTTGGCATGTATTCTATGCCAAAGTCATACACCACAAAGAACTCTAACCATCTGTTTTCTAATATTCAGCTCCTTTTGAAGAATAAGTACTTACTGGACTTATGGTCTGCATACATGTCGATCGCTCTACAAAAAGATAATGTCTCCAAATTTTCAGTGCAAACTCCACTGCTTCCAACTCTAAGTCATGGATTGGATACCTAATCTCATGCAGTCTCAACCGCCTTAAAGAATAAACTATTGCTCGCCCTTTTTATATCAACACCGCTCTCAATCCTGTTTCGCAGGCCTCGGCATACACTATTAGATCTGATTTCATTCAGGCATGATCAAGATATGATCATTTGTTAATAGCTTCTTTAACTCCCGAAATGATCCTTTACACTTATCGATCCATAAAACTTCTCTATCTTTCAAGTCAACTTAGTCAAGGGTGCTGCTACACGCAAGGAATCCTTAATGAATCTATGGTAATAGCCAGCCAAACCCGAGAAACTTCTCATCTTCGTGACTATCTTTGGCATTTCAAACTACTAATGGTTTGTACCTTTGGTGGATCCATTGTCAATCCATTCCTTGAAACAACGTGGCTAAGGAACTTAACTTCTCATTTCCAAAAATTGGATTTCGAAAACTTCGCCTTTAACTTGTGTTGTCTCAACATCTCTAACAGTAATCTAAGATAGGCTTTACGGTCTCTCTCATTCATAGAATATTCCAAAATATCATTAATGAAGACCAGTATAAATCTATCTACCTAACCGTGAAGATTCACTTCGTAAGATCAATGAAGAACATATGGATGTTGGACAGTCCAAACAGCATCACTAACTACTCATATGAACCAAATTGTGTTCCGAATATGGTCAATGGTATACTGTATTCTACCACCCTAAGTTGATGGAATCCCCTTGCTAAACCAAGCCGTGAGAACAGTCTGGCTCCAATCAATTGATCAAATAAGTCATTTATCCTAGGCAGTGAATAACGATTCTTCAATGTCAATTTATTTAGCTTTCAGTAATCAATACATATCCATAAGGATCCATCCGACTTCTTTACAAATACATTAGTTTCTCCCCCCAGTGAACTACTCGACGTAATGAAAATTTTATCCTTAAGTTCCACTAGCCGCTTCTTCAATTCTTCCATCTCTTTGGATGGCCTTCTACTAGGTGGTATACTAATAAGTTGTGCCCCTAGCATCAAGTATATTCGAAATTCGATCGCCATTCAAGATGGTGGTTCCTTTACGGGTTCAAAAACATTCATGAACTCCTAAACTGCCAGAACTCTACTTATTTCATCCTCCCATTCCTCCACCGCATATAACGTCAATCCTAATTTTTCATCCGCTACATCTATTTCCACCATGGTCCTTTTACAATAACTTGGATTTTGTAAAGTGATAACACAATTAGCACAGAAGATTCTAGCATCATTACGCACTAACCAGTCCATACCAAAAATTTCCCTGTACCCCACGAAGTCAAACACATGTGGGTTGCAAGCAAACAAATGACCACATAAATCAAACACAAGGTCAAAGAACCTTAAATGGAGAGAGACATATGAAGATGCCTCCTTGGATGATCAGAGTTACTAAATAGACAGCTATAACATCTGCCTTTATATACAACATTCAATCACATCGGAATAGATAAATAGATAATCTCCTACATAGTTAATCTTTGCCTCCTGCACGTCTTCGAAGCTATATTCGCCAAAACCTACTAGAGCTAAAATAACTTAACTCTCAACCTACATAAATTAAACTATGAGTACCCGAGAGTTTAAGGAGAAAACATAAACTTCGAGTCAAATAAAAAGCCCGGTGTGAATAATAATATGACATCTCAATTTATGGATACTAATTGAGACCACAACGCCTTGCGAAATGGGTTTTCCCCTCACAAATATCCTTTAAAACCATATCTTACAAAATCCTACAACCAAACTTGTTATAAATAACAATATAACAATAACTTGCATGCACATAATACAGGTAATCAGTGGACTATCTGTCCCAACATCATAGTTTTATTAGGTTGACTATAAATCTGTGGCTGATTTGGGCCTACCAGACATAATAACTATTCTAACTTACTGTTACAGGAAAACATGACAGTTTGTCTACTTCTAGGGCAAGTGATCCTAATGGTATTGCGGGCTCATCAATAACATATCTCTACTCTGTGTATTCCTTTTTAGGTGTAACCTTCTTTTAGTCTTGCCTATGGCACTGCCCTATACATTGGAATTTTATATTTATATTCGCTAGGGGATACTAGCAAAAATATAGGGCACGACCCCACACCAGTCTCATTTGGTTTTCTAATATCTAAGTCATTCTTTTAGTAAAATTCTTGGTTAACTACCCTGTCCATATTACCTTAAAAACAAAATCTTTGTTAATAATTTAACCCTTGAAATCATTCATAAAACACGAAAAATATTGGTCCTTTACTTTACTCAAATTCTTAGGCCATGATATATGCTTTACAAAATATCGTTGATGAAAACTCGAAATTATTGGGGTCTTCGGCCCTATAAAAACTTAGGCTACAAGGCCAAAACTATGCAATACCTTCACAATTATAAAACTCGGTGATGTCATCGCCATTGAAGTTCGTTGCCCATTCTAAAGCATGTCGAAGTCTTTTATTTGAAAATATATAGGGATGATGTCGAAGTTATTACTTCATAAGCCATAATGTTGAAACTATAAAAATTGAACTTTGGCAACACATAAAATTCACCAATTTCTTCACTTAGAAAAATCATATTAAATCCATAGTTATTTGGAAAATTAGAAAATTAAAACCCACTTCTAAAATGATATTTCTAACATCATACCAAAATCTCAAGTCATTTGGGTATCATATGATAGGTTTTCCAACTCTAATATATCCTATAAAATCACCAACAAGCGTATAATCGTTCAAACTTCTAAAACATGACATAATAGAAATACTAAATTAGGATGTCCTATTAAAATCGAAACATAATTCAAAACATGAGATATATATATTATTCACCTTGTATTGATTAAGAAAGTTAAGATTTGAACTTGATTTACTTTCCCCTAAGCTTGTCCTTGATTCTCTAGGTTTCTCTCCTTTGAATGTTTATAATGGTCGGCCCTTACTTCTCTTATTTTTTTCATTTTCTATGAATGAAGTGTCTAAAATGAATAAAGGAAACGTTGATAGAAGGGTTTAAGTGATAGGAATGGAGGTTATTCCCATTTTCCATTATCATTTTCCTCCTTCTTATCCTAACCTTTTATTTCTCTAATTGGTTTATTAACTAAGGCACGTTCCAAACTTAGTTACCAATCTCAATTTCCTTATCCCTTTAAATTATTTCATTTAATTTATCTACTTAAATTTCTAAATAATGTTAGTCAAAATTGGAATCGTTACAGACTCCCCTTCTTAAAGAATTTCATCCTCAAAATTACGATAAGGTACGCACATCAATCAAACATAAAGGTAAAACATATCATTAAACAAGCCAGGATAAGTGTCTCTAATCTTGCTCTCTATTTCCCAAGTATAGTTTCTCTTGTCGTCACTACACTAGACCTTTAGTAATCCGACTGTCTTGTTCCTTATCTTCTTCTCATCCTTAGCCACAAAATGAACTAGCTGTCTAACTATAATCTTTTCTGGTTCCATTACTAAGTCTTCTAACTCAATCAGAGTAACAGTCGTCTATGGATCTCGAACACACTTCCTTAGATGAGAAATATGGAAAACATTGTGGACTCCTACCAAATTATCCAGTAACTCTATCCTATAAGCGAGTTTCCCGATCTTTTCTATGATAGAAAATGGTCCAACAAATCTACTGCAAATTTCCCTAACTTTTCGATTCTTATTACACCCTTCTTCGGTGATACCTTGACGAAAACACAATCTCCGATTGAGAACTCTAAGTCTTTTCGTGTCTTGTTTGCTTAACTTTTCTGCCTTGATTGAGACTCCTTCATTCTAGCCCTAATTAACTCAATCATTTCTGTGGCTTCTCTTACTAAATCTGGACCAAGAACTAATCTGTCTTTGGTCTCTAACCAACATAGAGGTTTACACGGTCTTCCGTATAAAGTTTTAAACGGTGCCATCCCTATATTAGACTGATAACTATTGTCATACAAAAACTTGACTAAGTGTAGATGGTCTTCCCATGATCCTCCATATTCTAGCACATAAGCTCTTAGCAAATCCTCCAAAACTTTGTTAACTCTTTCCGTTTGCCCATCGGTCTGCGAATGGTAAATGGTACCCATCTTGAGCTTGGTACCTAAAACTTCATGTAGACTTTTCTAGAACTCACTAGTGAACAAAGAACGTATGACGCTTACAATACCACTAGGAATCCCATGCAGCCTAACTATATTTTTCATGAATAATTTAGTCAAAACTGACGACGTTCTAGTCGACTTAACGGGTATAGAGCGTGCACTCTTAGTCAATCTGTCCATTATAACTCAGACACTTTCATTTCCTCTATTCGACCTTGGCAACCCGTCTATGGAATCCATAGATATAGAATCCCACTTCAATCAGGAATATCTAAAGGCTGAAAAAATCCACTCGGTTTCTGATGTTCGGCTTTTACTTGCTGATAATTCAAACACTGTTTCACCTATAAGCCTACATCCTCTTCAAACCTTCCCAGAGAAAACTTATCTTAGTTCCTCTTAGATAAATAGTGAACTTAGATTGGTGACATTCCTTAAGAATTTCCTTCCTTGAGTCTTCGATATTCGAAATGCACAACCTTCCTTTCTTCCTCAACCACCACTACAAGAAAATACACATTGAATGGCAATATGGGACAGCGATGTGATGTTTCATGCCATCTTTGACAGCCGAGGTACAATAAAATGGTTTACGTGATGGACCCTCTCCCCCACGACAAAACAAAAAAACAAAAGCGATAAAATTTCCTTCCCACTCATTTCCCTTGTCCCCCATTTCACTCCGAACGCATCTTTTCCCTCTTCGCCTAAGAAACCCTATCAACAACAAATCTTCCTTGATCTAGCCTCCAAATCATTGATTGAACTTGATCAAGAAACCCTAACATCTCCTTTTTCCATCTAAGGAAACCCAAGCTGAGGTAAACTATTTTCCCATTCTTGTTTTGCCTAATTCAATATGTTCAATCGGTTGGTTTAGCATTATTTTATCTTTTTGATCTACTAATTTAACCTATTCGATTTTATTAATTCATTTAATGATTTTATTGGTTTGATTTTGCATGGATTTTTCAATTAAATTATTAAATAAACATTGTCATTAAAATTTCAGCTGAATATATGATTTTTAATAAATGTTTCGATTACATTTATGAAATGATATTGGTATTTCAAAGCAATTGATTTAAAATTAGATTATTTTTGGATTTTTGGTTTAAGTACGGATATTAACAATTTATTTATTGTACATGGCATACATTGTAAACTAGCATGAAACAAAGATTGCGTCGTGAGAATTTACAGGCTAGCAAAATAAATATTATTTACTCAATATCAGTTACATTTAGTGTAAATGAAGTACACATATGATTTTATATGATCAACTCCATTACATATCCCATATAATCTGTTGATTAATGACATTGTTTTATTAACCATAATTTGCAAGCTTAAATTTTAATGTATTTGTAGGTATAATAACATGTAATTTGTTTTTTCCTAGTCCTTTCTCTTAAATGCAATATATTTATGATTTGTAGCTAATTTTTTTTATTTTATCTTATTTTATAACTAATTTTCTTGCATAAAAATTTAGATGATTTCTAAAATCTTCTTGTAACGAATATTGTATTTTTGTTAAAAATTTATTAGTAAAAAAAACAATATGTATTTCCATAGGAAGGCTGTGTTTCAAGTATTAACCATTTCGATCAAATATTAATGGAAAATGGTAAACTTTTCTCTTTGTTTTGAGTTATTAATCGCTATTGCTTATTTTAATAAAATTAAATTCTTACTTTATTTTCAATGCTAAATATAAAGATGCTACTTATATGATCAAAATTTTACATCACAATTAATTATTATGATAAGTACAAAGATATATGAATGCATGTATAATAAATATAAAGGTACCACTTTGGATGCAAAAGTCATCCTTGTGTATATATTTAATTGATATCTCAAAATACAAATAAAATTTATTCAGTTTTCCTCTAGTACGGCATTCCAAATTTTGTTCTAACTTTAAACTGAGTTACAACCAAAAGCTGATTCTGCATTATTTTGCATGCTAACGTTAATTTATATTTTTTTATAAATTTATAGCTTTGAATATAATACAAAAATAATTTGATATAATTCCTAAAACCATTCAAATTCGTTTTTTCCATTTTAAACTCAATCTTATTTTCTTTTCGACGTTCATTTATAGCATTTGTATTGGTTCATTGATATTATTATCCAATTTTCAATTTATTCTTAAATTTCTTTATTTAGTTGTTAAATAAATCAACCCAATTCGTGCATCAAATTTAATAAAGAGGGAAATTTTCTAGTGGAGCTCTTTACTAATTACTATGCTTTTGAGTAGAGTTAGTTGGATGGTTCAACCTATAAGCATTAGTTCAAGTAAAAGACTATTTGATGTTGATCACTATGAAGTTTTTTTAATGCATTTACAATTTTAAAAGAGAAACAATACATGAATTTAGTTTTTTTTTTAGAATATTTTTCTCAACGTATTAACACATCTACTAAGACCCCATTGAAGGCATGAAATAAACAAGTTCGGGGTTATTTATTATCATGATGTTAGTTATAGTGTCAAATATAATACAGATTTGATACAACATAGTATTTTCAATTGAACTTAAGGCATGCAGGTTTTGTTAGTTAAGGTTTTCTACTGAATTTTAATAGGGCTTCTTAGCATATCACCATACCCATGACCTGGAGGAAAAGCAAAGGAGAAACACATGAGGTTTATCCATTCATACTCAGACAAGTCTTTGAGGGACAAAGAAGTGCATGATCTATGACTCGATTGCTCAGCATTGCCTGCTTTTGAAAGTGACTCGTAAAGCTCTCTTTACTGTTGGTTTCTATGTATCGATACGTCTTCTACGCTAATTTCAACTCCTTGCACTGTCTTTTTTGTCACTATTGATGCATTGCAGTATCCATCTCCTCATATTAACATCCTTACCCATTTCAAATCCATAATAATTAGTTCATTTGGGTGCTTAGTGGAAATTTCAAGAAAAACCGACACACCTTTGTTTTGGACAGAGCTACCAAAAAATGCTATAAGTCCACCGAACACTTTGCACTGCCAGTTGCAGGATCACCTGAAGCTTTCTATTACTAAGTTCCTTTCATTTTCATAGCTATTTCTTAGCCTTATTCATGGTTTAATGTTCTATTTTGTTCATAATGTTCATTTTTGTTTAGTTTAGGGTTTGATATTCATGATTTACATATAAAGCAACAGTCTTGATAAATGATGACATATATATAGATATTGTTAAGTTAATTACTACTATCTTTGATAATTTTGTACCAAAATCGTACTTGTGTTTGATCCAATCGCCTGAGTGGATATTTACTCTTGTGCAGTCACACACACACATATGCATAGATAAATATGAACGTAATTATATTGTCTAGATGATATATAAAGAATATTGGCCTGTTTTCACTGCAATTTAGCCAGAAAAACGTAAAGTCTCATTGCGTATGTGAATAATTCCATTGTCTTAATAAGTAAAATAATAATTTATTGGCTTGTATTTAGGATATTTGCGAGAAAATGTTAATCATTAGGTCTATAATTTCATTATCTATGTAAGCAGAAATTAATTTCTAGGCTTGCTTGTTATAATAATTTGTGAAGAAAACCCCTTAAAGATCTGTATGTTTCAAAGGACCCATTTCTTAGATAGAAATATAAAACTTACAAGAACCGGTGATCCACATTTTGGATTTTTAACTTGCAATAATATCACAAAGTATTTGCTACTCCACACTAAATTCATGTTATATTTGTCTTGTTAGGTATTGGGTTGGTCCATGACCTCTAAATTTTCGAAAAAACATTGTGAGTGCCAGGAACATGCATATACTTGTTTTTGAATTTTATTACATGGATATGATGTCATCATCTGTCTATGGTTCACTTCTTATTCTCTCTTTTTCCCCTTCTCTTGCCTTGGTTTTATTGTGTTTACATTGATGTCACTATAACAGTTTCCACTTAATCTGGAACAACTTTCATATCAATGCATATCTTTGTCAATCGAACTTAAATCATATATACATGTACATATCTGTAAACTCTAAAATGTAACAATGCAGAAGGTAGTAACAGATTCAACTACCTGAGGCTGGCCCTTACAGCCTCCTTTAGGAGAACTATGATCTAGACTGTCCACCATTCATCAATACCCAGCAAACCCAAACACTGCATCTAATGTTCGTGTTGCTCAACTATATATGCATGCAATGAATCATTACATTTCCGAATGATCACATGAATATATTCTAGTGCATGCATGCAATGCATCTAACATCTTTTTCGGTTCCAGTTCATGTTCTATGCTAAGTTTTTATGCTCATATTGTTCTCATTGATTACATGAATATAGTTAGTTGGTGCTTGTCTTCTAAATCTTGAATCCTTTGTCTGCAATTTGAAACATATAGCCAGCAACAAATTTGCACAAATTCTATTGGTTTTTTAAGTACGAATACCTTTTAAGATGTGCGCTTTATATCTGTGTATCATGCATTGCTGAATGTGTGTCAATACAATCCATGTACTTGTGCATAGTGCATTTGCACAAGAAGTAACTATATATCTTGTTTGATATTCATCTTCTCTACAAAATGGTACTTAGGCTTACTTGTTAACATTTTATTTAATTATTCAGTTTTGGATTTGATATCGAGCTACTATCCAGTCTCACTTAATACTACTGGAGCAAAATGGTCACTGGCTAGTCTTGCTTCATTCATATACAAGGTATGTTGAATTTATGCTCATCACTTTTATTTCAATGTTTTTTCTTTCTTTCTGTTTTTCACCCTTAAACCTATGCATCTAGAGTTGACAGAATTATTTACACCATATTCAACAAAGTTATGGCACACATGATCTTAAGACTCCTAACAAATAATATTGCAGTCGAATTGCGAAGCGCTTTAGCACGAATATAGTTAAACTTTAATAAGACTTCGTAGGTACAACGTTTATTTGTTTTGAATTTATAAGTTTAATTTTGTCATGACTCTCCCTCACCCCTTTTTCTCTCCCTTTTTTATGGGGACTATATTGGTCTAGTTGGATTTATGTTGTTAATATTTTATGTTGAAATTTATTGTTGGTCTTTAGTAAGGGTCCAAAGGGCGCCACCCCTACTTCATTCAAATCCCAATTTTTATATGATAAATTTGAATTTTGTTCCAAATACACTGAGTTCTGGTAGCGGCATGTACTCATTTAAATGCAAATTAATTTTGATGTTATTTATGGATATCATTTATTATATATGATAAAAGACGGCCAATTTGTATTTTATCCAAGTGCCTAAACTTTAAGGGCCGGTTGTTAGAATTGACAAGGTTGATTAATGTTGCTTTTGTAAAAAAATTATCACCAAACTAACCACTAAAATTAGTCTTGCAAGACATCATACATTGAAAATAGAACTTGCGGTTATCCAACATGAAGTAAAATAAAAATAGAATTAAGCCATGAGAAAAATCTCCAAAGTCGAAATTTATAAGGAAAATATATAGAGAAACTCTACTGGCACCGTTGCGGGTATACTAGTTAGTCTAAGCGGTGATTCTGTAGTGCAACACATAGAAACTAAGGAACAAAATGATAATTAAAACAACACAATTGCTTAAAAAAGAAATGCTCAACTCTGATGATATTGTACACATGTAGACAGCCTATGCGCATTTTAATAACAACTTTCAAAGAATATACTAATGTTTTTCTGAAGATGCAACTAGTCAAGATAAAATGTTTTTTTACAGCTGATTACAAACAACAGTTTCCAATTGAAAACACCAATAACAGCATACACAACCGAGGACAAGGAAGAAACGGTCCCATTCCCTAGCATTATTTAAATCAAGGTTCGAAATTCCGTTTTTCGTTCCGGTCATTGGTAATATTAAAATTTCCGATTCTGTTCCGAAAATTTCGGAAGTTCCGTTTTAATTTCGGTACATTTTTTGCTTTAATTTGCTATTTACGCTAATAAATATCCAATATTGTCATAAATTTATAGTACATTTTTTACATTACATATAAAATACACTTTAATTAAAAACCCATTGTTTAAGATTCTGCATTGTTCATTTGAGATTTTAAAATTTTGGTCAATTTTTGAAATTTTTATTATGATTCGATGTAAATTAACAAAAGTATAACAACTTTTTTATCTATACACATGATTTTTTGTCCACTTATTTATTGTCCTGTTTAATTTGCTTTTCTTTTTTAATTACCATATGTTTGTTGTATTTTTTTATTTTTTTATAATTTTTTTTCAATATTTGAAAAGAAAATACGGAATTTAGACCGGAATCGGAATTTTGACTGGATTCCGTTCTGGTTATGAGCGGAACCGGAACGGAATGACCGAAAAAACCGGAATTCCGCCAGAAGTTTGAACCATGATTTAAATACATATAATTTTATATTAATCACAAACCTTTGTATGTATTTTTCTTGTTTTTCTTCTTTCAATATTTTGTTTCTGTCATCATACAATGCTCCCTCAGAAATCATGTACCTGAGTTTGCAATAAAATCATGTGTCAAATTCTAAGCTTAGGTATATTGAATTGGACTAGGCTACAGTTATTTCGCAAAAGGAAAGCTATCATGTATAATTATTGGCCTCCATAAACAATATTATGTAGATCTACATCTTCAAAATTTTCATGTACAATAGCATGCCAGATACCCTTGTCAACATTGTAATAATCAAAGTCCCAATAAACTTTCCCTTTATATAATATTTACCAAATTTACATTTGTATTAGATGAATTTAGCATATCATACCCATAACACATGCAATTTACTAGTAAAATATTTGTCAACAGGTTTGTAAATGTATTACACTATAAATGAGGTGTGGTGCTAAATGCCTTTTTAAGGCCATCACATCTAATACTGTATGTCAATTGCACAAAGATCTCCAGTTCTATATTGCACACAAATGACTAAAATGTCCCTGATGTGATAAACAATAGTATTAGCCGAAGAAGGGGCTTTTGATCTTTTTTGGTTAGTAACATCTTATGTTTTGCTGACACATACCATTTCCTGATGCCAATTTACTAGTATATTGATTACTTCACAGTACTATATATTATTTGTTAACATCCTTAATGTTAAACCTTTTTTCTCATTAATGATGATGTATGCATACCTTATGTAGTACAAACTCCCTTCATTGAGTATCACCAGCAAATTTCTTCCAACCTATATGCACGGTACACTTAATTTTTACAGTATTTCCACCACAAATCCCCCTTGGATTATTTGAGCAGTCAATATTTTTGCTTTCACTTTCGATTGCCTTTCGAGTTATAGGACCCCCGCTATTTACAGTTTCATCCTTTTCGGTCACATGTGCACGGATTACTTGACAGCATTTTATGCATAAATTATAGTTGCACCTTATGCAGCTTCTGTGCAAGTTCTCGATTTTGGTTTAGCAACAATCGCTGTTCGATAAATTTGAATACTGTATCAGAAACATCGGATGGATGTGTGTGTGCGCGCAATGATAAATGAACGCTTTTTGGGAAAATGATATTATATTTGATTCCATGTGTGTGATCACACCATAATAATATTAGCACCTTAATATAATTATGAACCTATATCATTAACATGTTAACAAACAGAATGAGATTATAACAAGGAACCAATCAAGAGATAGATTATTACCACTCAAATCTACCATTATAGCTACACTCTACAACTGACATTTGAACATCAGATACCCTCTTTCCTGAACACATACATATATAGGACAAATTTTCAAAGTAGGCTAATTTTCAAAACAATTTCGCGATCGGTGTTGGTTTTGAAACTTATTACCAAACAGGGCTTGTTTCAGCCCAGTCAGCAGTCCAGTTAGCTTTGTTGTAACTATCAGGAAAAAGCGCAACTCTTAGTTGCGCATATGACATGCCAATTTATTTTTTACGATGCGCAACTCTTAGATGCGCATAAATTTTTTTATAATTGTCCGCAACTAAAAGTTGCACATAGGCATTGTTATAAGCAGGCACAACTCATAGTTGCGCCTACTATAATATGGTGCAGGCGTAACTATGAGTTGCACCTGCACAGTTTGCTGCCGTTAAAATAGAGGAAGCAACAACATTTTGCTCCAACCCCTTCAAAACATTTCCCAACCTCCTTCATCTTCTTCATGGCCGAACCCAACATCCCCAAATCCATTTTTTAGTCAATTTGCATAAAATTATCACAAAGTTTCTAAATTTCTTCTTCATTCTTCGATTAAACCAAAGCTACGACAATCCCTTCACCCACACTCACATTACCATTAATTTATATGGATAATTGGGAGATTCCAGATGAAGTATTAGTGAAATATGTTGAACGGATAGAAGCTAAAAATGAATTTGTTCCTCAAACTCAGTTTGAAATAGTTCCTAAAGCTCAATTTGAGATAGTTCCTCCAGCTAATGGTGTTGCTGTTCAATCTACTTTGGATAATCAAGTTTGCTTAGGCGAACTGAATCAAAGATCGGGGAATCAAATTTGCGGTGAAGGACGAGTGAGACAAGATACACATCCACTTTGCCACTATGGAGATGTTTGTGAGGTAGTTGTATGCAAGACTCAAACAAATGCTGGACGTCGGTTTTATGGATATGCCGGTTACCTTGATCATATAACTAACTCAAAAGGTGTTGAGTGCTGTAATTTCTTCAAATGGCTAGATCGTCCATTGACCCCTAGGGGAGTGGAGTATGCACTAGAGATGCAAGCCAAAGTGAGACGTTTGGAAAAGGAAAAAAGTCTGCTTCGACATCAAGTAGACTATTTGTAGTCCGTAAATCCAATTTGGAAAGGGTTCTAGTAAACTGGGCAGTGCAACTGTAATGTAATGGATCTGTATCATACTTGTTTAATTTAGTTATATATGCTAAAGTTTTAATGAATGCTATATTATTTGGTTGTATTTTTACTTGGTTGTTGTAATGGATATGCAATACATGATGTATTATTGTTTGTCTGTTATGTTAATTTGACGGTAGATGTAAAACTATGGAAATTTTCTAATTTTGTTGTGCATAAATTAAATCAAAGTAACATAACATAGCAAGTAATTTAAATGTTTGACATAAGATAACCTTTGATAACAAAGTTGCGTACAGAATAAAAATATAAGTTATACAGTTCACGAATGACAGAAATAGTAGAAACAAGTAAAATAATTATTGCTTCCCACACGTTCTTCTCTTATGACCCAAGTTACCGCTTTGTCTACATCTGTCCTGTCTTCTGTCCCCCATTTCGTCCATGACTCCCCTTATTCTTGTGGACCTCGGTCTTCCTGTATTCCTTCGCTTTGGCGGCGGGAGTATAGTAGGGCTTTCATGTACATCCCAATATCTACTGTCGGGCACTGGATGAAAAACCGGAGAATAACTATGTCTATAAATGTCTGTCGTAAACCAGGATGAAATAAGATCATGGTAAGCTCTGTTCGCTCCTCCTCTACATCGTGCGCATGCAGCTAAAACATGGGAACATGGAAAATGGGCTAGAATAGGAATATTGCATGAACAGCTGCAGTTGTCATTGGCAATATTTATTGTGTAGTTGCACGCGTTTGTGTCTATTACTTGCCACTCCATTAAGCTGAACCTGTTAATGCTCATATTACGTGCTTCTGCTGAATATTTTTTCATCATTTTGTCATAATTTGGCATGAGCGAAGATGCGTAATCCATTCGATCGACACGTCTTCTGTAGAAGTAGCTATTAAGACGATGAAAGGTACGTGCCACTAACGCCTTTACCGGTAACGATCTTGCACCTTTAAGAACTCCATTGAAACTCTCCGAAGCATTGGTAGTCATCATACAGAAATGTTCACCGTTGTCCTTGTAAAGAGCCCACTGTTCATCCTTATGTCGAAGACTTCTATCAATCCATTTGTCAGCAGCCGGACTCACATTTTTTAGTTGCTCTCTGAGTTCTTTGTATGTTAACTCATCTCTTGCTTCAGCACAGACATGAAATAAGTTTTGCAAAATCTTACTACCAAAACCAGCTTTTTTAAAGTTTGCTTTCAAATGGCGAAGGCAGAAGCGATGATGATGTGGTTTTCTCCACTTCTCTTGCAAGGCGGTTGGAATTCCTTTCATTCTATCGGAAATGAATGTAATGCATCTTGCATTTAAAGATGGAATTAAGTGTCCCATGCATGAAAAAAACCAACCTCAAGTTTCCGCTGACTCGGTCCGTACAATAGCAAATGCCAAAGGAAAAAGAGAGTTGTTTGCATCAACTCCTGTAGCCACAAGCAACGTACCTTGATATTTACCATACAGACGTGTTCTGTCAATAGAAAGAACCGGACGACAATGCTTGAAACCTGCAATGCTCGGTCCAAATGCCCAGAAAGCCCCCCAAAATTGTACTTCTTCTGTATGTACATGATAAACAGTATCTGGATTGCATTTCTGTATAGCACGAAGAAACTGAGGCAAGTCATTGTACGAAGATTCCCAATCGTCAAATATTTTAGACACCGGTTTGCTAAGTCCTTTCTAGGCTCTCATGTAGCTTATTTGAATTTTGTAAGTGTTTGCCATAAGCTCTTGGACAGATTTTGTAGTGTAACTTGGGTTCGAATGAACATGTGGAAGGACTTTGGTGCAAATGAATTTGGCTGTTGCCTGTTTGTGGTTCGAGTTGATGATTGGATTTGAGCAAGCGTGATCACCACCGTATTTTTTTATCACCCACCACCCAACATGATCTCTTTTAGACAAAATTGCATGAAGCCGCCATGGACAATTAGCATCAATATCACATATAGTAGTGAACTTTCTAGCACGGGACTTTATGTTTTTAAATGAAACTGAACACTTTATCGACCATTCACTTATATGTTCAATTAAAGATTCCTTCGATTTAAAAATCATACCAACTCGAGGGCCTTTCTCCACACATTCCAGTCCGAACATTTCGTCGGTAAATTGAAATTCTTGCATAACAGATCTTTTCATAATTGTATCATTGCATTGGTCATCTTCTAACGGTTCTTCCATCTCGATATGCTCATCAGTGTCATCAACTTCCTCTGGAATATCATCTAAAGGAGCGTCATTGTTAACATTCATAGCATCGATCCATGTTTCATCGTCGTCAAGTGAAGCAACGATTTCATGCTATCTAAATGAGAAATTTCAATATCGGCATTTCCACCCTCCATATCCTTGGTGTCAACATCTTCATCTTCAATTTCATGCAAGTAGTCGTTTGAATTCGGGGTTGGAATTGACTATGGATGATACGATGGATATGGAAGAAAACCATACCCGGGTGACTGCGATGGATATGCCATGACACCGTACCTGTACACAAACATTTGACTGTTAAGTACAAAAAACATGAATAAAATATTCATACAGCACATAAAAGCATACCCAGCTGCTTGTGCGTAAATGTTTGGTGGCTGGTAGGAGTAGTGTGGGTAATACATTTGACTTCGCTCAGCAGTATTACTGGGTCTGGGTTGGCTTGCATAATCAAAGATTTGAGCTTGTTGTTCAGTTGTATGTAGCACCTCCGTCTTCTCAACATACGGCTCAATTACCTTCATCCCCACACAAAACATAGAATCAAAATCGTCATCATCGTTTACCTCAATAGCAATTGGGCCATCATCCGTTACCCATTTACTAACCAATGAGATGTCGAACTCCGTAGAAGCAATCTTTGTAGCTTTGTAAATTGCCGTTTTCAGCTCAAGAAAATTGCAACCCTCTCTGACTTTCGATCCCTTATGTTTTCCGCCAATATAGGTTGGCTTGCTATTTTCATCGATGACTAAA
This sequence comes from Allium fistulosum, assembly GCA_030737815.1. Taxonomy (NCBI): domain Eukaryota; kingdom Viridiplantae; phylum Streptophyta; class Magnoliopsida; order Asparagales; family Amaryllidaceae; genus Allium; species Allium fistulosum. Next base: position 1,410,395,150 of record CM060903.1, read on the forward strand.
TCACCGTCATAGTGACAAATAATCAGCACGGTAGTCATTGATCTATCAAAATTACAGAAAGTTAAATGTCAACATTAGATCTATCAAAATTAGTGGAGTAGGGTTTCGATGCTTTACCTCAAGTGTAGATGAACATGCAATATTTTGTTTATCTTCGTAGAATTGAATGATTTTGAGTAGAATGTTCTGTTGCTGGTAGTGAAAATAATGGCAATGGAGGTTAGGGTTTCTGAAAGAAAATGGGTTTGAGGAGTTGTGTTTGTTTGGGGAGGAGTTGTGATGTTTATATGCTGCTGTTGGGCCAGGGGATAGCCCAGGTATGTAGGTGCAACTTAAAGTTGCGCCTAAATGAAAATATTTGGCGCAACTCAAAGTTGCGCACAATTTATTCATGAGGGCGCAACTAAAAGTAGCACCTGCAACTTTCCAAAGAGCACATAATATTCATGCGCGATTCTAAGTTGCGCCTGCAACTTTCCAGATTTTCAGAGAACAAATAACATATGCAACTTTCATAAAACATCACATTTCATATAATAACAACCTATAAGTACAACATTTCATTCAAATAGGTGAAATATTTCATACAAAACATCATAATTCATATAACATGTTACAAGTCAATAATACAACATCGCAACAACTACAAACCAACAAGTTTCAAGCCAATACAAATTCAAAACAAAGCAACCAAACGACGGACCAACACAACCCTATCTTCTTACGTTTCTACGGTCGCGTAGTGTTCTTTGAGTTTGCGTCGGAGGAGGTTGAGATGGTCCAGCTTCAACTATTTCCTGCCATGGCTGGCTACCTTGTGAAGGACCCCCCGTGCCTCTAAAACGTCTTCTTTGGTAGGTACGACCAAAAGCCTGGGGCGGACGAGGCACATACGATGGTGGTCTTTCTAGCTTATGCCTACCAAGAAGCGACTTGATAATTTCCTTGTTGTTAAAGCACTTTTCTTTTACTCTGTCCTCATCTGCAGGATCTGCCAGGACATCGTCAACTTCATTGGAAATCATATCCAACCCTTGAACCTAAAACACAAGAATCAATGACGCAAGTAAGTAAAGCTTGTTGAGGAAGTTAAAAGATTAAAACGTATAAACACGTACCAATCACGTTCCACCGGTCCTCATGGAGCATATCTGGGCAGTCTAGTTGACGATTCTTTAAGAACAAATCACCGTGTGATATGCCAGTTCAACTATAGTATTGTTCGATTGATATTCTTGGTACGCGTTCAACCTGAACGTGATCCAACCTGTGATCCCACCTTGCGATGTACGTGTTGTACAAGTCTTTATTCCAACCGTAAGGGAAAATCTGCTCTGTTGGATCCGGTATATGCTAGATCCGGTATATCCGGTATATGCTCGGCAGTCCATAACATCGAGCTCATTGCGATAGAATGTGGGATGACGGGCTGGATTATCTCTTCAACGTCTATCTCCGGTCCATCTGCAGTCATAAACAAAATAGTGTGTGAATATTGGCAGAAATCAAAAGGTTTTCAGTGTAAATTTCAAGTTGCTTTTACCTTGCCCCGTACGGTAATCCCGAAGCGACGTTGGCACGAACATTTGGCCGTCCAATAGAAATACGTGTCTAAGACCATACCTGCATATTATCAGTGTTAAGAAACGTCTTTCAAAATATTTCATAAATTTGGTACACCAATAAGTCAAAACCGACATACCTGCAGAAGGGTTAGGCAACCTGCTAACCCGTTCGTCTTTCTTAGTGCCACATTATCCAACTCCTTGTACAATGAGCATAAAACCGCGCTAGCTCATGAATAATCGGAAATAGTGGCAAAATCCTCTAGCAAGTACAACCATTTAACGCTAACTCTACCCTTTGAATGGTTCGAAAATAGACGAGATGCTATAAGAAGCAATATAGCAGCCGGTGTGAACTGTTCTAGCTCCTCAATAGATGAATCGACTGAAATCTCCCTGCCGATTATAAGGTCATTTATCCATTTGACCTTCAACTCTCTTCTATTGACCACCGCTTCTAGAGGTGGAATTTCACCAAGCAAATGTTGACAAACCTCATCTGTGTCCACGTTACCACCGTAGTTCAACACGGCGCCTTCGATGGGAAGGCCAAGCAAAATAGAAACGCCTTGCAGTGCAAAGAATTATAACTTATAGTTAATTCAAAATGCGAAAAAGCTTGCAAAAATTTACTATAATTACAAAACAAATAATATTACCCTCATTAACTCTTCAAAATTAGAGCGGTAATTATCCTGCATATAAAGCACGCTACCGTCTACCGGTCCGCTTTCCGGTTCTTCAAAGTTCATGCCAAAAAAACCAAATTTTATAAATCGTTTACAATCAATTAGTGATTCAACGCTTCAAATTGGATTATTAACATGTAAAACAAGCTAATTGATGGTATTTCTAGCAAATACAACCAAATAATAAGCAAATTATAACTTAATCAAAAGAACTAGGGTTTTGAAAATTACCAAAATCTATTTGTGTTGAAGAGGACCCCGCTTCCATTGTTGTAGCTTTGGTTTAATCGAAGATTGAAGAAGAAATTTGAATAATTCTTGATAATTTAGTGCAAAATGGCTAAAGATTGGGTTTGGAGCTGATGGGTTCGGGCATGGAAGAAGGGGTTGAGGTTGGGAAATGTTTTTGGATAATGAAGGGAAGGGTTGCTGCTGACTCTGTTTTAACAGCAGCAACCTGTGCAGGCGCAACTCATAGTTGCGCCTGCACCATATTATAGTAGGCGCAACTATGAGTTGCGCCTGCTTATTACAATGCCTATGCGCAACTTTTAGTTGCACATAGTTATAAAAAAATTGTGCGCATCTAAGTGTTGCGCGTCGTAAAAAATAAATTGGCATGTCATAGGCGCAACTAAGAGTTGCGCTTTTTCCTGACAGTTACAAAAAAATTGATTGGACTGCTGACTGGGCTGAAACAAGCCCTGTTTGGTAATAAGTTTCAAAACCAACACCGATCGCGAAATTGTTTCAAAAATTAGCCTACTTTGAAAATTTGTCCACACATATATTAGAAAACAGTAAAATGATAAAACGAGAGAATGAAAGGAACTATACACAAACCTTGAATAATTGCTTCTATTTGCAATTCACGAGTTTGTTCCAGACTCGGCTGCTATAATATCGGAAGCAGCTGACGAACATCATAATAAGAATTTTTTTACTTTGACGGTCTTATTCTGGTTATCTATATTGTGCTGCAATAGACAGGTATGAAATTAGAAAGGAGTTCAATCAATAATTATGAGATTTATTTTGAACAATGATAAATTAAACGAACCTTAATCCCATTAACCTCATTCGCTGTATATGTTGCTTGTTTGGCAGCTGAATCAATAATTCAAGATTCTTCCCACTATACTATGTTTTCAGAACAACACAAATAATATTTTTAACTTTAGATATGTATTGCCATCAAATTAACTTGTAGGTATATGTTTTATAGCTGTATATTATAAATTGTCGAAGGCAATTGTGATTCCAGGGTTGTAGTATGGTAGAGATGGCATGTGAAGAACATGACAGACATGCTTATGGTGGCCAGTTTATCACTTGTATAGTTGAAAGGTATTTTATACTGTTACTATTTATGAAAAAAATTGACAAGAATATGTTATTTCCAGACTTGTAAACTTTTTGGCAAAGCTCACAATCAAATATTTACATGCTCATTGACAAAATTGGGTGACGTTATGTCAGTTATGCACTGTTAACATTTTACTGAGCTACTTTGTTTTGCATTTTACTAAGCTACTTCGTTTTTCGCAAAACCAGTTAGTCAATGCGAATAATAGTCTCTTTATATTTATTAGAGCAAATTGCACGTACGTGCATCTAATAGCTAGAAAATTTTAAATTTTATTTAATAAAAAATTAATGGACGGATGTACGCTATAATGTAAAAGCTTTTGTGGTCACTACATACTTATTTAAAGCAATTTTGTTGGTGGTGTTGGATGCAAATTTTCCTTTAAATATTCATTTTGGAGTTATGGTTTCCTTCCAAGTCCTTCCTTTGATTTATTGCACTCGTATAGACATTTTCAATCCAAATTATATTATAATCCCAACTTTCTCTTTCAACCAACACTATTCTCTTTTAATATTTTCTAAATCTGTTTTTCATGTAGTTAATAGTAGTTACTATTGAGTTAAATAAAGAAGCTTAATTGAAGCTGCTCTAAATGGAAGATGCATTAAATCTGATCAAACAATCTATTTTTTTTCTATAGTTGGCAATTTCATGTTATTTATTTAAGGGTACTTTTGGCACAGGTCCTTATTAAGTTTCAAAATTCACGAAAAGTCCTTCACTAAATTTCAGTGTAAATTAGGTCCCTGTTTTTTATTCACGATTATTGCAGAGCATGATGCAACATTTCATAAAAGTTGCTGACATTTCCGCAACATTTCTGTACACTGTGAACATAGTGTATGAAAGTTGCTGAAATATCAACACTTATTTATAAAAGTTGCTGATATTTCAGCAACATTTATGTACACTATGAACATAGTTTATGAAAGTTGCTGAAATATCAGCACTTATTTATTAAAGTTGCTGACATTTCAGCAATAATTTTTCTTTGTTTTTACAATAAAACTTTGACACAGATAGTTGCTGAAATATCAGCACTTATTTATAAAAGTTGCTGACATTTCAGCAATAATTTTTCTTCGTTTCCAGAAAACAGGGACCCGCTTTACAATGAAACTTTGACAGGGACCCGCTTTACAATATGAAAGTATGATAGGGATGCCTCCCTAATTTCCACTTTATTTAAACCAATATATAATTTGAAAATTAAAATTAATTTATTATAACTAATATTTTATTTTATTTCAACTCTTTCTAAATCAGTTCTCAGTATTGGGTGTCTTTGTTTTCTTTCAAGCCCTTCTAAATCAATAGTTTAAAGTGCTGATATTTTTACTTTTTCCCCTGTTTCTCTATTATTCAACATTTCTTCATTCGGAACTCTGTTGATAACATCCACAAGCTCATGACTAAATTCAGATGTACATCAAGTATCAGTTGATAGTTGCATTTTTTCATTTATATCACAGGTCGAGCTATCAAACTGCATCAGAAAGCTATATGTTCCAGATGATAATTTTGTCATTTATATCATAGGTCGAACTATCAAACTGCATCAGAAAGAAGTATATAATCATGTTCTTCTATCCATTGGATTTTACATTTGTTTGCCCCACTGGTAAATATCATGTTTAATTTTTAGTTTCTTATACATTAGAGAAGTGACTGCATTAGTTTGCTTAAATTTCCTTATGCAACAAAAATTACTGCTTTCAGTGGTCGTTATTTTGAATTTGAAAGGGTAAATACGATAGTTGTGGACATTTTATGTTGACAGTATGGTTCATATAACACTCTTTCAATACAAATATATGATTTAAGTTAAGATGTAAGCATAGTTTACAGTTTTATGAACTTGCACACATTTAAACATGGTTAGTTGACTTGGGAACAGACTTAAATATATAATGCAGCACTTCTAATGCAAACACATTCATTTAATAATAAATGCAGCACTTCTAATGCACACATTTAAACATGGTTGGTTAAGGAGAGTAAATGATAAAATTAAAACACATTCGTTTAATAATGAAAAAGATGAATGATTATAAAAAGGAACAGACTTAAATATATAATGCAGCACTTCTAATGCGAATACATTCATTTAATATTGCCAATCAATATTCAGTTGCTAATTTTATTCTTCCCATCATATTTTGTTTGTGTTGCTGATATGGAACGTCCATCAATTGTAGCATGTAGCTTCAACATGATAAATCTTTTTTTTAGGTAAAAAGACCGATATTCATTTTGCTTGATCTAACATTTCATATCTCTCATGCTTTATGCTTGTATATCATAGACTGTGATCAATCATATTACCATTCAATATCATAGACTTCTATTTTACTACTTCACATTAGCCGTTATTTAGCATCTTTGATCCAAAATTATAGGACTTTGACCACTCAACAACTTGCAACTACACATACGGCAGTTCCAAATTACTAGATCTATCATTTTATATATATATGCATTGTGCATTACCCAGTCGTTTCACTTTTTTGTTCTGTCACTATCTGCTTCACTTTGTTAACTCAAGTTGTCGCTGTCTACTTTTTTTCCCACTATACCTTTACCACTATATGTTAACTAGCTTTACTTTCAACATTTTCTTCCATATAAAACTAACGATGCTCATGTTAGCATCGAATTAAAAAAGTTCAGCATTATACATATCTGTATATCTCATGTTTTGTTATATTTTCAATGCAGGTCAAAACGATGCTCAAACCATGTGATATTTTTAATGTCTTTAGAACTTAAAGTTATTAGAAGTGAAGGTTATAATTTTTTTTAGCACTTATGTTTTTCCATTATGTTTGAACATTTCGTTAGATTAAATGTGAATATTACTTATATAATACATCCTCCTTTTTGGTTCAGATTTTTAGTTGAAGGGTTGACTATAAATTACAAGAACCTTTAATATATTTTCGACATAAGTTCAATTGCATGTATATAAATTCTATAACTTGATAATACATGAATGAAATTAATTCTCATCCTTTTTGGTTTGAAAGTTGATATTTTTACAATAATTATAAAAATTAAAATTAACTAAGTTTTATTACAATAAAATAATTAAAATTAACTAAGTTTATAAAAATTAACTAAGATAACTAAACTTAAGTTTTATAAAAATCGTTTTCTCTATTTTGAAATCATTGTTAATTTGTTATAAAAGTTGACTAAGTTTTACAAAAATTATCCAATTTTTATAAAAATTAACTAAGTTAACTAAGTTTTGTAAAAATTAATTAAGTTTATAAAAATTAACTAAGTTTATAATAATAATAATAAATTAACTAAGTTTAAAATAATTAACTAAGTTAATTAATTTTTATAAAATTAATTAAGTTTTATAATAATTAACTAAACTAACTAAGTATTTTAAAATTAAATAAGTTTATAAAATTTTGAAGTTTTATAAAAATTAAAATATTTATAAAAATTAACCTAATTTATAAAAAAATAACAACTACTTTTTATAGAAGTTATTGGCGTCAAAATTGACCACCAACACCCAATAACACGTGAAAGCACCAATATCCAGTCATAGATCACAAATAGTATATGATGTAGAGAATATAATATGAAGAATAATCGAAATTAAAATGAAAGCAAGTAAAAGAGACAAGATTTATAGTGGTTCGGCTAACTCCGGCCTACGTCCACTCTAGAACCATCCTTTTATTATACTGAAATTTGATTACAGTTACAATCCAGAATTCTAGAATGAAAATGGCAGAGTAGCCTCTAGGTAGAAGATGAAGAGAAACAAAAAATGAAGATCCCTTTTTCGAAGCTAAGCCTACTGTATTTATAGGTGAAACTTTGGCTACAGGGCCTTCTCACCTACATGGGCCCACCATAACGATCGTCAAGCCCAACTCGACCAAAAATAACGATCGGCGTAGCACTACCGATCGTTATTCCTCCCCTTAATCCAATGTCGATCACTCCCTAAAGCGTGCCGATCCATAGTCTCCAACAAGCTTCACTGATCCATCCACCTCAAAACTAATGCCGATCCCTCTTCATTCAAACCAATGCTGATCCATCCACCTCTAAACCAATGTCGATCCCTCTTCGTCTAGACCAAATGTCGAACCCACTTCCTCCAAGAAAATGCCGACCCTTCCTCCTTGAGGATGCCGATCCATATTGCCCTGAACTATGCCCCCTTCCATGCCGACCTCTACTATGCTGATCCCAACCATGCTGCTCCCTGTCTCGTCGATCCCTTCCATGCCGAACCCAAACTATGTTGAACCCTTCCTATGCCGACCGTTATCCCTTCTCACATGCCGACCAAGCTACGCCTTCCTCCAAGCCCTACCGACCCAAGATATGCCGACCCCATCTTATTGAAACATGCCGAACCCTTCAACACAACTTCCCAACCCAATCAAATATGCCAATCCAAACTATGTTTCTTCTTGTCTTGTCAACCCATATTATATCAAACCATCTCATGCCGATCCTTCTTTATTCAAGCCAAAATTCACAATTCAAGCACTCTTCATTGTTTAACTACCTATTATGTTTAATCCGGGCTTCGTATTATTATCCGTAGTTGATTATCTATATATCCATTGAACCAAATCCATGATATTTGTGATAACCCGGATTTTGGAACATCTGTTAATTGATAATTAACTGGGTTAATTAATAGAAATACTGATTGTATTTGGATTAATAAATGAAATTTTGATAATTAAAAGATATCTGGATATGTAAATGAATTTGGAAATATAATAAAATTGAATTATAAATATCTGGATAGATATGTATTTGATAATCTCCTTTATAATTATATAAAATTGGTAAAAAATGTTGTTTCCAAAACAATAATAATGTATTATTTTTATTTATATAAATGGATTTTAAATAGAATTATTATTTACAAATTTAATTTGGATTTGTTAAAAATACATGTATATATCAAATTGATTTTTAAATTGAATTTGAAATTTAATTTGAATTTGGATATTTAAATTGAAATTCAAAAGATAGTTATTTATATCTTAAATAATACTTTGGTTTTAAATGTATTTTATTTAATTTTATTTAGAACATAAATTATTTATATTATTTTCTTTTTTAAAGGAATTTTTTTTATAAATTAAATTAGGGAATCAATTATAAAAATCTTTCTAAAACATTTAAAAATCTAATTTTGCATGAAAGTAACATGTGTTAACTTGTAATCATTCTTAATAACATGTGTTAGTTAATTATCTAAGGGAAATGACAAGTGTCTACTTTTATTTTAATTTCCTTTTTATTTTTAATAAAATTTAATTTAAACCTATATTAACTTATACCATTCATCTCCATATCCATTCCTATTGTCACTTTCTAAAAAAAATACCTCTCAAACCAAATCTGGGAATAAAGAGAAAAATCAAAACAAATCAAACTACGGATCAACCAAACCTGAGCAACATCAAGGTCATCTCAGCAATTCAAAGCTTTAAGGAATCAAACTAGAAATTAAATTTCAACTTGAGAACAAAATTCAAAGCCTGGAAATCAAAATTAAAACCTGAAGAAAATCAAATGCAAGTTCAAAACAACTCAACAATGATTCAACTGAGCATGATTCAACAGTTTCAAACTGATTCCAAACCAAAATCTTCAAACTGAACTAAAGCAGAGAGAGATCAATATCAAGTTTTTAAATCCAGGATCAAACATCAAGTAAATCTAACAAGTTTCAGATTTAGGCAAGACAGTCCAAATCAGAGTTCTTTTCCTCTGTTCCCTGTTCAAGCTAAAGGTGAGTAAACATATTTTTTAAAAACAGTTTAATTCTGGAATTCTACATTAATATATGTATGAAACTTATGTTGCTTGTCTAAATACTTGATTTGAAATGAATGCATGTATGTATATAAGTATTTAATGTCTGAATATTGTCTAGTATAGGCTCTGTTGGTGATAACAGGTTTAAATTACTTTATAAATCCAGTATCCCACTTTTGAATCACTATTAGCTTTTGGTTTGTAAATGAAAAATGTTTGAAATTGTAAACCATACCTACTAAAATTCATCACTGGAATTTATATTAAATATTAACTCGAAATTTTTATAAATAACAGTGGAATATATTTTTATGTCAAAAAAATCAACTAATTCAATTACAAATTTGGATTGCATGAATGTATTCGAGGTTGAAAATCATGATTTTTAATATGAGTTTCGTAATTTTTAGTTCGATAAATTGTGAGAATTTTCGAGAGAAACGTTTTTGGCATTTTTGTTGATTGCCGAAGATCGACGACGAACTGAACGTCGTGGTTGGGTTTGAAGGTAGAGGGGATGTTGGAGTTCATCAGAAAAATAGTATAGAGATTTATCGATGATCGTGGTGATCGGAAATTGATGAGATAGGGTTTAACGCTCTGGTATTGTCGTTGATGTTCAGATGGGTGTCGCGACATCGAGATGGAATCTGGGACGATCGCGAGACGTGTGATGGGTGATGGTAGACGAGGCGAAGCTATGGGGAGAAGGGCGAAGTTTCTCATGGCATAGATCGTCGGTGGCGAGTGGATTATCTGGTAATGTCGTTTCCAGGTGATGGGTTTTGAGCTCGATTTTGTTTTCGTACGAATCGAGGAAGATGGGTTGGTCGATCGTGATATCGTGGTGGAAGACGACTTGCTGGAGGCCTGAACGGAGTTAGTCGACGATTAGGAGTGGTGTGCACGTACATGAGCACATTCGCGTGCATCAGGAAAGTTGGAATTGGGGAAGAAAGCTAAAGTTAGGGTTTCGTTCGGGGAAAATCGAGTTTTACTCGAAGCAGGATGTTACGTGGGTGTGATGTGAGTGTTACTTCGAGTTTCTGATGGTTTTACTCGAGAGCTGCTTCGGGTTTCCTTATGGTTTGCTCGGGTTTGAATAATAGCAGGCTTAAAGAATTTACAGGGAAATATTTTGAAGTTTTTAAAACCAAAGAAATTTTTATGGTAGTGTTTCTAAGTTTTAAAACAAAAGTAAAACAAGTTTTTCTGTAAAACTAAATTGTTTCAAGAATATAAGTTTAAATAAGTTTTTATATTAAGTAGATAAGTTTTAAAAAGGTTGAATAAGTGGGTATTAATAAATGAGGTTTGTTTAAAAATTTATTTAATAACTTTGGAAAGTTTATTTAATATGATTTTTAATGATAAATAAGAAGTTAATTAAGATAATTACTTTTTGAAAGTAATTAAATGAAAGTAATTAAGAATTAATTACTTAAGTGTAATTTATTTAAATATGGATTAATTGAGGTAATTAATTAAAGAATAATTAATGGAAGTAATTAAAGGATCATTTATTTATTAATTAATTACTTAATGGGATTGATTAAAGTTTAATTATTATAAATGGTTAAGGTTAATTCGTTTATATAATTAATTAAAGGCTAATTACTTAATGTAATTAAAAAGAAATTAATCAAGAATGATTAATAAAAAGGGGTAAGTGAAGAATAATTACTTATTGTAATTAAGGAATAATTAATCAAGGAGGATTAATTAAGATAAATAATTAAGAAATGATTAATTAATTTATAATTAATTAATGTTAAGTAAGATGGATTAAGGTAATCCAAGTAATTAAAGGTTAGTAATTAATTTAATTAGAGATTAATTAAATTAATTAAGAATGAATTGACTTGTTATGGATTGGTTGAATGATATTAGATGCCTTGGATTAGTTGATATATCTGATATGTGATTGTGATATGAGATGTTTTGGATGAATTGTGATAATGTAAGTTATCTATCTGTGATAGATTTGTTATATGAATATGATATCCTGAATTTAAATTAAATTGTTTAACTGAAAAATCTTGGTTTAAAGGATGACTTTTGATTCGAAGAGGCCGGGGTCGGGTATCAGAAATATACCCGAAACCACTTCGATTTGTAATATATAATTCTTTATAGATTTGTTTTGTAAATCGAATAGGCTGGAATGAAATAAATCGAGTAATCTGGATCATTGGAACTAAGTAACGGTACTTAGATATTTTTTTTGTGAAATAAATTGTTTGAATAAAATAAGTAAGAACTCGTAGAAGATACGAGTTACCCTGATTTTATATAAGATCTATGGATTGAAATTTCATGTTAGAAGAGTTTACTCACGCTGGTTTCCAGCCTGACTCGGGTGTTACTTTGATGTAATGCTCGGGTCAGACCGAGTATTACAGATTTCAAGTTAGGACGTTTTGGAGTTTAGGAGGCGAGCTGGATGGCAGGAACGTATGGAGGATATTCCGCTGTGAGATATTATAGTTGTTAGAGACATGTTAATTCTAACTGTCTAGTATATTTGTGAATGTTGTAACTCTGATGTATTAAAATGTAATTAACAAATACAGTTTTCTGTGTATAACTGATATTATTATTTGATATTGTATTTTGATCCGCTGCGAATGTGAGAATCTATGTCTTATTCTGTTTCTTTCTTCTATCTCTTTTCTTTTTCTTCTAACTATTTGGAAATTTTGGGTTCGAAATTTCCGGGCCGTTACATTTGGTATCAGAGCCAGGTTAAGCAAGAACCTTGGCTCTGTTGGGATTACTCGTTAAGGATAGGGTCAATGGTACCCTAGAACGAGTTGAGTATATATATATATATATATATATATATATATATGAGAGCGTTATTGTTATTTTCTTATATAAGGATTTTAAATGATTTTATATAAGAATATATTTTGATATATAAATGATATTTCTTTCTAATAAATATTAAGGTAATTGGTTGTTAAAATATTGGAATTAAATTAAGTGGTAATAGAAATACAACCAATTTAAAATTGAATGAAGATAAGTTTGAAATGAATTCAAACTGAAATTAAAATCTTGAATTTGTAGAAATGTTATCAAGAATAAAGATAATAATGAATTGGTTTCCAGATATGATAATCTTGGTTATTATCATAAAATGGTAATTGTGTTTAATAATGAATGTTGTTAATGATTTAGCAAAATGAAATGTTTAGGGAAGTAAACATTTAAGTGAGTATAACTTATAAATTGGAATTGAAGATAATTTAAAATTGTGAAGTTTTAAATCTAAGTCCAGAAAACTTGAGATTGTTTTAAAGAAATTTGTTTTGAAATTAAAAACCAAGAATGGTTTAAAAATTTAAAGTATAACTTGGTGTGTAAAGAAAATGTATATATGAGGAATATACATAATACCTATGATGATTTGAAATAAACACTTAGTGTTGAGTTTTAAATTGGAATGTGATGTAAAACCCAAAGTAAAGTAAGTTTTTAAACTTAAAAAGGGGAAAGACTATTAATCTAAAGATTAAAATTTGAATGGGAATTCAAATTGTGAAAAGTTGACCGGATTAAGTAAATTTAACTTGAAGGAAGTTAAATAAGTTTGAATAAATAACTTGAATTGGAAATTTCAAGATGAAATTTAAATTTAACTTGGGTAGTTAAATGGTTAATTTAAATGGGAGTTATGAGTGATCTCAAAATGGGTTTGAAATCTGGAAATTGAAAATGGATAATAAATTAGAATCTGAAGATTAAATTGTTTTTGAATTCTTATTTGAACTTTGTAATAAGTTAAGTAAAGATAATTTTAAAATGGAATTTTGAAATTTGAATTCAGAATTAAAAGGTTTAAAGATTTAATTTGTTAAAATTTAAAATAAAGGTTGAATTAATTTAAAAGTAAAGGAATTGTGATTTAAGGAATTAAATCAATATTTAAAAAAAATTAACTCGAATTTATATAATTCGAGATAGTTTAAAATTGAGATTTAAATTGAATTAGTTCAAACTGAAGTTGATTTGAATAAATAGGAATTGTGATTTAAGATAGATAAGTTTAAAATTCAAATGGAAAATTTGAATTGAATTAATTTGAAACAAAAATTGAAGATTGAATGAGTTCAAATTCAAATGGGAATTGGGATTAATTCATATAGAAATTGAAATGATTTGAAATTGAAGTGGATTCAATTTGAAATTAGTTTGAATAATTTGAAATTGTAATTAAAATGAATATGTTTAAAATCAAATGGAATTTGATTCGAATTTGGAAAGGAATTAAGATTAATTCAACTTGAATTGGGATTGAATAAAATTCAATGGAAATTGAAGTATTGAGTCAATTTAAATGGAAGTGGAAATTTAAATTGAATTAATGGGAAATTAATTGGAAATGGAGATTGGGAAATTAAACAGTTTGGCTCTGGAATATTTTCAAAATAAATTGTTTTAATACAAATATATTTTTCCAAACTATTTACTATACAATCTTTCTTCTTAAACACCAAACTATCTTATACTTATTTTACAATTATTTTGTAACTATTTAACTATTTTGAAACTGTCTTATAAACTAATAACTATTTTTCAACTACTTATCTATTTTAAAACCTTTTCAAGCTATTTTTAAATTTAAATTGGTTAGAGTTCAAACTGTTTGTAATTGAAGTAATAACTCAAATGGGAAATGAAGTAATTGAGAATAAGTGAATGGAATTAAAGGAAATGTGAATAGAAAGAGGATTGATTTGGCTAATAACCAATAAAGATAAATACGTAGGATATACGTATATTATTCTATTCGCATAATGATTTGATCCAGATTCGAGCACAGAATTTTGAGATAATATTATCGATCCGAGTTGGGATTTTTCGCTCGATTTTCGACGGCGAACCTAGATATGGATTGTTGATTGGTTCTTGATATTCTCTATCATAGCTACGACTATGCAAGGAGAATGACGGTTTTTGATCAAGAAACCAGATTTGAATCCGCACTAGGAAGTCGGGTGGACGATACTAGTTCGGAAGTGAAATTGTGTGATCGATTGAGCGATCAGATTGATATTGTGTACGGATGATATGTGTACATCGTACGGATTTGAATGAAATTGATATTGAAGATTTGTGGATAAGAACTATAAAATGGTTTTTGAAAAGAAATATGGTTAATAACTTTATAAAAGATTTATCAAATGTGAATATTTGATTTGGAATAAAATAAAGTTATATATCTTTGTTATATAAGATAAATCTTCCCTTATTGAATCTAGCCAGAATAAAAAAAAAGGTTTTTGGAAGTATTTGAAGTATAAAAGAGGTTTTATACAAGTTGAAGTGATCCAAAGATTTTTAAAGTCATATATATCTATATATATATATAAAGGATCTTATGAGAATGATTTTGGAAAAGGTTTGGGAACCTATGAATTTGGAAAAGGCTTTTGATTTTTGGGAAAATCAATTTTGGATTTTGAAAAGCCTAGTTTGAGAATTATCGATTTTGGTAATCGATTTTGTGTAAAGGTGATTTTGATAAATCATAAAGGGTATGATTTGAAGATACTATAAGTATATAGTATAAAGTGTTTTGATAATAGCTCTGGGGAAAAAGGCGCTTCCTTGAAATGAACTTCTCAGGAGTACCACTGGGTGGTACTGCCTTGAACCCCAAGGGGGGATTCTAAAGTTGATCCTGTGAGGAGTCCGGACAAAACTAGTTCCTGAGGATTATTTGTGTAGCGAAAGTCGAGGGGCTGGTGCCCACAGAGGCATTTGAGTTATGCTGTGACAATAATTTAACTCAATGTCACTGCGATCTACTGCAGACCATAGCGAAAGTCATGCGTGCCGCTGAGAGCCAAGTGTCTACGTTTGATTTTATATCGGTAGACTGTGACACTATGGTAACATAGCGAAAGTCGTTTGTGCCGCTGAGAGCCAACAGTCTGCGTTTGATTTTATATCGATAGACTGCGACCTATGTGGGAGAAGTTTCATTTTGACAGCGAAATCGTGTGTGCCACTGAGAGCCAACAGTTACATGGACTTTTGTTGTGATGGCAATGTAACCCTGGATGTAACTGCGATCTGTTGTGGGTTCCATGCTGTCATCAGTTACATGGACTTTTGCTGCGATGGCAACGTAACCCGTGATGTAACTGTGACCATGGATGGGGGTGATGATTTCCAGAGCATTCTCACCAAAAATATTTCCTCTCTTTTCAAAAATGTTTTCTATATTTTAAAGTAAATTATTTTCCAAGTATTTTTCACTGGGTGTTGAAAACGGGTCTGCTAAGTACTTATAGATTTTCAGTCTTACGCCTGATCAACGTATGACCGAATTTCTGTGAGAACGAGGATGGATTTGTTAAAACATCTAGTTATAAAAACTATTTTTGTAATACTATATAGATTTTAAAGTATTTTAAATATGATCAAAAGAAATTTATCTGATAATAAGTAAATAATAAATTCTGGCTTCGTTCCTTTTCGAGGACGAAAAGATTCTAAGGGGGGAGGAATGTGATAACCCGGATTTTGGAACATCTGTTAATTGATAATTAACTGGGTTAATTAATAGAAATATTGATTTTATTTGGATTAATAAATGAAATTTTGATAATTAAAAGATATCTGGATATGTAAATGAATTTGGAAATATAATAAAATTGAATTATAAATATCTGGATAGATATGTATTTGATAATCTCCTTTATAATTATTTAAAATTGGTAAAAAATGTTGTTTCCAAAACAATAATAATGTATTATTTTTATTTATATAAATGGATTTTAAATAGAATTATTATTTACAAATTTAATTTGGATTTGTTAAAAATACATGTATATATCAAATTGATTTTTAAATTGAATTTGAAATTTAATTTGAATTTGGATATTTAAATTGAAATTCAAAAGATAGTTATTTATATCTTAAATAATACTTTGGTTTTAAATGTATTTTATTTAATTTTATTTAGAACATAAATTATTTATATTATTTTCTTTTTTAAAGGAATTTTTTTTATAAATTAAATTAGGGAATCAATTATAAAAATCTTTCTAAAACATTTAAAAATCTAATTTTGCATGAAAGTAACATGTGTTAACTTGTAATCATTCTTAATAACATGTGTTAGCTAATTATCTAAGGGAAATGACAAGTGTCTACTTTTATTTTAATTTCCTTTTTATTTTTAATAAAATTTAATTTAAACCTATATTAACTTATACCATTCATCTCCATATCCATTCCTATTGTCACTTTCTAAAAAAAATACCTCTCAAACCAAATCTGGGAATAAAGAGAAAAATCAAAACAAATCAAACTACGGATCAACCAAACCTGAGCAACATCAAGGTCATCTCAGCAATTCAAAGCTTTAAGGAATCAAACTAGAAATTAAATTTCAACCTGAGAACAAAATTCAAAGCTTGGAAATCAAAATTAAAACCTGAAGAAAATCAAATGCAAGTTCAAAACAACTCAACAATGATTCAACTGAGCATGATTCAACAGTTTCAAACTGATTCCAAACCAAAATCTTCAAACTGAACTAAAGCAGAGAGAGATCAATATCAAGTTTTTAAATCCAGGATCAAACATCAAGTAAATCTAACAAGTTTCAGATTTAGGCAAGACAGTCCAGATCAGAGTTCTTTTCCTCTGTTCCCTGTTCAAGCTAAAGGTGAGTAAACATATTTTTTAAAAACAGTTTAATTCTGGAATTCTACATTAATATATGTATGAAACTTATGTTGCTTGTCTGAATACTTTATTTGAAATGAATGCATGTATGTATATAAGTATTTAATGTCTGAATATTGTCTAGTATAGGCTCTGTTGGTGATAACAGGTTTAAATTACTTTATAAATCCAGTATCCCACTTTTGAATCACTATTAGCTTTTGGTTTGTAAATGAAAAATGTTTGAAATTGTAAACCATACCTACTAAAATTCATCACTGGAATTTATATTAAATATTAACTCGAAATTTTTATAAATAACAGTGGAATATATTTTTATGTCAAAAAAATCAACTAATTCAATTACAAATTTGGATTGCATGAATGTATTCGAGGTTGAAAATCATGATTTTTAATATGAGTTTCGTAATTTTTAGTTCGATAAATTGTGAGAATTTTCGAGAGAAACGTTTTTGGCATTTTTGTTGATTGCCGAAGATCGACGACGAACTGAACGTCGTGGTTGGGTTTGAAGGTAGAGGGGATGTTGGAGTTCATCAGAAAAATAGTATAGAGATTTATCGATGATCGTGGTGATCGGAAATTGATGAGATAGGGTTTAACGCTCTGGTATTGTCGTTGATGTTCAGATGGGTGTCGCGACATCGAGATGGAATCTGGGACGATCGCGAGACGTGTGATGGGTGATGGTAGACGAGGCGAAGCTATGGGGAGAAGGGCGAAGTTTCTCGTGGCATAGATCGTCGGTGGCGAGTGGATTATCTGGTAATGTCGTTTCCAGGTGATGGGTTTTGAGCTCGATTTTGTTTTCGTACGAATCGAGGAAGATGGGTTGGTCAATCGTGATATCATGGTGGAAGACGACTTGCTGGAGGCCTGAACGGAGTTAGTCGACGATTAGGAGTGGTGTGCACGTACACGAGCACATTCGCGTGCATCAGGAAAGTTGGAATTGGGGAAGAAAGCTAAAGTTAGGGTTTCGTTCGGGGAAAATCGAGTTTTACTCGAAGCAGGATGTTACGTGGGTGTGATGTGAGTGTTACTTCGAGTTTCTGATGGTTTTACTCGAGAGCTGCTTCGGGTTTCCTTATGGTTTGCTCGGGTTTGAATAATAGCAGGCTTAAAGAATTTACAGGGAAATATTTTGAAGTTTTTAAAACCAAAGAAATTTTTATGGTAGTGTTTCTAAGTTTTAAAACAAAAGTAAAACAAGTTTTTCTGTAAAACTAAATTGTTTCAAGAATATAAGTTTAAATAAGTTTTTATATTAAGTAGATAAGTTTTAAAAAGGTTGAATAAGTGGGTATTAATAAATGAGGTTTGTTTAAAAATTTATTTAATAACTTTGGAAAGTTTATTTAATATGATTTTTAATGATAAATAAGAAGTTAATTAAGATAATTACTTTTTGAAAGTAATTAAATGAAAGTAATTAAGAATTAATTACTTAAGTGTAATTTATTTAAATATGGATTAATTGAGGTAATTAATTAAAGAATAATTAATGGAAGTAATTAAAGGATCATTTATTTATTAATTAATTACTTAATGGGATTGATTAAAGTTTAATTATTATAAATGGTTAAGGTTAATTCGTTTATATAATTAATTAAAGGCTAATTACTTAATGTAATTAAAAAGAAATTAATCAAGAATGATTAATAAAAAGGGGTAAGTGAAGAATAATTACTTATTGTAATTAAGGAATAATTAATCAAGGAGGATTAATTAAGATAAATAATTAAGAAATGATTAATTAATTTATAATTAATTAATGTTAAGTAAGATGGATTAAGGTAATCCAAGTAATTAAAGGTTAGTAATTAATTTAATTAGAGATTAATTAAATTAATTAAGAATGAATTGACTTGTTATGGATTGGTTGAATGATATTAGATGCCTTGGATTAGTTGATATATCTGATATGTGATTGTGATATGAGATGTTTTGGATGAATTGTGATAATGTAAGTTATCTATCCGTGATAGATTTGTTATATGAATATGATATCCTGAATTTAAATTAAATTGTTTAACTGAAAAATCTTGGTTTAAAGGATGACTTTTGATTCGAAGAGGCCGGGGTCGGGTATCAGAAATATACCCGAAACCACTTCGATTTGTAATATATAATTCTTTATAGATTTGTTTTGTAAATCGAATAGGCTGGAATGAAATAAATCGAGTAATCTGGATCATTGGAACTAAGTAACGATACTTAGATATTTTTTTGTGAAATAAATTGTTTGAATAAAATAAGTAAGAACTCGTAGAAGATACGAGTTACCCTGATTTTATATAAGATCTATGGATTGAAATTTCATGTTAGATGAGTTTACTCATGCTGGTTTCCAGCCTGACTCGGGTGTTACTTTGATGTAATGCTCGGGTCAGACCGAGTATTACAGATTTCAGGTTAGGACGTTTTGGAGTTTAGGAGGCGAGCTGGATGGCAGGAACGTATGGAGGATATTCCGTTGTGAGATATTATAGTTGTTAGAGACATGTTAATTCTAACTGTCTAGTATATTTGTGAATGTTGTAACTCTGATGTATTAAAATGTAATTAACAAATACAGTTTTCTGTGTATAACTGATATTATTATTTGATATTGTATTTTGATCCGCTGCGAATGTGAGAATCTGTGTCTTATTCTGTTTCTTTCTTCTATCTCTTTTCTTTTTCTTCTAACTATTTGGAAATTTTGGGTTCGAAATTTCCGGGCCGTTACAATATTCCAGCCTCGATAACCGTGAAGTCTATTGGGTTAAATCCGCCTGCGCACTGCCTTACCAAAAGGCGGGTTAACACTTTGCCCCCAAAAACATGCCTTGCGATAGGGAGGGGTGTTTTGAATTGCCATAAGTCCAAAATTCGAAGTCCATAATCCATTGACCGTTACATTATCCAACCTAAAATCCAATCCGTTGCCAATCCAATTCCTTGATCTCTCTGGATCATTAGCGAAATCCATGACTGTTCCGAGTCGATATCCAATTTGGAATCCATTCCAAATCCATTAACCGAATCTCCAATCTCTCCGGATCGTTTTATCCAAGTCCGGGACCTCTTCGGGTCCATATCCAAATCCAGGACCTCTTCAGGTCCATATCCAATCCGAGATCTCTCCTGGTCCATATCCAAATCCGGGACCTCTCCGGGTCCGTATCCAGATCTGGGACCTCTGCGGATTCATATCCAAATCCGGGACCTCTCTGGGTCCATATCCAAATCCGGGACCTCTCCGGGTCGCTTTATCCTACTCCGGCCTGGACTCTTCGGTTGTAATGACCCTAAAAATATATATATATATATATATATATATTAGGAAATTCTGAGATATATATATATATATAATATATATATTGCATTAAAATAGAAAAGAATTTGGCAATAAATAAAATTGCATGGGAGCTTCTGTTTGATAAAATGCAAGGAATTAAGGTAATTGAAGAAAAATTGGAACTCAAAATAAATATAGCTTTATGTTCAAAGAATTATGTAAATATATATATATACATTTAATATATATGGGGTGTTTGCTGTTTTATATGAAGATAAAATAAAATGAAGTTTAATATAAAAGTTTATATGTCTTATAATTGTGCCAGAAATAATTAGCATAATATATGTGATTTTTAATTTAAATATAGAAGGTGTTGCTGATTTGACAAAAAGGTAGAAATATATATATACACATATATAGAATCAAATAAAAATTTCCATACCATATTTATTCCAAGCAAATAATTTGGGTAAATGACTTTACATTGCATAATAAGGTATGATAGTATATAACAGATAGGTAGAAAAAAAAATACAAAGAAGATTTCCAGATTCTCTAAACTTAGAAAAAAAAAGAAAGAACAAGGATCACATGCATATGGCATGAATAAAATGGAAACATGAAAATAGCATGCAGTGTTTAAAATGTTCAACTCCCGAAATAACCAATTAAAGTAACCTAATGTGTGCATTTCCCATTTAGGACCACACAGGAATGAGATATGTGCATGAACAGCTAAGGGTATTAGGAGAATTACCCATTTTCTTAAACCCTAGGATGGATTTATAAATAACTGCATATAGCCAAATCCATCATTCTCTCGGGATCAAAAAAAAATATATATATAAAATAAACAAGGAGAAACACTAAGCTTGAGGGTTTGGGGGATTTGTTGTTCTAAGAAATTAAGGCAGTGAAAGGAAAAACATTATGTGAGTATTTACCCTTTTGTATGCAATGGCATTAAGTCCTATTACAGGCAGCCTAAAAATATTATGAGTTATTTGAATCTCTGAAATGATTTGTTATGGGTGATATGGATGTTTGTTTGTGCATTTTTGTTTGGAGCATTAATCTGTAAGTAGGCTTTTAGAGTTAACAGGATTTGAGTATTTTTGTTCCATCTCATCATCATTAAACATGGATATAGATTAAATGGGGGAACATGGGGTTGAACCAGAAGATATACAAGCACTTATATCTTTCTGAAATATGAATGTAAGAAAAACTAAATTGGTCACTTGGGGGTTAGTCAATGATCTGCTTACTTCAGGTGGAAGCAAGTATATGCATGGTGCAACTGCACCCTGAGGCCTTTGTGTGTTGGAATAATTTAAACAACCTGGGAGTTTCCTTCACAATGCATACATAGTGTTCATTTGACAAGGAGATGTAGACCATAAATTAAATAAGGAATGGGATTGGGATTTATAAAAATCTGGGTTATGAATATCTAGACAGGGAGTTAAAACTAACCAGGATTTATGTGATGTTCTGGTTAGATGCTGGGTGAAATTTGGAGTATAAACATGAGTTTACTTATCTAAGATTTGGTGAGGATGAGTTAGGAATTGTACACATAATTATTTTTAACTGTTTGTTATGTATTGTTTAATTTGTTGAATGTGATTTTGTGTCTTCTTGAATGAACCAAAACCTGCTAAGTATAAAACCTGTTAAACTAAGAAGGCATTGCAAGCTTACTAAAATTATGTGTAGGTATACAAAATTGATAAATACTCATACCAGTGTAAACTGACCCTTTTGGTTGCCCTTGCAATCATCTGGGTGTCTCAAAAATTCTTTGGGGCAGCTAAATGATTTGCTTGCAGGAAATTGAAGTTGGCTTGATGAGTAAGGAAGGCATTGGCTGCTAGTATAAATAAGAGAGACTTGTTTTAAATTTGCAGTTGCATTGTAATGAAATTACTAGACAAATTCTATTCTCTATAATTGAAGTTACTTGTAGGAAACTTTCTAAGTATTTGGGGTTGAAAACTTGTACTTAAGTAAAATTCATTTTGAATGATATTTGATGGAGTTTGATTTTCTATTGATTCTATGATCATCTGATTTGGAGAAAACAAGGGGATAGATATAACACATAAATATAAAATGTGAATGTAATAATCTTTGGTTTTATTGCCTGAGTTTATTCTATAATTTTCTTTAAAATAAAATATAATGGATTTGACAAGATCTGAATAAGAAATATTCAAGTGGAGTAAATGTATGCATGGCAGATAATTGATACTGATTTGTATATATATATATATATTTGATTCACTGATTTTTATTGCCTATATTTTGCCCTATGGAAATTAAACAGCTAAGGGGATTGAATTTTTGAAATAAACTCTCAAGATTTGAGTATTTAAATTTTCAAAGAAAACTATGAGGGCAGTAGACTTGGAAGACACAGAATTTTGAATAATTGAAAGAATACATACAAGAATGCATTTCAGAAAAAAAAAACTAGGCACTAACATGCTGGGGATTAGGAGTAGGAATTTGTAGAAGCTTGTTAAAATGAGGGGTATGGATTTGCAAGTGGTAAAAGGGGGACTATGGCTGGTCTAGATGGCCATGGGTCAAACCCTTGGAGCCTGGAACCACTTCATTTCAATCAGTGAAGTGTAAAGTGCTACCGGGACAAATCAAAGAAAACACCAAGAAGCCTTGGGATAACACCAAGCATATCCCAGAAATCACCAAGTATGTAAGTCTGCATCATAATAAATTTGAAAATGCTAAAAATCCTCATCTGATCAACCTGAAATGATAAATGGAAATTAAGTCCAATATCCATGCCTGTTAGTAAAGATTTGTAAGTGATTTGATGCATATACTTGATAACTATCATGAGATCAAGGTAATACTATTTTAAGTGTTAAATAGAATTATTTAGGCAGATTAATATATATAGTCAAATAAAAGTATAAGTGTTGTAGTTTGCTAAAAATATACCTTTGGCAGTAGAACAAAATTAGAAAGGAAATAAGTAGCTTGTCAATAGCTTGTATGGTATTTTGTTTTCAATCTAATTTAAATTCCCTCTGATAAAAAAAATAAAGAAACAATTGTATATCATCAAATATATAATTGTCTTAATTTGTTTGTATACTGATATGATTATATTGGTAAATCCAGGGTCTTGGGAAAAATATTTGGAAACTATATAAAAATTCAAATATAAAAGAAATGGGGTTTAGTGGTGAGATCCTCTTGAATAAAAAATAATATAAGTGATTTAAAGATGAGGGTCACCACAGTTGGTATCACAGCTATGTTTTAAATAACATAGTAAATGTTGTTGTATGCATATGGATGTTTGGATGCATTGTTTGAATTGTTGGTGTTGAATGTTTTTGTTTTATGTCAAGAAATATATGTGTGTACATGTGACACATGCACAGTGTGCACAGAAATAAAAATGAACCAAGTAAAAACACCAAAAACTGATAGGGTAAATAAACTAACATAACAATCATATTTATAGCATTATGGTAGGACCAAGGCATCACACAGGTGCAGGATCTTCACGTGAGCCACCTGTGATGAGCATGGAAGATGTTGTGAGAGCCTTAAGGGATGGAATGGCACAAGGGCAAGACAATCCTCATGAGGAACTCTCCAAACTGCTTAAGACTTGTACCACTTTGGGAGGAAAGGATTTTGAAGGTACTGAAGGAGCTATAGGTGTTCAAACTTGGATAAAAACTATGGAGAGGGTCTTCACAGATATGCAAATCAATGACCAAAGGAAGAGACAGATAGCTTCAAGGAAATTGAAGGGGGCTGCACTGGATTGGTGGGAAGTTGTGACAGCAGGAAGACAAGAGAATACCATCACTTGGAATAATTTCAAGGACATGCTTGAGGCCAGATTTGTCCCAGCATCTGCCAAGGCCACACTGCTTGAAGACTTTATTAGATTAAGGCAAGGAAGCATGAGTGTGAATGAATACACTCAGAAGTTTGAAGCATTATCCAAGTATGGACTGGTGTTAATAGGGAATGTAGAAGCAAAGAATGCAAGGTACATTCAAGGCTTGAACCCTAGTCTGTCAAGGGCAATGTTGCCATACAAGGACAAAACCTTCGATCAAGTAATTGATCTAACTCTCTCATTTGAGCAACATGACACTGCAAGAGAGAAATTCAGGAATATGAAGCTCAATAAGAAGAAGGGTGGTCAGAACAAAGTGCAACCTTATGACAAGAGAAATGCAAGTAAAGGAGCTAAGAAAGGGGAAGGAGCAACAGCACTTGAAAGCAAGAAATTCACTCATTGTTTTAATTGTGGAAAAGCTGGACATTATAGTAACCAATGCCCTGACCCTAAGATACCCAGAGGAGGCTGCTATAATTGTGGAAAGATGGGTCATCTCAAGAAGGATTGCCCAGAAACCAATAGGGGAACAGCAAGGGTAAGAGCTTTGGCAGCAAGTAACACTGGGAATGTTGGGCAACTTGAAGGTATAATTTTTATTCATACCCAACCAATATCAGTAATATATGACACTGGTGCCTCACATTCACTAATATCTTTGGAAATTGTAAAGAAGTTAACACTTGCATGTGTTTCCATTGATCAGCCCTTGGTTGTACACAGTCCCATAGGGAGTCATTGCATGTTGGGGATGAAGTGTATGGGTCTGAAATTAATTATATGGGGTTATGAATTTAATTCAGACTTATATACCTTAAATTATCCTGGTATTGGGATTATTTTGGGGGTAGATTGGTTAATGAGAAATAAAGCAATTTTAAATTTAGAAAACCTTACTATTTCTTTGGAAACAAATGAAGGCAAAAGAATTACCATCTTAAGTGAAACAGCAAAGAATACATGCTTTAATAAAATCTGGAGTATTAATGAAGTTCAAAAGGAATTAAAAATAGAGGAAATCCCAGTAGTCAATGAATATATAGATGTGTTTGGAGAAGTAAAGGGAATTCCTCAAAACAGACCAGTTGAATTTAAAATAAAATTAATTCCTGGAACAAATCCAATCATTAAGAAGCCTTATAGAATGGGTCCAAAAGAGTTGGTAGAATTAAAACATCAACTAGAAGAATTAGAAGAGAAAGGATTTATAAGATCAAGTAGTTCCAGTTGGGGTTCCCCAGTGCTATTTGTCAAGAAACATGATGGAACAATGAGGTTGTGTGTAGACTACAGGGATTTAAACAAGGTAACTATTAAAAATAAGTACCCACTGTCTAGAATAGATGATCTATTTGATCAATTACATGGAGCTAAAATATTTTCAAGGCTGGACTTAGCCTCTGGATTTCATCAAATGAAAGTTGCAGAGGAAAGCATTGAGTACACAGCCTTCAATACAAGGTATGGCCTTTATGAATTTCTAGTAATGCCATTTGGCTTGACCAATGCTCCCTCCTATTTTGTAGACTTGATGAATAGAATTTTTAGAGACTTTTTGGATAAGTTTGTCCTGGTATTTATAGATGACATATTAATTTATTCAAAGACAGAAAATGATCATGCCATGCACCTACATTTAGTATTATCCAGACTTAGAGAACATGAATTAAAAGCCAAGTATTCAAAGTGTACATTTTGGCAACATGAAGTAAAATTCTTAGGACACATAGTGTCACAGCAGGGAGTAAGTGTAGATCCAAGCAAGGTCATTGTAGTTCAATCATGGAGTAGACCCAAAACAGTGACTGAGGTGAGGTCATTCTTAGGTTTGGCAGGGTATTATAGGAGGTTCATCAAGGATTTTTCAAGAATAGCTGCACCAATGACCAAACTAACCAAGAAGAACCAACCATATGTGTGGACTGAGCAGTGTGAACAAGCTTTTGAGAAATTGAAGCAAGCATTGGTGGAAGCTCCTGTCTTACAAATCCCAGAAGCAAATGAAGGAATGGTTGTATATACTGATGCTAGTGGGTCTGGGTTAGGTGCAGTGCTTATGCAACATGGAAAGGTAATGGCATATGCATCAAGACAGCTTAAACCTAATGAAACCAAATATGCAACTCATGATCTAGAATTAGCTGCAATAGTGTTTGCACTAAAACTATGGAGGCATTATTTGCTTGGGGCAAAATTTGAATTATTCACAGATCATCAAGCATTGAAATATTTATTTTCTCAAAAAGATTTAAATATGAGGCAAGCAAGGTGGTTGGAGTTTCTAGCTGCATATGATTTAGATATATTATACACTCCTGGAAAAGCTAATAGAGTGGAAGATGCTTTGAGCAGAAATCATGTTAGATTAGCCAGTTGGATGATTGATGAGTTTAAAAATCTTGCAGTGCTTGGGGAGGCAGATATATACAGCAAGGATGCAGTGAATTTTAAAGAACATGGTGATATGGTGGAGTATGGTACACTGGGAATAATCACAGTGAAGTCTAATCTGTTGGAGAAAGTTGGTAGCATGCAAGATCAAGATCAAAGTCTAAAGGAGAAGAAAGAAATGTTATTAAATAACATTGAGCCAGAGAATTTTAAAATAGATTCCCAAGGTTATTTGAGGAAAAATGATAAGCTTTGTGTACCAAACATTGCAGAGTTGAAGGAAGAAATCATGAATGAGCATCACAAGACCAGGTACACCATACACCCTGGTGGTACTAAGATGTATCATGATTTAAAAAGAAGCTACTGGTGGCCAGGGATGAAGCAAGCAGTGGCAAGATATGTGGCAAAATGTTCCACATGTCAACAAATTAAAGCAGACCACCAAAAGCCTTCTGGCATGTTGCAACCTTTGGAGGTACCTCAGTGGAAATGGGAAAGTATTTCCATGGATTTTGTAGATGGTTTGCCTAGAACTAAGAAAGGCAATGATAGTATATGGGTAATTGTTGATAGACTAACCAAATCAGCTCACTTTGTCCCTGTCAGGTCAGATAGAAATGCATCTAAGCTTGCACAATTATTTATTAAGGAAGTGCCGAGGCTACATGGTATACCCAAGACCATTGTAAGTGATAGAGACACTTTGTTCACCTCAAGATTTTGGGAGAGCTTCCAAGAAGCAATGGGAACACAACTTTGTTTAAGCACTGCCTACCATCCTCAAAGTGATGGGCAAACAGAGATAGTGAATAAAATATTAGAAGATTTACTTAGAGCATGTGTGCTTGATTTTGGGGGTAATTGGGAGGATCATATTCACTTGGCAGAATTCACTTACAACAATAGCTATCAATCAACCATAGGAATGGCTCCCTTTGAAGCCTTGTATGGGAGACCCTGCATGTCTCCTGCCTGTTGGTTGGAAGTAGGAGAGGGTGTAATGTTGGGGCCAGATCATGTTAAAGAAACTTCCAACATGATTGAATTGGTTAGGCATAGAATGAAGGCAGCACAATCAAGACAAAAGTCTTATGCAGATAGAAAGAGAAAGCCAATGGAGTTTGAAGTAGGAGAGCATGTTTTTCTGAAAGTATCACCAATGAAGAAAGTGTTCAGGTTTGGAAAATCTGGTAAGCTATCACCAAGATTTGTAGGACCATATGAAATTATGCAGAGAATTGGTGCTATGGCCTACAGACTTAAGTTACCTGAGGAGTTGAGTGGTGTGCATCCTGTATTTCATGTTTCTCAATTGAGAAAATGGGTGCATGATGAAGGAGCAATTCTGGAGTCACCTACTCAAGTTCAAGTCCAGAAGAATTTGGTTTATACAAATGAACCAGTAGGGATAGTTGCCAAGGAAGAGAAAAAGTTGAGGAACAAGGTGATCAAACTGGTGAAAATCCAATGGAGTTTGGACACTAATGATTGTACATGGGAGGTTGAAGATAAAATGAGGGCTAAATACCCCAATTTGTTTACTGATGGAGAGGTATGTTTAAGCAGCCTAAGATGATTTTTCTAAATATATTTATATATTGTTTGTTTTCATAAAATATGGGGTTATGGAGTTAAAACAGGCTATGGATTAGTGCTTTTAATTGGAGAAACTAGGTGAAATTATGGGGACATAATTCCTTTAAGGGGGAGGGTATGTAATGACCCTAAAATAAAAAAATAAAAAAATAATATATATATATATATATTAGTAAATTCTGAGATATATATATATATAATATATATATATTGCATTAAAATAGAAAAGAATTTGGCAATAAATAAAATTGCATGGGAGCTTCTGTTTGATAAAATGCAAGGAACTAAGGTAATTAGAAGAAAAATTGGAACTCAAAATAAATATAGCTTTATGTTCAAAGAATTATGTAAATATATATATACATTTAATATATATGGGGTGTTTGCTGTTTTATATGAAGATAAAATAAAATGAAGTTTAATATAAAAGTTTATATGTCTTATAATTGTGCCAGAAATAATTAGCATAATATATGTGATTTTTAATTTAAATATAGAAGGAGTTGCTGATTTGACAAAAAGGCAGAAATATATATATACACATATATAGAATCAAATAAAAATTTCCATACCATATTTATTCCAAGCAAATAATTTGGGTAAATGACTTTACATTGCATAATAAGGTATGATAGTATATAACAGATAGGTAGAAAAAAAATACAAAGAAGATTTCCAGATTCTCTAAACTTAGAAAAAAAAAGAAAGAACAAGGATCACATGCATATGGCATGAATAAAATGGAAACATGAAAATAGCATGCTGTGTTTAAAATGTTCAACTCCCGAAATAACCAATTAAAGTAACCTAATGTGTGCATTTCCCATTTAGGACCACACAGGAATGAGATATGTGCATGAACAGCTAAGGGTATTAGGAGAATTACCCATTTTCTTAAACCCTAGGATGGATTTATAAATAACTGCATATAGCCAAATCCATCATTCTCTCGGGATCAAAAAAATATATATATAATAAACAAGGAGAAACACTAAGCTTGAGGGTTTGGGGGATTTGCTGTTCTAAGAAATTAAGGCAGTGAAAGGAAAAACATTATGTGAGTATTTACCCTTTTGTATGCAATGGCATTAAGTCCTATTACAGGCAGCCTAAAAATATTATGAGTTATTTGAATCTCTGAAATGATTTGTTATGGGTGATATGGATGTTTGTTTGTGCATTTTTGTTTGG
Source organism: Allium fistulosum (assembly GCA_030737815.1). Taxonomy (NCBI): domain Eukaryota; kingdom Viridiplantae; phylum Streptophyta; class Magnoliopsida; order Asparagales; family Amaryllidaceae; genus Allium; species Allium fistulosum. The sequence goes on from CM060903.1 coordinate 1,410,424,656, forward strand.
AGCATTAATCTGTAAGTAGGCTTTTAGAGTTAACAGGATTTGAGTATTTTTGTTCCATCTCATCATCATTAAACATGGATATAGATTAAATGGGGGAACATGGGGTTGAACCAGAAGATATACAAGCACTTATATCTTTCTGAAATATGAATGTAAGAAAAACTAAATTGGTCACTTGGGGGTTAGTCAATGATCTGCTTACTTCAGGTGGAAGCAAGTATATGCATGGTGCAACTGCACCCTGAGGCCTTTGTGTGTTGGAATAATTTAAACAACCTGGGAGTTTCCTTCACAATGCATACATAGTGTTCATTTGACAAGGAGATGTAGACCATAAATTAAATAAGGAATGGGATTGGGATTTATAAAAATCTGGGTTATGAATATCTAGACAGGGAGTTAAAACTAACCAGGATTTATGTGATGTTCTGGTTAGCTGCTGGGTGAAATTTGGAGTATAAACATGAGTTTACTTATCTAAGATTTGGTGAGGATGAGTTAGGAATTGTACACATAATTATTTTTAACTGTTTGTTATGTATTGTTTAATTTGTTGAATGTGATTTTGTGTCTTCTTGAATGAACCAAAACCTGCTAAGTATAAAACCTGTTAAACTAAGAAGGCATTGCAAGCTTACTAAAATTATGTGTTGGTATACAAAATTGATAAATACTCATACCAGTGTAAACTGACCCTTTTGGTTGCCCTTGCAATCATCTGGGTGTCTCAAAAATTCTTTGGGGCAACTAAATGATTTGCTTGCAGGAAATTGAAGTTGGCTTGATGAGTAAGGAAGGCATTGGCTGCTAGTATAAATAAGAGAGACTTGTTTTAAATTTGCAGTTGCATTGTAATGAAATTACTAGACAAATTCTATTCTCTGTAATTGAAGTTACTTGTAGGAAACTTTCTAAGTATTTGGGGTTGAAAACTTGTACTTAAGTAAAATTCATTTTGAATGATATTTGATGGAGTTTGATTTTCTATTGATTCTATGATCATCTGATTTGGAGAAAACAAGGGGATAGATATAACACATAAATATAAAATGTGAATGTAATAATCTCTGGTTTTATTGCCTGAGTTTATTCTATAATTTTCTTTAAAATAAAATATAATGAATTTGACAAGATCTGAATAAGAAATATTCAAGTGGAGTAAATGTATGCATGGCAGATAATTGATACTGATTTGTATATATATATATATTTGATTCACTGATTTTTATTGCCTATATTTTGCCCTATGGAAATTAAACAGCTAAGGGGATTGAATTTTTGAAATAAACTCTCAAGATTTGAGTATTTAAATTTTCAAAGAAAACTATGAGGGCAGTAGACTTGGAAGACACGGAATTTTGAATAATTGAAAGAATACATACAAGAATGCATTTTAGAAGAAAAAAAAACTAGGCACTAACATGCTGGGGATTAGGAGTAGGAATTTGTAGAAGCTTGTTAAAATGAGGGGTATGGGTTTGCAAGTGGTAAAAGGGGGACTATGGCTGGTCTAGATGGCCATGGGTCAAACCCTTGGAGCCTGGAACCACTTCATTTCAATCAGTGAAGTGTAAAGTGCTACCGGGACAAATCAAAGAAAACACCAAGCAGCCTTGGGATAACACCAAGCATATCCCAGAAATCACCAAGTATGTAAGTCTGCATCATAATAAATTTGAAAATGCTAAAAATCCTCATCTGATCAACCTGAAATGATAAATGGAAATTAAGTCCAATATCCATGCCTGTTAGTAAAGATTTGTAAGTGATTTCATGCATATACTTGATAACTATCATGAGATCAAGGTAATACTATTTTAAGTGTTAAATAGAATTATTTAGGCAGATTAATATATATAGTCAAATAAAAGTATAAGTGTTGTAGTTTGCTAAAAATATACCTTTGGCAGTAGAACAAAATTAGAAAGGAAATAAGTAGCTTGTCAATAGCTTGTATGGTATTTTGTTTTCAATCTAATTTAAATTCCCTCTGATAAAAAAAAATAAAGAAACAATTGTATATCATCAAATATATAATTGTCTTAATTTGTTTGTATACTGATATGATTATATTGGTAAATCCAGGGTCTTGGGAAAAATATTTGGAAACTATATAAAAATTCAAATATAAAAGAAATGGGGTTTAGTGGTGAATTCCTCTTGAATAAAAAAAAAATCTAAGTGATTTAAAGATGAGGGTCACCACACCGGTCGAGGGCTTATCCATGGTTGTCCTTCTCCGGCCTGGACTCTCCGGTCGAGGACTTAATCCATGGGGTATCCTACTCCGGTCTCATTCCCCATTCGAGGACTTAATCCATGGGGTATCCTACTCCGGCCTCGATCCCCAGCCGAGGAATTAATCCGTGAATATCCTTCTTCGGCCTCGACTTTTTCCGGTCGAGGACTTAATCCGTGTTCGAGTCCATCCTATCGCTCTCTGGCGAAGGGACTCATAACTTGTGGTTATTGCCCCGTCTCTCCGGTCGGGGTCGTAACCGTGACCTGTGTTATTTATTACATTAATCCAAATCCAATCATTCTAGAGTTTAGTTGGTAAAATATAAAATAAAAGCCCGTACAACCAAGAAAACTAAATAGCCATAGTACCATAAATACCAGAGTTTGTAGTAAACAGAAAAAACAAGATTTCATAAACTTGAGCACCACGGTTCATCGTCATCTCAGAGCATGCCTATGGACCGTCCTCGATCCTGTACATGTGTAAGTGACTTAGCCGTTCCATTGCGGGGTTTATTACTTATTCCATGCCATAAGTCCAACCAGCTAATAACAAGCTGACAATGATGCCTTGATCCAATGTCATCTTCATTTGAGGTGGACGGTGGTTGCTCATGTTCTACTACCACAACTTGATTCCTTATATATTGTTGCAAATGATCGTTCATCACATGTTCCTCAATGATATCCTTCAAATTCCTGCAGTCATTCTTATTGTGCCCATCTAGCTCATGGAATAGGCAATGCTTTCCTGATGCCCGCTCGTATTCGAAAGGTTCCCTTTTTGCCGGCCTTCAATATTGGAGGCGCGCTCGAGTATCCAGATAAATCCTTTCCAGAGTTTCAGTCAAATCTGTGTAAGAAGATAATTTTAGTTCTCTCTATTGCCTTTTCGACATATTACTGTCGTCATTCATTCTCCGTTTGCATTTATCGTTCCTGTTTACGTCTCCTGATGATCCTCCACCTTGCACGGCATTCACCTCTGGTTTGTTTGCTCGTGCATCTTCCTATCGTAGGAACCTTTCTTCTTCATGGTAAAATTCCCCTAAATCCATAGGTGGATCCCGTGCTAGTGAATCCTTGAACACCGTGCCATCAGCAATGCCAGATACAACTGCCATCAAAACCATGGATGGATTTGGACGATCCACCGATGTTGTTGTCCATTAAACCGTGTTAGAATACTTCTCAGAGACTCTCCGGTCCTCTGCTTCAGTGTTGTCAAACTCATCACATTTTTGGGTCTTGAGATGTGAACTCTAAACTGTCTCATAAATATTTCGATCAATTTTGTCCATGTACCAATAGAGGCACTTTCCAATTGTCTGAACCATAGTTCGGCTATATCCATCAAATACAAAGGGAAGCACTGTTCCATGACCTCCTCCGATGCCCCCAGTACTTCCATGTGCCTCATGTACCTCGTCAGATAAACAGTGGGATCATTCTTCCATCATATGTCTCCAGCGTTGGTAGTTTGAATTCCGATGGATTCCTGGCTTGCCTAATCATAGGAGCGAAGGGGCTCCTATTCACATCTTCCAAATCTCTATTTACCAATCCTCCTCTCATGGCCCGTCTGATCATTTCTACAAACCTGTCATTGTCATCAAGTGGTAGTCTTTGTCTGTTGTCTCTAACCTGCCCCCCGAGTCCGCGAGGGAATCTTGAAATCTGCTCTTCTGGACGAGCACCCATATCCCGATCAACACCAAACTGCACAGCACCAACTAGTATCCTGTTTGGAGTGCAGCCAATATGACCCGGGGGCATGCCCCCAAGTGTGGAACGATCGACACTGATTGTTCTATAACGATCGACATTGCTTTGGATGATTGTTCCTGGTTGGTCAGGGGCTGCTCCCGGTAGCTCCACTCTATCCCGTATCCTGGTTGTTCCATTTCTTTGATTCTGAACTTCCTCTGCTCTAGCTGCTCAAACTTCGTGATCCATATTTCTAGTATTCCTTGCTACTTCATTTCCCTGGTTTTGCTTTCCAGTTTGTCCAATTTGTCGGAATAGGTTCTGCATCATTTCCTCCTGCCTTATCGGCATCCTTTCCTGCATAGCATCCATCATCGTTTCCATATCGTCTCTAGTAATGAAGATTGAGGTCTGACTAGCTCCTGAGGTAGCCTCCTGACTTCCTTCATGATGGTTCCTCTCTGCTCTCTGTCTCCTTGTTGATTGCCTAGCCATTGTTTCCCAAATCCAAGTCCCCAAGCTTTCAAATCCAAGATCCTAACTCCCAAATCCCTAAGTGCAAGCTATCTCAAAGAAAGCACCAAAATGTTGGCGTCAAATTTGACCACCAACACCCAATAACACGTGAAAGAACCAATATCCTGTCATAGATTACAGATAGTATATGATATAGATAATATAATATGAAGAATAATCTAAATTAAAATGAAAGCAAGTAAAAGAGACAAGATTTATAGTGGTTCGGCTAACTCCGGCCTACTTCCACTGCAGAACTATCCTTTTATTATACTGAAATTTGATTACAGTTACAATCCAAAATTCTAGAATAAAATATTGGCAGAGTAGCCTCTAGGTAGAAGATAAAGAGAAACAAAAAATGAAGATCCCCTTTTCAAAGCCAAGCCTACTGCATTTATAGGTGAAACTTCGCCTATATGGCCTTCTCACCTACATAGGCCCACCATAACGATCGTCAAGCCCAACTCGACCCAAAAAAACGATCGGCATAGCACTACTGATCGTTATTCCTCCACTTAATCCAATGCTGATCCCTCCCTGAAGCGTGCCGATCCATAGCCCTCCAACAAGCTTCACCGATCCATCCACCTCCAAACCAATGTCGATCCCTCTTCATTCAAACTAATGCCGATCCATCCACCTCTAAACCAATGCCGATCCCTTTTTGTCCATACCAAATGCCGAACCCACTTCCTCCAAGAAAATGCCGACCCTTCCACCTTGAGGATGCCGATCCATATTGCCCTGAACTATGCCGACCCCTTCCATGCCGACCTCTACTTTATCCATCGGTCCAATGCACTGGGCTCCGATCCCAACCATGCCGCTCCCTGTCTCACCGATCCCTTCAATGCTGAACCCAAACTATGTGGAACCCTTCCTATGCCGACTGTTGTCCCTTCTCACATGCCGACCCAAGCTCCTCCAAGCCCTGCAGACCCGAGCTATGCCGACCCCTTATTATTGAAACTTGCCGAACCTTCAACATAACTTCCCAACCAAATCAAATATGCCGATCCAAACTATGTTGCTTCTTGTCTTGTCGACCCATATTATATCAAACCATCTCATGCCGATCCTTCTTTATTCAAGCCAAAATTCACAATTCAAGCACTCTTCATTGTTTAACTACCTATTATGTTTAATCCGGGCTTCATATTATTATCCGTAGTTGATTATCTATTTATCCATTGAACCAAATCCATTATATTCCAGCCTCGATAATCGTGAAGTCTATTGGGTTAAATCCGCCTGCGCACTGCCTTGCCAAAAGGCGGGTTAACAGAAGTTAACTAAGTTTTATAGAAATTAAGTAAGTTTAAGTTTTCAAAATAAACTAAATTTATAAAAATAACAAAGTTAATAAAATTTAACTAAGTTTTATGAAAGTTGACCAAGTTTTATAAACATACGATTAAACTAATTAAGTTTGTAAAATTTAACCAAGTTTTATAAAAAGCTAACTATGTTTTATAAAAGTGTAATTTTTGTAAAATTAAACTAAGTTGGATAAATCATTAAACTTAACTACGTTAACCAAGTTTTATAAAAAGTAAATAATTTTACCTTAACTAAGTTTTAGAAAACTAAAAATAAATTTATAAAAATTAACCAAGTTGTATAAAAATTTAAATAAGTTAAACAAGTTGTATATAAATTAAATAATTATCTAAATATTGACAAAATTTTGTAAAAGGTAAGTAAAATTTTAAAATAATAATCAAGTTTATAAAAATTGAACAAAGTTATCTAAGTTTTATAAAAGTTAAATAACTTTATAAAAATCAACCTAATTTATAAAAATTAAATAATTTCTATAGAAGTTAACTAAGTTTTATACAAATTAAGCAAGTCTATAAAAAATAACTATGTTTATAAACTTTAATTAAGTTTTTAAAATAAACTAAGTTTATAAAAATAACAAGTTAATAAAATTTAACTAATTATTATAAAATTTAACCAAGTTTTATAAACATCCGACTAAATTAATTAAATTTGTAAAATTTATCCAAGTTTGATAAAAAAATTAATTATGTTTTATAAAAATTTAACTGAATTAACAAAGTTTCTATAGAATTTATTAATTATCATGAAGATTTTGTTAAGTTAATTAAGTTGCCAAAAATTAAACTGGTATTATAGAAATAAATCAAGTTTTATAAAAATTAAATAAGTTTTAAAATATTAGTGGTATCTGTACTCGTTTAAATTCAATTGTGGTTTAGAATTGAATAAGCTCATAAACATCATATATTGTTGTTCAAAAGTGTCACTTTATATGCATATTTTTCATGAATTATGTCTATTACGACTAATTATTGAAACTTTTCTTTACAGGTAACTAATACATTTGGTGCTAGCAAGTAGCAACAAGGTGATTAGAAGTAATATATAGTGTCATGTGTATCTTTATTGTTTGAATACTTCTATGTATCATTTTGGTAAGATTGCTTGCGTATAATATTAGTTCTGTTCACTTGCATTTGTAATCTTCATACATAGTTATGAAATATAATGAACACATGTTGTTTTGGTTTAATTTTATTTGTTTACATACAACGTATTGGTAATAAAATGTGATCTTAGTGATACTTAAATTCGTTATACATATATGCACAGAAAATCTTATGCAATAAGATGATGGCATTAAAAAAGTGCTATAAAAGGTAACAACAGCGTTTCTAAGCGCTATAATATGCAACTGTTGACAGCAGCAAAAACGCCATTGTTAAGAGAGTTTTGATAGCGTTGGTAAAATGTTATTGTTAGGAACTTTTCATAGCGTTATACTCTTGCTGTCTAATAACCCTTCCTACTTCCTTTAATAGCTTTTTTAAAACGCTATTAAAAGTCCAAATTGTTGTAGTGCACCATTATGGTTAACACTAAAATCCTTTAGATCATCAATCTAGTTCCAACCTTCTGATCCGTTCAACTACTAATGGATCATCTTCTTGTTTAGAAGCAATCCTTTAGATCGTTACTAGTCGAACTTCTAAACATGACAACATCGTGGTCTCTTGGCTTGAACATGCTATAGATCCTAGCTACACACCATATGTAGTCAAAGCTTCTAAATCTTTCCACTCAGCTATTGTTATTAATACTGCATTCTGATGCCTTCTACTGAGTGTGTCTGCTAACTTATTTCCTTTCCCTGGTGTATACTCAATTCCAAAGTCATGGGAAGTTATAAACTCTAACCATCTCTGTTGTCTCATATTCAGCTCCTTTTGAGAGAATAAATATCTTAATGACTTATGATCCATAAATATATTTTATCTCCCTCCCAGCAGATAATGTCTCCACACCATCAATGCAAAAATCATCATTCATGCATCAGATATCTAACCTCATGTGGTCTGAGCTGTCGAGAAGCATAAGCAATCACTTTCCCTCTCTGCATTAACATGGCTCCTAGTCCTGTTCTGCACGCATTTGTATACGCTACTAAATATTGATTCCCAGCCGAAACAACTAACACCGGCGCATTGGTCAATAAATGTTTCAGCTTTTGGAATGCCTCCTCACATTTATCGGTCCAAACATACTTTACTTCTTTCCTTGTCAACTTAGTCATCAGTGCTGCTATCCGCGAGAAATCCTTAATAAATCTTCGGTAAAAGCCAACTAGTCCAAGAAAACTCTTTATCTCAGTCACTATATTGGGTCTATTTCAATTATTAACTGCCTCGATCTTAATTGGATCTACCGACAACCCTTTATTTCATGGTCTCTTTCATCCTTAGAATATATTAAGATGTCGTCTATAAACACAACAACACGAATCTGTCCAGATGCTCTTGTAAGATTCAGTTCATTAAGTCTACGAAGAAGGCCGGTGCATTAGTTAGTCCGAACGACATAACTAACCATTCGTATGATTCATATCTTGTCCTAAACGCCATTAATGGGATACTATCCTCTCCTACTCTTAGTTGATGGAACCCTGTCACTAAATCCAATTGAGAAAAACGTTGGTTCCACTCAACTGATCAGACAAATCATCAATCCTCAGCAGTGGATATCGATTCTTTATCGTCTTCTCATTTAACTTACGATAATCGATACATAACTTTAGTGATCCATCCGGTTTCTTAATAAACACTACGGTTGCTCCCCAAGGTGAACTGCTTGGTTTTGATAAAATTCTTCCCTTCTGAATCCAACAGTTGCACTTTTAACTCCTTCATCTCGATATGTGTCATCCTACTTTCCAGTCTACTAACAGGTTCAACTTCTGGTACAAGATCTATCTAAAACTCAATAGCTCGTTTCAGCGCTAGTCTTGTCACAGGTTCAAAGACGTCTAGGAATTCTCTAACGGAAAAAACTCGATTCAACTTGTCTTCCTCCTCCATTACACCCAATAAAGCATAAACATCAAAACTCGGGTTTTCTACAGGATATATAATTCGTTCACTACTACTAGGGTGTTTTCCTATCATTGCAAAATATCCTAGCATCATACTTACTTAGCTAGTCCATACCTAAAATAATTCCAAAGCCTATGAAATCAAACACATGCAAACTGCAAGAAAATATACGACCTAACAATTCATACTCTAAATGGTCACATCACATCCTAAGAGTTGTATACCCTCCTATCGGATTCTACACCCTTAAGGAAGTAACTAGGCATGAGGGTTCTAGGTTAAGCTTATCAACCAAACAATGAGATATGAAAGAATGTGATGCACTAGTATCAAATAGAACTCTAAAAGTTATACCATGAATCAAAAGCGTACCTCCCATCACAACTTTTCCTTTCTCCTCAGTTGTTGGTCTCGAGGTAGCTGGTTCCAATGCAAACACTTTTCCCTTGTCTGCTCTGACTAGTTCTAGATGATTATTATTGTAGTGCTCCATTTGGTCACCGTTGAAGCATTTCACTCCTTTCTTATCAGTAACTTTCTTCTCTTTGCTAAATCAGCACTCATGAGCAAAATGTCCCTTCTTATCACAATTGTAGCAATCCATATCAACCTTCCCTTTCTCGGCAGCTCCTCCTTTCTGAGCTCCTTTCTTATAAAAGAACATCCTCTTCTGATTCTTCCCACCTTGAGCCTCCACTGCTTTGTCCCTACCAAGGAAAGCAAGCATCTCTTCGTTCCTTAAAGCCATCTCAACAAATACATCACATGGATCCTTGAGATGTGGCAAAGTTTCCCTAGCAAGCTCAAGTCTCAGTCCCCGAATGAACTTCTCATTCCTCTTAATTACTATATCCATAGTAGCATACCCATACCAGAATAACACCTCGAACCTCGTAGCATATTCTAGCACAGTCATATTTCCCTGCACCAACTCAGCAAACTTTCTCAACATGGTAGACTTAGCGATTTCCAACATAAACCTTTCTTCAAAGCTTCTCCTAAATTCTGCCCAAGTCAGAGTTTCCTCCGCTACTCCAATAGTAACACGGTTCCACCAGTATAATGCAGCTCCTTGCAGTTTCCTAGACAATAATCTTTTCTTTTGCTCATTTTTTAGTCCAAGATCAACGAAAATCCTCTCACAATAAAGCAACAAATTCTCTACTTCAGTTGCATCCTCGGTTCCAGTAAATGGTTTTCCTCCAAACCATGCATTATCCATACTCAGCACAACATAATTGTTGATAACCGGAGCTTTCTGATTCACTTCTCCAGCATTTCCACCTACAAGTCCAGCAGCAGCTCCCGCTTGTGTCATGTTGATAAAGAACTGATACATAGCTTGCATATCAGCTTGGGTGTTCCACCACCTACATTAGCAGCTTATGCCCGACCTCGATTCCTTCTAGTATAAGGTCTAGCGTTTCCATTTGTTGTGGAGCTTCCTCCACGAGATTCACTCTTCCGTTTCTTACCTCCATATCTTACTTTCCTTTAAATCTGTATTCGTACCTTATTAAGACACAAAAGAATGGTCTAAGAGAGATGGGAGAACAAAGATAAAGCATATACTTATATATATAGAAAATACAAGTACATTACTACAGCGTTATCCCATACTCTAATCTTATTCTCTGATTCATTTGGATTATGTTTTAAAACCTCTTTTTAGATTCAAAAATTATTTTGTTTACATAAACCTTTGCTCTGATACAAAGTTGTAACATCCCCCCATTCTGAGGCCCGAAACTAACCGCTACAGATGCTACGGTCATCTATAGTTATTAATTTCCGGTGAAAAAATGCGGTAAAGTTAAGGTATCCATAATATCAGAAGCATGAGAATATGAAATATTTCAAAAAAAATTTCAAAACAACTTTTCTCATTACATTTCAAATCAGCATTTCATATTTAGTACATAATCCCATATTGTTGCTTAGGTTCTAATAAAATACAATTATTACAAAATATGCCAAGAGGTACATATAAAGATGCCCCATTGGATGATCAGAGTTACTAAATAGACAGCTATGACATTTGCCTTTACATACAACATTTCTTTGGATAAATAATAGATAAATAATATCCTAAATAACTAATCTTTGCCTCCTACAATTCTTTGGAAGCTTTATTCGCCAAAACCTACTAAACCTCGAAACCTTAACTCTCAACCTACTCAAATTAAATTTTGAGCATCGAAAGTTTAAGGGGAAAACATAAACTTCAAGTCATACAAAAAGCCTGGTGTGAATAATAATATGATATCTCGATATATGGATACTAAGTGAGACCACACAACTTAGTGGAACGGGTTGTCCCTTCACTAATATTCTTCAAAAGAATATCTTTTGCAAATCAAGTCCTGCAACCAAACTGGTTATAAATAACAATTTAATAATAACTTGCATGCATATAATATAGGTAATTAGTGGACTATCTATCCCAACATCATAGTTTTATCAGGCTGACTATAAACTTGTGGCTGACTCAGGCCTACCAGACATAATAACCGTTCTAACTTTCTGTTAGAGGAAAATTGGACAATCTATCCGTAACTTACTACTTCTAGGGTCAACTGATCCTAATGGTTTTTCGGGCTTACCAATAACCTATTTCTCTCTATGTATTCCTTTCTATATGTAACCTTCTTTTAGTCTTACCCATGACATTGCCCAACATATTGAAATTTTGGACTTATATTAGCTAGGGGCTATTAGCTAAAGTATAGGGTGCGACCCCACACCAGTCCCATCTGGTTTTCTAATCTACGAGTCATTCTTTTAGTAAAATTTTAGGTTAACTACCCTGTCCATATTTTCTTTGAAAACAAAATCTTTGTAAATGATTTAACCCTTGAAATCATTCATAAAACAAGAGGAACATTGGTCCTTTACTTTACTCAAAATACATATGCCATGATATATGCTTTACAAAATTTTTTGGATGAAAACTCAAAATCATTGGGGTCTTTGACCCTCTCTAAACTTAGGCTACAAGGCCAAAACTATGCAATACCTTTACAATTATAAAACTTAGCGATGTCATCGCCATTAAAGATCTTCGCCCATTCTAAAGCATGTCGAAGTCTTTTATTTGAAAATATATGGGGATGATGTCGAAGTTATTACTTCATAAGCCATAGTGTTGAAACTATAAAAATTGAACTTCGGCAATACATAAAACATTTAACATTAATGCCTCATCGAGGTTATAAAATTTAGCAGATGCGACGTCGACATCTATGATAATGGCATGGTTAAAACATTATTGAGTAAGCTCGATGACTATAAACACATGGATTAGGCTTGAAGACTAGTTAAATGCATTGACTAAGCTCGATAACAATGTTAAAAGCGGCATAGTATTAACTCGATGACAACTTAAAAAGCGGCAAGAGTTTGGCTCGATAACAAGTTAAACGCTGCGTAGGTTAGGCTCGACAAAAGTAGAAAGCGGCATAGCGTAGGCTCGATGACCATCTGGGTCTTTGAGGGAAAATGTTCGAAGTTGTATATGCGGCATGCATGCTTCTTGGTATAAAACGCGGTATCATAGGCCTCAACATGCCCATATCGAGTCCTTTCTCTTTATCCTTATTACCTCGACCTTGACGAGGCTCAAACCCAATCCACTTCATGCCAAGCTCGTTGACATCATATGGCATTGTTTTATGTCACGTCAATGACACAAGAATGCAGTGAGATGGGCTTAACATGGCCAATATCGACATGGTATGATGGTAATTAATTTGAAAACTCCAATTTTACTACAAAAACTGCAATTTTACTATAAAATGTGTTTCCTTTTCACCAAACCTCCATAATTTACGAAATTATTATTAATTATCAAAACTTAATCAAATTCTTTATTGAAAATCTACCGCATGCCATAATTTCCAATACTAAACATTTTTATAATTTAACCCATTTTATAAACCTTTTAATTAAACAAATAAGCCCTTTAGCCTTAAGCAATTTATTTATCATTCCTAAACTCTTAGAAAAAATCCCCAAAAATCAAACTAAATCAAATTAATCATACTCTACGACATATAAAGATTTCAGGGCCAAAAAATTATTTTAAATAATTAAAATCCGAAATTCACTAATTTCTTCACTTAGAAAATCCTTATAAAATCTATACTTACTTGGAAAATTACGAAATTAAAAACCCACTTCTAAAATGATATTTCTAACATCATATCAAAATTTCAAGTCATTTGGGTATCATATGATAGGTTTTCCAACTCAAACATATCACTAAATTTCAGATATAAATTCTAGAAAATCACCAACAAACATATAATCATTCAAACTTCTAAAACATGGCATAATAGTAATATTAAATTGGGATTTCCTATTAAAACCTGAAACACAATTCAGAACAAGAGACATATATATATTATTCACCTTGTATACTTTCCCCTAAGCTTTTCCTTGATTCTCTAGCTTTTTCTCCCTTGAATGTTTGTTAATGGTCGGCCCTCACTTCTCTTGCTTTTTTCGTTTTCTATGAATGAAGTGTGTAAAATAAATAAAGGAAATGATGATAGAAGGGTTTAAGGGGTAGGAATGGAGGCTAATCCCATTTTTCCCTTATCATTTTCCACCTTCTTACCCTAACCTTTTATTTCTCTAATTAGTTTATTAACTAGGCACGACCCAAACTTAATTACCAAATCTCAATTTCCTTATCCCTTTACATTGTGTTTCATTTAATTTATCTAATTAAATATTCTAAATAATGTTAGTTAAAATTAGGGTCATTACACATACCCATCGACCAGATTAATTACACAAAATGACGTGATTAAATAGGTAGTATCTAACTCTAACCTATCCACTACATCTTCCAAAATGAAAAATTAGTAGCATCTGTATCAAAAAGAATTCTAACTGAAGTACTAGATATCGAAATCATACCTCCTAGCATAATCTTGTTCCCCTTCTCTTCATCCATCGGCCCGGTTGATGGTCCTCCCAAAGCGAAAACCTTCGGCTGCTTTAAGTTAGGGCAACCTTTCTTCTTGTGCTTGGGATTGTCGTAGAAAAACTACTAAACCTTTACCGCTCTTACCGATTATGGGCAATTATTTACATAGTTCCCCCTCTACTTACAATTATAGCAGACCATGTTAGCAACATCTTTTCACTCTCCACTACCCTAAGCCTTTCCTTTATGCTGCTGACCTCTCTTGCCTTTCTGATATGGAGAAAACTTTATTTTATTTTCAACCTAAGCCTTCTACCCCTACACTCCATATTTCAGCATACATCAATTCATACCTCCTCGCCATATTTACCACTTCGTTGAATGGAAGTGCTAAATGACCATCGTTTTGTCACTCAATCCCGACCTAATCCTAGGAGAAATTTCCCTACTTTCTTTCCCGGAGTCCTAATCAAATCAACTCCATACTTGGACAATGCATTGAACTTATGCACATACAACGGCACAGTCAAACTTCCTTAATGCAAACCCACAAACTCTCGTAACATCGTTGTCTCCGGTCCGGGAATAAACCATTCTTCAACCACTCCTTAAATATCCTAATTTATTTCTTGCTCAGGAATATTTTCTCTCACTGTCCTCCACCAGATACCTCCTAGTCCCTTGAACTTCCTAGATACCAACTTCACTTTCTGGGCATCTGTTACTTCCAGTCCTCACAAATTCTTTCACACAACAACATTCAATCATTTAGACTCCACTGCCAGTTTCATGCCATTAAACATTTCTCCTTCCATACTTCTAAAATCCTTGTTCGTCTTAGCAAACTCTTCCCTAACTAGTTGCACCGGATCTATATGTACATTCTGGGTTTGTGATAGTACTTGCTGCTTCACCAAACTTGCGGAGAACTGCTGAAAAAGTGCATGCATATCCATATTCCCTATAGCCATGCCAAGTATCTCAGTATCGGCTTCCACATGAACTTTTGGGGTTGGCTCCCCACCATGGCCGTTAGTTTGTGTACTATCGGCTCCTCTACTAACATTCGCTCTTGGGCTTCCTAAAGACAAATGTTTGTTTTATAGGTCCATTCTTGCTTTCTGCATGTTCAAGTGTTCGCAAGAAAAAGAATTAAAGAGAGTGAGAGCAATAGTAGAAGGGTATATATATATCCTCCTATATATCCGTACCAATATACAAGTGTGTGTATGCCTATATACATACATTTATATACACATATACATCCGTCCATACATACATACATACATACATACAAACATATATATAGCGTATGCCCTTCCTAAGGTGTTTATTTTCTACTACGTAGTTTCTACTTAGCTCTGTTTTACTTAAGTGTCCTCTAACCTAAGCTTTGATACCAAGTAGTAACATCCTCAGTAAGAGACCCAAAAATGAATGTCGATGATGATGTAGTCATTAGAAGAATTATTTTCAAGCAACAAAGTGAGACCAATATTTTTTCCACAACTTTAAGTAAACTGAGCAGCTAAATAATTTCATTACATCAAATTGCTTTATGTAGGTCATTACATAATCATTAACCCATTTCGTTACCACGCAGGGGTAAATATATATAAAACATAAATGTAGTGACATACCCGACATATGAAGATGGTGACATGCACATTTAGCCTCCTACTTTGTCTTCGAAATCTTTATTCGTCTTTTCCAAAAGCTACATGTCTAATCCATAAACACAACCTACTCGAATGAGTATCCTTAAGTTTATGTGGAATAAAAAAACATGGGTCGGACATAAAGCCTAGTATGAGTGGTACTTTACCCTAAGTAACCAATCATATAGTGAGACCACGCTGCTAAAGCATGGAATTAGTTTTCCCCTCACTATTCCAATCATCGTTAATTACCTTGTACTATGTAATAAGTTCATAACATAATCAAACATGGGTCATCAATTCATCATAAGTGTGAGACTTCCTTCACACCATTTACGACTAGTTCCTATAGTCTGTTTGTTTTAAATTGCTACATAGGCCTCACTTCTATCGGTTTGTAATGGTATAGTACCCTTAGGTTAACACTAAGTTGTTTTATCCATTCCTTCTAATTTTATAATGAATAGATAGTTAGGTTTCCACGATAGCCTCACACTCTTATCCTCATATATTATCGTGAATAGACACCAGATGCTACAAAAGCCTTGTACCCTCATTCTCATATAATTTTGTGAATAGACACTTGGATGCTACAAAAGCCTTGTACCATCATTCTAGTATATTGTTGAGAATAGACATCTAGATGCTACGGAAGACTTATACCACCATTCCCATATATTGTCGTGAACGGACATGGGTTTGCCGCTAAGACCATCTATCGACGTTACCAAATTTAATGTCATGTTTATACATTTTTAGCCACTAAATCCTTCAACAAAGTTACCAAATATAATGTCCAATTTGGATATTTGTAGCCACTAAGACCATCCATCGGTATCACCAAATATAATATCGTGTTTAGATATTAGGAAGCTACTATGGCCTTATATACATTTCCATCTTTCCTAATGATTCAACTTATCATCACACAACTTACTTATGATTTGTCTCAAATTCTCGATCTTTAAATAAATTATTCTATTTTAACTTATTATTCTTTATGGCAATTTCATCTCTAAGTGATGCTCGACCATCACTTTAAAAGGTGGCTTCCAAAGTGCTACATTTCACTTAGAATTTCTTAGAATGATTAGCTACTCATATTTACATTACATGCTATCCTTATTGACATTATCCTAGCTATCTCAAGTTGGGTTTACTTTAGCTAATGCTAGTTTATACACCCTAGCTATCGCAAATTAATAAACTCTAAGGCTATCACAAGTTGATATACTATAGGGATATCGTAAGTTGATATACGCTAGGGCTATCACATGTTGATCTTTGGTTAGCTATCACGTATTGACGACCTATAGGTATCGTATGTTCATCACTGATTAACAATCGCATGTTGACCTCCTATAGCTATCGCAAGTTGATACACCAAAGCTATCGTAGGTTGATGGCTATATGGGTTATCTCATGTTAATCTTGACTTAGTTATCACAGGTTGACATCTCTATCAGCTATCGAAGGTTGGGCTTTCATTAGCCATCGCAAGTTGACAATAACTATCGCAAGTTGATAATAACTAGGGCAAGTTGGTGAGGCATTTTAGTAATTAACTTGACAATGGTTTTATTTCCAAGCAAAGGAATTTCTTTTCACCTAACTCTTATACTTTTCGAATTATCATTGATTTAGCAAAGCCTTAATAGACTTCATTTTAGCATTTATTAATTACCTTCTTAGTTAATTAAATAATTACCCTTTGTTAACTAACTCTTTTCTTTAATAAAAAATTCACAACAATTTGAAAAGTCATGGAAAAAATACTAAAAATTCACCAAAAGCGAGTATAATATTTTACCATATGTAAAATTTTCAGGCCAAAATAATTATTTTAAGTATTTTAATAATTAATTCCCTAAAATTTATCCTTTTTTTAACTTAGAAAATTTAATATAATTTCAAAAATTATGAAATTAAAAACTCGTCTCCATATTATCATTTTACACATCACATAAAAATTTAAAGTGATTCAGAGAAGGTTTGATCCATATTTTTTCCTTAACACATCCAAAATCATAATCTTTAAATTCCCACACATTCACAAATATTATTTTACTTGTCTACATTTGTTCATTATCCTTTAAAACATTACAAAAGCATACAATCCTTAACCATATGGGTTTGGAAGGTTTTAGAGAAAGAATATCACCTTCTTTTAAATAGAGATTGATTAAAAGCTTTACATTCTCTTATGAATGAATGTTCCTTTCTCTTCTTTAGTTTTCCTTCTTCTCTTTTTAAAGTATGGCTAACCTTAAATTTACTTTTATATTTTGTTTGTTCTTTAAGTAAGCGGAGAATGAATTAAAGGTGGGAGGTTTAGGAAATTAGTAGTTATGGCTTTGGGCTAAAACCCTATTCTAGCATATTCTAATTAATTCCCTAAACTCTTCATCTAAAATTCATTACATTTTAATTAACTTGTCTTTGTTTTTATTTCATAGATTAATTAATTAATTCCTCATATTATGATACTCCAAAATATTGGACGTTATAATAATGACGGTCATCCACATCTTCTCTCCATCAACCATGGCAATGATGTTGGCCTCTCTAAAGCTTGGCATCGGCAAAGTCATTATTGGGACCAACCCGAGGAGTAGCCTATTCCCTGAGCTTGCTAGCTTTACCAAGTCATCCGCATCCTAATCTTCCTTTCATGGGATATCTTTTACCACATAGAACTCCATCTCATTGAGCAAAGCTTTCGCCTTCTTTTGGTAAGATGCCAATCATTTTTCCCTAGCCTAGTATTCCCCCAAGTACTTGGTTCATGACCAATTGAGAGTCGTTGTGAATAGTCGCGAACACATAATAACTTGATTCCTAGCTTCTTTGTATATCTAGTCCCATTATTAGGGCTTTGTGCTCTACCTCATTGTTTGTTGCTCCATATCTCAATTTCAGAGCATAAGACAACTTTCGTCCTCCAAGTGTGACCAGAACCAGCCCAACACTAAAGTCATATCTATTAGATGCCCCATCTATGAACATTTGCCATTTAAGAGCTTCCTCCTCGTGCGTCTCTATAAGTTTCAACCCTGGTTTGAGAAGCTACCTATTAAACAAATATGTAGAAAATTATAAATTGGAATTTTGAAGTAAAGATTCGTATTTTTTAAATAATGAACTTTTGGAGGTGTGAAAATTTAATTTTCCATGAAAAGGAATTTAAATTTTTGTTGTTGGAATAAACGAAATATATAGAAATAACCTTTAAGGGTTATTTAAAATTTTAAAATAACGAAAACAATAAATTTGGATAATGTTTGATAAGTTAAATTTTAAATTTTGATATTTTTTGTTTAAGCTAACAAATTCATTTTGAAAATAGTAACATGAAATTTTACTTGAAATTGTTATTTATTAACTTAAAAGGAAAATACTATGAAATCTAAATGCATAATGAAATTGACCATGGGTGGCTTAATATTTATTTTCCATGTTTTAATTTGATTTTGATCAGAGTGTGCAATGAAAAACTGATAAATCGATTTTCCCATTGAGTGCATTGATTGTTATTGCTTATATTTGTTGGGTTATTGATAATTGTTTGTGTTGAATTAATTTTTATTATTGGTGATTGAATATCTGTATGTTTGTATTAAGGTTGTAAAATAGATTTAATTTTGATCTTTGTTGTTATTAATAAATGTGTAAGGTGTTTGTTTGATATTATATAATGTTTACTGTGTTGGGTTATTGTTTGATATAGTATCATGTTTATTTAAGTGGTATTTTGATTTAATATAGATATTCAAAGATTGTTTGAAAAATGTATGGATATTGTTACGTATTTGTTAAAAAATGTTTTAATTGGAAATTTTATGATAAAGTATGGTACTCGCTTAAGTTGATTATTATTTTGTAAGGGCAAGTATGATGAAGGATTTGTATTAATATGTAATAGAACTTTTTGAAATGAATCGTGTTAATTTGTCCATTGAGTGCTTTAATAATTCTAATCGATGCAGATGCACACTTATTCGATAAGGATTCCAAAACACTATAACGAGACATCTGAACATAATTTTGAGAATAAATAAATGTTTTAAGGAAATTAAAGTATTTTGAGAAGGATGAATATTGTAAGTAACATTATAAGTAAGTAATTTTGATAAAGTGATATTTGAAATCAATATTTGTAATGGTTTTGTAAAATGAGAATTTATATAAATTATTTTAGGAAAATGTGTTTTACAAGTTGAATATGTATATTTTAAGTGATGTGTGCAGCCATTGGATATTAGTGAATAGCTGAAGTCATTGGCGAGGCATTATTGATTATGTGGTTAATATTGTGGCTAATTAATATCAGTGAGTCACTAAAATATATGGTGGGCAACATCATTATATTTGATAGTGTTTGTGATTTTGATACGTGATGTGTGTTGAAAAGTTATATATGAATTTGACCTGAATTTTTATGTACATTAAAAATTATGATTGGGGTAATGAGGCAAATTCACATGGGTATACGTGCACACACGAATATATATAGGGGATTTTCACTCAAAGGGCTTATTGTGTAGGGTAATAAGTTTTAAGGACGACACTTCTGAAAAATTAGTTTTAAGGAAAATTTTCAGAAAAAAGATAAATGAAGTTATCATTTTCAGTTATACAGAAATAATGATAAATGAATTTCTCATTTTCTTATAAATTATCCTTAAAACTAATTATTCAGAAATATTGTCCTTAACACTTATTACCCCGAAATGAGAAGCCCTTCAACCTAATTTCCACTATATATATATATATATATTTGAAATTAAAGATTATTAAATGGAATATTTTGATTATAAAGGAGTCTTTTGTGTATGTATTATTAATTATTAGAAAATGAAGGTTGTGAAATTTTGTTTCCTGGATGAAAATTTAATTTGGAAAGATATTTGTTATATAAAAAATATGGAAAGTAATGTTTTATAAATATAAGTGAAGTATTCGAGTAATGAAAAATTAATTTAAGAAAAGTATTTAGAAAATAATTTGTTTAAAATAAAACGATTTTAATCTAATATCATGTTTTGAAATTCAGTTTGAAGTAAAGTTAGTTTGATAGAAAAGATTTTTGTAATTGAAGTTAGGTAAAGTTACTCGTATGTTTTAGAATTTTCATTTAAAATGATAAAACTTTTAACTGAAATTTTTTGGGAAATGGATTTGATACTTGATACTTTTGAATTCAAAGTAAGATTTATATTATGATGTTGATTTTAAAGAGTAAAGATTTACATTTTGGCATTTTGATATTTCATAAATTATTGAGAAGTTTTAGTTTTGTGATAAACCACCGATGAAAGGTCTAATTATTGATTTTTGTGATTACTCTTTTTGATACTTGACGAGCTAATACAGATTACTATAAGTGCTGACTCGAGAAAGTGAAGATAGAGTACCATGAGATTTGTTTTAGCAATTATTGGTTTACATTTAAATATAAATTTATAATATAGTTATTAGCTTTGTTACAGACTCTTTTTAAGGATAAATTGCAAGGACAATTTTGTTAACGGAGGAATCCGTAACAACCCAGTTTTAGGGGTTATTAATAAAAGTTAATAATAATAATTCAATCAATTAAAATAGATTTTTATATATTAAATAAGAATAAGTTTTGAATTTTATATGGAAATATTGTAATTTAAAGATAAAATAATTAGTGATGAAGTTAAAGGGTTGTAAGAATAATCATTTGTTTAGAAAATGGGTAAATAAATTAATTAGGAAATTAATTAATTAATGGATTTAAAACGTGAATATTGGACATTTAAATTTTGAATGAATTAAATATAGAAATAAATTTTAGAAAATTCTATAATGTTGGGAAAATAATCAAGTATTAAAGATATGAATTTTATTTGGAATTTCAGTCTAATTTGTTTTAAATAGAAAATGGTTTATAAAAATAGATCAAGTAATAAAATAAAAATATATATATTTTAAAAACTTATGCCCAAGCCTAAGAATTCGTAGCCCAAACCCATTTTCCTGATCACTCTATTTCGAGACTTTTCTTTCTTCAGTAAAACCTCTCACGTATACATCCCTTGATCATTATCTTCTTCTTGAAACTTCCCCTTCACAATATTCTTCATCTTCTAAATTATATAATAAATCGAATAACTTACTATAAATTACCAAATTTAAATATGCGGTTCTCTACATCATTTTACACTTACGACAAAAAGGAATTCGAGTTTTTTATGGCTGTGTTGGGATCTGTATGCATGCGTTCAGAGGGAGATGAAAAAAGAAGGAGCAAATGAGTTTCTTACTCGCAAATCTATGTCGATTTCATATAATTTGATGTATATATATTATGTGAGTGAATTAATGTTTGAAAATGTGCAAAAAGTTGGGATTAAATGGAGGAAGAAGTGGGTCGGAATGAAGACGAGAGGGGGAAGCAACCTGGAGTTCATGCTCCAAGTTTCATGTAACATTCCTAATTTTTAGTAACATTATTCAGGAGATTTAATTAGATAAATTAAAAAGAATAATGTAAATATTAGAGTGATAAAGGGATTGAAATTTGAATAAATACTTAGAGGCTGAGCTTAACAATATAAATGGGCTTATAAACGGTTATATATGTTAATTAATTAACGCAAGGGTATTAGGGTAATTGCCGCACTATATTTCCATTACCCTTATAATCTCGTTCTTATCCCCACGTTCATTTTACAAAACAAAAACAAACGTAGATCAAAGAGAGGAGCTGGCCATTACTAAGGAGAAAAGAGGAGAAAATCAATCTAAAGCTAAGGAATTAAAGCAAGGGGATTAATTTCAATCAAATCTCAAGGTCCTTATCCTAATCAAGGTGAATAATAAACAAAACAATCTCTATTTCTGTTTTTATGATCATATGATTTTCGGGTTTAAGTTTAAATCCATTATGATGATTTTTGATGATGATATGCTTGGATTTTATAATATGTTTGATTCAAACAAGATTGTTTGATAATTTGTTTATACACGGTTTTAAGGGAAAAATCGTTTAAATTGAATTTCGAATGCCATGAGGAAACTATATGTTATGTAAAATATGATTTTGGAGATGGGTTTTAATTTTTATAATTTTCCAAGCTATGGAAAATTTATTATGAATTTCAAAGGAAAATGTGAATAATTAGGTTTAAAAATTAATTTCGGTTGTTTTATGAAGATTTTGGGTCTGAAACTTTTATATGTTAGATAACATGTTGAATGTGAAAATCTACGATTTTTGGGGATTTTTCCTAAGTAATTTATTATGGAAATAAAATTATTTTAGATAAAGGACTTAATTGTTTTATTGGTTTTGCTTAATGGAAGGGCTTATTTATTAAATTAATCCTTCTTTAGATCTGAAATTATGTGGCAGTTACTTTTGTAAAGAATTTGAAAAGTTATGGCAACCATTCAAATGTTTTACAAATAGGCAGGTTAGTTATAAAGTATTCACTTTAAATGGCATAAAATCAGTCTTTAATCTGAAAATATGTTCCGCCTCTTTTAGAAGCCACCTTTCGACCCTATGCTTCTGCCTTCAACCAGGTCGAAACCAACTAAGCCGAAACCAATACACAAGGTATCAACACATTGGTTTTAAAGGACTGGTGTCGAAACATTGCTTTCGATGGGATCGAAACCCTTGTTTTATTTTCCAAAGAAATGCGCTTGCCTGTTTTACTAAATGCTTTCAAAGGAGTCGAAACATATGCTTTCGAAGGGGTCATTTTAATTGTTTTCGAAAGGGGTTTCCGCTTCTTGTTTAAATTATAGCTTCCGAATGAATTACTTAGTTTTAAAATTAATGCTTTCAAATAGGGGTAGTTTCGACCAAGTCGAAACCCTTCTATCGTCCCTATGCCTTTCGAATGGATTGAAGTCATCAACCAATTTGAAAGGTAGCTTTTTTTTAAACCTAACTAAACCACTTTCTAAAGCCTTCGAAAGGATTTAAGGGTTTCAAAGGCAATGGCTTTGAAAGGGGCTTCAAAGCTATCCTTCAAATGTTTTACTTAAATGTTTTGAGCTTTCGAAAGGATGGTGCTGAAGCCATCTGTTTTTCCCCAAACATTTTTTAATGGTTTCGAAAGGGGTACTTTCACTTGTATTCACTTAGACCCAATAAGATATGTTTTAAATTAAATCCAATGGTTTTGAAAGGGGTACTTTCAAATGGTTTCGAAGCTATGCTTCTATAATTGAATGGTAATACATTAATACATTCGAAAGGTTTCAAAAGAAAGGTAAGTGTTTCAAAAGGTAGGCTCCTAGTGTTTTGAAAAGAAGATTTGAATGCTTTTGAGAGGAAGTTCTCCCATGGTTTCAAAAGTAAAGATTAAAGGTTTTTAAAGCATAAAATTTCAAAACAAAGAACCCAATCTCAATTTTTAAAGGTAAAACCCATGGCATTATAAAAGAGCTTTCAAATGCTTTTAAATTGGAGTTTTTGAAGAAGCTTTCCTTGATAAAATAATAGGTTAAATGGATTAACGATGTTTTATATGAAATTGATTTCAAGGATATTAAACCACAGGTGTTGGCATTATTATGTTAATATGTTTGCTTCTTCTAACATATATTCACATTGTAATGGACCCATAACTGCATTTTGGGGAAAAAAAAGGACATAATAACCAGCTAGGTTGACCCAACAGTGAATATAAATTGAATTAACTCCTGAATGAGTAGAATTGCGTCTAGGAGGTCAGATAGACCAGAATATAGAATGCATAAATACTGATTAAAGAAGTTGTCATATAGACAGGTTCATAGTAAACCCATGAAAACTATGTTTAGGAAAAGTTATTGACAGGTGCCAATAGGTTCATAGTAAACCCATGAAAACTATGATTAGAAAGTGTCATTGGCAAAAGCCAATAGGTTTGTAGTGAACCCATGAAAACTATATCCAGATTAAGTTATTGATATAAGTCAATATGTTCCTAGTCAACCCATGAAAACTAGGATAAGAAGGAAGTTATTGGAGATACCAATAGGTTTAGGGAGAACCCATGAATAATGAAGTTATTGGAAGGGGCCAATAGGTTCTTAGTGATTACATGAAAACTATGAAACCAGACATGGAGTCCGTAAACGTTAAACAGGTTATTAGTCAGCCCATGAAAACTAATAGGTTAGTAGTGATCCTAGAAACTATAAATGAGACAGATAGTCAGAAATGAATGGGGATGGGAAATCTGAAATTTAAATCCGGAATTGATTTACTTGTTTGCATATCATCATAATATTTTGAATTGCTATGTTTTAATCATTGTGGATGCAGGAGCACAGTATATGGTTTTATAAAATTTTGGAGATACTAGTGAGGTGAAAACCCGTTCCGCTAAGCGGCTTGGTCTAACCAGATATCTAAATGGTTTAAGATGGTAGATTATTATTCATACCTGGCTTTATGTCTGACTTGAAGCTTATGTTTTCCCCTTAAACTCTCGGGTACTCAATTGATTTTGAGTAGTTTGAGAGTTGAGGTTTCCAGGTACCTCTTTGGACGAATAAGCTTTCGGAGACGTGCATGAGGCAAGCTAGTTAGTAGGAGTTCTTTTCTATTTTGATTTCGCTGTGTTTTGTTGCAAAGGAAAAGTTGTTTAATTGCCTAGTTATACTCTGATCATCCAAGGGGGCATCTTTATATGTCATTGTTAGCGTATGTTGTAATAATTATATTTTCTCTGAACGTGGTTCTCGAATATGGGATTATGTAATGAATTTTGAAATGATTTGGAATGGAATATGAAAGTTGTTTTATGATTTTAATTTTTTTCCATATCCTTGTGTTTCTGTTATATCAATGCATCTAACATTACCGTATTTGGTCGCCGAAGATTAATAACTATGGATGACTGCAGCATCCATAGCCATTAGTTTCGGACCTCCAAGTAGGGGATGTTACAAATTGGTATCAGAGCATAGGTTTATGAAAACTTTAAAGAAGTTTAAACCTAAAAGATTTTTCAAAACATAATCCAATGAATCAGAAAATAAGATCGGGGTTTGGGTTAACGGTATATTAACGTACTTGTATTTGATATATATATATATATATATATATATATATATCTTATATATAAAGCAAATACTCGATGAAGTGAAGCCTTTTTCTAAGTACCCAAAATGCCATTGCTCTATTACGATTAAGAAATGATCAGTGCTGCAAATAGTGGATACTTTTGTCATTTATTAACTCCACCCACCACGTTCTCATCTATGTACTCCCTCTACCCATAATGGACACCTCTGCTCATTTTCTTCTTCAAGATTCATTTACTTCTCGAAACCCAGACTTTATTTTTTTGCAAATGTTATTCCACCCGAAATTAACAGCCGCTTTTATACCCAAAATCATTTCAGCCATTAAATCAGTTGCGCCCCCCCTGAAATCCACCGTTCAATCCACTTTCGGGTATTTCGGGTGCCCTTTATTTCGGGCCGAGTAGCAAATCTCTTATTTTTTGGGTGTAGAAAACTACCATGAAATTCATGGTTTCCTATTGAAAATTTTTGTTGATCGAATGTACTTTATGTTCTATGCAATTCCAAAGGTTACCTTCTTACAGATCTGTTTTTGTAGCATCAAACTGATTGAGATGATGGGGAAGAATATGAGGTTTAATAGTTTGTCGCCATGGAAACTTCGATGATGCGATGATAGGAAATGACTATTTTGCTGCTGCTAAGACTTTTGACGATGGAATAGCGTAATCAAACATTGAGATCTAGGGTTGGAAGTTTAATTCTGTAAGCCTAAGTTTTACTGCTTACATCTCTAATTATCAATAAATGTTTCGTTATTTGTATGATGATGATTTTGTATATTTGATTTACCCATGTTTTATCAAATTATGCAAATACCATTACCATGTGAGTCATGTTCATTGCCGTATTATTCTAATTACCTATCTTTTTACTGCTATAGTTAAAGATATAGGATTAGATGTTGTTAGCACCAAAATTGGTCACTAACCTCGTTAAGAAAGATTGTGTAGAGATATAAGTAATGAAGATAAATTAAGCAAAGAAGAATATGCTAATTTAAATGCAGAAAGTAAGAACACCGGATTTATAGTGGTTCAGCGTAATTGCCTACGTCCACTTTGAGGTTAAACTTTATTGCTCTTCTTAATGATTGATTACAAATACAATTCGTAGATCAACTGCTTGAATGGAGTTGCTAAGTAAAGAAGATGAGTCTGAAAAATGGCAGAGTTTCCCCAGTGTTCTCCAAAAAAGATCCCTTTTCACTGTGACCCTGCCCCTCTATTTATAGACAAATATGGGCTGGACTTCCCAGGTGGGCTTGGTGGCCGAACACTCTAGCCCAAGTGTAGTGGTCGTTGTATGCCTAACCAAGTAGACCGAACACATTGACGCCGAACCACCTTCTCAATGCCGAACGGTACGTTTGATGGGTGGGAAGTGCAGAATAGTTGTCAGTCGAAGCCGAACGTGCCTTCTGGCTGAACGATGCTTCTTAACCGAACGATCCTTTGGCCGAACGATGCTGCCATGTAGAGTAGTTATATACGCCGAACGTCTTCTAACGCCGAGTACCACTGGATGCCGAGTACTACGCCGAGTACTCCTTGATGACGGGTACCATGGATGCCGAGTACCATGGATGCCGAGCACTACGCCGAGTACTATGAGATGCCAAGTGCTACCTGATGCCGAGTACAATGGATGCCGAGTACTTCGCCGAGTACTCCTAGATGACAGGTACCATGGATGCTGAGTGCTTCGCCGAGTACTCCTAGATGCCGAACACTCTCTGATGCCGAGTTCCACTGGGATGCCGAGTACTACACCGAGTACTCCTTGATGCCGAACACTCTCCGATGCCAGTTCCGCTTGATGCCGAGTACTAGTTGCCTGGTCAAATCTCCAGGAAACACTTGCCCCCCAAAGTGTGTCGTGTGAATCAACACAACACGCTTTGAATCAGCGAGTATTCCTTGTCTTCAGAAAGAAATCCACCATGTTTCTTGAATAGTCATTATCCTCCAATTTATCCTCCCAAAGTGTTGTATCCTTCTTTGGTCATCGTGATGCTTGGTCGATTCCCAATATTATAAATCCAGGGTTGTAGTTCATTAGTGGCCATCCGTGACTGATTCTGCAGAGATAATAAGCTTCGGCTATCTGATCTAGTCTTTTCTTAATAACCCTTAGTGAGAATTCAATTTCTGTTGATTTCAAGAAGTCGAACTTTTTTGGATGTACACATGCATGTTCGGGTACATGTTCTTGCCATTGGCTCTCGAATGCATTTTATATGCTCATAAGTCGTCACCAACTCCGTCTAGTTTAATAGAAATTCAATTGCGATTCCTTGTTTGTATTTTCTGTGAAATAAGGGTTGCAATCAGCCACTTGAGCAGTTTTCCAAACCTCTCTTCAGTACAGACTCTATGATTTTGTTCACAGCTTCAACCTGTCCATTTGCAGTTATAATGGATCATGGAAGGTCATAAGGACATATGACGTTACAGATAAAGAAGTTGATTATTTTCTTCATCTTGGTCGTGGTTAAGAGTTCTTCATGATGAAATCAATAGAGATTGTGCTAGCTTTTGTAGCTTCGGGTTGATATTCAATGCATGGCTCGTGATAGTTAATGAAATCACATATGCATGTCAGAATGGGTCCAAGGGAACATATCATCATTTATTCAGAAAAATCCAACTAATTCTTTTATCATCACTGCACTGAGCTGTGATCCGATATTCAGCACCCGGAAAGGGTCGCCATGGCTGGCTGTAATGTCGACCGTCAGCTTAGCAGGTGCCATCCCAGATTCTTTGAGTAAAGATGTAACTATTTTGCATAACATTCAATGTGAAATATGGTCGGGACGGTCAATGTTGATGGTTACTCTAGTCGAATCCTTGAGTCTTGTCATGAGTTGTTAAGTCAAATAATGAAGGGCTCTGAATGCTCTAATTGATTATCTGCAAATGGCCAAAGATCAGGCTTAAAAGCACGTTGAAGGAAACGTCGAGTAGGGGCCAGCCTCGAGTTGCGTGCAACTTCATAGCTGGATCTTGCTATGAGTTTGAATTTGCTTGTATATTCGAGTAACACATTTTCTATTCAATGCATTCATGATCCTTCACTCGCCCTTTGGGTTGGAGTGACAGTCAGTTTCCCACAAGCATTGGCATCGATTTTATGATTCTATCTCTAGGCATCCTTTCAGTCGTTGCCTTGAGTAGCTGTAAGCACTATATATAAGTTTTAATACTAAGCTATCGTAGCCAGTTTTTGGATGACCATGCGTCTTCCCCCAGTCCCGGGTTGATAAATGTACTGCATGGACGGTTGAGTCTCGTCCTAGCTATGTTTATGTTTTCACCTAAACTCCAAAGACATAGAGGTGATTGGTGAATAGTCAGTTCACATTCATCTTGCTTCTCGCTCGTGCCCCTAGGTCTGGGGCATATACCGATAAGTAGGAAGGGCAGCCACACCCACTTTAGCTTTACTCTCCTTCCCGTTGGATCGTGGGATCATGTCAGTCGATGGGAGACTAGGTCTCGCCTATCTTGGATTTTATCATGGTTTTTCATTCCAAGAGGAATACTTCGATGCCACATAAGTTTCAGGGAGTAATTTGGATAGTGGATGGTCATCCACGTCCACTTTGGTTCATGCTCTGTAATCAGATCTCGGGGTAAAGTTGGCTACAAATGCAGTCGGGCTATGCTCATCCAATTTCATACTCCTCCTGACGAATCGAACGAGGGTGCTGGAGAATTTTTTGACCAAGTATTCGTGGTTTACCCTCCTTTCCATACTCTGGGGGTCATAGTTTTTCAAAAAAACAAACATCCGAGTCACATTCGTATGTGCTTGGTGCGGATCAGCATTGACCCTTGGTCTGAGGTATGATATAGTAGGTTGCTCGTAGCTTTGGATGCCATTTCGATTGGTTCTGTATTGAGGCCTCCCTGCAGTCGCTGCCTCAAGTTATAAAGAACGCCATGCTAGGGCTATAGTAAGCTGTCGTATTCGGCTTTTTAGTATTTTGTACCCCTGCCCCCAGCATTGATTTAGCCAGGTCACTAGTTGGATGGTCGAACTCCATCCTCAGCAGGTTAATAATCCTCCTGTCGATTCCAGGCCGAAGTTTACGGAATAGAAAATGGTCGGGATCCACTCGTCTATTTATCGATGTTTATACACCGTCTGCATTCTGGTGACTTAGTGTTATTCTCCCTCCGGTTGACTCGCACCCAATTTGTGTTCATGCTCCGGTCCATGCTCCGGGGACTTAGAGATTTGTCGAACGGTTTATGCTTTAGTCCACAGTTCGAGACACAGATATTTTCGTCAACTCGTTTATACTCTAGTTCGCACTCTGGGAACTTAGAGTAATCTGGTCCGCTTCTGGGATTTAGGGATTTTTCTGAAGTTGTCTATAATCTAGTCCATGCTCTGGGGACTGAGAGTACTGTAGTCTGCACTCTGGGGACATAGAGGTTTTTGAGTCATTTATACTCTAGTCCGCACTCAGGGACTTAGAGTACTTTAGTCCGCATTCTGTCTCCCGTTCCAGAGGGTGAGACCCCCCGGATGGCTGAGAGTTTGCCTAAACCTGGTAGATAATCCTTCTCTTTAAGATTCTCTTTAAGATTCTCTTTAAGATTTCGAAAGTCGTTATTCTTTATGCAGGACTATTGCATTCTAATGCTTGTTTTCCACGATTTTGTGCAGGCCGTTCTGACCCCGAGCCCACTCTGAGGAGCGATGTCGCCAAGGAAGTGGGGAAGAAAACAAGTGAAGCCACTCACGTAGAGGAGGCTCCTGGTCCATACGCTCAGGTGATCGGAGCGCTTGATGAAGACAAGTCTGAAACCTCCTCTCCTACCGACGGGGGTTATGAAGTAGAAATTACAAGCGCCTCTGAGCACACATCCGAATTGAGCATGGAGGAACGGCTCGAGATAGAGAAGGAGGAGACAGTCAAGGTAATAGTAGAGCCCCGAGTTGTGGACTTGGACGATCCTTTGAACAAGCCGTTGAAGGTCATCCTTCCTGGCGGGTCCAAGCCCATGGAAGGCCCCCGTACTCCTTCAGTTGCTACCCCTCTATCAAAGAAGAGTACCAAGGGTAAATGCTCTGGAGAGGAGCCGTTTGGAAAGAAGTTGAAGAAGCACAAGAAGTGACTACTATCCTCGTTCAACGAGAGTTAGTTTAAGTCATGTAATTATTTTCATCTATTTCCTTAGTCCTTATAAATAAAATGTCGACTCCGAACTTTGGAGGGGTTGTAATAGAAACTCATTTCTGAATAAGGTTTAGTTCCTTTTTCTATCTTACAAAAGACTCTTATTGTTCAGTTTTCTTTGTGATTGTGACTTTAATCCAAGCAGTTGTGAGTAACATAGACTTCTCAGTCCATCTTCATATAACTCGGAAACTCTTCGGGAGTCGTTGAACTTCCATTCTGTGCTTTGAGCACTTAGAATACTTTCTAGCCCGTATGTCAGGGATTTGACAAATTCAAGTCATTTGTGTCATAGTTCATATTCAATGAACTTGGAGATCCGATTCGCTTATATTCGAGTCTGCACTCTGGGGAGTTAGAGTACTCTAGTCCGCACTCTGGGGACTTGGAGGTTTAAGTCATTTATACTCTAGTCCGCGCTCTGGGGATTTGGAGTACTCCAGTCCGCACTCTGGGGACTTGGAGGTTTTAGTCATTTATACTCTAGTCCGCGCTCTGGGGACTTAGAGTACTCCAGTCCGCACTCTGCGGACTTGGAGGTTTTAGTCGTTTATACTCTAGTCCGCGCTCTGGGGACTTAGAGTACTCCAGTCCGCACTCTGGGGACTTGGAGGTTTAAGTCGATTACACTCTAGTCCGCGCTCTGGGGACTTAGAGTACTCCAGTCCGCACTCTGGGGACTTGGAGGTTTTAGTCATTTATACTCTAGTCCGCGCTCTGGGGACTTAGAGTACTCCAGTCCGCACTCTGGGGACTTGGAGGTTTAAGTCATTTATACTCTAGTTCGCGCTCTGGGGACTTAGAGTACTCCAGTCCGCACTCTGGAGACATGGAGGTTTAAGTCGTTTACACTCTAGTCCGCGCTCTAGGGACTTAGAGTACTCCAGTCCGCACTCTGGGGACTTGGAGGTTTTAGTCATTTATACTCTAGTTCGCGCTCTGGGGACTTAGAGTACTCCAGTCCGCACTCTGGGGACATGGAGGTTTAAGTCGTTTATACTCTAGTCCGCGCTCTGGGGACTTAGAGTACTCCAGTCCGCACTCTGGGGACTTGGAGGTTTTAGTCATTTATACTCTAGTCCACGCTCTGGGGACTTAGAGTACTCCAGTCCGCATTCTGGGGACATGGAGGTTTAAGTCGTTTATACTCTAGTCCGCGCTCTAGGGACTTAGAGTACTCCAGTCCGCACTCTGGGGACTTAGAGGTTTAAGTTGACAGCAGTCGTATTTCCACTCCTTAATTTGTATTCATCCACTGTATCGAGGCTAATGTCATCGAATGAACAATCAAACCACGTTTGCTCACGGAATGGGATTCTGCCCCCCAGGATGAGGGATGGAATTTGAAAAATGGACGATTGATTCTCATCCGCTTGGTGATTATAGCTCTTCCAATCAAGTCAAGGAAGGAGGTATATGACAGATTATAGCTCTTCCAATCAAGTCAAGGAAGGATGTATATGGCAGATGGTTGAATCACATCCATGTTGGGTTAGATAGCCAATCTATTACAATTTGCTCTGTATCTCCTTCTAGAAAATAAGGATAATAGATTGTTGAGTAGACAAAGTAAGTTGCATATGTTCCAAGGTGCAGTCGTGTCCATATATTGACAGCGATGGTTAGCGAGTACGCAGTCTACCATAGCTACTTCAAGTTGGGCTTTCGAACAACCTTTCGTGTTCAGGGTAGGATTTGATGTGTAGATGATCAAATCACGTCCACTTTAGACGGGTCCCGGCGTCACTGAGCTTCATGAGGGGTATTTTGTCGAACTTTGTTCTATGACTCGATTGGAGTGGATGATCGGGCCATATTCATTCCAAGCAGTTTAGGTCTCCAAGTCAAATGTGGAGGTTGATGGATGGATGGTCGGTTGTTCGAATCGATCATAAGTTGAGCATACGAACTCGGATCGTCTTGAAACTTGGAACATTGGCTTCCCTGGCTTTGATTGTTATGTCTTGTTAATCGTGGCTCGATCCAGACTCGGACAAAATCCATCGATATCCATAGTGAGCCTTTGTGTAACCGATCTCCACGACGAACTGTCACTGGTTTCTAATCAAGTTCTTGGTGTCACGGCCTTGCCAAAAGGCGGGATAACATTTGCCCCCCAAAGGACGTCTTGTGTAAACATGACGTGCTTAGAAAAACCGCAGTCTTTCATGCTGAATATTTCCGTTCAGTTGATTGCTTGACAGTCGTCTTTTAATCGTTTCGTTGCAATCTTCTTTTAGACAAATGTTCAACTAGCGTGCTTTGCTTTGGTTCTGCCCCCAGTTTTGGGGATGAGTATGGAGTTGATGTATGTTTATACTCCGTCTCGCACTCCGGGGATACGGAGTTGAGTAGATGTTTATACTCCGTCTCGCACTCTGGGAGTACAGAGTTGATCAATGTTTATACTCCGTCTCGCACTCTGGGAGTACAGAGTTAAGTAGATGTTTATACTCCGTCTCGCACTCTGGGAGTACGGAGTTGTGCGAAGGATCGTCGTGTATCAACCCATTTTTAACCTTGATGTGATGGCTTGCCCCCGAGCTCGAGTTTCACTTAGCGAGTGGCTGGCCGTATCGCAGCCGCTCTCTACTTGAATAAATTCCACTTGCAGGATGGAATTCAGCTCTCTGTGCATCGTGATGTTGTACATTGTATTTAATCCATAGCCCCAAATCAAAGGCATATGGTTGATGATGAGCAATAGAATTATTCTCGTCCAGATGTAACTCCACACGTCCGATCATGGTCTGCGTAGATTGGTTGGCAATCAAATCTGAGTACCTGGACACCTGCATCGTTTTGAAACTAGTTTAGTTCAAGCTAATCGTAGTTCATAGAACAATTGAAATAGAGATGGAAATGGAAATAATTCAAAGAAGATTATGGTAAATCTCATTGATATGTGAAGCAGCATCGTGTGCTCGCTATTCGACTCCGCCCCTGGCTCCTTTCAAAGGGATGTTGGCCGTCAACTGTCCAATTGATAATCATAGCCCTTTATTAATAGGCATCGGATATTCGCTGCCCGCCATTCTGCAGGACTTGTACATACTATTGAAGCTTTCCTTCTAGGTCATCTTTTCGATCATACCTCGGAGACGTTTGTAATCGCCCGTGTTAGGATCAGTGAGCATTTGGGAATATACAACATTCCCCTGATTTTCTTTAGACTTTGGTGTACTCTCTCGAGGTTGGTTTCCAGTACCACTCCGAGTCGTGAGTCTTCAAGTAGAGGTTGTCAATTGAACCTTTCAAAGAGCATATGAGCTGAATTCTGAAGTCTTGTTTCGGCTACTGGGATCTACATCCTTAGCCAACGGGCCTTCATTGTTATTTTTCTTTGTATGCTCCACTCCACCTCACTTTAGTTCTGATTCATTTTGTAAAAGAAACGATCCATAGTCGTAGGAGGCTCTTTAGCTAACTAGCTGTCAAAATATATCTGGAGTTCGACTTTCCTCAAACGCGATCAGTATGATATCCTTGTTAGTATTTGGAATAAATTGCTTAGAGCATTGGTTTGCTTGGAGTCATCTTGACGTTTGCTAGAGTCACATCATCTATGTTCTCCAACATTTGGGAGTACCGTTTCAATAGCGCTTGCTTGTCCGTTCCCTTGATGTCGTTCATAAGCTGCCGCTAGATCCTCTATGCCCTGGTCGATCATGGGATGTCAGGAAAGTGGATAGAATGTTCCTTTATTAAGTTGAGTTTTGAATTCACTATCCGGAGGCATTGTGAGCATTTTTTTAGCCTCATTTTCGAAAATTTGGGTCGTACCCGAAAAAGTTTTTTTTGTAAATAGGGGTCGTATAAGAGACCGGTGTAACTTAAGTTTCGATCGGCATTGAGGGCCGTTCGGCATGACAAAGTTGCTCGGCATACAAGACTGTTCGGCATCCACACTGTTCGACATCCCACACTGTTCGGCATTCCTCACTGTTCGACATTCACACTGTTCGGCATTCCACACTGTTCGGCATTCCACACTGTTCGGCATCCACACGTGTTCGGCATTCACACTGTTCGGCATCCACACTGTTCGACATCCCACACTGTTCGGCATCCCACACTGTTCGGCATCCACACTGTTCGGCATTCATTCTTGTTCGGCACAACCGAGTCGTTCGGCATACAATACCGTTCGGCATTACAGAGGTGTTCGACATTCATTCTTGTTCGGCACAACCGAGTCGTTCGGCATACAATACCATTCGGCGTTACAGAGGTGTTCGGCATAGAGGTATGGATCGGCCTGGAAGAGCGTTCGGCCTAGAGGTATGGTCGGCCTGGAAGAGCGTTCGGCCTAGAGGTATGATCGGCCTGGAAGGGCGTTCGGCAAAAGCCTTTTCTGGGGCATTCGGCAAATGCCTTTTCTGGAGCGTTCGGCATACCCCTTTTCTGGAGCGTTCGGCATACCCCTTTTCTGGAGCGTTCGGCATACCCCTTTTCTGGAGCGTTCCGCATACGCCTTTCTGGAGCGTTCGGCATACACCTTTTCTGGGGCGTTCGGCATATGCCTTTTCTGGGGCGTTCGGCATACGCCTTTTCTGGGGCGTTCGGCATACGCCTTTTCTGGGGCGTTCGGCATACGCCTTTTCTGGAGCGATCGGTCGAATTGCCTTCAGAGGTGGGTCGGCCTTCATTCAACTTTAGTGCAAACTTCAACGTCCAATCCCCAGATCTTGCGTACATCAGTGAATCCAATCTACGGCTATCAGCTTCGTTTAGATTTCTTTCAAATCTGAGTAGAATAGGAAGTTTTCTAGTAAACAACTGGATCTATCTCGCGAATTTGGAAATCCACTAGTAGATGATGAGATCCAATCAAGTTGAGAATTCAATTCTCAGTGAAAGCACCAAAGTGTTAGCACCAAAATTGGTCACTAACCTCGTTGAGAAAGATTGTGTAGAGATATAAGTAATGAAGATAAATTAAGCAAAGAAGAATATGCTAATTTAAATGCAGAAAGTAAGAACACCGGATTTATAGTGGTTCAGCGTAATTGCCTACGTCCACTTTGAGGTTAAACTTTATTGCTCTTCTTAATGATTGATTACAAATACAATTCGTAGATCAACTGCTTGAATGGAGTTGCTAAGTAAAGAAGATGAGTCTGAAAAATGGCAGAGTTTCCCCAGTGTTCTCCAAAAAAGATCCCTTTTCACTGTGACCCTGCCCCTCTATTTATAGACAAATATGGGCTGGACTTCCCAGGTGGGCTTGGTGGCCGAACACTCTAGCCCAAGTGTAGTGGTCGTTGTATGCCTAACCAAGTAGACCGAACACATTGACGCCGAACCACCTTCTCAATGCCGAACGGTACGTTTGATGGGTGGGAAGTGCAGAATAGTTGTTAGTCGAAGACGAACGTGCCTTCTGGCTGAACGATGCTTCTTAACCGAACGATCCTTTGGCCGAACGATGCTGCCATGTAGAGTAGTTATATACGCCGAACGTCTTCTAACGCCGAGTACCATTAGATGCCGAGTACTACGCCGAGTACTCCTTGATGACGGGTACCATGGATGCCGAGTACCATGGATGCCGAGCACTACGCCGAGTACTATGAGATGCCGAGTGCTACCTGATGCCGAGTACAATGGATGCCGATTACTTCGCCGAGTACTCCTAGATGACAGGTACCATGGATGCCGAGTGCTTCGCCGAGTACTCCTAGATGCCGAACACTCTCTGATGCCGAGTTCCACTGGGATGCCGAGTACTACGCTGAGTACTCCTTGATGCCGAACACTCTCCGATGCCAGTTCCGCTGGATGCCGAGTACTAGTTGCCTGTTCAAATCTCCAGGAAATAGATGTTATATAAATACTTTTTAGGGGCATCAACATTCTCCTGTCTATGTACTATCCCTTCCCAATCTTTATCATTATAATTGTTACTTTCTTTAAGAGAAAGAAGAAAAATATTTGGGGTTTAGACATGATAAATTTACACTACAATTTGGAAGGGAGAAATGATTTGTTCCCGTTTATCAAATGAGCTCCATGTAAAATGATTTGGAAGGGAAATTTACACAACAATTTCCGAACTACCATCACCTTTAAAGGCAGGAGCTCACATTTGAAAAATAATAATATCAAAATGGTTTTGCATTCAAATTTCTTTATATAGAAGGTTGATTTTTAAAATCTATTTTTTACGGACTATCCAGTGATTTTAAAAAGAATTCCAAATTATTGATTTTTTTCTGTAGATCCTAGGCTAATAAAAAAGTGATTTGTTGCATAAAATTATCGAGTTATTTATTTTAAAATGATAATTTACTTGAGTAGATATTTGGGTTGGTTTTTGTTTTTGTTGCAACAATTTGTTGATGATTATATGTTTGTATGATGAAAGTATGGGTTTTAGATGGTGAAGATTGGGTAGAAGAAAATGAATGATTACAACAGTGAAATTAAAGAGTGGGGGTTGTTAGCATTTCATTCTCAAATGGGAAGATGCATAGTTTAAATTTTTTAAAAGGTGTCTGGATGAGCACTTTTTTATAGATCAACATTCTATTCTATTGAAGAACTTAATACTTTATTATTTAATATTGCACCTGAATCATCAATGTGATATCATACTTTGACTTTGTTTTGTTGTGCACATTCACAGTTGTGTGGATTTCTAATTTTCAGTTTTTTATAACGTAAAGAGAAAAGTTATGATGGTGACAGTGTAAATAAGTGCTATTTTTGGAAAATTTTGAACGTTTTATAATTTTTTTGATGCATCTATGTACAGAAAGAATATTAAACCTGTGATAATTAGTAATAAATGAGGATAAATATTCTTATTCATAGTGACCATGGTAATGATAAAGTAACATGCATGGAGAGAGATGCTAAAAAAATCCAGTACCTATCTTAGTTGCTCTTTATGGCAAGAATAGTTATATGAAGAATCAATGGCTAATTTGTACCATTTCATTTTTCCATAGAAATAACAATTGTTGGTAGGGACCATCTAATTATTAATACTTAACCTTTTTGAAATTAGTAGGCAATTAATTAATGAGCAATCAGTTAACAGCTAAAACAAATGTAAACACCAATGAAATGAAATTTATGTTGAAAAAAACTTTTATCCAGCTTGGGCTAATTCAGATATATTGCATAATATTATATCCTTTTCCAATCAATTGATATGCTTGAGTGGTTTATGTGGAAAACACACAACGCATGTTAGAACTCTCTAGGGCACTGCAATTTACAGTATACATAAGGAATTTGTTATGCATAGGAATGTAGTTTAATGTTTTAGCGTTCAATTGATAGCGATAATTTCGAGTTTTATTGCATTGGTTGTTGGGCCTGATTATGATAGAGGAATTGATACCAAAACATTAACCGTAATTGCAGTCAATGCAATATTAAAATGTTAATTTCGTAAACATAAACACGAACATTAAACGTTGTACAAAAAATTTCCAATTTTCCAAATAATAAGCATTAGTTTCATATCAATCACGGAAGAGTTAAGAGGAATTGATACCAGAACATTAAAGAGGATGCTTAACTTTAAGAAAATAGTATTAAGAAGTTAACTCTGATGCATTAAAGAGTTAAAGAGGAATCAATACCAACACATTAAAGAGGAATTTATTTTTTAAGTAGCTTCTGTTTTAGCCCCATCAGTTTTATTATGTATGAGAATCCATGTTTTACAGTTAATACCTATAATCAAAATGAGAAAGTATACATCCAAATTCATCTTTAGTTTTACAGTAGGTACATATTTTGTTTAATACTTACTTCCTTTTCTAATAAGTTTTATCAGCAATGATTAAATTTTGGTACGTTGAGAGACGCTACTGATGGTTGTCTAATTAATATTCCTTATCAAACTTTTGATTCTCCATTAAACCATTAGTTTAAGAATCGCATATGTACCGTGTTTTTGTAATCTTAGAAGGGTATTAAAATGTGTATATAATTTGATTATATGCATAACAATTGTTAGGTAATTTTTTTCCAATGTTTCGCACTCTCTTTGTAGCATTTTGAATTTGGTTTGATGTGATTTTTTACTATATGAAAAAATAAAAACAGAGATTAAGCACTGCTTTCTTACTCCAATTGTGCTAAAAGCTATATTGAATACACTCATCATAATTGATACTTAATTAACTCTCCTTTGTATCAGAAAAAATACAGTTTGTATCATGCACACAATGAATCATCTGAAAAACTTAAGTTATAACTCATAATGTATGATATTTGCTAAAGAAATAATAAATACAATTACACATCGAACACTACATACATGCAATATGAAACCTAAAATGTTGTAAGTATTTTGAAATTGGTTTATTCTTTTTTAATAAGCTACTACTGTTATTGAAAATTTTATTGACCTTTGCAGAATAATATTAGGATGAAGAGGTCAAGTCTCAATGTGGATAAGTGGAACTTAAAGTTGGCTTTGTTGTAAGTGTTTCTTTGCTGAGTTTGAAATTAAAAATGACAAAGATAGTCCAAACTATCAGTGATAGGGTTTTATGTGTGGCTTATACACGTTGCATATATCTCTCATTTTAGTAAATAACATGACTGTAAATCTATATATTAAACATGATAGAACGAATTAGTTACCAATTATAGCTTGCCATTTTGTTTCTTTTCAACAAAAAATCATAATATGTTTATTTCACATAAATATATATGTTTAACGAAGATCGTCTTCTTTTTAATTTTTGAAATTCAAGTTGCTAACTGGGTATGCATGAACACGTAATAATAATTCTCTTTGATTTATGCTAAAAATATGGCATAGAGTTACGACTCTTTAAATTTTAAACTTTAAATAGAGAAATATCAATCTTTTACTACCCGTTTGACTTGACCACGTTGACTGTTTTAGGTAAATTCAATAACCTTCCCAGTATTCTTATATATATTTTTCCAGTTGTGATTTACCTCCTTAAGTTATATATTTTAGGTCATTTTTATTCCAAGCTAAATAATATTCATGATTTGAAGCTCATTAAAAGGTAAATGTTACGTAGTTTCGATGAATTAAGTGTAGTCATTGTTCCTTTTGTTTCGTTTGAAGTACCTTCTCAACATTGTTTTATTTTCTAACTATGATTTACTTTATTTATTTATTCTATATGCTCTTCTTAGTATTCATAATTTGAAGAAAAATGTATATATTTTTATGAACTTTAATGACACTGTATATAGTCATTGACAATCCTTTGTTTCCTCCAGGATTGCCCTTGAATATTTGATGTAGAGTAGATATCTACCAAATCAATTTATTTAACTTGCACTTTTCCAAAAGGTAAATCATATTGTATCTTCCCTTGGGTAAAATCACCTTTATTTTTCTATGGCAGTGATTTCTGTTTATGATAAAATTGATTTGTTTGGTTAAACATATACTTTTTCATATATTTTAATAAACTTATCAATTTGCCATAAAATGGTTAATTATCTATTGGGTGATTTGTTAATTTACCATGAACTAATTTATCTGTTGCATTGTCTATTTTTCCACCAAAAGGAAAGTCGGTCAAAGTTATGAGATTATTTTATTTCGTTCTCTCCCACTAAAACAAGTCAGCTGTAATGACATGCTAAATGTTAAAAGATAACTTTTAACGTTTATAAGATTGCCAAAACAACCAAAAATTTATTAGTCTGGTATAAATACAAAACACTATGTGATCGTTTGCTCTTAGTTTATTTTATTAGGACTTTCCTAAATTATTGTTTTTTTGTCAAATTTAAAGTTATCCTTATTGTATTATCCATTGTGAAATCAAAGGTCAAATTTTGTTTTCTGTCTGTTATAGGTAACATGTTATAATTTAATGCTCAAACAAATTATCAACACCTTTACCCAAAATTAAATGGACATAAACTATAACCCCATCTTATTATCAGATATATGGATTATGTGTTGACTCCTTATTTCTTTGCGCAGAGAAAACATAAATTCTTTTTAAAATGTTTTATGACTTCATATTGCTTTCTTACATCTGTACTGCAGATTGTGATTATGGTGAATGGAGGAGGGGAAGAATTTGAATCTACTAGCAATGAACAAAATAATTTGAACATATGTGAATATTTGTTGCTCGACGATCAGATTGATGACTTCAACAAATAGTTGATGTTGACAATGATCATCTGGATTTTAGCAGAGCTTAAGCAATATTTTAGGAAAACTATGTTGCAATTGTATATTAGGGATCATAGTGCATCTATGACAATGAGATGTCATTGTGCATTATGTAAATATAAGCGCCTTCTATGGTATCTTAATGTATTTGTGTATGTGCACTCCCTGTGTTATTGATACAAAGTTGAAACGTATAATATTAATGTAGTGTCTTACAATATGTTTAGTACATAAGAATGTTTTATTGAAACCACGGTTTATTATCACATTGATGTTGTAACGACCCGGGGTTTTCGATCGCGAAAATCCCAAATAGTTAGGAAAAAAAGAAAGAGATAGAAGAAGAAGAAACAGAAACACAGCACTGATTCTCACAAATCGCAGCAAATCAAAATATAATATCAAATAATAACAATTTACAAAAGAATACCTGTATCTGTCGATTTTATTTTTACATCAGAGTTACACTCATACACAAACATTGGACATATACAAATCGCATGTCTCAGATAAACAGAAATAATATCACAGCGGAAACACTCCATACGTTCCTGCCATCCAGCTCATCTCCTGAGCTCCAGAATGTCCTTACCTGAAAATCTGTAATACTCGGTCTGACCCGAGCATTACATCAAAGTAACACCCGGGTCAGGCTGGAAACCAGCATGAGTAAACCCATATAATTTGAAATATCAAGTTTAAACATAACTAAACCTGGGTAACTCGTACCTTTACGAGTTCTTATAGTTAAACGTTTATCACACAACAGTTTCAGGTTAAATGTCCATGATACTCAATTCATTCCATTCCAGCCTGTTTAGTTTTACATATCCAACTATAAAAACTTAGATTACTAATCGAAGTGGGTTCAAGTATTGCAGATACCCGATCCCGGTCCCTACGAATTCATTGTCACTTCAAAACTAAGCCATTTTTACAATTCAAATTTAAATACAAGATGTCACACTTTACACGGCAATTCACTATTGATAGTTAATCCAAATATCACAGTACAACCTCACATCTCATATCACAGTACATAAGTTATCAGACAAGGTTGATTCAAAACGTTGTTTTAAATGTCCAAGTTGTTTAAAGGATTTAAACAATTTAGTTATTCAGAACATTTCAAATAGATGATTCATATCAATACAGATAGATAATCCATATTATCTAATTCAACCATATATCCAAAAATAGCACATATCACATATCAGAGATATCTCATTCAAATCATCCAATATCATTTATCATCCAATATCATTCAGCATCCAATATCATTAAATCATTCATAAACAAATTTGATCCATTCTTAATTAATTTAATTTATCTCTAATTAAATTAATTTCTAACTTAATCACTTGGATTACCTTTAATCCAGCTTACTTATCATTTAATTAATTACAAATTAATTAATTAATCATCTCTTAATTATCTACCTTAATTAATCATCCTTGATTAATTATTCTTTAATTACATTAAGTAATCAAACCTTAATTATAGATTAATTATCCTTTAATTATTAATTAATCTTTAAATTATTTTTAACTACTTAATTAATTAGTCCTTAATTATCAATTTATTAATCTTAAATCATTAAACCTTAATTATCTTTAAGATAAAACATTATCCTTATTAATGATTTAATTATCATAAATCATATTTAAAACATTTAACTTTAAAACTTAACTTACTCATTAAATCATTTAATTTAAGATTTAAAATAACTTAAAAATTTAACTTAACAAAATCAAGTTAATCAAACGTTAAACATTTACTTTAACATTTAAATCTTGGAAAGATTCGTTTAAACATGTTTAAATCATATTGCTTGGAAATCTAATACTTTTTAAATCTCTAAATTTGTTTAAAGAATTTTGTTTCTATACAACTTCATATCAGGTTACAACATTTATTATGAAATCCATCCAAACACTATAACTTGATTTAAAACTTACTCAAGCTTCAACCCAAAATCTGGAAATCAGTTACCAAACAAAAACCCGAGCAAAACTACATGAAACCCGAAGATTTCAACCAAAAACACCGAGCTTCTTCCTGCTTAGAGAAAAATTCAAGCCTACCCGAGCTTAAACCCGAGCACCCCTCTTCTTCTCCAAACCAACTTCCCAGATGCACGAAAACGTGCACGTTCACGTGTACAACGTCCCTGATCGCCGACGAACCACGTTCCGGCCTCCGACAAGTCGACATCGACCTCGGCAACACCACACAATCACTCAGCTATCTCGATTCGATCGAGAATCAAATGCGACCCAAAAACACACAACCTGGAAACTACATCACCAGAAATTCGACCACCTCCGATGATCTATGCCTCGAGACACCTCGCCATCCTCACCGTAGCTCCGCCTCGACTTCCAGTTCCTAAATCATACCTCGCGATCGCCTCCGATCAAATCCCGATGTCACAAATCCCTCTAAAACATCAACGACAAAATCTGGAACAAAAACCCTACTTCGCCCAATTCCGACCGCCTCAACCATCAATAATTTCCACCAGTATTTTTCCTGAGACCCCCATGCCACCACCTTCCTTCAGACCAAAACCGAC
Organism: Allium fistulosum; assembly: GCA_030737815.1. Lineage (NCBI taxonomy): Eukaryota > Viridiplantae > Streptophyta > Magnoliopsida > Asparagales > Amaryllidaceae > Allium > Allium fistulosum. The sequence goes on from CM060903.1 coordinate 1,410,468,062, forward strand.
CTCCCAAAACCTTTCCGTTCGCCGGAATTTGGTAAAAGTACCAATTCTGATCAACTCAGAAAAGAACAACCATTTCAAACCTAAAAATCATGATTATACCACCTAAATTCATGATTTCCTGCCACGAACACAATCATGCAATCCAAATCTAAAATTAAAATGTTTGATTTTTATCATATATATGAATTTCACTGTTATTTCCATTTTTAAAATTATTTGATGAATTTAAAATCCTGAAACAATTTATATAATCATCATTATACTTCAACAAACAACTTTCATTTAAATATCAAAGTCTAATATTGATTTGATTGAGAGGTTTGAATTTTTGAAGGCAAAACATGGACTGAAACAACAAAGAACAGGGTATACATATATATACAGAAATACTTACACACATATACATACATACCAATTTAATTATAAAAAAACTGAAAGATTTTCATGCAACATCAATATCAATTAACAGATCAACACATGCATTAGAGCCATTCATAACATAAACTGTTTTTAAAACAAAATGTTTACTCACAGTGATGTTTTTGAACAGAGCAATATGCTTTCTGAGAAAAACTGCTAGCTTGTTGTTGCACTTCTTATTTACTTGAGCTGTTTGATTTCTTTAAGTTTGAAAAATGACAGTAATGTTTTCTGTTTATCTTTAGTTTTGTTCGAGTGGATGAAATAAAAGAAGACAAGGCAGTGGTATTATATATGCATAGAAGTGAAGTGTGCTGGAGAAGCCAGGCTGAGATTTTTTTTTCTGTTTTTTTTTTGCTGACTTGATTTCATATGAATTTGATTTGATCTTTTGACAGTGATTTTATGTTTTGTGTGCTTGAGAGGATGGGTATTTAATCTTGTGTTCCCCCCTTTGTTTACATACATATATTCATTGATATACATACATATCTATACCAATATGGTTTTGTCTTGTTTGCCTTATACACAAAGTTACATGTTTACGTATGGTAAATATATATATATATATAACTTATATACTTATTCATATATTTAAATGTCATAAGTTTGTATATTCCTTAATTACCATATATACATTTATACATTTTATACATACTCTTCATTTATTTTACTTATGTGCATTCGTCCTTGTATATGTATGTTCTCCTACTATACCAATTTTCATATATATATATATATGTACATATATATATATATATATATTATTTCATATATATTCATACACTTGTATATGTATATACTTATATATATATATTATCATTTATAAATATACATATATATACCTCCACATTTATTGTTAGTTTCATATATATTATGAGCATACATTCCTATATTTGTATATTTATACACTTATATTTACATATATATATATATCATCTAACATAAAAACTTGTATCTATATTTTTATGGATATTTTATCTCAGTTTAAATGGTGAAGTTTATCTATACAAAAAGTTTATTTTCTTTTCTATAGGATTTATTATACCCAAAGATTTAATATCTAATATAGTTTTTAATTCAATATTTATTTTAGATTCCAAATCTAATTATATATATGTCCCGATATTTTAATTATCAGAAACTTATTTGTTCGACAAATCAAAACTAATATTTCAATGATCTAATTCAGTTAATTACCAATTTACTACCGTTAAAAATCCAGGTCGTCACATCCTCCCCCCTTTAGAACTTTTCGTCCTCGAAAAGGAACGAAACCAGAATTTATGAAAATGCTTAAAATCAGATAAATTTTCTTTGTTTATTTTTAAAATACTTTTTAATATCTATATAATATTATTCCAAAGTAGTTTTTTTTTATAAAAATACTTTTATAACTCGATGTTTCAACTTGTCCATCCTTGTTCTCACAGAAATTCGGTCATACGTTGATCAGGCGTAGGACTGAAAATCTATAAATACTTGGTAAACTCATTTTCAACACCCAGTGAAAATACTTGGAAAATAATTTTATTGAAAATATAGAAAATAGTTTTTGAAAATAAAGGAAATATCTTTGGTTAGAATGCTCGGGAAATCATCACCCCCATCCATGGTCGCAGTTTACCCGACGGTTATGTTGCCATCCCGGCAAAATCCATAGATAACTGTAGGCCTCGGCGCCCCTCGATTACACCATGGAACCCGCTACAGATCGCAGTTATACCCGGGCTTTACGTTGCTATCACAGCAAAAACCCATATAACCGTAGGCATCAGCGTCCTCGAATTTCGCTGCCAAAAGAATGAAACTCCTCCACTCGACCATAGATCGCAGTCTACCGATGTTACGTTGCCATCCCGACAAAATCAAGTGTAGACTGTTGGCACTCATCCTCCACACGATTTTTGCTATGGTCCACACAGTAGATCGCAGCAACATCGAGTTACACTGCCGTCACAGCATAACCCAAATGCCCCTGTAGGCATCAGCGCCCTCGACTTTCGCTACCCAAAAATCCTCAGGAACTAGTTTGTCCGGACTCCTCACAGGATCAACTTTAGAACACCCCCTTAGGGCTCAAGGCAGTACCACCCTGTGGCACTCCTAAGAAGTTCATTCAAGGGAGCGCCTTTTTCTCCAGAGCCACTTTCAAAACACTTTATACTATACACATATAGTATTTTCTAAATCATACACCAAGTATGAATCTCATATAAATTTCCTTTCTCAAAATCGATTATCCCAAAATCGATAATTCACAAACTAGGCTTTCCAAGTTCCAAATTTGATTTTCCTCAAAAATCAAAAGCCGTTTTAGAAATCCATAGGTTCCCAAAACCGTTTTTTCCAAAATCTTTTCACAAAATCCTTTATATATACGTATATATATATAATAACCTTGGGAAATTTTTGAATCACTTCATACTTGTATAAATTTCCTTTTTATACTTCAAATACTTTCAAAACCTTTTTTCTCCTGGCAATAGAGTCATTGAGGGGAGTTTACCATATATAACAAAGATATATAACTTTGTTTATTCCAAATCAAATATTCAAATTTGATTACTCTTTTATAAAGTTATTAACCACATTACCTTTCTTCATAAAGTGAATCTTAAATCATAGAAGTTTCCAATTTCCATTTTACCTCATCATATATTCCACGAAATATACTTTTCATTTCAAAGACCATTTTACAATTCTTATCCATAAATTTTCAATATCAATTTCATTCAAACCCGTACGATGTACACATACCATTTATAGGCTATATCAATCTGATCGCTCACTTGATCACACAATTTCACTTCCAAACTAGTATTGTCCACCCGACTTCCTAGTGCGGACTCAGATATGGTTTCTTGATCAAAAACTGTCATTCTCCTTGCATAGTCACAACTATGATAGAGAATATCCAGAACCAATCAAAAATTCATATCCAGGTTCGCCGTCGAAAATCGAGCGAAAAATTCCAACTCGGATCGATAATACTATCTCGAAATTATGTGCTCGAATCTGGATCAAATCACTATACGAATAGAATAATATACGTACATCCTACGTATTTATCTTTATTGATTATCAGTTAAATCAATTCCCTTTCTATTCACATTCCTTTTAATCTCTATCCACTTATTCACCTTTGCTTCAATCCTCCCTTGGATTACCATTTTAATTCTTATCTCAATTGGGTATTTAATCATAAACAGTTTGAACTCCGACCAGTTTATATTTTAGAAAATAGCTTGAAAATTTAAAAATAGATAAATAGTTGAAAATAATAATTAATAGTTTGTAAAATAGCTGTAAAATAGTTAAGTAATTGTAAATAGTTGAAAAATGGTAATTATTTATAAAACAATTGAAAAACAGTAATTAGTTTATAAATCAGTTGTAAAATTGTTAAATAGTTCCAAAAGTAATTGTAAAACAAGCTTAAGATAGTTTTAGGTTTAAAAAGAAAAGTTGTATAGTAAATAGTTTGGAAAAATAGATTTATATTAAAACAATTTATTTTTGAAAATAGTCCAGAGTCAGACTGTTCAATTCCCCATCAATTCAATTTAAATTTCCACTTTCCTTTAAATTGACTCAATTCTAATTTGAATGACTTCAATTTCCCTTGAACTTGATTTATCCCCAATTCAAGTTGAATTAACCTCAATTTCTTTCCAAATTCAGATCAAATTCCATTTGATTTTAAACATATTCACTTAAATTACAATTTCAAATTATTCAAATTAATTTAGACTAATTTCAAATTGAATCCACTTTAATTTCAAATCATTTCAATTTATATATGAATTAATCCCAATTCTCATTTGAATTTGAACTCATTCAATCTTCAATTTTATTTCAAATTAATCCAATTCAAATTTTCCATTTGAATTTTATACTTATCCATCTTCAATTCTAGTTAATTCAAACTAAATCCAATTTGAACTAATGAAATCTGAATCTCAACTTTAAACCATCTCGAATTATATAAATTCGAGTTAAATTTTTAAATGTTGATTTAACCACTTAAATCAAATTACCTTTATTTTTAAATCAATAATCCAAATCTTTAAACAATTTAATTCTGAGTCCAATTCTCAAAATTCCATTTTAAATTATCTTTACATAACTTATTTCAAAGTTCAAATAAGAGTACAAAACAATTTTAATTTACAAATTCAATTATTCAAATTTTCTGTTCAAAGTAATTCCATATCCTTAATTTCAAATTAAAGTTTAATTTCCCTTTTATCACAATAATGGATATATTACCACACTTCATTCCTCATTCATTTAAACAAATCCAATTCACAATTTAAAGATTATTAATAACAATAGAATGATATCATCCAATTTATTTTAAAACATCCACCCATTTCCAATTTCCAGATCTCAAACCCATTTTGAGATCACACAAACTCCCCATTCAAATCAACCATTTAACCTTCTAGTTAAATCCCAATTTTATTTTGAAATTTCCAATTCAGGTTGCTTGTTAACTTATTTAACTTTCCCAAAGTTAAATTCAATTTACTTAATCCAGCCAACCTTACCCAATTTGAATTCCCATTTCAAACTTTAAACTTCATATTAACAGTCTTCTCACTTATAAGTTCAAAAACTTATCACTTTGGGTTTTCACATCACATTCCAAGCAAAATTTAAACTCAACACTTAGAGTTTAATTCAAATCATCTTTGATATTATGTATGTCCCTCATATATACATATTATTTCCTTTACACTCTAAGTTATCCTTAAATTTTAAACCACCTTTGGTTTTTAATTCAAAACAAATTTCTCTTAACATTTTGAAACAATTCAAATGTTTCTAGACTTAGGTTTTAAAATTTTACAATTTAAAACCCGCTTCTATTTAGAAGTTGTACTAATCGTAAAAGTTTACTTCATTTGGATTACTTATTAAATATATCATTATTAAACAAAATAACTATTTATGATGATACCCAAGATTATCATATCTGGATACCAATTCATTTTTATCTTATTCTGAAACTCCTTCCCAAATTCAAGATTTTAATTTTAGTTTGAATCCATTTCAAACTTATCTTTATTTAATTTCAATTTGGTTGTATTTCTGTTACCACTTAGTTTAATTCCAATAATTTAACAACCAATTACCTTAATTTTTTTTAGATAGAAATATTGCTTTATATATATCAAAATATATTCTCATATAAAATCATCTAAAATCTTTATATAAGAAAATAACAAGTACGCTCTCATATATACATATACACTCAACTCATTCTAGGGTACTATTGACCCTATCCTTGATGAGTAAACCCACCAGAGCCAAGGTTCTTGCTTAACCTTATGCTCTGATACCAAATGTAACGACTCGGGGTTTTCGATCGCGAAAATCCTAGATAATTAGGAAAAAAAGAAAGAGATAGAAGAAGAAGAAATAGAAACACAGCATTGATTCTCACAAATCGCAGCGGATCAAAATATAATATCAAATAATAACAGTTTACAAAAGAATACCTGTATCTGTCAATTTTATTTTTACATCAGAGTTACACTCATACACAAACACTGGACATATACAAATCGCATGTCTTAGATAAACAGAAATAATATCACAGCCGAAACACTCCATACGTTCCTCTCATCCAGCTCGTCTCCTGAGCTCCAGAACGTCCTTACTTGAAAATCTGTAATACTCGGTCTGACCCGAGCATTACATCAAAGTAACACCCGGGTCAGGCTGGAAACCAACGTGAGTAAACCCATATAATTTGAAATAGCAAGTTTAAACATAACTAAACCCGGGTAACTCGTACCTTTCCGAGTTCTCATAGTCAAACGTTTATCACACAACAGTTTCAAGTTAAATGTCCATGATACTCAATTCATTCCATTCCAGCCTGTTTAGTTTTACATATCCAGCTATAAAAACTTAGATTACTAATCGAAGTGGGTTCGGGTATTGCTGATACCCGATCCCGGTCCCTTCGAATTCAATGTCACTTCAAAACTAAGCCCTTTTTACAATTCAAATTTATATACAAGATGTCACACTTTACACGGCAATTTACTATTGATAGTTAATCCAAATATCACAGTACAACCTCACATCTCATATCACAGTACATAAGTTATCAGACAAGGTTGATTCAAAACGCCGTTTTAAATGTCAAAGTTGTTTAAAGGATTTAAACAATTTAGTTATTCAGACCATTTCAAATAGATGATTCATATCAATACAGATAGATAATCCATATTATCTAATTCAACCATATATCACAAAACAGCACATATCACATATCAGAGATATCTCATTCAAATCATCCAATATCATTTATCATCCAATATCATTCATCATCCAATATCATTAAATCATTCATAAACAAATTTGATCCATTCTTAATTAATTTAATTTATCTCTAATTAAATTAATTTCTAACTTAATCACTTGGATTACCTTTAATCCAGCTTACTTATCATTTAATTAATTACAAATTAATTAATTAATCATCTCTTAATTATCTACCTTAATTAATCATCCTTGATTAATTATTCTTTAATTACATTAAGTAATCAAACCTTAATTATAGATTAATTATCCTTTAATTATTAATTAATCTTTAATTTATTTTTAACTACTTAATTAATTAGTCCTTAATTATCAATTTATTAATCTTAAATCATTAAATCTTAATTATCTTTAAGATAAAACATTATCCTTATTAATGACTTAATTATCATAAATCATATTTAATCTTTAAGATAAAACATTATCCTTATTAATGACTTAATTATCATAAATCATATTTAAAACATTTAACTTTAAAACTTAACTTACTCATTAAATCATTTAATTTAAGATTTAAAATAACTTAAAAATTTAACTTAACAAAATCAAGTTAAACAAACTTTAAACATTTACTTTAACATTTAAATCTTGGAAAGATTCGTTTAAACATGTTTAAATCATATTGCTTGGAAATCTAATACTTTTTAAATCTCTAAATTTGTTTAAAGAATTTTGTTTCTATACAACTTCATATCAGGTTACAACATTTATTATGAAATCCATCCAAACACTATAACTTGATTTAAAACTTACTCAAGCTTCAACCCAAAATCTGGAAATCAGTTACCAAACAAAAACCCGAGCAAAACTACATGAAACCCGAAGATTTCAACCAAAAACACTGAGCTTCTTCCTACTTCGAGAAAAATTCAAGCCTACCCAAGCTTAAACCCGAGCACCTCTCTTCTTCTCCAAACCAACTTCCCAGATGCACGAAAACATGCACGTTCATGTGTACAACGTCCCTGATCGCCGATGAACCACGTTCCGGCCTCCGACAAGTCGACATCGACATCGGCAACACCATGCAATCACTCAGCTATCTCGATTCAATCGAGAATCAAATGCGACCCAAAAACACACAGCCTAGAAACTACATCACTAGAAATTCGACCACCTCCGATGATCTATGCCTCGAGACACCTCGCCATCCTCAGCGCAGCTCCGCCTCAACTTCTAGTTCCTACATCATACCTCGCGATAGCCTCCGATCAAATCCCAATGTCACAAATCCCTCTGAAACATCAACGACAAAATCTGGAACAAAAACCCTACTTCGCCCAATTCCGACCGCCTCAACCATCAATAATTTCCACCAGTATTTTTCCTGAGACCCCCATGCCACCACCTTCCTTCAGACCAAAACCGACCTCCCAAAACCTTTCCGTTCGTCGGAATTTGATAAAAGTACCAATTCCGATCAACTCAGAAAAGAACAACCATTTCAAACCTAAAAATCATGATTTTACCACCTAAATTCATGATTTCCTGCCACGAACACAATCATGCAATCCAAATCTAAAATTGAAATGCTTGATTTTTATCATATATATGAATTTCACTGTTATTTCCATTTTTAAAATTATTTGCTGAATTTAAAATCCTGAAACAATTTATATAATCATCATTATACTTCAACAAACAACTTTCATTTAAATATCAAAGTCTAATATTGATTTGATTGAGAGGTTTGAATTTTTGAAGGCAAAACATGGACTGAAACAACAGAGAACAGGGTATACATATATATACAGACATACTTACACACATATACGTACATACCAATTTAATTATAAAAAAACTGACAGATTTTCATGCAACATCAATATCAATTAACAGATCAACACATGCATTAGAGCCATTCATAACTTAAACTGTTTTTAAAACAAAATGTTTACTCACAGTGATGTTTTTGAACATAGCAATATGCTTTCTGAGAAAAACTGCTAGCTTGTTGTTGCACTTCCTATTTACTTGAGCTGTTTGATTTCTTTAAGTTTGAAAAATGACAGTAATGTTTTCTATTTATCTTTAGTTTTGTTCGAGTGGATGAAATAAAAGAAGACAAGGCAGTGGTATTATATATGCATAGAAGTGAAGTGTGCTGGAGAAGTCAGGCTGAGATTTTTTTTTTCTGTTTTTTTTTTGCTAACTTGATTTCATATGAATTTGATTTGATCTTTTGACAGTGATTTTATGTTTTTTGTGCTTGAGAGGATGGATATTTAATCTTGTGCTCCCCCCTTTGTTTACATACATATATTCATTGATATACATACATATCTATACCAATATGGTTTTGTCTTGTTGCCTTATACACAAAGTTACACGTTTACCTATGGTAAATATATATATAACTTATATACTTATTCATATATTTAAATGTCATTAGTTTGTATATTCCTTAATTACCATATATACATTTTATACATACTCTTCATTTATTTTACTTATGTGCATTCGTCCTTGTATATGTATGTTCTCCTACTATACCAATTTTCATATATATATATATATTATTTCATATATATTCATACACTTGTATATGTATATACTTATATATATATTTTATCATTTATAAATATACATATATATACCTCCGCATTTATTGTTAGTTTCATATATATTATGAGCATACATTCCTATATTTGTATATTTATACACTTATATTTACACACACACACACACACACACACACACACACATATATATATATATATATATATATATATATCATCTAACATAAAAACTTGTATCTATATTTTTATGGATATTTTATCTCAGTTTAAATGGTGAAGTTTATCTATACAAAAAGTTTATTTTCTTTTCTATAGGATTTATCATACCCGGAGATTAAATATCTAATATAGTTTTTAATTCAATATTTATTTTAGTTTCCAAATCTAATTATATATATGTCCCGATATTTTAATTATCAGAAACTTATTTGTTCGACAAATCAAAACTAATATTTCAATGATCTAATTCAGTTAATTACCAATTTACTACCGTTAAAAATCCGGGTCGTCACAGATGTACATAAATGTTTCCTTGACGTAGGGCTGAATGAATGTGAATTTTACTCGAGTACTATTACTTTATTTACCCCAGTTTGGTGATTTATATTTAGTTATGTACTTATTAATAATATACTACTTCCTAGCTATTTAAATATGTTCTATGCAGTTATTGAGGTAATGTATGAATTTGGCGATAAAAAGTAGTTAGTTTTCTTCTTCTTTTTTGCGCACGTCCATCGAACGTGCCTTAGTACTCGTGTGTGTATATATATATCACTACAACAAAAAGGAACTTCCGCACCATTTTAATAATGCTGCCACAATCATTCGCAGCGTTTCGAAGAACGCTGCCTAATACCATGCTGCAATAGAGTCAAGGAATACTGTAGCGTTTCTAAAATGTTGCTAAAAACAGGCTACCGAAGTTCTTACGAAATGCTGCGGTAAATAAATTTGCAGTGTTTATTAAACGATGTAAACTCATTCAGCAGCGTTCTGAAACGCAGTCTAACAGCATGTTTCAAGTAGAACCAGTAATATACAGCAGTTTTGAAACACTGCAAAAATATTCAGCAGCGTTTTAGAGAACGCGGTCTACCCACAGCGTTTTGTTGCTTTCAGTATTGCAGCTCTTTTGAAACGTTGTGGTATGTCAACAATTTTGCTGCATTTTACAATTACTGTGGCAGTTTTAAAACAATTATAAAAGCCATGAATAATATATTCAAAAACAAATTGCTCAATTTATAAAACACAAATAAATATAATCTGATATTACAAACAGTTATAAAGATTAAACATAATCAAAGCTATATCAATTTCATACACCATAAAATTTAGTCATATACAACATTTTATATGTTTTAAGCACAAATGTTAGCGACATAAAATCTTACAAAAAGTGCTTGCTAAAGGAGAAAATATAAATAATGGAAAATCCAAATCCGTCTTCTTCAAAAGTCCAATACACCTAAAAAAATGCAATTAGAGATTAGCGATAGAAGTGAACAAATATGGTAGAATATGAAATTTTTGAAACGGTATTTATTTAACTGTGACGAGTGAAATGACGGATATAGTAACAAATCCTATACATAGTAATAACAATTATTTCACCAGCAACACCTTCCTTCAACTACATTTCAAAAGTCTATGTTCAATTGTAGTTGGCATGTTCAAGTTGTCCATTCTCGGTTAAGTTGCTGTTACATTTCATCCATCCTCCTTCAACTACGACCTGCATTACATTTTCTAAGCAGCAACACCTTCCTCATCAATCACAACACTACATCCTTCCAAAACCATCAAACTCCATCAAATGCCCCAATCGCAACCTTCCAATCACAACAATCCACTCAACTTACACCACCTGCAATCCACTTCAACTGCTACAACCACAATCCACGCACTACTTCAATCACTTCGCCAAAACCATCATCCTACAACCTTCAACTCCTTCCTGCTACTACAACGACCATCCACTGCAAACTACAACCTTCAACATCCAAATACAACCCTAACTGAACAACAAACCACTCTCAAATCAACCTACATCAATCACACACAAAAACCTTCACAACTAACCAGAACCACATCTACAACCTCTGCCTGCTTCAGCAACCCCATCACCATCACTGGAAAATTGCACTGTTCTTTCAAAAGAAAATTTCCCTGTTCTTTCATTTGCATTTGCCTCACCACTTTTGCTTTACAATTTCTCCTTCCCCTGCAGATTTTCGTTTCCTCATCATCCAAACCACCCTGCTACAGCAATTACTCCTTCCCCTGCAAATTTTCGTGTCCTCCCAGCCACCTGAACCACACCTTCAACCATCTCCTTCACTCCAGCAACTCCACGCATCACCTCACAACCTGAATCAAATCCAAACTGCTTCTCAACCCCTCCTCAAACTGCTGTACCACACACACTGCAAACACCAAACTCCTCTGCAAACTGTCTCCCTCCAAACCACAAACCTGCCTGAAACACAACCATCAAATACTCCTCCATCACAGTGAATCGCCATCCAAACCAACCACTCGCACAGTCAACCTGCAACACACCCGTCAAAACCAACTGTTGTTCGACCAACACACTCCTCCCACCACTATCCAATTCAATCCACACAATATAAATGCATCTCTATCTAATTCTACTCAATAATATAATCATTACATGTGTTCAAAAGAAACTAAGGAAATGCCTAGTTTTAACTCCCTCAGTTTCTTATACTTGCTGTGAAAACTACTGCAAATAGTTAGGACTATGAACAATAGAAAATATTTCATACAGGTACTACATGTAATTATTTTATCAAAAATAAACATTATATATATGGTCCCTTTCAAGTGTTCCTTTTCCTTTTGGATTGTAGTATATTATTTAATTATAATGTTTTTGTTCCTAGATGTAATTATTTTATCAAAAACAAACATTATAATCTACAGGTACTACATGTAGTATTATTTTCTTATACTACTACAATCCACTAATCTTTTTCATCTCAACATCTAGGCTCCGGTTTTCAAGTGTTCCCTTTCCTTTTGGATTGTAGTATATCTTTTAACTAATATATGGTCCCTAGAAAAGTCTCTTTATTTATTGCCTTAAGTTGAACAGGCCTTCTATATGTGTATATTATGGTCAAATATTGTGGTAGTGAAAATAATTCAGAATGCCTGTGATTGCATGGAATCTATTAGGAAATTATTTTCACATTCAGGTTATCAAAAACAAACATTCTTGTATCAAAATTATTCTTATAGAGTTAGTACCTACTGTTGCATACCAAGATAATTTCCTAATTTTTTGCATTAACTACTACCAGAGTCTTGAAAGTATGTGATTTAATCAGAATATAATTGACAGATGATTCAGACTGTATTATTTGGGGAGACATTTTATGTGTGCATAAGAGCTCAAAGACGTGGCCTAATTTGGCAGTAGTGGAATAAATTAATTTAGTGGAATTAAAGAATTAGTTCCACCTTCTATACCTGCTGCTTTCCATGATGTATATATGCAACCGAGCTTATGGATACTGATCTTCATAATATCATCTGATCCAATAAAGATTTATTTGAGGAATAATGTCAGGTAACATCCATATCCTACATGAACAAAAACTTAATTAGTCAATAAACACTATTAAATTTGTTCTTTTTTCTTTTGTAATTCTGCAGTACTTTCTATACCAAGTTGTGAGAGAGATTGAAATGCAATTATAGAATACATTAAAGAAAAACAAGTATACATGGTTCTACTTCTTAATTAATATTTTATTTCCTTTCTCTAACTTGTAAAATTCTATCCATTAGAAGCATACATTTCTCTTAATTAACCCCAGAAAGTTTGTCATAATATTGAAGTATTCTTTTTGAATAAGCGCGATTTCTTAATTCTTACTAGGTATACACCTTCAGAGTACTAAGTTTAATTACCTGTGTCCACATGGAGTATTGCTTGGTTCAAAGCATATCTCCAAACAAATCTATAAGATCAAAATAATCAACGTAAGAAAGAAAGAAATAAAAAATAGTTACCTTTACAAATAATGTAAATGATGTAAATGAATTCAACTAGTTTATAAAACAACTAACCGCGCATGAAAGCTCCTCTCTCTCAACTTATCCATGCATGCTATTCCTTTATTAGAAGAATCTTTCTCATTAGAATCTACTTCTTTGTTTTTCTTCTGATCTTCTTCTTCAACAGCATGCTCCTTTTCTTTGTTTTCCGGGATATTATCTATAGAATCCAAAGTTCAAATGCTTATGTTAATCAGAATCCTAAATAAGTTTTACTTTTATGATTTTTCATTATAAATCTTGTATATCCACATAAATAAGGGATTTAACACTTATAAATATATACAAATTATTCAGAGTAACCTTTCTGGCATCATCGTCTTCTTCATCGTCTGAACAAAGAACTACTGCTGGTGTTGTATCAGTTGATTGCCTCGTTAGCCTCATTTTTCTACAGCAAAATAAAAGAGCTGGCAGTTTTAAATCATTGCAAATCAAGCAAAAATGTTAAAAAAAAGTGTTTCTTTTCTACTAAAATATCTGTTTCGATTATTGAAAAAAATTGTAGTCTCGTTTCAAATCAGATCTCTCCCTCCACCATTCGATTTAAATTCCGATTCAAACTTGGTTAAATTGCAATTTAGAAAAATCTTTGAACCATATTGATGTATTTAATATACTTACTTGGAATCCGTGTTCCAATTATATCGTTTCAAAACAAAATAAATATGAAACAAGAGAGAAAATTGAGTTTTTGGTTTGGATGTAGAAGTTCAAACATAAAAATGAATTTCAAAATGTGCATATACCTTAAAATATGAATCTTTTGAATCTAAGATTTACGATTTGAATCCCATTCAGATTTAAAGATTAAACTGACCCGTTTTGAAAACATTGTTCGACTGCCTCTAGAAAAAGGCATCTTGACTGCCTCTTGAGTGGAATGGCTTAACAATTTTTTTGAGTACAAGGCAGCTCAATTTTATTTTTAATTTTATTTCAAGCAAAAAGATGGTTTACTACTTTCCGAGCAGAATGCAGGTCAATTTTATTTCCAGCAGAAAGATAGTTAGTTTTACTGCTGTTTAAGCTATTGCTAATTTTATTTCTAGTTTCAACTATTGCTTAAGGTATTAGTTATGCTGCGACTTGCATCTGCTTTCATCATTTTCTTCCAATATTATTACTTGCTCTACATGGTCACTGTCTTGATCATTTAAGTTACTGAAATATTGCAATTGAAATTGGAAATTAGTCAATAAAGTTACAATACATGTGACTTGGATATAAATGAATACAGAGCATTCAATTTGAATTGCCATTAGGTTGATAGGCCACAGCAATCAACGATATTGAAAAACTTTCATTTCTAATCATGAACTGCTTAAACAGTAAAGGAATATTTTGCTTTGGCTAAAATAAGATAAATTATTTCTTTTATGCAGAGAAAGCCATTTAGATTTGTTGACTTGAAATCTAGTTGAAGTTGGTGTACATTTGTTTTCTCCTACATAAAGATCTTATTTTAGTAAGATAATATATATAAATAACAAGAAATATAGTGACTACAATGTTAGGTGAAATTTTACCAATGAGTCATACTGAACTGCAACTTGTAAGATCATAGGTGAAATTTTACCAATGGATCATACCGAACTGCAACTTGTAAGATCATATCCAAGTCCAGTGCTAACATATCCTATCTTTTCGCTTTGCTCAAGCAGTTGCTGTTAATATGCTTGATGATAACTGGGTTAGACTTTTTGGTAAAACATGAAAATAATGGCTTATATACTGATGAGTACCTCGTAAGTCATGTTATCAACATCAAGACGCAATTCATTGTATCGGTCATGTACACCTAGTCCACCTAAAAACATTCTAGCTTGGAACATCATCATCTGCATTCAACAACAAAAATTAATATATTCAGTGATCTTAATTATGGAATCAAAAAGTGGATATTGGTGTACAACGAAAATACATTGTGGTATCTGGCAAACAAAATGCGATCCCTTAACTAATTCTTCAACAGAGGATAAAATTGCGCTGTCAACAACATAATATGAGAGGGGCCAAGGAATCTAATTGCATCTCCCATAACATGTTATTTTTAGTCAAACTGTTGAAGGTTTATAAACACATCTATACTCACAGATACATACACACTTAAATAGTTAATATACACATGCATATATGTAACGACCCCAGATTTTATGTAAATTTAAATTGATAATTAATTGAATTTTTGAATTAAAATTGTAAAATTAATTGATAAGTTGAAGCGAGTTTCCCCAATTCAAATAGAATATATATATTAAATCATATGAATTTAAATATTGTATATATATATATATGTATATATGTGAGTATATATATATGGTCATCTATGAGTAGAATTTGAATTTATATATATATATATATATATATATTATATATATATATATATATATATATATATTGAATTAAATCTTTAAGGGATGGTTTTAAAATAAATATAAGTATATAAACCTTTGACACAAGAAAATAAATAAATAAATTAAAATTCAGAATTGATAGAATTAGAATAAAGACAAATATATAGATAAATACAAGACAATAAATATTAAAGTAAAATTAATAATAACAATTTAAGCTAGAAATAAATATATATATATATATATAAAAGGGTAAACTATGTAAAATATAAAGTAAATACATTAAATAAAATCTAACAACAAAATTAAAATAGAAATTTATTTAGCAATATTACTAAAGAAAAATAAAAAATACATACAAGTGTGTAAACAAAATCAAATTGGATGTGAATAATAAAATGAAAAAAGTAAATGTATGTGTGTTAGCTTGCAAAAGAAAGGGAATAAAAAATACATTCAAGTATATACACATAAGTATGAACACTTGAAATAATAATATACATATGAATGAAGCTTGCTAAAGAAGAAACAAAATAAAATATACATTTGTACAAGCCTAATTAATGCTGGCCAAAATGTTATCATATCTCTGATATTGTTGTGTATTATTGATATCATTGTTGTATATCATTCTGGATATTGTATTCATTGAAGTTGTATATGATATCATTTATTTCTTTCTTTTGCTGCGTTGTTATACTTAATGGTGTTATAAGCTCCGGCACGACTCGAATTTCAACAATTGAATCTGCGGCATTCGAGTACAATTGAAGTACGGGTGTCGATTTTCGAACGCTGAAATTCGGACCGTGACATTTTGGTATCAGAGCTAAGGTTGAACTTTAGCTCAGGAGTATAACACATTAAGTAGCTCATTAGAGATAGGGTGAAGTATACCCTAGAATGAGTAATCCCTAAGATATCTGTCCGTATACCTCAGTAAATTCTCTTACTATTCACTGATAGTGAGTATGAGTGCAAGAAGAGGATGAGATAGGAGAAAGGGGAATACGACTATAAATGGTCAATACCCTGTAAAAACGAGGAAACAATCTTTTCTCTATCAATCTCTTTTGTTCAACATCTCTTTTCTTAATTCTTTGATGATTCCTGGTAGATCCATGAAGGAGATTCGATATATTAATATGGGATATAAACTCTGGATGGACCAAAATTGTTTTTTTGGATGAATTGGTTGCTTTGTTTGCTATGGTTGATAGGTATACTTTAGTTTCTAAATTTAAAAGTTTTGAAATTGTATCCATCTATCTATCTATTTTTGGGTCTGAATATATTCTACGAATGGTTAGTTATCCCATCAAACTAACCAATGCCCCTGCATATTTTATAGATCTGGATAACCCGAGTATCCTATGGAAAAAATTCAAAAGATTCGTTCTCTTATCTATTATTGATATTCTGATTTGGTAAGCCAAATGCAGAATAAATATTCAATTTGATTTGATGAAATATTCTTCATCTATCTTTGTGTCTCCTTGACAAATTTCGAGGACGAAATTTCTTAAGGGAAGAAGGTTGTAACGACCCCGGATTTTATGTAAATTTAAATTGATAATTAATTGAATTTTTGAATTAAAATTGTAAAATTAATTGATAAGTTGAAGCGAGTTTCCCCAATTCAAATAGAATATATATATTAAATCATATGAATTTAAATATTGTAAATATATATGTATATATGTAAGTGTATATATATATATATGGGCATCTATGAGTCGAATTTGAATTTATATATATATATTGAATTAAATCTTTAAGGGATGGTTTTAAAATAAATATAAGTATATAAACCTTTGACACAAGAAAGAAAATATATAAATTAATTTAAATTCAGAATTGATAGAAGTAGAATAAAGACAAATATATAGATAAATACAAGACAATAAATATTAAAGTAAAATTAATAATAATAATTTAAGCTAGAAATAAATATATATATATAAAAGGGTAAACTATGTAAAATATAAAGTAAACACATTAAATAAAATCTAACAACAAAATTAAAATAGAATTTTTTTTAGCAATATTACTAAAGAAAAATAAAAATACATACAAGTGTGTAAACAAAATCAAATTGGATGTGAATAATAAAATGAAACAAGTAAATGTATGTGTGTTAGCTTGCAAAAGAAAGGGAATAAAAATACATTCAAGTATATACACATAAGTATGAACACTTGAAATAATAATATACATATGAATGAAGCTTGCTAAAGAAGAAACAAAATAAAATATACATTTGTACAAGCCTAATTAATGCTGGCCAAAATGTTATCATATCTCTGATATTGCTGTGTATTATTGATATCATTGTTGTATATCATTCTGGATATTGTATTCATTGAAGTTGTATATGATATCATTTATTTCTTTCTTCCGCTGTGTTGTTATACTTAATGGTGTTATAAGCTCCGGCACGATTCGAATTTCAACAATTGAATCTGCGGCATTCGAGTACAATTGAAGTACGGGTGTCGATTTTCGAACGCTGAAATTCGGACCGTGACATTTTGGTATCAGAGCTAAGGTTGAACTTTAGCTCAGGAGTATAACACATTAAGTAGCTCATTAGAGATAGGGTGAAGTATACCCTAGAATGAGTAATCCCTAAGATATCTGTCTGTATGCCTCAGTAAATTCTCTTACTATTCACTGATAGTGAGTATGAGTGCAAGAAGAGGATGAGATAGGGGAAAGGGGAATATGACTATAAATGGTCAATACCCTGTAACAACGAGGAAACAATCTTTTCTCTATCAATCTCTTTTGTTCAACATCTCGTTTCTTAATTCTTTGATGATTCCTGGTAGATCCAAGAAGGAGATTCGATATATTAATATGGGATATAAACTCTGGATGGACCAAAATTGTTTTTTTGGATGAATTGGTTGCTTTGTTTGCTATGGTTGATAGGTATACTTTAGTTTCTAAATTTAAAAGTTTTGAAATTATATCCATCTATCTATCTATTTTTGGGTCTGAATATATTCTACAAATGGTTAGTTATCCCTTCGAACTAACCAATGCCCCTGCATATTTCGTAGATCTGGATAACCCGAGTATCCTGTGGAAAAAATTCAAAAGATTCGTTCTCGTATCTATTTTTGATATTCTGATTTGGTAAGCCAAATGCAGAATAAATATTCAATTTGATTTGATGAAATATTCTTCATCTATCTTTGTGTCTCCTTGACAAATTTCGAGGACGAAATTTCTTAAGGGGGGAAGGTTGTAACGACCCCGGATTTTATGTAAATTTAAATTGATAATTAATTGAATTTTTGAATTAAAATTGTAAAATTAATTGATAAGTTGAAGCGAGTTTCCCCAATTCAAATAGAATATATATATTAAATCATATGAATTTAAATATTGAAAATATATATGTATATATGTGAGTAAATATATATGTATATATGTGAGTATATATATATATGGGCATCTATGAGTAGAATTTGAATTTATATATATATATATTGAATTAAATCTTTAAGGGATGGTTTTAAAATAAATATAAGTATATAAACCTTTGACACAAGAAAGAAAATATATAAATTAATTTAAATTCAGAATTGATAGAAGTAGAATAAAGACAAATATATAGATAAATACAAGATAATAAATATTAAAGTAAAATTAATAATAATAATTTAAGCTAGAAATAAATATATATATAAAAGGGTAAACTATGTAAAATATAAAGTAAACACATTAAATAAAATCTAACAACAAAATTAAAATAGAAATTTTTTAGCAATATTACTAAAGAAAAATAAAAATACATACAAGTGTGTAAACAAAATCAAATTGGATGTGAATAATAAAATGAAACAAGTACATGTATGTGTGTTAGCTTACAAAAGAAAGGGAATAAAAATACATTCAAGTATATACACATAAGTATGAACACTTGAAATAATAATATACATATGAATGAAGCTTGCTAAAGAAGAAACAAAATAAAATATACATTTGTACAAGCCTAATTAATGCTGGCCAAAATGTTATCATATCTCTGATATTGTTGTGTATTATTGATATCATTGTTGTATATCATTCTGGATATTGTATTCATTGAAGTTGTATATGATATCATTTATTTCTTTCTTCCACTGTGTTGTTATACTTAATGGTGTTATAAGCTCCGGCACGACTCGAATTTCAACAATTGAATCTGCGGCATTCGAGTACAATTGAAGTACGGGTGTCGATTTTCGAACGCTGAAATTCGGACCGTGACATTTTGGTATCAGAGCTAAGGTTGAACTTTAGCTCAGGAGTATAACACATTAAGTAGCTCATTAGAGATAGGGTGAAGTATACCCTAGAATGAGTAATCCCTAAGATATCTGTCCGTATGCCTCAGTAAATTCTCTTACTATTCACTGATAGTGAGTATGAGTGCAAGAAGAGGATGAGATAGGGGAAAGGGGAATATGACTATAAATGGTCAATACCCTGTAACAACGAGGAAACAATCTTTTCTCTATCAATCTCTTTTGTTCAACATCTCTTTTCTTAATTCTTTGATGATTCCTGGTAGATCCAAGAAGGAGATTCGATATATTAATATGGGATATAAACTCCGGATGGACCAAAATTGTTTTTTTGGATGAATTGGTTGCTTTGTTTGCTATGGTTGATAGGTATACTTTAGTTTCTAAATTTAAAAGTTTTGAAATTGTATCCATCTATCTATCTATTTTTGGGTCTGAATATATTCTACGAATGGTTAGTTATTCCTTCGAACTAACCAATGCCCCTGCATATTTCGTAGATCTGGATAACCCGAGTATCCTATGGAAAATATTCAAAAGATTCGTTCTCGTATCTATTTTTGATATTCTGATTTGGTAAGCCAAATGCAGAATAAATATTCAATTTGATTTGATGAAATATTCTTCATCTATCTTTGTGTCTCCTTGACAAATTTCGAGGACGAAATTTCTTAAGGGGGGAAGGTTGTAACGACCCCGGATTTTATGTAAATTTAAATTGATAATTAATTGAATTTTTGAATTAAAATTGTAAAATTAATTGATAAGTTGAAGCGAGTTTCCCCAATTCAAATAGAATATATATATTAAATCATATGAATTTAAATATTGTAAATATATATGTATATATGTGAGTATATATATATATGGGCATCTATGAGTAGAATTTGAATTTATATATATATATATATATATATATATATATATATATTGAATTAAATCTTTAAGGGATGGTTTTAAAATAAATATAAGTATATAAACCTTTGACACAAGAAAGAAAATATATAAATTAATTTAAATTCAGAATTGATAGAAGTAGAATAAAGACAAATATATAGATAAATACAAGATAATAAATATTAAAGTAAAATTAATAATAATAATTTAAGCTAGAAATAAATATATATATAAAAGGGTAAACTATGTAAAATATAAAGTAAACACATTAAATAAAATCTAACAACAAAATTAAAATAGAAATTTATTTAGCAATATTACTAAAGAAAAATAAAAATACATACAAGTGTGTAAACAAAATCAAATTGGATGTGAATAATAAAATGAAACAAGTAAATGTATGTGTGTTAGCTTGCAAAAGAAAGGGAATAAAAATACATTCAAGTATATACACATAAGTATGAACACTTGAAATAATAATATACATATGAATGAAGCTTGCTAAAGAAGAAACAAAATAAAATATACATTTGTACAAGCCTAATTAATGCTGGCCAAAATGTTATCATATCTCTGATATTGCTGTGTATTATTGATATCATTGTTGTATATCATTCTGGATATTGTATTCATTGAAGTTGTATATGATATCATTTATTTCTTTCTTCCGCTGTGTTGTTATACTTAATGGTGTTATAAGCTCCGGCACGACTCGAATTTCAACAATTGAATCTGCGGCATTCGAGTACAATTGAAGTACGGGTGTCGATTTTCGAACGCTGAAATTCGGACCGTGACATTTTGGTATCAGAGCTAAGGTTGAACTTTAGCTCAGGAGTATAACACATTAAGTAGCTCATTAGAGATAGGGTGAAGTATACCCTAGAATGAGTAATCCCTAAGATATCTGTCCGTATGCCTCAGTAAATTCTCTTACTATTCACTGATAGTGAGTATGAGTGCAAGAAGAGGATGAGATAGGGGAAAGGGGAATATGACTATAAATGGTCAATACCCTGTAACAACGAGGAAACAATCTTTTCTCTATCAATCTCTTTTGTTCAACATCTCTTTTCTTAATTCTTTGATGATTCCTGGTAGATCCAAGAAGGAGATTCGATATATTAATATGGGATATAAACTCCGGATGGACCAAAATATCTTTTTTTGGATGAATTGGTTGCTTTGTTTGCTATGGTTGATAGGTATACTTTAGTTTCTAAATTTAAAAGTTTTGAAATTGTATCCATCTATCTATCTATTTTTGGGTCTGAATATATTCTACGAATGGTTAGTTATCCCTTCGAACTAACTAATGCCCCTGCATATTTCGTAGATCTGGATAACCCGAGTATCTTGTGGAAAAAATTCAAAAGATTCGTTCTCGTATCTATTTTTGATATTCTGATTTGGTAAGCCAAATGCAGAATAAATATTCAATTTGATTTGATGAAATATTCTTCATCTATCTTTGTGTCTCCCTGACAAATTTCGAGGACGAAATTTCTTAAGGGGGGAAGGTTGTAACGACCCCGGATTTTATGTAAATTTAAATTGATAATTAATTGAATTTTTGAATTAAAATTGTAAAATTAATTGATAAGTTGAAGCGAGTTTCCCCAATTCAAATATAATATATATATTAAATCATATGAATTTAAATATTGTAAATATATATGTATATATGTGAGTATGTATATATATATATATGGGCATCTATGAGCAGAAGTTGAATTTATATATATATATATTGAATTAAATCTTTAAGGGATGGTTTTAAAATAAATATAAGTATATAAACCTTTGACACAAGAAAGAAAATATATAAATTAATTTAAACTCAGAATTGATAGAAGTAGAATAAAGACAAATATATAGATAAATACAAGATAATAAATATTAAAGTAAAATTAATAATAATAATTTAAGCTAGAAATAAATATATATATATATATAAAAGGGTAAACTATGTAAAATATAAAGTAAACACATTAAATAAAATCTAACAACAAAATTAAAATAGAAATTTATTTAGCAATATTACTAAAGAAAAATAAAAATACATACAAGTGTGTAAACAAAATCAAATTGGATGTGAATAATAAAATGAAACAAGTAAATGTATGTGTGTTAGCTTGCAAAAGAAAGGGAATAAAAATACATTCAAGTATATACACATAAGTATGAACACTTGAAATAATAATATACATATGAATGAAGCTTGCTAAAGAAGAAACAAAATAAAATATACATTTGTACAAGCCTAATTAATGCTGGCCAAAATGTTATCATATCTTTGATATTGCTGTGTATTATTGATATCATTGTTGTATATCATTCTGGATATTGTATTCATTGAAGTTGTATATGATATCATTTATTTCTTTCTTCCGCTATGTTGTTATACTTAATGGTGTTATATGCTCTGGCACGACTCGAATTTCAACAATTGAATCTACGGCATTCGAGTACAATTGAAGTACGGGTGTCGATTTTCGAACGCTGAAATTCGGACCGTGACACTATACATATATACACACATACATCATATACATAAACAACGATTAATTATGATGTTTTCAAAAAGACTTTATAAATATATATAAGCCACCTATTGCGAATTTCCATGAGTATCATGTGTAATGAGTATTGACCACTTTATGTAATGATCATGGACCACTTAATGTAATGATTATGGACCACTCATTCAAACTGAATCTAGACAACTGATGTTATATGAAAATGAAAAACAAATTGTTTTTTCCTTTATTTATTGATGGCAATTATTAACATGCCATACCATTTACTTTTTCCTTTATTGTATTGGAAATTATATAAATAACTATACATAAAATTCACAATCCCGAGAATGCCATGCACAGAACCGCAAATTGAATTTTATGTTATAAAAATACTACTAAACATAATAACTAGCTTTATACACATACTTTGCTAAAGCAGGGAAGTAATATGAAGTATGTACTGCTGAATTAATAGTTAAGGGGAATTTAATCTTGTTTTCGCCAGTGTTTTATTCTTCTTCCCATTTATGTATAAAGATGATTCTAATTCCTCTATTTTATTGGTTTAAGTAAAGAAAATAAAATGGATGATATTGTTTATATATTTATTTATCAATTAAATGAGTCAAAATAATCAACACAGCAAAAGGAGGTGAACAAAATTATACTTTGTTTGTGCTTAAATATATCATTAAATATATAAAGTGAATGATGTCAACTTGCAACTAAAGGAGGATTGCGGGAGATCGAGAGCATGCTTGTCTCTTCTTTCATATATTAGTTAAGTTTGTATTGATGTATGTGTTAGAAATCTGCTATTAGAAACTGCAATAGTTTCATTTACTTTTAACGTTGTGCAGTTTCTAATCTTAATGTGACTCTATTAATTAGGTCATAAATAGAACGTTTCATTTACCTTTAACGTTATACAGTTTCTAATCTTAATGTGACCCGGTTAATTAAGTCATAAATAGACCGTTCTATAATTAGAACATTAGGTCTGTGATTAATCTTAAGCGTTGAATTAGTATATGTTGGACGTACCAGATTTAGAGTTAAATGTTATATAAAGGATTGGGTCCTCTCTCTCCCAGAAACAGATGTATTCTTCTCCATCAAGAAACACATAAAGAAATAGGGTTAGAGAGAGAAACCGAATTCTGAGAAGAAGAGTAATTATTAGAAGTTAGAAGAAGAAGATGACAGTCATTACATCTTCCACTGTTAATCAAGGTACGTCATCTTAAACAAAAAATCATAATAAGTTTTGTTTGTGAAATATTCGGTATTAGTGATCCTTGGGCTATTACTTGAATTGTTCATCATTAATCATGAAAGATCGAACAGTAAAGAATTTCTGACATTTGGTATCGGAGCCACCAATCAATAACTGAATATTTCCTATGATTGCAATTGATCTGTTCTATGCTTTACTCATGATGTTTAATCAAGTATGTGTTATAAGTCATTTATGCACATGAGATTTATGATTTTGTTAATCACCAAAGTGGTCAAAATCAGAATAATCATTTAGTGCATAAGTGACATAATGATTATTGATAGAAATTGCCAGTTATAATAATACCAATTAAAAACTGGCGTCACTAATGATAGAACCTGAGAACTTACCCAAAGGAAAGTCTTGTTCTATAACTAGTTGACATGATGAGGTTTAATAGATATCTTGATTAAATAAATATTGATCATCCAAAGATGTCAGTTCTATTTAATTGAATATATTTATTACTTACTTATGTTTTGGTATTTAATTATGTTAAGTATAAGATAGTATCTACCCAAAGGAGTGCTATATTATACTATTATGTACATATCTGAATCGTGTTAGCTATGAGCTTATAGTTATTTCAATTATTTTTATTATTATTTAATTTGCAGTAGTTCCCATGAATACACATGCTTCATCTGTTATATTGTTCACTGGTGTTAATTTTTCTGAATGGAGAGAACAAGTCAATTTCCATTTAGTTGTTCAGGATCTTGACTTGGCACTCCTTGAGGATAAACCTGTTGCTCTTACAACAGCTAGTACTGAGACAGAAAAATCACACCATAAAGCATGGGAACGCAGTAACAGATTGAACCTTATGTTTATTAAGATGACTGTTGCTAACAACATCAAGTCAACAATTCCGCAAACAGAAAGTGCTAAGGAATATATGCAGTTTGTGGAAGAGCATTTTCGTTCAGCTGATAAGTCACTCGTTGGTACTCTTATGGCAGAACTCATGACCATGAAGTTTGATGGGTCGCGAACTATGCAAGAGCACATTATAGAGATGACTAATCTTGTAGCAAGGTTAAACTCCCTTGGACTTACAGTAGAGGATTCTTTTCTTGTCCAGTTTATCCTGAACTCGCTACCTTCTGAATATGGACCTTTTTAAATTAACTATAACACTATAAAGGATAAGTGGAATGTTAATGAATTGGCCAGTAGACTTATTCAGGAAGAAGGACGTTTGAAAAATCAAGTGAATCACTCAGTAAGTTTTGTGAGTAATAAAGCTGGTAAAGAAAAGAATGGAAAATCAAGTCATTTCAAGAAGAAAAAGGCACCTGCTAAGAATGGGCCGGATAAGGAAAAGATGGAACTAAAGGATGTTCGTTGTCATTTCTGTAAAAGGAAAGGACATTATCAAAATGACTGTCCGAAAAGGATAGCTTGGTTCGAAAAGAAAGGCAATAATCTATCTTGCGTATGTTTGAATCAAATTTAGTTGAAGTTCCTATTAATACATGGTAGCTTGATACTGGTGCTACAACTCATGTCTCCAATAATATGCAGGGATTTCTTATGATCCGAACCATAAATCCAAATGAAGATCGTTTTCTCTTTATGGGAAACGGAATGAAATCCACAATAGAAGGCATTGGGACTTATCGTCTAATTCTAGAAAGTGGATATGTATTAGACTTATATTGTACCCTTTATGTACCTTCATTATCTAGAAACCTTATTTCCATAAGTAAGTTGGATATTTCTGGTTTTAGATGTACGTTTGGATCTGGTTGTTTTGATTTATATAAGAATACTGATAATGTTGGTTCTGGTATTCTAATTGATGGTTTATATAAATTGAAACTGAATGACACTTATGCGAATTCCTTGCTGAATGTAATAAATAATGTTGGATGCAAACGTAGCATGTTGAATGAAAATTCTGCTTTCTTATGGCATAAAAGACTGGGTCACATATCCAAAGAAGAATGATGAGATTAGTAAGTAATGAAATTTTGTCAAATTTGAATTTTGGTGATCTAGAATTATGTGTGGATTGTATTAAAGGTAAACAAACCAAACATAATAAGAAAGGAGCCACAAGAAGCAGCCAGCTTCTTGAAATAATACACACCGATATTTGCGGACCTATGGACACTCCAGCCTTTAATGGAGAAAAGTATTTCATCACTTTTATTGACGATTTTTCCCGCTATGGTTATGTCTATTTGCTTCATGAAAAATTTCAATCTGTGAATGTCCTTGAGACGTTTGTAAAGGAAGTTGAGAGGCAATTAGATAAAAATGTGAAAATCATAAGGTCTGATAGAGGTGGTGAATATTATGGAAAATATAATGAGTCAGGCCAGTGTCCAGGTCCATTTGCAAAATTCTTCGAAAGTCATGGCATATGTGCGCAATACACAATGCCAGGTACACCACAGCAAAATGGTGTAGCAGAAAGGCGCAATAGGACATTAATAGATATGATTAGGAGTATGATGTCAGATTCTACACTACCTAAGAATTTGTGGTCGTATGCTCTCAAAACCGCTAATTATTTGTTGAATAGGGTTCCTAGTAAAGCTGTTCAAAAGACTCCTTTTGAATTATGGACTAACAGGAAACCTAGCTTAAGACACCTACATGTTTGGGGTTGTCCAGCGGAAGCGAGAATTTATAATCCCCATGAAAAGAAATTAGATTCTCGAACGATTAGTGGGTATTTTTTAGGTTACCGTGAAAAATCTAAAGGATATGTGTTTTACTGTCCTAATCATAGTCCAAGAATTGTAGAAACTGGTAATGCAAGATTCATTGAGATTGGTGAAGTCAGTGGGAGTGCTAGAAGAGAAATAGTGGAAATAAAGGAAACAAGGGTAAATGTTACATTGCCTAGAATAGTTCCTCCATCTACTATTACTCCAAATGTTGGAGAATAGCATGATGATGAACAACATATAAATGAAGAAGTACTTCCTGAAGGAAATGACTTACATAATGCAGATATGCATGAACCACAACAAGTAGCATTAAGAAGATCTCAAAGAGATCGTAGGTCAGCTATTTCTAATGATTATATGGTTTATATGCAAGAATTAGATTATGATATAGGAAACAATAAGGACCCAGTTTCATTTTCACATGCTGTAGAAAGTAAAGAGTCAAAGGAATGGATTAATGCCATGAAAGAAGAACTAAAATCCATGTAACAAAATGAAGTTTGGGATCTCATTGAGTTACCACATGGCTGTAAAAGAGTGGGATGCAAATGGGTTTTTAAAACCAAACACGACTCTAGTGGTAATATCGAACGGTATAAAGCTAGACTTGTTGCTAAGGGTTACACTCAGAAAGATGGTGTTGATTACAAGGAGACATTTTCTCCTGTTTCGAAAAAGGACTCACTAAGAATAATAATGGCATTAGTAGCACATTATGATTTGGAATTGCATCAAATGGATGTGAAAACAGCCTTTCTGAATGGAGATCTTGATGAGGATGTTTATATGAATCAACCTGAGGGTTATTCTATAAAAGGTAAAGAACAATTGGTGTGTAAACTTAAGAAGTCAATATATGGGCTTAAACAAGCATCCCGACAATGGTATATTAAGTTCAATTCCATTATTACATCTTTTGGTTTTAAGAAAAATACGGTTGATCACTGTTTATACCAAAAGATCAGTGGGAGCAAGTTTATTTATCTAGTCCTTTATGTTGATGACATCTTGCTTGCTGCAAATAATTTAAGCATATTGCATGAGACTAAGGAATTTCTCTCAACGAACTTTGAAATGAAAGATATGGGAGAGGCATCCTATGTGATTGGAATAGAAATATTTCGTGATCGATCACAAGGAATATTGGGATTGTCTCAGAAAGGATACATCGAAAGGATTCTAGAGAGATTTGGAATGAGTAAGTGTTCACCTGGGAAAGTTCCTGTACAGAAAGATGATAAATTCAATCTCATTCAATGTCCTAAGAATGATGTTGAACGAAAGGAAATGGAATCAATTCCATATGCATCTGTAGTTGGTAGCCTAATGTATGCTCAAACCTGTACTAGACCGGATATCAGCTTTGCGGTCGGTATGTTAGGGAGGTATTAAAGTAATTCAGGAAGGGAACATTGGCAAGCTGCAAAGAAAGTGTTGAAGTACTTACAAGGCACGAAAGACTACATGCTCATGTATAGTAGATCCAATGAATTGGAGGTGATTGGATATAACGATTCGGATTTTGCTGGATGCATCGATACTAGAAAATCGACTTTTGGTTACCTGTTTATGTTTGCTAAAGGAGCCATATCATGGAAAAGTGTGAAACAAACTATCGTTGCTTCATCTACTATGGAGGCAGAATTTGTGGCATGTTATGAAGCCACAATTCATGCATTATGGTTGCGGAACTTTATTTCAGGACTTGCGGTTGTCGACACCATTAGCAAGCCGCTGAAAATTTATTGTGATAACTCTCCAGCAGTGTTTTTCTCAAAAAACGACAAGTACTCTAAAGGTGCCAAACATATGGAACTGAAGTATCTTGTTGTGAAAGAAGAGGTTCAGAAACAAAGAGTGTCAATCATGCACATCAGGACAGAACTTATGATTGCAGACCCTTTGACGAAAGGGTTACTGCCAAACAATTTAAGGAACATGTTCAAAGAATGGGTCTTGGTTGTATTAATAATAATTGATGTGTGACATTCTGAGCTCCTTTGTGTGTTTCTGATATACAATTATGTGTCTCTTGTTTTAATGTGGTAGTATGTACTTTATGTAATTTTAAACAAGAAAGAGTCTTATAAAGATATTATGTTTAATCATTATGATATAAGACATTATGTGGACCATTATGATGTTTTATATAAATTATGAGTATAAAATGATGGATTGCTGGTATTGTAGTATATGGAAGGGAATGCATTGAATTAATATGCACAACCTCCATAACTCTCAACAATTTATCATAGTATGATGTTCAACAATTGATATTATGAATAATCGGGTCAAGTGGGAGAATGTTAGAAATCTGCTATTAGAAACTGCAATCGTTTCATTTACTTTTAACGTTATGCAGTTTCTAATCTTAATGTGACCCTATTAATTAGGTCGTAAATAGAACGTTCCATTTACCTTTAACGTTATGCAGTTTCTAATCTTAATGTGACCCGATTAATTAAGTCATAAATAGACCGTTCTATAATTAGAACATTAGGTCTGTGATTAATCTTAAGCGTTGAATTGGTATATGATGGACGTACCGGATTTAGAGTTAAATGTTATATAAAGGATTGGGTCCTCTCTCTCCCAGAAATAGATGTATTCTTCTCCATCAAGAAACACATAAAGAAATAGGGTTAGAGAGAGAAACCAAATTCTGAGAAGAAGAGTAATTATTAGAAGTCAGAAGAAGAAGATGACAGCCATTACATCTTCCGCTGTTAATCAAGGTACGTCATCTTAAACAAAAAATCATATTAAGTTTTGTTTGTGAAATATTCGGTATTGGTGACCCTTGGGTTATTACTTGAATTGTTCATCATTAATCATGAAAGATCGAACAGTAAAGAATTTCTGACAGTATGATGTTGCATGGTAGCACACAAATCTTGTTGATTTTTCTTTCACACTGCATATATATGCTTTAACCTAGTAACAATTTCATCCTACTTTTCTGGTTCCTGTTTTTACGTCATCGCAATTGCCGGGTTGAGAAGTTGTAAGGTGAAGCTATGCTCTGAACGAGTTGGTTTGAATTCTGATTTTAATTATTATGCTTTATCAGATAATATTTCAAATATATGATTACAATTGATTTAGAATTCAAGGTTCAATTGGTCAGCTAAATGGAAAATTGTTGCATTCCACATGTTGTCGGATGCGTTAAACTATATGTATCCTTGCAAATTGAGCAAGGCAAAAATGACCGGTTTCATTTGACACATCAAGCACAAATGGTTCATTTACGACACAGTCATTCAACTATATCTAATCCCCTTTTATTGTCTCTTCACCATCGACCTCCACCATCGACGAACTTTGAATTTGAGCATTCAGTCTTTCTTTTTTTCGAATTTGAGAACTTTTTATGCATCTTTTTATATTAGAGTTTATTTCAATAATATTTATAACATTTTTTTAAACTATTATACTTTTTGCTTTTAAATATAGAATGTAGACGGAATTCTCCAAATCATCACCTAAAGTCATTGTCAACTAGACTCCATTGCGGACATTGACATTCATATCTCTACTGTTGAATGATAGAAATTCACGAAGGACGAGATGGGCTGTTGTAATGATCAAGGAAAATATGATATAAGGCTGACATGTGATAATTGTTGTTTGCAAAGGCAAAAGCGAGAGAGGAGTTTTTAAAATCTTATGGAGTCGAAAAAAAGAGAAACACGAACCAAAACTAGTGAGTTACAGCCCTTGTAGAATCATATTTGGTGAGACTGGGGAAGAAGATGTGAATCTTTGATTACATCTACATGAGATCGGCTATTAAATTGGAAGAGAGAAGGTTGATACAAATAGTAGGAATTGGGAAAACAAGAAAATTGACAAGGAGCAGTCACCATTTTTATTTCTTAAAAACTACCGTTAATCATTACAGTATAAAACTTCCATTCTATTCTTGATTCAAATTTGTGATGACGAAAATTTCCTTCAAATTGATTTTAACTACATGCAAATTCTATTATCATTATTTAAATAAAATCAATTAGTGATGTAAGTTTTAGGTAGCATACATATCATCCTCATAGTCGTGACACTATCATACGTGTAATGAGCAGTGATGTGCATATTTACAAAAACTGATTGCTATATTCTATTTCTATACCACCGTGAGTAAAAACATATGAATTGAAATCTAACCTGAGTAGGGCTACCTTGTTTGGTTATCAAACAAGGAGAAGTGATGAATATCTAATGGAAGGTTTTAATTCTTTATGAATTTATTTAAAAGGTATCCTTAAATGATTTTAATGATTAACTAAAGCAAAGAAAGATAAAGAGTATATTATTGAAGGATTTTAATGAAATAACGTTATAACAAGAGAAATGAAGAATGATGTGAAGAGCAAATTATTGAATCAGTTAAATAAAATTGGGAAGGAAAATGAAGAACAAGTGCGTTGATCCTCATATATTTCATTTCTGCAAAGAAGTACTTGTTGTAGAAAGTGATAAAGAACGAGAGTTATGGTACCAGGCTTAGTTCAAATACATCAAATAGCCTAGTTTAATACATTTGGCTTGGTTTATGTATTACAATATCAAAATGCAAATATGGAGCAGCAAAAAGAATAAAAAAAGAACTTTAGTTTATCATCTATTTTAATTTTCACAAGGGCAGTACAAGCCATCATCTATGTCCAGAAGTCAAATGTGCAGTAATTTTGTAAACAGTTCAGTTATGAATGAATCCCTATTAATGCATACCTAATCTCTGTTAGTTGATTTTTCAAAATGCAATTTTCATCAGTATTAAGTATATCACAATACTTTATGTTGAATTTAATATGTACAGTAATTTTGTGAATGGTTTAGTAATGAATAAACCCCTATTAGTGCATACTTAATTTCTATTAATTGATTTTTCAAAATGCAATTTTCATCACCATTAAGTATATCCCAATAGTTCATACTTATTTTGCTAAATGCCTTGATATTTTCATTTCATTCACTATATTTTGAAACAAAACTATGTTTTAAAACAACTTTCTTGCTAAAAAGCAAGGAACAAGTTAAGTTTTCTTAAAACTAAAGTCTTTTATACACCATACTAAATCACTTTAAACCAACTTTCATACCAAAATGTAAAACACGGTTACAATTTTTCTTCAAACTAAAATCTTTTATATACCAAATTCAGTTTCAATACAATGATTTAAAGAGATCATAATAAGCATTTGAGTACTAATGGTAATTATTGTAATAAAGGGAAGAAATATATTTACATACTAATAAACCATACATAAAGAGCAAATACATTTACAAAATAAAAAACAAAAAATCACTTAGAAGATACTTTTATGTCAAATGAAAAAAGAGAAAATGAAATGCTAGAAAATTATATACATTCTGTAAAATTCATATGCATTTCTTATATGTAGACTTATTATACCAAGTGTACCAATGCATAGGCGATGGACAATATGGGGTGAAATATATCAAGTGCCCTAATTTGATTTTGCAAAGCAAACAAAGTTACTTTCTTCTTCTTTGTTTTCATAGTTGAGATCAGTATTACGCCATTTGAATTTAACTTATCCAGTATTTAACTTCTCTTTTACTTAAAATGATCTTTAGTTCTTCTATATCTAAGTTAACTTCCAAATCTTTTAAATAAATACTTATATTACTAATATGTTTTGTAGGTCGCAAAAAATGTGATAACTTAATAGGATTGAAAACTATACATCCGATGACAAGAAGAAAGCCTCAAAAATACAAATATCCTTATTATTAGAAGAAGAAGAATATAAAAATATTAATAAAATAGTACCTACGCTCAACATTGGTAGATATAATGAATATT
The DNA here is from genome assembly GCA_030737815.1 of Allium fistulosum. Taxonomy (NCBI): domain Eukaryota; kingdom Viridiplantae; phylum Streptophyta; class Magnoliopsida; order Asparagales; family Amaryllidaceae; genus Allium; species Allium fistulosum. Next base: position 1,410,501,299 of record CM060903.1, read on the forward strand.
TACAAGTCAAATAACCATGTGCTTCAACTAGCCATCAATTTGGATCTCGATCAACATCTGAAAACATACCTAATTATGATCTTCTCCCATTGCAAAATAAAGTTTAGTTCAATAAATGAGAATAGTTATTGTTAATAAAGAAGCACACCTAATCAAACGATAGAGTGGTGGCGCGTTCTGGAGATCGACGATGGAGTTGTGGTGAATTCTGAAGACCGACGGTGGAGTTAGGGATAGGGACAGGGATACGTGGGAGAGAGGGAAAGGTCGACGCGCGTTGGAGAATGATTTTTCAATTAGATTAAGGATAGGGACAAGGATATGTGGGAGAAAGGGAGAGAGGGTGAGAAGGAGACGTTGAGTAATAGAGGCGCGCGACAAATTTTTATTTCCCCTGCCTTTTCACGATGACCTATACGGGCAGCGTTTTATACGTTGTTTTTTGTTTTTTTCCAAAAATCGATCCAGATAATCGCAGCACTTTTAGTAAAAGGATGCAAAAGCGTACTGCGAAAAATATATTTTCTTGTAGTGTATATATATAAGTATGTATTCCTCTCTCTCTTAGACCGTTCTTCTGTATCTTACTAAGGCTCGTTTGCAGTTTTACGAGAATGAAGATATGGAGGTAGGAAACGGAAGAGGAAATCTCGGTGGAGGAAGCACCATAACCAACGGAAATGTTCGACCCACTAGGAAGAACCCGGGTCGACAGGTTAATGCTAATCAAAATGTAGATGCCAATGTGGGTGCTTGAAATCCACCAGTAAATATAGGGGCGATGTATCAATTCTTCGTTAATCTGATGCAAGCAAGAGCAGCTGCTGGTGTTGTTGGAAATGTTGGAGGAGCTAATCCTGTGGCTCCAGTTGGGAATAACTATGCTAAGTTAAGCAGAGACCACACCAGTCTTGGTGGAAAGCCGTTTATGGGAATGGAGGATGCTATAGAAGTGGAAAACTGGTTGTTGCATTGTGAGATAATCTTCGTTGATTTGGGTTTGGATGATGAGCAGAAGAGGAGGCTGGCCTCTAGGCAGTGGCAAGGGGAAGCGCTTCATTGGTGGCATAGTATTACTACCGGGGTTCCGGAGGTGGAGTTGACTTGGGCAGATTTTAGAACGAGATTTGAACATAGGTTTTTGTCTGAAGTTGCCAAATCGGCATTGCTGAGAAAGTTTATGGATTTAGTGCAGGGATAGCTGTCGGTAATCGAGTATGCTACTAAGTTTGATGAGTTGTCCCGATATGAGTATGCTACTATAAACACCGCCATCAGATGGAATGAGAGGTTCATTTGGGGATTGAGGCATGAGATTGCTAGGGCAACCCTAACATATCTCCATGATCCATGTAATGTAGTTGTGGAGATGGCGATCCACCATGAGGAGATTCTTGTTATTTGTGCTAGAGAAAAGCCTATTGAAACCCAGGGTACTCGAGGAAAGAAGAGGAAGTTCTTTAAGAAGAAGGGAGTCCAGAAGGGAGAGGCTACCAAGAAGGCAAAGGCTGATTTAGTTTGCTTTAAGTGTGACAAGAATGGTCAGGCAAGGGGAAGAAGGCTACAGAAAAGAAAAATGTGAAGTGTTTCAACTGTGATCAGGTTGGGCATTATAAGAATCAGTGTCCGGAACCAGTTAGGGTGGACAGAGGAAAAGTCTTTGTTGTTGGACCATTATCTGCTAGGCCAACTACAGCTGAAAAAGGGAAGACTGTGATAGAAGGTACGCTTTTGATTCAGAGTATACCAATTAGGGTCCTATTTGATACCGGCGCATCACATTCATTTGTATCTCAGTGTTTGGTTGATAGGTTATGCTTAGAACCCACATATATTATTACTTCCTTAAGGGTTGCGAATCCGATAGGAGGGTATGCAACTCTGGGGATGAGATGTGACCAGTGAGAACTTGGCTTGTTAGGTCATAAGTTTACATGTAGTCTATATGTTTTCGATTTTGTAGATTTCGGAATCATTTTGGGTATGGATTGGTTGGGTAAGTATGAGGCTAGGATATTTTTCTAGGATAAGGAAATATCATTGAGACACCCTGATAGTCATAATCGAATCATATTCTCAATGAAGAATTCTGACCGGAGTGGTTGTGCCTTGTTAGGTGCTATGGAAGTAGAAGAAGAGTTAAGTCAGGTTCGAGTAGCAAGAGAATTTGCAGATGTTTTTGAGCCGGTTAATGGACTACCACTGAAACAAGCTATTGAGTTTCAGATAGACCTTGTGCCAGGAGCTGAACCTGTAAGTAGACCACCTAACAGGATAATACTGATCGAGATGAAGGAATTAAAGGTGCAGCTAGTAGATCTAGAAGGAAGGAATTTTATTAGACCAAGAAGTTCGCCTTGGGGAGCGGCCATAGTGTTCGTGAAAAAACCAGATAGGTCGTTAAGGATGTGCATCGACTATCATAAGTTAAACGAGAGGACGATCAAGAATAAGTATCCTTTGCCGAGAATTGATGATCTCTCTGATTAGTTGTGTGGAACCAGAGTGTTTTCCCAGTTGGATTAGGCGACATGTTTCCATCAGTTAAGAGTGGCAGAGGACAGTATTACATTGATGGCATTTCGGACTAGGTATGGTTCATACGAGTGGTTAGTAATGCCATTCGGGTTGATGAATGCACCAGCTTTCTTCGTGGATTTGATGAACCGAGTCTTCCGAGTGTACTTGGATAGGTTCGTGTTAGTGTTTATAGATGACATTTTAGTGTACTCTAACGATGAAAGAGAGCATGAGGATCATCTTAGGTTAGTGCTTGAGACGCTGAGGCATCATCAATTGAAGGTGAAGTTTTCCAAGTGTCATTTTTGGAAGAAAGAGGTTAAGTTCCTTGGTAACATGGTTTCGGAGAAGGGCTTGTTAGTCGATCCAAATAAGATCAAAGCTGTTAATAATTGGAAGATACTAGAGACGGTGACTGAGATTAGAAGTTTTTTTGGGCTTGCGGACTATTATCGGAGATTCATTAAGGATTTCTCGCGAATAGCAACGCCATTGACTAAGTTAACCAGGAAGGATGTGAAGTTTATCTGATCCGACAAATGTGAGGAAGCATTCCTTAAGTTAAAGCATTTGTTGACTAATGCACCACTGTTAGTAGTTCCAGACGAAAACCAATGGTTGGTGGTGTATACCGATGCATGCGGAACTGGATTAGGAGCCGTGTTAATGAAAAAGGGTAAAGTTATTGCTTATGCTTCACGACAGCTTAGACCGCACGAAGTGATATATCCTACTCATGATTTAGAGTTGGCTATGGTGATCTTTGCATTGAAGATCTGGAGACATTATCTCTTGGGGGAGAGATTTGAGCTATACACAGATCGTGAGTCTTTAAGATACTTATTCTCTCAGAAGGAGCTGAATATGAGACAGCAGAGGTGGCTGGAGTTTTTGGCTGCTTATGATTTGGTTTAGAGTATACACCTGGGAAAGGAAATAAGGTAGCGGATGCTCTTAGCAGGAAACATCAGAATGTGGTGTTAGCTATGCTGGCAGAATGGAAGGATTTAGAAGCTTTGACTACTTGTAGTGTGTAGTTAAGATCGACTGCTAGTTCTAGTCAGAGCACTACCTTATTATCCTGTTTAGAAGTCCGACCATTATTGATCGAAAGAATTGCTTCTAAGCAGAAAGAGGATCCAGTATTAGCCGAGAAGATTACAAGGCTTGAAGTTGGAACTTAGATTGATGATCTAAAGGATTTTAGTCTTGACCAGAGAGGACAGTTGAGAAAGAAGGGACCATTATGTGTTCCAAATGTAGAGGACTTAAGGAAAGAAGTTCTTGCAGAATGTCATCGATCCAAGTTTATGATTCATCCGGGAGGAACCAAGATGTATCAAGACATGAAGAGGAGCTTCTATTGGGAAGGTATGAAGAGGGATGTTGGCTTGTGGGTTAGGTAGTGTGCAACAAGTGAAGGCCGAACATCAGAAGCCGAGTGGGTTGCTTTAACCTTTAGAGATTCCAGTTTGGAAATGGGATCGATATCCATTGATTTTATAGATGGGTTGCCAAGATCAAATAGAGGAAATGAAAGTATATGAGTCATAGTAGACGGGTTAACCAAGAGTGCCCATTTCATTCTAGTTAGTTAACCAGAATGGCATCTGTTTTATCTAAGTTGTTCATGACGAACATAGTTAGACTACATGGAATTCCTAGTAGTATAGTCAGTGACAGAGATGCTTTGTTTAGTAGTGAATTCTGGAAGAGTCTACAGGATGTATTAGGTACCAAGCTTAAGATGAGTACTGCATATCACCCTCAGACGGATGGGTAGACAGAGAGAGTCAATAAGGTACTCGAGGATTTATTGAGAGCTTGTGTACTGGACTTTGGTGGATCTTAGGAAGATCGCCTACATTTAGTGGAGTTTTCCTATAATAATAGTTATCAGACTAGTATAGGAATGACGCCTTTTGAAGCTTTGTATGGAAGGCCATGCAAATCACCAGATGTTGGTTGGAGGCTGGAGATAGATTAGTCTTAAGTCCGGATCTGGTTAGAGAGGCAATAGAGAAGATTGAGTTGATCCAAGAAAGGATAAAGGAAGCTTAGTCCAGAAAGAAGAGTTACGCGGATAAAAGGCGTAAAGACCTAGAATTCTAAGTTGGAGATAAGGTTTCCATTAAGGTATCACCGATGAAGGGTGTGGTACGATTTGGAAAGTCAGGGGAACATGCATCGAGGTATGTTGGTCCATTCTAGATTTTAGAGAGGATCGGGAAGCTCACATACAAAGTAGAGTTGTCAAGCAGTATGGCAGGTGTCCATAATGTGTTTCATATGTCTCATCTTCGTAAGTATGTGCATGATCCAAAGACTACTATTCCACCGACAGGGTTGGAAGATATGATAGTAGAGCCTAATTTGACTTTGGCTAAACAACTAGTTCGGGTTGTAGTGAGAGATGAGAAAAGGTTAAGGAATAAGATAGTCAAGTTGGTGAAAGTTCAGTGGAGCGACAACAAGAAGGACTGTACTTGGGAGACAGAAGATAGAATTAGAGAAACTTATCCTGATCTGCTTTGACGGTATGTCTATATTATCTTTATATAGATAGTGGCTAGTCAGATAGGCTAGTATGGTTGTTTGGAGTTGTTAAAGATGATTGTTATGTTTAGTATTTAGTCCTTACTGAATTTCGTGGACGAAATTCTTTAAGGAGGGGAGCTTGTAACATCTCTAATTTTTAATAACATTATTCAGGAGATTTAATTAGATAAATTAAATAGAATAATGTAAAAATTATAGCGATAAGGGGATTGAGATTTGAATAAATACTTAGAGGCCGAGCTTAACTTAATAAATGGTCTTACAAACTGTTATATATGTTAATTAATTAACGCAAGGGTGTTAGGGTAATTGCCGAGATATATTTCCATTACCCTTATAATCTCATTCTTATCCATTCACGTTCATTTTACAAAACAAAAACAAACGTAAATCAAAAAGAGGAGCCGACCATTACTTAGGAGAAAAGAGGAGAAAATCAATCTAAGGCTAAGGAATTAAAGAAAGGGGATTAATTTCAATCAAATCTCAAGGTTCTTATCCTAATCAAGGTGAATAATGATCAAAACCATCTCTATTTTTTTACGATCATTTGATTTTCGGGTTTAAGTTTAAATCCATTATGATGATTTTTGATGATGACATGCTTCGATTTTATAACATGTTTGATTCAAACAAGATTTTTTGATAATTGTTTATACACGGTTTTAAGGGTAAAATCGTTTAAATTGATTTTCGAATGCCATGAGGAAATTATATGTTATGTAAAATATGATTTTGGAGATGGGTTTTAATTTTTGTAATTTTCCAAGCTATGGAAAATTTATTACGAATTTCAAAGGAAAATATGAATAATTGGGTTTAGAAATAAATTTTGGTTATTTTATGAAGAATTTGAATCTGAAATATTTATATGTTAGATAACATGTTGAAAGTGAATTTCTATGACTTTTGGGGATTTTTCCTAAGTAATTTACTATGGAAATAAAATTATTTTAGATAAAGGACTTAATTGTTTTATTGGTTTTGCTTAATGGAAGGGCTTATTTGTTAAATTAATCCTTGTTTAGATCTGAAATTATGCGACGGTTATTTTTGTAAAGAATTTGAAAAGTTATGGCAACCAATCAAATGTTTACAAATTGGCAGGTTAGTTATAAAGTATTCACTTTAAATGGCATAAAATCAGTTTTTAATTAGAAAATATGTTCCGCCTCTTTTAGAAGCCACCTTTTGACCCTATGCTTCATCCTTCAAGCAAGTCGAAACCTACCAGGTAGAAACCAACTAAGCCAAAACCAATACACAAGGTATCAAAACATTGGTACGTAATGGATTGGAGAAAGGCGGAAGGCATGATATCGAAACATTGCTTTCAATGGGGTCGAAACCCTTTTTTTATTTTTCAAAGAAATGTGCTTGCCTGTTTTACTAAATGCTTTCGAAGGAGCGAAACATATGCTTTCGAAGGGGTCATTTTAAATTGCTTTCGAAAGGGGTTGCCGCTTCTTGTTTAAATTATAGCTTCTGAATGAGTTACTTAGTTTTAAAATTAATGCTTTCGAAACGGGGTAGTTTCGACCAAGTCGAAACTCTTCTGCCGTCCCTATGCCTTTCGAATGGATTGAAGTCATCAACCAGTTCAAAAGGTAGCTTTTTTTTAAACCTGTACTAAGCCACTCTCTAAAGCCTTCGAAAGGATTCTAGGGTTTCGAAGGCAATGGCTTCGAAAGGGGTTTCGAAGCTATCCTTCAAATGTTTTACTTAAATGTTTTGAGCTTTCGAAAGGATGGTGCTGAAGTCATCTGTTTTTCCCCAAACACTTTTTAATGGTTTCGAAAGGAGTACTTTCGCTTACATTCACTTAGACCCAATAAGATATGTTTTAAATTAAATCCAATGGTTTCGAAAGGGGTACTTTCAAATGGTTTCGAAGCTATGCTTCTATAACTAAATGGTAATACTTTAATACATTCGAAAGGTTTCAAAAGAAAGGTTTTAAAGTGTTTCGAAAGGCACGCACCTAGTGTCTTGAAAAGAAGATTTGAATGCTTTCAAAAGGAAGTTCTCCTATGGTTTCAAAAGTAAAGATTAAGGTTTTGAAAGAACGAATTTTCAAAATGAAGAACCCAATCTCAATTTTTAAAATCTCAATTTTTAAAGGTAAGACCCTTGGCATTGTAAAAGAGCTTTTAAATGCTTTAAATTGGAGTTTTTGAAGAATCTTTCCTTGATAAAATAATAGGTTAAAGGGATTAACCATGTTTTATATGAAATTGATTTCAAGGATATTAAACCACAGGTGTTGGCATTATTATGTTAATATGTTTGCTTCTTTTAATATATATTCAAATTATAATGGACCCATAACTACATTTTTGGGAAATGGGGCAGAATAACCAGCTAGGTTGACCCAATAGTGAATATAAATTGAATTAACTTCTGAATGAGTAGAATTGCATCTAGGAGGTCGGATAGACCAGAATATAGGATGTCTAAATACTGATTAAAGAAGTTGTCAGATTGACAGGTTCATAGTAAACCCATGAAAACTATGTTTAGGAAAAGTTATTGGCAGGTGCCAATAGGTTCATATTAAACCCATGAAATCTATGATTAGAAAGAGTCATTGGCAAAAGCCAATAGGTTTGTAGTGAACCCATGAAAACTATATCATGATTAAGTTATTGACAGAAGTCAATAGGTTCCTAGTCAACCCATGAAAACTAGGATAAGCGGGAAGTTATTGGAGATACCAATAGGTTCAGGGAGAACCCATGAATAATGAAGTTATTGGTAGGGGCTAATAGGATGTTAGTGATCCCATGAAAACTATGAAATCGGACAGGGAGTCCATAAACATTAAATATGTTATTAGTCAGCCCATGAAAACTAATAGATTGATAGTGACCCAAGAAACTATAAATGAGACAGATAGTCAGAAATGAATGAGGATGGGAAATCCAAAATTTAAATCCAAAATTGATTTACTTGTTTGCATATCATCGTAATATCTTGAATTGCTATGTTTTAGTCATTATGGATGTAGGCGCACAGTATATGGTTTTATAAAATTTTGAAGATAGTAGTGAGGGGGAAACCCGTTCCGCTAAGCGGCATGGCTTCACTAAATATCCAAAGGTTTAAGATGGTAGATTATTATTCATACTAGGCTTTATGTCTGACTCGAAGTTTATGTTTTCCCCTTAAACTCTTGGGTACTCAATTGATTTTGAGTAGTTTAAGAGTTGAGGTTTCCAAGTACCTCTTTAGACGAATAAGCTTCCGGAGACGTGCAGGGGGCAAGCTAGTTAGTAGGAGTTCTTTTTTATTTTGATTCCACTATGTTTTGTTGTAAAGGCAAAGTTGTTTAATTGTCTAGTTATACTGTGATCATCTAAGGGGGCATCTTCATATGTCGCTCTTAGCATATGTTGTATTAATTATTTTTCTCTGAACGTTGTTCTCGAATATGGGATTATGTAATGAATGTTGAAATGATTTGGAATGGAATATGAAAGTTTTTTTATGATTTTAAATGTTTTCCATATCTTTGTGTTTCTGTTATATTAATGTATCTAACATTACCGTATTTGGTCGTCGAAGATTAATAACTATAGATGACTGTAGCATCCATAGCCATTAGTTTTGGGCCTCCAAGAGGGGGATGTTACATTTCACCCAAGAGGTCGACCCCTCTCTTGAAGAGATCGACCGCTTAAAGAGGTCATCCCCTTAAGTTAACCCCTTCCATGCCCTAACCTGATCATACACACACACACACACGTATGTATGTATTTATGTGTCTGTGTGTATATATATGTATATGTATATATATATAACAAAATTAAATTTAATAAAAATATGTTTGGAAAGTAAAATTTTGATGAATTATAAATACGAAATTAGTTTTATGAATTTTTATTTAATATTAATTATTAATTACATAGTTTAGATACTGATTATTTTAGGAAAATCTAATTTTTGATTTTTAATAAATCTATAAAAATCTTATAAAATTATAAGAATTTATGAAATTATTTCTAATTGATATTTAAGAGTTTTCAAAGTATATTTTATTTAATATTTGATATAATTAAAGTTTTGAAAAATATATTATTAATTTAGATCCTACAAAATTTGTTCGAAAATAGTATTTAGTTATAGGAAATTACGGAATATTTGTTAAGCGTAATATTTAACTCTACGAACTACTTTTGGGGTTTCAAAGGAAAGAAATGAGTTTTCCAATGTTATTGGTATGTATCAAATTACTATTTAATTTTATGAAAGATTGAGAAATTATTTATTTATTGTAAAGAATAATTTATATTTGAGTTAGATAATTATTCAATTAATTCTGAAATATCTATTTATTATCCATTTCTAAGTATTTATTTTGTTATATAAGATTATATGTTGTAAATAATTCATTATTAAACATCGATTTGTTTGTTGTTATACACACATATACATACATACACATATATTTATTTGAATAACCTATTTTATATTACTATTAGGATCATTCTTTTCTTGTTTACTGAATTGGATTATATGAATGATTGACCATCGACGTTGATTTTGGTTGGTGATTTGGAATGATGCGTTGAGGACATTCTTTTATGACTTTATGATATTTCTAATTCTATGTGATGAGGAATTAGAATAAACAGAGTTATAATACTGTCTGTTATGGGACTTTCGGTAATATTTCTTCAGTTATTCTTTAGACTTGTTATATAGAATATTATAGAGATTGAGTGTAGTTTATGAGCAGTGAATAAATGATTGAGCATCATGCGATTGTATGGGATACCGATGTGATACTTATTTGGTTATTCATTGTAATTTGATGTCAATCAAGTGATAGGAGTTGGGATTATACTTATGTGAGGTGATGCTTGGGGTAGAGTAAGATTATATGCTCGGGGTAGAGCAAGTATATATGCTCAGGGTAGAGCATTATGGATGACTGAATTACGGGGGTGTATCCATATGTAGACTGTCTATCATGAAGTGCTCTAGGTTATGATTAGGATTTAGTGGGAACCAAATGCCAGCTCCACCCTGGCGGCCTGATCATGGGGTCGCTCCCAAGATTTATGACACTTTTACTATACTTCAGATGTGTATCATGGGATTTTAGAGGAAGGTAGAGTAGCCTTTAGGGTGGTGTAGCCCTAGCCCCTTTAATCATGAAGGCCTGTAGTATTTTGCCATAGGGGCAGTGATATAGGTCATGACTAAGAGTCCTCGCGTTGACGAGCACATTAGATGGATATAGTCACGATACCAGGGAGGTAACTGAAGACTGTAGGAGCAGATCCAGGCGGAGTAGCCCTGGGCTCCTTGAGTAAGCAGTGTAGCTATTAGTCTCCCTTTTGGTTTCACACGGATTATCCAAAAGATAAGTACATATTATCGATACACCTCACCTAAGTATTAGAGAGGATGCAGGTGAATAGCCTAATTGCTCATGGAGATGGCGGATAGCCATGTTGTGGTTTGACTGGGTGGCGTAACCCAGACATTATGAGATTATGTGGTGGTGTAACCTATACATTATGATTTGATTCCTGTCACCGTTTATTTCTATATGAGGAGATGAGATTATAACAATGATTTTTTAAATATCATAGACTAGTGGATTCTCATATGTTTTATTATATATGATTCTTTGATTGGCGGGATATATACTTATATTTTATATTAATGCATATATTATGTTATTGAGATTAAGAACTATACTTAGGGATATTTCATATTTGATTATCTGGTTTTAGATGATGATTTCTAGATATGGATGATTCACCGATTGATGTTGATTTTGTGATTTTTGACTCGATGTATTTCCTTATGGGTGATGACATTTTGTATATGACTTCATGATATTTGTATTATGTGATGTTTTGATGATTATTGGACCAGCTTTTGTATTAGGCTTAGGGACATCTTTATACAACTTTTCACGTTCGGGGACAGTGAGACCAGCTTTTGTATTGGGCTTAGAGTAAGCTTATAATTTAGCATAGCAGTCCATCATTTTGTATTGTATTATCTCATATATGTATATTCATGTGATGTATATTGGATATACCCTGTACATGTAGTATTATATATTATCACAACGATTTTGACTTTTTGTTCTCTTTTACTTACTGTATATTGTGTATTGTTCTATCCTGGAGGCACACATGTTTATTGCTTTTTTCCGATACTGTGTACGTATAGGTGAGTTATTTATTTGATGTTAAATATGACCAATGTTATCCTAAGGGAATATTTACATGTGTACCCCCATAGCGCCTCATTCTCCATATTATCTGACAGCAATACTTAGTAATACTCTTGGGTAGTATGGGTATAGAGGTGGGGGTGTTACACTTCACCTAGAGGTTATTAGAAGTTGTGTATAGTTACAAAAAATGTGGGGCATCTCCAATCATAGGACCTGTGGGGAAGGGATATGGATTTGCATATAGCTGTGGGAAAATATACCAAGTGTTCGCCTCAGATTTGAAGCATTAAATGGCTCGGTAACTTTAGGGATGTCAAGGGTTTACTTTAGGGTATAAGGTATTAAATGGTCATCGAATCTACCTCCTCCCTATATAAGAAGTCTTAAATAACATATGACGGTACCTAATAGGGAAATAAGGTCTGCTTAATTTCTAACAAGAGGTATTAAGTAACTAGGATGTGTAATTTTCCTTGACTTGCATTAGAATAGTCTAAACAAGATTCCAGCTATGGGAGGTTGGGGGTCTATGTCAGTGTTGTTGTTGGATCGGTATTTAGTAGTAGGGCTGGCATATAGGCTATGACCACTAGCGGTCCCAAGCGGTAATTAGCAAAGACATTGGTTATGCCCTGATGGATTTTACTTCCTACTAATGTAAATCCATATGGGTTACGCAAAGACCTCTTCATTTAATAGGTTGCTTGTTTGTCTAAGATGGCTTAGTTAACCCTTAGATAAGTCTTTGAGATGCATTAGTAATACGGTAATTAAATTATAAAGCAATATCTAGGGGTCATCGGTCTCTGTAGCTAGAACCAATTGACTAGTAATTACGTTATGGAGGGCTTGCTTCAGGGTTGAGCTATTAGACGACCGATGGTTCTTCTTCCTTCCTATTTAAGAAGTATTAAGTGGTCAGGGTTTTCTTTTGGGTAGTACAATGCTAGATATATATGTATATTGGCATATCTATAGTTATACCTTGGAGAAGGTTAGATATATCGTATGCGTAGATGGAATTACATGGAATAGCCATGAGTAATGGACATAACACTTAAATAGAAATCAATTGACATAAATTAGTGTTATGGATAAAGTATGTAATTTTCCAATCATCCGAATGTTGTTCTGACCCCCTCCACATTACAACCCATATGACAGATTTCGAGGGATAAGCTACTGGTGCAAGACGGGAACTGCCGATGGTAAAGTCTTCTAATTTATGCTCAGTGCTGGCAAGGTAATCAGATACTAAAGGAGTAATATTGATTCAAAGGTAGTAGTCTTAATCAGCATATATGTTCTATTATATTTTACTATTCAGCTATGAGTCATTCTCTGATATACTTATGTTTATTATAGGTTACCAAAACCAACTATCCATATCCTAATGGATTTGGTTTCAATTTAGTTGAAATTTAGGTCCAATAAGGTCCAGGTTTTTATAGTAACCTGCTAATCTAAGGAAACTTCTTACATTTGTAGCATTCTTAGGTCTTTCCCAATCCTAAATTATTGTTATTTTGGAGGAATCTACAACATTGCCCTATACTTAGACATCATGACATAAGAACCTCACTTCCCTCCTCCAGAAGTGACACTTCGAAAACTTAGCCTTCAAATGGTAGTTGCTCAAAGTTTCAAGCACCACTCTCAAATGTATCTTGTGTTCTTCTTATATCCGTGAATAGTCCAGAATATCGTCGACAAACATAACCAAAAATTTATTTAGTTGATTTCTGAAAACATGTTTCATAAGATCAATAAAGTATACCGATGTATTGGTTAGCTCAAATGGCATAACCAACCACTTATCCCAGTGGCATACGAAATGTGGTAATCAATAAAATATTCCTTTCCACTCTCAGTTGGTGGAACCCCATTGCCAAATCCAACTGAGAAAACACCTTCATATAATGGATCTGATCAAACAAATCATAGATTCGTGAAAGAGGATACTTATTCTTTCTTGTCACTTTATTCAGCTCAAGATACTCTATAAAAGGTCTCAAAGAGCCATCGACCTTCATAGCGAATACTACAGGTACTCCCCACTCAAAAGTACTAATATGATCGAACCCCCTCCTCAACAGGTCATTCACTCGCATTTTTTTAGTTCTTGTTGCTTTTTAGTTGACGTACGTCTCAAAGGCAAAACAACAATTTTGGCATCATTCACCAATTCGATACGAAACTCAATCTTTTTATGTGGTGGTAGTGCAGTGACCTCCTCGAATATGTTTCGGTACTCTATGGCTATATGTACTGATGATAATATCATGTGAGATTTCAAGCGAATACGTTAAGCTAACCATAACTGCATCCTCAAGCATGCAGCTTAACTCTAGCCTGCGCTGATATTCCTATTGTCAGTAATAACCTCTCATAATCGACCATAACTTCGTACCTCCATAGCAAGGCCATCCCCAAGAAAATACCAAATCTCATAAATCAAAAGCAAACACACATCCATGACTCAACAAACCAATGTCACAACAATCCATACTCAAATTGGCCGAACCACCCAAAGATTTCATCAGAACCGAAGGTATGTCTACAATGTAAGGTCTCAATCCTATATTATATACTAGGTCACTAGATATAAATGAATGTAATGCCAAGTTAATAAAATATGAATAAGTATACCATAAATAGAAAGCATACCTTGAATAGTAAGGCCTTTCCCCTTCTCTTTCACTGGTGAAGCACTCAATGAAGTAGGAATGACATTCAAAGGATAAGCTTTCACAACTTTCTTATCTTTAGCTGGCTCTGGACGATCACCCTTTATATACTTAGTCTTATTGTAGTTGAAGCACTTCTTTTTTGCACTCTTACAATTATTGTTGAGATGACCTTTCTCCCCACACTGATAACATGTAGACTCCTATTTGCACTTATTTTGAAAACTTTTGCCTTGGAACTGCTTATTGCCATTGTTATTCCATTTTCTCTTGCCACCTCTGCCCATTTGCAATTTTGATCCCTCCTTTGGAACAACAATAGTTTTCGGCTTCAGATATAGGTAATAGTGCTTTAAATCCTTCTTTATTATCTTCTCGAAGCTCTTATCGATGTGGCCTGCCATCCTCAATCCTAAATAGTCATTTAGACCGATTATGAATTTCTCGTTCTTCTTCAAGGGAGTATCGATAAACGACAATCCCATAACATGTAGAACTCAAGGGAGTATCGAATTTTGAGCAGCTAGTTAACCTTCCTTTTGAATCAGGCTTCAAATTGTTCCTAAGTAAATTGGTCCTCCAGAGTAGCATTCTTCACGACATTCGACCGGCCCATAACCGTATCTTGAAGTTATCGAGAAGCCAACTTCTTTTTTGATCGTCCTCTAGCTCTAGGTCATAAAATATATGTCTGCACATGTCTAGCAAGACTTGTAGTTCTATTGCAGACAATATCCCCATAAATGGTTTGTCTCCAAGACTAGCAAAATCCATATTGAGCTCAGCAAAATCAGCTTGTTGCATCTACATTGGAGAACCTCCATGCACCATAGCACCAAAAACTCCTCTTTGGGCATTCTGCATCATGTTCATCATCATGGTAGTTAATATTGTTTGCATAATGGGGTTCATAGTTTCCTTGATTCTCGCTCCTTCCTCAACTCCAGAGACATAATTCTTTGTTGTGTTCCTCATATGTTTGCTCATTCTTACAATCCATAATAAGAATGATCAGTCCCTCAAAAAGGAATACTACATAAGTGGTACTCGTGCATGCAACTTGACTTATTATATATACTATATAGTTTTGGAAATCAAATTTTATAAGAAGTGCACTCTCTCATATATCACTTGATCCATTCTAGAATGATATATCCTACTCTATCTCTAATGGATCATAGTAACAACTTAGGTTAATTGATCAACCTAGCACTGGTACCAATTGTAATGACCACCCTTCGTCTCTGATACCCAATATATAAACATTTGATACTATGAGTGTTGTAAAGATTATTACACCCTTAGTATCTAGTACACATGTATAGTGTACTATAATGATACTCGACTAACGTAGGATGATTGTTAAGGGTAACAATAATTGAACTCCAATAGATATACCAATCATATATCTCACAAGACAAGGCTAAAATATAATAATCATTATAGACATAAAATAGGAAGATGGTAATAACTAAAATGAACTATATAATTAGAGTGCAATAGGCTCAATATAGCTATATACACAAATCACAAAGTTTATACATCAAATAATAAACCCAAATGCACTGCCTCTAAATGAAAGTAAAGCATTGTTAAAGCTCCACAGTGCTGCTAGTGGAATAGTAATTAGATTCAAAATATAAGTATAGATAGTGCCAGCGTCCTTCTCACCATTGAATAGCTCCATGCGCTAATCTCAGACCTGTTATCTAGTCTACTCATTTAAGAGTACCCGAGATAGTAAGAAGTGGAACATAAAATCTTAAGTCAGATAACAGTTTGGTGTGAGCGATAAACAATCTTATACCATAAAACTCAATATAGTAAAATAGAAAGTATGAAGTATCATACCCGATCTATGCCTGCATCCAACAAGTTATCACATAAAACCATATATGTTATACTATCATCATCATATGGTATATCACACTAAATATAATATATGTATCAGAGTACCTATCCTAGGAATACCTACAACATAAAACATCCATCAAATAACATAGCCATTAAGCTAATCATAGCAATGCAGCGAGCACGTAAAAAATACCCAACAATAACCATCACCTAGGTCTTACTTTGCCTCGGCTATCACAAAGTCTCACTCCACTCGACCATCACCAAAGTCTTCCATAACCACTAGGATGCCTCCTAATCTCTAATAACCCATACGACCATCACCAAAATCCTACATTACTACTAGGATACATCTTAATCTTTGATAACTTGTATGTCCACCACCAAGGTTGGTGACACACCACATTGCTATTGGATTTGGTATTCATTCACATACCATCACCAAGGTATCTCCATCACCAAGGCAGGCCAAACCGTCACCAAGATCTAGGGTACACAGGTGAGCTTTCTCACATAATCTTGCCCCATGAAACACACATCAGATCCAGAGTTATCAATGATTTCCTCCACACACGACTTGATATCATAACACATCATGTCCCATACAGTACTTCATCTCGTCGACCATGCCACCTTGAAGCATCACTAAGTCCATTTACATTTCTCACCTAAGTACTTAACGAAAATGATTCATCCCATTAATACATCAACGTTCAGAACATCTGTAGATGTCTATCACTATTTGGAGAGCCATTATCACTATGCCACAACATCAAAACCAAACATTAAATGAGCATACAAACAACCACAAAACGACCTCCAGGCCACAAAAAAACCACCCAAAATGGGCCCCATAAGAGGTGGTCTGCTATGATCACTTCGGCCAAACATTTAGCTATTTTTGGATAAGTGTTTGTGCTACCCAAACCTCTCAGCATGCTTTGGTTTCCCTAAAATAACACTCTCCATTCCCCAAATTAAATAGTGCAAAGCCTAGAGTTGATTTGTTGCATCCAAAAAGCTCTCATTGTAAACCTCTCGAGGTGGTCTCAACATAAGTCACACAAGCTTCTCTCCTAAAGTCCAGGACCTCATAACTCGAAGTAAATCCATTAAAATGCCTTAAGTGTCTGTCCCAACCTCTTGTCGCTAACTTTTTTCCTATGAAAACAGTTTTGAAATTTTTCTAAGTATTAAAACAACTTATACATATTTGAAGCCTGAAGTTTTCCCTTAACTTTCCCAAAGTCACACCATAAAATCCAAGAAGTCATCCATCACCAACTTGTTTTAAGCATCATCACCGAGTTGTTTCCAACCTCACCAAAACTCTATCATTTTAATTCCAATTCTCATGCGATACAAATGTAGGGTCCCTAAAACTATAAGAACATCATATACTGACCACATTCAATTTCGAGCACTTTTTCTCATCCATTTGCACAAATGATGACCACTCTCAAAACACATACAAACGAATTAAAATACAAGCAAACAACTTCATACAACCATTACATATCATCAATTTATCACACACAAGCAATCCAAACAAAGTTCAAACACTTAATTTATCCTAGATTTAACCATACACAAGATGACGAGTGGTATAAAAAAATAGTCAAAAACGAATCAAAATACACATTTATCTTTTCAAAACCATCTTAAAAGTGTTATTAAGGTTGGATATAAGTTTGAAAATGTTTTATCATTCAAAACCATTTATAAAACATCATTTTTTTCCTTTTCTAATATCTTTCTCCTTTCTTCTCTTTTCTTCTCTTTTCCTTTTCTAATATCTTTTCGTAAATCACTAATTTGCACTTGCCTATTCATAACAACAAGGAAAAAGCCCATGTGGGTTCAAGTGTGGTGGACTTAGAGGAGCCAACTGGATGTTAGATGGAGGGTGCTTCAAAATGTGGGAACGTGGCAGACAATTATGAGTTGAAAGCAACGTAGTCCTTATTCCGTTGTTGTGAAAAATGAAGTATTTGTCTTAAGAGGCAGGAAAAATGTTAAATTTAGTATTCCTATAGATGCTAAGAAGGGTCCATACATGGAGGCTGCATGCAGAAGAGGGGCTAGCTACGCGAAATAGGGTAGGTTACAATTCATTAAATCAACAGTCATGGAAGTAAAAATTGGGGAAGCTTCTCTAATAAGGCAATAATCGAGGCAGAATGAGGGTGGATGCATTATGCTCTTCTTTATGTGGTAGGTCCTAGAGCCTATTATAAAAATCTAGAGCCTTATATAAAGAGAATGTGGAAATGGAAGGTGGGCTTTCCATTCGATCAAGGGAAAATGGGTTCTTTGTTGTACATTTTAAAAGTAAAAAGGAATGTGGAAGGATTATAGATGAGGGGCTGTGGTTTTTTGATAAAAATCTAATCATAATGAAAATATTAAACCTTGACATGAAAACATATAGAGCTTTTCTTTTGTCTATGCCAGTTTGAATTAGGCTTTCTAGACTGAGTCTCAAAGGAGGAGTGGAGGCAATTAGTGCTTTAGTTAGCACAATCAGTAATCCAATTGAAATCGATTCCCCAATGTCAAGTAGGATTCGTATCTCGTTTTCTCATGGTTTAGTGGAATTTAAGGCCGATGTGGGGTTTTCAGATTCGATTGAAGGAGTGTTTAAGGAAGGAGGGCTATGTTCAAAAAGTGGAGTATAAAAATCCCTTACCAAGATGTGAGAGATATGTTTTGTGCATGTAAGAAGTCAATGTTCTATGACTAAAGCTTAGGTATTGGTAGATAAGAAGGCTAATGAGACAGATGCCCAAACAAAGCGAAGATAAGTATGAAGAGAAGGAGATAGAATGTTAAACCGATGCTCTAAGTGTGCATGGGATAGTTGGGAGAAAGGTGTAAAGGAGAAGATGTCTAAAGAGCCATAAAATGAAGTGGAGGAAGGAAACATGGAATGGAACAAGAACAATGTAGAGTAAGAGCAGAGGGTGGAAATATTTATGATGCGATGGAGGAGTTCAGTGACAGGGGAGTTAACACTGAAGTGAAAGAGAGTGTGGACAATAGGAATGAAGTAATCTAAAATGGAGAAGTCATTATGTAACATCCCTAATTTTTAATAACATTATTCAGGAAGTTTAATTAGATAAATTAAATAGAATAATGATGATAAGGGGATTGAGATTTGAATAAACCATATATAGGGTCGTGCTTATTAATAAAGTATTAAATTACACATGGGCATATTAGTAAGATAACCTTTTCATTTTACATGGTTATGACCTTTTGTAATTGTCCATTCACGTTCATTTTTTTCAACTCAAAGAAATAAACGCAAAAACTCTAAGAGCCGACCATTAACAAGGAAGAAAAGAGGAAGATTATAATCTAAAGCTAAGGATCAAAGCTAGGAAGGATTAATCAACAACAAATCTCAAACTTCTTATCATATCTAAGGTGAATTATAATTTCATACCATATCTATTTTATTCTATGATTATATGTTTTCGAATTTATAAATTCATTTTTATGATGCTAAGTTGATGATATGCTTGAACTATATTATGTTTGATTTAATTTAATTCAATTGCATATGAATTAGCCTGGTTTTAGGGTAAAATCGAGAGTTTATGACTTCATAATGCCATGGAAATTTTTTATGTTAAGTAAAACATGATTTTAGAGATGGGTTTTGATTTTTAGAATTTTCCGAGTTATAGAAAATTTATTATGAATTTTTAATGGAAAATAGTATATAATTGGGTTTAAAATTTATTTCGAGTATTTCAAGAAGAAATTGGGTCTGAAACTTTAATATGTTTGATTATAGGATAAAATTGAATTTCTATGGTTTTTGGGGATTCCAATTGATTTACTAGGGAAAATAATTTATTTCAAGAGAGGGACTTATTTGTAAATACTGGTTTTGTTAATGGAAGGGCTTAAACATTAAAATTTCTTTGATTTATATCTGGTTAAATGCGGCAGTTATAATTGTAAAGTATTTGAAAAGTTTTAAAGTAACCAACCAAGGAATTACAACAGGTAGGTTAGTTACAAAGTAATTGCCATACTTAGCTACAAATCAGTGTTTCATAAAAAGGTTGTTCTGCCTAATTCGAAGGCACCTTTCGACTACTTACCTTCGCATCAACCCAGTCGAAACCATTAGATTCGAAACCAATGCACATGGTATCAATGAAATCGGTACGACGTGAATTGGTAACTAGCGGAAGGTAGGGTGTCGAAAGCAATGCTTTCGTCAGGGTCCAAACCAAGGTTCACTTTTAAAGGATAAGCACCTGCCTAGTTTTTGAAGGGCTTTTGACTGAGTTGATACCCTATAAAGTTTGTTTTCTAAAGTTAAATTCCTGCCTTGTTTTACTTAAAGCTTTCAACATAGTCAAAAGCCATGCTTTCGAAAGGGACTTCATAAATAAGCTTTCGAAGGGGTACTTTTTCTTAAATAAGAGCTTCCGAAAGGATTGGTTTCGACCAAGTCGAGACTGAGCCGCTAAATTACCTTTCGACTGTATTGAAGCTATCTATGCTATCGAAGGGTTACCTCTGTTTTAACTTAAACCAAGCCTTTTTCCTGAATGCTTTCGAAAGGGGTTGAGGGTTTCGAAGGCAATGGAGTCGGAAAGGGGTTTCGACTCTATCTTTCCAAGCTTTAATTTAAAGGTTATGCTTTCAACTAGATGGTTTCGACACCATCAACTTTTTCCCCAAAACAATTTTATAAGTGGTTTCGAAAGAGATACTTTCATATATAATCATTTTGACCCAAAGGATGTTTTTAAAGAGTAAACCCAATACTTTCGATAGAGTGCTTTTATTTGTTTCGAAGCTATGTTTTAAAGAGTATTTTGATACCGTCTAAAGGTACCATTGGTTTCGAAAGTGAACATTTAACAAGAGCTTCGAAAGGTATGTTTATTATGTTTTGAAAAGAAATGTATGCTTTCGAAGGAGGTTATCCAGAGATTTCGAAGGTGATGTTTTGGAGTTTCAAACAAATAACCCACTCTCACTTTTAAAAAGGAAATACCAGGGCATAACTAAAATTTTTTGAAGTATTATTTCTTCATATACTTATTCACATTGTAATTAACCGAAGAGTAGAATAACTAGTTAGGTTGACCCAGTAGTGAATATAACTTAAGAAATGTTAAAATATTAATTAAAGATATTGGCAGGGGCCAATAGGTTTGCAGTAAGCCCATGAAAACTGTGTATAACAAAAGATATTGGCAGGGGCCAATTGGTTCATAGTCAGCCCATGAAACTTATGATTTGATACTGGCAGAGGCGAGTAGGTTGGTAGTTAGCCCATGAAAACTATATCTGGATCAAGGTATTGAAAGTTAGTCAATAAGTTCCTAGTTAACCCATGAAAACTAGGATAAGAGATAAGATATTGGAGTTACCAATAGGTTCTTAGTGATCCCATGAAAACTATGATATTGGACAGATAGTCCATAAACATTTAACAGGTTAATAGTAATCCTAGAAACTATAATTGAGACAGATAGTTAGAATGAATGGGGATGGGTAATCCAGATTTGATTTACTTGTTTTGCATATCATCATAAAGTTTTTGAAATACTATGTTTTAACCATTGTGGATACGGGAGCACAGTATATGGTTTTATAAATGTTTTAGGATACTAGTGTGGGGAAAACTCGTTCCGCTAAGCGGCGTGGTCTCAGTAGATATCTAAATGGTTTGAGATGGCAAATTATTATTCATACCAGGCTTATGTCTGACTCGAAGTTTTGGTTTTCCCCTTAAACTCTCGGGTACTTAATTGATTTTGAGTAGGTTGAGAGTTAAGGTTTCCATGTGTTCTTTTAGACGAATAAAGCTTCCGAGGACGTGTAAGAGGCAAGCTTGTATTAGAGTTCTTTTATTTCCACTGTGTGTTTTGTTTGTAAGGCAAATTTGTTCTCTTGCCTATTTACATACTCTGATCCACTAAGTGTCATCTTCATATGTCGCTCTTGGCGTATTTTGTAATAATTATATGTTATCCGAACGTGGTCTATGAACTAGGATTATGTAATCAATTTGGAATATTTTGAAATGAAATGTGGAATTTATTTACTGTTTAAAATTTTCCATATTCTTGTATTTCTGTGCATCAATGTACCTAATATCTCTTTATTTGGTCGCCGAGGATGACTACAGCATTCATAGCCGTTAGTTTTGGGCCTCCAAGTAGGGGGATGTTACAAGTTGGTATCAGGGCATAGGTTTATGAAACTTTAAAAGAAACTTAAACCAAAAATATTTTCCAAACATAATCTAATGAATCAGATAATAAGATTGGGGTATGGGCTAACGCTATAGTAACGTACTTGTATTCGCTATATATAGTTATATGTATATAAGTACGTATTCTCCACTCTCTTAGACCATTCTCTTGTATCTTACTAAGGCTCATATGCAGATTTATGAGAAAGGAGATATGGAAGTAGGAAATGGAAGAGGAAATCTCAGTGGTGGAAGCACCACAACTAACGGGAATGCTCGACCCACTACCAGGAGGAACCCGGTCGATAGGCTAATGCTAGTAATCAAAATGTTGATGCCAATGTGAGTGCTGGAAATCCACCTGTAGATATGGAGGCGATGTATTAGTTCTTTGTTGGTTTGATGCAAGCAGGAGCTGCTGCCAGTGTTGCTGGAAATGTAGGAGAAGCTAATCATGTGGCTCCAGTTGGGAATAATTATGCTTTGCTGAATAGAGATTACAGTAGTTTGGGTGGGAAGCCATTCTTGGGAACGGAGAGTGCCTTAGAGGTTCAGAATTGGATGTTGCATTTTAAGTATATATTTACTGATTTAGGCCTAAATGATGGGGAAAAGAGAAGGTTGGTCTCTAGACAGTTGCAGGGGTCGGCACTACATTGGTGGAATAGTGTCACTGCTGGGGTCTGGAAGAGCAGTTAACTTGGGCTGATTTTAAAACGAGATTTGAGAAGAAATTTGTATTTGAGTTTGCTAAGTCTGAGCTGATGAGAAAGTTTATGGATTGTGCAACGAGAGATGTTAGTAGTCGAGTATGCAACTAAGTTCGAAGAGCTGTCTCGATATGGATATACTATTATAGACACTGACGTCAAAAGGAATGAGAGATTCATTCAGGGATTGAGGCCCGAGTTTGCTAGAATGACCATGGCACATGTCCGTGATCCTTGTAATATAGTGGTGGAGATGGCCATTCGCCATAAGGAGTTACTTGCTGATTTAGCTAAAGAGAAGTCAGTGGAAACTCAGGGTTCTTAGGGGAAGAAGAGGAAGTTCTTTAAAAAGAAGGGAGCCTAGAAGGGAGATACTGCTAAGAAGTCAAAGGCTGAGGTAGTTTGCTATAAGTGTGATAAGAAGGATCACTTTGCTAATGAATGCCGATTAGGAAATGGGAAGAATGCTGCAAGTAAAAAGAATGTGAACTGCTTCAACTGTGGTCAAGTTGGGCATTACAAGAATCAGTGTCCGGAGCCAATTAGGGGGGACAAAGGATAAGTTTTTTCTATAGGACCAGCTAGGCCTACCACAGCTGATAAAGGAAAGATTGTGATGGAAGGTACGCTTTTGATTCAGAGTATTCCGGTTAGAGTACTTTTTGATCCCATTGCATCATATTCATTTATATCTCAGTGTTTGGTTGATAGATTATATTTAGAACCTACCTCCCTTGTTACTTCCTTAAGGGTTGCGAATCTAATAGGAGGGTATACAACTCTAGGGTTAAGATGTGACCAGTTAGAACTTGACTTGTTAGGTCATAAGTTTACCGACGACTTGTATGTTATTGATTTTGTAGATATTGGAATCATTTTGGGTTTGGATTGGTCGGGTAGGTATGAGGCTAAAATATTTTGCCAGGATAGGGAAATATCATCGAGACACCCTGATAGTCATAACCGAGTGATATTCTTAGTAGAGAATACTGAACGAAGTGTTAGTGCTATACTTAATGCTATAGAGGTAGAAAATGAGTTAAGTCAAGTTCGGGTAGCAAGAAAGTTTGCAGATGTCTTTGAGCCAGTCACTGGACTACCCCCGAAAAGAGCGGTTGAGTTTAGAATAGATCTTGTGCCAGGAGTTGAACCTGTGAGTAGACCACCTAGTAGGATGACACCAACTAAGATGAAGGAATTGAAGGTGCAGCTAGTGGATCTAGAAGGAAGGTGCTTTATTAGACCAAGCAGTTCACCTTAGGGAGCGGCCGCGGTGTTCGTGAAGAAACTGGATGGGTCATCAAGAATGTGCATTGACTATCGTAAGTTAAACGAAAGGACAATTAAGAATAAGTATCCTTTGCCAAGAATAGATGACTTGTTTGATCAGTCGAGTGGAGCCATAGTATTTTCCCAGTTGGACTTGGCGACAGGTTTCCATCAGTTAAGAGTAGCGGAGGACAGTATTCCTTTGACAGCATTTCGAACTTGGTTGGTGATGCCATTTGGATTAACGAATGCGCCTGCTTTCTTTATGGAATTGATGAACCGGGTTTTCTGAGAGTATCTGGATAGGTTTGTGTTGGTGTTTATAGATGACATTCTAGTCTACTCTAGGGATGAGAGAGAGCATGAAGTTCATCTTAGAGTGGAACTTGAGACGCTGAGGCAGAATCAGCTAAAGGCGAAGTTTACCAAGTGTCATTTCTGTAAGAAAGAGGTAAAATTTCTTGGTCACATGGTTTCAGAGAAGGGATTGTCAATCGATCCAGATAAGATCGAAGCCGTGAATAATTGGAAGAGACCAGAGATGGTGACTGAGATCAGGAGTTTTCCTGGACTTGCTGGCTACTAACAGAGATTCATTAAGGATTTCTCGCATATAGCAGCACCCTTAACTAAGCTAACCAGGAAGGAGGTGAGGTTTGTTTGGTCTGACAAATGTGATGAAGCATTCCTTAAGTCAAAGCATTTGTTGACCAATGCACCCCTGTTAGTAGTTCCAGACGGAAATCACGGATTGGTCGTGTATATTGATGCATGTAGAACTGGATTAGGAGCAGTGTTGATGTAGAATGGTAAAGTCATTGTCTACGCATCTAGGCTACTTAAACCGCTTGAAGTTAGATATCCTACTCATGATTTGGAGTTGGCAGCTGTGATCTTTGCATTGAAGATTTGAAGACATTATCTTCTAGGGGAGAGGTTTGAACTTTATATCGATCAGAAGTCTTTATGGTACTTATTCTCTCTGAAGGTGTTGAATATGAGGTAGCAGAGATGGCTGGAGTTTTCGGCTGCTTATGATTTTGGTTTAGAGTATACATCGGGGAAAGGCAATAAAGTGGTTGATGCTCTTAGCAGAAAACATCATAATGTGGTGTTAGCTATGTTGGCGGAGTGGAAGGATTTAGAAGCTTTAGTCAGTTTCGAGGTGCAGTTAAGACTGACTGCTGGTTCTAGTCAAAGTTCCGCCAGGTTGTCTTGTTTAGAAGTTCGACCAGAATTGATTGAGCTTCTAACCAGAAGGAGGATCCTGTGTTGACTGAGAAAATTAGAAGGCTGGAGGTTGGAACTGAGATCGATGATCTAAAGGATTTTAGCCTTGACCAGAGAGGATGGTTGAGAAAGAAGGGGATGGTTGTGTGTTCCATATGGAGGACTTGAGGAAAGAAGTCCTTGGAGAAAGTCATCGGTCCAAGTTTATGATTCATCCTGGAGGGACCAAGATTTATAAGGAAATTAAGAGGTGCTTCTATTGGGAAGGCATAAAGAGGGATGTTGCTTTGTGGGTTAGGCAGTGTGCAAATTGTCATCAAGTGAAAGCTGAACATCGGAAACCAAGTTGGTTGCTTCAGTCTTTAGAGATTCCAGTTTGAAAATGGGATTCGATATCTATGGATTTTATAGACGGGTAGCCAAGGTCAAATAGAGGTAATGAAAGTATATGGGTTATAGTGGACAGATTGACCAAGAGTGCCCATTTCATTCAAGTTAAGTCAACCGGAACGACACCCGGTTTAGCTAAGTTGTTCATGAAGAACAAAGTTAGACTGCATGGAGTTCCTAGTAGCATAGTCAGTGACAGAGATACTTTGTTTACTAGTGAATTCTGGAAGAGTCTACAGGAAGTGATGAGTACCAAGCTTAATATGAGTACTGCATATCACCCTCAGACAGATGGGTAGACAGAAAGAGTCAATAAGGTACTCGAGGATTTATTAAGAGCTTGTGTATTGGACTTTGGTGGATCTTGGGAAGATCACATACATTTGGTTGAGTTTTCTTATAATAATAGTTATCAAACTAGTATAGGAATGACGCCGTTTGAAGCTTTGTATGGAAGACCATGCAAATCACCAGCATGTTGGTTGGAGACTGGAGACAGATTAATCTTAGGTCCAAATTTGGTTAGAGAAACGTCAGAAAAGATTGAGTTAACCCGAGGATGGATGAAGGAAGCTTAGTCAAGACAGAAAAGTTACGCAGATAAGAGGCGTAAGGACTTATAATTCTCAGTTGGAGATAAAGTTTTCATTAAGGTATCGCCAATGAAGGGTGTGATACAATTTGGAAAGTCAGGGAAGTTGGCCCCAAGATATGTAGGTCCATTCCAGATTATAGAGAGGATTGGAAAGCTCGCATACAGAATAGAGTTGCCGAGCTGTTTGGCAGATGTCCATAATGTATTTCATGTGTCTCATCTTTGCAAGTATGTGCATGATCTGAGACTACTATTCCTCCAACAGGGTTGGAAGGCTTAGTAGTAGAGCCTAATTTGACTTTCGTTAGATAACCAGTTCGAGATGTAGCTAGAGATAAGAAAAGATTAAGGAATAAGACAACCAGGTTGGTGAAAGTTCAATGGAGCGACAACGAGAAGGACTGTACTTGGGAGACAAAGGACAAGATTAGAGATACTTATCCAGATCTGCTTTGAGGGTATGTCTATATTAGATTTATATAGATAGTTGCTAGTCAGTTAGCCTAGTATGGTTGTTAGGAGTTGTTACAGATGATTGCTATGTTTAGTATTTAGTCCTTATTGAATTTCGAGGATGAAATTCTTTAAGGGGGGCCTGTAACATCCCTAATTTTTTGATAACATTATTCAGGAAGTTTAATTTAATAAATTAAATAGAATAATGATGATATGGGGACTGAGATTTGAATTAACCATATATAGGGACGTGCTTATTAATAAAGTAAATGGGCTTAATTGTGTTAGTAACTAATTAAATTACACATGGGCATATTAGTAAAATAACCTTTTCATTTTACACGGCTATGACCTTTTATAATTGTCCATTCACGTACATTTTTCTCAACTCAAAAAAATAAACGCCAAAACCCTAAGTGCTAGCCATTAACTAGGAGGAAAAGATGAAGATTATAATCTAAAGCTAAGGATCAAAGCTAGGATGGATTAATCAACAACAGATCTCAAACTCCTTATCATATCTAAGGTGCATAATAATTTCATACCATCTCTATTTTATTCTATGATTATATGTTTTTGGATTTATGATTAAATTTGTTTTTACGATGTTATAGATGATGATACGCTTAAAATATATTATGTTTGATTTAATTTAATTCAATTGCATATGAATTAGCACGGTTTTAAGTTAAAATCGAGAGTTTATGACTTCAGAATGTCATGGAAAATTTTTACGTTAAGTAAAACATGATTTTATAGATGGTTTTTGATTTTCAGAATTTTCCGAGCTATAGAAAATTTATTATGAATTTCTAATGGAAAATATGATATAATTGAGTTTAAAATTTATTTCGAGTATTTTAAGAAGAAATTGGGTCTAGAATTTTAATATGTTTGATTATAGGATAAAATTGAATTTCTATGATTTTTGGGGATTTTTGCTAATTGGTTTACTAGGGAAAATAAATTATTTCAAGAGAGGGACTTATTTGTAAATACTGGTTTTGTTAATGAAAGGGCTTAAACATTAAAATTTCTTTGATTTAGATCTGGTTAAATGCGGCGGTTATAATTGTAAAGTATTTGAAAAGTTTTAAAGTACCCAATCAAGGAATTACAACAGGCATGTTAGTTATAAAGTAATTGCCATACTTAGCTACAAATCAGTGTTTGAGAAAAAGGTTATTTGGCCTAATTCAGAGGCACCTTTCGCCTGCTTTACCTCCGCATCAACCCAGTCGAAACCATTAGAGTCGAAACCAGTGCACATGGTATCAATGAAATTGGTACGAAGTGAATTGGTAAGTAGCAGAAAGTAGGGTGTCGAAAGCAATGCTTTCGTCAGGGTCCAAACCAAGGTTCACTTTTAAAAGATAAGCGCCTACCTACTTTTTGAAGGGCTTTCGGCTAAGTCGATACCCTATAAAGTTTGTTTTCTAAAGTTAAATTCCTGCCTTGTTTTACTTAAAGCTTTCAACATAGTCGAATGCCATGCTTTCGAAAGGGACTTCATAAATAAGCTTTCGAAGGGGTACTTTTTTTCTTAAATAAGAGCTTCCGAAAGGATTGGTTTCGTCCAAGTCGAGACCAAGCCACTAATTTACCTTTCGACTATGTTGAAGCTATTTATGCTGTAGAAGGGTTACCTTTGTTTTAACTTAAACGAAGCCTTTTTCCTGAATGCTTTTGAAAGGGGTTGAGGGTTTCGAAGGCAATGGAGTCGGAAGGGGGTTTCGACTCTATCCTTCCAAGCTTTAATTTAAAATTTATGCTTTCGACTATATGGTTTCGACACCTTTAACTTTTTCCTTCAAAACAATTTTATAAGTGGTTTCAAAAGAGATACTTTCGTATATAATCATTTTGACCCAAAGGATGCTTTTAAAGAGTAAACCCAGTACTTTCGACAAAGTACTTTTATTTGTTTCGAAGCTATGTTTTAAAGAGCATTTTCATACCGTCGAAGGGTACCATTGGTTTCGAAAGTGAACATTTAACAAGGGCTTCAACAAGTATGTTTATTATGTTTTGAAAAGAAGTTTATGCTTTCGAAGGAGGTTATCCAGAGGTTTCGAAGGTGATGTTTTAGAGTTTCACAACAAATAACTCACTCTCACTTTTAAAAGGAAATACCAGGGCATAACTACAGGTTTTTGAAGTATTATTTCTTCATATGCTTATTCACATTTTAAATAACCCATAACATTACTTTGGCGAAGGGCAGAATAACTAGTTAGGTTGACACAGTAGTGAATATAACTTAGGAAATGTTAAAATATTAATTAAAGATATTGGCAAGGGCCAATAGGTCCGCAGTAAGCCCATGAAAACTGTGTATAACAAAAGATATTGGCAGGGGCCAATATGTTCATAGTCAGTCATGAAAACTATTATTTGATACTGGTAGGGGCCAGTAGCTTTGTAGTTAGCCCATGAAAACTATATCCGGATCAAGATATTGACAGTTAGTCAATAGGTTCCTAGTTAGCCCATGAAAATTAGGACAAGAGATAAGGTATTGGTGTTACCAATAGGTTCTTAGTGATCCCATGAAAACTATGATATTGGACAAATAGTCCATAAACATTTAATAGGTTAATAGTAATCCTAGAAACTATAATTGAGACAGAGAGTCAGAATGAATGGGGATGGGTAATCCAGATTTGATTTACTTGTTTTGCATATCATCATAAAGTTTTTGATATACTATGTTTTAACCATTGTGGATGCGGGAGCACAATATATGGTTTTATAAATGTTTTAGGATACTAGTGTGGGGAAAACTCGTTCCGCTAAGCGGCGTGGTCTCAGTAGATATCTAAATGGTTTGAGATGGCAAATTATTATTCATACTAGGCTTATGTCTGACTCGAAGTTTTGGTTTTCCCCTTAAACTCTCGGGTACTTAATTGATTTTGAGTAGGTTGAGAGTTAAGGTTTGTTGGTGTTCTTTTAGGCGAATAAAGCTTCCGAGGATGTGCAGGAGGCAAGCTTGTTATTAAAGTTCTTTTATTTCCACTGTGTGTTTTGTTTGTAAAGGCAAATTTGTTCTCTTGCCTATTTACATACTCTAATCCACCAAGGTGGCATCTTCATATGCCGCTCTTGGCGTATTTTGTAATAATTATATGTTATCTGAACGTGGTCCGCGA
Source organism: Allium fistulosum (assembly GCA_030737815.1). Taxonomy (NCBI): domain Eukaryota; kingdom Viridiplantae; phylum Streptophyta; class Magnoliopsida; order Asparagales; family Amaryllidaceae; genus Allium; species Allium fistulosum. Next base: position 1,410,531,152 of record CM060903.1, read on the forward strand.
ACTGGGGGTTATGTAATGAATTTGGAATATTTTGAAATGAAATGTGGAATTTATTTGCTATTTAAAATTTTCCATATTCTTGTGTTTCTGTGCATCAATGTACCTAATATTGCCATATTTGGTCACCAAGGAGTAATAACTGTGGATGACTGCAGCATCCGTAGCCGTTAGTTTTGAGCCTCTAAGTAGGGGGATGTTACACATTGCGGTAGACAATGATGTGCAAGTAAATGTGCATATTTTTACTTCCATATTTAATCTATTTTTAATTAAATAAATGAGCATATAGAGTATTTTAACCTGTTTAAACCAAAATTCCAATTATTTTCAAATCATCATTTATTCATCTTCGTTTAGGGGAAAAATGATCATTTTTGTGCATATATTAGTTTGAGAAAATTTACTTGAACATTTTTATGTTATTTTATAGGAATTTGAATGGAAATATGATGAAGGCTTCTTGGAAAATATGCATGCACAAGAGAAGATAAGCAAATGAAGATGGAAATAAATCATTTCATGCAACATGGAGGACCCCACCTACCCACTTATCATGATGTATAATTAGGAGCTAATGCACATGCTAATGAAGGTTAAAGTTACATGCACATGTAATGGTGGATTATGCTCATGCTAATGAAAACTTGGAGGCCACACTTCCTCATGGGTAATTTGGGTAGTCCCCAAAAAATATGATTAGAGTTTTAGGCTTGTATAAATACCCTGTATGTTCATGTAATTAAGCCCTTAGCCTCCTCTTTAATTAGTTTAGTTTTAGGCTCAAAAATAAACAAAAAACTCTCCTTTCTTTCATAGCTTCTTAGCCTTCTTTTCTTATGTAATTTTCTTATGCAATTTTAATTCATGCACTTTTAATTCAAGTTCTTTTCTTGTTTATTTATTCTTATATTAGTAGCTTAGTTTTATTTCTTATGCAAGTAGTTTAATTCTCCTTTTATTTTAATTATTATCTTGAATTTTCCTCTTGTTTTGCTTCATGTTGAACTCTACAATTGTTGAAATGATAACAAATATGAGAGATTAAACCCCTTCAATTTAGGGGTAATGAAGCTCTCTTAATCATGTAGATTCAACATTTTGCTAATTTTTGATCTCCTTTTGTGCTTAATGGAAATGTTTGATGTGGTTAAACTTTGTTGTTTTAGCTTTGAATTTGATAGCTTATGTTGTTGACACCAAATAGGCTATGCTTAAACAAACATAAACACTAATTACCTCTTCATCTACATATGATTAGGATGATGAAGTGGATTTTAAAATCAAAATTTGCTGGTCTATATTATTAATCAATAGTGAATAGATCATGCTTAGAATAGATTTTATTTTCAAGTTCATTAATATTTTCATGAGAGTTAACAAGTGGTTTAGTGGGTAAGTTAAAGTATGATGGTTTATGTTGGGCTATTTAATAGCACAATAGGCCATACTTATGATAAACATATCAACTAAATTAACTAATGACCAAAAGAGAGATCATAATTTCATTAGATTGATTTATGTGATCATGAGAAGGACATTGCCTCTAAATTTTCTTCTACTCTCAAATTTTTATCCACTTTTATTATTTGTTAGTTTCTAGAAATTTTTAGCTAATCACAACTTCAATTCTTGGTTTAATTTGATTGAATAGAAATTTTAAAATCAGTACAATTCCCTGTGGATCGACCCATACTCGCCACATACTAGAATTGTACGCCATGCGCTTGCGGTTATATTTTTAATTTAAATTTATCAGCTATTTTTCTAATCCGGTAGAGATTTAGCCGTTAAATAAGTCTTTGGCGCTGTTGCCAAGGAATTTAACTTGATTTTATTTTCTATTCTTCGAATTATTTTTCATTTGATTTTATTATGTGTTAATTTGCATTAAAAAGAAAAAAAATTGTGTGTTTTTGTGTGATCTTTTGTTCGCATTTTGATTTGTGTGATTATCGTTGTTCTATTTGCATTTTCATTTTTTTAAAATCATACACATTGCAAAACAAAAAAAATTCATTTCTTTTTTTTTCTTTTTTTACAATATGGTTACATTTTCAGTTACATTTCATTTCTTTGTGCACTGTTCTGAACACATTGTGCACACACTGCACATACAAGAGCATACCACACACCAACCCTGTTCCAAATCCATGTGCATAAAAATGTTTCTGTTGCAGCAACTCCACCACCAAACCAGCAAGCATACCACCAACTCCAACATCACCTCACTGTGCAACTTCACTGCCAAAACCACAAATTCAACAATAATTCAAACCCCTTCCACATCTAATTTCTTACAACTTCTTACATCCAACTTCCCTCCACATTTCAACTTACAACTTCATCCCTGCATTACACCTCACATCTTCAACAAAACTCCACTGTCAACATCATACCACATAAACACACCACACAACATCCTTCATCACACTGATTAACACTCCATATATACATCAACTTCCCCTGTGCACCAAAAACTTGCCATCAAACTTCAACATTCCACTTGCTTCACCACAACATCCTCTGTCACAACATATACAAGTTTACACCCCCACCAATACCATATACAAGTTTCTGCCATCCTCCATCTACTGAAATACGACACTCCCACCCACTTCTTATATCAAACAACACTACCAACTATCAAGCCTTCCCATCCAACCTCTGCCAATACATCCTCCAGCAACAACTATTCAACACACTCCTCTGCTTGTCTAACCACAAGTCAGTCACCACTATGCCATTCGACCAAAACTGCCACCATATCAAAAATTTCAACCACCAGTATACTCATATCACAAACTTCATCAATAACCAGTCATCTCCACAAACCCACCAGAACTCCACCATATACCAAACCACTGTATCAATACAACCATCACTGTCATCAGTGTCAACCATCATCCCAAACAGTGCCTGCATTACCCAGCATTAACACGCAGTGCCTCTGTCAACATCCCTGACCTATGCATCTGCCCGATCTCTGCTGTGCAACTCTCAACTTCAACATCATTACATACTGCCACAAACATTGGCTACCTCCTACACTTCAACAAGCCATACTTCATCAACTTGCCTCTTCACCTTCTTGCCCCTATCAACTGAATCACCACCATCTATACATTCACAACAAATCACCTCAACCTATAGCAAACCACACTTCATACATTCACCTCCACCAAACTTCAACCACTTCATACCTCACATTCAACTGCCACCAATACAAATATTTCAACATTATTGCTACACCAGTTGGTACTGCTTATCACCAGAAGACTTCTTCATATTTCAGTGCCATAACTTCTTCGAACACTGTCAACTGGAATAACCAAAACCACACTTCATATCACAATTGTCTCCTTTACCACAACACAACATCCCAAATCCAAACACCATCACACATCCAAAATTCCCACATCAAACTGTCACTGCCTTCATACCATCCATCTGCCTTACTACCAGAAACCTTCACAAACCCGAAAATCACTGCAGCACTACTCTATCACGACCAAAACCGCAATCTAACATCACCTCTATCACCTACTCAACAGCAAGCCGCGAACACTAAAAATCGAACAACCTCCTTTCTGCCATTGCCTGAAATCTCCAATCGCCTGTAAACAATCGTGAAACTCCACTTCCATGCCACGCCTCACCAAATCGAATGCATCTCGAATCGTGACTACAACCAGAGGCTGCGAACACTAACCGAACAATCAACTTAAACCAAAAGGAGAAATTTGAGTACTGCGTTTGAGCGAATTTTGTATTTCTTTCAATTTTGATTTTTGAGTGAAGCACGTTTTGCCTGTTTAACTACTGTGAAGAACACTTAGATATCTATAATAGTGTGGATTGTTGAGTACTTATTGGGCCGGTTTGTGAATATTTGTTTTCTTTTTGTTATTTTTATTCTTTTAATTTAGTTTTAAGTTTTTTTTTCATCTCTTCTTAAAATAAAGGGTTTTGTTTGATTTAAATAATTGGGTTGAGTTAGATAGTCTTAAGTTTCTTTTTCTTTAAAAAAACAAACAAACAAACAACAAGTTGAGTAATTACAATTGTATATATCTTGTTCATTTGTTTTGTTTATTTTTGATTTCATTTGTTTTGATTTTCCTTTGTTTTAGTTACTCCTTTGATATTTAAAAAAAAGACAATTTTTTTTGTTTTTGCCTTTGTCTTTGTCTTCATTCATTTTATTTATTTAGTTAGTTATTTAACTTTGTTTTCATTTGCCTTTTGTTGCTTTAAAAAAAAGAAAAAAAAAGTTTGAATTTGTCTTGTTTTCACTTGCTTTATTTTCACTTGTTTTGTTTTTTTCATTTGTTTTAAGTTCCTTCTCTTGATATTAAAAAAAACTGTATATATCTTGTTTTTAGTTTTAGGTTGCAAAAGAAGAAATTCAAAAGGAAGAGTTGCCTACTTAACTTTGCTTGCAAAAAATAAATGGCTTGCTTTATAAAAAAAATTGCTGATTTAAAATAATTTGCTAATGATTCTGCACGCTCTGGTATTGTGCTCTCATATCTTGTTTTTATTTTCCTTGCATTGTTGGTTGCTTGCATTTTAAAAAAAAGTTTTCAAAACCAAAAACAAAATCAAATTCCATTCATAGTTGCATTGTTAATACACATTTATTTTAGTTTTGCATATCATCTTAGAATTTTGATTAATTATAACGGTTAGACACTTGACTTAAAGGTGTCACGAGCTCACTTGGAGCTTAATTGTATATTGACAAGTTGCCTCTTTCGACAATTTATTTTCTTGGTGTCTAGGCTACAGTAGAGCAATAATCAGTTAGAAATATTACGGCTATTCGTAAATATTATACTGATTGTTTCTCTAAAGGTACTTAAACCTTCGGTTGCATTCCTACGGTGATTCCTGATGCACCGATAACTCCTGTCTGTTACCTGGTTGAGAACTATCTTGTTGGAATAAGACAAACTGTCACTACGCCATAAATGGCCTTCTGCAACACCAAAAAAATGTTGGCTCATGCCCGAAAAATGTTGCCATAGGTTTATGGCAACACTTTTAGGGTGATGCAATTTTTGCCGTTGCCTTAGACCTCAAAGGCAACATTTTGACTATCTAAGGCAACATAAGTAATATTGTTGCAATAGAACCCTATTTGGGTCTATGGCAACACCCATAGGTATCTGTAGCAACATTCCAAAATGTTGTTATAGATATTAACTTTCTGAATTTGTGGGGCCCACAATGTAGAGCATATTTGATTTTTTAATAGAAATAAATATTTATTTAATAAAATGCTATTGCACAGAATTTGATATTCAAACAGTAATTTATTTAAATAAATATTTTATTTCAACATTTGAAATAGTACAAATTCCTGACTCCACTATTTTACAATTCAATGATATATAACACTGATATTCACATATACAGATATTCCTCACTACATCACTCAGTTCACTCATTACATATGCAGTTTCAATTTATACAGACACCGACACGGACAAATATATGACGAGCCGAGTGCCGAGCCGAAGGCGAGCCGAGTAGCGGGTCCGGGCGCAGCGCTGGCGGGGGTCCTGGGCACCGCAGTCCCGGCGGGGATCGACATATAATTCAAAAGCAGTAATTTGGAAAATAATATTTAACTCAAACAGAAAATGAAAATATTTTTGTTATAATATTTGCCTCAGGTATTTGGGTTGTTTCTTTTCATAAGTGCATAAGCCAAACATGAATGCAACACATGGATACAAGGACACGACACAAGGTCAAACCCGAGTCATCGACTGGATTCAACTCAGGGCCAAGCAACCAACAAAACAAACAAGAACCAGGTTCAGCAAAATATAGACAAGCCAGTGCAAGAAACACAGCAGTACACATAGGCAGCCCATCAAGCAAAAACAGTGAATGCATCAGGCATGTACAAGAGAAACATAGGCAGTAATATGATATACAGAGGACTTGGAGCATCAGTTCATGTTCTGGTTTAACAAATGCAGCAGAAAGGAGCTAACAAGCTCAGATCAGAAATCAAAAACAAGCCAGTGAACCAAAATCCAACATACCAAATAATATCACATCGCAATTCATCATCGGCAAAGCAAAATCAAGCTAGTGAACCAAAATCCAACATACCAATACATCATCGCAATCCAACATACCAGATTTATCAAAGTCCAATAGAAAGATTAAACCCGAGATTATAGGAAATAAAGCCTATAAATAAATCCCAATTCATCATCGGTAAAAGCATGCGAGTGTAACAAAAATCGAGAATAATCAAGTAAACCAGAAGGCAGAAAACATACCAAATAATATCACATCGCACCCGACGACGAAGTCAAAGCAATTCGAGCAATCAATCAAGGAATTGAAACTGGTTTTATGATTGCGGCATTCTCTCAAACAAGAAATCTGTGTTTGACATCTTCCTTGAATCCGAAAATGGTACTTTTTGAAGCAATCGAGCGAAGCTTCATCAGAATCGAACTTCTTCTGAACATTGGCGAGAAAGATTCAAGCATCGGATCTGGTCGAAGTATCATAAATTGCCAACCCTGCCATCACGGAACCACCAGATTCGAGGAACAGAAGCTGAGCCACAACTATCGCCGACGTATCGTCCTCGATGGGTCCGTTAAGGCAGATGACGCGCTCTTTGAGAAGCCGGGAAAAGATATCGCAGGCATGCTGGCCACGGGATGTGTGCTCGATGACCATCGGAATCAGGCCGTAGAAACGGCGGTGGGGTAGTGGAGTTTTGTTGGGGGCTGCGGTTGGTAGGATTTGGGAGTGGTTGCGTATCGACATGTAGGCAAACAGCAGCGAAATTGGGGGTGAGAATGAAATGGGAACGAAAATATGATTTGGAAATTAGGGATTTGGAAATTGGGGATTTGGAAATTGGGGGTGAGAACGAAATGGTATGAAAAGTAAAGCGGGAAAACGAAAATTTAGGGCAAATTGTAGCGGTGATCCATGTTAACAATCAGACTAAATGTAGACCGTTGGATCGTATTCACGCGGATTGCTAATTTTATTAATTTTTTAATTTGAAAACATCTATAGCAACACTATATAAAAATGTTGCATCGTGTTACACTTGTTTAGCTAGAGCAACACATTTTTATGGCTAAGGTAACACCATAAATACAACGTTGCAGTAGGACCAAAATTTTATATCTATCGCAACATTTTAGCTAGCAACACCTTGCAAAAATGTTGCAAAAGGTCATCTATGGCGTAGTGTGTGATTATACAATTTTGGGTTAGGAGCTATTAAGGACAGAAAATGGTAATTAAGTCCTTTGCATTCATTTAGTTGCATTAGTTCATGCATATTTTAAAAAAAAAAATCAAAAGCCAAAACTAAAAAAAATTGTAAATATTTCTTAACTTAGTTTTTAAATCCTTTGAAATTTTTCAATCAAAATTTAAAATCCAAAAAAAAATTTGAGTTAGTTTTATTTTTAGAAAAAAAATACAATCTTTTAAAAAAAACATACAGAAGAGAAAAAATTTTGAAAATCCAAAAAAAAAATCAAATCTCCTTTTTGAAAAATAAATTCTCTTTGGTGAATACTTTTCCTTTATAAAAAAAATATCCAAAATAAAAAAAAAACATTCTTGGAAATGTCCGAATTTTCTTACTCGTTGGAATTTTACAATAGTTATGAAAATCAATATAATCCATATAATTTCACACCGAATTCTTATGGATATTTTAGTAACAACTATTGTATAAACAATTTGAATTTTGAACCACAAAATTTTCAAAATGATAACAACCCTCAACTCTTGAAAATAGCATTGAAACGATTTCGTCACTACTTGAATTCTCTACATAACAAAATCAAAGGATAAATGATTTGTGTAATTCATATTTGTGCAATAACTCAAGTCAAGGATTTCAAAATGATCAAAATTTGAGTTCACTTCAAAATTCAAATGATTTCGATTATAACCCATGTCAATTCAATTTCGAACTCCAAAATGAAATTCAAAATCAAAATGGAAACAACTGCTAAATGATTTTAGCAATGGGAATGATTTCAACTACGATACGATTGATAATTTTCATTCTTAACAAGTTCAAATTTTCAAAATTTCAAATTAATAATTATAAATTTGACTTTGTTGAGAAAATGGAAGAAATTCACAATGATCACATGGATTTTTTGTTTGAAACATATATGAAACAACGTGAGAAACAAAACCTAACCTAATGTATGACGAATCTAATAATAATCCACCTTTTACCGAAATTGACAATTTTCAAACAACAACTTTTGAAATTGAAAACCACAATCTTAATGAAGTTGTTGAAAATGCGATAATTGAGTTGGATTTCAATTCTTTTAAGAGTGTAGAACCAAATTTAAAATTCGATCTTCCTTTTTCCGATTTTAAAATTTTGAATATAACAACTTAAGATTTTGAAATTGATACGTTCAATGAAGTTGTGAATAATTCAACAAAGGAAGTCGAATTTAATGAACATAAATTCTTTGAACTTTTCAAAGATGAGTTGTTGAATTCTAAAGGGTTAGATTTAAATCACCATTTTGATTTTGAAATCAATAGTTCTGAAAAAGTTTACAATGATAAGTTTGAATTTCAATTTGGTGAAAATAAACTTGAACTTCAACCAATTATTCGATCGACCCCAAAAATCATCGAAAGTAAAACAACTCATACGATTTTTAATAAAACAACATTATTTTTTCCAAATCAATATTCAACTTTGAAATCTTTTATGGTTTGGTTTCTATGCTTAAGTTGTGTCTCTCATACTTGACGAGACAAATGAATTGGTTTTTGAAGACATTTACTCTTTAACAGTATATTTTCTGATATCTTGTAAATAATAACCGTTTCATTTTCATGTAAATATAGGTCGTATTTTTATTTTTATTTTATTTAATTTTTTTCCTTTCACTTGGGTTGATTGTGGGGATACAGTCAAAATCAAGTGTGGGGGGAGTCTCATCAGCATTTTTGATTTTTCATGGTTTTTTTCCAGAACTCAAATTTTTTTAAAAATATATAAAAAAACAAACAAAGAAAAATCCCAAAAACAAATTTTTAAAGAAACACTATAGGATACATATATGATTTTGGTTATTAAACTGAAATTTTTGAAAATTTATTTGTCTTAACGAAAATAAAAATAAAGTTTGAATACAAGTAACTATGGTTTATCTAGTATATAGGAAGGTTCATAGGTGATAATTATGAAGTATATCCTAATTGAAAATCTTAGTTTAAAAAGTGATGGATTTAAAGAAAAGATATAACATTTTTTATTTTCTAAGTTAAATGGTGCTAAGATGATTTTGCAAAACTCTCTCTTCAAAAAAAAATATAACCAAAAAAAAACAAACAAACAAAAGAAAAATAAATAAATTTGTATATATGTATATATTTTATTAACACCTAGAGTCATGTGTTCACATGCAAGTGTGTACACTCGCCATGTCCTGTACCTTTCTCACGTAAGCCCGAAAGGCAGTGCATGATCGATATATTTGGCTTCAGTTTATATGAGTTAGGTGTATTTATATAAAAATTCTTTTATTAATAATGCCTACAGTCGATAGGTGTACACACTTGTGTGTTCACTCACCATGCTCTGTATTCCCCTCATGTAAGCCCGAAAGGCAGTGCATGGGTAATATATCTTGCCTCGGTTTTCTGAGTTAGGCATATGTAAATATTGTTAATATCAATAAAATTTTCAAATAAGAGAGAGTAAGCAATTGAAATCCAAGCACTATTTTTACTTAGTTGATTTGACTTGTTATTCAAAAGAAATGAAAATACCACTTTGAAAATCAACCAAGGGTCCATTTCATAGTTGCATTATGTTATCAACCGAAAAAACTAGCCAAACTTGAGTCTAATTGTGATGATAACTTAATTTTTATTGGAAATTTTGACAAGTAAAAGGACTTAAATTTATTGATAATGACCAGAACTTATATTTAACTTATTCGTGTTAATTCAAAAGTAAATTATTCGTTTGTAAATACTTTCAAAAACTTGAATTCATCTCTTTGTAAATAAACCTTGCATTTAGAAATTTTCATTTCGCATTTGGATTTTGTGGGTAGTATCCGCTGAAAACCCTCACGAGGCAACACTCGTCCTACTAGGGACACCTAGAGGTTTAACGGCTTATTACATACACTCAATGCAATTGTGCTACCTATGAAAACGGATTTATCTTAGTTTTAGTTTATTCGATGACGAATAAAAAGATAAGTGTGGGGGTATTTGATGTTCAAGTAAATGTGCATATTTTTACTTCCATATTTAATCTATTTTTAATTAAATAAATGAGCATATAGGGTATTTTAACATGTTTAAACCAAAATTCCAATTATTTTCAAATCATCATTTATTCATCTTCATTTAGGGGCAAAATGATCATTTTTGTGCACGTATTAATTTTAGAAAATTTACTTGGACATTTTTATGTTATTTTATAGGAATTTGAATGGAAATATGATGAAGGCATCTTGGAAAATATGCATGCACAAGAGAAGATAAGCAAATGAAGATGGAAATAAATCATTTCATGCAACATGGAGGACCCCACCTACCCACTTACCATGATGTACAATTAGGAGCTAATGCACATGCTAATGAAGGTTAAAGTTACATGCACATGTAATGGTGGATTATGCTCATGCTAATGACAACTTGGAGGCCACACTTCCTCAAGGGTAATTTGGGTAGTCCCCAAAAAATATGATTAGGGTTTTAGGCTTGTATAAATACCCCATATGTTCATGTAATTAAGCCCTTAGCCTCCTCTTTAGTTAGTTTAGTTTTAGGCTCAAAAATAAACAAAAAACTCTCCTTTCTTTCATGGCTTCTTAGCCTTCTTTTCTTATGTAATTTTCTTATGCAATTTTAATTCATGCGCTTTTAATTCAAGTTCTTTTCTTGTTTATTTCTTCTTATGTTAGTAGCTTAGTTTTATTTCTTATGCAAGTAGTTTAATTTTCATTTTATTTTAATTATTATCTTGCATTTTCCTCTTGTTTTCCTTCATGTTGAACTCTACATTTGTTGAAATGATAACAAGTATGATAGGCTAAACCCCTTCAATTTAGGGGTAATGAAGCTCTCTTAATCATGTAGATTCAATATTTTGCTAATTTTTTATCTCTTTTAGTGCTTAATGGAAATTTTTGATGTGGTTAAACTTTGTTGTTTTAGCTTTGAATTTGATAGCTTATGTTGTTGACACCAAATAGGCTATGCTTAAACAAACATAAACACAAATTACCTCTTCATCTACATGTGATTATGGTAATGAAGTGGATTTTAAAATCCAAATTTGATGGTCTATATTACTAACCAATAGTGAATAGGTCATGCTTAGAATAGATTTTATTTTCAAGTTCGTTAACATTTTCATGAGAGTTAACAAGTGGTTTAGTGGGTATGTTAAAGTTTGATGGTTTATGTTGGTGTAACAACCCGAAATTTAAGCTATAATAATTGATTAATGAATCAATTAAATAATAAAATAACTTTTTGAAATTTTCAGAATCGAGCCACGGGAGTTGCACCATTGTGTCCGTGGTAATTTTCTGGTCAATTTCCATATATAGATTGTCAAAATCCGAGCTAGAACGAAGAAGATACGGATTAAACAAGAAACCAAAGAAAAAGAAAAAAAATAACATAGGTCAGGTCGACCCTAGGGTCGACCCCTAATGTGTCTGGGTTGACCTATAGGTAGACCTAACACATGCAAGGGTCGACCTGCATGTCGACCCGCCTCAGCATATGGACGATGTTTCGTCCAGATCAAATCATGACGTGTTTTTTTTAATTTTTACTCCATCTTGTGCGTCCGTGCTTCCATCCGACGGTTCCCATCGAACCTATGATGTGGTTGCACTAGATTTAATCTACGAATCCAACGGTCTGAGATCCCCAAGTAACCCTATAAATAGACCCCTAGGCATAGCTGTTTTTCTCATTCAGATTTTCTTTTATTCGGGTTCATTGCCAGAGGCAGGACCCTAGAAATAAAATATTTCTAAGGAGAGAATCTTTCTGAAAAAAATATTTACGCTCTAGGAGAGGATCAAGGAAGACCAAGGGCTAAAGCTAAGGATGACAGGTGAGTGTTTAAGTAATTATTTTAGATTTTAAAGTAATTTAAAATAATAGGGTTTTCAATAATTGTAATTTTTCTGCAATTTTGAGACCGCTTTTGTATAAGTTGTTACAGTTGATTTTTTAAGTTCTTTTCAGTCTATTTTATTCAGCTATTTTTATTTAGCTATTTTATTCTTTATTTACAGTTATTTACCATTATTTACAGTTATTTTTATTTTATTTACATCCGTTTTACGTTAGAATTTAGCCTGTAAATGTTAGTTTCTTTTTGTTCTTTTTTAAGCGAATAAATTAATAAAAAGAGGATAATTCGCTAATATGGACTAGATTATAAGAATACTAAATTTACAGAAAATTTGATGTAAATAAGAAGAACTGTAATAAAAAGAATATAGACCGAAATAGGCAAATTTTACATTTAATAGCAAGTTTATAACTGGTAGTTATAACTAAGAAGACAGAATAAAAGGGAAATTATAACGTAGGTCATAATTAAGCAGAAAGAACAGAAAGAGCCTTATTTTAAAACTTAGAGTTAAGTTAATAGCAAATATAGCAGAGATAATAGAAGAGGCTTATTTTAAAGACTTACACTAATTTAATAAGCAAATATAGTAGAGATAACAGAAGAGGCTTATTTTAAAGACTTAGAATAAGTTAATAAGCAAATAGACCAGAATTAACAGAAGAGGCTTATTTTAATGACTTACAATAAGTTAATGAGCAAATAGAGCAGAATAAACAGAAGAGGCTTATTTAAAAGACTTATACTAAGTTAATAAGCAAAGATAGAAGTAGGACCCGTACCTACAGCATTCCCCTTCAGTCAGGAACTGATGGTCCCATAATAGATTAGGTGTGGCTGGAACACGCTTATGTTGTTTAAGGTAGATAAGTGGTCAATAGATAGAAGCCCAAATCAGGGGATTTGGGCAAGGGGTGCAATTAGATTTTGTTTGTTCGGACCCGTACCGGCAGCATTCCCCTTTCAAACTAGGACTGATGGTCTCACAACACACTTAGGTGAGGCTGGGCAGGACCTTGTCGGACTAGGACTGATGGTTTCACAACGGATCAGGTGAGGCTGGGCACGCTTATGCTGTTTAGGGTAGGTAAGAGGTCAAAAGTGGGAGCAACAGATAGTGCGAGCCGAACGGTGGCCGAGCGTGCGGCCTCGGTGCAGGGATATAAGTCGCTATTGAGTTCCAGAGCGCTAAGCAGATGTCTTTTTGCTGTGGGACCCACAGGATGGGACTAGTTCATAGTGGCACAACAGAGATAAAAGGCCGATCAAAGGGTAGAATTAGGACTTCAACCTAATTAAAGTAGGATTAGGATTTCAGCCTAATCAAAGCAGTTATCTAAGACAAGTGCAAACAATCAAAATAATCAAAGCAAACAATTAAACAGTATTTTATTTCAGCTTTATCTTTTCCTTTATTTCCTTTCATGCTAGAACCGTTGCTAAGTCTATTATATTTATCTTGCTTAAAAATACTAGTAATTACTTCCACTCACCAGACTTTTATTCTGACACACTCCTCTATTTTCCCCTTTCCCCCCATAGGCTAGCAGAGGCAGTGACAGTAGATTTCAAATTTTCCTGGAGACTCGGCTGCAGAGTTTGTCTTCATGTATTCCTCACCCTTTCAGTTTTTATTTCATTTGAACTTGATTTACTGGTACTCTTGAGAGGGATGGTTTTATTTATGTACTCTGATATTATGACTGAGATGGTATTTTGCATGGGACATATGTATTTGGTATTTTGAGACGTATTTTGGTTATGACTTATTTATGAAGTTTTAAATTTTTAATGAGTTACTGTTTTCGTTGTTTTATTTATTTGTCTTTTGAATCTTAGTCTCTGTAAAGTTTTAGCTATACCTACAACACACCACATCTTTTAGTGTGCCCTTTGGGGTATACTAAGGGCTGTGGGGTGTTTCAGTTAGGCTATTTAATAGCACAAATAGGCCATACTTATGATAAACATGTCAACTAAATTCACTAATGACCAAAAGAGAGATCATAATTTCATTTTTTTTATTTATGTGATCATGAGAAGGACATTGCCTCTAAATTGCCTTCTACTCTCATATTTTTATCCATTTTTATTGTTTTTTAGTTTCTAGGAATTTTTAGCTAATCATAACTTCAATTCTTGGTTTAATTTGATTGAATAGAAATTTTAAAATCAATACAATTCCCTACGGATCGACCCGTATTCGCCACATGCTAGAATTGTATGTCGTGCGCTTGCAGTTATATTTTTAATTTAAATTTATCGGCTATTTTTCTAATCCGATGGAGCTTTAGCCGTTAAGCAGACCAGGTGAAAGAAAAGTTGGACACCATCGGTCAGATTAGTGAGTCAATCAAATAGTTGGAAATAGCTAACCAGACTTTATGCTAGGAGACGGCTAGAGAAAAAGCACAGAAGATGAGTGGTTGTGAGAAGAAGGTGGAGGGGAACTTGAGGATAATGAAGGTGATTTTAAAGAGGTTCAACTAAAGAATTCAAGCAAAAATAATTGCGTTGATGGTAGCCAATCAACATAACAGTTCTCGATTTGTGATGAAGAGGGGGCGCTTAATGAAGTCATACCAAAGGATAGAGATACTTCAATCCTTGCAAACAACCAAGTAGTAGTATCTGTGTAGAACCTCTCAACAACAATGGGAGCATCCCGTCCAGTGCACGATCCATAAAGTATACCAATAGATTAACCAAAGTGTTTGTCATCGTTGGATTATATGTTGAATGAAACAAGACCTTTCTCTCAATATGTTTTATCTAATAATTTTTTTTCATTTTCTATCAATAGTAAGGTCCAAAATGTAATGTTAAAAAATGTTATATGCATGCATATCTATTAGTACTAAAATTAGGTCAAGATGATTTAGAATACTTGAGTAGTGTTATACACCTAATCAAGTATGACGATCACAAGTTGATGGATGTTAGCTTTGCATCAGAATGTCATTATGCAGTTTCATCATTGTCTAAGTCCTTTGATACAAAATTACAAATCATGGACGTCATTGGCTGCCATTAATACCTCTACTCAAGATTTCTTTCTACAAGATAGAAAAATGAAAATGAAGAAGGTCTAATCAGAAAATTCATCCCTTTTTGGGGAGTGGTACCCTTGTATTTATAGAGGATTCCAGCTGTTGGATTGGCACCACATATCTCTTAGAGTGAACAAATGATGGATTGTGATCATAAAAAAGAAAAGCTAGTGTCGCAGGGGGATTGACAAGCGATGGATCTAATGAACTTTTGGCGAAGGCTCTGTTATATTACTTCATGATTGCTCTAACTACTTTTTAACATGAAGGCTTTATGGAACTTCCAGGTTTCAGTACTTTTACTTCATCAAATGGCTGCTTCATAAGTATGTCGCGGCGGCTATATTTCTTGCGTCTGAAGTTATCACATAGAAGCTCCGAGCAAATTTCCTTACAAACTCTTTGCGAGGCTTAGAAAGGAAACTTTCTCAGCGATAGCTCTTTAGAAGATACTTAGCGATGGCTTGTTGGAAAACCCTTAGTGATAGCACTATGGAGGACTCTTAACGATGACTCTTTGAAAAACTTTTAGCGATGGCTCTTTGGAAAATTCTTAGCAATAGCTCTATGTAGTACTCGTAGCGATGACTCTGTCTATGAGTATAGCACACGATGGTTTTATTATATCATCTCTTGGTAGCTAGCAATGCCTTTTGTCATTATGGTCTTATTATAACATCTAATGATAATTCTTCACGACGGCTTTTGTTTACAATTTGATAATTATAGACGATGGCTATGTTCGACTCTTCGCGATAGCTCGATCATTTTTCCTTATTCAACTCTTCATGACAACTTCACAAGACATATCACGACATCTTTATGGAACTATCTTGATGGACCCAATAAACTCTTTACGATGATTCAAAGAGAATGCTTCCTAGTGCTTTTTGGAGATTCTTCATGATTACCTTATCAACTTCCTTTGATAAAATTTATTTATGCTATTAGTTTATGTTGCCTCATTTACACACATTGGCTTAAATGCTTTGTTTTGTTACTTCGAGATGGACCATGAAGGCCTTGTAGGATAACTCATGATGGCTCCTACCATTCACGGTGGCTTTAATTAAACGCGGCGGCTTGCACCTGATGGCATTTTGTCTATTAACTTGTTTTTAGAATTTTGGGTGTAATACTTGCTCTCTTCCTTATATAAGAAGTTTCTTATGCTTTAGCTTAACTAAACTTCTATCCTTGCATTGTTCCTTTCTCAAGTTATCATTCCTTGGTGCTTTACTCCTCATTGTTGATTACTTGTGCTACTCCATCTTACTATAACTTTCGCTCTTTATCATTATGACTTTCCAAAAAAGTTTCTCAAAATGCATCTGCAATCCTTTAAGAATATTTTTAATTTGCAATGATCATTCTTATTGTAAATAATCTTTATGGTGAATAATTTCCCACAACTCTACTCAAAATACCCTTATAAAAGATTTTCTAACTTTGTTTAGGAACCATTTGAGCCAAAACCGAATGTACATAAAGTAGGATTATTTGCAAAATGAATTTTTTAACAAGAGCAAATCTACTTGAACCCTATTGAAAGTAGCTTTACTAAGATAGAAATTTTTGGAGTTTCAAGAAAATGCATTTTGTCCTTTGCATGTTTTGAGTTTGGTCGTTCATCGAACCAGGAGTTCAATCCTTCTTTGGTCAGTTGATTTTGTAGTCCTTGCTTGATCATTAGAGTTTCCATTGACCATCTCCCTTGGATGGAAGCTTTGACCAGGCTTGAAGGTGGGATCAAAGGCTTAATTGACCATCATTCTTTTGATGGTTCCTTTGGCCAGGACCAAAGGCTATTCCTCTATCTTCCTTGGATGGGTGCTTTGACCAGGCCCAGCGGTGGTATCAAAGGCTTAATTGACCATCACTCTTTAGATGGTTACTTTGGCCAGGACCGGGGGACCAAAGGATTTTCATCCATCTCTATTGGATGGGTATTTTGATCAGGCCCAACGGCGGGATTAAAATCTTAATTGACCATCGCTCTTTGGATGGTTGCTTTGGCCAGGTCCAAACGCGAGACCATAGGCTTTTCATCTATCTCTCTTAGATGGGTGCTTTAACCAAGCTCGACATTAGGATTAAAGGATTAATTGACCGTCACTCTTTGGATGGTTTCTTTGGCCAGACCTGAAGGCAAGATTAAAGGCTTTTCATCTATCTCCCTTGGATGGGTGCTTTGACCAGGCCTAATGGTGGGATTAAAGGCTTAATTGACCATCACTCTTTGGATGGTTACTTTGGCCAGCCTCGAAGGCGGGACCAAAGGCATTTTGTCCATCTCCCTTTGATGGGTGCTTTGACTAGGCCTGACGGTGGAGTCAAAGGCTTAATTGACCATTACTCATTGGATGGTTGCTTTGGCAAAGCCCAAAGGCGGGACCAAAGGCTTTTCGCCCACCTCCTTTGGATGGGTGCTTTGACCAGGCCTAACAGCATGATCAAAGGTTTAATTGACCATCACTCTAAGGATGGTTTCTCTGGCCAGGCCCAAAGGTAGGACTAGAGGCTTTTGTCCTCTTCTGGATGTGAAGGATGCTCTTGTTCAATGAATCTTACCAACCTTGTAAGGCTAGAAGTTAAGTTGAATGCTAGCATTTCACTCTCGAGAGTAGTTATTTAGATGGGATCCCTCTTTCATCCAATAAGTCATGTTGTGTAAATTGCTTTATTCGTTCCATGTCGAGAAATATAATACGTTGTGATTCTACGTTGCTATTCTACGATTCGAATTGTGGCTTAGTCTCTTAATTTGTTAAGCAAGTCAAGCGATTCTTTTTTCTCCTCATAATTTGTCTCATAGGTATAAGTGATTCTTTTACATAAGGGAACTTTGACTTCAATTGGTAGCATCACTTCAAATGCAAAGGTTAAAGAGTATGGAGTGTGTCTAGTACAGTCTTTGTAGATGTTCGATATGCCTACGAAATGAGAGGGAACTTGTCCACCCAATTTCCTTTGGCTTTTCCCAATCGCTTCTTTAAAATGTTCTTTATGGTTTTATTTGCTGCTTCTACTGCTCCGTTGGCTCTTAGGTAAGCTACTGATGAGAAATTTTTTATGATTCTGTTCTTTTAACAAAAGTGAGTGAACTCTTTGCTCTCGAAATTGGGTTATTTGTCTGAGATGATCTTGTTCGAAGTCCAAATCTTGTTACTATATTATTAATAACAAACTTTAGAACCTTTTGGCAGTTATGTTTGGAAATGGTTCGGCTTCCACCCATTTGGTAAAATAATTGATTGCTACTACAACAAATTTTTCTCCTCCTCTTGAAATTGGAAGAGAGTCAATCAAATCAATTCCCCATATGTCAAAGGGCCATGGACTAAAAATGGTGGTTAGATTGCTAGGCGGAAGTCGCGGTACTTTAGAGAACCTTTGGCATTTGTCACACCTCTTGACATAGTTCATGGCCTCCTCTATCATTCGGGTTCAATAATCTCCTTGTCTCATTACTTTTTTAGCTGGTTTTTTCCATTAGAATGATCTCTACGGAATCCTTCATGGACTTTCATTAGAAACCTTATACCTATTTCGGCTGTGACACATCTTAAGTAATGCATTGAATATCTGTCAACTATGGTGTATGAGGGGGCTTCATTCCTTGGTCTTTGTGCCTCTTCTTTTCTTTCGATAAGATTCCTTTTTCAATATATTCGACCAAGGTCATCATCCAGCTATTGACGTATGAATTTTTGCGAGTGCCTATCCTTTATGGATTATTATTCTTTGGGGATTTTCCTCATTATTTGACTGTAAACGGACTTGAGATCTAATTAGAACCAAAGCTTCTTTCCCTAATTCTTCTCTCTTCTCTGATACTTGGGTTTGGCTGAAATCCAATAGATGTGATTTTTACCTCCGGTGCAACTCATGCACTCGCTAGCTTTGCTAAAGAATATGCTTGCGCAATCTTTTCCCTTGTTATTTGGTGTATAGAGAAAACCTCAAAATGAACCAACATCTCATGGATTCTTTTGACGTATTGGTCTAATCTAGTGTCTTTAGTTTGGAATTTCTTTTTAATTAGTTTACCATTAACTTTGGATCGCTGAATATTTCGATTCTAGGAATTTTGTGTTGTTGTTCCAAAGTTAATCCTACAATCATTGACTTGTATTTAGCTACATTGTTTGACTTGTATTCAGCTACATTGTTGGTCATTGAAAAACCCAATTCCATAGCATAGTGAAGTTTGTGCTCATCAGGGGTAATTACAACATATCCGGCTCCTCCACCCTGTTCGTTTAATGCTCCATCAACATATAACTACCATTTCAGTTTGAGTTTCTTTTCTTTCTCTGACTGCTCCTCAATGAATCTTGTGCACTCTATCATAAAGTTTGTAAAGCTTGTCCTTTAATTAATGTTGTGGGTAAGTACTTAATATCATACCAGCTCGACACCATTCCCCATTTTGTTAACCTTCCTAATACTTCAAGTTTACTTAGAATTTTCCTCAGTGGATAATTGGTTAGAACCATGACTAGGTGGGCTTGGAAATAAGATCTTAGCTTCCATGCTGACAATAATAAACAATATGCTATCTTTTCTATAACCAAGTACCTAGTTTCAGCATCTTTTAATCTTATACTCATATAGTAAACTGGGAATTGGATTCCATCTTCCTCCCTTACCAAAACTGAGCTAATAGCATGTTCTGATATAGCCATGTATAGAAATAATTCTTCTCCTTCTTCAGGGTTCGAAAGTATCGATAGCGATTCTAAATGATTTCTAAAGTCGTCGTTTTCTTAATTACATCAAAAAAAGGGATACACCTATCTATTGCTTTAGATATAAACAAATTAAGGGCTGCGACCCATCCATTTAATCCCATCACTTTCTTGCATGTTTTAGGGGGGGCTATGTCTCTGATAGCTTTTATCTAGTCTGGGTTGATTTCGATTTCTCTGGCACTTACAATATATCCTAAGAATTTTTCGAATTGGATCTAAGGAGCACTTCCGTGGATTTGATTTCATCTTATACTTCCTTAATACCTCAACATCCCGCTCAAATCATCTACAAGATCCTCCACTTTCTTAGAATTTACTAACATATCATCAACATAAACTTCCTCGTTTCTTCCTATTTGATCTTTGAACATTTTGTTCACAAGTCATTGATATGTTGCCCTTGCATTCTTCAGCCCGAATGACACTACTTTGTAGCGGTACATTCCCCGGTCTATTACAAAGCCTGTATGTTCCTCGTCGGGCTCAAATATCGAAATCTGGTCATATCCTAAATAGGCATCCATAAAAGATAGCAGCTTATGACCGCTAGTTGCGTCCACTAGTTAGTCGATTCTAGGTAGTGGATAACAATCTTTCGGGCATACTTTGCTGTTATCCGTATAATCGACGCATGTCCTCCACTTCCCACTGGATACTTTCCCCAACATTGGATTTGCTAACCACTTCAGGTAAAAAACTTCTCTTATAAATCCATTTTCCAGCAACTATTTTACCTCTTCCTTTAATGCTATGGTGCGGGTCTTATCAAACAACCTTTTCTTCTGCCTTATTGGAACAAACTTCGGGTCGATGTTGAGCGCGTGGCGCATTACATATGGATCGATTCCTTCCATATCTACGTGGGTCTATGCAAATACATCTGTACTTGACTGCAAAAACGAGGCCAGTTTCTCTTTAGCTTCCTTACTCGTTCCATTACTATTTTCACCGTTTTGGTCGAGAGTCTTAGTGGTCTAATTTTACTTCTTCTGAGCTTTCCATCGATTATGCATTCTCTCGGTCATACCTCGAATCTATATATGGTATTATTTCCTCCAAAACCTCATTCTCATCGCTACTTACCTAGTTCAATTCAACATACTTCCTCTTTCTCATTTTTGAAACCACTTTCTTTGTTGATTACTTGGCATGTTACTAAAGGGAAATTTAGGTTATTTTCCTTAGATACACTTTTCCATGGACTGTTATGCAAGGGCTTTTGGTTTTGATTACATTTACTTGACTTGGGTCCATAGCAAGATCCTCTTATTTTATTAAACTGCCCAAGTGTAGCAAAAATACATTTCACGGGAATTAAACTGCCTACCATGAATATTTTCCCCATCCTATTTTGAAGAGAAATTTGACCACCAGATGTTTTGGCAAGACGAAAGCATCAATCTCGTCAAGAGCCAGCCTTCCAAAAAAAGCATTGTAGTAGGAAGGTAGGAATATGATCATAAACAATGTCTCAAACATTCTTAAATGCGGAGGAGTGCCCACCTACACAAATAATTTAATCTGACCCACTGGAGTAGAGCCTTTATTATTGGATCCAAAGGTCGGGTATTGGCTCGGTTCAAGCTTTTCCTTTGGAATTCCTATTTGCTTGAAAGCACTTTTGACCATAATGTTTACTATGATGCCCGTATTTAATAAAAACTTGGATACGAGTGACCACCTACACAAACAATTTAATCTGACCCACTAGAGTAGAGCCTTTATTATTGAATCCAAAGATCGGGTATAGGCTCGTTTTAAGCTTTTCCTCCAGAATTCCCATTTTCTCAAAAGCACTTTTGAATATAATGTTACTACGCTGTCCGTATCTAATAAAACCTTGGATACGAGTGAAAGTCCTACCTGAGCAGTTATCATTAAAAGGGCATTATGGGGATGTCAACCCCCCTCAGCTCTTGAGAAGTTACCACCAGGTCTGGCATTTTGATTACACTTTTGAAAGATTTCAATGGAGGCTCATTGTTTATTGAGCAGATCCCCTCTTTAGCCTCTTTCACATATCTGCTTCTCAATCCCTTACTTGAATGCACAATGTGTGGTCCTCTATGGTCACATCAATATGATTCATCGGTTGTAGTAACCCTTGTGAAAGCTTGTTTTCCATGATATTAGTGTTATTGATGGGTGGCTTTTCATTATGAACAAGCTTTTGTTCGATTTTTCCGTATTCTTTAAGGATCCCCTTCCTAATCATATTCTGGATAATTCATACGAAGACGATATATTCATCCATTTTGTGGTTGTTTACCTTATGGTAGGCACGGTAATTTCCTCCTCGGTTCAGCTCTATATTCTTCTTTGCCTTAAATGAAACCAAGTAATCAAGCTCATCTTTTGTAACAACATATATATAGAAGATAAGCTGGTCTAGTTCGATAGCATTTTCCTTAGAAAACTCTTCCCATTTCTCTTTTTTAATTGGGACTGAAAAGTTCCTCTTCTCCCCTTGATTTCTCCTGCAATGAAATATTTGATCTATTCACACAAATTTGTCAGCTTGGAAGTGGAAATCCTGCAAATATCTACATCCATGAATATATATCTCCTTCAAGAAAGGAATATTTTCGATTAATTCAGATTTGACCACCATCAACTTCTCTTTGTCACTTACTTTATTTGCCTTATTGGCCCTCACATTAAATCACTTTAGATAGTCCTTTAGCAATTCTTCTGGTCTTTGTTTGATGTTAGCCAGTATGCTAGCATCGATCGTAGGCTCATTCGAAGTGCAAAATTGGGTTGAAAACTTATATGAGGATTGTTCCCAAGAATAAAATGTCTTCTCTATAGTGTCGGTACCACTTGGCTACTGCTCCAAAGAAAGTGGTTGGAAACAGTATACAATGCACAGTGCTTGGAGCATTGTATAAGTCCATCTAACTTTCGAAAGCTATCAAATGATCATCCGAATCAGTGGTTCCATTGTATCTAATACACAGGATTTTTATATAAGAGGGCAATGGTATGGTCATAATTCTTTCACTAAACGGTGCTCCCTTGAAGTTGTTATTGACTTTAGGACCCATTGTTCTCTTTCCTTTTAATTCGGGCATGTCTTTAGCCATCTTATTTGCTAAATCCCTAGAACAAGCTTCTTCATCCTCGTAATTTTCTTGCTTCGGTTTGTAATGCTTTCGCAACTTTCTTTCTTTCTTTGTGTTCTCAAATTTCTTTTCCCAACATTCCAACTTTTCATGTTTGATTCCATTGCCTTTTAGGGTGGAGATTTAATGTGAAGACAGCCCTACACCACCGACACCCAATATACATAATATAGTGCGCTGTTGTCGTGTCCGGCTAATGTAGGATGACCACCAAGTGTTAAAAGACAATAAGACCAATCACAGAACTTGTCATATATCTCACAGCGCATCAAATAAAATATAATAGTCATCAAAGATATAAAAGAGTAGAGATAGTTAACTAAGCGACCAAAGATTAGAGCACAAATCCATAGAGTTATATAACATAGTAGTATAGCTTATACAAAACATGAATAAACCCAAATAAAATGTCTCAAAATATAAGCAAACATAGTCTGAGGCTTCATAGTGCTACACAGTGAAATTAGCATAAGTATGTCCATATATATTACGATATATATCCACAACGATCACCAAGACCAAGTATCTGACCTGTCCCTACAACCAAAGAGTTAGCATATACATCATTATATGTTATTCGACTAAATACCATAAAGCATACCAACAACCATCGAACATTCCTACAACCAAAGAGTTAGCTTATACTGCTGAACGTCTAGGCATCAATCTCCAGGACTACCTACACCATCGAACATTCCTAGAGTGACAAACGGCTAGTGAAGTAAACATAACAAACATAGCATCTATCAAATAATACTAACTATCACTCAATGTGCTTTGGATATATGATAACTCGTATGACCTTTCCACTGCTAGGGATTAATGGATAACTCCCGGTCTCCAGTATACTTGATACACTGCTGAAGCTGTTACTAGACCCATTCCACTGGTCTAGGGTAAACAGATCCATTCCACCAATCCGGGGTACCAATCAAAGTACCTACGAGCCCAGGGTCAAAATGGTCATATAAAAATTTGATAAAAAACATAGATGTGGAAAATGTCCCTAAGAGTCATTTTCCAAAGCAATAGTATCATACGACCTCATATGAATTAAATTAATAATATTTTACGATCTTTCGAGACGTAAAACACGGGTCGTTGCATTCAACTTCCTCCTTCTTTGTTTCTTTTACTCTCTTTGATGATGACTTCTGTGAAACCAATGCTTCAATAACCTCGTGCATGACCTCTAATTTACTTTTCAAAGCTTGAAAATAATCCTTCTCTTTTGACGTCTCCTTAGGTGCAGACGGTTGTCATGTTTTTGTATTTCCCATATCAAAGTGAGGAATTATGTTGTCTTTGAGATGAACTGGTGTACCACCTTTCTTAATCAACTTTCCCATTATATAAATGCTATTGTCGATAATTCACAAGGGCTTGAGTTGAGTTCTCAATGAAAGCACCGCTTAGTGTTAGTACTAAAATTGGGTCAAGATGATTTAGAATACTTGAGTAGTGCGATACACCTAGTCAAGTATGATGATCACAAGTTGATGGATGTTTATTTTGCATCCTTGAGATGTCATTATGCAATTTCTTTATTATCTAAGTCCTTTGATACAAAATTACAAATCATGAATGACATTGACGGCCATTAAAAGTCTCCACTCTAGCTTTATTTCTATAAGAGAAAAAATGAAAATGAAGAAGAAGGTCTAATAAGAAAATAGGTCCCTTTTTGGGGAGGGGGTATTCCTGTATTTATGGAGGATTCTAACTCTTGGATTGGTGCCATGGGTCTCTTAGAGTGAACGAATGGTGGATTGTGACCTTCATAAGGAAAAGCTAGCTTCACGGGGAGATTGACAAGCGATGTCTCCAATGAACTTATAGCAAAGGCTTTGTTATATTGCTTCGCGATAGCTCTAACTGCATTTTAACATGAAGGCTTTATGGAACTCACAGTGTTGGTACTTTTACTTCATCAAATGGCTGCTTTCATAAGTATGCCGTGATGGCTTTATTTCTTACGTCTAAAGTTATGACATAGAAACTCCTAGCGAATTGCCTTACAAACTTTTCGCGGTGGCTTATAAAGGAACCTTTCTCGGCGATAGCTCTTTGGAAGATTCTTAGCGATGGCACTTTGGAAGACTCTTAGCGATAGCTCTATGGAGGACTCTTACCGATGGCTTTTTGGAAAACTCTTAGCGATGGCACTTTCGAAAACTCTTAGCAATAACACTATGGAGGACACTTAGCGATGACTCTATTTTTAAGGATAGCACACAATAGCTTTTTTATATCGTCTCTTGATAGCTAGAAATGCCTTTTTGTCATTATGGTCTTGTAGAAACATCTCACGATAACTCTTCAGGACGGCTTTTGTTTGCTATTTGAAGATTGCAGCGATGTCTATGTTCGATTCCTTACGATAGCTCGATCATATTGCCTTATTCAACTCTTTATGACAGCTTCAGAAGACTTATCACAATAGCTTTTTGGAACTATCTTGATTGACCCACTAAACACTTTGCAATGGTTTTAAAAGAACACTTCCTAGTGCTTTTGGAGATTCTTCATGATGACCCTATCAACTTCCCATGATAACATTTATTTGTGTTATTAGTTTATGTTGCCTCATTTACAGTCGATGGCTTAATCGCTTTATTTTGTTACTTAGAGACGGACTGTGAAGGCCTTATAGGATTACTCATGATGGGTCCAACTATTCGCGATGGCTTAAGTTAAATGCAATGGCTTACACATAATGCATTTTATCGGTTAACTTGTTTTTGGAATTTTGGGTGTAACTAAGTCCTAGAAACTTCGAAGATGGAGGAACTAGCAGCAAGTATCTCAATGAGCCCAATAAGCAAATATAACCAACTCTCTAATTGTAAACAAACCTTAGATCTAGACAAGCCATCAGTGGCCAAGTAAGATGCCAAAAGCCCCGCCAAGAGTAAAAGGAGAATAAACTCTATCAAGAAAGAACTGCTAGTTCAGAAAAACCAAAAATGGATAAACTTGGAATATAATAAAGTGGCAGGGAACCAAGGGAGGAAATTAAGAAGTTGCACCAAAAATAATACCCCATCAACCAAATGACAATAAATAATTGAAATATTATTAGTCCTTATAACCCTAGTAGAATACTCGTAACTTGAAAAGTGGTTACGAAGTATAGAGTTGATTGTTTGGGATTACCTGAGAACAAAATTAAAGAGTCAAGATATTGAGAGGTTTGCCTTCCAGTTTGAAAATATGTGGAAAATTGTTCCTTGTATGGATTACTACTGGAAATGTAGATTCATGATTTTAATAAAAATGCAAAATTTGAAGTCATAGAATTATTAGTAAAAGTGATCAACATATTATAATTCAATTAATTAACGTTGGTGGGGCTTCATATGTCTGTTCGTTTGTTTACGCTTAAAATTTCAAATATTTAAGAATGAGATTATGGTTGGAGCATGTGTATTCTATTATTCACCCTTGGCTGCTTCTAGGAAATTTTAGTTTTATCAGCATTGCTAATGAAACGTTAGGTGGCAATAGGGTACTATTCAACAAGATGATGAAGACTAAAAATTTTTTAGTTAAAGTAGGGATAAGAGAAGAGAGTATAGGAGGGATTCCAATATTCATGATGGCCTGATCCAGGAAATAATATCCTCTCATATAGATAGGGTATTTACTAGTATGCTATAGAGTCAAAAGTTTAATGGATCAGAAATAAAATATCTTCTGCTTAGTTGCAACAGTCGTTGCCCGATCTTGATTAGAATGTGTCAAAAAGAAGATGAAGTGTTTAAAAATGTAAAATACATGAATCATTAGATGGTATATGATGACTATGAACAAGTATTTGATAATGCTTGGAGATTAGAAGTCAAAGGACGACCTCTGTATTAGTTATGCTACAAATTAAAGTACTTGAAAGAATGCCTTTAAGGAGTGGAGTAGAAACAAAAATGGTACCAAGAAAGAAATTGAACATCTTAGATCTGAATGTATAATATTACAAAAAAATTGGAAACTTAGCATTCTACCAAGGATGCGGTGAACCTTAAGATTCTAACAAAGAAATTTCAAGCTGCCCTATATCAAGAGTACTTAGGTACAAAGCAGAAATCCAAATGTGAGTGGTTCCTATATGGAGATGAGGCTTTAGTATCATTTTATGCTAAAATGATGAGCATAAGAAGTATGAATAACTAGGGCAGTGACATAGGAGTGGATGAGACAATTTGTATCGATGAAACAAATTTTGAGACGTGGTGAAATATTATGAAATGCTATTCAACCAAACTCATGAATAAAATTCCTTCTTGAACATAACATGCAAATATGTTGTTTTCGAATATGGGAATTTTCTTCGTAATGACTCAATTGAGGAAGAGGAGGTTAAAGAAGCTATTTTCTCAGTTAAGGACTGCACACCTCGGGATCGGGCTCGGTTCAATTCTATATTTTTAAAATTCACTAGAATTCATTGAAGTATGATTTGGTCAATGTAGCTTGGGTTGTGTTCAATAAAGTAAAAATATTGAAGGCGTGTAACCTTACAGTTGTCGACTTAATCACCAAAGGTCCCAATGC
This sequence comes from Allium fistulosum, assembly GCA_030737815.1. Lineage (NCBI taxonomy): Eukaryota > Viridiplantae > Streptophyta > Magnoliopsida > Asparagales > Amaryllidaceae > Allium > Allium fistulosum. The sequence continues at coordinate 1,410,558,789 of CM060903.1, forward strand.
ATAATCAATTCAAGAGTATAGATTAGTTTCTTGCTACAATATACTGTTATACAAGGTTATAACTAAAGTTCTTTGTAATAGGATGAAATAGTTCATGGATCAGCTCATCTCAGAGAATTGATGCATTTTTGTTTAAGGGAGATGTTAACTAATAAATTCATCAACCCTAAAAGTATGTGGAATGTAGAGCAACTTCGAAGAAGTCCTTCACTAACATATGGTTCAATTATTTAAATAATGTGGACTGCCCATCATGCATATTCCATTTAATTTAAATTGATGTGGACTATCCACGTCACATTTCATAGTTTTCCTAGGATGACTATGAACCTTTTATTAACCTCACAGAGACTATCCATCTCTGGCCCGATGTAGACTATCCATCTCACATCCTATAGTTTTCCTAGAATGACCATGAACCCATCACTTGGCATTTTAACTCATGTTACCCACTTGTCTCTATTTAACCCACGTTACCCACATGTTTCTCTTTAATCCATGTTACCTACATGTTTCTCTTTAAGCCGTACTACACACATGTTTAACCTATATCTACCGGTGTCCCCAATTAGGTTATTTCCCCTTGTAATTTACATTTCAAAGTGACATACATTAGTATCCCTAATGTTCCATGTCGAAGTTTATACTCATTGGTATCCCCAATGATGGTGTCGGAGTCATAATTTAAGGTAACATTGGTATTCCTAAGAATTTAAAGTCAAAACATATAGCATATGTCGCCATTCATTATTTTAGGATAGAACAACATTGAAGTCCATATTTTAAAACAGCATTGGTATCCCTAATGACGTCGTCACAATAAAAAAACATAAGGCTCTCCGCCCTTAATGAAGATAGGCGACATTCATGACGCGCTATGCCTCATCAACCCTCTGCCTAAGGTAAAAACAAACTTAAATCCTTTTAAGTATAAAAATATGTCGATGATAATGTTGTTGGATATCATAAATTATAGAATATCCACCTATTAAAACAAAGCTTTAACTTTTATAAGTTAGATGGCTAACCGCCAAAGACATAGGGTCTTCGACCCTCTTAAAACATTAGTTACTTCATTTCTTTAAAACGTTTCTGATTTTCGCCGAAGTGGGTCTTTTCAACGCTAAAGAAAGAATTGCGGAATTATTGCCAAATAACATAAGGTCATCGACTTTATTGAATAGCAATGACAAGGACCTCGTTGCCCTTTAAAATATTTTAATAATCTCACTTCGGCTATTATGCCGCCAAACGCACATATATGCATATAGAGGGTCGAAGTCGTAACAATGAACTGTGAAGATATTAAAATTTATGGTATGTGGCGTCATTTTAAAACGTAAGCGAAGAGACGTCTTTAACCTTGATGAATAACAAAGATACGATACCGCCTATGATTGGTTGCCGACGATGTCGACTTCGATGTTGTAGGAATCATTTCATAACTAACCTAACAAGTTGCCCTATGCTTCCCACCTCGTCGACGTCATTACTTACAAAGATGGTGAGGTTTCAATTGTGTCATTATTATAGATACGAGGAGATAATAGGCGTGTGGCATCAATGTAATTAATCAAAAAAACTGATTTCTTACCAATTAAAGTAATTGCTTTTTACCAAATCCAATTTCTTATCCAATTCCCATTGATTAAAAACAACTTTTAACATTTCCTTTTAAAAAAACTGCAATATAAGATTTACAAGTCCCAAAACGTTTATCAAACTTAATTAATTAATATCCATAATTAAATAACATTTAAAATGCTTATCTAGCATAATATATTCATAATAAATCAAAATTACTTGGGAAAAATCCCAAAAATTCATAGAAAATACAGAATATCCTTCTCTTTAACATATAAAATTTCGAAGTCAGAAACCATATTTGCTGCCCGGTCTCCAAACGCAGCTATATTGAACTGATTGCACAAGATAGATTCGACTATTATCCAGTTCGATGACCACAGAGCAATGGTTGTGGGACCTGGAAGTAAAGTACAGATGGTTATATAAAGTCAGAATTGGATGGAATTGGTAGAAAAATAATGTAGTACGCTTGAGATATGGGATATATCCTAGTCAAATCAAAGGGATCGGTATGGTTTGGCAACTAGGAAGGGATCGGCATGGTTGAGCAATGAGGGATCGGTGTAGTTGAATGATGATGGATTGGCATAGTTGAACAAGAAAGGAGTTGACATGGTTTGTTGACTTGGCTAGGCATAATTTAGCTCATAAAGGAGGGTTCCGCATAGATGATTGAAATGGATCGACATAGCTGCATAAAGGAGGGATTGGCTTATTTTGAATAAGATTGTTCGGCATATTCTGTGAAGAGAGGGATTAACATGATATATTGGAAAATACGGTTTGACAAGCTTCGTTGAATATGGGTCGACATCCAACCTATTAGAGGGATCGGCAGAAAACAATAACATAAACAATCTTAAATCAAAGATCATGCAATAACTCGAGCTCTATTAATCCAAATGACTTGAAAATTAGAGATTAAACCTATTAAAGCATGCAGAAGCACCATAGGGTTCTCTGCACAAAAATCGAATATTAAAGGGATCGGTATTGATCCCTCTTCGTGAGGATTTGGGCCTAGCGACCCCTCTGGTGGGCCCGTGTAGGTTAGAAGGTCCTGTAGCCGAAGTTTCAGAAAGATTGGTGGTCGTCTTCACCTATAAATACTGGCCTGAGAGGTCATTCTGAGGATTTTTACGCTGCTGGTTACTTTAGTCTTTATTGTAATCAAGTTTTTCATATTCCTTGCTGCTGTGATAAGTTTATTAAATAATCAATAAAGATAATCTTCAAAGTGGACGTAGGCATACAACACCGAACCACTATAAATTTCCATGTTCTTGATTATTACTTTTATTTGTCTATTAGTTTATTTTATTCCTCAATTTTAATTTTACTTTCTTCATTTACTTCTCTACATAAATCTACTCTTGGGTGTTTGTGACCAATCTGGTTGTAAACATTTTGGTGCTTTCACTGAGAACCTTGATTCTCGGCTTACTAGGATCCTCTTTGTTGCTAGTGGATTAGGCAAATCCCCCAAAGGAGATCTGTAGTTATCTTCATAAAGTTGCTTACACTACTCAGATTTGTTGAAATCTAAGTAAGGAGATTGATAATGGTGAGACATACTAGATCTACTTCTCAGAATGTTAATGGAAATGAGACTACAAGCATTTAGCAAGGAGACCAAAGCAATCAGCCTACGAATTTGAATGCTGAACTGGTTGAAGTTCAGAATCCTACTGATTCTATAACTAGAGTTGAATTTCATAATCTAATGAAAGAGTTGATGGAAAGCCGTCGACATCTAATTCAACAAATTAAGACTAAAATTAACCTGATGAACCAGATTACTCAGCAGTAGCGTGGGAAAGCCAGGAGGGATCCCACTTCTTACTCGACATCAGAAAGATCAAGCTCATCGGATGAATATCACTGGCGTAGGCATCGCAGAGTTGAAGGAGATCGCATAGAAACTTCAAAGCGTCGCTTGGCAGACCATCATGGTCTGCCACAACCGATCGGTGTCGATCCCTTCCTAAGGATCGGTACCGATCCCTCCTCCAGAGGAGTGATTCCCCCTTGCACTTGGGGAATCGTGCTGGAGTTATTCCCAAAGGCTTGGATGGTGGTGTTCGATTGAATGCTGACTAGGTAGCCCTTGGGGATGATGATGAGATAAATGTTCAAGATGTGCATTAAGAAGGTGGTGAACCAAGAAGGCGTGAAACAGCCCATAGACATCGACCAGACCATTCACGTGAGGTGGAGCATGACCACCACTTGGCACCACCCATCAAGACGTCGGACTTATCAACAATGGTCAGACAGTTGGTAAGAGAGAACCAAGGCTTGACTAACGATGACTAGGGAATTTTAAGAAGTCATACCCCGTTTACTGATAATGTTTTGCACGCAGAATATCCAAGAACGTTCAACATGCCATCAATGCCTGCCTACAAGGGAAAAACCGACCGCATGCAGCATATTATGAGATATGAATGGCTGATGGATTCTATGAGAGCCAATGATGTGACCAAGTGCAGATGCTTTCCCATATCCCTTTTTGATATAACAACGATGTGGTTCAAGAGCCTAACCACGCGATCAATTTCTAGATTCGATGAGCTGGTAACCAAGTTTGTGGAGTAATTTCGAATGCACGCGACTAGTCCTAAAGACGTGATGTCCCTTTCCAGCGTGATCCAATCTCCAGGGGAATCGTTGAAAGATTATTTGGAGAGATTTCATACAACTGCCATGGAGGTCAGTAATCCAAATGATCACGCAATACTTATGGTCGTGATGAGAGGGATTGATCCGAAATCCGAGTTTGGCGATTGGCTGGTTGGTAAATCGCCTGCCACGTTGGAGCGCTTTTATTCAAAGGCAACTCACTTTCTAAGAAAGGAGGAAGCCAGGTCCTCTAAGAAAAAGAAAGTTGCGAGACTGAGTGGAGAAGTAGTACAGAGTAAAATTGCAATAAAACAGTCTGATGACAGTTTTAGGAAAATCCAGGTGAACATTCATAATAAGCCGAATTAGCAAAAGAGTGATGTAGATAGGAATTGAGAGTGAAAGAGGGATTCTGGGAGACTAAAGCCTAGGATTCCAATGTATAAAAACTACACGCCACTAAACATGTCCTTGGAGAATATCTATCTATCTACTTGCAATACCATGCAATACAGGAAACCGCCTCTAAAGGAATCAAAAGAGAAGCAGAAGAAGACCGGGAAATATTGTCGGTTTCATGAGTATTATGGGCACAATACAAATGAATGCATGCATCTCCAGGATGTTATAGAAAAGCTAATTTGGGAAAGAAAATTGCAACAGTTTGTGAAAACCCCGCAGGATGGTAGACATGGGACATCTGACCTCAATCGGGGACAAGCTCCGCGTAGGGTTGAGGAGCCTGCACGGACCGGTGGAAGATTGGTGATAAATATGATAGTTAGAGGACCGCACCCGGTATATAGGAGTTGGCAAGAGATGGAGCGCTATGCTAGCGCGATTAGGCATGTAGATTTTGAATGCTGTTCGAATACGGAAGATGGAGCTCATGCAAAATAGCAATGCACAATAGCGGATGATATTGTGTTTAAGAACAGGTATGCAGACAAATTAGAGGCTCCAACAATTGACCCGATGGTTCATTTCAGCTATGATTGGTCCTGCATTGGTGAGAAGGATTTTGATTGATTGTGTAAGTTTGGTAAATATAATCTTTAGAAAAGGTATATTATCATATTAGAATGGAAGCCAAAGATTAAAAACCATCTAAAGCTTGTATTCATGGTTTTAATGGCGTTGCGACCGAAGCTGTTGGTTATGTGGAATTACCTGTTGAATTGAGAGATGGTGAATGAAGGAGACTGTGAATCTTACCATTTATTGTTTTGGATGTTGACTTTAACGTACAATGTTTTTCTGGGCCAATAGGCCCTGGCTGAATTCCGGGCAGCTCTTGCCCCATGGTGTTTAACTTTGAAGTTTCGACAAATAATGGTGTAGGAGTTGTTCATGGCGATCAGGCGAATGGACGTGATTGTTAAATAGCTGAGTTGAGGAAACCTCAACACAAAGAAAAAGGAAAGGTTATGGACAAGATTGTCTACATCCAAGCTACCAAAGATTGACAACCAGCCCCTGAGCCTTAGCTCGGGCGCCATAGTCAGTTCTGTAGAGAAAAAGATCCGAGAGATGACGAAGAGGAGCCCAATGAGACCAAGGCTGCATCGGCTGAGCTGACGATTGATATCACGGTCAGCCACGACACCCCATCACGAGTCCTGAAGATTGGGTCACAGCTCAACCCCCCGATGATGAAAGAACTTGCTAGTTTTCTCCGAGCGAATCTTGATGTATTCGCTTGGACTCACTCAGACATGTGTGGAATCTTACCTACCATTATGAGCCATGCATTGAATATTGACCCGAAGTATGTTCCGGTAAAGCAGAAAAGACATGGCATGGATCCGAAGAGATCTGCCGCTCTTAAAGAGGAGGTAGATAAACTAAACATCAATGGGTTTATCTACGACGCCCTCTACCCTGAATGGATATCTAATGCTATACTTGTGAAGAAAGCAAATGGGAAATGGAGAACGTGCAAAGATTACTCAGATTAGAACAAAGCGTGTCCGGAAGACAGTTTTCCCCTTCCAAGGATCGATCAGCTTGTTGATTCAATCGCAGGACATGAATTGCTATCTTTTATGGATGCATACTCGAGATATAACCAAATCCCGATGCATATTCCCGATCAGGAGAACACCAGTTTTATTATGGATGTTGGGCTATACTGTTACGTGGTAATGCCGTTTGGATTGAAGAATGCTGGAGCAACTTATCAGCGCTTTGTTAACGGGATTTTTAAAGATCAAATTGGAAATACAATGGAAGTGTATGTGGATGATATGCTAGTGAAGTCACGATGATCAAGCGACCACATTAGGGACTTGGCAGAAATGTTTGACATCCTCTGATATTAAAAGATAAAAATCAACCCTTTGAAGTGTTCATTTGGTGTTGCATCAGGAAAATTCTTGGGCTTTATTGTCAATGCTCGTGGAATAGAAGCTAATCCCAAGAAGATTAAGGCTATCCGTGATATCCAAGCACCGAGAACTATTAAACAAGTGCAGAGTTTAAATGGGAAGGTTACTGCCTTAAGTCGATTTATCTCAAGAGCTAATGACAAATGTATTCCTTTCTTCGATTTGGTTAGAAAAGAGAAAAGAAACTTTGAATGGACGCAAGATTGTAAAGATCATTTCAAGCTTTGGTGAATCATTTGGAGAGACCCCATATCTTGTCTAAGCCGGTGGACCATGAGGAGTTGTACATTTATTTGGCTGTATGGGCACACTCTATAAGCGCTACATTGCTTTGTGAGGAGAATCGGATCCAAGGGCGGTGTATTACGTCAGCAAACGATTAACGGGAGCTGAATGGAACTACCCAAAAATAGAGAAATTGGCATAATGCTTACGAATTGCATCATAGAAGATTCGTCCATACTTTTAGGCACATCCAATCAATGTTTTCACCGACCAGCCATTATGACAGGTCCTATAGCAACCGAGACGTCTGGAAGGTTACTTAAATGGAACATTAAGCTCAGCCAATTCGACATTACTTACCTCCCTCGAAGATCTATCCATCGTCAAGCATTGGCGGACTTTATAGCAGAGTTTACTGTGCAAGATGATCTTCTAGAAGGTAGCAAAATCCCTATTGTACGATGGAAATTGTATACTGATAGAGCATCTAATGTCAGTGTTCTGGAGCTGGGATTGTGCTTGTAACCCCTAAAAACTGGTCAATTTGTTATGATTTGAAGCTTGATTACACAACAAAAAACAAAGCTGAGTATGACGCTTTGATTGCTGGACTTAAACTCACTAGAGAACTTGGAGTTAAATCTCTTGAAATGTTTTGCGATTCGTAGTTGGTGTGTATCAAGTTAGGGGAGACTATCATACTAAGGGACAATGGCTTACCCCATACCTTACCCAAGTTCAGGAGTTGTTGACAGAATTTGAATACTATGACATTTCACATATTCCACGCGATCAAAATAGAAAGGTTGATTCGTTGGCAAAGTTGGCTAGTACCGGCGATGCATAGCTGATGGGCTTGGTTCCAGTCGAAGTATTAAATACCTCAAGTATAAATATGATGGAAATCGATCAAACACTAGAAGTAGAATCTGAAAGGGAGTCGTGGATGACTCCAATCAAAGACTATTTACTGCATGGAGTCTTACCCGACAAAAGAAATGAAAAGCGACAAGTCCTTCGCAATGCTTCACGGTATATTATGCAAGAAGGAATTATGTACAGGAAAGGCTTCACAGTCCCTCTACTCCAGTGTATTACTCATGATGAGATAAAGCGTGTTCTAAAAGAAGTTCATGAAGGAGAATGTGGTGATCACACGGGGGGGAAAACTCTGGCAAAGAAAATACTCCATGACGGGTATTATTGGCCAACCGCTGGACGCCGCTGAATATGTAAGGCAATTTGATAAATTCTAGATGTATGCAAAAGTCCCAAGAGCTCCACCAACAGAATTCACGCAAATGGTCGGCCCATGGTCATTCGCTATATGGGGTATAGACGTTATCGGTTCTTTACCAATCTCTAAAGGAGGCGTGAAGTACGCTGTCATTGTAGTTGATTACTTCACCAAATGGGCCGAGGCAGAACCTTTAGCCACAACCACAACCAAGAAAGTAATCAAATTTATTGTCCGAAACATTGTATGTCTGAAACTCCATTCTCCCTTGCCTATGGTTCCGAAGTCGTTATTCCTGTTGAACTCGAAGTCCCTTCTCATCGAGTGACTTACTATGATCCCAAAACAAATAAAGATCTCCACTTGGAATATCTGGACTTTATAGATGAGAAACATGAAAAAGCCGATCTGAGGGCGGCTGCACCTCGGCATCGAGTCGCCTAGTATTACAACACTAAAGTTCGACCAAGAACCTTCGAAATTGGTGATCTCATCCTGAAACGGGTTTTTGCTACCCCATCGCACATGAATCCAATCTGGGAAGGACCATATGTCATTGAACAAAGGCTTGGAGAAGGAACTTCCAAGCTAGCGACTGTTGAGGCATTACACTTCCAAGGGCATGGAATAGCGAACATTTACAACGCTATTTCACTTAGTTTATTTCCTTTACGTTTCAGTTGTATTTACTTTTAGAATTTGCTCTAGCATTTGATTTTCCGAATGTGTAATAAGACGGTTTATGTTATTCCTTTCCGTTTATTGAATAAAGTTTCAGGCTTCCTCTGTATTTATGTTTGCTATTGCACTGTATGCTAATTACGTAGCGAAACTAATTGATGTCGATATGTGTGAACAGGCTCCTAGAGTTTGAAATCAATCAATCATGCTAACTCCCACTGGGATCAAACAAGGTGAGCTCAATCAACTTGTTCGTTTAACAACTCTTATTCATAATCCAAAGGACGAGATGCATAATAAGGAGTACATATGGCCGACAATCTGATGATCGAATAATTCATACCCAACTATAGAATTTGGATAGAATCAGAGCAACCGTGATATGACCGATCACTCACTAAATCAATCCCCAAATGCTAGGAAGCAAATTAATCGATTAAAAAGAGTATGATCCGATTGCTCTCCAAAATAAATCTAAGTCCCCAGAGTGCGGACTGGAGTATAAATATAAATCGGGTGTGAACCGACCACCCGCAAGATAACTCTAAGTCCCCACAGCACGGACTGGAGTATAAATGTAAATCGGGCGTGAATCGACCAATCATAAGACAACTCTGAGTCCCCAGAGCGCGAACTAGAGTATAAACATGGACTGGGTACGAATTAACACCCCATCAACTAAAGCTTATCCCTGGAGTGTGGATACAAACATGAATAAATAGATGAGTGGAGTTAAACCGTTCTCTATTCCATAAACTCCAGCCTGAAATCGACGAGAGGAGTACAAAATCGCTAAGGATGGAATTCGACCATCTAACACATGGCGCCACCAAATCAAAATTGGGGGTAGGAGTATAGTAGGACAAAAACCACTGAATCTGATAGCATAACACTAAGGCCAGAACCTAGTGATTGACACGACTGGAGGCCACGACCACTTTGAGGCCTTGGGACAGAGTTGGTGGATCGTTAACAGAATTTATGAACAACGAATTACAAGTACATTGAATGAAATGTAATAGTTTAGTTACTAAAATAAAATTCACACGAAAGCTGAACAGAAAACAAAAAACTTTTATTTACATTATAGGTTTCAAGATCTTAGTACAAGTTATTCCAAATAATCGAGATTCATACCTGTACAACCATAACTAGTGAAAGAAAAGACTGTGCAAACTACATACATTGAGCCGAAGCAGTAGCTATATCTTTGACTTCCTTTCTTTTTTGGATTTTTCAAGAGTAGAGCCACTTGTGCTTCTCTTTATGGATCCTTTACCGCCTTTAGCAGGAGAGCTTGCAGAGCTAAGAGGAAGTTCATCGGGAATTGACCCACTAGGTGGAATAATTTGTAGTGGCATAAGATGAGGATCATCAATGTCCACCTTGGTGGGTTCAGTTTTTATTTTTCTTTTCAGCAACTCCTCCTTTCCAGTCTACTCTTTCAAGATAATCTTGGTGGTGTGTTCGGAGGCAACAATAATCATTACATCGTCAGAATCGTCTGCTAGAAGCGGCTCTTCGGCCTTGTCGTCATCAATAGCCCCGATGACTTGAGCATCGAGCCCCGGTACATCAACAGTTGTCGGATCCTCAACCATTTTCTCATGTTACTCTTCAGCAGCACCACTTTTAGGAGTTTGACTAGGGCCTGGAAGACCTATAAAAAAAATTTAAAACAGGGAGATTAGCTCAAAACCATTGTGCGTGAAGAACAAAACTTTTCATATGCTGAGGAGTAAAATGCGATACCCGCATCCAGTTGACTTTCTGTGGTTGCTGGGGTACCTCCTTCTAGAATAGAGGATAACATCTTGGATTGGTAGCCGGGCTTGTCTGGATCGTAGCCCAAATCCTGCTTGGGTCAAGGGAGGTTGATGTTCTGGATGCTTAGGATGAAGAGGGACCCTTAGGATCGGCCCTTAAAGATCCTGCAATATGTTCTTCTTTCTTGGTAGGTGCAGAAACGTTGAAGTATCGGAGTTTTGCGACAACCAAATCCAAGGGTTCTTTTCCACGAAGAATATCCTGCACTAACTCTTCTTTGTTGAGCTCACCTCCATCCATTTCTCTCTTTTTCATCTCGACAACATGCTCCCAAGCTTCAGAAAGTGATTTGAGGTAACCCTCGCTAAGAAAACTTAAGTCACGGTGGATGAGGACTTTTGCATTATACTTGACGATCAACGGATCAAACAAGTCCTTTATCTCATTCCTACTGGACTTTTTAGAGGCCTCCACTTGGGATTCAACTTGTTTAATCATTTATTTATAGCCCTTTTCTAGAGCTTCCTCTTTAAGAGCTTCGATTTTAGCAAATTGTTCGTTGAGTTTAGCTTTTAGGCTCATGGCCTCAACAACTTCCTCACAATACTTCAGCGATTCTTCATGGGCTTCGATTTTCTCCTCGCTTTCCTTTTTGAAAAGTTCTTCGAGTTCCTAGACGTGATGAGCCAGAGTGCATTTTTCATTTTGCAAGGAGTCTTTTTCTAGAGCAAGTGCCCCACTGCGATGAAAGGCTGCGTCGAGTTCCTTTTTATGAGAAATTTCCAAACGGCTCATCGCCACTGCCATTTCCTTAGCGTTTTTCTCTTCTTCAGCAAGTTGTGTTTTCAACTCTAACAATTAGGAATCCTAATGTTTAATTATGTCCTTATCGTGTATAGATTCAAACTTGAGGAAGTCTATCTCATGTTGTCGCTCAATGGATACTTTGGAGACTTTTTCTGCCTAGTATAGGAACGATTCGTGTTGCACGAACATATCGTTAACGCAAGCAAGAGAACTCTCTTTAGTGTGCCTCGGAATTACATAAATGGAAGGAAGGAATTTAAGCCCATCAAAGAAATTTTTGGAAAAGTAGCCTTAAGCTCGGCCAACATCTCTTTTGTAGAAACATCGAGAGCAATAGCCGACAAAGGCAGATTAGAAGTAGTAATTGGTTATTTTCTTGATCGACGTTCGTGAGATTGTTTAGAGCTCGAGGAGCCGGAATGCTGCTCGTGAAATGAGGCGATATGAGGGTTGCGGTAAGAAGGTTGGTCTCCACTGTGAGCAGGAAAGTTAGACTATTCTCCTTGGCATGACGTTTGGGACTGGGATTTGCATTTAGAAGAAGAAGATTCCCTTAAGTGATAGCTTTTATCCCATCCTCGTCTGTCTCCGTGCGTCGGTCAGACTCCAAATCTCGGCTAGATTGATAATATGATAAAGAACTTCTTAAGCGATCAAAGGCTCTGGACTGAGATATAGCACCTATAAAGACCAAATGAGAGCATACTAGTAATTGTTGCATGAAAGATTAACAAAAAATGTGTAGTGAAGTGCATGTAGTTGTGAGTGTCCTAGTGTTTCCCTCCAACAGACTAGTGGCTGTAGCCTTGCTCATCGACGTTTTCTCTCCTTTATCTGAAGGTCGAATGCCTTTACCACTCCTAGTAGGAGAATTGAGTCCTTCAATGTTGATATTCGGAAAGTCGTAGGTCATGATGTCATTCAGAATTTGAAGATTTGAAAATCCCTTGAGTGAACTTTCCATGTGATGATAAGATGGTTCCTCTTCAATAGGAGTAATAACGAACTCTTGATCTGCGATGGTTTTTCTTCTACGAAGCTTGTACATTAGCCTTTTCTTTCTTTTAGTGGGTGTTCGGGATTGTGCGCCTTACGATGGTTCGACCATTGGCACTTTCCCCGGACCTGCATCAACATCTCCTGGCTTATCGGCCTCAGAATCCTTGATCTCACCCTCTTCAGTGTCGTCCCGAGTCCCCCCGGCAAGGGGCACAACGGGATTAATAATATCCCTTCTTTGTTCTGCAACATTCCTCAGCAATGCTGCACTTCCGGGGAGCCCGATACTATGGCCATCCTCCAACAGCCCAAACAAGGAGAGTAAATCATCAGTTACAAGAAGTTTGATGTCCCTGTTCTCAACAGGGGTAGCGAGAATGGGAGCGACAGCTCTTGAAAAATCGGCGCCTTCGGGACATGGGCGAACACCTGAAAGAACTCCAGATATTAGTAGAGTCAAAGGAAAAGTTATGACTTGGATTAGTGAACTTGAGAAAGAAGTGAAGGTAACACTTACGTCCTTCTAACCATCGCCTCATAAAGCCGGGAGGGCATCGCACACAAAACCATGCATGCTTAAACAAAGAAAGTTTGTTCCAAGCGCCTGTCAAAACTTGGTAACTCGACGAGGGTTCAAGAAAAACATAAGAAGGGCTTCTCGATCGGCGTTTGAAGTTGTAAATAAATCTTATATCTTCGAGAGTAGGTGGACGAAATAAAACACTCATGAATGGCAAGAAGGTTCCATGTATAAAAGCATATCTATTTGGATGAAGTTAAGTGGGGGCTATCCCAAGGTCTCTCAGCATTTCTCAGATAAACGAGCTAAAGGGCGGTATGCATCCGGCCCAACACATAAATTATTGCATGTCGTATACCCTACTGGGGACAAGTGAGGTGTATCATTTCTTAAAGGAACCAAGACATCCCTAAACGGAATTCCATAAAAAGAACATAGCCAGTGGAGAGCAGCCTCGTAATTTCTGGAAGCCTCTGAGTCCACTGGGTTACCTAGAAGAATAGCACCCTCTACAGCATCAGGAACGGGGCTTATGTTCTCCACCAGAAGGATCGGAATATCTGAGAAAAGATCGGCCGATGGGCTAGAAACTTCTGTTTGTTCCATATGATGGCTGGGAGAAAGCCTACCGGATATAATTACAGAACTTGACTTTGCTTCAGAACCAATGTGTTGCATTGTCGGGTCAAAAGACATATTAGCTGAATGCTTCGAGCGTTTGGAATCTATATTAGCTATACTCAGTAGATAATCGAGATTAGAAAAGATAACCTGTTCCCCCTGTGCTAAGTGTGAACTAGTGTAGTGCAGTATATAATAGATATAAATAGTTAGAAATTAGAAGAACAAAATAAAACGACGAGACTCGGAAGTTTGACCAGAGAGACCGTCATCGCTGACCGTCTCAACTGGCAAGAAGATTGATCGGTTATGAAAGCTTTGGGATCGACTATCGGCATATCGAAGTGTGAAGTTTATCGGTTAAGTTCATTTGCAATTTTTTAGTCCATATTGAAAGTTCCGGGAATTTGATTGCTCAATCTCAAGTTCAACAGTGGATATGCATGTTATTTTATTCATCATCGTCACATATCCAAGGTCATTAAGGAAAATTAATAGTGATTGTTCAAACAAATCAAGTTAGGTTAGTTTACAAGTTCAAGAAGCCAATTTATGACCCCATGTCGATCCCATAGAGTACACCGATCCCTATCCAAAAAACCTTATACCAAACCCTTGTTTCAACCAAGGAATACTGATCCTCATTCCACTACCATAACTGATCCCTTAACATGACGTCCTCAACCGATCCCTCTCCTCAAATAATACCAACCGAACCCTATGGATAGGCCGACCCATCTCCTATAGCGTCGCCACCGAACCTTCACTCCTCAAACTACCGACCCCTTCAAACGAAACCTATCAAGCCAATCCCTCACCTAGTTTCAATAAGACCAACGTCTCACTTCTAAACCCAATACCACCGATCCCTGCCTTTGCACTATTTTGATATTCTGACCTCTTCCCTTTTCTTGCCTATAGCCTTCCATCCATCGAAATCCCTCGTCGAACCCTCGCCTTTCTTCTACTTCTCTTCTCTCATCTCCTAACTCAATCTATCAAACCATTTACCTAATGATCATTAATCCCTCAAAAATCGCTCTCCATCACGACCTCGAACACTCACCAACTACTTAGAGATCCAGGATCTAACTGTATGATTAAAAGGCATGTTTCAAAAATTAGCCATATGAATGTTCGAATTAGAGTGGAGGAAAATGTTTGTATATATGTGAATTCGAAGGTAAGGCAAAGTGAATTTGCAGAGGGATGGAAACTAAGAGGATTCAAGTATGAGTAGAAGCAGGTTCTGTTTGGGTTCGTGAGTAAGAGCAAGGGTTCAGAGCTTTGAGCAAAAACTAAGGAAACGATGTAAGTGAAGAAGAAGGGAAGAAGGTGCACTGCTTTATATATGTGGGTTAAGGGTTCAGCCCAGAGTTCAAGGCTAAAATTGAGGAAAAAGGGATCGGCATAGGAGCTTGCCAATCCTTATTTTCATGACTAGAAAGGGGGATCGGCATAATGCATACCGACCCCCATAGATTCATGAAAAATAATATATATATATATATATATATATATATATAAGAAGAAGAAAGGTATGGTTGTAAGGATTGGGCTATGAGCATGAACATACAAAATATTATAGAAATGGGCAACGACCTGTAAGTGTTTGAACATGTCCGGGAGCCGATAGCAAAAACGTGTATGTCAATGTGCATGTAAATGATTTAAAAGTTCGATTTTTTTAAATCAATAGAAATTGAAATCAAACCTGAAACCTTCAAATTTAGGGCTGGACCAAACAACAAAAGCTAACAAGTCTCGCAGAACCGGACTTATATATATTGACAAAATATGGCACTGGATTTATATTATTGGAAATCGTCCAAGCGTCCTGGCAATCAATGAAAAATTCAACGCCTTGGGAAAACGATTCGGCAAAGGAATAGCAATCACTCAGGAAGCTAGATGAACCACTTTTCGACAATTCAGACTTATTTCGATTCAACGCACGTCATGTTACTCACAAGACATACTTTGAGGGGCAAGTGTTACCTAGTATCCTAACCCAGCTATATTGAACTGATTGCACATGATAGATTCGACTGTTTTCCAGTTTGATGACCAGATAGCAATGGTTGTGGGACCCGGAAGTAAAGTACAGATGGTTATATAAAGCTAGAATTGGTTGGAATTGGTAGATAAATAATGCAGGATGCTTGAGACATGGGATATAGCTTAGTCAAATAAAGGGATCGGTATGGTTTAGCAACTAGGAAGGGATCGGCATGGTTGAGCAACGAGGGATCGGCGTAGTTGAATGAGGATGGATCGGCATGGTTGAACAAGAAAGGGGTCGGCATGGTTTGTTGACTTGGCTAGGAATACTTTAGCTAATAAAGGAGGGCTTGGCAAAGATGATTAAAATGGATCGACATAGCAGCATAAAGGAGGGATCAGCCTATTTTGAATAAGATGGTTCGCATATTCTGTGAAAGAGAGGGATCGACATGCTATTGTAACAACCCGAACTCCAATGGGTCCGGATTTTTCGCAAAATGCTAAAACCCAAGCCCACTGAAACCCGAGTTAGGAGTTTGGTATCCTGCAAATAGGCAAAGATAAATATATCAGAGCTCAATTATCTATCTCACAGCGGAATTGATTAAAATATAATAGTAAGTAAATACTCACCCAAATAATGACACTTCCCTAGCAAGTGTCACATAGCTGAGAAGTCTCTGCCATCTACCTAACCTGTGTGATGTTATGAGGAGGGGGTCAGAACAAAAGTTCTGGTGAATTGAAAAGTTATATACTTCTAGGGTTAATTCTACATATATTGTTTTATTTCCATTTACTCTTATATTAGGTTCATTAGGTTACAATATTATCACCTCTATTCGTGAACCGTGCCAATCTACTCCATAGTAGATAAAAATATAATAACTAATATATACATATATGTAGCTATATGCCAAATGGCCATATTGGTCCAAGGTACCACCCAAGGTAACTTCCGTATCCTCCTCGAAAAGAGCTCCATCGTCTAGCTTCGAGAGTGTTCCGTAACTACATATGTAAAGGACCGCTTCGTAAGGCCTATAATACAGATGCTTCACTACTTACTACGAAAACGTAAATCGCGTCCGCACTATTTTATGCCAGTGCTCGGACATCCACAATGTACCACCCAGTGCGTACATTGAGGACTACGTAATCGTTCTGTCTACTATCTGAATCCCGCCATACAAGGTCTACCTTGTATGGAACTCAATCGGGGATTTTCTATATCTGTAAAGGACCGCTTCATTAGGCCTACAATACAGATATTCTAGTTGGTCTGTCCCTTTCTCATCGTGGCTATGGCCCCACGTAGCCATCCCTCAACTAATCGAAAGACTTCTAAAGAATTAAGTGGTCGTGCCCTACAGCAAACAATCTAACATCCAATTGGCGGTGCCCCTCCATCCAATGTCTCGATAGTGAAAGAATCATTGGCCTATTGGTTTAACTCTAGTCTTTCCCAAAATCGCTCTTGGTCTTGATGATGGCCGATATCCGCATGCGACTATCCTTAAACTTACTTGCAAGTACTGGACATACGAATACCCTACTCTGAACACCAAGCCCTTCTGACTGCCTACAAAGCTCCACTTCGTTAGGCCTACAATGCAAATGCAGTCAAAGCATACTCTCTTGATGGAACACCTAAAGACTTGCCTCCGGGGATGCAGCTTCGTTAGGCCTACCTAAAGGGCCATCCTAGAGTATCCTCATGTCCCGTTGAAGTCTCATACTTCTTTAAAGCCCAAAAATACTAAGTTGGACATGCTTCTCCATTGCTGAAATCCGTGATGAACTGCTTCGTTAAGCGCTTCATCCTTTAGGCTGCTCCAAACGCATATCGATTCTTTTATTAGACCCTAAGTCTAATCTTTAATTTGCATTCAGTTTGCTTTCTTATTTTGTTGGCTACTTATTTTAATTTAATTAGCATATTCTTGCCCTCGTCTCACTTCTAACTATTGTGAGATAACCATAGGTCTAATAGGGAATGCTGTTAGTATGAGCCACATTCATTATCTTGCTTATTTGACTTAATATTTAAATCCCTAAGTTCAATAAAATAAGCCTCTTTTATTATTTCTGTGGTATTTGATTGTCAACTTAATATAAGTTGTTTAAATAAGCTCCTATCATTATTATCTACTATCATTGCTTACCAATTTATTATAAGTCTCACGATAAGCTTTTCCGTTCTTATTTCATAATTATAACTTATGTTATAATTCTACTCGTAATTATTACTTTTTCTTCTTTTATAGTCCGTTATGTAATTACAAGCGTTTCTTGTCTGCTCTAGTCTGCCTTCTTTTATTATGATATAGAATTTTCTTTAATTCTCTAATATTACATAATTCACTTATCATAATAGTTGCCCGGTTAAATAGCATGCGCGGTAAATGCAGACATAGGCTCCTTAAAAAAAATTTATAGCCTCAAATTCTTAAATTAATAATTTTCTTATTTCAAATCATACTTTAATTTATTGTCCGCTATTTTAGAAAGTAATTCTATTTTATTTAGTTGGTTATGAAAACTATATAATCCATTTCCATATCTTAATATTAGATATACTATAAACAATAATCCGTAACTGCAAGGTATCTCTTTTACTATTTTGGAGTAGTGTAAAATAGAGTGGTTTCTCTATTTTACACTAATTCTCCCTTTTTATTTCTTTTATTCTGGCTATTACGTTTATCGTTATCTTTTAGATATTAAGTTATGGAAATGTATCCTATTTTCTAAACCAACCAATTAATCTAATAATTACTCCCAAATTAACTTTTTCCATTTTAATGCAATTTATTACAGTAATTCTATTCCTCAACCTTTATTATTTTACATCTAATTTCCTTCATTTCAGTTTTCTTAATTATATAATCCATATTCACGTTTAATCTATTCTAATCCATACGCGAAGAAAAAAAGGAGATAGAAGAAACTGACGCTTGCATACAAATCCAAAACATAGAAAAAGATGTAAATAAGGCATAGAAAATAGTGTATAAATATTGGTACTGTAAATAAACTACAAGTTTTCTTATAGTTCAGCCTAATTTAATTAATATGATTAATTACTGAATAAAATTTTCTAAATGGGAATCTAACAATAATATATCTTAAACTTAAATGATATATACATAAATTCACTCACCTGTCGTCCTTAGCTTCGCTTGTGCTCCGCTTGGCTCCACAGTCCTTCTAGATCCCCTTCTTCCAAGGTGTATAATATTTTAATTTAGAAGATCTTCTCCCTAGAAATTATTTTCTTTTTAGGGTTCAGCCTTAGGCCTAGAACCCAAAGAAATATTTTCTAGTTAGGGTTCACCCATGGGCAATGAACCCATGGGAGAAAATCTAATTGTGAGAAGATAGCTAGGCCTAGGGTCCTATTTATATTGGAGCTTGGGGACCACGGACTGTTAGATTCTTGGATTGAACCTGGAGCCACCACGTCACAGGGTCGTTCGGAGTCATAGGATCGAAGAACGTATGGCTCAGATTGCGCAAAAATGAGAAAACACGTCACTGTACGTACCTGGACGAAAATTCGTCCAGGTCGTACGCAATTCGATCGGGCGGTCGACCGCCCTTAACCAGCGGTCGACCGTGCGGTCGACCGTTGCACCTATTTAGTCGACCTTCTGGTCAGCCCATATCCATGTTATATTATTATTTTTTGTTCGGTTACTTATTCTGTTTCGTTCTTAACTTCTTTATATTGGTTCGGTTTTAGACAAATTATATATGGAAACTGACCAGAAAATCGCCCTGGACGCAATGGTACAAGTTCTGGAGCCATATTCTGATAATTCCAAAATTATTTATTTTCATTACTTATCATTATACATTACATTTCAACTATATAAAAATGCGGGGTATTACATTCTCCCACCCTTAGGAAATTTCGTCCCTGAAATTTAACAAGGGCGAAATTTATGTAATCTCTCGCATTAATTACAACCATTTTGTGTACGTCCAATTTTGCAACCATCTGTGCTTTTGTGCAAAAGTGATTTTCAAGAAAAAGTATATGCATGTACATAAATCTCTAAGCGGTACCTCCTATACGAATGCTTTTTATTTTAAAAGTTTACTTTTAAAACATGATGCACACAACCTAAATATACTTGCAATTTCTATATGAATGCAATTTTTCGAAAAATTAAAATATTTTTTCACCCAATTTTCCCACATTCCTATTAAATAGGGGTGTAGTTCAACTAATTTTTTTCGTCCAAATCATAACACACAACTTTTAATATTCGAATTTCAGAAAAATCTAATTTCCTGAATTCAAGTTCTTATGTTGAAAAGAAGACAGAAAACAGAGAAGCTTTATTTTTCACCGATCTTCTTTTTCGTACATCTTTCCCCGTACTTGGAATTTTAGGTTGCTATCCTATAAAAATCCCTTTTTTTTTCTTTTTTTCCAAGCATGGTTTACATAAGAAAATAGCTTTTAAATCTTTAGTTGACGTTTCTATCATCTCTTTAATTTGCTGTTTTTCCTTTTTGTTATTCTTATGTCTGCTCTTACTTTTTTTTTCACGTACTTATGTCCTTATTCTCCATTTGTGAACATCACAAAAATAAAGAGAAAAGCGTCAATACTGATATACTACCATAGAATTTTAAATGCATACATAAGAGTACAATTTTATAAATAAAAAGAGAAAACAAACCCTACTAAAATACGATACTAGATAGATGACATACGTAGGCTAACATAGCCATCATCTCGGGCTAGGAGGCCTATGCCCATGTCCGCCCTGATACAGGAAGGCTCTAATAAGGAAATCCAAACAACTAAGGCGCTCCTCCTACCGCCTAGTGCTCACCTGAACCTCACGCTGAGACCTAGCTAACTCATCTTGTCTCCTAACCACCTCCTGCTGTCCCTGAAGAATCTCTACGTGTTCCCTAGAGAGCCGCTCTTGCCTCTCGGCAAGAGTCCTAAACTGATCCTCGTAGCTCATCGGTGGAGGGGGCTGAGAGGGTCCTGCTCCCTCTCCCCAAGATCCATATCCATGTCCATATCCCTACGTACTCCGCATCGTGGGCTCTAATAGCCAAGCGGGCCATGGCAACTTGGTAATTGGTATGTCCTACGCCACCTCCAAAAGGTGGCGCGGGAAAGTGCTGATGCTCATGAAAGTACTGGGGTGCTGCCCATGTGGTGAGGGCTGTGGTGATAGCTGCTGCTCGTGCTCCTGCTCCTCCTATGGAGCCTGAATCTGGGCCAATCCTATATGCATCCTGCTTAGAGTGGATGAATCTATCATGGGGTGGGCCTGCTCACTGTAAGTCTCTCTCTCCTTCTCAACCCTGGCCCACCTGAAGACCCATGTCCAAAGGTGACAATTAATCATAGTAGATCTGTGAAGTCCGGTCGCTATCATATACTGGGCCATAATTGTCCTAGCCCAGTTCACCTGCAATCCTCCAAATATGGCGTAGGTGCCCCGCCTCACAATAGGGTATATCTGATCAAAACTTCCCGTCCTGGGGAAAAGGTTATGTTGCAGAATGTGGATAACTAACCTGGCTAACGGGGTCAACTGCCCATCGCTCCAGTCGGGGTGTTGGGGATCTAAAAGAATCTGCTGCAAAACGGCCATGTCCGTCGTCTCAATCTGCCCTACCTCTAAGCCATACCCTCTGATATCTAAAATACTAGCCAACCGAGACTCGGTGAAAACTATCCTAACTCCCTTGACCTCCGACTGGAAGGCCAACTCCTCATCCTCATTGCTAGTACGTAAGTTAGCATCAAAAAGACATACTAACCTGGGATACGCTAGCTGCTCGAACGTCTCATGGCTAAGAATATGTCGTAGCCCCGTGTCCAAGAAGAGCTGCTCTAAACGGGTCCCCGAAAAATTAGTAAACTTCACCGCCCATCCTTGTAGAAACTGATACGCAGCTGTATCAGAGTAAGACTACACTATCCGCTTATCACTCTGAAACCAAGCTATCTCCTGTGGTGTGAGGTGGGGACGATGATGATAATGACAATGATGATCATGATGATGGGGACGATCGTGATGATAGTGATAGTTCTGATGATGGAGGTAATGGAGGTGATGGAGCGAAATTTTCTAAAAGGCCAGGTGACAAGGATGGATCCGGTAAAGCTAATCTGGACTTAACTGTTCAGAATGCTGAAGTTACCAACTTACCAGATCTTCCGAAAAATGATTCTCTCGACACAATTAGTGCTTCTTGAGACCAAGGATCTGAGAACAAAAGGAAAATCTCTTCATTATCGGTTCCGCTTTCTCAGATATAGGTCATTCTATTCAAATTTGTTAAGTTATGAAATAATTTTTAGATAACACATTGATTATTTTAGTTAAGAGAAAATCAAAATACTACTACGAAACTATATTTGAAATGAAACAAACAGAAATTAATCGATTAAATAGAGAATTAGACAAGCAAATGGAAGATTATAATGAGCTGTCTAAAAAATATAAGAAACTTGTTAAAAGCGCATCGAAGTTATGATTCTTCAAAGAAAGAGAAATTGCTCCTCGGACGAAGAAAGCCCATCATCACCGGGTGCAGGAGAATTCCGAACTGATGACTCTCTTCTAGATGCTAATTGATGATAGAAATGCCCTGGCGAAGTTTCTGTACAAAGCTTATTATAGGGGTAAATTTGTTGATTTCGCATACTTAGGTGACAACTATGAAGGTTTGCTTCGACGTTTTCATCGTAGATATTTGGACGAGTATGGGTCTGATCCCCACCTCGGGATGTGTTGGAACCTTCTTAGAGTAGCATCAATCCCACTTTCTTCTAGCTATCTTCCTCCCAAAAAAACTCACGTACAATAAGGAGAGATTTTTTTTGGAAATGTATAAGAAATTGATTTTTTGTATGAACCCGAATGTTTGTAATTTTCAAGTTAATTCCCTTGTGAATTTTACCATTTTAGGTTCTTATACTTAGTTTAATTTCATTTCAACATATTGAATGGAAAAAAAACTTCCTACGTAGTTCAGTTCCTAATGACCTCTTGTGTAAATTTGTCAAGTTAAAGAGAGATTTTATGGAAAGATCTTCGATTTTCAAAACATTGCAATTGGCAAGACATTGCTTCCTTAGAGATTTACAAGAAGTCTACATATGCTAACCTTATTTATGCTTTGACTTTCTTGGTGATGAAAGGATAAGTTACTCGGTGAAATCCGATCTTATCACACCAAAATAATATATGGTCATGATAGCCCTCTAGCGGGAAATGGGATTATCGATGGTTCCCTCTCGTTTACACCCCAAAAGAAATTTAAGGCTTCCTTCGATTCTATACTTATGTTGTCTGCTAAGTCATTTGAAAAAGCTAAAACTGTAGTCTCGAAACTTTGGATGTTGATTAAATGTTTTTGAAAATAGAACTGTGATGTCCTTAATTTTTTATTACTTGTGAACTCTTCTTATTATTAATAGAAAAGTTTGCTTTTCATATATTAATTCTTGTCTCCCTTATTCTTAATAGGAGACGCAATTAGTGCGTGCACTTGATTCTCTAGATGCCTTGCAAATTATTGAGATTAAGGATAGGTTGCTCGCTTACGTAGAAGAAAAACAATCATCCTAAGATGACCCAACTTTGCAATTTTTGAATAATCATGTAGCACAAGAGTGGTATAGGAACCACTTTATATTGAAATCGGCGTCTAGGACTTACAAGGAAATGATGCTCGCATTAAGGAGCAGCTTAAAGAAAGGGAGAAAGAGCTTGAAGCGTCAAAAGAGAAAACTAACTCGACTCAGGAGTCCGGTCCTTCAATCAAGCTGATGTAGAGATAGTTAAATTACATCAGAGAATAAATTATCTTAAAGTAGACATAATAAAGAGTCAGGTTCATTGTCAATCATTAGAGCTCATTTCAAGTAAGGACGAAGCCAGCCTTCCTACCCCCACTCCTGGAAGAATTACTATATCTCGTTCTTCGGGGGGCCAAGAATTCCCTACTTTCAAAACCCACCTCCGGGCTTAAGCAATGAAACAATGTCATCATGGAGCAAAAGATCAAATTTGAGGGCATACAACATTATGGTAAGAAATGAGACGAGAAAGTTTCTCAATGGATAAGCGAATATGAGAGTAAAGTTCAAAAGCTCGAACGTGAAAGATATACTTTCATCCAGAAGATCGAAGAGTTGAATAGCACAGTCAAAACTTTACGAGTAGCCAATAAGTCTCTCCAGCATACTTTGAATGTTTAAATTGCTTCAATTGATGATTCAAATATGATTCGGAAAAAGGAAAAGAAATTCAAAAAACTCTTGGATGCTGCTATTCGCCAAGTTGTTGACCCCATAATTGCCTGGGATTTAGAGGAGACTGCACAAAACCTCGAACCTTAGTGATGATTTTCTTTAAACATCTTCTTCTTCCATTTAACTTTTAAACCTACCACTTTGCACATAATTTATTAGTTTATAAGTAAATTTACAATTGAATGAATGTTACTTAAATACAAGGTATATAACCGTGAATTGAATTCCAATTTTGATCTGAAATTACTTGATTATTAGTATTTTACTTTCCATATTTGAGCTTTCCGTTGTGTAGATTAAAATTCTGCTTGCTTAGAGAATCAATAATCTTACTGATTGGGCTCGATTTAAATATCCAGTAGTTTGCTTTAGTAATGGAGATTCCCATTGAATGAATTGGAGTTGAAAATCGGCTTAAAGAAGCCCTAAAACTTAATTTGGAAATTGAAGAAGACTAGAAACCCAAATTCGATAACAATAATAGTAGACCAGAAATCTACATCTAAAAGAAGACCAGAAATCCATATCTAGCAATAATAGAAGATCGGAATTCATATATGAAAGAACACCAAAAATCCATATTTGGAAGAAGGCCAGAAATCCATATTTGGAAGAAGGCCAGAAAGCCATATCTGGCAATAATAGTAGAAGATCGAAAATCTTTATCTAGTAATTGGACATTATATTCGCTTAGGAGCGTATTTAACTCATACGTGATAGACCTTCCTCTAAAAGATAGGATGATAGGAAGCACTTCTTGGCTTGGATTTTGATAGATTGGGAGCACTACTTGGCCCTGATTTTGATAGTTTTGTTTGACACCATCCTAGGTAATGATCTCAGTTGGATCGGAACCCGTGTCACCATCATAGATAGTGACTTGGGTATCTTGTCCGGTGTGTTTGGTTAGCTATTTTAAGTAGAACCAAAGATTTACTCGGCCTCCATCTAGGAGGTGCTTCAGTGAGGCCTTTGATGACGACACTGAAGGCTTAGTTCGGGGCTTTAGTGACGCCTTTGATGATGGCACTAAAGGCTTACTCCATCCTATTTCTAGGAGGCGCTTCAACCGAGCCACATAAGCAGGGGTTGAAGGCTTTCACGGTGCTTTAGTGAGGCCTTTGATGGTGGTACTAAAGGCTTATTCCGATCTCCCTCTAGAAGGCACTTCAGTGAGGCCTTTGATGGCGGCACTGAAGGCTTGGGGACTGGGGCTTCTGATGGCCAGGGACCTCTTGCAACCATGAGCCTTTGATGTCCAAGGACCTCTTGTGGTCATGAGCCTTAGATGGCTACGTAAATATGCTTATTTTGTTCAAAAAAACCTTTATTGATGATTTACTTAACATCTTTGCAATCTTTTTGAGTTTTCCTTGCCTTAGAAAATTGATGATAATTCCTTTTAAGCTCCGACATTGATTGGTATTGTGACCATTTGCAAGATAATAGTGACAATATGACTTTCCATGATTCCTTTCAAACTTGGGTCTCTGATTTTGTGAAGGCCAATAGTTAAGCTCGTCCTTAGTCAGGAAATAGATGTTCTCAGGAGAAGTGGTGAGAATGCAATCTTTTAGAAGTCGTGATTTGGAGGCTAGCCCTCTTGGATGATGCTTAATCCTTTTCCTGCTTACTATAGGTATCTTATCTTCTATGATTAGTTTCCTCATTGGTGTCCTTTGAACTTCACTTGGGTTCAATGAACGACTCATGCCTTATGCCATTTCCGAGCGAACGTGTCAAAATCACTTGTTATCTCTTTCTCAAATATAGTTTCCTTGGCTTGGAATTGGATGGCCCTCCTTATATTTAAGAACTAATTGTCCTTCTTCGAGCTCTCTCTTCCTAAGGCAAAAATTGGAGTAGGTCCTATATGAAATGGATTTATGCTCCAATTATCCGGATCATAAAGGGTTGCCTGCTTTTTCTCATTTATAATTTGCAAGGCTGTTAGTCTTAACACTTGTTCTTTATAAAGTTGAAGGTCACTAGTAACTTGATAGATATGCCTAAAAATTCAAGGTTTAAAAGGCCCTTGCTTAGACATCTTAACATGATTAAATGGAATGATGTTAAGGATTAAGGTTGGTTATCTTGGAATGGGATATGCTTGGTTAGGAAAGTTCTTTATGTCCTAAATATGCAGGCTAGGGAAGTTGTACTTAGGGTTTTAATGAAGTCGGAGGTTCGAGCCCTTCTTCCAGTGTCAAAATGTTAAAAAATAAATACATTAACCCCAAAAGTATATGGAAAGCAGAGTAGCTTCAAAGAGAGACCTTGTCAAGGCATGTAGAAGTCGTCGAGAAGAAGTATGCATTCATATCGGCTCTTAGTTTAGTCATCGATTTCATTGATGGTTCGAGGTAGTATGCAAATCTAAGTCAATATGAAGGTCGATGTTCAAGTCAATTTGCACGGCAATAGTCAAATCACAAGTTCAAGGAAATTTAATATGCTATGCAAGTCTCAAGTCTAAATAAATTAATATGCAAAGTCAAACGAATATGCAAATAATGGTCCAAATCGAGTCAAAGGCTATGTCCTTGTTTAAATTTCAAATCCTTATGTGTACAATGTTCAAGTGTTACAATAGGCAAAATCCCAATTCAATTTAGGGTTTACAAACGTTTAAAAAGTAAGAAATGAGAAGAGAGAATTTGGCCCCTTCCACGAAGCCCCTAGGTACATATTTATAGGGTTCGGCAATTGGCAGGCTTGCATTAGTAGCGTCGTCGAACATCAAGATTGGTACTTTATCGGCTTCGACATTAGCTGCATCGTCGAACATCAAGGCCAGCATTCTTGTGTTCACATAGCTAAACTTTGGCATTGGTTCGATAGAGTCGATACTCGGCATTTCTAAACGTGGTGTTGATGATCTCTTCTTTGTTGATTGTTTCATTACCACCCCATATTAAGATTGATGAAACGCAACATTAGTAAAAGCGGCTTCGACAACCCTTTTGGATGTATTGATGGTTCTTGGCATGGCTAATGAATATCGGCGATGACACTATACCTTGAGACCTTCTTTGGTTGATGGTTGATGGTTGGCGGCATTGTGGGCATTGAATAGAGGCGACATTGATGACCCTCGATATTGACATTCAGTTGCTGACAAAATGCGGCATTAACAGTACTTGTGGATATTGATGACGACGGTCGTCAACATTGCATGTGTAGATTTGCGACATCTCCTAAGGGCATATATGAGAGTCGATGCTATAACAACATTAACCTTCGGCGATGTTCATACTTAGTGGTTCCTCTTTCAAAATGACTTTAATGAACGACTATGTCCCAACAAATATACTATCACTATTTATAAACTTCGATCACATGCAATGCTAAGCATATATGACATTAAAAGCACCAGCATTGATAGGAGATGGCTTTATTCAGCATTTCCTTCGAAATCATGATTCTTGACGTTAATCATAGCACCACTCGACAGTTGTTATTATTCATGGCAGACGATGTTCACGCTTCATAGTTCTGGGCTTTGTCGAGGCTAATGGATTCCATGTGACGTCGCCATTCTTCGGCACTAGTTCTTTGAAAATCATTGACAACAGTGATAGTAGTAACAAGATAAATATATGGGATGAAATTTTTGTGGCTCATGAGATAATTAGGGGTATGAATAAAAGTAATAATAAAACCATGTGCATCAAGATTGATCAACGTAAAGCTTACGACTCGGTCAATAGTGGTTTTATGATCCATATGTTGAGATCATTATGATTCATCGAAAAATGGACAAAATTAATCAACGAGATGACTAGTTCCCCGTGCTTCTAAATCAGCAATCATGGTGAATTGCATGGCTATATTGGTAGTAAATGTGGTTTATGCCAAGGGGTTTCCCTCTCTCCATTGTTGTTTGTATTGTTATGGAATACTTTATGCTCTTTATGGAAGAAGAAGTGAGGAAGGGAAGAATCAAGCCTATGGTGAAGCTGGATAATGTTGTAACTCATGTTATTTATGTGGATGGTATAATAATCTTTGTTAAAGCAGGTGCTAAAAGTGCTCAAGGAATTATGGATGTTTTTCTATGCATTGGCGAATTCACGGGCCTAAAGATGAACAATCAGAAGTTCAATTTTTTCTTTGGAAATGGTTGTCAATATAAAGATGAATTTTGCAACATCCTCAAATAGCTGAAGGTAATTTACTAATTAGGCACTTGGGTGTTCCAATTTCTAGTGTCAATCTCAAAGATAGCAATTTTGATCGAATGTTGGAAAGGATTAAAGAAAGACTCAAAGATAGAAAAGTTGGATTTTAACATCGTGGGTAGACTAGAGCTACCGAGGACAACTGTGTACCCCATTGTGCAATTCTAGATGCAAGCGTTCTGGATGTTTAAAGCCATAATAAATAAGGTAATCCGAATCTGCACTAATTTCCTTTGTAACGGGAAGTTGAACAAAATTTCCTAGAATGTAGTATACCGTAATAAAACTGAAAGTGGTATGGGTCTAAGGGATTTTAAAGACCAACAAAATGCTTGGGTATCAAACCTTTATAGAGAGTTATTAAAAAGAAAGGTATTTGAGCCAAATGGATTCATCATTGGTACATTAAAGAGAAATCATTTTGGAAAATGAATGCTAGGCGGGATGATTCATGTAACAACTTATACCCTAGTAGGCCTAAATTTTCGCTAAATCGAAAACTCAAGTCCATCAAAGTACGAATCGTTGTTATTAGTATCCTGTAAATAAATATAAGTATATTAGAGTACCCGATAACTCATAGTGGAATAGTATAATATAACAAAACATATGATTATTGACCAAGGTTTACACCTTCGATCTTTAGTGCCTTTGTCGGTGTCGAGCATACATAAGGAAATCTTTCCTTCCACCGTTCCTACCTTGAACCAGTACCTGTCCCTCTAAAGCTATCATGTGGGTTATAATGAGGAGGAGGTTAGAACAACATTCTGGTGAGTGGTAAATTACACACTTTATATATAACACTAGTTTATGCTGATAGCCTTCCATTATATGTTAGTCTATTATTTTAACTTAGCCATATTTACTTCATGTATGCGTACGATACACCTCATCTACTCGAGCTAGACAATAACTACATACGTATGTGTATATGTGTATAGTACCACATCCCCCTTTGGACCAAGATATTTTTCCTGCTAGTATCTGTAACAAGCACCTCGTCAGGATCCATCGTAACGCAATATCATGTCCCTATTCTCATGCATACCAAGGAACTCCCATAGTGCCTAATAACGACATTACAACTACTTAGCCGTATTCTATCTCGTCTTGTTTTATATCATGGACTCAGCTCTAGGGACAGTTCTATTTGTTTGAAAGACCTCCATGAAAAGGTTATCTAGCCTTGCCTCCTAACAACAAATAAACAAACAACTGTGAGACGGTGCATGTCCCAAATATGGCCTACACTAGTAAGAGGTGTAGCCCGTTTAGGCGTAATCCCTATCTTTCAGTTGACCGCTCAGAACTGATGACGATCTCAACCTATGTAAACATCTCCTACTCCTCATATGTAGTACTAACCTCATTGTCATAATGTCGAGCCTATGCTCACCGTCTCATTTAGATTGCCTAATCCAATCAAGGAAATGCCCATTTGGTTACTTAAAAACGTACCCCTGAAGCAGACTCTACTTGTCCTTTGACACTTTGACCGGGACAAACCATCCTACTTTGGTATATTCCCTTCATCTATACATGAACGTATAATCCCACGGCTCCTACATTTTGATATGTCCCACATCAGTATAATGTATACACAACTACTAGCAGCCTCTTGCGGTGGGTAGGCTTCTGTTGTGTAACGCTACTGACCTCGAATTCCAATTCATATTAACATCCGTGTCATATTTTATTACTCTAAGTTATTGACTAAATTCAATAATTCACACCCGCCATAAATGCATACTCAAGGCTACATAAATTTATTTAGTTACTAGGCTTCCTAAGTTCAACTGTTGGAGTTTAGTTATTTTACTCAACTTGCTTCTTGGATCATTTACGCCAATTTAATGTCATTTACCACTTACTTCTAATTTAATAGATTAAATGCATTTTTCTTTTTAACTTCCATTTGATACTATTACATATATCCTATTGTTCCATTTTAACTATTAATTTCTTTCTTTGATTACTATAACTCTCTTAATTACTTATTTCATTGCTTTACATGTATTTTATCACTTATTGTTATTTTCTAACTTATCGCATATGTTAAATTTATAATTGAATCATCGTTATTATCTCTACTTATAATACTTTGGTTTATACTTAAGAATTTATGCATTTTAATGCATTGGAATTACATCTTCCCAGAAGGAAATGTTGACACTATAATTTTTCATAAATAATTTAAGAGAGGGTTTGTGTTACGTTTGGAATTACAAGGAATTATCTTTTCTATTGTTATTGAAATAGATGGTACAAAATACGGTAAACATACCTATTTTATACATCTCTTTCTTTTAGATATTCTTTATTATTTCGAATGATACACTTTTGTTCATATTTATAAAATTGGATAATTTATAGAAATTTACATTGCAACACATTTCATTCCAATGAATTAAAGTACTACTTAATTACCAATCCAAACAACAATAACTTCCAGCTCATCATTAGTAACACATATATTATTTAACCAACAAACCTGGAATTACTATACAATCTCGTTAATTTAAGGACTACTTTCACCCTTATTTTCCATATTCAAGTATATGAAACAATTTAATCAAGGTTAACAATTCACAGAATATGTTGGCATGGTTTTCAAATTCATTACATGTACATATTTAAGCCTACAACTCCAAAATTATCAGGCATACAAGGAATAGATTTACAACGATACAAATCCAATATTATATAAAAGTATATAATTTTCCTCTCACCTTTTAGCTTCCAAATTTGCGGATCTAAATCCATTCTTTTTATTTGACTACTTATCGAAATATATACCTCAAGTATATACATATTTATTAGAAATCTAGATCCAAAAAGAGATTTGAATTTAATTTAGGTTTGAGTTTAGATTTACAATTTATCTTGGCTGGTGAATTGATTCGATACGGTTCTTATTCTTCTATTACACTCTGCTATTCTCCACACACACACACACATATATATATATATATATATAGACTTTTAGAAATCGAGGGGAAGAGAAAGTGGCAAAGCTTCGTTGTTGCTTCAAAAAATATGAGAAGAATAGTGAGGGTTAGGCCTATATTTATAAGGGCTGACTCAATGCCAGCTGTTAGATTTAATTTTATTAAATCTTGGTCGTATGGCCTAAGTTCAATTTGCAGCTACCAACTCCCACTGGTCGATCGTAATTTTCGCCACTGGTCGACCGTTAGAAGTCGACCGGTCCCAATAAAGGGATCGACTGGGTTGCCCTATTTACGTTATTAATCTATGCCTCTTATTTAATTCCTTATTTGTCCAATTGTCACCAATCTGATTTAACGTTAACTAGACTAAGTAACCGTTAACGTTAATTAACGTTAGTTAATTACATTTATTTCCTTAATTACATATATAATTATTTCAGTTCTGAAATCTTCAAATGTCAATAACATTTCCATCCGAACTTCGATCGGAAAACTTTATATACGAAAATTGATTAGAAAATCACCATGAAAACAATGGTGCAAGTTTTGTCACCAAATTCTAAGGTTTGTGAAATTTTTATTTTTGATGCTTACGATTATTAATTATCCAATTAATTATCATCCAATTTACGGGGTGTAACATTCACCGCCCCCCTCCGAAAAGGATTTCATCCCCGAAATTCCTCAAGGACTGAATCATGTAACATAGCATGCAACCA
This sequence comes from Allium fistulosum, assembly GCA_030737815.1. Taxonomy (NCBI): domain Eukaryota; kingdom Viridiplantae; phylum Streptophyta; class Magnoliopsida; order Asparagales; family Amaryllidaceae; genus Allium; species Allium fistulosum. Next base: position 1,410,590,402 of record CM060903.1, read on the forward strand.
ATCTAAGCTACCCAACAAATCAGTGTGCAACCAATTTCGCAACCAATAATATATAAATGCACAGTGTATCACAACATATATGATATGTATGCAGAATAATACTAAATTGGTGTCTCCTATATGAATGTATTCTTTAAAACAATTTTGAAAATATGGTACAAACTACATATATATACTGGCAGTTCTTTACGTATGCATGTTTTGACTTTTTATTTTTGCACAGAAATTTTCCCATATTTCTACGAGTAGAAGTATAGTTCAACCAATTTTTTCATCCACTCTATACCGTACAATACCAAGCACACCATTACTAACATCCAAAATTTAGAAATATCCAGTTTTCTAAACCTACACTCTTATGTTGGAAGGGTTTAGATGGAGAATTTCATATTTCCATCCTTATCTTGTGCACCCTTTTCACTATACCTTGGAACCTTCTCTTTTTCCCCGAATTCTTTTCCAACTTTTCCAATATAGTCTATATAAAAAAAATTACTTTTAAAATTTTAAAATAGAGCTTTTTTCAAAAAAGTTTTTTTCGCCTATCGACAAGGTATGGAAGAAGAAATCCTAAAACAGCCTTTTTCCTTATCACTAACTATATTTTACTTACTGTCACTTCTGCTGCATAGTAAAATTCATAAATGCTAACCCATCAACTTTTCCTATGCCGAGCATGTGGCATTTCAAAAATTAGAAATTTCTCTTTTGCGTTAAATACTTTTTCAGTTAAAATTTTGAAATAATTGGAAAATTTTAAAATAAAACTTTTCCTTTTCAAAACATTCACAAAAATATTTTATTTTAAACATCTAAGATTTTTGAATAAATTTTTTTGAAGGTATTTCAAAAAAAAAAATTAAGCCATATTCTATGTAGTCGGGATTTAGTCAGTGGGTTAACATCCATGATTGGCTCTTTTCTACTACATGGTAAATATCAAATTTCTAAAACCTTTTCTTTTATTTTAAACAACAATCAGCACACAAGTTCATTTATAAATTTTGACTTTTACAACGTAGGGATAGTGACCTATAGTTTCACAATAACCTTTCTCTATCCTTCCCTCACTAATATTTATCTCCTAAAATTTTAAGGCTTTTGGGACTTAATATTATTTACTTTTAGTGGCTAATAAATTTCCTAATTTATTTTATAAACTTTCAGTCATACTTTGCTTTAGTTAAATGTCTACATAAGTTTTTCTTATTTATTCTACATCCCAATATATAGCAGTCAATCCAAAAAATAAACATAGAAAAAAAGGAACTTTCTCACAAAATATCATACGTGGTTTTATAAAACAGAGACAACTAATGCTAACAACCCAACTAACCTAATGAAACAAATGCTGGAAATTGTCCTTAAATATCAACTGACGTTAATAATGTCATTTTACCTTAACCCACATATCATAACTTATCTTTTTGGCTTGTAATAAATAAGGTTCATCCATTACTTCAATAACTACAGCCAAATATACTACTATCTTCCCTTAATCCAAATCTCTTGACAACATTCTCCAATCTTAGTATAAACTTTCCTTATGTTTAATCTTTCATGTGGGTATACTCTAGAACTCATAGAAATGTACTTGTATGCATTTCTCATTTCCTTATGGGTTCTTCTTTATGGTCTACGCCTATGTTTAATGAAACTTTCCAAGGCTCAAACTAATATTCCTTATATTTGACGGGGGTTCACTATTGTTATTCTACGAGCATTCTTCGCTATTTAACTCATAGCCTTGACTTTTATCCCGTCTTACCTAGGAAATCATCCCTATCTACTCCATATTAAAAATTTGATTTGGTTTTCGCCACTTTTTCTAAAATTAAAAATTCACAATCAATGAGTACTTAGTCCAAAGCAACTGATTCGGTAAGCTACATGTTCGGATGGCCTTCGGTCCCCCAACCTTACTCATGGCGACCTTTTAACCACCCAACGACCTATAAAGCTATTCGCTACACCCGTTGAGGCTAGCAAGTAATCCTCACAACTCAAAGTAGTGACAAACAAACAAAATTTGCTACAAAAGCCGGCTAACGGGGGGTATTCGTGCGTATGAGAACATTATAATTGAGAAGGTCTAAAATATAAACTAGAAATTTTTTATTAAATCCTTCAATAGCTTGTATTCAAAAAGGAACCATGAAAATCTACTAATTTTAACCAATATTAATTGTGTGCATCTTAACCTTTAAAACTATAATTTTGGATTTATCAATTAAGTTATTTATTAAGTCTAAAAGTGTAAAAACCCACACCCGATGAGCCTAAAATTTTCGCTAAATCGAAAACCCAAGCCACCAAAGTACGAATCGTTGGTTTGGTATCCGACAAATAAACAAATGAAAACATATCAAAGCACTAACAATATAACATAAAGCAAAATAGTAAAGTATAATAAAGATATAGTTATTGACCAAGATTGGCACTTCAAATGTTTAATATCCTTGTCAATGTCAAGCATGCAAAAGGAAACTGTCCGTTTAAGTTATTCTGTGGATTGTAATGAGGAGAGGGTCGAAACAACATACTGGTAACTGGTAAATTATATACTTTATACATAACACTAGTTTATGCCAATTGTCTTATATCTCTTGTTATGTCGTTTTATTTTCAATTAGTCGTCTTGACTCCACATACAAGTATGAAACGTACCATCTACTCGTAGTAGACTATAAATATGTACCTATATATACTCCCGCTAGTATCGGTAGTACTGCACTACCGGGCATCATCGTCAATGTCTAGGCCAAATTGCCCGCGTACAAAGTAGAACCTCCCGTTGGTGCCTAATAACAACATCACATAAGTTTTAGTCATATCCTATCTTGCCTTGGGGATTTACTAACTTGTCTACCTCCTATTGTGGACTCAGCTCCATAGATTACCCCATTCATTTTTGAAAGAATTCTATCATCGGTTACCTAGGCTTGCCTTAACAACAAACTAGCAAACAACAATGGTCGTACATTACTCAACATGGCCTACCCTAGTAGGAGGCTTAGGAGGCACAGCTCGTTAGGTGTAACCTTGTCTTTCCCATTTTGATCACTTTGGACCAATGACACACCCATCCTATATAGCTCCTACTCCAGATTTGGTGCCTGCACCTGCTAACATATCGTCGAGCTGTTTACCATCCTATTTAGATTGCCTAACACTATCAGCTGTATACATCCAAGACCCCTGCCCCCAACCTCACTCTATAAATAGAGGGGCAGGGGTACAACAAAAAAGAACAAGTTTGAGAGCTCAAGCACGGAGAGAACTTTCAAACAACTTTCAGATACTTGTATCAAAGCTTTGTACTTGTAATCAAAACAAGAAAAGAGAAATAATATATAAAGTGGACGTAGGCACATTTTGGCTGAACCACTATAAATCTGCGTGTCTTTTACAGTTTAGTCACTGCTTTTCATATATTTGCATAAATCACCCAAATCACTAAGAACAACATAAAATCAATTAAATCAAACGACTTTGAGGTGTTTGTCCATTTTTTGTGCAAACATTTTTGGTGCTTTCACTAAGAACTAGAAGCTCGAAGCTTCAGCTTCTTCCACTTAACCTTCTTCCTAACAGCATCGTTCATTGCTTGGAAAACATGCCTCCCAAGCAGAAGAAAGATGTTAACAAAGGAAAAAACATCGCAACCAGCAGTCTTCCATATCCAGTGGTCACAGATCAAGTAAATCGTCCCCATCAAGTAGCAGTACCAAATGAAGGTCAGGCAAATCCGACCACCCCTGCCGCAGAACAGCCGGCGGCAATTACTAGGGCAGATCTAGACAGGGTTTGGCTGAAGTGACTAACCACTTCACGTCCCAGCAGGAAGCCTTGGTGGACCATCTCATGTCACGCTTAAGGGATGCTGAAGAGTCCAACCGCAACACTGAATCATGGGGTGAGTCCCAGTCTGGAGGATCTCAGAGACAACAAAGATCTTCCTTCTTCGAAGGACCTAACAACAGAAGCGGCCATGGTAGGAGCCGAGATCGAGCACAGCCCGAAGTTAGGCCCGAGGAAACGCTTGGAACCGAACCCAACGGGGGAGGTACCGGGCGGAGGTCAACTGTAGCTGAGCCGGTTGTACTGCCTAACCACAGAAACGCCAATGAACGGGGCCGAGCTAGAGTCCAGCCCGAAGTTGAACCCGAGAAAGTGCTTAGATCAGAACCCGGCAGGGGAAGATCAAGGCAGGGGCCAACTGTAGATGACCCTAGCATGCTCCCAGAAGACCAAAGACAGCCACTGGAAAATATCAGGAATGATAGACGATGCCATCCCTACAGGTCATCTGGACGGAATCAATCCCACATAACAGAACCAAACTCATTTCTATCTGCTCCAAATTCTGATGAAAGGATGGCACGCTTGTTCAGAGAGTGCATCCAACGGGATCAAAGAGATCGAGGGATAGGAGCTAGGGTAACCAGCCCTTTCGCCCGCAATGTCGAAATCGCTATCACCCCCCGAGAATGGAAAATGCCAACAATGGAACCTCCGACCCCGTTATACACTTACAGAGATACACACAGCATATGCTCATGAGTGGAGCAACAGAGGGAGTACTGTGCAAATGCTTTCCACTATTCTTAGCAGATCTAGCTACCTCCTGGTTCTGTCATTTACCCCAGGGATCCATCAGCTCGTGGGAAATGTTGAAAGAAAAGTTTATCAGTCAGTTCCGCATTCATGTGGAACAACCCAAGGACGCTTATTCCTTATCCAGTATCAAACAGAAACCTGGAGAGAAACTGCAGCAATACCTAACCCGATTCAATGCCGCAGCGGCCGCAGTCCAAGATGCCGATGAGAAGCTTATCTTAATGGCCCTCTGTAGTGGTGTGCATCTGGATACTAAATTTGCTAGGAGGTTGACAAAAGAAAAACCCGCTACTTTACCCGACTTCTTCCATGAAGCCGGGAAATATATGAGGCTGGAAGATACTGCCACTAAGGGGCAGTCAGGACAACAAAATAAGGCGGCTCACGGCAACACGCCCACTGCAGCGAAGGACGTTTGAAGAAATGATTCTAGAGACAGCGCTGGGGGCAAGAAAGGAGAAAAGCGCCTATATAGGCCATGACCAAGGTTCGACACTTACACTCCTTTGAACGAAACCATTGTAAACATCTTCCTTGCCACTCAAGACGAAGTTAGATACAAACGCCCACCATACAAGAAGGAATCAGATAACGCATAGAAGTCTGGAAAGTTCTGCCGCTTCCACGAATCTCATGGGCATGATACCAATGAATGCCATCATCTCCGGGACTTGATTGAAGAACACATCAGAAGGAAAAGACTGGAATGCTATGTAAGAGGTCAGAACAGGACTCCAGCTCCTGCCAATGAGAACCCAAGGCTACCCTCACCAGAGATAGGCAGAGGAAATCGCAACACTAGCGGCTCTAGTCAAGAGAAGATAGTGGTCCATACCATCTCGGGAGGACCGCACATCGCCGACAGAAGCTGGAAAGAGATGGAAAGATATGGAAAGTCGCTTAGAAACAATGAAGACTGTGTCAATTCGGTTATAGAAGAGCGCCACCCGAAGCGGAAAGAAAGTGATGACATCACATTCGGTAGGCGTGACCTAGAAGGAAGGCAATACCCTCACATGGATCCCATGGTTATCTCTGCCCGGCTCAGTCCCGCCGAAGTTTTCCGAATTCTAGTAGACACTGGAAGCTCAGTAAATATCCTGTTCAAACATGCATTCGACAAAATGAAACTATCAATGAAGGATGTATCTCCCTGCAATAAACCACTACACGGTTTCACCGGAGATGCGAAGATGCCCCTCGGGCAACTGGATCTCTTTGTTGAAATTGGAACCCATCCCCGCTCCGTTGTACGGAAACAGACATTTGTGCTAATAGAAAACCACTCGGCCTACAACGCCTTCTTAGGAAGGCCAGCCTTGTCTGACTTCCAAATTGTCTTAGCCCCATGGTGCCTAAAGATGAAATTTCCAACGGACAATGGAGTAGGGGAAGTAGAAGGAGACCAGCACGTTGCTCGAGACTGCTATGTGACTGAACTTCGCAACAATCACAGGAAGGATAAAGGGAAAAGTGTAGAGGTTGCCCTCTGCGTACAAAGTTTGGAAGCATAGCAACTAAAGAAAGCCCCTCCTCTTCGATATACCAGCGACCCTTTCAATGAATTAGACCCCAGGGACAAAGAGGAGGAGGCCACCGCCGAGCCCGCAGAGGCTATGGAATTTGTATCTATAGACAAACATGACTCGAGTAGACTATTGAAAATCGGGTCCCAACTAAAAGCTGAGTTGAAGGAGCAACTCATTGACTTTTTCCGCCACAACTGGGATGTATTCGCATGGTCACATGCTGACATGACCGGAATCTCCCCTGACATAGCATGCCACGTATTAAACATTGATCATACCAAGGCGCCCATAAAACAAAGAAAGAGAAGTATAGGGGCGGAACGATCAGCAGCCCTCGATGAAGAAGTAAAGAATCTACTTGCCAATGACTTTATACGGGAAGCCATCTACCCAGAGTGGATCGCCAACCCGATGCTGGTAAAGAAGGCTAATGGGAAGTGGCGAACATGCATTGACTTCTCCAACTTAAATGACGCCTGCCCGAAAGATTGCTTCCCACTTCCCCAAATCGATCAACTTGTAGACAGCACAGCCGGGCACGAACTCTTATCTTTTATGGACGCATACTCGGGATACAACCAAATTCCTATGCACGCTCCCGATCAAGACCACACTAGTTTCATCACTAACCGGGGGCTGTACCGCTACAAGGTAATACCTTTCGGACTTAAAAACGCAGGAGCCACCTACTAGCGCCTCGTCAACAAGATGTTTGCAGGGCTAATAGGACAAACTATGGAAGTGTATGTGGATGACATGCTGGTAAAGTCAAGGAAAGCCGACGATCACGTAAGCCACCTGGGCGAGATGTTTCAAATACTTCGCCAATATGGAATGAAACTTAATCCTCTAAAATGCTCCTTCGGAGTATCATCAGGAAAGTTCTTGGGATTCATCGTCCATGCCAGAGGGATTGAAGCAAACCCTGAACAATTCCGAGCTCTAAAAGATATCAAGATACCTTCCACTCGAAAGGAAATGCAAAGCCTGAATGGGAAAGTGGCCGCCCTAAGCGGATTCATCTCCAAAGCAACGGACAAGTGTGTCCCCTTCTTCGAAGCTCTAAAGAAAGACAAAGGAAAGTTCGAATGGACTGACGAATGCTTAACCGCTTTCCTTAACTTAATCAAACACCTTCAGAAACCGCCGGTACTCTCGACTCCAAGCGTAGGCGAAGAGTTATACCTATACCTTGCTGTGTCATCTCATGCCCTAAGCGCTGCTTTGGTAAGGGAAGACAACCGCATGCAGCGGCCAGTTTACTTTGTAAGTAAGAGGTTTACGGGGGCAGAAGTCAGATATCCTAAACTTGAGAAGCTAGCATACTGTTTACTTATCACGTCACGGAAACTGCGTCACTACTTCCAGTCCCATTCCATCAAAGTTCTGACCGATCAACCACTGAGGCAAGTACTCCATCGTCCCGACACTTCTGGGCGACTACTTAAATGGTGCATTGAACTGAGTCAGTATGATATCACCTATCACCCTCGCACCGCCATCAAGGGACAAGCCATGGCCGATTTCATTGCAGAATTCACTACCAACGAAGGTAAGGAGAAATCGGAAATAGCAGAAGACATCAAGTGGAATCTCTTCGTGGATGGGGCGTCAAACGATCAAGGCTCAAGGGCAGGTGTGGTAATAGTCACTCCTAGGGGAAATAAGCTGCACTATGCTATAAGGTTGGAGTTCGCTGCCACTAACAACGATGTAGAGTATGAAGCAGTGATAGTTGGATTAGAACTTGCCTTAGAAATCGGAGCCAATTCTTTGTGTCTTCATAGCGATTCTCAACTTATTGTTAATCAAATACTAGGAGAATTCCAGGCTCGAGAAGAACGACTCATAGCATATTTAAATAAGACCAAGTTACTTCTCAATCGATTGGACCACTACTTAGTCAAACACATCCCTCGGGAAGAGAACCGAGAGGCCGACGAATTGGCGAAGCAAGCAAGCGTGAGAGACGGCACTATTTCCGGAGCAGTAGCCATCTCAAAGCAACTGACCCCAAGTTTTGAGCAAGTGAATCTGATAGCTGCAACCGAAGAAGCAACTTGGATGACTCCCATCCGAGACTACTTACACAGCGGCACACTACCCAACGGGCGTAACGAAGTCAAGAAAATCTTGAGGAAAGCTTCCCGCTACACAATACAAGAGGACATCCTCTATCGGCGCGGATTCTCTAACCCCTTATTAAGGTGTGTCGCTGGAAGGGAAGCCAAGGAAATCTTATCCAACATTCATCAAGGAAGCTGCGGAGATCACACCGGAGGGCAAACTTTAGCAAAAAAGATACTCCGATATGGATATTTCTGGCCCACCTTAAGCAAGGACGCCTTAGATTTCGTCAAAAAATGTGACAGATGCCAGAAGTTTGCTAAGATTCCGCGGCTACCAACAACTGAGATTACTCAAATGACCAGCCCTTGGCCCTTCGCAGTATGGGGAATTGACTTAATCGGCGAACTACCAATGGGCCGAGGCCGGGCCAAATATGCTATAGTGGCAGTCGACTATTTCACCAAATGGTGGAAGCAGAACCTCTGAATAAAGTATCTTCAGCAAAAGTTATTAACTTCTTGATCAAAAATGTTCTGTGCAGGTACGGAGTCCCATTTAAAATCATATCAGACAATGGACTTCAGTTTGACAGCGAGGAATTCGCCAACTGTTGCCGAGAACACGGAATACACAAAAGCTTCTCATCCGTAGCGTATCCCCAGGCAAACGGACAAGTCGAAGCCGTCAACAAAATTCTGAAAACTCTAATCAAAAAGAAACTCGAAAATTCAAAGGGCGCTTGGGTGGATGAACTCCCTACGGCACTGTGGGCCTATCGCACATCTTTCAAAACATCAACAGGGCATACTCCTTTCTCTTTGGCATACGGATCGGAGGCTATGCTCCCAGTTGAAACCACCGTGCCTTCCCACCGTAGGATCCACTATAACCCAGAAGAGAACGAAGAACTCCTTCACATGTCTTTGGATCTAATTGAGGAGAGAAGAAATGATGCAGTCCTCAAAGCAGCAGCCCACAAGCAAAAAGTGGCAGCACAATACAACTCCAAAGTCAAGCATCGTACCTTACAAGAAGGGGATCTTGTCCTCAAGCGAATCTTCCCTCGCCCCGGAGCGCTAGATCCAATCTAGGATGGACCATATGTAATTCATAAAGATCTCCACAATGGAGCTTATATTTTGTCAACAGTGGACGGAGAGGTGTTCCAGAGGGCATGGAACATCCAACACCTCCGTCGATACTTTTCTTAACTTGTACTGCCCATATGAAGTGAATTAACAAAGAAAATCAGTGGACGTTGGCATTTTCGTGCCGAACCACTTTAAAAAAAACCTTGTCTCTTTTTTAACTTGTCCCTTTATATCTTGGCTGCTTGTTAACTTTATCCTTTTCTGTTGAACAAAATCCTATGCATGTAACATTTCCATTCAAAGCACTCCACAGCGCAACTTCACCTTGACAAGACCTAACAGGTACTATGCGAATCTATGCCCTCGCCAATGAAACACTTTTGCTTCGGCATCCCTCTGCTGCGGGTTAACTCATTGCTCGCGATGGCCTTTAAAGCCAACTGTAATGAGCCGATTATAAGCCACCGAGAAGGCCGACTATAGCCGAGGCAGCTCATTACGGCGTTCGGCTCGCCGGCAACTGTGAACCGACTATAAGCCCCAACATAAGGTGTGGCCAGCCAGGGGCAGTTCACGGTTGACGATCGGCACCCACGCTAGCCGGCCACAGTAAATCGAATAATACCCACGATTACGGGCCATAATGGCCCGGGTAGTTACTGTGCGCGATCTCGGCTCCGATGTGTCTTAAGTACGGCTGTGGTAAAAAAGAATTAACTCCCCGCGGAGGCGTAAGATGGGTGACAAATGTCTCCAAGACCCACAGCTAGGGAAAGTGACTACAAAGCCCGTTTGCCACGAACTTAAGCACATCGAAGGCCTTCCATGATTGGAAGTTTTACTATTTCACATATTTCAATTTTGTTTAAGAAACTTTTCTCCTATCCTCTATAACAATCCCTGAAGTACAGGACACAAAACAAGAGACATTCGCTAATGGAAGCGGATACTCATAGCAAGACACTGGACCGCATTCCATACTCGGTCACACAAGACATTCAAAGCTGCCATCTACCAGCAAAATATAAAGGGCGGTATTTCCTTCTTTCATGTGAAAACACGTGACTATAATTTATTCACACCTCACGCTAACATTGCAAGTCATGAAATTATGTTTTAAACAAGAACCTAACGTCAAACACAATTTAATTACAAGAATATGCATAGCTATATTTCTCATACAACATGTCAAAATAGCAAAAACATTCAAAAGACGACAGAATCAGCTTAAGTTAAAGAATTACACGTCAAAAATAGTACTATTTATTACAAGTAGCATAATTACAACCTAAGAGTTACGTTACTGTTTTAAGACTAACATGTACAATAATGTCAAGTCCACAAAAAGGTTTCCAGGTCCAATCAAGGAGCCGGCTGCGTCGGAGTCTTATCCTTGTCCTGTTGCCCACCTGTCCGGTCAGAGAAAGAATTCATTAGTGATAAGTAACCAAGTTAACGGAAAGACTAGAAAGGAAGACTTACCAGCATCTGCTCCTTGATCATCTTGATCATCATCCTCCACTTCCACACCTGCCTCCTCAGCTGCAAGCAATCGCATGCCCTCCTTCACCGCCACCTTCTCCCCCTTGGTAAACTGGGCGGTAACCACATCCATCCTGAAGACCACACCACCCTCCTTATCCGCCTCAGCCTTGGCCTCCTCTAGAGCCCTAAGATAGATCCTAGCCATAACCCGGGGGTAGTCATCCATCCAGGACAAGTTACCCTGCCTTCAAGTACGAAAGTACATATCCTAGAGCATCCCATCCATCATCCCCTCGTTCTCTTCAAACTCCCTCATTCGGACCTCAGAAGCCCGCAGCTTTGCAACAACAGCATCCCTCTCCGATCGATTCCGTAAACGGTCAGCCTGAAGGGACCTCCTCATCGCCTCCATCTACCAATGATCTCGGGGTGGGCCCATAACGTCCCGGTCCTGACTGGGTTGGGGGCACGGCGGGAGGCCCTTCTCTGTCCTGAGATCTCTTCTTCTCTGATCGGGTTTCCACTCTTTGAGACATTTATCTGTAGACACAAGAAAGTATATCATTAAGACACTTAAACTATGTAATCTAGAGTTTCACTGGTGATTCAGGTACAAAAGTCCATCCGGTAAAGGGTTCATTCAACACTCGGAATCCCCGAATTCATTCAGTAAGGCTCAACCAAGGGTTCGTTCGGCATTCTCAGTATGAGATTCATTCGGCTTCCTCGGTATAAGGTCCATTCGGTATTAAAACTTTATGTTCATTCGTTAAGACAAAGAAAATCAAAAAAGGCCTTCCGGCAATCACCTGATTCGGCAACACGTCTGATTCGGCAATATGACTGATTTGGCAAGAAGAACTGATTCGGCTGTCTCGTTCGGTAGGAGGTAACGGAAGGCCTAGGCCCTTACTTATAGGCGAAGGTGAACCACCAACCAACTGGTTCGGCACTAGGAACCGGATGGGGATGACAAAATCAGATAACCTAAAACAAAGCATGACATGTGCATGCACATGCCCTACTTTGGGGGGCAAGTGTTGGGCGAGATTCTACCGAACCAACCTTCATGCATCCCTGCCGAACCAACTCGAAGTAGCACCACCGAATCACCTATCGCCTACCTAACCAACCTATACCGGACCAACCCACCCACCCATGCCGAACCGAAGAACCACCGGTCCACCATTCTCCTACCACCGAACCGAAGTACACGAGCTCCACCGGTCCACTATACTCCTACCACCGAACCAAAGTACACGAGCTCCACCGGTCCACCATACTCCTACCACCGAACCAAAGTACACGAGCTCCACCGGTCCACCATACTCCTACCACCGAACCAAAGTAAAACCGAACCAACTCCACCAGGCCAGATTACATCAGCCCAGGCCCGCCAGTTGCTGTATACATCCAAGACCCCTGCCCCCAACCTCACTCTATAAATAGAGGGGCAGGGGTACAACAAAAAAGAACAAGTTTGAGAGCTCAAGCACGGAGAGAACTTTCAAACAACTTTCAGATACTTGTATCAAAGCTTTGTACTTGTAATCTAAACAAGAAAAGAGAAATAATATATAAAGTTGACGTAGGAACATTTTGGCTGAACCACTATAAATCTGCGTGTCTTTTACAGTTTAGTCCCTGCTTTTCATATGTTTTCATAAATCACCCAAATCACTAAGAACAACATAAAATCAATTAAATCAAACGACTTTGAGGTGTTTGTCCATTTTTTGTGCAAACATTTTTGGTGCTTTCACTGAGAACTAGAAGCTCGAAGCTTCAGCTTCTTCCACTTAACCTTCTTCCTAATAGCATCGTTCATTGCTTGGAAAACATGCCTCCCAAGCAGAAGAAAGATGTTAACAAAGGAAAAAACATCGCAACCAGCAGTCTTCCAGATCCAGTGGTCATAGATCAAGTAAATCATCCCCCTCCAGTAGCAGTACCAAATGAAGGTCAGGCAAATCCGACCAACCCTGCCGCAGAACAGCCGGCGGCAATTACTAGGGCAGATCTAGACAGGGTTGTGGCTGAAGTGACTAACCGCTTCACGTCCCAGCAGAAAGCCTTGGTGGACCATCTCATGTCACGCTTAAGGGATGCTGAAGAGTCCAACCGCAACACTGAATCATGGGGTGAGTCCCAGTCTGGAGGATCTCAGAGACAACAAAGATCTTCCTTCTTCGAAGGACCTAACAACAGAAGCGTCCATGGTAGGAGCCGAGATCGAGCACAGCCCGAAGTTAGGCCCGAGGAAACGCTTGGAACCGAACCCAACGGGGGAGGTACCGAGCGGAGGTCAACTGTAGCTGAGCCGGTTGTACTGCCTAACCACAGAAACGCCAATGAACGGGGCCGAGCTAGAGTCCAGCCCGAAGTTGAACCCGAGGAAGTGCTTAGATCAGAACCCGGCAGGGGAAGATCAAGGCAGGGGCCAACTGTAGCTGACCCTAGCATGCTCCCAGAAGACCAAAGACAGCCACTGGAAAATATCAGGAATGATAGACGATACCATCCCAACAGGTCATCTGGACGGAATCAATCCCACAGAACAGAACCAAACTCATTTCTATCTGCTCCAAATTCTGATGAAAGGATGGCACGCTTGTTCAGAGAGTGCGTCCAACGGGATCAAAGAGATCGAGGGATAGGCGCTAGGGTAACCAGCCCTTTCGCCCGCAATGTCGAAATCGCTATCACCCCCCGAGAATGGAAAATGCCAACAATGGAACCTTACAAAGGAACCTCCGACCCCGTTGTACACTTACAGAGATACACACAGCATATGCTCATGAGTGGAGCAACAGAGGGAGTACTGTGCAAATGCTTTCCACTATTCTTAGCAGATCTAGCTACCTCCTGGTTCTGTCATTTACCCCAGGGATCCATCAGCTCGTGGGAAATGTTGAAAGAAAAGTTTATCAGTCAGTTCCGCATTCATGTGGAACAACCCAAGGATGCTTATTCCTTATCCAGTATCAAACAGAAACCTGGAGAGAAACTGCAGCAATACCTAACCCGATTCAATGCCGCAGCGGCCGCAGTCCAAGATGCCGATGAGAAGCTTATCTTAATGGCCCTCTGTAGTGGTGTGCATCCGGATACTAAATTTGCTAGGAGGTTGACAAAAGAAAAACCCGCTACTTTACCCGACTTCTTCCATGAAGCTGGGAAATATATGAGGCTGGAAGATGCTGCCACTGAGGGGCAGTCAGGGCAACAAAATAAGGCTACTCACGGCAACACGCCCACTGCAGCGAAGGACGTTCGAAGAAATGATTCTAGAGACAACGCTGGGGAAAAGAAAGGAGAAAAGCGCCTATATAGGCCAGGACCAAGGTTCGACACTTACACTCCTTTGAACGAAACCATTGAAAACATCTTCCTTGCCACTCAAGACGAAGTTAGATACAAACGCCCAACACTATTAGGATATCTGACTTCTGATCACGTCACGGAAACTGCGTCACTACTTCCAGTCCCATTCCATCAAAGTTCTGACCGATCAACCACTAAGGCAGGTACTCCATCGTCCCGACACTTCTGGGAGACTACTTAAATGGTGCATTGAACTGAGTCAGTATGATATCACCTATCACCCTCGCACCGCCATCAAGGGACAAGCCATGGCCGATTTCATTGCAGAATTCACTACCAATGAAGGTAAGGAGAAATCGGAAATAGCAGAAGACATCAAGTGGAATCTCTTCGTGGATGGGGCACCAAACGATCAAGGCTCGGGGGCAGGTGTGGTAATAGTCACTCCTAGGTTAAATAAGCTGCACTATGCTATAAGGTTGGAGTTCGCTGCCACTAACAACGATGCAGAGTATGAAGCAGTGATAGCTGGATTAGAACTTGCCTTAGAAATCGGAGCCAATTCTTTGTGTCTTCATAGCGATTCTCAACTTATTGTTAATCAAATACTAGGAGAATTCCAGGCTCGAGAAGAACGACTCATAGCATATTTAAAGAAGACCAAGTTACTTCTCAATCGATTGGACCACTACTTAGTCAAACACATCCCTCGGGAAGAGAACCGAGAGGCCGACGAATTGGCGAAGCAAGCAAGCGTGGGAGACGGCACTATTTCCGAAGCAGTAGCCATCTCAAAGCAACTGACCCCAAGTTTTGAGCAAGTGAATCTGATAGCTGCAACTGAAGAAGCAACTTGGATGACTCCCATTCGAGACTACTTACAAAGCGGCACACTACCCAACGGGCGTAACGAAGTCAAGAAAATCTTGAGGAAAGCTTCCAGCTACACAATACAAGAGGACATCCTCTATCGGCGCGGATTCTCTAACCCCTTATTAAGGTGTGTCGCTGGAAGGGAAGCCAAGGAAATCTTATTCAACATTCATCAAGGAAGCTGCGGAGATCACACCGGAGGGCAAACTTTAGCAAAAAAGATACTCCGATATGGATATTTCTGGCCCACCTTAAGCAAGGACGCCTTAGATTTCGTCAAAAAATGTGACAGATGCCAGAAGTTTGCTAAGATTCCGCGGCTACCAACAACTGAGATTACTCAAATGACCAGCCCTTGGCCTTTCGCAGTATGGGTAATTGACTTAATCGGCGAACTACCAATGGGCCGAGGTGGGGCCAAATATGCTATAGTGGCAGTCGACTATTTCACCAAATGGTGGAAGCAGAACCTTTGAATAAAGTATCTTCAGCAAAAGTTATTAACTTCTTGATCAAAAATGTTCTGTGCAAGTACGGAGTCCCATTTAAAATCATATCAGATAATGGACTTCAGTTTGACAGCGAGGAATTCGCCAACTGGTGCCGAGAGCACGGAATTCACAAAAGCTTCTCATCCATAGCGTATCCCCAGGCAAACGGACAAGTCGAAGCCGTCAAAATTCTGAAAACTCTAATCAAAAAGAAACTCGAAAAGTCAAAGGGCGCTTGGGTGGATGAACTCCCTACGGCACTGTGGGCCTATCGCACATCTTTCAGAACATCAACAGGGCATACTCCTTTCTCTTTGGCATACGGATCGGAGGCTATGCTCCCAGTTGAAACCATCGTGCCTTCCCACCGTAGGATCCACTATAACCCAGAAGAGAACGAAGAACTCCTTCACATGTCTTTGGATCTAATTGAGGAGAGAAGAAATGATGCAGTCCTCAAAGCAGCAGCCCACAAGCAAAAAGTGGCAGCACAATACAACTCCAAAGTCAAGCATCGTACCTTACAAGAAGGGGATCTTGTCCTCAAGCAAATCTTCCCTCGCCCCGGAGTGCTAGATCCAATCTGGGATGGACCATATGTAATTCATAAAGATCTCCACAATGGAGCTTATATTTTGTCAACAGTGGACGGAGGGGTGTTCCAGAGGGCATGGAACATCCAACACCTCCGTCGATACTTTTCTTAACTTGTACTGCCCATATGAAGTGAATTAACAAAGAGAATCAGTGGACGTAGGCATTTTCATGCCGAACCACTTTAAAAAAAACCTTGTCTCTTTTTTAACTTGTCCCTTTATATCTTGGCTGCTTGTTAACTTTATCCTTTTCTGTTGAACAAAATCCTATGCATGTAACATTTCCATTCAAAGCACTCCACAGCGCAACTTCACCTTGACAAGACCTAACATGTACTATGCGAATCTATGCCCTCGCCAATGAAACACTTTTGCTCCGGCATCCCTCTGCTGCGGGTTAACTCATTGCTCGCGACGGCCCTTAAAGCCAACTGTAATGAGCCGATTATAAGCCACCGAGAAGGCCGACTATAGCCGAGGCAGCTCATTACGGCGTTTGGCTCGCCGGCAACTGTGAGCCGACTATAAGCCCCAACATAAGGTGTGGCCAGCCAGGGGCAGTTCACGGTTGACGATCGGCACCCACGCTAGCCGGCCACAGTAAATCGAATAATACCCACGATTACGGGCCATAATGGCCCGGGTAGTTACTGTGCGCGATCTCGGCTCCGATGTGTCTTAAGTACGGCTGTGGTAAAAAAGAAGTAACTCCCCGCGGAGGCGTAAGATGGGTGACAAATGTCTCCAAGACCCACAGCTAGGGAAAGTGACTACAAAGCCCGTTTGCCACGAACTTAAGCACATGGCCTTCCGTGATTGGAAGTTTTACTATTTCACATATTTCAATTTTATTTAAGAAACTTTTCTCCTATCCTCTGTAACAATCCCTGAAGTACAGGACACAGAACAAGAGACATTCGCTAATGGAAGCGGATACTCACAGCAAGATACTGGACCGCATTCCATACTCGGTCACACAAGACATTCAAAGCTGCCATCTACAAGCAAAATATAAAGGGCGGTATTTCCTTCTTTCATTTGAAAACACGTGACTATAATTTATTCACACCTCACGCTAACATTGCAAGGTATGAAATTATATTTTAAACAAGAACCTGACGTCAAATGCAATTTAATTACAAGAATATGCATAGCTATATTTCTCATACAACATGTCAAAATAGCAAAAACATTCAAAAGACGACAGAATCAGCTTAAGTTAAAGAATTACACGTCAAGAATAGTGCTATTTATTACAAGTAGCATAATTACAACCTAAGAGTTACGTTACTGTTTTAAGACTAACATGTACAATAATGTCAAGTCCACAAAAAGATTTCCAGGTCCAATCAAGGAGCCGGCTGTGTCGGAGTCTTATCCTTGTCCTGTTGCCCACCTGTCCGGTCAGAGAAAAAATTCATTAGTGATAAGCAACCAAGTTAACGGAAAGACTAGAAAGGAAGACTTACCAGCATCTGCTCCTTGATCATCTTGATCATCATCCTCCACTTCCACACCTGCCTCCTTAGCTACAAGCAACCGCATGCCCTCCTTCACCGCCACCTTCTCCCCCTTGGTAAACTGGGCGGTAACCACATCAATCCTGAAGACCACTCCACCCTCCTTATCCGCCTCAGCCTTGGCCTCCTCTAGAGCCCTGAGATAGATCCTAGCCATAACCCGGGGGTAGTCATCCATCCAGGACAAGTTACCCTGCCTCCAAGTACTAAAGTACATATCCTGGAGCATCCCATCCATCATCCCCTCGTTCTCTTCAAATTCCCTCATTCGGACCTCAGAAGCCCATAGCTTTGCAACAACAACATCCCTCTCTGATCGATACCGTAAACGGTCGGCTTGAAGGGACCTCCTTATCGCCTCCATCTCCTCATTCGACTTGGCCTGAGCAAGCTCCGCAGCCTCAAGTCTCCCCGATAGTTCCTCTACCCGCTCGAGGTCCGCTTGCCGAACCTCATCCACCGTGGCAATGGCCATGTCAATCCGCTCCTTACAGACGGCCTCCATCCTCTACAACTCCGCCCTACTGGCCTCTTCAATAGTCTTCCTCAATTGTCGGGATGCGGCCTCATGCTGGGAGATTTGGATGGCTTGGTCGGCAAGTTGTTTAGCCTGGTCGGAAACCATCAACCGCAGCCGAATGTTGGTGCTTCCTATCTCTTCCCCAGCCTTGACCAATCGAGCATGGTGCCCATCAATTTCCTGGTCTCCTCAGCAACCCGGTCAATATTTGCCTTAGCCTCATCTCCCAGAGTTACAACCCGGGTAGTAAGCAGATCAAGGTTCAGGGACTTAGCTTCGTCAAGAACCCGTACCATAGGGTTACGAGGAAGGAGATGCTCACCAGTAACCTCATCAAAGGAGATGTCGTGAGATGCTGGGTCCAGGTCCGGATGACCCGCAAACGGATTGCGAACTGAGCCAGGATGATCTATCGGGATGACGGTTGGGTTCTCAGACGGATGGGGGGAATGTATAAACTCGGTGTCCTCCTCCTCAATATCATGAATAGGCTGGAGTGGGGCCGGAGGACCAGGAAGAGATTCAAATGTAGACCGACTCTTCTTCTTTTGTATATCTTCTTCAATAACTCCAAGAAGAGGACGATAACCGACTACGTCTCCAGGACGGTTAGTAAGGGGTTTCGGCTTGGCGGAAGCTTTGAAGAGTTTGTATTGTTCAAGCCTGTGCCGAAGATCTGAGGTCTTGGCCGTTTTGCCCTCTCCTGATATGAAAACCAAGTGTCATCAACATGTATTGAGCCATCATTCAAGAACTAAAAAGATTAAAGAGAAATCCACCTTGAACCGCCGAAGTTGCTTCAATAGAGGCGCTCCCGGAAGATAAATCGACGCTGGTCTCAACTTTCTCAGCTTTCCTGGACTTCTCCGTTCCCTCCAAACCTTCGAAGGCTTGGCGGAAAGCGTCATCCGTCCACTCTTGCATCTCGCCTACTTGCCCAGAAGACAAAGCCCCGACACCGTCGCCACCTCCAGTGCCTTCTCCTCCATCTCCGCCTTGCTCCTCCTCCACATCTCCCTCCTCCGGGATATCTGGACATGTGCTGGGAGAGGGACCGTCAGACTTTTTGAGCTTCTTCCCCCCGGCAACCGGATGTTTCGGAAAGGGCCTCTTTTTGCTTCTCTTCGACTCGGCCTCTTCTTTAGCTTGGGCAGCCCTCTCTTCGGCCGTGTCCCTCTGCTTAACCACGGACTGCTGTGGAAGGATCAAGTTGTGCTCCAAAAGTGTAGCGTTCCTGATCAGGTAAGCAGCCGACCTATCTCTTCCAGTAATAGCTTCTATTTCTGCTGCCGTCTGAACCAGGCGATCATTCTCCACGACCGCAAAACCACATGTCGCTAGCAAGAAATAAAAACACATAAGAAGAAGCATTGCAACCAGAGCGGAAATTGTAAATAAGCTTTGACTTACATCCGGAGGTGAAGCGACGGATAGAAACGGAGTCGTCCCTGACAAAAAACCATTCCCTTTTAAACATGCTGTACTTCGAGTACAAGTCCAGGACTGGCTTGAAGGATACGGCCAATTCCAAGCTGATGTATGGAGATCCCTTCTTATAGCCTCTCAAGTTGTACAAATACCGGATCTCCCGGTTGGAAGGAGGACGCCCGTATCTCCTCTGGAAGATGACAAAAAGGCTCACCAAAATGGCATAGGAGTTAGGCTGAAGCTGAAGTGGAGCCACCTTCAGGTATGTGACGAAGCTAACTATCCAGGCATTGAGAGGCGGGATGGCACCACACATACAGTGATACCTGCTGTAAGCAAAGTAGCCTTCAGGGGGGTCATACGGCATCATTCCTTCCCTCGGCAATAGCATGCGTGCTCTGTCAATCCCAAAGGAGCGAGAAATAACATCAAGTTGCTCCTCTTTAAGTGAGCTAGGGAAGCAGTCAGGAGGTGAGTTCAAAAGCTCCTGAGGATCGTATCCATCTACCAATGATCTCGGGGTGGGCCCATAATGTCCCGGTCCTGACTGGGTTGGGGGCACGGCGGGAGGCCCTTCTCTGTCCTGAGATCTCTTCTTCTCTGATCGGGTTTCCACTCTTTGAGACATTTATCTGCAGACACAAGAAAGTATATCGTTAAGACACATAAACTATGTAATCTAGAGTTTCACTGGTGATTCAGGTACAAAAGTCCATCCGTAAAGGGTTCATTCAACACTCGGAATCCCCGAATTCATTCAGTAAGGCTCAACCAAGGGTTCGTTCGGCATTCTCAGTATGAGATTCATTCGGCTTCCTCAGTATAAGGTCCATTCGGTATTAAAACTTTATGTTCATTCGGTAAGACAAAGAAAATCAAAAAAGGCCATCCGGCAATCACCTGATTCGGCAACACGTCTAATTCGGCGATATGACTGATTTGGCAAGAAGAACTGATTAGGCTGTCTCGTTCGGTAGGAGGTAACGGAAGGCCTAGGCCCTTACTTATAGGCGAAGGTGAACCACCGACCCACTGGTTCGGCACTAGGAACCGGATGGGAATGACAAAATCGGATAACCTAAAACAAAGCATGACATGTGCATGCACATGCCCTACTTTGGGGGGCAAGTGTTGGGCGAGATTCTACCGAACCAACCTTCATGCATCCCTGCCGAACCAACTCGAAGTAGCACCATCGAATCACCTAGCGCCTACCTAACCAACCTACCCACCCATGCCGAACTGAAGAACCACCAGTCCACCATTCTCCTACCACCGAACCAAAGTACACGAGCTCCACCGGTCCACCATACTCCTACAACCGAACCAAAGTACACGAGCTCCACCGGTCCACCATACTCCTACCACCGAACCAAAGTACACGAGCTCCACCGGTCCACCATACTCCTACCACTGAACCAAAGTAAAACCGGACCAACTCCACCAGGCCAGATTACATCAGCCCAGGCCCGCCAGCTGCTGTATACATCCAAGACCCCTGCCCCCAACCTCACTCTATAAATAGAGGGGCAGGGGTACAACAAAAAAGAACAAGTTTGAGAGCTCAAGCACGGAGAGAACTTTCAAACAACTTTCAGATACTTGTATCAAAGCTTTGTACTTGTAATCTAAACAAGAAAAGAGAAATAATATATAAAGTGGACGTAGGCACATTTTGGCTGAACCACTATAAATCTGCGTGTCTTTTACAGTTTAGTCCCTGCTTTTTATATATTTGCATAAATCACCCAAATCACTAAGAACAACATAAAATCAATTAAATCAAACGACTTTGAGGTATTTGTCCATTTTTTGTGCAAACACCTAACACTATCAAGGTAATGCCCTCCTTTTCTATTTTCGAAACAGACTCCTCTTACTATTGGGGTATTCCTTCATCTATACGCAAGCATATATACTTCATGGGTCATACAGTTGGATATGTCCCACATTAGTATAATATATCCACAACTGCTGGTATCCCTTGCGGTGAGAAGGCTTCTATTGTGTAACATTATCGACCTAGCATCCCATCCTTTGCTACTTACTTTATTATTCTTTATTTACTTTAATAAATTGGGTTATATCTCATACTTCACACCTTTCATAAATGTATATTTTAAATTTGTACATATTCCATTCAGTTGTTATTTCCTTTTCTTTCTTTCGATCATTAGTATTCAGTGAATCTCACATAGCTTTACTTTTTAATTACTTTTGTCCACTGTCGTTCATTATCATTTCTAATTTAATGACTAAGATCTTCCTAGTTATTATATTAAGTTTACTTAACTCTTTCGGTTGTATTATGGTTTTTTCCTTACTCGTTATCTTTAGTTGTTTATTGGACATTTAATCTTCTTTCTAGTTTAATTATCTCTTCTTCCTTTGTTATTTATTTCTTACTTTGTCTAAATGTGTATTTTAAATTTCCTTTTTAACTATTGTTCTGATTTCTATTTACTTCACATTTTATTATACTTAAGGATCTTATACTTTAATGCATTGGAACTACTTTTCCCATCAAAAGGAATTGTTAACGCTATAAATCTCTATGAATTATTTGAAAGAGGATTTCTATTTTGTGTGAAATTGCAAGGACTTGTATTTTATTTCTTTATCGAAATAGACAGTACAAAATACAGGATTTTCCTTATTTTGTACATCTCTTTCTTTACATTTACATTCCTCATTATTTCAAACAATACACCTTTATTTGTAACTTGGATGATTCATAGAGACTTATATTATTACCCCTTTCCAATCCAATGAATTAAATATGTCAAATCTTAACCTATTTATAATCATTCCCAATAATAGTCAAATAAAATATGTTCCATAACCAATTTCATTAAAACTATTCCAAAATCAATTTCATTACTCTATTCCATAGTCATTAAGTGTATACAATTTATTATCCAATTCGTTATTTATAACTCTAATCAATATGCATATTCAATTAAAAATTCCAAACCGAGATTTATATCTATTCATTTCGCATTTACAATAAAATATCCAAAACAATTTGAAACATAGATGAAATAGATTTCAACGATATAAATCTAATCTTATTACAAAACATGTTATTTCCCACTCACCTTTTAATTAGCTCCAATTCTCCAGATTCGGATCCATTCCCTTTTTATTTAACTCACTTTTTCTTCAAATCCAAAACAATAAAATATGGTATACATCTATTAAAACTATGGATCTTGGGAAAGGATTGAATCAATTTTAAATTAAAGTTTTAGATTTATGAGTTTGCCTTTGTTTTTGTTCTGAATTACTTCTACTCTTCTCTTCTCTTATTTCCTAATTTTCTCTACTTATTACAAATATATATATATATATATATAATATTTTACTTTTAGAAATTCTAGAAATTATGGAGAAAAGAGAATAGCAGAGCTCTGCTATGTGCCCTAGAAAATATGAGAAGAGAAGTGAGAACTAGGCTTATATTTATAGGGTTTTGGAGTTAACTTGGAGTGTTAGATTTATCTTATGAAATCTTTATTTTAAATAGATATGCACATCAATTACTTCGCAAGCAAGTAAAATTTTTTGGTCCATTTCGTTCGTCCATGTGGTATTTAAAATCTGGAATTTAACATGCCCATCAGTCGACTACTTATTACCTTCGGTCGACCGCTACCGGTCGACCTAGGTGCCTAATTGGTCAACCTTTGGTGTGTTTTACACGTGATTAATTACGTTTTTGATTTTATTTGTTTTATTCCTTTATTAAACCATCGATATAACTTTCTTCCCATTATAACTTTCTCAATGGTTAAGTTAATGTTAACTATCCATTAACTTTAACAGATGCTAATTAACGTTGGTTAGTTATTCTTATTTTCTTAATTATATATATAAGTATTTCCGATTTCAAAACTTCAAACGCTAATAACTTTTTCATTTGAACTTCGATCGAAAAAATTTATAAATGAAAATTGATCAGAAAATCACCACGAATCTAATGGTGCAAGTTTTGTAGCCAAATTCTGACCTTTGTAAAAATTCTATTTTTTGGCGTTTACTATTTGTTAATTAATTTCATTTGAATTAATTATCGTAAAAATCACGAGGTGTTGCATTCTCCCCGTAAATGTATTTCATCCTAGAAATTCCTTAAGGGTTCAATAATGTAACCTAACGTACATCCATTCTAAGCTAACAAATTAATTAATGTACAACCAATTTTCAACCAGTCGTGTACAAGTGCACGGTGTATCACAATACATATAATATGTATGTAGAATAATTCTAATCGGTGTCTCTTATACTAATGCTTTCTTTTAAACCAAATTCGAAAATATGATGCAAACATCCTAAATATACTAGTAGTTTAACATGTATGCAACTTTTAAAAACCAAAAACTTGTTTTTGCATCTAAATTTTCCCACACTTCCATGAATAGAAGTATAGTTCAACCAATTTTGCATCCAATACCTACCATCTAAATCCTAGCACACTGTTGCTCACATCCAAATTTAGAAAAATCCAGTTTTCTAAACTTATTTTCTTTATGTTGGGAAAAGGTTTCAGATGGAAAATTCCATATTTCCATCCTTTTTCTCTTAGGTGCCCAACTTTCCACTATACTTGGAACTTTATCTTTTGCCCCCAAAATTTTCTTCAACTTTTCCAAGTGCAATTCGCATAAGTCAATTCCTTTTTAAGTTTTTAAAACAAGGTTTATTTCAAAAATCATCTTTTTGTTCGCTTATCGACAGGGTATATAGGAAACAATTACATAGCTAAAACAGATCCTCATCACTAACGTATTTTATTTTACAGCCACTTCTACTGCATAATAAAATCCAGGCTAATCAGCCTATCCACTATTCCCCTATGTCAAGTATGTGGCATTTCCAAAATTTGATTTTTTTTTCTTTTCTATCCAAAAATATTTTTATATTACTTTTTATAATATGGTAAATATTTTAGACTTTCAAATTTTCATCACAAAAATTTCCAAAACCTCCTACAAAAATATTTTATCTTCTTAAAAACCAAGATTTTGAAAAAAAATTCTCAAAAGTGTACATATTATATATTTTCTTTAAAATAATTATGTCACATCGCATGAAACTGGGGTTTAGTTAAGAGTCTAACGTTCATAGTGGACTTCACCTATTTGCGCGGAAAATTTTAGTTTCAAACTTTTCTTTTATTTATAATAGCAATCATCACACAAGTTTAATTATAAATTTCAGCCTTTAAGGTACAGGGACATTGACCCATGGCTACGCAACATTCTTTCCCTGTCCTCTGCTTACTGAAATTTATTTTTTGAATTTTTTCTGGGACTTACCATCTGATTTCATTTTTGTTTTAGTAGTCAATTAAATAAATTTTCTTAATTTATTTCTTAACCGCCAGTCTCTACTATGTTCTTTTCTTTTGCATTATTTGATTATCTTTCCTGAAATTTTCTTGTCTTATTGTTTTCCCATAACAATGCGGTCCAAATCAAAAACACATAAAAAGGAATGTTTCCTATAATATCGTACGCACTTTTACACTCTAATAAGGACAACTACTGCTTACAACCCAACCTAAAACCAACAACTGCTGGAACTGCCCTTCAACATCAACTAACACTAAAAGATGTTGTAGCTCTAGCACTTCTGACTTGAATGGACCTTTCCAACATGTCATCCTTCTGCAATCCACATATCTTAACTTTCTGATGAATAAGATCTATTCATAACTTCCCTTACTACACTCGATCATGAAATTAATTGTGCATACCCACATTGTAGTGGATAGAAAGTACAAACTATGCACATTTTGAATAACTCAATGGCAATTAGCTTGGGAGAATAACTTTTCCAACCCTTATCTTGCCTTCCATAACTTTGAGTCTATCAATATCCTCTATATGTGTTTACCACCTCATAATCCCATGTTACCATCTTTTTTTAATCTAGATCCCATGATAGTATTTTCAAATCTTGGTGTTTATTCCTTTTATCTTTGACCCTTCATACGAGCATATCCTAGTACTCATAGAAGCGTACTTTAATACCATTTATCATCCCTTTACGAGTTCTTCTTATGGCTTGGACACACATCTAACAAAATATTTCTAGGTTATCACCATTATTCTTCCTTATTACTACTTCATGAGAAATCATTGATATCTTCTTCATAGCCTTGCTCTCTACCCAGTCTTACCTAAGCACTCATTTCTATCTACTCCATATTTAAAATTTTGGTTTTGTATTCGCCATTTCTCAAAAAAATTAAAAACTTTAATTTTTTTTGAAATGCTTAATCCCAAAACCTTTGTCTTTAAAAAGTACAACTTCAAAACCTTTTATTAAATTCAAAAATACTTGGTGTCTTAACCTTTAGAAACCTTTAATTTAGGATTTTTTTTATTTTAACTTATTCATTAAATCTAAAAGAAATTGTAAGCAAATCTAATTTTAAAAAGTTTCTTTCCATTTTCTTCAAATCATCTTTTTATTTTAAAGGCCGTTTCAACTTTTACTTCTTTAAAATTGGGATTTTTAGTTCAAACTGTTTATTAAGTTTTCCTTTCAAAAACTTATTTGTTACACTAAACCATTTTTCAAAATAAATACTTTACAATGTTTTTAAAACATCTTTTTATAATTTTTAACAACAAAACCGGAGTAGACAAAGACAACTCCCATTCCAATATTTCTTATCACTCTTGTTGTCTCTACTTTCAACCCTAGTGGAGGTTTTATTAGCATATTATGGGGACTTCTAAAAGATATATGCCATTAATGCACTTACTGTGAAAGCTATCCAACTTTTTTTTCTTTTTAATTTTCTATATTAGACTACTAGCATTAATTTTAGTATAACCTCAAAATGTTATTTCTAATTACTAATATATTTTATATAAATTCCTAATATTGTTTTTATATTTTGCAATACTATTACAATTCAACTTTTCTCTACCTAAACTGTCCTTTATTCCAGTTACTTTTCTCTCAATTTACTGCCTTCTTAATTGAACCATTGTAATGCTTTCCCCTCCAACTTTGTTTTAGAATTTTAAATTTTCATTTCCATACTATTTACCTTATTTCAAACATGTACTAGTTCTTATTGTCCACCCCTAAAAATGTTTTTACAGCTTAAAATTTTCCATTACATAAAAACCTACGAGCTATATTGCTTTACCATTTTTTTCTTTCAAAAGAAATAGCTTTTTACAAAAAATTTGGATTTAAACAAATTTTAATTTCTATAAGAACTTTATATTTAAACTTTTTTTCATTACGAAGAAACTACCAAGCTATATATGCTCTATAATTTTCCAACCATTGACTTTTATAAAACCCATTTACGAAAGATTTCAATTTAACAAAATGCTTATATTCATATATACATTTTAAAATCCAATATGTGCTAACTTTTTCTAATATATTAATTATATATTTTTCTCAACTTTTAAAACTATTTTCTATTGATGGACTCAAAGTAGATTTCTATTTGTACTTTCTCTAAAACTTCTGCTCTTCAGCTTACAAACTTATCGTCTTTCCAATATTAGAAATTCGACTATTAATTTGGAGTGATTACTTCACACCATCTTTCGGGAAACCAACTGCTTCCGGATTTTTACAACATATGGATTCTTACTTTCTCCTTATCAGGACTTACTATACATCATCAATTGGGAATCATACGTGGATCTACAACTATTGGGCTATCAAGGCCCGACTAAGGAGTCATGTACTATCCAGCTTCAGGGACCTTCCATATGCAACTACTCTATAGTTAGAATTCTTAGGATTTGGCTTATAATATTTTTATAATCAGGAAAATTACAAATACGTTCACTCATCATTTCCTAATTTCTAAAGATCGACTAACCAAGCTCTGATACCAAACATAACAACCCGGACCGTGGCGGGCCTGAATTTTTGCTAAATCAAAAATCCAAGTCCACCAAAGCACAGATTGTTGGTTTGGTAACCTACAAATAAACAAATGAATGTAAATCATAGTACTGACGATATAACTTACAACGGAATAGTAAAGTATAATAAAGATATAGTTATTGATTAAGATTGACACTTCAAATTTTTAGTGTCCTTGTCGGTGTCGAGCATGCCAAATAAACATGTCCGTCTAGGCTATCTTGTGGGATGTAATGGGGTTCAGAACAATGCTCTAATGACTAGTAATTTTTGCACTTTGTATATAACATCAGCTTATGCCAATTGACTTTTATCTCTTGTTATATCATTTTATTTTAAATTAGTCAGCTCGAATCCACATACATATATGATATTTCCCATCTATTTGTGGTAGACGATAGTTATGTACCCATATATACTATCCCCGTTAGTATTTGTAATTCTACACTATCAGGCATCATCATTAATGTCTAGGTCAAATTGCCCGCGTATAAAGTAGAACCTCCCATTAGTGCCTAATAATGGCATCACAAAAGTTTTAGTAATATCCTATCTCGCATTGGGGATTTACTAATTTGTCTACTTCCTATTGTTGACTCAACTCCACAGACTACCCTATTCATTTTTGAAAGAACTTTGTCATCGTTTAACTAGCCTTGCCCTAACAACAAACTAGAAAACATCTATAGTCGTGCATTACCCAATGTCTCCTACCCTAGTAGGATGCGTAGCTCGTCAGGTGTAACCCTATCTTTTCTATTTTGACCGCTCTGGACCGATGATGCACCCAACTTATGTAGCTCCCACTCTTGATTTGGTGCTTGCACCTGCTAACATAGCGTCGAGCTACTCAACATCCTATTTAGATTGCCAAATGCAATCAAGGGAATACTCCTCTTTTCTATTTTTGAAGCATATTCCTCTTACTATTGGGGTATTCCTTCATCTATATGCAAGCATATATACTTCACGCATCCTACAGTTGGATATGTATCACATCAGTATAATGTATACACAATTGTTGGTAGCCCCTTGTGGTGGGCAGACTTATATTGTGTAACATAACCGACCTCGCATCCCAACCTTTACTACTTAATTTATTATTCTTTATTTACTTTAATAAATTGGGTTATATCCCATACTTCACACCCGTCATAAACTTGTATTTTAAATTTATAAATATTCCACTCAACTGTTATTTCTACTTTTGACCATTAGTGTTCAATGAATCTTACATAGCTTTACTTTTTAATTACTTTTGTCCACTATCGTTCATTACCGTTTCTAATTTACTTACTAAGATGTTCCTAGTTATTATATTAAATTTACTTAACTTTTTCGACTATATTCGATTATTTATTTATTACTTATTATCTTTAGTTGTTTATTAGACATTTAGTCTCCTTTCTAGTTTAATTATCTCTTCTTCCTTTGTTGTTTATTTCTTACTTTGTCTAAATATGTATTTTAAATTTCCTTTTCAACTATTGTTCTTATTTCTATTTACTTCACATTTTATTATACTTAAGAATCTTATATTTTAATGCATTGGAACTACTTTTCCTAACAAAAGGAATTGTTAACGTTATATTTCTCAATGAAAGACTTAAAAGAGGATTTGTGTTTGTGTGAAATTACAAATAATTATATTTTATTTCTATACTGAAATAGACAGTACAAAATATGATATTTCCCTTATTTTGTACATCTCTTTTCTTGCATTTACATTCCTTGTCATTTCAATTAATACACCTTTATTTGTAACTTGGATGATTCATAGAGACTTAAATTATAACCCCTTTTCATTCCAGAGAATTAAAATATGTCAAATCCCAACCTAATTACAATCAATCATAATAATAGTCAAATCAAATCTGTTATATAACCAATTTCTTTAAATCTATTCTGTAACACCCTGTAAATTTGGCATTAGTTATTTAATTAGTTAGTGTGTTATCCAAAATTGGAATTTATGCAAACGATGGAATTTGACAAAGAAACTTGCACCATTGTGTTCATGGTGAAATTTTGAGCATCTTTCATATTTGTAGTTTTGCGATCAGAGTCCAAACGAAGAAGTTACAGATGATAAACTAATTCAGAACCAAAATAATTAAATTAGCGTTTATATATTAATTACCAGAACCCATAGGTCGACATGCTCATTGCGGTAGGTCGACATGTAGTGGTCGACCGGTGCCCATGAGCGGTCGACCGGTTGGCAAGCCGGGGGCTATGGTTTGCCTAGGCCAGAATTGCCCGGATTTAATATATTTCGATTATAAGGTTGTGGTTGATTCGATGCCTATAAGTTTAGGCCTGACCCTCTCTTCTCTTATTTTTCTAAAAGCAGCAGCGAAGCTCTGGAATTTTCTCTTCTCCACTATTTTCTAAAATATAAAATATAATATTTATATTTGTATATATACAAATTGGAGAAGAATGAATATCAAATAAGAGAAGAAGAGAAGCGAGTCAACACTACGCAATAACGATGTAATATATATATATATATATATATATTGTATTTATATTTCTCCTTCAACCCCAAATCTCTTCTCATATCTATAATTCTAATATATATATATATATACATACACCCTTTTTTTTACATATTTCTTGGAAGAAGAAGGAAATGGAGTTGAATCAAAGGTTTTACTTCAGATCTGAAGATTTGGAATGCTTTTAGAAGGTTAGTGGGAAATTTATATATCGTTTATGATTTTGAATCTATTCTGTAGGCATACGTTTGATTTTTATGCCTAAATCAATAATATTTGTGAATTGTAGGCTCAAATTACCACAGAAAACTTTTGTCTACGTATTTGTTTTTAGATCTTCTAGGAATTATTATTACACCCTGATTTGTAGATCAGTCCCAAAAGTTATAGATATGAATATTGATTAGATATGTTATTCTAGATCTGAAATTTGGTTGTAGATTACAAGTATGATTTTGATTATTATCCTAGTTATGTTGAATCGGAGATTTTTCGTAGTTTAATTTGGTGGAAGAACATCCATTTGATTTTGATAAATTTGTTTATGTTTTCAAATTGCATAGAAAGTGCAGCGTATGATTTAATAAGGAAAATGTGCAAATAAAAAGGAAGAGATGTGTAAAGTAAAAATTTATTCTGTGTAGTTTACACTGTCTATTCCAATAAAAAGAAAATAATCATTCCTTGTGATTTCAAATGTGGCAAAATTTTCCTTTTATTCTTGATCTTTTGTTTTAAACTAATTTATGGAAATGATAACGGAGAATCTTCCTAAGGAATGTAATTTTATCAAATTAAATATGCAAAGAACGTTTTAGTTGAAGATTTGTAACTAAAATATATTTGGTAGAAGCAGATATTTATACGTATTTATACGCACTAATAAATATGATGATTTATGTGTAACGCTCACTTAGGATATTAGTTATACGTATGTAGTAATAGCATTGATTTGCGAATAGAAAATAGGAGGAAAGTAGCTCCAATTAATCGGTAATGATTATGAAATGGATTAGAGAGTTATAAGTAATTAAAAGGGTAAATGGATTAATGGGACTGATAAATAAGGAAGCTAGATTAATAACTATATAATAGTTAGAAAGAGATTACTAATTCGAAATTAGTAAATATGTAAATGTCTTAGGAAATTCCCTTAGGATGATAATCTTTTATTATGGACAGGTTGACATTTATGGAGAAACATATAAAAAGGGGATTTATGGGAAGTTGAATATTTAAGGTAAAGTACATAGACTTAAATAAGAAAAGGAGATTAGTAAGCTAAGTCCAATATCCAATTTAGGATGATAAAGCTTAGTAATAGTAAAGCCTGGGATAATATGGTTAAGTAAGTAAAGCATAGAATAATTAATTAGACTTAGTAGGTTGGGATGCGAGGTCAGTAGAGTTACACAACAAAAGCCTGCCCTTCACTGGAAGGTTACCAGCAGTTATGTACACTTCCTGCTGATGTGAGACATCTTTAACCATAGGACCCATAGAATAATTGGGCTTAGAAGACTGGGGTGTGAGGTTAGTAAAGTAATACAACAAAAATCTACCCTTCACTCAGAGGCTACCGGTAGTTGTGTACACTTATTACTGATGTGGGACATCACCAATCATAAGAACCATGGAAATGATTATGGATGATAGGATCTGCTTTGGGATTAGAGGTATTAAGTGGTTGTTTGAGGTCCCTCCTCCTTCCTAATTAAAAAGTATTAATAGCTCGAATTATCGGTTAGGAGCAGTAGTGGATATCTCGGGAAGGGTCCGCTTTGGGTTTGAGGTATTAAGTGACCGATCTAGGCTCCACCACTCTCCTATAAGGAAATATTAAGTGTCCTAGTGAGATTTCAAGAAATGCCAACTAGATAGTACTAGTGAGGAGTCCACCTTTGGAGTTAGGTATTAAAGGACAAAGGCCTGTGTGGAATATATGTATTAAATGGTCAAGGGTCTGCCTGGTCCTTATTAATAACTTATTAAGTGAGTTGGGTACTGTCTCTTACATGGCTAAAACTTTAATGACAATAGATGCATTAGTAGTATGGCTATAATATATAATCAAGGCCACAAATAGTGGCCAAAGGTCTTTGTAGCTAGGACCAATAGACAAACGATGATGATGATAGGAACCCGCTTCATATTTGGAAGTATTAAGTGACTGATAGACTTATGTCTATATTTTATACCTTGGGAAGGGTAGGTAGATGAATCATGTTAGGAAGGAATATCGTGTGTGCAATACTAGGTTAATTCGGTTAACCTTAAATAATAGACATAACAATTAAATGGAAAGCAATTGGTATGAATTTATGTTATGGACACTGTATAGATTTTTCAATCACCATAAAGTTGTTCTGATCCCTCCATATTATAACCCACAGGATAGATTTGGAGGAACATGTCACTGGAGCTGGAAGTGATTTATTGTTAGAGAAGTTTTCTTTTCTCTCATGTTCGATGTTGATGTGGCAACTTGATATCTAAGGAATGACATTGATTCCAAGGTAGTAGCCATAGTCAGTATATATATTATATTATTATTTCTGCTATGAGTTTAGATTTTTATCAATCTCTGATAAGGCTCATGCTTATTTGCAGGTACCAAGTCAATGATTTATGCTTTGATGGACTTGAGTTCATTTCTTGTTGAAATTTAGGCTCATTAAAGTGTGGGTTGCTACATATTTTATAATCAATTTCATTAAATCTATTCCATAATCATTACGCGTATACAATTTATTATCCAATTCGCTATTTATCACTCTAATCAATATGCGTATTCAATTAAAAATTCCAAACTGAGATTTTTATTTATTCCATTCACATTTACAATAAAATATCCAAAATGGTTTTAAAAACATATGAAATTGATTCCAACGATATAAATCTAATCTTATTATGGAACATGTAATTTTCCACTAACCTTTGAATTCGCTCCAATTCTCTAGATCTGAATTCGTTACTCCCTCTTTCTTCAAATCCAAAACAATAAAATGGGTATACATCTATTAAAACTACAAATATGGGGAAACGACTGAATCGATTTTAAATTAAAGTTTTAGATTTGAAATTTACCATTGTTTCCATTCTGAATTACTTCTACTCTTCTCTTATCTTATTTCCCGCTTTTCTCCACTTATATACATATATACACAATATAATATTTTACTTTTAGAAATTCTATAATTTGTGGAGAAAAGAGAATGGCAGAGCTTCGTTCTCTGGCCTAGAAAATATGAAAAGAGAAGAGAGAACTAAGCTTGTATTTATAGGGGTCTGGAGGTAACTTTGAGCGTTAGATTTATCTTATGAAATCTTTATTTTAATCAGAGATGCACATCAATTACTTCGCAAGAAAGTAAAATATTTTGTTCCATCACGTTCGTCCATGTTTTATTTGAAATCCACGAATTAATAGGCCTATTGGTCAACCGCTTCTTGCCTTTGGTTGACCACTACCGGTCGTCCTAGGTGCCTTATTGGTCGACCTTGGGCGTGTTTTACACGTAATTAATTGACGTTTGTGATTTTGTCTTTTTATTCCTTTCTTAAGCCACCTATATAACTTTCTTCCCATTATAACTTTCTTAACTTAAATTAATGTTAACTATTTGTTAATTTTAACTGATGCTATTTAACATTTGTTAATTATTCTTATTTCCTTAATTACATATATAATTATTTGATTCCAAAACATCAAATGTTAATAGCCTTTTAATTTGAACTACGATCAAAAAACTTTCAATATGAAAATTGATCAGAAAATTGCCACGAACCCAATGGTGCAAGTTTCGTAGCCAAATTCTTATGTTTGTAAAAAAAATTCGACATTGACTATTTATTAATTTATTTCTTTTAAATTAATTATCGTAAAAATCGTGGAATGTTACAAAAAGCAAATGTTAGCAATTAAATTTTTAAAAGATCATTTCTTTCTTTTCAAATAAGGGTCAAATGTATTACAAGAATGGCCATTCAAGTCAACTTTTCCTTTAAAGCCTTTTCATAACAAAGATTTTACTTCTTAAAAAGTTGGATTTTTAATTCAAACCATTTATTTTTTTTTTCTTTAAAAATCAATTATTATACCAAACCAATTTTTAAAATGCACTGTTAAAGTGTCTCTAAAATATCCTTTATAACTTTTACTAAAAATCGGAGTAGACAAGCACAACTTCCATTCTATCTAATACTCATTCTACTTCCACTTTCAACCTTAGCGGAGATTATAATAGCATATAAGGGGGACTTTCAAAAGATACGCTCAATCAACATGCATAATTTTTGGAAAATATCCATTTTCCTGTGTTTTGCAATTAATTTCCTGTATAGTTTTCGATTAGATTACTAACATTATTTTCATGTCAATTTCTAACGTTGTTTCTATATAAATTCCCTCAACCCTAAATTGCTCTTATTTAAGTTGCTTATCTTTATATAGCTTTTCTCTAAATTGACTGTCTTCTTTATTAGACTATCGCATTGTGCTCGCTATTGCTTTCTTTTCGAGTCCATGTCTCCTTTTCATTCTTTTTCCTCATTTATAAACTAGTACCACTTCCTATTGGCCATCCCTGGAAAGAATTTCACAACTTAAAAATTTTCATTTTAGAAAAATCAACGAGCCATGTATATGCTCTACTTTTCCTTCAAAAGAAATATCTCTTTATTAAACCCATTTTTAACTAAAACTTTTGGTCTAAACAAACTTTTATTATCTACTAAAAAATTTATTAGAAAAAAACAAGGATAATTCCTAGAAATTAATGTTTATTTCCTTTTAAAAATAGGGTTTTTCTATTTTTAAATAAATCCCTTGAAAACCATTTCAAATATTTTATTTATATATTTTCCCAAACCTCTTTTCTCAAACATCTAATTAAATTATTTTATATGGGGCCGGACTCGGAGTGGATTTTATCTGTCCCTTCTTTTGGACTTTTCTTCTTTTTCACTTACTTTCTAACTTATCTTCTCATGGAATATTAAAATCTGATTATCATCTTGGAGTGATTTCTCGACACCTTCCTTTGGGAACTTATTTAATGCTTATTTCTAGATATCTACAATATATAGATTCTTAATTTCTTACTTATCTGGGCCTACTGTACATAATCAATCAACAATTATGCAAGGATCTACAACCATAGGAAAATTGTGCTCTACAAGGGACTCAAGTACTATCCTGCTTTAGAGACCCTTCCATATGTCGCATTCATGCTCTTCTTAAGTCAACGTCTTCTAATATGACCTACTTCCTGTAGGGTAATCAGGATAGGTGTATATCTTCAACTTCATCTATTATTCCAACACATAACCACATTATCCATCTTTTCATAATATGATTGCAACTTTCATAATAAGATTGCAACTACTTCATAGTCAGAATTTGTATTGACGTATAATATATATGATTATGTTAAAAATACAAATACATTCACTCAATGCATCTTAATTCCTATGATCGATAAACTTAAGCTCTGATACCAAATGTAATAACCTATACCTCAGTGGGCCTGAATTTTCACTAAATCGAAAACCCAAATCCACCAAAGTACGAATCGTTGGTAATGGTATCTTGTAAATAAACAAAAAAATATCAGAGCATCATAGATAAAACTCACAATGGAATAATAAAGTATAATAAAACATATGATTACTAACCAAGGTTAACACCTTCAATCTCTAATGCCCTTTTCAGTGTCGAGCATGCATAAGAAAATCTTTCATTCCACCGTTCCCACCTTGAACCAGTACATGTCCCTCTAAATCTATCTTGTGGGTTGTAATGAAGAGAGGGTCAGAATAACTTCTGATGACTGGTAAATTACACACTTTATACATAACACTAGTTTATGTCGATTCCTTCCATTACATGTTATGTTTATTATTTTAACTTAGTCAGTTTGACTTAATTTACGCGTACGATACACCTCATCAACTCAAGGTAGACAATAAATAAATATATACATACATATATATAAGTACCATAATCCTCCTTTGGACTAGGATTCTTTTCCCACTGATATCTATAACAAAGCACTTCATCGGGATCCATTGTCAACGTAGTATCACGCCCCTACCGTCGTGCATACCAAGGAACTCCCATAGTGCTTAACAACGACATTACAACTATTTAGCTGTATTCTATCTCATCTTTTTTATATCATGGAATTGCTCCAAGAGCTATTCTATTCGCTTGAAAGATCTCCACTAAAAGGTTATCCAGCCTTGCCTTCTAATAATAAATAAACTAACAAACAACTATGAGGCGGTGTATGTCCTAAACATGGTCTACACTAGTAGGAGATGTAGCCCATTTAGGCGTAACCCTTGTCTTTCCACTGACCACTCAGGACTGATGACGATCTCGACCTATGTAAACAACTCCTACTTTCATATGTGGTACCAACCTCACAGTCATAGCATTGAGCCAACGGTCACTGTCTCAACTAGATTGCCTAATTCCATCAAGAATATGGTTACTTAACACATACCCCCTAAAAGGTTAAAGCAGACTCTACTTGTCCTTTGACACTTCGACCGGGATGAACCATCCTACTTTAGTATATTTCCTTCACTGTGCGAACATATAGTCCCATGGGTCCTACGGTTGGATATATAATACATCAGTATAATGTATGTACAACTGTTGGTGACCTCTTGCAGTAGGTAGACATATGTTGTCTATCACTACTGACCTCGTATTACAACCCTGTAACGACCTGGAATTTTGAACGTTTTATAATCAAATATTGGAATTATTTAAACATTTAAACCGTTGATTTAATATGAATGAAAAAAGATTTTGAAAGCTTATTTAAATTCTTTTTAAATAATAATGATGATGGTAAACTTTTAATTGAGAATTAAAAGGGATTGAATAGGTTTTAATAATATTCTTTACAATCAACTTGTGAAATTATCGTTCTTAGGCATTATCTCAGATTTTGATGAAACTAGTATCGTTGGGTCCAGAATAGTTAATTGTTGTATGCCGACGAGTTTTGTGGTGATCGGACGTCATGTGTGGTCGTACGAGCTTGAAATGCAGAAAGATAAATTTAAGAATTAAAATATAATATATATTTTTACTATAAATAATCCTTGCTTCTCTTCTCACTCTCACTTTATTTTCATTCTTCATTTTGTTGCCTGTAAACAAACGCCACCAGTTTCTTCCTTCAATCAATTAAATCGTGAACTTGGGTTGATGAAAATCAATGCCATTTGATTCATTAAACTCGTGTAGTTGAGAGATTTATTTTGGTATGCACGAAGTTGGGTTCGATCGAGTTTGGGTGAGCTCGACTAGGAACAACCGAAGTTATTGTTGAAGATAGTTGGAGATTGGAGCATTGTTTGGGGAATAGGAGGATGGCGTTGGGTTACTGAGCGAAGCCGAGGAGGTTAGAGGTGGTTACAGGTGGCATGGCTACATATTGGAAATCATGACATGTTGATTGTCGTATACTACGTCACGGTCGCGATTAGATTTGACTGACCGAAGGTAAATTTGGTTGCGGGGTTGGACTTGGGGTGTGACGAGGAGTAGAATGGAGATAGTAGGAGGTGCTCTGGTGGTCGTAATTGGGGCGCGACTTATGCAGGCCATGGATTTAGGGCTACTAGTGGATTTCAGTAAGGAGGTGCAGATGTGTCATGGTGGGGGTCGATGCATCGAGCGCGCAGAGAGAAGGTCAACAGAATTGATAGTTGGATTTCGTCATGCGATGCTCCATATCACTATATGTACACGGTGTGGTTGGGTTCGATTTAGAGCATGCACAGTAGTAGGTAGAGGGAGGGAAGAGATGTTAGTAGAAATTATTAGTTTGATTAAAGGATTAGCTTAATTAATTTAATTATTTCATTCAAAATCTTGTAAAACTCGTAACTTTTGCATACGAGGTCCAATCGAGACGCCATCTTCACCATTGCACTCATATTGGGATTCTTTACTTCTTCGATTGGCTTAGCCTTATGTGAGTTTTACTCACCAGTTGGTTGTATATTGTTACATATATAATTGTTGTT
This sequence comes from Allium fistulosum, assembly GCA_030737815.1. NCBI lineage: Eukaryota > Viridiplantae > Streptophyta > Magnoliopsida > Asparagales > Amaryllidaceae > Allium > Allium fistulosum. The sequence continues at coordinate 1,410,628,410 of CM060903.1, forward strand.
GTATTAGAATATAAATAGTATAACGAACAATGCAAATTATTACTTTTGGACCTTCCCTATTTTGTAAAACAAGTGACAATATTACTATGTAGTATAATCACTCTTTTAATCATCTATAACATGTATTGTGGCCCAATCTACTTGTTTTCATGCTTGATATTGTTATTTGATTAAGTTGGAAATTGTGTGTGAATGGTTGAAGCGAAATTGTCGCTACAAACGCACTTGAAATTCCCTGTGTTTAACACTTATTAAATTGGTTAAACGTGAATATATTATGAAATATATATATATATATATATATATATATAATTGGATGGTTCTACACACATGTTTGGTTGTGTTTGACATAAAGGAATTGGTTTGGAAAGTTATAGAAATTGTGAATGGAAGTTGTGATAGTTGAAACGAAAAGATCGCTATGGATGCACTTTGAAATAGTTTGTGTTCGACGATTTTAAAGTTAACTCTAAAAGACATCCTAGGGCTTCTTTATATTTTTATTAAGTACTATAAGCGTACTTATTTCCATGAAAGTACCAAGGTTTAATATATTATTGAAGTTAATTATGGATTTTTAATAATGGATTTTAAATTTTAAAACTGGCTTTTTATGGTTTTTATTAAAGTATAAAATAAGTAATTTTAAGTGGTGTTTTAAATTAATGTTTTGAACCATAGTATAAGTATTTTTAAGTACAAATAGTTTTTAAAAAAATTAGTTAAATAGTTAGGGTTGAAGATAGCCAGAGATTAGAGCATCAATTAGGAAATTGGAGGATGGCGTTGGGTTACTCGAGCGAAGCTGAGGAGGTTGGAGGTGGTTAGAGGTGGCACGATTACCTATTAAAAATCATACATGTTACATACTAGGTCCTGGTCACGATTAGATTTAACCGACCAGAGGTGAAATTGGTTGTGTGGTTGGACTCGGGGTGCAACGAGGAGTAGAATGGATTTAGTAGGAGGTGCTCTGGTGGTTGGAATTAGAGCATGACTTATGTAGGATGGGGACTTAGAGCTACAGGCGGATTTTAGTAGGAAGGTTTGGACGTGTCATGGTTGGGGTCGACGCGTCGAGTGCGTAGAGAGAAGATCAATGTAATCAATGGCGTTGGATTTCGTTGTGCGATGCTCCATGTCGCTGTGTGTACATGCACGGTGTAGTTAGATTGGATTTGAAGCATGTATAGTAGTGGGTAGAGGAAAGGAAGAAAGGTTAGTGGAAATTATAAGTTTAATTAAAGGATTAGCTTAATTAATTTAATTATTTCATTCAAAATCTTATAAAACTTGTAAAATTTGCATACAAGGTCCAATTGAGACACCGTCTTCGCCATTGCGCTTGTATTGGGATTCTCTACGTCTTGGGTTGGTTTGGGCTTAGGTGAGTTTTACTCACCAGTTGGTTGTATATTGTTGTGTATTTAATTGTTAGTGTATTAAAATATAAATAGTATAATGAACAATGCAATTTATTACTTTGGACCCCTCCTTATTTTGTAAAATAAGTGACAACATTATTATGCAATATCTCTCCTTTAATCATCTATAACATGTATCGTGACCCAGACTACTTGTTTACTTGTTTGATATTGATATTTGATTACATCGAAATTGTGTGTGAATGGTTGAAGCGAAATTGTCGCTATAAACGCACTTGAAATAGCATGTATTTAACACTTGTTAAATTGGTTAAATGCGAATATATTATGAAATATATATATATATATATTGGATGGTTCTATACATATATTTGGATGTGTTTGACATAAAGGAATTGGTTTGGAAAGTAATAGAAACTGTGAATGGAAGTTGTCATAGCTGAAGCGGAAAAGGTCGTTATGGATGCACTTTGAAATAGCTTTGTGTTTGGCGATTTTAATATATTGCTAAAGTTAATTATGGATTTTTAATAAAGGTATTTAAATTATAAAATTGGCTTTTTATGGTTTTTATTAAAGTATAAAATAAGTAATTTTAAGTGGTACTTTAAATAAATATTTTGAACCATAGTAAAAGTATTTTTAAGTACAAATAGTTTTTTAGAAAATTAGATAAATATTTTTTTAAAGTATTTTGAAGTTTATATAAAATAATGTCGATTGAATTGATTTCAGTATTCTAAAGTGTTTATGTACGCTTCGAAAAGTAAGTTAAGTCTCGAATGAAGAGATAAGGGAAGAATTGGATTATAACACGTAAGTTATTATGAATAATTTTGTAAAGTTAAGAAAAAGTACTAACTTGTCAAATTTGGGATATAATTGGATTTTTTTAAGAGAGAATGTTTTTTAAGAGAGAATTATAAAAGGGGATGATTCGGGATTGTTGTGACATTGTTTGAATAACAATTGTCTTAAACCCATATAAAAGAAATATAATCTTTAAAAAAGGGTTTTAAAGATAACGATTAAGTGGGAAGCATTTTGGGTTCATTGTAAATAATGTTTTAGTAACATTTGTTTTTAAACCCTTGGATAATATTTTAAAGCGGTGAAATATTGTTAAATGATTTTGGGGAAATACTTAGATCTTTAACAATGGACTTTAAAGATAATAACAAGCATGGAATGTTTGGAAAAAGATAGAAAAGTATCAGTATTAAAGTATAAAAGAGTGAAGGGGTTTTTAGTAACAATGTTTGAATGACATTCATTTTTAACCTCTTTGACCATGTTTTAAGTAAGTAAAACTTGTTATTGGTTTGTTAATATACTTATATCGATGAGATAAGTATATAAATACTTTTCGGAGTATTGAAATATGTAGAAATGAATGGTGAAGTTTAATTAATAAGTGAAGTTCGTTTATAAAGAAATTTATTAGTAAAAACTGATTTTTACTAATATAAGAGGTTTTTAATTAATAAAGGAAGATGAATTAAAAAAGGGTTCGAAGTCGTTTATATGACTTGATCGTACTTTGTGGGCGTTAATCCTACTTTTGTGATTACTTGCTTATGGATAGTATACGGGACTTAGTTTCCCTTTATGTGATCATTCTCACTTTTGTTGAAATTTATCAAAATACAACTTTGGAAATATATAGAAGAAACACTGGAATTATATGATATAGTTATCTTTAGTGATGTATAAACTTGTTTTGCTCATTTAGGACAAATGATAAGGAAATCTATCTACTTTAACGGTTAGGAGGTGATCTCTACTTCTGTGTATTGTCTGTTTATTTCCCAAAGAACCGGAGTTGAGTTTACCGAAAATCGATCGATTGGTTTTGGAGCACCCGATAAGCGGTGGAGTGTATCTATATGAGATAACTTGAAACCGTAAACACTCTAAAACCATAAACCTATTATATGCTTTGGAAGAGGTTCATGATTAGTTTGAGATGCTGGAAACTATATGGAAATTCGAAATTTGTTTGAGATGCTCAAACACATGTAGTTTTTAGTGATCTATTCAGGATGCAGGAATCCATGTGTGATCCCGAGATTAGTTGAGATATGAGATCCATGTGTGATTCTGAGATCTGTTGAGATATGAGAATCCATGCATGGTTTTGAGATCTGTTCGAGTCAGGGGCTCATGTGTCGAGATCTGTTCGAGTTGTGACTTATGTGCTAGGATGTTATACGTGACTTCACCATCAGTAATGATAGAAACCAGAGATAAGAGACATAGCCTATGGTTTCGCTAACTTAAAGAATGCAGGCACTCCATTCTAGTGTTACTTGGCGGGAGTAATGTGACCCGGTGCCACGTATACGAGCGTGGGCAAGCTATGTTTTTCCTCTAGTATATTTTATCTAGAGATATACGATGCTCGAAAGGATATCTCTGATCCTTGTGCAGGAGGACGGTTCTCGAGGTACTGAGGGCACCTCCGTGGAACCCTACTATAACACCCCTAATTTTGATTAACATTATTTAGGAGATTTAGTTAGATAAATTAAATTAAATAATGTGTTGAGATAAGGAGAATGAAATTTGATAATTAAAATTGGTCAAGCCTTAAGTAATGGACTAATAAGATTGTTTAGAACTTAAATAAGAAGGAGGATTTATAAGAAGGGTAAAATAGGAATATGCCTCATTTCTTAAACATAAACTCTACCTCTCTCATTATTCTTATTTACATTTCATTTCATACAAACACAAGTAAGATCATGGTCGGCCATTGCTAACAAAATTAAGGGGAGAAGAGCTTAGGAAACCAAAGGAAAGCTTAAGAGAATCAAATCAATGCATTCAATCTTAATCTCTTTATCCAATCAAGGTGAATAATAGTTATCCATCTAACATATGCTTGTTTATTTCAGTTCTATGTCTAAATCTAAATCATATGATGTTATTATGCCATGTTATGTTTATTTGATGTATATGTTGCTTGGTGATTTATTGGTTTAATTATGGAATTATTTAATAGGTTTTAATTGTAGAAACCTAGTATATGATGTCCGAATGACTTGAATTTGGTTATGATGTTTAGAATATTATTTTGAAAGTGGGTTTTTAATCTCATAATTTTCCAAGCATATATGAATATTTTATGAATTTTTTAAGGAAGAAAAATGATTTATCTTGGTTTTTAATTATTAAAAATAATTATGATTTTAGTCCTGAAATTTTTATATGTCAAAGAATATATTAATTCTGATTTTTAATGATTATTGGGGTTTTTTCTAAGTGTTTATAATTTTGTATGAATTTATTAGGCTAGAAAGGCTTAATAATTGTATTGAAATCACAAAATAGTTTAAATGGTTTGCAAATTATTTTGGGAATGGTAAATCTGATCTATTGCAGTTTTTCTGAAAATAATTTGATAAAGTATGTTCTAACCAGTAGAAAATTTACAAGGGTTAGGAGTTAGTGAAAATTAATTGCTTTAATAGAAATAAAATAGTTTTTATAATAATTATGATATTGCCATATTGCTATATTGCCAATACTAATGCCGAACCCCAACGACATCAACGTAAGTGGATGCGTACGATATCAACTATGTCAGTTTGGTATGAATCTGTTCAGGTTGAAGTCATATAGTATAAGGTCTTCGGTATTAAATCAATGTCGTCATGGTGATCTCGTAACACACCAGAACTATTCTGACCTCCCTTGTTTCATTGTGTTGAAATTTATAACATATGGCATTGATACTGCAATTCTTCACACAGGTTTTAAATATTACCGCATAGCATTATTTGCGACATAAGTTATTTCCGATATCAACTATACTGAGGCAGTGATGCCGCATGCTTCCTATTTTGACGCCATAGTTTAAGGCAGTGATGCTGCAAGTATTATTTATGGCATTAACTATTTTGTGGAAATGGCGTCGCTATATAGTGGTTTCAATACCCCTTATATATAGCATAGTAGCCATTGTTTTAAAATAGCCGATATCAACAGTTTTGCAATATTGATGCTGTATGTCATCTCGACATCATATAATTTACGTATAAAGGGCTATATTCAATAGGTCCGGCAACCTATATAATTCTATGTTACAATAACAATGATTCCAGCATTATAGCCTATTGATTTTATAAATCAGAATTCTTTATTAGAGATTTTATAAGAAGAGATGTGAAATTTCATATTGGCCATAGTGATGCCGTAAGTTATTGACTCAATGGTTTAATTAAAGAGGTTTGATTACCTAAGATTTTGAAGTGCGACAACCACCAATCGATTTCAAAATTTATGAAAGTTATTTCATAGAAGCATATATTTTGGCATAATATTTTGATAAAGTAAAGGGCTATATTTTCAATGTTTTAAAAATGATTTTAAAGGTTAAATCATTTATAAAGAATTATGTTTTCAAGGAAATAAAGAGGGTATTTAGCATAGGAATTTGTATGAAAATTTATCACCATTAGATAAATTCTGATAGGATATTTTGACTCAAGGAATAGAGATTAAAAAACCAGATAATGGGACTAGTGTAAGGTAGCGCCTTATGCTTCAACTATTAGCCCCTAGTTAATATTAGTCCACGATTCTAGTGCATACGACTTTGTTAAGGGTAAAACTAAAAGTAGTTTTACGCACAGAAAACAATACATAACTTAGATAGGTTATTGGTTGGCCAGCAAAACCATTATGTTCATAGTAAGCCTAGCAAAACTATAAGATAGACAGATAATCAGGTTAACACTAAGATGATTGTGTTTGGACGGACAGTCCAATTTCCTCCTAACGGTAAGTTGGAGAATTTATTATATCTGGTAGGCCGAGTCAGCCATATATGTTTGCAGTAACCTTAGAAAAAACTATGAAATAGAGACGGACAGTCAATTGATCGAGACAGATTGATCAAGTTTACCCATATAGCGTGCATGCATATGATTATTTTATGTTGGTTTAACTAATGTGGTTGCAGGAGCATGATTTGATTGATATGTTTTATGATTTGATTGACATGTGCTCATTTGAGTAGTTTGAGAGTAAAGTTCCCAGGTTTTAGGTTTGACGAATAAAGCTTTCAAAGACATGTATGAGGCAGAGCTAGCTATGTAGGAGTTATTTATGTCTGTTGTGTTGTTTTGTTATTTTGTCTAAATGTATGTAATAGCAGAATATGTATCTGTCTAGTAATAAACTTTGATCAACCAATGAGGCATCTTCATATGTCGCTCTTGGAGTATTTTGTAATAATTATATTTTATCTGGACCTGGGCAACATTTGGGACTATGTAATGAATATGGAAATTTATTAATGAAATGTGTTTTGAAATTTTTTTGTATTTCTGTGCTTATGATGTTAATGATACTATTAATTGATCTTATTTTGTCACCGGAGAATAATACTATTGAGGACTATAGAATCAGTAGCATTTATTTTCGGGCCTTAGAATGAGGGATGTTACACCTACACAATTAGTGAACGCACCTTAGCGTTTTAGATTTTATATATATTGTTGTTGTGATGTACACTCACATGCATCATAGCTACGTGATTATTTATATTTCATACCTTAGACATGATAATAATATCACTGGATTTTATAATAGGAATGATTTGGTTATCGTAAGGTAAAGACTCGTCCGTGTTTATTTGAAGCGTGGTCTTACGAGATACCTTTATTTTTGAAAGGTTTAAAATATAAAAATCCATATAATTTGATTTTTTCACTCTGGTTTACCAGACTGATCCGAATGTTATTTTCTTATAATGCTCGGGTCAGCCCATGTATATTTTCCGATTTGGCTATGGTTCATTGGAGCCCTTGGAGAGGAGCTGGATGATTTCCTACCGTACTTATTTCCACTGCATTACTTGTTTTGTATCTACAGCATATGTGAGGATAGACTGTTATAACTGTCCAGGCTGATGATATATTAGTATACTCTGATTGATGTATGTATATCAAAGCTTTCTTTTTGGTAAAGAACTTTTGAGATATTATATATTATCGTTCCGCATGTGAAATCCTGATTTTGTGTTCTTCTTTCCTGTTCTGTTTCATTTTCTTTTTGTTTTAACCTATTTTTTTTGTTTTTCCAGTACTTCGATGCTTGGCACGTAAATACCATGGATGTATTAGTGTCGACATTCAAGGGTCAAAAGGGCAATCATGACAAACCCATATTAATGACTATGTCATATTTAATCACTCTAAGTCATTGACTAAATTCAATAATCCACACCCGTCTTTAACACATATTCGAGGCTACATACATTTATTTAATTACTACGCCTCATAAGTTCAACTATTGGAATTTAGTTATTTTACCCACTTGCCTCTTGTTTCATTTACGCCAATTTAATGTCATTTACTGCTTAATTTTAATTTAATAGATTAAATGCCATTTTTATTTAATTTTCAATTGATACTATTAGATAAATCTTATTATCCCTTTCAATTATTACTATCTTTCTTTGATTCTATAACTCTCTTAATTCATTTCATTGCTTTACATACATTTCATCACTTATAGTTATTTCCTAACTTATCGCATATGTTGGATTTATAATTAAATCATTATTATTAAATCTACTTATAATACTTAGGTTTAAGCTTGGGAATTTCTGCATTTTAATGCGTATAAAATATGTAACGACCTGTATTTTTGATAATTAAAAATATTAAATTTAATAAGATTTTTGGAATTTAATATTGTGAGAAATTAAAATTTATGATTTTAAATGAAAAAATTATTAGAAATAATTTAATAATGTTGATTGAATGAAATTGACAACTGTTTAATGTAATTCCAATCAATTGTAATGGTAAAGTTTAATTTGGAATGTCATTGTAGTGCTTAATTTGGAAATAATTGTAAGTCAAAAGGGAAAAAATTAAACGTTGTGCTAATGGTGAAATTATACGTAATTTAATTGAAATTGGTTTTAATATAGAATATGAAATCAATTAATTAGTATGTAAATTTATTAGCTTTTGGTTTGTAAACAATAAATTTAGAAATGTGTTGAATTACTAATGAATAACAATTGTACATTTCTCATCTTATTATCAGATCCGTTTGGAATTAATTTGGAAACCAATGGAACTTAATGTAATTGAAATATTGCAATTAATATGGTAAAAGATGTTAACTATAGAGTTGAGTGAAATAAAATGGAAACTTATGTTGATAAATAAATTACATAAAGAGCTGTTGATTTAATATAAGAGCCTATAAATCAAAATAATAGAATTTATCGAAATTTAAAATATAATAAACTGGGGTTTTATTATTGTTGTAATTTAACGTTGAAATTAGTTTAATATTTAAATTTTGGATTTAATATGGAAATTTTTATTTTAAAAGATTATTAATTCCTGTTTAATCAAGGATGAAAATTGTTAACTTTTAATTTAGAATTTAAAAGTGATTAAATTGAGTTTTAAAATAGATTGTTTTAATTAACATGTAAAATTTGTCTTTTTGGGCACCGTCTTGGATTTCGATGAAACCAGTTTCATCGAATCCGTAATAGTGAATTATGATAGGATTTCAAGTTTCGTAGCGATCGCACTTAACGTTTAACCGTGCGAGCTCGAAACGCATTGAAATCAATTAAAGAAACTTAAATAAATATAATCTGATTTTAAAAGCTAACTTCTATATATGATAGAATTAGGGTTTGAAATTAGTCCCATTGAGTTTAAAAATATTGAAAACATATATTTCAATATATGGGATGACCTATTTTCGGGTCTTTGTTATCGCTTCGACCCATTCGATCTGTTCCATCCATCCTTATCCATCTCTGCCTATATATATGCTGTTATAAACCTTGGCAACTTTCTAATTTCATTTTCTGCATGTACAATTTCTATCTCATCCGTTCCTTCTCAATGGCAGACATCCCAAAGCCCTAAATTTGCAATTCCAAATCAAACTCCAAAATCCAAAGTGCTCAAATCCTATCATACTATATATCATCGTGAAGATATCGACGAACGTAATATGCATATGCAAGTCGTTTTTCGATTGGAGGTTCGGTTTGGCCAGAAATCAGTGAAACAGTCTCGGCCGTTCGTGCTAGGGTTTAACGTTCAATGGGGGATCTTCGACCAATCGATGATCGGGAAGCGCTGCAGTGTAGAGGAGGCTTGGTGGAGCAGATCCATACAGTTGAATCATGTCAGAGATGCACGAGATCGCTAGATTTGGCGAGGAAATGGCTGCGGCGGTGGAACCTAGGGAGGAGGCTGGAGTTGGCGAGGAAGCGGTTGCGGCAGCGTGGTCAGATCGAAGGCTTGGCGAACGTAGAGGCGGCAAACTGGAGATGAACATGGCGCCCGTTCGTGTGTGTGTGGGTTTCTGTTCGTATTCATTCGATGATAGGGTTTAGTGAAGGTGATCAAATTTACAATCCTGCCCTTTTGTTTATTTTAATTAAAATTAAAATTTCAAATGTTCTAACGCCTATAACTTTTGTATATGAACTCGGATTTGCGCGCGGTTCCTTTTGTTAGGATCATATCGAAATTCTGGACTACATGAAATGGGTTTGGTTAGATTTGGAAACTGTTGAATTTTTGGGCTTTATTGGATTTTAAATTGGCTATAAATCAAAGGTGAGTGATTTAACCCACTCATGCAATACTAAACTTTCTGATGTTAGTTGAATTAAATTTATGATGTGATAAGAATTTTATTGGTTGTTGTTTGGTAGTTTAAATTGACATTTTAATTGTAATTCAATATTATATTGAATTAAATTGACATTTAAATTAATATTAGATCTAATTACTAGTTAAATACCTGATATTGATAACCAATAAATTGTTGTGAACTATTGGATGATTTGGATGTTGATTGTGATGGATGTTTATTTGTTGACATTTTGGATGATTGGATGTTTGTTTATTTTTATATATCTCTGTTATCACTCTAGATATTAAGTTACAGCATATGAATTGCTATTTGAATTATTTCAAATAATTTAAGGTATAGGTTGAAATGATATATACCTATGATATTTTGATTTGGATTGAAATGATATATATCCATCCCTATAATTAGAATTGAAATAACTGATCACTTGTCCATAGGGTAGGACATTATATACGGACACCGGATTGGTTAAATTAAATGGTTTTAAAATACTGAATTTGGATTTTTGATTAAATGCCATTGTTTTAAAGGAAATAAATTGTGGATTTATATGAGTTAAATTATTTTTCTAATTCAAGCTTTAAAATGTTGAAATTGAAATTGGTTAAAAGAAATTGTTTAAAAGAATTGAATTGGAAATGTAAAGTTATAATCGACATATGTCTTTAATTTTGTAAATTGAATTATTTTAAGATTTGGACCTTAAAATTTAACAATGAAGTTTAATTTGATCTAAGCGATTTAAATCAGTAAATTGAAATTGGACGTGAAATTGATATAAATTGAAATGGTTTAAAATAAGTATTGAATTGAAATTTAAATCATTGAATTGGATTGTTGAATCGAATTTGAAGTTAAAAATGAACGTTTTGAAATTTGAAGTTAATTCAAATTGAAATTGAAATCAAGTTGATTTGACACTAAATCAAAATTGAGTCAATTGTATTGAAAGATTGGGAATTGAGTTTTGTTGATTTGAAATTTGGACATGGGTCCAGATTTGTTGAAATGGAAAGAAACAGTTTGATTTTCAAAATAAATTATTTTAATATAAACTGTTTAAAATCTATCTTTTTAATATTCAAATCATTTAGATTTTTCCAACTATTTTACTATATAAACCATTTTCAATACTCAAACCATTTTATATCAAACTATTTAAGTTATTTTAAACTATTAAAACTATTAAAACTATTTTCTAAATTTCAAACTATGCAAAGTTGGAATGTCTATATTTAAATCGTTGATTTAAATGCGAATGTGGTTAAATGAGGTTATAACCTAAGTTGGAATTTAAAATGATATTTTCAAGTGAAAATGACATATTTTGAGTAAATATGAAGATTTTGATATTTTGAAGTGAACATGATATTTTGATATCAAATATGATCGGTTTTGAAATTTAAAAGAACCAACCGGTGTGAAAATTGATGTTTGGTTATTTAGGAGACTGGGTCCTCTTATTGGCATACTCTTTGTCAATATTGGAACCACTTTAACAACTGCGTACCTGGTGGATGATCCAGAATGAAGAGGTTGAATTGGAGGCGTATGCTGGATTTGAAGAAAGAGAACGATGATGGATGACCCTGTCACTTGTGCCAATTTGAAATGACTAAAATAGGACGGCTCGTCAGAGCAAGTGGGCTAGCTACCCCTAGCGGACACACTTCTTCGTATTACTATATTGATGTTGGCTTGATTGGTGCACTTTGATTTGATTTTGGGTGTTTTGGATGCGGTGGGCGGTCGTGGCTACGATGCGTTACCACTAGCCTTGCGACCCGAACCGATAGTATCCTACCTTGGGCATTGCCTCACGTGCCTTGTTATACTTTTATCCTTATACGCGCCCGCTACGATTTTGTTTTAGTATGGTACCTATAGAGGACTCACTGGCTACTGACGTTACTGGTTTTGTTAAAGGACCTGCATAGACTACCACTTATAAACGTGGTAAAGGGATCAATGTAAAGCCTTAACACTAGTTTAATACTTTACATTACTAATAGACACTATATATAGTATCTTACTACATATAGATAGTTTAATGGATCCTTAGGAGATGGAATATCCCATAACCTCTCTTAAGTTATTGCACGCACGTTATACGCTGGATAGGAGATATGAAATCTCATAGACATCTCTAAAGCTATTACACTCATATTTACTTGTTGTTGATTTAACTTACAGAAGAACTTTTAGTTCTGCCTCGAGTGTTTTGTCTTTTCATTACGTTCGGGTCAGCCTGAGTTTTTCAGTGTTTGAAGACTTTATTTCTGGAGGACGAAGACGGAGTTTAGTATATTATATTATTAGTAATTTTCCGTTGCATCATTATTTGGTATGTTTGTGATTGTACTTTGATTATGTTGTAAAAATTGTGTAATCAAATGTATATTGTAAAACAGCTTCATGAACTGTTTATTTGATTATTATATTTTTTCATTCCGCTGTGAGATTCTATGTTTTATTTTCCTTCTTTTCTCTTATTTTTCTTATTAAACCCCATTGATAATCTAACCTTTTGAATGGTTTAAGTTAGACATGTGCGGTTTATTGTCGATTTAAACCGTCCAAAAAGGTGGGTCGTCACAGTTGGTATCGGAGCTTTGGTTTAGAGATACCTTAGCCTGATTGGGGATAAACTCATTAGAGATAGGGTTACCGATACCCTAGAATGAGTCTGAGTGTATACATACGAGAGAGCGTATTTCTTAGTGTTATAAAAATGTTTTTATATTGTGTTAATTTGTTCTATTGAGTATTATAAATTCTGGTCGGTACATAGGACGCTATGGCATCAATAGGGATTTCTAAACACTTGAACAGGGTAGACGGACACAATATTGTTTTTGAAATAGGTAAAATGAAATAATTTTACCTAGTAATTATATTTTGTATATATATATATATATATATAATTTTTCATAAATTGATTTTGTTAATTGGTTGTGTTGGATGTGAGTAAATGATAATATTTAATTATTGTCATTTATTGTTTGGTTAGTCATGGTTCTTAAAACCATTAACTATTGTATGTTATAGAAATTTAATTTTATAAATATGGTTATAAAATTATGATTCTCATATAAGATGAATTTAATTGGAAATTTGAGAACCTAAATTTTGGTATTTTGAAAATGGTTTTCAAAAGATTTTGGAAAGATAATATTAGTATTATTTGGAAGTATTTATAAATAGAAATGTTTCAAAATGTTCTCACAGGGTACTTGGAAGGAATGTTTTAAAGGAATTTTTGAAAGGAAACAAATTCTGTACTCCCCTCTTCTATCGTTGGAAAATAATTTCGGTGATGACTGCACAGCATCATCGACATTCATTTTCGAGTTTCAAAGTGGGAAGACCACTAAAGTAGCTTTGCTACCCATTTGTCTTGATAGACAAGATTCGATTTAAATTTCTTAAGTATGATTTGATATACAAAAGATATAAGTATATATTATTTCAAGATGATTTGAAAGGGAACCCGGTATTTAGTTCTTATGTTTTGTATAAATTAGGCATTTCAATTATTGTAATGAATGAAATCTTGACTATTTTAATAAGTTGGAAACATTCAAATTGAAATCTGAATTAAAAGGTAGTTGTTTGATGAAAATATAAGAAATTAGAGATTTGTCACTTGTAAATTAAAAGATAATGAAAATTAAGATGTAAACTATTGAACATTTTTGTTAATTAAAATGAACAAGATAAATTTTTATAACATTCAATTACATTCTAAAAACATATATAAAACTTACCAGAAATGTTTAAAAATTTAAAATGTTAAATATGAATATGTAATAGAATATTATACAAGTAAAAGCTTAATAATAAAAAATTTCCAAAATGAACATATGTTTATAAATGAAGAATTAAGAGTTACAAGAAATGTATAAACATAAGTTAATATTTTGAAATGCTAATAATTAAATTAAATAGTAAAAAGCGAATACTTTATAAATAAATGAATATAACTTAAGAAATGTTGAAATGATTCATAAATATATTTAATATTAATTGATACTATATATATGAAGAAAGAAATGTGAATTTAAAAGTAAAGAAACTTAAGTATGAATTGGTTCCCTAATGAATATTAATATTAAATGGAAATCAAGTATATAAGTAAATAATTATGAATTATACTGCAAGGAAACTTATGTAATACCTTAAAATTTTATTCATTGATGATTTTAAATATTGAATGGGAAATAATCTATGTAAGGAAATGAATGTAAATTAATAAAAGATAATCTTGTATGAATGAATGAAAATTAAAATAAATGGAAAGTAAATGATGTGAAAAGAAACCAATAGAATAAACTTAAATAATATTTAAATTCTATGTTGTTGGCTTATGGGACGTTTGGGAAATGATACTTCAATTTGTTTGAGGTTGTATAAATAATCTATTAAGTAATTATTTAAGGCTGTCGAGCGTAAGGTACACTTAGTTGTTTATTTATCACCCTTATACGATGAAAAGTTCTGAACCTGGACAAACCATTAGTTTTGGTTGCTATGGATGTGATGGATTCTTTTGTTGCATATAATGGTTGTACTTCTTTTGTTTGCATATGTTTTTGTATGTATGTTGCTTGTGCAATTAATTGAACAACTAATATATTACTCTTTTACATAATTTTAACTCTTTTGGATTATGTAAGTAAAATACAGGTTTATGGAAGCAATAGCTATTGCTTTTGGTTTCATAAATAAAGTTTGTTTGCCCGACAAATAGGTACGTTTTTGGATTATGGTTTTTGGAGCAATATTTTATTGTTTTTCCATGGTTTGGGATGTTTATTTTTGAAATATGATATATATAATGTAATTATTAATATTTTTATTTTTTTTGGACCTAACTGTGCGAAGGAGACTCTGCCGAAATTTTTCGTAAATTTAAGACTTAGAAATTTTTTGTAGAAGTTGAGTTATTTCCAAATTTTTATTAAACTTAAATATGTAAGTTTAATTGTTTGTAAATTGATTATTTTGAACAAAATATATCAAATTTCTTGATTCTTTCTTGTTCCTTTTCGGGGACGAAAAGTTTTGAGTGAGGGAGATTATAACGACCCGTATTTTTGATAATTAAAAATATTAATTTTAATAAGATTTTTGGAATTTGATATTATGAGAAATTAAAATTTATGATTTTAGATAAAAAAAATTATTAGAATATAATTTAATAATGTTGATTGAATGAAATTGACAAATGTTTAATGTAACTTCAATCAGTCGTAATGGTAAAGTTTAATTTGGAATATAATTGTAGAGCTTAATTTAGAAATAATTGTAAGTCAAAAAGGAATAAATTAAATGTTGTATTAATGGTGAAATTATATATAATTTAATTGAAATTGGTTTTAATATAGAATATGAAATCAATTAATTAGTACGTAAATTTGTTAGCTTTTGGTTTGCAAACAATAAATTTAGAAATGTGTTGAATTACTAATAAATAACAACTGTTCATTTCTCATCTTATTATCAGATCCTTTTGGAATTAGTTTGGAAATCAATGGAACTTAATGTAATTGAAATATTGCAATTAATATGGTAAAAGATGTCAATTATAGAGTTGAGTGAAATAAAATGGAAACTTATGTTAATAAATAAATTACATAAAGAATTGTTGATTTAATATAAGAGCATGTAAATCAAAATAATAGAATTGATTGAAATTTAAAATATAATAAATTAGGGTTTTATTACTGTTGTAATTTAAAACTTAAATTAGTGTAATATTTAAAACTTGGATTTAATATGGAAAATTTAATTTTAAAAGATTATTAATTCCTGTTTAATCAAGGACGAAAGTTGTTAGCTTTTAGTTTAGAATTTAAAAGTTATTAAATTGGTTTTTAAAATGGATTGTTTTAGTTAACGTGTAAAATTTGTCTTTTTAGGCACAGTCTTGGATTTTGATGAAATCAATTTCATCAGATCCATAATAGTGAATTATGATAGGATTTCATGTTTCGTAACGATCAGACTTATCATTTGATCGTGCGAGCTCGAAACGGGTTGAAAAAATTAAAGGAATTTAAATGAATATAATCTGATTTTAAAAGCTAACTTCTATATATGATATAATTAGGGTTTGAAATTTGTCCCATTGAGTTTAAAAATATTAAAAACCTATATTTCGATATATGGGATGACCTATTTTCGTTTTAGGAACGAAACGGGCTTTTCGGGTCTTTATTATCGCTTCGACCCATTCGACCTGTTCCATCCATCCTTATCCATCTCTGCCTACATATATGCTGTTATAAACCCTAGCAGCTTTCTAATTTAATTATTTGTACGTACAATTTCTATCTCGTCTATTCCTTCTCAATGGCAAACATCCCAAAATCCTAAATTTGTAATTCCAAATCAAACTCCAAAATCCAAACTGCTCAAATCCTATCATAGTATATATCATCGCGAAGCACTCGACGAACGTAATACATCTGCAAGTCGTTTTTCTATTGGAGGTTCGATTTGGCCAGAAATCAGTGAAATAGTCTCGACCGTTCATGCTAGGGTTTCACGTTCAACGGTGGATCGTCGACCAATCGACAATTGAGAAGAGTTGTAGTGTAGAGGAGGCTTAGTGGAGCAGATCAATACGGTTGAATCATGTTAGAGACGCACGAGATCGCTAGATTTGGCGAGGAAGTGGCTGTGGTGGTGGAGCCTAGGGAGGAGGCCGGAGTTGGCCGCGCGAGTCCTAGGGGTGCGCCTGGCCGAGGCGGTGGCAACAGCGTGGTCAGATCGAAGGCTTGGCGAACGTGGAGGCAGCAAACTGGGGATGGACGTGACGGCTATTCATGTGTGCGTGGGTTCCTGTTCGTATTCGTTCGATGATAGGTTTTAGTGAAGGTGAGCAAATTTACAATCCTTCCCTTTTGTTTATTTTAATTAAAATTTAAATTTCAAATGTTCTAACACTTATAACTTTTGCATACGAACTCGGATTTGTGCACGGTTTCTTCCATTGGGATCGTATCGAAATTCCAGACTACATGAAATTGAATTGGTTGGATTTGGAGACTGTTGAAATTTTGGGCTTTATTGGATTTTAAATTGGCTGTAAGTCAAAGGTGAGTGATTTAACCCACTCACGCAATACTAAACCTTATTATGTTAGTTGAATTAAATTTATGATGTGATATGAATTTTATTGGTTGTTGTTTGGTGGTTTAAATTGACATTTTAATTGTAATTGAATTTTATATTGAATTAACTTGACATTTAAACTAATATTAGATTTAATTGCTAGTTAAATACCAGATATTGATAACCAATAAATTGTTGTGAACTATATGTCGACTTGGATGTTGATTATGATGGATGTTTGTTTGTTGACATTTTGGATGATTGGGTGTTTATTTATTTTTATATATCTCAGTTATCACTTTGTATATTAAGTTACAGCATATGAACTGTTATTTGAATTATTTCGAATAAATTAAGGAATAGGTTAAAATGATATATACCTATGACATTTTGATTTGGATTGAAATGATATATATCCATTCCTAAAATTAAAATTAAAATAATTGATCACTTGTCCATAGGGTAGAAAATTATATACGGACACTGGACTGGTTAAATTAAATGGTTTTAAAATACTGAATTTGGACTTTTGATTAAATGCCATTGTTTTAAAGGAAAAAAATTGTGGATTTATATGTATTAAATTAATTTTCAAATTCAAGCTTTGAAATGTTCAAATTGAAATTGGTTAAAAGAATTGTTTAAAAGAATTGAATTGGAAATGTAAAGTTATAATCGATATATGACTTTAATTTTGGAAATTGAATTATTTTATGATTTGGACCTTAAAATTGAACAATGAAGTTTAATTTGATTTAAGCGAGTTAAATCAGGAAATTGAAATTGGACATGAAATTGATATAAATTGAAATGGTTTAGAATAAGTATTGAATTGAAATTTAAATCATTGAATTGGATTGTTGAATCGAATTTGAAGTTAAAAATGAACGTTTTGAAATTTGAAGTTAATTCGAATTGCAATTGAAATCAAGTAGATTTGACACTAAATCAAAATTGAGTCCATTGAATTGAAAGATTGGGAATTGAGTTTTGTTGATTTGAAATATGGACATGGGTCCAAATTTGTTGAAATAGAAAGAAACAGTTTGATTTGATATTATTTTCAAAATAAATTATTTTAATATAAACTATTTAAAATCTATCTTTTTAATATTCAAATCATTTAGATTTTTCCAACTATTTTACTATATAAACCATTTTCGATACTCAAACCATTTTATATCAAACTATTTAAACTATTTAAATTATTTTAAACTATTATAACTATTCAAACTATTTTCTAAATTTCAAACTTTGCAAAGTTGGAATGTTTGTATTTAAATCATTGATTTAAATGCGAATGTGGTTAAATGAGGTTATAACCTAACTTATATTTTCAAGTGAAAATGACATATTTTGAGTAAATA
Source organism: Allium fistulosum (assembly GCA_030737815.1). Lineage (NCBI taxonomy): Eukaryota > Viridiplantae > Streptophyta > Magnoliopsida > Asparagales > Amaryllidaceae > Allium > Allium fistulosum. The sequence goes on from CM060903.1 coordinate 1,410,646,936, forward strand.
TGACGATTTTGAAATTTTGAAGTGAACATGATATTTTGATATCAAATATGAATCGGTTTTGAAATGTAAAAGAACCAACCAGTGTGAAAATTGACGTTTGGTTGTTAAAGAGACCGGGTCCTCTTATTAGCACACTCTCTGTCAATATTGGAACCACTTTAACAACTGTGTACATGGTGGACGATCCAGAATGAAGAGGTTGAATTGGAGGCGTATGCTGGATTTGAAGAAAGAGAACAATGATTGATGACCCGACACTTGTGCCAATTTAAAATGACTAAAACAGGACGGCTTGTCAGGGCCAAGTGGCTAGCTATCCCTAGTAGAAACACCTCTTTGTATTACTATATTGATTTTGGCTTGATCGTTGCACCTTGATTTGATTTTGGGGGTGTTGGACGTGGTGGGCGGTCGTGGCTATGATGCGTTACCACCAGCCCTGCGATCTGAACTGGTAGTATCCTACCTTGGGCATTGCCTCACGTGCCTTGTCATACTTTTATCCTTATATGCACCCACTACGATTTTGTTTTAGTATGGTACCTATAGGGGACTCACTGGTTACCTACGTTACTGGTTGTGTTACAGGACTTGCATAGACTACCTGCTTATATATGTGTTAAGGGGGATCAATGTAAATCCTTAACTCTATTTCAATACTTTACATTACTGATAGACACTACATATATAGCGTATTTTACTAAATATAGATAGTTTAACAGATCCTTAGGAGATGCAAAAATCTCGTAACATCTCTTAAGTTATTGCACGCATGTTATACACTGGATAGGAGGTATAAAATCCCGTAACCATCTCTAAAGCTATTGCACTCATATTTACTTGTTGTTGATTTAACTTACATAAGCACTTTTAGTTCTGACTCGAGTGTTTTGTCTTTTCATTTCGCTCGGGTCAGCCTGAGCTTTTCAGTGTTTGAAGACTTCATTTCTGGAGGACGAAGATGGAGTTTGGTATATTATATTATTAGTAATTTTCCGTTGCATCATTATTTGGTATGTTTGTGATTGTGCTCTGATTATGTTGTAAAAATTGTGTAATCAAATGTAAAATGTAAAATAGCTTCATGAACTGTTTATTTGATTATTATATTTTTTTCAATCCGCTGCAAGATTCTGTGTTTTGTTTTCCTTCTTTTCTCTTATTTTTCTTATTAAACCCCATTGATAATCTACCATTTTGAATGGTTTGAGTTAGACCTGTGTGTTTTATTGTCGATTTAAACCGTCCAAAAAGATAGGTCGTCACAAAATACATATTCCCCAAAGGAAATGTTAACACTGCAATTTTTCATCAATTATCTAAAATAGGGCTTGTGTTATGTTTGGAATTACAAAAAATTGTCTTTTCTTTTGTTATTGAAATAAACAGTACAAAATACGGTAAACATTCGTATTTTATACATCTCTTTGTTTTAGATATTTCTTGTTATTTGAAACGATACACTTTTGTTCATATTGACAAAACTGGAGAATTTGTAGAAATTTACATTAAAACACACTTCATTCCAATGAATTAAAATACCACTTAATTCCTAATCTAAATCATCTTTACTAACGCATATCATTTAACCAACAAACCTGGAATTACTATATAATCTCGTTAATTTAGGGACTACTTTCACCCTTATTTTCCATATTCAAGTATATGCAATATTTTAATCAAGGTTAACAATTCACGGAATATATAGGCATGGTTTTCAAATTGATTACATGTATATATTTAAGTCTACAACTCCAAAATTATATTCAAGCATACAAGGAATAAATTTACAACGATATGAATTCGGTATTATGTAAAAACATATAATTTTCCACTCACCTTTAAGCTTACAAATCATCAGATTTAAATCCATTCTTCTTATTTGACTCCCTATTGAAATATGTACCACAAGTATATACATATTCATTAGAAATCTAGATCCAAGAAGAGATTTGAATTTAATTTAGATTTGGGTTTAGATTTACAATTTACCTTGGTTGGAGATTTGATTTGATACTATTCTTCTTCTCCTATTACACTCCGTTATTCTCCATTTTGATATGTTACACACATATTTCTTGAACCATGTTAAAGGCGAGATGACGCAAGCACTAAATCAAAAGGACTGCTCTCACAATAAAAGTTAGGCTATAAGAAAAGGAAGCAAAGATTAAGGCGAAGTTCAGGGAATACTGCACCCAAAAGTCTTAAGACGATGGGTAAAAACTCAAAAACTACGCCGATCTCCCGATTCCAGTGTTACATTATGATATTGAGCTTGAAAACCTGAAGTGGTGACAAGGTGCAGAAAATAATCTGCAACCCTAATACTTAGAATGACAGCACAACTCTTGAGCCTGCACCACGATCTTACGTCAATATATACAGCTATAGGGATGCGCCGCCATCTCTATCTAACTTAAAAATGACAAAACACATTGTATTTTAAGGAAGTTCTGCCCAAAGCTTATGAACTGCACTAGACATATCCTATCCTTCTGACAACTATAAACCCAAGCAAGGAAAATTATGATGGATAATTATCGATGCTTGTTCAAGAAGTATCACAACAGGGAGCACTACGCTCAACCCCTCACTAATACACATTCTTGGGCCACTCTAAGCAAGTCGTAAGTGAACACTCAGCGAACCAAATGACTTAATAAATCCAATTATTGTTCCTAAAAGCTTATGCGTTGCTAAAACTTTCAAGTGCAGACCTACGATGTGATTACTAACGACTCTTTAAATAGTACCATGAGGAATCAAAAACATTCTGAGGGCTGCACATAGGGTTACCTAAGCATCGCTCCACCATAGTTTTTCACTTGTTAGAAAACAGCAAAGGCGCAAGCAGCCCATATCAAGCAACTTGTGCATATCAACATCAAGAGCAGCTCAGAACAAATTCATACAGATATTGAGCTAACACCACTGGTTGGGGCAAAGCAACTCAACTCCATTTATCCTTAGCACAATGTCAAATGAATATTGCAGACTAGGCAAGACATCTCAATTCTAACCACCCCCAAGACTGTATCATATAAACGATGCAGTTCCGCTCCATATGTATCAACGACATCCAAAGTAAAACAAAGGAATAACTTACAACATCGTCACCGTAAGGGTGCTAGAAATGATGCAGCTGCACTGAAGAAAAGGGGAATGTCTCATTACACTCTCATTCACACATATGGGCAAAACATAAGCCATCATCCCTCAGATCAGAAATGCATGGTCCATTCAAATTTTAGTTTCCTGCCTCAATTTCAAATGTTCCAACTTCAATTTCAAACTTCCTGCCAATGCCTAGAATTCAATCGCTCAAATTGAGGCTTCTCGCCAAAGACATGTTAGGGGCGCTTCCACTGCCGAGCCATCTCCTCTCCAAGCAGTGCCGAACCATCTCCACTCCACATACTACCGAGCCATCTCCTCTCCCAGCAATGCCGAACCATCTCCACTCCACATACTACCGAGCCATCTCCTCTCCCAGCAATGTCGAACCATCTCCACTCCACATACTACCGAACCAACCAACCAACCCACTTCGAATCAACCTCCGCTTCAGCTACTACCGGTCCACTCATCTCCTACCACCGAACCAAGCTTCACCGGTCCACTCATCTCCTACCACCGAACCAACGTTCCACCGGTCCACTCAATTTCCTCCGCCGAACCAAGGGAAACCGGACCAATTCCACCAGGCCAGATTGCATCAGCCCGAGCCCGCCAGCAGCTATATACATCCAAGACCCCTGCTCCCAGCCTCACTCTATAAATAGAGGGGCAGGGGCACAACAATGGGGACAAGTTTGAGAGCTCAAGCACGGAGAGAACTTTCAAACAACTTTCTTTTACTTGTATCAAAGCTTTGTACTTGTAATCTAAACAAGAGAAGAGAAATAACATATAAAGTGGACGTAGGCACATTCTGGCTGAACCATTATAAATCTGCGTGTCTTTTTACAGTTTAGCCCCTGCTTTTCATATATTTGCATAAATCACTCAAATCACTAAGAACAACATAAGATCTACCAAATCATACGACTTTGAGGTGTTTGTCCATTTTTTGTGCAAACATTTTTGGTGCTTTCACTGAGAACTAGAAGCTCGAAGCTTCAGCTTCATCCACTTAACATTTTTCCTAACAATCTTTGTTCGCCACTTGGAAAACATGCCTCCTAAACCAAGAAAAGATGTTAACAAAGGAAAAAACATCGCATCCAGCAGTCTTCCAGATCCAGCTGTCACGAATCAAGTAAATCGTCCTCCTCCAACAGTAGTAACAAATGAAGGACATGCTAATCCGGCCCCTCCTGCCACAGAACAGCCCGCAGCAATTACTAGGGCAGATTTAGACAGGGTTGTGGTCGAAGTAACTAACCGCTTCACGTCCCAGCAGGAAGCCTTGGTGGACCATCTCATGTCACGCTTAAGGGACGCTGAAGAATCCAACCGCAACACTGAATCATGGGGCGAGTCCCAGTCTGGAGAATCTCAGAGACAACAAAGGTCTTCCTTCTTCGAAGGAGCTAACGGCAGAAGTAGCCATGGTAGGAGCCGAGATCGGGCACAGCCCGAAGTTAGGCCTGAGGAAACATTTGGTACCGAACCCAACGGGGGAGGTACCGGACGAAGGTCAACTGTAGCTGAGCCTGTCATACTGCCTAACCACGGAAACGCCAGTGAACGGGGCCGAGCTAGAGTCCAGCCCGAAGTTGGACCCGAGGAAGTGCTTAGATCAGAACCCAACAGGGGAAGATCAAGGCAAGGGCCAACTGTAGCTGACCCTAGCATGCTCCTAGAAGATCAAAGGCAGCCACTGGAAAGTATGAGGAATAATAGACGATACCATCCCTACAGATCATCTGGACGGAATCAGTCCCACAGAACAGAACCAAACTCATTTCTATCTGCTCCAAATTCTGATGAAAGGATGGCGCGCTTATTCAGAGAGTGTGTCCAACGGGAGCAAAGAGATCGAGGGATAAGCGCTAGGGTAACCAGCCCTTTCGCCCGCAATATCGAAATTGCTATCACTCCCCGAGAATGGAAGATGCCAACAATGGAACCTTACAAAGGAACCTCCGACCCCGTTGTACACTTACAGAGGTACACACAACATATGCTCATGAGTGGAGCGACAAAGGGAGTACTGTGCAAATGCTTTCCGCTCTTCTTAGCAGATCTCGCTACCTCCTGGTTCTGTCATCTACCCCAGGGATCCATCAGCTCGTGGGAAATGTTGAAAGAAAAGTTTATCAGTCAGTTCCGCATCCATGTGGAACAACCTAAGGACGCTTATTCCTTATCCAGCGTCAAATAGAAACCTGGAGATAAACTGCAACAATACCTAACCCGATTCAATGCCGCAGCAGCCGCGGTCCAAGATGCCGATGAGAAGCTTATCCTAATGGCCCTCTGTAGTGGTGTGCATCCAGACACTAAATTTGCTAGAAGGTTGATGAAAGAAAAACCAGCTACTTTACCCGATTTCTTCCATGAAGCTGGGAAATATATGAGGCTTGAGGATGCTGCCGTTGAGGGGCAGTCAGGACAGCAAAATAAGGCAACTCACAGCAACGCCCCTGCTGTAGCAAGGGACGTTCGAAGAAATGATTCCAGAGACAATGCTGGGGGCAAGAAGGGAGAAAAACGCCTATAACGGCCTGGACCGAGATTCGACACTTACACTCCTTTGAACGAAACTGTCGAGAACATCTTCCTTGCCACCCAAGGCGAAGTTAGATACAAACACCCACAATACAAGAAGGAATCAGATAACGCGCAGAAGTCTGGAAAGTTCTGCCGCTTCCATGAATCTCACGGGCATGATACCAATGAATGCCATCATCTCCGAGATTTGATTGAGGAACACATCAGAAGGAAGAAACTGGAACGCTATGTAAAAGGTCAGGACAGGACTCCAGCTCCTGCCAATGAGAACCCAGGGCCATCCTCACCGGAGATCGGTAGAGGAAACCGCAACACTAGCAGCTCTAGTCAAGAGAAGATAGTGGTCCATACCATCTCGGGAGGACCGCACATCGCAGATAGAAGCTAGAAAGAGATGGAAAGATATGGAAAGTCGCTTAGAGACAGTAAAGACTGTGTCAATACGGTTGTAGAAGAACGCCACCCGAAACGGAAAGAAAGTGATGACATCACATTCGGAAAACGTGACCTAGAAGGAAGGCAATACCCTCACATGGATCCCATGGTTATCTCTGCCCGGCTCGGTCCCGCCGAAGTTTACCGAATCCTAGTAGACACGGGAAGCTCAGTAAACATCCTGTTCAAGCATGCATTCGACAAAATGAAGCTATCAATGAAGGATGTATCTCCCTGCGATAAACCATTACACGGTTTCACTGGGGATGCAAAGATGCCCCTCGGGCAACTGGACCTCTTTGTTGAGATTGGAAGCCATCCCCGCTCCGTTGTACGAAAGCAGACGTTTGTGCTAGTAGAAAACCATTCGGCCTACAACGCCTTCTTAGGAAGACCAGCCTTATCTGACTTCCAGATTGTCCTAGCCCCATGGTGCCTAAAGATGAAATTTCCAACGGACAATGGAGTAGGGGAAGTAGAAGGAGACCAAGACGTTGCTCGAGACTGCTATGTGACTGAACTTCGCAACAACCACAGGAAGGATAAAGGGAAAGGTGTAGAGGTTGCCCTCTGCACGAAAAGTCTAGAAGCATAGCAACTAAAGAAAGCCCCTCCTCTTCGATATACCAGCGACCCTTTCAATGAATTAGACCCTAGGGACAAAGAGGAGGAGGCTACCGCCGAGCCTGCAGAGGCTATGGAGTTTGTATCTGTAGACAAGCACGAATCGAGTAGACTATTGAAAATTGGGTCCCAACTAAAAGCAGGGCTGAAAGAACCACTCATCAATTTTCACCGCCACAACTTGGATGTATTCGCATGGTCACACGCTGACATGACCGGAGTCTCCCCCGACATAGCATGCCACGTATTGAACATTGATCCTACCAAGGCGCCCGTAAAACAAAAAAAGAGAAGTATGGGGGCAGAGCGGTCAGCGGCCCTCGACGAAGAAGTAAAGAATCTACTCGCCAATGACTTCATACGAGAAGCCGTCTACCCGGAATGGATCGCTAACCCAGTACTGGTAAAGAAGGCTAATAGGAAGTGGCCAACATGCATTGACTTTTCCAACCTAAACGACGCTTGCCCAAAGGATTGCTTCCCACTTCCCCGAATCGACCAGCTTGTAGACAGCACAGCCGGGCACGAGCTCTTATCTTTTATGGATGCATGCTCAGGGTATAACCAAATTCCTATGCATGCTCCTGACCAAGACCACACTAGTTTTATCACCGACCGGGGTTTGTACTGCTATAAGGTAATGCCTTTCGGACTTAAAAATGCAGGGGCCACCTACCAGCGCCTCGTCAACAAGATGTTTGCAGGGCTAATAGGGCGAACTATGGAAGTATATGTGGATGACATGCTGGTAAAGTCAAGAAAAGCCGATGATCATGTAAGCCACCTAGGCGAGATGTTCCAGGTACTTCGACAGTATGGAATGAAGTTGAATCCACTAAAATGCTCCTTCGGAGTGTCATCAGGAAAATTCTTAGGATTCATCGTCCATGCCAGAGGGATTGAAGCAAACCCTGAACAAGTCCGAGCGCTAAGGGATATCAAGATACCTTCCACTTGGAAGGAAATGCAAAGTTTGAACGGAAAAGTGGCCGCCCTAAGCCGATTCATCTCCAGGGCAACGGACAAGTGCGTCCCCTTTTTCGAAGCTCTAAAGAAAGACAAAGGAAAGTTCGAATGGACTGACGAATGCTTAACCGCTTTCCTTAACTTAATCGAACACCTCCAGAAACCACTGGTACTCTCGACTCCAAGCGAATGCGAAGAATTATACCTATACCTTGCTGTGTCATCTCACGCCCTAAGCGCTGCCCTGGTAAGTGAAGACAAACGCACGCAGCGGCCAGTTTACTTCGTCAGCAAAAGGTTTACGGGGGCAGAAGTCAGATATCCTAAACTTGAGAAGCTAGCATACTGTTTACTAATCACGTCACGAAAACTGCGTCACTACTTCCAGTCCCATTCCATCAAAGTTCTGACCGATCAATCACTGAGGCAGGTACTCCATTGTCCCGACACTTCTGGGCGACTACTTAAATGGTGCATTGAACTAAGTCAGTATGATATCACCTATCACCCTCGCACCGCCATCAAGGGACAAGCTATGGCCGATTTCATTGCAGAATTCACTACCAACGAAGATAAGGAGCAATTGGAAATAGCAGAAGATATCAAGTGGAATCTCTTTGTGGATGGTGCATCGAACGAACAAGGCTCGGGGGCAGGTGTGGTAATAATCACTCCCAGGGGAAACAAACTGCACTATGCTATAAGGTTGGAGTTCGCTGCCACCAACAACGATGCAGAATATGAAGCAGTAATAGCCGGACTAGAACTTGCCATAGAAATCGGAGCCAATTCTTTGTGTCTTCACAGCGATTCTCAACTTATTGTTAATCAAATACTAGGAGAATTCCAAGCTCGAGAAGAACAACTCATAGCATATTTAAAAAAAGACCAAGTTACTTCTCAGCCGATTGGACCACTACTTAGTCAAACACATCCCTCGGGAAGAGAACCAAGAGGCCGACGAATTGGCGAAGCAAGCAAGTGTAAGAGACGTCACCATCTTCGGGGCAGTAACCATCTCAAAGCAACTGACCCCGTGTTTTGAGCAAGTGAATCTGATAGCTGCAACCGAGGAAGCAACTTGGATGACTCCCATCCGAGACTACCTACAAAGCAGCACGCTACCCAACGGGCGTAACGAATTCAAGAAAATCTTGAGGAAAGCATCCCGCTACATAATGCAAGAAGACATCCTCTATCGACGCGGATTCTCTAACCCGTTATTAAGGTGTGTCGCTGGGAGGGAAGCCAAGGAAATCTTATCCAACATCCATCAGGGAAGCTGCGGAGATCACACCGGAGGGCAAACGTTAGCAAAAAAGATACTCCGATATGGATATTTCTGGCCCACCTTAAGCAAGGACGCCTTAGATTTCGTCAAAAAGTGTGACAGATGCCAGAAGTTTGCTAAGATTCCGTGGCTACCAACAACTGAGATTACTCAAATGACCATCCCTTGGCCCTTCGCAATATGGGGAATTGACTTAATCGGCGAGCTACCAATGGGCCGAGGCGGGGCCAAATATGCTATAGTGGCAATCGACTATTTCACCAAATGGGTGGAAGCGGAACCTCTGAATAAAGTATCTTCAGCAAAAGTTATTAACTTCTTGATCAAAAATGTTCTGTGCAGGTACGGAGTCCCACTCAAAATCATATCAGACAATGGACTTCAATTTGACAGCGAGGAACTCGCCAACTGGTGCCAAGAACACGGAATTCACAAAAGCTTCTCATCCGTAGTGTATCCCCATGCAAACGGACAAGTCGAAGCCGTCAACAAAATTCTGAAAACTCTAATCAAAAAGAAGCTCGAAAAGTCAAAGGGCGCTTGGGTGGATGAACTTCCTACGGCACTATGGGCCTACCGCACATCTTTCAGAACATCAACGGGGCACACTCCTTTCTCTTTGGCATACGGATCGGAGGCTATGCTCCCAGTTGAAACCATTGTGCCTTCCCACCATAGGATCCACTATAACCCAGAAGAGAACGAAGAACTCCTTCACATGTCTTTGGATCTAGTTGAGGAGAGGAGAAATGATGCGGTCCTCAAAGCAGCAGCCCACAAACAAAAAGTGGCGGCACAATACAACTCCAAAGTCAAGAATCGTACCTTATAGGAAGGGGATCTTGTCCTCAAGCGAATCTTCCCTCGCCCTGGAGCGCTAGACCCAATCTGGGATGGACCATATGTAATTCATAAAGATCTCCACAATGGAGCTTATATTTTGTCAACAGTGGACGGAGAGGTGTTCCAGAGGGCATGGAACATCCAACACCTTCGTCGATACTTTTCTTAACTTGTACTGCCCATATGAAGTGAATTAACAAAGAGAATCAGTGGACGTAGGCCTTTTCGTGCCAAACCACTTTAAAAAACCTTGTCTCTTTTTTAACTTGTTCCTTTATATCTTGGCTGCTTGTTAACATTATCCTTTTCTGTTGAACAAAATCCTACGCACGTAGCATTTCCACTCAATGCACTCCACAGCGCAACTTCACCTGGACAAGACCTAACAGGTACTACGCGAATCTATGCCCTCGCCAATGAGACACTTTTGCTTCGGCATCCCTCTGCTGCGGGTTAACTCATTGCTCGCGACGGCCCTTAAAGCCAACTGTAATGAGCCGATTATAAGCCACCGAGAAGGCCGACTATAGCCGAGGCAGCTCATTACGGCGTTCGGCTCGCCGGCAACTGTGAACCGACTATAAGTCCCAACATAAGGTGTGGCCAGCCAGGGGCAGTTCACAGTTGACGATCGGCACCCACGCTAGCCGGCCACAGTAAATCGAATAATACCCACGATTACGGGCCATAATGGCCCGGGTAGTTACTGTGCGCGATCTCGGCTCCGATGTGTCTTAAGTGCAGCTGTGGTAAAAAAGAATTAACTCCCCGCGGAGGCGTAAGATGGGTGACAAATGTCTCCAAGACCCACAGCTAGGGAAAGTGACTACAAAGCCCGTTTGCCACGAACTTAAGCACATCGAAGGCCTTCCGTGATTGGAAGTTTTACTTTTTCGCATATTTCAATTTTACTTAAGAAACTTTTTCTCCTATCCTCTGTAACAAACCCTGAAGTGCAGGACACAAAACAGGAGACACTCACTAATAGAAGCAGATACTCACAGCAAGATACTGGACCGCATCCCTTACTCACTCACACAGGATATTAAAAGCTGCCATCTACAAGCAAAATATAAAGGACGGTATTTCCTTCTTTCATATATGCCTATAATTTGTTCACACCTCACGCTAACACTGCAAGTCATAAAATTATGTTTTAAACAAGAACCTGACATCAAACGCAATTTAATTACAAGAATATGCATGGCTATATTTCTTATGCAACATGTCAAAATAGCAAAAACATTCAAAAGACGACAAAATCAGCTTAAGTTAAAGAATTGCACATCAAGAATAGAGCTATTTATTACAAGTAGCAAGAATTACAACCTAAAAGTTACTCTACTGTTTTAAGACTAACATATACAGCCATGTCAAGTACACAAAAAGAATTCTCCAGGTCTAATCAGGGAGCCGACTGCGTTGGAGTCTTGTCCTTGTCCTGTTGCCCACCTGTCCAGTCATAAAAAGAAATCATTAGTGATAAGAAACAGAGTTAACAAAAGAAGAAACTAGTGAAGTAGAGGTTACCAGCAACTTCCCCTTGATCGTCTTGGTCGTCATCCCCTACTTCCACGCCTGCCTCCTCAACCGCGAACAACCTCATCCCCTCTTTCACCGCTGTCTTCTCCTCCTTGGTAAACTGAGCGGTGACCACATCCATCCTAAAGGCCGCTCCACCCTCCTTATCCGCCTCAGCCATAGCCTCCTCTAGAGCCCTGAGGTAAATCCTAGCCATAACCCAGGGGTAGTCGTCCATCCAAGATAAGCTGCCCTGCTTCCAAGTGCGAAAGTACATGTCCTGCAGCATATCGTCCATCATCCCCTCATTTTCCTCGAACTCCCTCATACGAGCCTCAGAAACCGATAGCCTTGCAATGGCAGCATCCCTTTCCAGTCGGTATCGCGAGCAGTCAGCCTGAAGGGACCTCCTCATCACCTCCATCTCCTCCTTTAGCCTGACCTGAGCAAGCTCTGCGGCTTCAAGCTTCCCCGACAGCTCCTCTACCTGCTCAAGATCCGCCCTCCGAACCTCGTCCACTGTCGAGATGGCCATATTTATCTGCTCCTTGCAAGCAGCCACCATCTTTCGCAATTCCGCCTTACTAGCCTCCTCCATAGTCTTCCTCAACCGCCCGGAGGCAGCCTCATGCTGAGAAATCTGAATGGCCTGATCAACAAGCTGTTTGGCCTGGTCCGAAACCATCAATCGTAGTCGGATGTTGGCACTCCCAATCTCCTCTCCAGCCTTAACCAGCCGGGAATGATGCCCCATCAGCTTCCTAGTCTCCTCCACCACCCGATCAATATTAGCCTTGGCTTCATCTCCCATGGTAACTATCCGAGTGGTAAGTAAATCGAGATCTAAGGACTTAGCCTCATCAAGCACCCGTACCATGGGATTACGGGGAAGAAGGTGCTCACCGGTAACTTCGTCGAAGGTAATATCATGGGAACCTGGATCCAGATCAGGATGACCCGCAAATGGATTACGAGCCAAACCAGGATGATCAATCTGCGTAACAGTAGGATTTTCAGACGGGTGCGGAGAGAGTGCGAACTCAGTATCCTCCTCCGTGATATCATGAAGAGGCTGAACTGGGGGTTGAGGACTGAGTGAAGGTTCGGATAAGGGATGACTCCTTTTTCTCTTCTGAATACCCTCTTCAATAACCCCGAGAAGAGGACGGTAGCCGACTACAGCAGTATCTACCTGCCCCGAGAAGAGGACGGAAGCTTTGGAGAGCTTGTATTGTTCAAGCCTGTGCCGAAGATCAGAGACCTTGGCCGTTTTACCTGCCCCTGATATGAAGAACAAGTGTCACAAGCTTACATTGATCCATAATTCGAGAAACGCGGTAAATTAAAAGTTAAAAGAAGAAAGGAAACACATTAGTTATACAAACCCTGGGGAGGAGTAGGATACTGCAATGAGTCCTGGATTTCATTCCAGGACGGGAGCGGATCATAAAATATTCCTAAGTCCCTATCATAAATGGAGCCTGCAGGAGTCAAAAGTTCACCTTGAGTCGTCGGAGCCACCTTGGCTGGAATAGTCTGAGAAGACTCGCTTGCACCGGTCCCGGCCTTGTCAGCCTTCCCGAATTTCTCTACCAAAGCCGTTTCTCCGTCCAGCCCCTCGAAAGCTTGGTTGAATGCATCATCTGTCCACTCCTGAATCTCGCTTGCTTGCCCAGGAAGCAAGGCCCCGATGCCATCACCACCTTCCCGGTCATCTCCACCCTCACCTCTCTCCTCCTCCACATCTTCCTTCCCCGGAGTAAGTGGACAAGTGCTGGGGGAAGGACCATCCGACTTCTTAAGCTTCTTACCTCCGACCATTGGAGATTTTGAGAAAGGTTTCCTCTTGCCACTCTCTACTGTGACACCTCCCTTAGCTTGAGCAGCCGCCTTCTCCTCCGCTGTTTCCCTCTGCTTGACTACTGACTGCTGTGGAAGGATCAAATTATACTCCAGAAGAGTCGCATTTCTGATCAGGTAAGCAGCCGATCTATCTCTCCCGGGGATAGCTTCTATCTCGGCCGCCGTCTGAACCAGGCGGTCATTCTCCACAACCGCAAAACCACCTATCGCTAGCAAGAAATAAAAGCACGTAAGATAAAGCACTGCAGATGTAACGGAAATTATAAATAAGGCTTCACACTTACAGCCAGAGGTGAAGCGACGAATGGAAACAGAGTCACCCCTGATGAAGAACCATTCTTTCTTGAACATACTGAACTTCGAGTATAAGTCCAGGACGGGCTTAAAGGATACGGCAGATTCCAAGCTGATATAAGGAGACCCCTTCTTATAGCCTCTCAAGTTGTACAAATACCGGATCTCCCGGTTGGAAGGAGGACGCCCATATCTCCTCTGAAAGATGACGAAGAGACTCACCAGAATGGCGTAAGAGTTGGGTTGAAGCTGGAATGGGGCCACCTTTAGATATGTAAGAAAGCTGACGACCCAAGCATTAAAAGGCGGGATGGCACCACACATACAGTGGTATCTGCTGTAGGCAAAGTACCCTTCGGGAGGGTCGTATGGCATAACTTCTCTCCCTGGCAACAGCATGCGCGCCCTATCGATTCCGAAAGAAGGGGAGATAACATCAAGCTGCTCCTCCTTGAGGGAGCTGGGAAAGCAATCGGGCGGGGAGTTCAGAAGCTCCTGAGGGCCGTACCCGTCCACCAGTGATCTCGGGGCAGTTCTGCGACGTTCCAGTCCTGGCTGAGCAGGGGGCACTGCGGAAGATTCTCCTTCGCCTTGGGACTTCTTTTTATCCGATCGAGTTTCTGCTTTGCGAGACATTATCTGCAACATAAAAAAAACATGTTGTTACAACATAGGATATAAACAAGCAAGTTTTTCAAGTTCATTCGGTATCAGTTTCATTCGGTATTCCCAACTTCATCCGGTCATTCGGGTATATGACTCCATTCGGCACTCAGAACCCCCGAGTCCATTCGGTAAAAACCCATCCGGCCAAAATAGAAAGGATCTCACCTGATTCGGCGAAAGTGAGGAATTTGATTCGGTTAACACGTTTGATTCGGCAAAAGTAAGGACTTGGTCCGGCAAAGACAAGAGTTTAATTCGGCTGGTAGGGAATAACAAAGGCGTACGGTCCCTACTTATAGACGAAAAGACATGGCCGGACCAACTGATTCGGCACCCGAGAACCGAATGAAGATGTCAAAGCTACATAAAACAAAGCACGGCATATGCTGGCATATGCCCCACTTTGGGGGGCAAATGTTAGGGGCGTTTCCACTGCCGAGCCATCTCCTATCCAAGCAGTGCCGAACCATCTCCACTCCACATACTACCGAGCCATCTCCTCTCCCAGCAATGCCGAACCATCTCCACTCCACATACTACCGAGCCATCTCCTCTCCCAGCAATGTCGAACCATCTCCACTCCACATACTACCGAACCAACCAACCAACCCACTCCGAATCAACCTCCGCTTCAGCTGCTACCGGTCCACTCATCTCCTACCACCGAACCAAGCTTCACCGGTCCACTCATCTCCTACCACCGAACCAACGTTCCACCGGTCCACTCAATTTCCTCCGCCAAACCAAGGGAAACCAGACCAATTCCACCAGGCCAGATTGCATCAGCCCAAGCCCGCCAGCAGCTATATACATCCAAGACCCCTGCTCCCAGCCTCACTCTATAAATAGAGGGGCAGGGGCACAACAATGGGGACAAGTTTGAGAGCTCAAGCACGAAGAGAACTTTCAAACAAATTTCTTTTACTTGTATCAAAGCTTTGTACTTGTAATCTAAACAAGAGAAGAGAAATAACATATAAAGTGGACGTAGGCACATTCTGGCTGAACCACTATAAATCTACGTGTCTTTTTACAGTTTAGCCCCTGCTTTTCATATATTTGCATAAATCACTCAAATCACTAAGAACAACATAAGATCTACCAAATCATACGACTTTGAGGTGTTTGTCCATTTTTTGTGCAAACAAGACACGTTAGCAATCCACGCACACTAAACAAATAAGATGGATGGATGAAAAATGGCACAATACAAAGGTGGAAATTAAAAAACAGAAGAAGAGTGAAGGTGATCTACATGCATCTCTATATTATAAATAGAAAAGGCACTGTAGCAAGAAAGGGGTCTTTTTTTCTAATTTGATATTTTTAAGGTTAACAATGAAAAGTTCTGTACTCTCTACCATTAATGCTTTTACAAGGAATATAAAAGAAGAAAGTGATATTTCACCATGGACGTGGGATTCTTAACATTTGAATCACGTAAAATTATCTATGTCTTTACTTTTTCTTTCATTTTACCTACCTAGTTTTCAGTGTTAGATTCTTTTCTACTTTGTTCTCTTTCTTTTACTTGAATTGGATATAAATCCAACTTGACGGTTTAATAAGCAGTTAAAGTGCAACTATACCATTATGTAAGCTTCCAGCAACACAATTGCTAGCTAAAGGAAAATTTAATATTACTTAAGTTTGTTGATTCTAATCCATGGAAGTATGCTTTAATTATTTTCGCGGTCATTTGAGGGGTTGTGAGACTAAAAACTCAACAATATTTTTGGCACTAGAAGGAGGGTCCAAACCTCTGTTTCTCTATTTTTATTCCCAAGTAAATTTACCTAATCCTTAGATAAAATGAATCCTACTGATTCGACTACCCCCTACACAAGAGCAGTTACACTTGGCTTCGAAAACCTTGAAGAAGCCACACATAATCTCAAAAACTCAAACTGAAGCCCCTGCATATCCCATCCAGGTTGCACTCTATTCCTTTCGAAACTAAATAAACAAACTTATGGAGGGATTATAGAAAATGATGGCCTAACATACTTAGGTCAACCTCCCCTTCACACTCCAAAGCTCATTAACATCACTCGCCAGCTACGCTCACCATGCAGCGCGCAAGTGAAAATGGCAGTCCTAGAAATGGGATGGTGACGCTAGTCAGAAAGTTGATCCTGAACTAAAAGACAAGATCCATATCAACCCACAGATCAAATCCAAGCCAGCTAACATTAACCTACTCATATGCTAAAGAAACATGCCCAATCTACCCATGATGATGATATCACTTCTAAGGGTGATTCATCCTAGATGCACCCAAGAGAAAATTAGATCCGACTATTAAAGGCACAAGTGGAACAACTAGCAAGGCTTTACAAACAAAACACTAGAGAGAAGGCCAGGGAAGAAGGCTCTTCCGCATTCAATGAAACCATTATAAAAGTAGATTTTTCGAACAATTTTAAAGCCCCATCAATTGACAAATTCAATGGAACTACCAACTCTGATGGCCATATCTGCACTTTTGAGTATTACATGTACATCTTGAAAGTAGGAAGAATGGCCTAATGTAAACTTCCTCTTTACCTAGTCGGTGCAGCCTACTGATGGCTTAGGAGGTATGGACCGGGTGAGGTTCGATCTTTGAGATAACTATTCGCAGACTTTCTGTGGCAATTCAATTCAGGAAGAGAAACCTTCCTAGATGTAAACACATTATCATGCATAAAGTAGGGAGAGAATGAAAGCTTGCACAACTTCGTGAAGGGCTTCAAATTTGAGGCACTACGGATTGGGGTAACTAGCGAAGAAACATTACTTAGGGTGATCCATGTCAGGATAAGAAGAAACGCAATAATATGGAAGAAAAATAATAGAAAACCATGTCATAGTATGAAGGCTTTCTATAAAAGGGCTAGTGGCTACATTAGAATGGAAGAGGCTAGATCCACGGTGCAATCTCAGAGAACTTCTGCCCTCGGCCATAATAAGAAAAGGGGGGCAGAAGGGTATTATCCACCTAAGAAATGACAAAAGGAATTGAACCTCACTATAAGAACTCCCCTTACTCACACTCCTGGGTAGATATATAAGATAACCAAGACTGAGCTTGCATTCAACGTACCAAACAAGGGGTAAAATGCAGAAAAGAAGCAGGGTGGAGCATACCACCGCTTCCATAGAGCCAACAGCCACCATACTGACAGCTGCAGACATTTAAAGAACAAGATAGAAAGACTGATCTATAAAGAATACCTGGGCAGCTTTTAGAAAACTAATAACGAGAACAAAGCCAGGGACCTCACTCCCGACCCGAATGAAAACTAGGCATCAAACTTCATAGCCTCAATTTATGGTGGACCATACCACGTTGGAACAAGTAAGAAAGCCAGTGTAGGAAATAATTTTGACGGCAGCTGATACAGCAGGAATCATTTTTCCATACCAGGATCCGCTCGTAGTCACGGTACATATTTCGAATTGCACCATGCAATCAGTCTTTGTATA
Source organism: Allium fistulosum (assembly GCA_030737815.1). Lineage (NCBI taxonomy): Eukaryota > Viridiplantae > Streptophyta > Magnoliopsida > Asparagales > Amaryllidaceae > Allium > Allium fistulosum. The sequence goes on from CM060903.1 coordinate 1,410,664,586, forward strand.
TTATGGAAGCTCAGTCAATGTAATTTTAAAGTCAGTATATGACCAGATGAAGCTTCCATCTGAAACTCTAAGCTCGGTCCTAAGCCGATTTATGGCTTCAACAACACAACCATTCCTTTTGGGTTTGCATGCCTGCTCATCATAGCCGGATCAACACCTCTACACAAATCCTTTTATGCAAGTTTCATGATTATTGACCAACCATCATCATACAATGCCTTCCTAGGAAGACCTGCGCTGATAGACTTGAGGGAAATCATCCCCCAGAAAGACCTGCTTATGGAATTCAACACTCCTGTGGGGTAGGATCAGTGAGGGGAGAACAATTTTTAGCTAGGGAACTATACAATGTAAATCTTAACTTTAGCAATAAAATTGTTCCAAACTACTTTGTTGTCCCTTCTGATATTTGCGATAACATTAATAAACAAGAAATCAAACCAACTCAAAAATTGTGTCGGAACCAAGTGCTAGTATTGATGGTAAAATAAGTCATCCTACAACCACAAAATGAGAGAAAAGGGCATATGCACATGATCAACACTGATGAATATAATTCGGTACCTACAGTAGTTTTCTAAAGAGGCTCAGAAAGAAGCACTCTCAGTCAATTGTCAGCCCGAGGAGGAAATGTTAGATGAGATAGACCCGAGATTAGGTGCAATAAAAAAATAATTGAAGCCAGTAGATAACCTCAAAGATGTAAAAATAGATCTGAAAGACCCTACAAAGGTTCTCAAGATAGGGAAGAATCTTATTATAGAAGCCCGAGTTGAGCTAATAGACTTCTTGAAGAGATCAGCCGATATATTTACCTGGACCCATTCAGATATGGTAGAATAGACCCAACTATCATCTATCTTATGCTCAACATCGATCCTGATGCCCATCCAGTCAGACAAAAGTGAAAAACCTTAGATCAAGAAACATAATTGAAGGAAAATGTATTCATCAAGGAGATATGTTACCCAAGATGGATCGCTAACCCAGTGCTTGTGAAGAAACCTACTGGAAAATGGAGGACTTGCATTGATTATACTAACCTTAACAAGGCATGCACAAAGGATAGCTTCCCCTTACCCAGAATTGATAAGTTAGTAGATGCGACTAGAGAACATGAACTGCTTTCATTCATGGATGCATATTCAGGATACAATCAGATAGCTATGTTCGAGCCAGATCAGGAGCATACAAGTTTTGAGATAGACGAAGGCTTGTATTACTATAAAATCATGTCATTCCGGCCAAAGAATGTTAGGGCAAACTATCAAAGGCTGGTTAATATGATGTTCTCGAATCAGGTTGGAAAAAATGTTAAGGTGTATGTAGATGACATGTTGGTTAAGTCAAAAGTAGCATCAGACTACGTCCGGGACCTAGGAGAGACATTTGACATCCTAAGACAATATAATATGAAGCCGAATCCATTGAAATGCATTTTTGCTATTCGGTCGTGAAAATTCCTGGGATACATAGTAAGCACTTGTGGCATCGAAGCAAACCTAGAAAAGATTGAAGCCATAAGAAAAATGGGAATCCCAACAAAGTCGAAGGATCTTATGAGCTTAAATGGTAAGGTGGCAGCACTAAGCAGGTTCATCTCGAAAGTAACCGACAAGTGCATACCATTCTTCGATCAGGTAAAGAAAGGGCTGAGTTTCAAATGAAAGAAAGAATGTAAAGCTGCGTTTCAAAATTCGACAGACATCTGGTCAATACTCCCATTTTATCTAAACCGGTAAAAGGTAAGAAATTGTATGTATATTTAGCTATAATTAATAAAGATGTTAGTGCGACGGTGATTCGAGAAGATGAAGGGACCCAAAAGCCCATCTACTTCAAAGCAATAATTTTTTAGGAGTAGAATTAAATTACTCAGTCATTGAGAAGCTAACCTACAACCTGCTCCTTGCGGCAAAAAAAATGCGACCTTATTTCCAAGCACATCCCATTAAAGTCCTCATAGATAAGCCCTTAAGGCAAATACTACAGAAGCTGAAGACATCGGGCTGCTTGTTAAAATGGGCAATGAGCTCAGTCAATAAGATATCACCAACTGTCCAAGAAAAGCAATCAAATGTCAAGCACTAGCAGACTTCATTGCAGAATGCACACTTCCAGCCAAGCCCTAACCAGAGGAAGAAACGTTCACCCGCACGTTTTGGAAACTGTTTGTAGATGGAGCTTCAAATGAATAGGGGCAAGAATTAGATATATGATGGTTACTCCAAATAAGAAGAAATTTTATAGAATGATGTAGCTAAGGTTCAAGGCGACCAACAATGTAGCAGAGTATGAAGCTCTCATTGCAAGCTTGAGAATGGCTCAGGTGATGAAGGTAACCCATATAAAATTTCACAGTGATTCCCAATGTGACGCCCCACCTCTATACTCACACTAACCAAGGACACTGCTGGGTAACGCCGTCAATTAGTACGAAGAATAAGGCTGTTGAGGAGCTACCAACTTTATAATTGATTTGAGCGAGAACCGGTATGTCAGATAGTATAACAGAGGAAATCCGACATATCCAATCCAAACTCAAATCTACTATACAGTGGCTATGAGGCCTCTAGAAACAAATATAAAATATGCATAACACAAATTAGTCACAGATATTCATATCACTAAGGCGGAAACAGATGTGAATATAACACACAAAAGCGTACATCAAAATAGTGGTCATACAAGATCCACTACATCACAAAAGAATAGGTACAAGTTCTAAGCAAAAGAATATGTATACATCAAGAGTCTCTATCTCAAATGTATAAAAGCAAAAACTACTAAGCTAAAGTAGTTAGCCAAAAGTCAGAAGCTAGCCCCTGCTAAGAAGTCAAGTGGAAGCACCTGTAACACCTCGGTCTGACCCGAGTATTATTTAAGAAGAAAAATAATAAACGGATTAGTCTAGCTATAAATATCATATGAGATGAGAAAGGATAAGAGATACCACAAAGATGTATGATAACAATAATGCCATATTGTGACAAGTATACATTCGATAACAATAAAATTCATACAATATCTCAAATCTCGTCAAATATCCAAAATGAATATCACATTCTTTAGCTATTCACCAAACCCCAAATATTGACAAAACATATCAATGTCAATCGCAAAAATTGGTGAAATACAAATTCTAGAAATCAACAATTAGAAATCCAGAAAACACAAAGGGGGAGGCCTATCACAAACGGGAGCAAGAAAACTCGCCAACACGTGTATCACAAACAGAACGCTATTCCATGGTCGCTAACCATCAAGTTTGAGCCGAGGCTCCACAAACGGCCTGAAGGCCATGGGTCGCTACCCCACCAATTTGAGCCGAAGCTCTACTGAAACGGGGTTTAGTCCCCCACACAAACAAAGAGACATCGCACATTGCTAGTCTAAATCACAAAATGATCATCATTGATCGATAAGTGTAAATTATTCTAATCTAGTAAATAAACGAGTTTATCTTCATGTCCCATAACCACTGGCTTAACTTAAATATTTACGAACAGATTGTAGATTTCCACTCGAAAATTGTCATGAGATTTCAATCGAACAAGTCCAAGAATTAACCGACGAAGTAAATGCAAGCGTTTCATACCACTTGTTTTGCTAAGTCGTTTAATTAGATTTCTCATACGAATGAGGTAAAGGTTTGTATATACTAATAGATTGGAAAATGGTTCTAAAAACGAACTTTGTATTAAAAGTAACGTTGAAATCGGTTTTGTGAAAGAGTTTGAGTATTTACTACTAGTATCGAAATCTTTGTATTTAAAAGTGAAAAATCACAGAAATGATTGTAAAAACAATCTATCACCAAAAATCCACATTCGACGACGTGAATTCCAACCATAAAAATCGATATCAAATCCCAATCAAATGGATATTCCCAAAAATCCATAAATGAAGTCATTAAAGTCGATAATAATTGACAACAACTAACCGGGTCAACAAAAATCGATAAAAATTGAAAATCCACTCAAAAACAGCCAAAATAGGCAAAACTGCACAGAACCAGATGTCTGGTTGGGGAACCAGACGTCTGGTTAGGGAACCAGACATCTGGATTTTGTCTCTGCCTTTTTTTCTTTTTCCAGGGACCCCTTCCAGACGTTTGGATTTTTCAACCAGACGTTTGGATTTCCATCCAGACGTTTGGATTTTCTTCCAAACGTCTGGATTTTGTCTCTGCCTTTTTTTATTTTTCCAGGGACCCTTTCTAGACGTCTGGATTTTTCAACCAGACGTCTGGATTTCCTTCCAGACGTCTGGATTTTCGTGCTAGGAAAAAATCAGCCTAGCCCAAAAAGGGCAAAAATCCAAACCGGAAGCGATCGAACGAGCGATGGATACTAGGGATTTATGCCAATCAACAACCCAGCCCTATAGGCTCTTTGATACACCACCAAAAACATGTCAAAACATCCAAGATATGATCTTTAAATATTTTGACTTCAAAATACCAAAATTGGAAAATTCACCAAATCAATTCAAATCAGAAACAATTGAACATGAAATAGATGTTAGGAATTCATACTTAATAACTATCAAAGGTATAGACATAGATGTGAGTTCAAAAACTCACCTTTAAAACTCAAAAACAACGAATGAGAAGCTCTAAAACAAGGCAAGATCAATTCCTCTTTAATACACCTCTAGAATCTTCAATCTATTATCAAAGGTGAAGTTTTTCCTAAGTTAGGTTATAGGAATTTCTGAAAATTGAAGAGAGATTGAGATGGAGAAGATGAAGAGGATGCTTACCTAAGCTTCTCTTTGATTTTAGAGCAAGAAGTTGAATTTTCTAAGAAAACTAGGGCTTAGGAATTTTAATTTCCCATCTTTTCCCTCATTCTTTCCTTTAGCTTGAGTGTTAGGAAATGTTATGAATAAATGAAGAGGAGTGGAGTACGAGTTATTAGGTAGAGGAGTTGGGGTTACCATGTTAGGTTAGTGGGCTGAAACCCAAATCCAAAGCCCCAAATGAAAATATCAAAATTCTAATCAACTCCAAACATATCGAGTTTATACTCAAAAAGGTCGCAAATTGCATTTTAGACTCAATGGAAATGGTCTCGAGTCCAGATTCGACCGTTTACAAAAAGTCACATTTCGGACTTCAAATTCAACTAACGATGCTATATTTAAATTCAACATTTAAATATATAATCGTAAAATATACGGGTTGTTACACTCAATTAGTAGTAAATCAAGTGCAGGGCAATTACTAAGCAAAGGATCCAACCTTAGCCTAATATGTGGAACTTTCCAATAAATAACTGGAGCAGTTCGAACAATTTGGAATAGAACCGATTCCACATGAGAACAAGTCATTTATCGATTTGTTGGCTAAATTTGTGAGCACCAAAGTGGCAAATGAAATTAAAGCAATTCCAATAGGGTATCAGGATGAACCGAGCATCAAGAAGCTAATCAAATACATATCCTAACCCAAGCCCAACGGGAAATGAACCTGGAATCTCAGAACTAGGAAACCAAGGATAACTGTGACAGCAAACTGAGGAGAACACTTGGATGATTCCCGTCAAATAATTTCGGTTAAACAGAGTCTCTCCTTTAAACCGAAATAAAGCCCAAAAAATAACATACCAGGCTCCGTACTACTTCTTCTTTGATGGCAAATTATCCAAGAAAGGGTACTCAACCCCTTATCTTAGGTGTGTTTCCAAAGAAGAGGAGATACAGGTCATGAGAGAAGTGCAAGAGGGCAATGCGAGGATCACTCAGGGGGAGCCAAGTTAACAAAGAATGTACCGAGGCATGGTTACTATGGGCTTACAGCTATCCAAGATGCAGGAGAATTTGTGAGAAGATGTGACAAATGTCAAAGATCCACGAGTATTCCTAGACAGCCATCCCATGAGCTTATCCCACTAGCTAGCCAAATGGCCCTTCGATATATGGGGCATACACTTAATAGGACCACTTCCTATGTCAAAGGCAGGAGAAATATACGCAATAATGGCATAGACTACTTCACTAAATGGGTGGAGGCGGAGCCCTTGGCTACAATCACCACAAAGAAGATAGTCACATTTGTGGAAAGAAACATAATCATCGGGTTTAAAATTCCCCACAAGATAATCCCTGATAATGGAACACATTTTGAAAGCAAAGAATTCACAGAACTCTGTGAAAAGAATGGCATAATCAAAAATTTCTCCTTTGTGATGCACCCATAAGCAAATGGTCAAGTCAAAGCAGCGAACAAAATCACCAAGAAGCTGCAAAAGGGAAATAGGCAGAAGAATTATGTTTAGTATCATGGGACTATAGAACTTCGACCAAATCTCTAATTTGCCATACCCCTTTCTCATTAACCTATATATACAAGGCAATGCTCCCCGTTAAAGTAGAAGTCCCTCGCATAGAAGAATATCTTACACAATAGAGAAGAATGGGAAACTAAAGGAAGTTGTGCTCGACCTTAAGAGAAGAGGCAGCAGCAGTATCTGCCACATACCGACAAAGAATGGTAAGAAATTACAACACAAGACTCAAAGAAAGAAACTTCTGCAAATGAGATTTGGCATTATAAAAGGGTAATGGCTAACATAAAAGACCCAGCAGATGGAGCTTTGGGCCTAAATTGGGAAGGTCCATTAGTTATAGAAGAATTCTAGCCAATGACACTTACCAACTATCGAAACCTGATGACAACCTAGTTTCGCGAACATTGAACTCAGAGCACCTCAGGCCTATTTTGTATGGTCTATACGACTTATGTAATAAATGTTGTAATTGTTATAAAAGGTAAAAATATAATGAACTGGACATAAGGATATTGGATGGCCTGAACCAGTTTAAAAATCTATGTGTTAATTTCTTTGGCATAGCTGAATAATCACACTAGATGTAGGGATATTAGACGGTTCGAATCAGGTATCAAAACTAAAATGCACAAAATTCCACCTGGCTTTTTTAGCTAAATAACTAAACTGTACATTGGGATATTGGATAGCTCGAACTAGTATAAACATCTCTCTATGTTAATTCTGTTAACATAACCACACCGGACGTAAGGATATTAGACAGCCCGAACAAGTAAAAAAATCATATACATGAATCGAGAAGGTTGTAAATACATGACCCGACTTCATAGTCAAAACAGCAGTCCACCCCAAATATTGGGGCAGGTCGTGTCAAGCGCATGACAGGGTTCAAACACCAAAAGCAACATTCAGGAAGCACGAACTATGTAGACAATAAATTCAAAGATGGTAAGAAAGAAACAACTCATGGGATGGTTAACAATTATCGAAACAGATGCGATTCTAGAAATTACTTAAAGCTTTCCAAGTAAACATAAAAAACAAGGATTTTCTTATGTTTATTTAGTCCTGCTAATATTCACTGAATACTACGCCTATATTTGCACAACCCATACTTCTATAAACACTTTAAAAGTGCAAAAGAAAAATGACAAGTTGCAATAAAATGAAACAACATTACAAATATAACTCAGACTCGGAGGAAGAGTTAGTTATAATCCTTCTTTGGCAATATGATCTATGGGATATCGGGGCTGGGCGTAGAGGAGAGATATCTTTAAGTTAGAGAGCAGGAGATGTATGGTGAACGCCCCATACCACCCGCACATCAATGACCTAAAAGAGCGCTGTAACTGTGCTAGGTTGATATGGAATGATCATCAAGGTTGAAATTTAAAGCAGAAAACCTATTGCATATCTCACAGCGTATGGATAAAATATAATATAGAAAATGTACAACAGATACAGTGAGCCATAACAAATGAAAATAACATCTCCACTAAATCATGAATTATGGTACAAATGTCATAATATCTCAGTATAACATTTCCTCACTACATCCCTCAGAGTACATAGAAACAGACAACGGAAACTACAAATATAGAGTAATATGCCATAGCTTCTCTAAGCTACCCTTCTAATTCTGACCAATATATTTTAAAACTTAAAACTACTATAACTTCCTAACCACTTATATGATTTTCCTATATGACCACTTTATGAAATGGGAAACCACCATCCTAAAGCAATGAAATAGTTTAGATCATCTAATTCGGCTTCTATCAAAAGTTATAGCCGAAATAAGATCTCTAGGGGCAAAATGGTCACATAGAAATTCGAGAAAAATCATAGATGTGTAAAACATTCCTAAAAACCATATCCAAAATATTATAATTGACCAAAATGAATTAAATAAAATTATTTTACGATCCTCCAATACGTAAAATGCGGGTAATTACAAGATGGGTCACTTAATTCAGGGAAAACAACCAATGAGAGATTGGGGCAACAAGGCCATAAGCGATACGAGGGTTATAATTAGCACCAACCTAAGCATCACCATGGTCCTGCGGATCAAATTCCTAATCCATACGATTGTATAGGAAGGTCAAATCAAGCCCCAACCAAAAGCGAGTGAAAACATCAATTGCATGCTTCACATCAATCTTCGCCATAACCCTTCATACCTTCTCATTATAAAGCTGCTCCAATAAGGAAGCCATTTCTAGCCCACCTCGAGAAGTAACAACAGCATCAAGGCGAGCCACATATTATAATCTAGAATTTTTATTTTCAAGGCCCTGTACACAAATCATAGCAACTCCCCTGATCCGATCGATCTAATCCAAAAGTCGATCCTTTGTTTTATCAATTGTTCTGGTATAAGGTCCAAAAAGTTCCTGCAAAGTAGAAATATAAGTCGAGCAGCCACTATCGGCAGTTTCCGACCCTTTTTTATAATGATCTTTTAACTCAACAAATTTGGCCTTGTAATAATTTTTCAATTCACTCTTCCATGTAATAATGGCATCAGGGTCTGCCCCAGGTGGGGGAGAAGGAGTAGCATCAGGTTAAGAAACTACACCTTGAGTTAAGGCTGTGGAAGGAGCGTCCTAAATGCAAATTCGCCTTGCAATTTTCTCATCTAACTATTCAACTTTGCGTTCTAAGGCCTTAATTTCATTCATATATATGACCCTGTATATGCCTTTGGCATCCCTTAAGAAACTTTCCAATACTGCAACCCTCTTCAAAGAAAAATTAAGCTTCCCTTTAAGGGTAGCCATCTCTGAATCTCGATCAAAAGAAGCAACTTGAAATCAAACAAGCCCATACAAAGCAAAATTAAAGACAAGTACAACTAAGTGAAGAATGTATAAGAACTACACAAACTTTGCAAAGAAATCTTAATTTACATACTGTATGTATAACTCAAAGAAAGTATCCAACAATATAAAATTACAAAGTCATTCATAGTTATAAGTCCCTAAAATACTACATTAGAAACACCTAAGGTACGCTGGCCAGAGGTGGGATTGAATTGATGGGAATAGTTTTTCGAGGGTCATAGAAAGCGCCTGCCAAATGATTCATTGGCCCCTCTGCGGCTACTTCGAAATAGGAAGCTCAGATCAAGCATAGGATAGAAATAAATAAATACGTACTTGGTGCGTTGCAAGAACATCTGTCACATCTTGCCTTTAACTTTCTCTCATCTAAGTTTTTCAGAGAAGTAGGTGATCCTATCCCGAGCTTCACGCAACGAACCCTCAAGCTCTTAAATCTTAACTGCGGTTTTCTCCCTCGTGCTTTCTAAAGTATCGATTAGCTGAGCCTTAGTTTTCTTGGTATTTGTAGCAAAGTAACTAAAATATCTAAGGGCATCAGTCCTCAATCCTTCACTCCGCAGATGGGAAAGCACCTTTGGCTCCACCCTCTTCTTCCACTCAATTGCCAAGAAGGATTCACACCTGCAAGGAAGCACAAACCAAATCCAAACTGGACCCCTCTATCATTCTTCCTCCTTCAGTACCTTCCTTTTCCTCAGTTTGGCGGGTAAGTTAAGCAGATAGATCTTCTATAGTCTTATTCAATTTCGCTAACTCTACCTAATAAATGACACCATAAAGTGCCTGGACGTCTTTTAAGGATTGCTGCAAGTCCTCCAACTTCAATTCAGTTGCCAAAACCCCTTCGCATAGCTTAACATTAAGTTGGTGTTGACGGCTCAGTGCATCTTCTGCCTCCTTAAGCTCTATGATGTCCTCCTTCAAATCTTTCTCAAGCTTTTCATTAGCGATTGTCAGATGGATATTTTCATCTTCTAAAGCCACAGTAGGGGTCGTCACTTCAGTCTCGAATTTAGGAACACTCATGTCATCAAGGTCATAAACATAGTGGCAGAAGGAATGTTAGATTCTAGGACTTCATTAAACTCATATGAAAGCCCTTAGGGACCAACCTAGTGGGTAATGATTAAAAGTTCAAGTCAAAGAAAATCGAAATTCACCAAGTTAAAATCAAAATAGGAATATATAATATTAACTACATCGTCATATGACAAATTCAATAAAACCATATACAAAAATGAAAAAAAGTAAGCGGAACTCAATTTTGATGCAAATTTCTAAACATATGCCTAAACCATTTCAAGTGAGGTCTATCAAGTGAGAAAGAGCCATTTTCTAGAGTGTACTGCCATCAGCGCAACACAAAGTCATTGAGTGCCTCCTTTTCTTTAACTACTTGATCAACCCTAGAGGGTAACCCCTGGATTTTGTCCCTAAGTTTTGTAAAAGACTCATCTTTGAGTTGTTAGAATTTCGAAAATAATAGGATGAGTAGGATGAGGGTGAAAGGAAGGAGGAAAATTGTTAAAATTTGAAATGAAGAAATATAAGTCGATTCATCTTTGAGTCTTGTAGGGGATAGATGTCGAGATCGCTTGCTTAGCTTGGATGTAATAAAAACTAGCATCGCCCTTTATTGGGCTTTTGTTGATATCAAACCAAAACTAGAGCTCCTCATAAGTAAAAGCATAACCATTTTCCACATAGATAACAGTGGTGACAATCATAAGAGATCATGAAAGGAGAGCGAGTTGGACAGGAACGAGATCAATAGCGGTCAGCCACTCATAGTGTGCTTGATTTGGGAGAAGATAGAGTCTACATTGTATATGTTCAAAGAGTGAGAGAGGTAAACCCATATGGGGGAGTGTGAATACATTCGTGAAGTTCAAGAACCCTAACCTCATAACCTACGAACCCAAATTGATTTAAAATACCCTCGACGTCTTCAAGACGAGTTATCTTGGAAGGCAAAGATAAAGGGAAGAAGAAGAAAAGACCATTTCGAAATCACAAGGTTAGTTATGGAAAACTGCTAAAATAAAGAGGTCTAAAAAAGAACAAGATCTTTACTTCATTTTAAAAGGGAATCTAAACTCGAAAAAAGAATATATTTAACAAATAAAGATTTTCTCGTTTCTTTCTTTCTCTTTTCTTTTGCAATAACAAAGGGGCGTAAAAGAACAACAAGAAGAAGAGAATAAATATATACATACCTTATATGAATTTTTTGCCACACACTTGAAATGATGAAAAATTTCTGAAGCGTCAATCGATTTATTAAACAGCAAGAATAATGAGCGCAAAGATCAAGACAGATTTGCCTGGTAAACGAAGAGATTGATATGGCAGCTTTGCAGAGGGTCGGCCAATAGGGAAGTTACATGTATGAAAAAGCATTAAATGTGAAACAGCTACTAAGACTTTTTCCCTTTCTTGAAAAGAAAGAAAGGAATAGGCAGAAGTGATGGGATGTGAATAGCGAATGTAAATGAACACAAGTCCACAGCCATCTATGATCGCTGCAAATTTGAGGGCAAGTGTTACACACGTATTTCTCGAATGTTGATGGTGAGATGACACAAGCACCAAACCAAAAGGACCGCTCTTATAATAAAAGTTAGGTCACAAGAAATGGGAGAAAAGAATAAGGGGAAGTTCAGGGAATACTACGCCCAAAAGCCTTAAGACGATGACAATGACTCAAAGACTGCGCCACTCTTCCAATTCTGGCTTTACATTGTGATACTGAGCCTGAAAACCTAATGTGGTTACAAGGAGTAGAAAACGATCTGCAACCCTAATAATCAAAACAGCAACACAGCTCTCGAGCATGCACCACGACCTTACATCAAAATATACAGCTATGGAGATATGCCACCATCTCTATCTAACTTTAAAATGATAAAACCGCGCTGCAATTTTAAGGGAGTTCTGTCTAAAGAAAATGAACTTCACTAGACATATCTGATCCTTCTGACAACTTTAAACCTAGGCAAGGAAAATTATAATGGATAATCAATACTGCTTGTTTAGGATAGGATCATAATGGAACGCACGAGTGTTAGTTCTTGAGATGATGGTTTTGATGACAACAACCTTAGGACTTGTTATAAAATATAAATACTAATATCTTTATCTAGATATATATGTATATGCAAGATATATATATATATATGCAGGTACTAAGAATGAAGACTATACAGTATAGAGATTCAAGACTGACGAAATGAAGATTGAAGAAATTAAGACTGAAGACTCATGAGTATCAAGATTTTCAAGAATTCAAGAGTTTAAGATATCAAGATAAGTAATAGAGTCTAGATTTATGTTAAAACTTCATAATAGCACTAAAATCTTTATTCGGATTTTAATTGTGGAATGGAATCCAGCTTCTCGCTTTAATAGTGGGATGGAACCCATGACCTCTTTAGTGGGATGGAACCCACGACCTTCTCTAGTGGAATGGAATCCACGAAATTTTCAAAATGACTTATTTTTAGATTTTTTCAAAACTATCTTTTTTAAAAAGACATCTCTCTCGGTTTAAATATTTTAGCCTTAATTCAAAAACTATTTCTAATCATATTAATTTCAAAATCATTTCTTGTTTTTAAACTAGCTCTTGGTTTTAATGTTTTAGCTTTAATCTCAAAATATTTATATATTTAGTTTTTATTACTTTTATATTTCGTAAGATTACTTTCCAAAGGTTTTTATAATCATAAAGTATATTCAAAATAGTTTACAAAGTTCTAAGATTGTTTCGACAAACTTTAGAAAGAAAAGCTCTTTTAAAATAAAAATCAATTTTCAAAAAAAATACTAGGAGATGTCGACATGCCTATACCCCCCATGTCTACATAGTAGCCGTAGATTTTAAAATTCAAATTTTCAAAAGAAGTGTCTATTCGTCATAATCTTTCACGAATGGACATAATCGTTATTCTTTTATATATACCTGTAGTTTTCAACGAATTTTCACTTAAGATTTCTTTGTTTTCTCTCTTCTTTCTCTTCCATTCTTATTTTCAAACATTCTTAACAAAACTCTGCCAAAATCCTAAGTGAATCAAAATCGATTGTCTCTAGTTTGATTCTCTGCCACTCTCTTAAAGATCTTAGTGTTATTCAGAGTTATAGGATCATTTGTAATCAAAGATCAAAGTGTATCGAGTCTCTCTCTATCAAAGTGTGATTGGAAACGGTGTGATTGTGGCCCGTAAATCAATTAGGTGTGATTGTAGCCCATAAATCAATTAGGTGATCTTGTAGCCTAGTTAAATCAAGAGAGTTTGCCATGGACTCAGAGACAAGAGGATGTATCTCGTGGCCTTGAAATCGAGGTTGTAATATCGATATTATATTTGAAAAGAAATCAACACAAGAAATTATGTGGGACTGGATGTAGGGTAATTCCGAACTAGTATAAAATTCCAGTGTGTTCTTTCCTTTACTGCTTTTATTTACTATTTGCATCTATGTCTAGTTCTGCAATTGTCTCTATGTTTGTGAATCGCATCTGTTTGGGTTTAATTTGAAAAGATTTCAAAAAGATTTATAAAATTAATCAAACACTACTCACTCCCCCTCCCTCTAGTGTTAATTCTGCCTTAAGATCTGTAATCTGCATTTCCTACATTTGGTATCAGAGCATTGGTTTTCAAAGTTATCATAATCTGAATTTTGAAAAAGTTTAAAATGGCAATTTTTGGAGATTCTGTTAACACCAGTTCAAAACTGTCCAAATCATCATTGTCTCATAAGTCTGCATATTGTTATTATAGAAAATCAAGTTATCTACCGAATTGGCTTTTGAAGAATCAACACGCAATGGACAAATGGTGCAAATCAAGAAAAACAAATGGATACTTGATAGTGGATGTTCAAGACACATGACTGGTAATCCGGAGGTACTGCATGACATAATTTATGAAGATGGAGGAATGGTCAACTTTGGAGACAGTTCAAAAGGATATGTGATTGGCATCGGCAATGTCGGTAACTTTAAAACTCCTACTATTTCTGATGTTTTGTTAGCTAGGAATCTAAAACACAACTTACTTAGCATAAGTCAACTATGTGACAAGGGCTACAAAATTAAATTTGAAAAGGATAAGTGTCACATCGAAGATAATGAATCAAATATTATCTTTGAAGGAATTAGTAAGAAATATATTTATATTCTCAGTATAAAAATATCAAATGATAACCTATGTCTTTTGGCTAATACAAGTGACCCTTGGATTTGACATAAAAAATTTGGGCATTTGAATTTCAAACTCTTATCTAGACTTTCAAAACTTGATCTAGTAAGAGGTCTTCCTAAAATGGATTTTAAAGTAGATAGTATATGCGATGCTTGTTAATCAGGAAAACTTATGAAGAGTTCATTCAAATTGAAAGATACAATTTCAACTTCAAAACCTCTTAAGTTACTTCATTTAGATCTGTTTTGTCCATCTCAAATTCAGTCAATAAATCACAGTAAATATGTTTTTGTAATTGTAGGTGATTATTCTAGATTTACATGGATAATTTTTCTGAAACATAAAAGTGATGCTTTTGATTTATTTAAAACTTTTGCAAAAAGAATTCAAAATCAACTTTCTTTAAAAATCAAAACTATTCGTAGTGATCACGGTGGAGAATTTGAAAATGAAAATTTTGAGAATTTCTATAACAAAATAGGAATAACTCATAATTTTTCTTTTCCAAGAACTCCACAACAAAACGGAGTGGTAGAGCATAAAAATAGGACGATTCAAGAGTATGCAAGAACTATGCTTTCAAATAGTAAATTACCAAGAAATTTTTGGGCTGAAGCATTCGCTAATGCTTATTACATTTTGAATAGGATTTTAATTAGACCTTTGACCAATAAAACACCATATGAACTTATTTTCAATAAGAAACCAAAGGTATCTTATTTACAGTTTTTGGAAGTAAATGCTTTATTCTAAATACAAAGGACAATTTGGATAAATTTGATCCTAAATCCAACAAAGGAATCTTTATCGGATATTCTAATAGAAGTAAAGCATACATAGTTTTTAATTTAAAAACTAACACCATTGAAGAAACAATGCATGTATCTTTTGATGAAAATTTCAATGATTTTGTTCAAATAAATGATGAAGATGATTTTGTTACTTTAAATAATGAATCAAATGAAACAAATTGTGAAACTGTTCATCCTAATAAAAGGATCAGGCTTTTAAAAGATCATCCTATAGAAAATATACTAGGAAATATTGAATCTGTTGTTAGAACTAGAAATCAACTAAACAAGATGAGTAATGTAGCTTTTATATCAACTATTGAACTCAAAAATCCAAAGGAAGCATCATCTGATGATTCATGGATTCTTGCCATGCAAGAAGAACTAAATCAATTCGCCAATAATGATGTATGAGAACTTGTTCCTAGACCTGAGGACAAAACTATAATAGGAACTAAATGGGTTTATAAAAATAAAATGAATGAACAGGGTGAGGTCGTTAGAAATAAAGCTCGGTTACTCGTGCAAGGTTATCGTCAAGAAGAAGGAATAGACTTTGATAAAACCTTTGCACCCGTAGAAAGATTAGAAGTCATTAGAATTCTACTTGCTTTCGCAAACCACAACAATTTCAAATTATTTCAAATGGGTGTCAAAAGTGTCTTTTTAAATGGTTTTTTAAAGAGGATGTTTATGTTGAACAACCTCCACTTTTTGAAGAAGAAAAGTTTTCAAATCATGTTTACAAATTAAAGAAAGCTTTATATGGTCTGAAACAAGCTCCTAGAGCCTGGTATGACAGACTAAGATCTTACCTATTATAATAAAATTTTGAAATTGGTAGAGTAGATGATACTCTTTTTATTAAAAGAAACAAAAATGATATCCGATTAGTACAGATTTATGTAGATGATAAAATTTTGGATCAACAAACAATGAAATGAACAAACAGTTTTCTGAAATAATGACAAAAGAGTTTGAGAAGGGTCATATGGGTGAACTAACTTTCTTTTTAGGATTTCAAATAAAACAATTAGATAGTGGTATTTTCATTAGTCAAGAAAAGTATGCTAGGGATATAGTTAGTAAGTTTCGTATGACCACTACGAGTGGAAAACCCACTCCTATGGCAACCAATGAAGCCTTGAATAAAGAAGACATGTCAAAAGATGTTGATCAAAAACTACGCAGGGGAATGATTGGATCGCTACTCTATATAACTGCGAGTAGGTCTGATATCATGCATAGCGTCTGTCTCTGTACAAGATACCAATCTCAACCTAAAGAAACCCATTAAAAAGCTGTTAAACATATCCTAAGATATGTTAAACACATTTTAGACTATGGCTTATTTTCCCCTAAAAATGATTCATTTGATTTAATCTCATATTGTGATGCTGACTATGCTGGTTGTAAATCAGACTGAAAAATGTACAAGTGGAACTTGTCACTTTTTAGAACATTCTCTGGTTTCCTGGTTTAGTAAAAAGCAAAATACCGTCTCACTATTAACAGCTGAAGCAGAATATATCTCTGCTGCTTTGGCTTGTTCTTAAGTGATCTATATGCAACAGACCCTAAAGGATTTTGGATTAAATATTTCAAAATCACCAATTTATTGTAACAATACAAGTGCAATAAAATTATCCAATAATCCTACTCATCGTGCCAGAACCAAACATATTGATATCAGACATCATTTTCTCAGAGATAATATAAGTAAAGAGATTATTTCTCTTGAATTTATCAACATTGAGAATCAAATAGCTGATATTTTGACCAAACCCTTGAATCAATCAACCTTTACTAAATTAAAAAGAGAACTAGGTATTTTTTCTATAACTGAGATATAGAAGATAAATATAGTAACATATATATTTAAATAAATAGAGAAAAACAAAATTGTCAAAATTTTCAAAGGGATGTCGACATGCCCCTACCCCCTATGTCGACATCATCATATATAATAAAATTAGATTTATGTTTCGCTTATTATACTTCGTTATTAGCATTTAGTTTCATAGTATTAGTTTAAGGGAGAGTTATGTAGTTTAGGCTTAGCTTTTGATGATGACAAAGGGGGAGAATTATAAAATAGGATAGTTAGGCTGTTAGTTAGGTTGTTAGTTAGGCTTATATTAAGGGGGAGTTAGTAGATTAAGGGAGAGTTGTTGGAATAAGGGGGGGTTAGAGTAGAATCAGAGTTTGGTGGAGTATATTTTGTAAACATAGGTTGTCATCATCAAAAAGGTGGAGATTGTTAGTTCCTGAGATAATGGTTTTGATGACAACAACCTTAGGACTTGTTATAAAATATAAATACTAATATCTTTGTCTAGATATATAGATATATATATATATGTATATGCAGGATATATATGTGCACGTACTGAGAATGAAGACTATACAGTATAGAGATTCAAGACTGGCGAATTGAAGATTGAAGAAATCAAGACTGAAGACTCATGAGTATCAAGATTTTCAATAATTCAAGAGTTTAAGATATAGAGATAAGTAATAGAGTCTAGATTTATGTTAAAACTTCATAATAACACTAAAATATTTATTCGGATTTTAGTTGTGAAATGGAATCCACCTTCTTGCTTTAATAGTGGGATGGAACCCACGACCTCTTTAGTGGGATGGAACCCACGACCTTCTCTAGTGGAATGGAATCCACGAAATTTTCAAAATGACTTATTTTTAGATTTTTTTCAAAACTATCTTTTTAAAAAGACATCTCTCTCTCGTTTAAATATTTTAGCCTTAATTCAAAAACTATTTGTAATCATATTAATTTCAAAATCATTTCTTGTTTTTAAACTATCTCTTGGTTTTAATGTTTTAGCTTTAATCTCAAAATATTTATATATTTCGTTTTTATTACTTTTATATTTCGTAAGATCACTTTCCAAAGGTTTTTATAATCATAAAGTACATTCAAAATAGTTTACAAAGTTCTAAGATTGTTTTGACAAACTTTAGAAAGAAAATATCTTTTAAAAACAAAAATCAATTTTCAAAAAAAATACTAGAGGATGTCGACATGCCTATACCCCCATGTCTACATGGTAGCTGTAGATTTTAAAATTCGAATTTTCAAAAGAAGTGTCTATTCGTCATAACCTTTCACGAATGGACATGATCGTTATTCTTTTATATATACCAGTAGTTTTCAACGAATTTTCACTTAAGATTTCTTTGTTTTCTCTCCTCTTTCTCTTCCATTCTTAATTTCAAGCATTCTTAACAAAACTCTGCCAAAATCCTAAGTGAATCAAAATCGATCGTCTCTACTTTGATTCTCTGCCACTCTCTCTCAAAGATTTCATTGCTATTCAGAGTTATAGGATCGTTTGTAATCAAAGATCGAAAGATCGAAGTGTATCGAGTCTCTCTCTATCAAAGTGTGATTGGAAATGGTGTGATTGTCGCCCGTAAATCAATTGGGTGTGATTGTAGCCCATAAATCAATTAGGTGATCTTGTAGCCTGGTTAAATCAAGAAAGTTTGCACTGGACTTGGAGATAGGAGGGTGTATCTCGTGGCCTTGAAATCAAGGTTGTAATATCGATATTATATTTGAAAAGAAATCAGCACAAGAAATTATGTGGGACTGGATGTAGGGTAACCAGTATAAAATTCCGGTGTGTTCTTTCCTTTACTGCTTTTATTTACTATTTGCATCTGTGTCTGGTACTGTGATTGTCTCTGTGTTTGTGAATTGCATCTGTTTGGGTTTAATTTGAAAAGATTTTAAAATGATTCATAAAATTAATTAAACACTATTCACCCCCCTCCCTATATTATTAATTCTGCCTTAAGATCTGTAATCCGCATTTCCTACAATGAGCACTACGCTTAACCATTCACTAATACACATTCCTGAGTCACTCCAAGGAAGCCATAAGTGAACATTCTGCACACCCAATGACCTAATAAAATCCAACTATTATTCCTAAAATCTCATGTGTCGCTAACACTTCAAGTGCAGACCTGCGCTGCGCTTAATGAAGACTCTTTAAGCAGTACCACGAGGAATCAAAAGCATTCCAAGGGTTGGACACAAGATTACCCAAGCATTGCACCATAGCAGTTCTTCACTCATTAGAAAACATCAAAGGTGCAAGCGGCCCTTATCAAGCAACTTACACATATCAACATCAAGAGCAGCTTAGAAAAAATTCATACAGATATTGAGCTAACACCACAGGTTGGGGCAAAGCAGAATCCAAAGGTGGAAATTAAAACAGTAGAAGAAGAGTGACGGCAATCCACGTGCACCTCTATACTATAAATTGAAAAGGCACTGTAGCAAGAAATGGATTTTTTTCCGATTTGATATTTTTAAGGTTAATAACAAAAAGTTCTATATTCTCTGTCATTAATGCTTGTACAAGGAATATAAAAGAAGAAAGTGATATTTTCCCCGTGGGCGTAGAACTCTTTAACACTTGAATCACGTAAAATTCTCTATGTCTTTACTTTTTCCTGTATTTCACCTACCTAGTTTTCAGTGTTAGATCTTTTCTACTTTGTTCTCTTTCTTTTACTCGAATTTGATACAAATCCAACTTGACATTTTAACTAGCAATTAAAGTTTGACTACATAATTATGTAAGCTCCTAGCAACATAATTACTAACAAAAGGAAAATTTAGTATTGCTTAAGTTTGTTGATTCTAATCCATAATAATATGCTATAATTACTTTTGCGATCATTTGAGGTATTGTGAGAGTAATAATCTCAACAATACATACATACACACACAGAGATATATATGTATGTATGTACGTACGTACGTACGTATGTATTATAATTTACGAGTATATATGCACGTTCAGGTGGATCTTCATTTAATCACAACGTGCATGCATTTTTAGTTGCATATGTGGAAGTAGATTTGACAGTAGCATTGCCAGCATAAACTGGACCTTAGGCAACGACCGAGAAGACTGAGACAACTGAAGAACATTCATAGAAACAACACTTGAAAGTATTCGTAGTTTTATCATTCCTTTCTTTTGTTTTAGTTTATTTTATACTACTGGAAATGGAAATAATACTTGTACTTTTACATGCTTATGCTCTTTAAGCTAATATGAGCTGTGAGCAAAAATGTATCAAAATATATCAGTGATTAATTGTTTTTTATCACTCTTTTATAGATTTTTGTCTTTTATGCTTTCAAGTTACTCTTTTAGAAACCAGCTTTAAAATTATTATTTTTCTTTTGGAAGCCGTTATTTTTTGTTCAGACTGCAGTAACTTTTTCATACTAACTCAGAATCAGGCGAGACTTCGACCGATGAACTCTCACCTAAATTACGGACAATATGAAACACTTGGATAGTTCATCTTGTGAACGTATAACGTAATTCTCTATGGTTATTAACAGTTGTACATAGAAAATAACATGCTACATCCCCATATTTGAACTCCGCCTAGACAGAAGCCCCTATTTTTTTTGTTCATACTACAATAACTTCTTCATACAAACTTGGAATCAGGCGAGACTTCGACCGACGAACTCCCACCTAAATTAAGGATATTATGGAACACTCGGATACATCCACTATGAATGTATATTTTAGTTCTCCATGGTGATTAACAGTTGTACTTAGAAAATAACAGGCTACATCCGCATATTTTAACTCAGCCTAGGCAGAAGTCACTATTTTTTGTTCTGATTGCAATAACTTCTTCATACTAACTCAGAATCAGGTGAGACTTCAATCGATGAACTCCCGCTAACTTACAGACAATATGGAACACTTGGATACATCAGCTTATGAACATATATTGTTGTTCTACATGGTGATTAATAGTTGTGCTTAAAAAGATAACTGGCTACATCCCCATATTTGAACTCCGTCTAGGCAGAAGTCGCTGTTTTTTTGTTCCGACTTCAATAACTTCTTTATACTAACTCGGAATATGGCGAGACTTCGACCAATGAACTCCCACCTAAATTATGGACAATATGGAACACTCGGATA
Organism: Allium fistulosum; assembly: GCA_030737815.1. Classification (NCBI taxonomy): domain Eukaryota; kingdom Viridiplantae; phylum Streptophyta; class Magnoliopsida; order Asparagales; family Amaryllidaceae; genus Allium; species Allium fistulosum. Next base: position 1,410,685,728 of record CM060903.1, read on the forward strand.
CTTCATATTGTGAATGCACACTGTAGTTCTCCATGGTGACTAATGGTTGTACTTATAAAATAACAGGGTACATCCTCATATTTGAACTCCATATAGGCATAAGCCGTAATTTTTTTGTTCAAACTGCAATAACTTCTTCATACTAACTGGGAATCGGGTGAGACTTCGACCGATGAACTCCCACCTAAATTACGGACAATATGAAACACTCGGATACTTCATCTTGTGAACACACACTGTAGTTCTCCAGGGTGACTAATAGTTTTACTTAGAACATAATAGGCTACATCCCTATATTTGAACTCCGCCTAGACAAAAGCAACTATTTTTTTGTTCAAACTGTAGTAACTTCTTCGTACTAACTTGGAATCGGGTGAAACTTCGATCGATGAACTCCCACATAAATGACGAACAGTACGGAACACATAGATACTTCAGCTATGAACGTATATTGTAGTTCTCCATGGTGATTAACAGTTGAACTTAGAAAATAACATGTTACATCCCCATATTTGAACTCAGCCTAGGCAGAAGTTGCTATTTTTTCCGATTGCAATAACTTCTTCATAATTACTCGGAATCAGGCATGACTTCAACCGATGAACTTCCACCTAAATTATGGACAATATGGAACACTCGGACACTTCATCTTCTGAATGCACACTGTAGTTCTCCATGGTGACTAACAGTTGTACTTAGAAAATAACAGGCTACATCCCCATATTTGAACTCCGCCTAAGGAGAAGCCACTATTTTTTTGTTCACACTGCAGTAACTTCTTCATACTAGCTCGGAATCAGGCGAGATTTCGACCGATGAACTCCCACCTAAATTATGAACAATATAGAACACTCAGATACTTCATCTTATGAACGCATATTGTAGTTTTGCATGGTGATTAACAGTTGTACTTGGAAAATAATAGGCTACATCCTCATATTTGATCTTCGCCTTGTTCAAACTACAATAACTTCTTCGTAATAACTCGGAATCAAGCGACACTTTAACCGATGAACTCCCACCTAAATTACGGATAATATGGAACACCGAAAACTTCATTTTGTGAATGCACGCTGTAGCTCCATGGACTAACAGTTGTATTTAGAAAATAACAGGCTACATTCCCATAGTTTAACTCCGCCTAGGAAGAAGCCGACATTTTTTTCAGACTGCAATAACTTCTTCATACTAGCTCAGAATCAGGCGAGACTTCGATCGATGAACTCCCACCTTAATTATGAACAATGTGGAACACTCGGATACTTTAGCTTATGAACGTATACCGTAGTTCTCCATGGTGAAAAATAGTTTTACTTAGAAAATAACAGTCTACATTCCCATATTTGAACTCCGCCCAGGCAGAAGCTGCTATTTGGTTTGTTTATACTGCAATAACTTCATCATGCTAACTCAGAATCAGGTGAGACTTCGACCGATGAACTCCCATCTAAATTACGAACAATATGAAACACTTGGATACTTAATCTCTTGAACACACACTGTAGTTCTCCATGGTGACTAATAGTTGTACTTAGAAAATAACAGGCTATATCCTAATATTTGAACTCCGCTAGGCAGAAGGCGCTGTTTTTTTGTTCAGACTACAGTAACTTCTTCATACTAACTCGGAATCAAGCGAGACTTCGACCGATGAATCCCCACCTACATTATGGAAAATTTGGAATACTCGGATACTTCAGCTTATGAACGTATATTGTAGTTCTCCAGGGTGATTAACAGTTGTACTTAGAAAATAACTGGTTACGTCCCCAAATTTGAACTCCATCTAGGCAAAAGCCGATATTTTTTGTTCAGACTACAGTAAATTCTTCATACTAACTCTGAATTAGGCAAGACTTCGACCGATGAACTCCTACCTAAATTACGGACAATATGGAACACTCGTATGCTTCAGCTTATGGACCGTAGTTCTCCATGGCGATCAACGGTTGTACTTAGAAAATAACATGCTACATCCCATATTTGAACTCTGCCTAGGCAGAAGCCGCTATTTTTTTGTTCATACTGCAATAACTTCTTCATACTAACTTGGAATCAGGTGAGACTTCGACCGATGAACTCCCACCTAAATTACGGACAATATGGAGCACTTGGATACTTCATCTCTTGAACGCACACTGTGGTTCTCCATGGTGACTAATAATTGTACTTATAAAATAACATGCCACATCCTCATATTTGTACTCCGCCTAGGCAGAAGCCACTATTTTTTTGTTCAAACTGCAATAACTTCTTTATAATAACTCGGAATCAGACGAGACTTCAACCGATGAGCTCCCACCTTAATTACGAACAATATGGAACACTCGAATACTTCATCTTATGAACGCACACTGTAGTTCTCTATGGTGACTCATAGTTGTTCTTAGAAAATTACATGCTACAACCCCATATTCGAACACCGCCTAGACAGAAGCCGCTATTTTTTTTTCAGGCTGCAGTAACTACTTCATACTAACTCGGAATCGGCGAGACTCCGACAGATGAACTCCCACCTAAATTATGGACAATATGGAGATACTTCATCTTATGAATGTATATTGTAGTTGTCTATGGTAATTAACAGTTGTACTTAGAAAATAACAGTTACATCCCAATATTTGAACTCCGCCTAGGCAAAAACTGCTACTTTTTTTATTCAGATTGCAATAACTTCTTTATAATAAATCAAAATTAGGCAAGATTAAGTCCGATGAACTCCCACATAAATTATGGACAATATGGAACAGTCGGATACATCATCTTGTGAACGCACATTGTAGTTTTTCATGGTGGCTAACAGTTGTACTTAGAAAATAACAGGTTACATCCCATATTTGAACTCCACCCAGGTAGAAGCCACTATTTTTTTGTCCAAACCGTAATAACTTCTTCATAGTAATTCGGAATAAGGCGAGACTTCAGTCCATGAACTCCCACCTAAATTACGAACAATATGGAGCGTTCAGATACTTCAGCTTATGAACTTACAACGTAGTTCTCCATGGCGATTAACAGATGTACTTAGAAAATAACAGGTTACATCCCTATATTTAAACTTCGCCTAGGTAGAAGCCGCTATTTTTTTGTGCATACTACAATAACTTCTTCATACTAACTCGGAATCGGGCGAGGCTTCGACCGATGAACTCCCACCTAAATTATGGACAATATGAAACACTTGGATACTTCATCTCTTTACACATTGTAGTTCTCCATGGTGACTAACAGTTGTACTTAGAAAATAACAGGCTACATCCTCATATTTGAACTCCTCCTAGGCAGAAGCTGTTATTTTTTTTGTTCTGACTACAATAACTTCTTCATGCTAACTCAAAATCTGGCGAGACTTCGACCGATGAACTCTCGCATAAATTATAGAAAATATGGAATGCTGGGATACTTCAATTTATGAACGTATACTGTAGTTCTCCATGGTGATTAATAGTTATACCTAGAAAATAATAAGCTACATCCCCGTATTTGAATACTATTCTCTATGAGATGTAAAAGGGTATATTTGAAATTTCAAAAAGACATCGAGTAAATCTACTCAATGAATTCTCTGTATTAGTACTAAAGAAATAAATTTTTAGAAATGAGAAGAAGAGAAAGTGGCAGAGCTTCGCCGTTGCTTCAGAAAATATAAGGAGAATAGTGAGGGGTTAGGCTAGTATTTATAGGGTTTCGAATCAGTGTCAGCCATTAGATTTAATTATATTAAATCCGAACCGTGTGACCTACCTTCAATTTACAGCCGCCGCCTTCCACCGGTCGGCCACTATTATACCACCAATCGACAGTTAGTGGTCGACCGATCCCTATGAATGTGTCGACCAGTTGCCTTATTTACGTTAATTAATATATATCGCTTGTTTGATTCCATTTTACATTGATTTAATTCCTCATTTGTCCAATTATCACCGATCTGATTTAACGTTAACTCTACTTACATGTTAAGTAACCTTAACATTAATTAATGTTATTTAATTATATATATTTCCCTAATTACATACTTAATTATTTCTGATCCGATGTCTTCAACAATAATAACATTTCACTTGAACTTTGATCAGAAAACTTTATATATTAAAAATCGATCAGAAGATTGCCACGAGCACAATCGTGCAATTTTCATAGCCAAATTCTAACATTTATAAAATTTTCAATTCAACATTAACAATTATTAATTAATTTCTTTTAACTAATCATCGTTTGATTTACAGGGTGTTACAATTCAAGCACATGGAAGTTTCTCCTGAAAATCAGGAAAGACGCCATGAAATGTTTAGACAGAAGGATTATGGATGGAAAACCACCTCCTTTTGGTTTAGTCCCGATTTCAAGGGAGAAAGCTTGTTAAAAAATTAGGATGTGATACTATAATCCATGTAAGAGGAAAAATCTTATGGTGGAAGATATTTTAAATGAAGGAGAATGGAGGGTGGAAAGGTTCATTTTTTGGGTGCTATAAGAAATGAGATTTAAGCTATTAAAGTATATGAGGATAGAAGTGAAGATTATTAGGTGTAGAGCACAAACCAGAAAAGTGTCTTTTCATTCAAACAAATATGGAATGAGGTCAGACTTAAATTTGATAAAGTTTCCTAATTAGAATTAGTTTGGGATAGAATTTATTTCGTAAAATAGTCATATGTTCGAATTTACATTTGACCAAAGATAGACTTAGTCAGAGAAGTTTATTTGTGGACCCAATGAGTGTTTTTTGTAACGAACATCATGAAAACAGAGGCCATCTATTCTCTCAAAGTAAGTTCAGTGCTTACATTTGGAAGTGGTACAGGGGAAGTTGAAATGGCCTACTGGGCATAGAGAAATTATTACATTACATTCTCAAATTCATTATTTTATGGACAAATTCAAATACAGATGTAAAAGCACATTTATTGCCCGCCTAACCATCTCAACTTACATTTGGGTCATCTGGAAGGAACGTTAAAAGTCGCATTTTCTGCTGTGATAAACCAAAATGCAAAAGGTCCCTTTGCGATGTGGTTGTAGAATTAGTAAATATTAGAGAGAAATCCAAACATCATAATTACAACAATCACATAGATGTAGAAATATGCTAAGAGTTGTTGTAATGCAATGGCAATTATCCCCTCCCTGGTCTTTTCCAAACAAGGTTCTCAATTATTTGGTCATGCTGCCATAGGTATGGTGTGTGCAGAGCAGTTAGGTCCTCACGTGAGTATTTATATCTCTAATTTTGCATTATCATTGTTTACTATATACTATCCCTTACTTTGTGAGTTGATTCGCGTTATGAATAAGCAGTATAAGTTTGTTATAGAAAGTATCAATGTAGGTGATTTCAATACAAAGTTCATGTTGAAACACTTATCTAGTGACTGTGATAATATCCAAGTTTCAGATCTCTCAAAACTCATAAAATTAGGAAATGTCCCATTTCATATTTTCACGGAAAGATTACACCTAAAGACCTGTTTTTGTAAATAATAACAGAAATAACCCACTTTTGAAAATAATTACAAACGTAGACCTGTTTGGGAGGTAGACGTTGGCGCATTTTGAAAAGGCGCATTCGGGCGAATTTTCAAAATGTGCCAACAGGCGACTTTTAAAAATGCGACTTTGCAAAAACCATGCACACAAAGTAACCAGTGAGACAGTAGACAAAAGACCCCCACCCTCATTTCCACTCTCTCCCAACCGAACCCAACATCCCCAAATTCCCCAAAACCTTTCTCCACTTCCATTTCTTCAATTTTTAATCAAATTCTTCCAAAATTTTGTCAATGGCAAGCACGTCGGGCATAGAACAATAAATAGGTATGAATCTATACCCATAATTTGTCATTTCAAATTTAGGACATGGATATTTTGCTTTGTTTCTTCATAAATAAAAAAAATTATGATTGTAAAGTAAAGCGTTTTAATATCAATGTTGATAAGCATTTACAAAACTATCATTACAAGTATTTGTACACATTTTAGTCTTAGATTAAAAGCAATTTGAACTAGGTTAGAAGTAGTTTATAAAAGACATACTAAAAAAGGTTCTTAAAAGCAACTTAAGATTATTTTTATAAGCAATCTATATGAACGACAAGGAGTTTATGTGCATTCATACTACTTTGTGGGTTAGGGGGGTTGTCAATTTTTGGTTTGTGTATAATTTTTATCGAAATGAAATGATTTTTAATATTTGTATTTTGTAGAGTATGTTGAGATGGAGCCCGGACCCATTGATGGTAGGGTATTATTTCTTCAAGCCCAGCATCGTACTTCTAACGACATATGGATGCAGGTGGTTTTAAAAAAATTGTAGTTTTGTGTCAGTTGGTATAATTCCTGCTTTTTAATTATGTATTTATCATTTGATCAGCGTGACGATCCAGATACCACTTTAGATCACTCCACGTCGTTGAAAAAAGTGACTTCAAACCATCTAGAAGTATTGGCTGAGATTGAGAGGGCTGGTTTTTTTACACATAATGAAGTTAGGAAACATCCAACTTGACCACTATCTTATCACTACTTTGGTAGACAGATGGCGACCAGAGACCTCCACTTTTCATTTCCCTATTGGTGAGATGACGATTACGTTTGGAGATGTAGCAGTGTTGTTAGGTTTGCCTATTGAAGGCAATGCGGTGGCTTATGGAGGAGTGACATATGACTATATGCAATTGTGTCGTGATTTACTCGGTCTTGACCCACCCCCCGAACAAACAAGGGGCAATGAGTTCGTGGAAGTCATGTGGTATCGACGTTAATTGTCGCACGGTATTCCTGCTGATGCTATAGAGGCTCAGATTCAGCAGCGAGCACGTGCTATTATTTTGCACATCATTATTTCCCGATTGATGTGCGACCATACAAAGACTCGGTTAGATCTGAAATGGCTACCGTATATTGCTGATTTAGGGGAGTGTGGTAAGTTTTCTTGGGGCAGTGCTGTGTTATCTTATACATATATGGAGTTATCCAGGCTCTCTCTATTAGAGAATAAAGCTATTGGTGGATGTCTGACACTAGTACAGGTTTGAAACAAATTTCAATAGTTCACTGTTTTACATGATTTCTCTCATTTTTGGTCGTAATATTTTCTTTTAAATGCAGCTTTGGTCGTGGACTTATCTTCCGATCGGAAGATTGTTAGTAACAAACGTTGTTGTCAATTAGTCGATGGCGCTTGGGTCTCAGTATATTTTTTATCCTTTTAATTTAATTAAACGGTGAAATTTTCATGTGTAATATTCAATTGTTAACATCTTATAACAGGCGGGTAGGACCAAAAAAATGCGCCAAACTCCAAGACGCGGTGTGAAGTTCTACCGCAACGAGTTAGATGTGTTGGAGGATGACAAGGTAACATGGACACCGTACACACAAGATGTGCTAGCACAGCTTCCAGCCATGTGTACAGCTGTTAGATACTTGTGGACTGCGAGAGTACCACTCATATCTTACACCCAGACCGCATTTCACTTACCCGACAGGGTTATGGGATAGTTCGGTATGATGCAGCATATACTGGATGATGCGCCACCCTGCACGTCTACGTACAATGTAGAGGAGTATGGAACCCACATTTAGTTGTGGAATGAGCGCCATACAACTACCCAGATTGAGAGGGAGCCCACCATTATGCTAGAGCAGTATGTTCTTACGGCGCCAGTAGAGGTAGTGTATAGAAGTCTGTACGTTCCCAGAGCACCACTTGAGAGGAACGTGATAAGTTGATGTTGTAAGTAGTATATCAATTAGTTATGATAGTTGTGTCTGTTGCTAATTTTCATTCAACTTTACAGGCAGCTGGTATAAGCAGGGCTCGGGAAGAAGCAGAAAATCTTCGCAAACGATAAACCGACGAGGAGGGTAGGAGGATGTGCACTAACATCCAAAGGATTCTAGATGTTGTGTTGTGCAGGAATAAACTTGATAGGCCGAGACCTCCATCTCCACCTCCAGCGCTTGTGTACACACGACATCGTCCTAGAGGAGGTGCGGGTTCATCGTCACAAGGCACCTCATCACAAGCTACACCAGTAAACGAAGAATTTGTTCCTAGTCCATCTCAACCAACGGCCGCATTACCTTCGTCATCCACTGCGCGTAGAGAATAGAGTAGCAGTAACAGCAGCAGTAGCAGTTCTAGACCACTGGTAACGTGTCGGCAAAGAAGAAGCCCATGCGAATTTCATGAGCTTCACGACTAAATCGATAATGTTGTTGGATGCGCATAGTTCAAGGTGATGTGGAAAGTGATATGTAATGTACAAACTAATGTTGTTTGGATTTGTAAAATGATGTTGAATTTGTGTGGTTGTGTTTTGTTTGCGTGCGGTCCAAACTAATGTTGTTAGGATTGGTAATGTTGTATGACTTTGTGTAATATGATGTAGTCGGGGGTTTGTAATTGCTGCTCTGTTTGCAGTAGCAGGCTTCCTTTGGCGAATTTTCAAAATTCACCAATGGGCGAATTCTTAAATTGCACCCACAGGCGAATTTTGAAAATTCGCCCAAAGAAACCTGCTATATTAAAACCAGTTATCCCCTTCTTCCCTTTTCATTTTTGTTTGCTTTAAGGTCGAACCAAAAACCCAAATTTGTGCAAAATCATTCGCAGAAGTCTGCAAGAACATGTACAGTCTTTATAGAAAATCTGCAAGAACATGTACAATCTCCTAACGTTAGCACATGAATAGGGAATTTTACAGATATATTGGAAACTGATAATCCTTCAACAAGCTTAGGTTCTCCTACTTACAGTAATCCATATGTACATGTTGGGGGTCATGGTCCTCCTCCCATAAACTATGGTTTCATGCCTTACATGATGTTGCAACCAACTCCAGAACAGTACTTTCCATACTACACACCACCTACGATGCTTCTAAGGTATCGTTGTTAACATTGGTATTTTGTGTGTACCTTTTTAAATTACAATTGCCCAATAATTTCTTCTTACACATTCAGCTTCCAACAACAAATGCATCTACAAAATGTCTATGCTGAACAACAAAATATTCATTTGTTGCAACCGGTATATCCTACTCCATCAGAAATGTATGATATGAGTCAAAGGTTTGTCTAGCAATTTATTTAGGTAATGTTTCCTATCTACTCTAGCTTCGTACTAAAATACTTTTGTAAACAGATTTACAAGTCTTTAGGATACAACTGCAGAATGTGGTGCTGGACCGTCACAACACTCACATGATTCCAATATTGACATTGATATGGATGTTGATATAGATAGAGACACCGGACATGATCCTCTAATTGATAGTATGGCTATTTGCGACGAGGACTAATAATGATGCATGTTGGGTAGAACGAATGCAGGTGAACAATGAATCGTTAAACTATGACTTTCCGAATGTAGATGATGTTGAAGGTGATGGTGAAGAAGCTCAAATGGAAGTACCATTGGATGATGATCTATGTACTGCACAAATGATGGTAAGATCGGTTGTTGCTAATCTGCAATTTGCTGGGGAAAAATTTTCAACCGCGTGCATACAAAATGAATTTGCTGTTGGGATGGTATTTGAAAGTAAACAAAAGCTGCTACACTAATTAACCGAATGGTCAATTCTACATTGAGTTTCATACAAGCCGATCAAGTCGAATAAAACTATATACATTGCAATCTGTAATGTTGACACTAACTGTCCATGAAGAATACATGCAATAGTCTCAAAGAAATTGCAGTCTGGCTGGTGGGAAATCAGAAAGCTGCCTAGTGAACATACCTGTGTCAACGGTTAATTCCAACCACAAGCAAGCCACTTCTAATTTTCTTGTTTCAAAAATCATGTCATTTGTCAAGGCTGATTTGGATATCTCAGCAGGTACAGTCCAAGTGCTTGTCGACGACCAATTGTTCATCAATATTAGTTACATGAAAGCTTGGCGAACATTAAACAAAACAGTAGAAAGAATTTATGGTGACTGGGCCGAATCATATGCGACTTTGCCTTAATATTTCGAGGAAATAAAGAGAAGTAATCCGGGGACTGTTGGACATGTGACCCACGATGAAGTTGGAGTATTTGATCGTGTGTTTTGGGCATTTGGCCCTTGCATTACAGGTTTTCTACACTGCCGACCATTGCTATGTATTGACGGGACAGATTTGTATGGTAAATACAAAGGGACGTTGCTTATTGCTACTGCTGTAGATGCGGATGACTGTCTGTTTCCATTAGCTCATGCAGTTGTCGAATCCGAGTCATATGATAGTTGGGGTTGGTTTTTTTTCTTGCATGTGTGAATTCATTCACATTGTTTGCAATCGTCGTTGTAGCGACCCAACTTTCTACTACCAGAAAGTTGCATCGTCCTTAAGAAAGAACGGGATGAGAAATAGAAAAGATAAAGAAGAAAGCAGAAAACAACATCAGAATCTCAACAGCGGAACGAATGAAATATAATATATCACATAAGAGATTACATAGTATCATATACATCAGAGTTACACAGATAATACAACACATACTAGACAGTTATAAACACCTGTCTAGTTAATACAACTCGATACAACTCAAATACAACACAGATACAACACAGAGATACCAACACAGCGGAACACTATATATATCTACAACGCTGAAGCCTCCTGCTCCATTGCTCATCCACAATTCATCAAAGCTAACCTGAATCCCTTGGCTACTCGTAAAAATTTGAGTACCCGAGAGTTTAAGAAAAACAAAAATAAACTCCGAGTCAGACATGGGTCTGGTATGAGTAACAGGTTAAAGTTGCTTAACTTAGAAAATCATTTGAAAACAAAAGGTATCACGTAAGACTTCCCACACATAAACATGGAAAAGTTTTTCCCTTACGCTAACCAAAACTTTAATAGGAAATTCAGTGATATTATAATAGTGTCTAGGGTTTTCAAGTAAATAGAAAATAGCCGAAATTGTTACATTCATTAAGTTCCAGCATACTAGGTTTACAATCAAATCTGATGGCACTTATTGGATTTTGGATTCCATACAATGGTAGGGCTACTGGGGTACCACCCGTCACAGTACTTGGTCTAGATCAGCATACCGAGGAGTATGCCCGCTCCCCTGCAACACAAAGCCGGAACCATCCCTTACTGGACAGTCCCAAACAAGACAACCCCACGGTTGTCGCGACCAACCGCACACACAGCCGAAATAATAAGGGACATCTAGACAGGGGTATATCTCGCTCTCAAGTGGGTGCTACCCACGAAGCCTTGCTGCACCTCCCCTATTTTAGCCATTCCCGGTTGATGAGGCTTGAGGCTACGATTACCTTTAGAGAACACATCTCTTAGAATGCTCATCATCCACTTGACGATGTTCTGAAAGCATTCAATCCATACAAGTTCGTTCCGGGTTCGAACGAAACCGAAGGCATTATCTCGTTACACTCATTTTGGAATCATCCTCAGAGTTAACGACAATAACCCTTGCACTCTGAATCTTCATCTTCACTTGAGATTCACGACCTATCGTTAATTTGGATCGATGTGGTTTTCGGATATCCAAATCTGGAAAACCCGATCCCGGTCTCATCGAAATCCAAAACGTACCTTTTAAGGCCAAGTTGTTTTAAAGTTAAAACAATTCATTTCATTATCTATATACACACAGATAGATAATTCACAATATCACAGATAGATAATCTACAATATCATCATAAATAGATAATCTACATTATCCATACACTTCAACCAAAGCAACCATATCATACAACATTACTTATCTCATATCGAAGATTTCAAACCATTTTAGGAAATCAATGTCATCCATCAATACATAAGCAATGATTCATAAACACACCATTTATAATTAATTTAAAATGAATTAAATTAATTATTTCATCTCTAATTAATTTAAAGTAAATTAAATTAATTACTTTATCATTATAAATCTTGCTTACATAACCATTAATTAATTACATTTGAATTTATTTTAAACTCAACTCACTGCCAGGTTTTATTTCTCAAAAGCCTGGAACAACCATTTACTCGAATCGAACTAAAACTGCTACGAGTCATCTCCTTTTCTACTTCGAGTCAAGTACTCGAATAACTCGAGTCAATTCCGAGAAAAAAACTTCGTCTTCCCCAAAAAAACCAGAGACGATAAAACGTGCACGTGCACGTGTACTTCGCCAACGATCAGTTCCAGCCGACCACACGTCGTAGATCAAGTCGACGTTCATACCCACATCCATTCTCGATCATCCAACTTCGACAAAATCTTGAAATTCAAAATCGAGCATACTAACCCAAAACTGGAAACAAAACACCACCTGGAATCACCATCGTTCTCGAGTCTCCAATCATCAGAAATCGTATAACTCCGGCAATGTCTTCGACAATCACCCCTTGACCAACCCCCGAGAGCTCGTTGAACTCGATGCTTCCTGGAGTTCGAACTGACTCAAATTCTCCAACCCGACCAAACTAGGTTTAGAAAATCAAAATGGCAACCACTGCCACCTCCATGCTCAGACCAACCACCCGCCATTTTTGCCTAACTCTCCATACATCCCACTACCATCAGAGAGGAACTCGACCTCTCCAATCACTGGGATCACCAGTGATTCCCAAAAACTCAAATTCTGGTTAACCCAGAAATGCACCTCCCAAACCCTAACTAAAAATGTGATTTTGGTTTTAAAAATCAGTATTTGGTATAAAGATTCAGTTTATATTACTGAATTGTTAAATTAACATGTCTGAATTTTTGACAAAACTTAAGTATTACTGTCTTTTTGGATTTCCAGAACCATTTCAATTTTGTATAACTTATTAAAAAATTTAAACCTACTCTAGGATCAAACAAACAAGTTTTGTTTAATACTTAAATCCAAACATAGATTAGATCAAGAGATACTGGTTTTTGAATAAGTCTTTAGCTTGAAGAAAACTAGTAACAGAGGTGATACAGGGAAATAAGCATATACACATATCAACACATTCATATATATGCAGAGATTCACCATACAAATATATTCACAAAGAAAACAAACATTCCAGAACTTGACATGCAACCAAAATCAAATTAGAGATTTCAAAAGTGTGATGTTACTCACCATTTTTTTGAAAAGATGAACAGAGCTCCTTTGTTTGAAAACAAGCTTTGTATTTTGAAAACTGGTAATGCTTTTGAAAGTCGCAACTGGAACTTGTTAAATCTCCATGTTTTGTTGAGTAGAACTGAAGCTTCAGTTGTTAATGTCTTTACTTTACTAGAATGCTAAGTTTCTTTTTGGTAAACAAAATGAAATGAAAAAAAGAAAGAGGAGATTGATAAATAGATAGATGTTTATAGGGTATTTTACTTACTGGTACAAAAATTTTACTAATACTGGTCAGAGATTTTTTCTATAGAGGGGGCTGAAATGAGATATAAAATGTACTAAAGATACAAACATTTAATGCCTATGTCCTTATGTCTTCAAACTTATCTTTTACTTTACATTTCATATGGTACTTATATTGTATATATCTTTCTTTCTTGTGTACATAATCATTTTATACTACCTGCATGAATACATATTTGTTTCTTTTGCCAGGCACTGCAAACTTATGTTTCCAGAATTTTCTAAGTGTCTTTGTTTATTTTTGCCTTACATAATCTTACAAGTTACCTACACAATGCTTTCAGTCTTGTAAACATAAGCAAGTATTCTTATAGACTATATTGTTAGATTTTTAGGTAATGTGTTTACTTTTATTCTCCTTTATTTTTAACTTAAACTATTCAATACTTCATTTACTTATTAATATATATATATATATATAGAAAAAAATTAAGAAATAAAAATAAAGCCAATTATATAAAAGCTTATACAATTATCTTTTAAAATCAAAACATTTTAAATATTTACTCTTTTTAAATTCAAGGCTTTTGAATTCAAATAAAGTCAAAAATCCCATTTTAACATCAAGTTATATATATATATACATATATAACAACATATTAAATTTTGAAAATAACACTTTATTTTAAAATCTATTTATATTCATATATAAAGCAATACATTAATAATGTTATTTGAAAATAACAATTTGTCAAATTTAAATAATTTATAAAAGAGATTATAACTTCCTATTATCATTAAATGGATTAATGTATCATATTTATTAAACAATACTTTAAAACAAACCTTTTTAATTAAATCTTAAACTTAAGCTAAGATATAATTTAAATCAATCAAACATTTATCTTAAATATTTTAATACCATATAGTTATTTATTTAATAGCTTAATATTAAATTAAAATCAAATTTCCAAATTATCAAAAATATTAGAATTATAAAATATGCCTTATTAGTTAAATTTACAACAAAGCTCATCTATTTACAATATATATAAATTTATATACATTATAAATAGAAAATAATTTATTTAGCTTTTACAAGATAAATTCACAATTTAAATGTTTATTAAAAGAAGATTATTAAATCAATTCATATTTTATTAATAAAAATCATCAAATCAATTTAATTTTAAGTACAGATTATTAAATTGATATTGTCAGAAATTCCGGGATGTCACATTCCTCCCCCCTTAAAAGAATTTCGTCCCCGAAATTTAAAACAAAGGTAATTTAATAATCTAATTAAAGCTTTAATTTTAAAAACACAAGCATATATTAATTATATGCTAACAACCATAGCAACCAACTCATCCAATCAAACAAATTTAACTATCCAGACAAAATCAGGATAGGACTATCTAGAGTTTCCCAGGTATAAACACCGGGATACTCTCCCTACAGAATCCAAACAAAACTATACTACTAAGCTATAGAGCTCCTACTCATCTAGATCTACCAAACTAGACAGATATCAGACTATAGACAAGTCTGACTCAACATCCAAAACTCCCTGAACTGCTGGCTTTACAACCAGAGATAGATCTTACACGTACTCTCTCAGAGATACGTGAAACACATCGAATCCCAGTCATCCAAACTGACAATTCACTCCAAAAGATCAAACACTTAACCTCACCAAAACATAGAGAAAATCCAAGATACCTCGGAGCTAGCATCCCAAACTTACCCAATCTTAAAGCTCCTTCGATCAGAGAAAACTTACTCTAAATCAAATTCCCGACTTCTAAATCCAAATTCCTCCGTCTCTTATCCACCAAACTCTTCTAACGATCCTGGGCTGCCTACATCCCTACCGATCAGCTCAACCTTCGTTGATGCCTCAAAAACAACTCATCACAATGATCCACTCACAATCAATCCAAGAACATAGCCTCTACTATCATTAGTAGAAAACAACTTCTCCTATCCGGAAAAGAAAAACAGATGCACTCCCAAACTGCTTCCGCTGCACAACTCTGATCTGGATAGATGAAAATGTTGATGATACACACGAGCACAAACTGGCCAGCACATCCCAGAAATATGGTTCAACAGATCCATGAAGACAAAGCTCAGAAATCCCGAAAGATCTCTGACAAACCAAGGGAATACTCAACTATCGCAAGTCACTTTTGCGATCACCCAATCCAATATCCAAAGAAAACTGTTCTCTCTTTACCAATCTGAACAACTTAACCCTATCTAGCCAATCCATAGAAGAAATGGATCCACTCTGTTGCTTCTGAACTTCACCTCTAGAAACTGCTGATAGATGACCTCCTTGCCTGGACACAGAACAAATCAGAACTGCAAACGCTGCCACTGATGCCAAAGACTTCCAAATCCAAACTCCTCGAGAAACTCAGGCCTCAAAGCCAAACACAAACACCCAGCTGAACACAGCCACAACACCAAAGCAGACACACTTCCTTATACTTGTTCCAAAGAAAAAAAATCTTCGGAGACATCCATAGTCACTGTGTCTCATCACACAGCTACTAATTCCTGAGGTATCATGATACCATCACTAGCTTCTACACAACTGTCAGAATCCAAATTCTACTCATCCAGATTTGCACTTCAAAAATGGACTCCGAATCCTATAGATATCCCACAGAGATGGGTGAAATCCTTACACCATAAACAAAAATTCACTCGAGATGGTATTAGGTCTACAGTCTCGGCAGATACACTTCCAACCTCAACAAACTCCAATCATTGGTAGTCGTGTTACACACACCACTACCCTATCTACCTTCAAAACTTATATTGGAAAACCCGAACGGGTAACCCAACAGATAGGTAGAAATATATATATATATATATATATATATATATCAAATTACAAATACGCTCTCTCAAGATAGACACCACTCCAGAGCCTAGGTATTCGCTTAACCTATGCTCTGATACCAAGTGTAGGGACCCAACTTTCTACTACCAGAAAGTTGCATCGTCCTTAAGAAAGAAAGGGGTGAGAAATAGAAAAGATAAAGAAGAAAGCAGAAAAAAACATCAGAATCTCAACAGCGGAACGAATGAAATATAATATATCACATAAGAGATTACATAGTATCATATACATTAGAGTTACACAGATAATACAACACATACTAGACAGTTATAAACACCTGTCTAGTTAATACAACTCGATACAACTCAAATACAACACAGATACAATACAGAGATACCAACACAGCGGAACACTATATATATCTACAACACTGAAGCCTCCTGCTCCATTGCTCCTCCACAATTCGTCAAAGCTAACCTGAATCCCTTGGCTACTCGTAAAAATTTGAGTACCCGAGAGTTTAAGAAAAACAGAAATAAACTCCGGGTCAGACATGGGTCTGGTATGAGTAACATGTTAAAGTTGCTTAACTTTGAAAATCATTTGAAAACAAAAGGTATCACGTAAGACTTCCCACACATAAACATGGAAAAGTTTTTCCTTACGCTAACCAAAACTTTAATAGGAATTTCAGTGATATTATAATAGTGTCTAGGGTTTTCAAGTAAATAGAAAATAGCCGAAATTGTTACATTCATTAAATTCCAGCATACTAGGTTTACAATCAAATCCGATGGCACTTATTGGATTTTGGATTCCATACAATGGCAGGGGTACTGGGGTACCGCCCGTCACAGTACCTGGCCTAGATCAGCGTACCGAGGAGTACGCCCGCTCCCCTACAACACAAAACTAGAATCATCCCTTACTGGACAGTCCCAAACAAGACAACCCCATGGTTGTCGCGACCAACCGCACACACAGCCGAAATAATAAGGGACATCTAAACAGGGGTATATCTCGCTCTCAAGTGGGTGCTACTCACGAAGCCTTGCTGCACCTCCCCTGTTTTAGCCATTCCCGGTTGATGAGGCTTGAGGCTACGATTACCTTTAGAGAACACATCTCTTAGAATGCTCATCGTCTACCTGACGATGTTCTGAAAGCATTCAATCCATACAAGTTCGTTCCGGGTTCGAACGAAACCGAAGGCATTATCTCGTTACACTCATTTTGGAATCATCCTCAGAGTTAACGACAATAACCCTTGCACTCTGAATCTTCATCTTCACTTGAGATTCACGACCTATCGTTAATTTGGATCGATGTGGTTTTCGGATATCCAAATCTGGAAAACCCGATCCCGGTCTCATCGAAATCCAAAACGTACCTTTTAAGGCCAAGTTGTTTTAAAGTTAAAACAATTCATTTCATTATCTATATACACACAGATAGATAATTCACAATATCACAGATAGATAATCTACAATATCATCATAAATAGATAATCTACATTATCCATACACTTCAACCAAAGCAACCATATCATACAACATTACTTATCTCATATCGGAGATTTCAAACCACTCAAGGAAATCAATGTCATCCATCAATACATAAGCAATGATTCATAAACACACCATTTATAATTAATTTAAAATGAATTAATTTAATTATTTCATCTCTAATTAATTTAAAGTAAATTAAATTAATTACTTTATCATTATAAATCTTGCTTACATAACCATTAATTAATTACAAATCAATTAATTAATCATTCTCAAATTTCCATTTTAATTAATCATCCTGGTTTAATTAACCTTTAATTACATTCAAGTAATTATCCTTTAATTAATTTCACAAATTAATTATCCTTAACCAAAAATAGTAATTAATCTTTAATTACTCTGTTAATTAATTAACTATAATTAATTACATTAATCCTTAATTAATTACATTAATTAATTACCCAAATCACTTATTATTGATTAATTAGTTTAAATTAATCAACCTTTAATTTTATCATTAATTATATTAATTAATGATCCCTAATTACATTTTAATTAACTATTCTATTTAAATTAATTACATTAAGTAATTTATCTTTAATTAAACCACATTTAGTAATCAGTCTTGATTAATCCCATTCAGTAATTAACTACCCTTAATTACTTCACTTAATAAATTAATTACTCCTTAATTAATTTTCTACATTAATCCCTTGATTAATTTCACAAAGTAATTTAATCCAAATTACTATCATACTCAAAACATCTTCAACCAATTACATATAGTAATTATCATTAATTACTTCATTAAGTAATTTCACTTCATTAATTACATTTAAGTAATTATACTTATCAAATCATCCAATGATTAATTTAAATTAATTAAACTAAATTAATTAACTTAAACAAATCCTATTAAACTCAATAATTCCTTAATTACTTCCATTTAGTAATTACACTAAAACATTCTCACAAATGTTTATCTTTAATTAATTTATCTAATTAATTATTAAAATTAATCACATTAATATATTAATAATTAATTAGTCTTAAGTTAATGACCTTCATTAACTATTTACAATTCTTAATTTCTTTTCTTAAGAAATTAAACTTAATTAATCAATATTAATTACAATTTAATTTCTCCTTAATAACCCATTAATTATCCACCAATTATTTAATTAATTTAAGTTTTAACTGTAACTTAATTAACCTTTAATTACTTGATTAATTAATATTTAACCATTAATTTAAAATCTAATCTTATCAAATTAATGATTCTTAACTCCAAATTAATTATTCCTAATTAATTAACTTAAAACTTAATTAATTAGTTTAAAACTCATAATTACTTAATTAATCCAGTTATTAATTAAATTTATTAATCCATTTTAATTAACTTAATAATTTAATGAATCCAAATCATTAAATTCTAATTTAAAGATTTTAAACTAAATTCCTTTTAAATTTTCAAATCATTAAAGTATACTTTAACCTTTAAACTTATTTACATCATTTAAAGTTATAAACTTTATTCTATTTCCAAAACCTAAGATTCAAATTCAATTTGAATTCAGATTTAAAATTCTGATTTAAACTGGATTTTAAATTCTGTTTCAGATTTTATATTAAATTCTAAAATCAAGAAAACTGCCAGGCTTGTTTTTAAATCCCGAAAACCCTCTTTTAAATATTTTTAAACTTTTATTTCATTCTAGATTAGGATTCAAAGATAAATTTGAATCCACACTTCAACTGGATTTAAACTTGGGTTTAAATCTACTACATAAATTAATTACATTTGAATTTATTTTAAACTCAACTCACTGCCAGGTTTTATTTCTCAAAAGCTTGGAACAACCATTTACTCGAATCGAACTAAAACTGCTACGAGTCATCTCCTTTTCTACTTCGAGTCAAGTACTCGAATAACTCGAGTCAATTCCGAGAAAAAAACTTCGTCTTCCCCAAAAAAACCAGAGACGATAAAACGTGCACGTGCACGTGTACTTCGCCAACGATCAGTTCCAGCCAACCCCACGTCGTAGATCAAGTCGACGTTCATACCCACATCCATTCTCGATCATCCAACTTCGACAAAATCTTGAAATTCAAAATCGAGCATACTAACCCAAAACTAGAAACAAAACACCACCTGGAATCACCATCGTTCTCGAGTCTCCAATCATCAGAAATTGTATAACTCCGGCAATGTCTTCGACAATCACCCCTTGACCAACCCCCGAGAGCTCGTTGAACTCGATGCTTCCTGGAGTTCGAACTGACTCAAATTCTCCAACCCGACCAAACTAGGTTTAGAAAATCAAAATGGCAACCACTGCCACCTCCATGCTCAGACCAACCACCCGCCATTTTTGCCTAACTCTCCATACATCCCACTACCATCAGAGAGGAACTCGACCTCTCCAATCACTGGGATCACCAGTGATTCCCAAAAACTCAAATTCTGGTCAACCCAGAAATGCCCCTCCCAAACCCTAACTAAAAAATGTGATTTTGGTTTTAAAAATCAGTATTTGGTATAAAGATTCAGTTTATATTACTGAATTGTTAAATTAACATGTTTGAATTTTTGACAAAACTCAAGTATTACTGTCTTTTTGGATTTCCAGAACCATTTCAATTTTATATAACTTATTAAAAATTTTAAACCTACTCTAGGATCAAACAAACAAGTTTTGTTTAATACTTAAATCCAAACATAGATTGGATCAAGAGATACTGGTTTTTGAGTAAGTCTTTAGCTTGAAAAAAACTAGTAACAGAGGTGATACAGGGAAATAAGCATATACACATATCAACACATCCATATATATGCAGAGATTCACCATACATATATATTCACAAAGAAAACAAACATTCCAGAACTTAACATGCAACCAAAATCAAATTAAAGCTTTCAAAAGTGTGATGTTACTCACCATTTTTTTGAAAAGATGAACAGAGCTCCTTTGTTTGAAAACAAGCTTTGTATTTTGAAAACTAGTAATGCTTTTGAAAGTTGCAACTGGAACTTGTTAAATCTCCATGTTTTGTTGAGTAGAACTGAAGCTTCAGTTGTTAATGTCTTTACTTTACTAGAATGCTAAGTTTCTTTTTGGTAAACGAAATGAAATGAAAAAAAGAAAGAGGAGATTGATAAATAGATAGATGTTTACAGGGTATTTTACTTACTGGTACAAAAATTTTACTAATACTGGTCAGAGATTTTTTCTATAGAGGGGGCTGAAATGAGATATAAAATGTACTAAAGATACAAACATTTAATGCCTATGTCCTTATGTCTTCAAACTTATCTTTTACTTTACATTTCGTATGGTACTTATATTGTATATATCTTTCTTTCTTGTGTACATAATCATTTTATACTACCTGCATGAATACATATTTGTTTCTTTTGCCAGGCACTGCAGACTTATGTTTCTAGAATTTTCTAAGTGTCTTTGTTTATTTTTGCCTTACATAATCTTACAAGTTACCTACACAATGCTTTCAGTCTTGTAAACATAAGCAAGTATTCTTATAGACTATATTGTTAGATTTTTAGGTAATGTGTTTACTTTTATTCTCCTTTATTTTTAACTTAAACTATTCAATACTTCATTTACTTATTAATATATATATATATATGTATAAAAAAATTTAGAAATAAAAATAAAGCCAATTATATAAAAGCTTATACAATTATCTTTTAAAATCAAAACATTTTAAATATTTACTCTTTTTAAATTCAAGGCTTTTGAATTCAAATAAAGTCAAAAATCCAATTTTAACATCAAGTTATATATATATATATATACATATATAACAACATATTAAATTTTGAAAATAACACTTTATTTTAAAATCTATTTATATTCATATATAAAGCAATACATTAATAATGTTATTTGAAAATAACAATTTGTCAAATTTAAATAATTTATAAAAGAGATTATAACTTCCTATTATCATTAAATGGATTAATGTATCATATTTATTAAACAATACTTTAAAACAAACCTTTTTAATTAAATCTTAAACTTAAGCTAAGATATAATTTAAATCAATCAAACATTTATCTTAAATATTTTAATACCATATAGTTATTTATTTAATAGCTTAATATTAAATTAAAATCAAATTTCCAAATTATCAAAAATATTAGAATTATAAAATATGCCTTATTAGTTAAATTTACAACAAAGCTCATCTATTTACAATATATATAAATTTATATACATTATAAATAGAAAATAATTTATTTAGCTTTTACAAGATAAATTCACAATTTAAATGTTTATTAAAAGAAGATTATTAAATCAATTCATATTTTATTAACAAAAATCATCAAATCAATTTAATTTTAAATACAGATTATTAAATCGATATTGTCAGAAATTCCGGGATGTCACAGTCATATTACTTTCATATCGGATCGAATGAAATGAATTCCGAAGGCTTTGCAGGAGAAATGGCGAGAACCACACAAACATAGGTTCTGTGCACGACATCTTAAAGCTAATTTTCAAACAGCGGGTTTTACGGATAAACGACTTACAACTTTGTTTTATTCAGCTGCATGTGCTTCAGAAGTAGTTGAGTACAACAAAATCAGAGAAGAAATTAAAGCTACAAATCCACGGGCTCATGAATGGATTGAAAGAAGTTTAGAGAATTTTGAAGAAAATTGGGCCCTATGCAAAGACGATGGAGGACGCTTTCATGTTATGACCACCAATGCATCCGAAAGTTTTAATGGTGTACTGAAAGGTGCTCGATCATTACCTATAAAGGCGTTGGTTGCACGAACCTTCTTTCGATCGGTTGAATATTTCTGTAAGAGACGAGAGACCACGGATGCTATCACAACACGTTTGACTCCAAAATGGGAAGCTAAAATAGCAGATCGGGCTATTGAAGCACGTCGTTGTAGACTAGTTCAATTTAGTCGAACAGAATGGCAAGTGATTCATTGCTACGGCGATGAATTTAAAGTGTTAATTGATGGTCCTAACTGCTCAAATACATGCAACATCCCCCTACAGTAAAAATTACCATGTGCCCATGTAATGGCGGCTTGTTCGGCACAGGATTACGGTGCTAACAGAGCACATCATGAGTTCGCATCAGAGTGGTACTCTATTCAAAGTTACAAAGCTTCATATCAGCCAGAGTTTCATCCCGTGCGTGATAAGAGATACTGGAGACCATACACCGGTCCACATATATTGCCTCCACCTACAAGAAGACAATGGACGACCTAAATCTACGAGGCTAAAAATGTTATGGATGAGCATCAAACGCCTAAAACAAACAGGTGCAGCAAATGTGGAACGCATGGCCATAACAGAAAGCAATGTACTTCAGTGACCTAAACTTCCATTATCAAATGTGTGACTACGTAATGAATTAAGATTTATGTGTATTCAACTTTAAACGAATTTAATTTCTACGTATCAAACTAACTAGTTATCTATCGGACTTAAATGAACTTTGCAATTGCTAGATTTGAAAGTTGATATCTATGAAAGTTGTTAGATTCGAAATTATATATCTATGCAGTTGTTAGATTTGATAAACTCTCTGCCTACTGTATTGTTTGTGTGCAGGGTTTTTGCAAAGGCGTATTTCAAAAATGCGCCTTTGGGCGCATTTTGAAAAGTCGCCTATTTGCGCATTTTGAAAATTCGCCCGAAGGCGCCTTTTCAAAATGCGCCAACGTCTACCTGGCAAAAACAGGTCTATGTTTGTAATTATTTTCAAAAGTGGGTTATTTCTGTTATTGTTTTCAAAAATGAGCCTAGGTTAGCAAATATTCCTTTTTTCACGCAAAGTATTCTCCGAATGATAGCAGAAGTTTGAGCTTCTTTCCATAACAACACATGGAAATGGAAAACATAAGTGTAAACCGATGTTTCTTAGGTCTCAAAAGTACACAAAAAAATCATTTTTATTTAATCTAGAATGCACAAGGAATCAAATGGTTCGACATGCAAAGGAATTTAGCACAACAAATGAAAAATTATTTAGATCTGCAAAAAAACAATATTCTGAAAATCAGGTGGTTCGACATGCAAAGTAACATAACGCAAAAATGAATACTTAGATCTATAAACAACAAGTTCACGAAGTGATAATAACTGTACCTACATATATTGTGTAGTAACGAACTTAAAAAGATGCCGAATATACATGCTTTTAACCCAGAATTCCAGATTTGACATATTCAGGTGTGTGCTTGAAACTGATACGAGATGGAGGGAATTAATTTTGCAAAACCAAGGCAACATGTGGTGGGGGAATCTGGAGAAAAGGAGGAGGAATGTACGTAGTGGTAAGTTTATAGATGAAAGAGGAGGGAAAAGTAAATTTTCTGTTTTTGCTACCATTAAAGTAAAATAAAATAAATACCAAGTTGTGACGCACCAATTCCAAGACTCATATTAACAAAGAGTATTACAGAGTAATACTGTCTGCTAATGCAGAGAATAGGGCTGGTTAGGAGCGACCATCCGTAGCTTTGTCTTAAAC
Organism: Allium fistulosum; assembly: GCA_030737815.1. Lineage (NCBI taxonomy): Eukaryota > Viridiplantae > Streptophyta > Magnoliopsida > Asparagales > Amaryllidaceae > Allium > Allium fistulosum. The sequence continues at coordinate 1,410,709,929 of CM060903.1, forward strand.
ACCTATTAAACACGTCGATTTGGTGCTCCATTTTTTTTCTTTCTCAAGTGGTTCGACATATCAAATAAATGGTGGCTACAGGATCTATTCAAAACAAAACACATTATAAATGATAATAGAGGTCACAGAACAGCAAACACAGTCGGATGCATACATATACATCAGATATAATACATAGTGTCAGAAGTGGTATTACAACCACAATATGTACATACATCAGTCCCCACAAAAGAATATACATAAGTATGTCATATGACAAGGTAACTACACAAAAACTATGCAACTAATCCAAAAGGGCATATAGTAGAGTCCAAAGAGATCAGCTAAGCAAAATCCATAAGACCTAACCTGCAACTCAGTCTGACCCGAATGTATAAGTTCAATTTAGAAAAGGAAACAAAATGATTTCGCGGTGGAGTTGTATGAACGAATGGTGAGCAGAGGGTTCTAGAGAGTTGTGGTGATGTTTGTGAATGGAATTTGCATTTTGGTTGATTTTTGTCTAAGTGAATATGTATGGGTGTGTTTTTGTGTATCTTATGCTAGGCACGTTGGTCTGTTGAACCGTCATGAGCTTATGAGTTTTGTAAATGCATGTACATCCTATATATCCCTCCTTCTATGGTAATAAAGAACCACTGAATCGTCGTTCAAAAAAACGTCACTTTTGCTTTATTAAATAACAATGAATGGTGAGATATGTAAAATCACTAACTAAGATCAAAAATAACATGAATTCCCAAGCAATCTCGTGATGAAAAGCAGCCTTCATGATTCCCAATGCACCCTAATCAGTAGCTAAGCTAATCACCTCCTAATTACTTAATTTGGGTAGTTAAAGTAAGGAAAATGATGGCATTTTGGCTAAAGAGAAGATTAATGGAGATTAGGAGGTTTTATGAAGAATAATGATTAGGGAAGGCCCCATCGGCCTTACTTGGCTCTAATCCCGGAATGGACTTTTGGACTTAATCTAAATCTCACTATTTACCACTAAGTTGTCCAAAAAATGTCTAAACTTCAAACAGCCATATCTCCCAAATGACGAGTCCAGAAAGCTATTATTACCACTCTATGGAAAGAGAAACCATAATATCTTTCATTTGAAAGTGGTTGCTGACCCTAATTTGGCTTCTATCAAAATTCATTGACCTTATAAGTTTTCAAGGTCAAAATCGTCCATAAAATTACTAAGGGTCAAAATTGTCACTACTCAACATTACCCAAATTACGGCCAAATCGGCCCAATATGGATTTAAAAATATAATTTACGATCCTTCAATATGTAAAAAAGGGCCAATGCACTCTCACCCCTTTGAGAATTTCGCCCATAAATCCCATCATATAAGGTAAGTCGAACAACATAGATATCCTGCACGCCTAAAATCCATAAGCAATCATATCAAACATTAAACATACACATATGAAAAAATACATCTACACCTACTCTAGAAAGCAGGATACTAAACTACCTAGTATAAACATCAAACCCGATTCAAATATGAAAGCTAATGTAATAGATAGAATACCTTACCAAGTAAAGAGTTCCAGATAAGTGGTCTTCGTGCTCTCCTCGGTCTCTTAGGCGCTATTGCCTTCGTTTTCACTCTACTGAACTTTCACCAACTTCGACATCTTCCTCCTAAGCTACATTACACCATATCCAACTATACGAGTAGGCTAACAGCTTTCGAAGCTTCTTATTCAATCTCGATACCACTCAGTCAATCTAGTGCCATCTTCCCTAACACCTTTTGTAAGTCTTTCCTAGAATCCACTATATCCCCATATGTACCTATTAGGTGGTGGTTCTTTTGAGGGGATAATCATTATGGCATTCCATGCGGTCTTGAAAGTACTGTTATATGTTGATCGCATATTTCTTAAGTTTTTCATACTAGACTTATGTTTGACGCTTGATTTTTATTTTCCCTAAATTTCTCGCATGCTCTTTCGAGTAGTTTGAGAAAGGCAGGTTTTCATTGATATTTTTTGAAGCTCAAGAAGACGAGTTGGATGTTTCACCTATCGTAGTATTCTTATTTTCGCTGCATTACTATATTGTACCTATCAGCATTTGTGAGGACATGTTGTTATAACTATCCAGGCTGATGATGGTACTTAGGTTTACTAACTCCGAAATTTCTATATCGGAGTAACCCTTTGTACTATTCCTTTGATATTACATATTATCATTCTACCGTGAGATTCTGATATTATGTTCCTTCTTCCTTGTTCTATTTTCCTTTTGTTTTGTTTTTATTTCACCCTAACCATTTGTCCTTCCGACACTTGGATGCTCGACACACAAATACCATGGATGTATTAGTATCGACATTCGAGGGTCGAGAGGGCGGGTCTTTATAGCTGGTATCAGAGCTGAAGGTTAAGTGAGAACCTTGGCTTTGATGGGTATGACTAATTAAGAGATAAGGTAATGGAATGCCCTAGTATGAGTCGAGTGTATTATACATATGAGAGTGTATTTGTAATTGTTATAAACGTATACCTTAATGGTAATTAAAACTGCGAAAACTAAAGATCTTACATAAGGTAACTTTTATAAGTGAACTGTCAAAGTATTATTTAATTAATATAATGGTAAATAATGTTTATCTATTAACCCTCGTTAATTAGTTTAGTTATGCTCGACTAGTTTATGAGCATTAACTATCATTTATTGATTTGTGGTCGACTAGTTTATGGGAAGTTTTACCTTTTTACTACATGGGTTGGATAGACGGTATTTGTAGATACATTGAAACGAACACCTTGTGAATTTTGTTTCACGGTTTGACTATAAGGCGTTCGGTAGTAGTGTTGGGTTAAAAGTTGAATTTGATAAAAGATGTTTATTTAATCTAAGGAAAGATAGGTTATTTTGGAAATAAACATTTGTGAAAAGATTTTATAGAAAATGATTTTATATAAGTATGATTTATAAAACATGATTTATAAACAAGAAGGATTTAACTGATATTTTGAGAATTTAAAGCCCGGTATCTTTGAAAATATTTTTCAAGATTTTGAGAAAATAATAGTAGTATTATTTGAAATTAAGTATTTGGGAAATTGGTTTGTGAAATTGGGATCATGATACTTAGTAATATTTACGAAGTATTCGATACCATTTTGAAAATAATTTTGGTTAAGTACGAAAGCCATGAATTGATGCACTGAACTCACTCCTGTCGCTTGAATATAATTCTAGTGATGACTTTAACATCATCAGCATTCATTTTTGGGTTTCTAAGTGAGGGATGCTATAGGGTTGTTTTAGTAAAACATGTTTCTGATTTAATTCTGAAAGTATGATTTGTTATACAAAAGATATATGTATATATTATTATTTCGGAATGATTTGAAATAAAACTCGGTAAGTTTTTTTTTGGAAAGAGATTTGATACAAACTTTTTAATGTAGAAAAGTTTTATATGTATACTATATAGGGTGCCCGAGCGGTAGTGGCATAGCCCGGAATAAATGTTGGAACTTTTCATGTTTTCCCATTTCGGGTAAAGTATGTTTAATAAATTATCGAAATTTGTAAGATATATTATGGACACATGTAGCCTATGCATTAGGATTGTATGATATGCACATCATATTATGGTATGTTGTTTGGTAGTTTCATTTTTAAAATGAAATGGGATTTTCGAATATTTTGGACAATCGGGAACTTCCGAATCGTATAGAAATTGAGGCTAAGAGTTTTGTGAAAATATAAAGATGAGTTTATATAACACTTGAATTGAGAAGTTGGTAAGTTAAAAAAAGTTTCGAATTTGTTGAACATGCTTGTTAAGTAAAATAAATTTGATGTTTTGTATATACTTTTAGGATGGCATGGAGTATTATACGGATATAAACTTAAGTTATAACCATACTTGAAGTTATGTTTTATGAAATGGTTCATAAATGATTTTAGTATTGAATGAAACATACTATTTGGATAAAAGAATGTGATAAAAGATGTTGGTATAGTTAAGAAACCAATAGGACAAATACGTAAGTTGTATGTAGATCGTTTTATTCGCATAACTATTCTTGATCCAGTATTCGAGTACATAGTTTCAAGGTGATTTACACCAGTCCTAAAAAGGAATTTTCATTCAATTCTTAACGGCGAACACTTGATATAGATACTTGATAAGATCCCAAAGTTTTCTATCAAGTATATGGCTATGTAAGGAGAACGGAGGTTTCTAGTCAAGGAACCTAATCGAAGTCAGCACTAGAGAGGTCAAGTGATCTATACTAATTGAAAAGTGAAATTTATGTGGTCGAGCATCATAATTGATATTGCGTACGGATGATCCTTGTACATCATACGGGCTTTAGTATATTTGCATGCTAAATTTTGTTGGCTTATAGAGAGTTTATGTGATGACTCTTCGATTTTCTATGAGTTAGCATTAAAGTATACTAAGTAATAACTTGAGGCTATTGAGCGTACGGTACGCTTAGTAGGTTGTTTGTCATCCTTATGCAATGAGAGGATTTAAACTTGAGCAAACCATGATTTTTGTTTGATAAGTGATTTTGAATACTATTAAGTATTGCTAGGTGATTTTCTCTTTGTTTGCTCATGTCGAAATTTCAAGGATGAAATATTCTAAGTGGGGGAGAATGTAACGACCCGAAATTTTGAACATTTCGTATTTAAATATCTGAATTATTTTTTTGAATCTTGGATTAAATGTTATAAAATTGATTTAATAAGATTTTAACCTCCTTTTAAATCATAAGCAATGATGGTAAACTTGTTTTGGAAAAATGATTACAAAAATATTTTCTTTGGAAAAATATTGATAAAATGACCGAAAATCGTTTTCTCGATAAACGGTTTTTGTCTCAACAGAAGTTGTTCGAAATTTTTGCACATGTCTAATTAATCATTAAGGATACAATTATCAACTTAAAATATTTTCATGTTCATGGCTAACTAAATAAAGATATTGACCAAATAAGGAAATGTTTAACTCTTAAGCTAATGATCAAATGAACACATTAGCAATTAATTAAGCACTCTATTCTTCATAAAGCTTGGAAGGTTCTAGAAGCTTTATATGTATAAGAAATATTATTATGAGGAGGGTATAATGGAAATTAGCCTAAAGGAGAAGTGACATAAATTAAAAGTAAGCAAAAATTGAAACTCCTTAACCATTAAGCAACTTTGACGTAAAGTTGGAAGTGATGTTTGATGTAGGGTTTTGAGGGATTTTTGGTCTTTTCCCATCACATTCCTAAGCCTATATAAGAACTGATACACCCTTAGTATTTAATCACAAAATGTTACAAAGCTGGAATGATAAAATTAATGGCTTCCTTCTCTCTTCTCTTCCTCTCTAACTTTCTCAAATCTTATTCAAATCAACACCAACCACAACCAAACTTTGCCAAAGACCTTAGAACGCCTTTAGAAACATGGTTAACATCTAAGAAGTTGAAAAATATTGGATTCGAGAGTGGAACCCCTTGGCCATGAGCAATTGCAAGGTGGGAAGGCTTGTTTTTGGTTTGGAAGTGCTAAAAGGTGGTTGCTTTGGTGATGAGTTGATGGTAGGAAGGGTTATCTTTGTTCTTATGCTTTGTTTAGTTGTTAACTTGGATATTAGTGAGATATTTCACTATCTTGTTTGTATATATTGTGTATATATATGTTGTATTTGAATTAT